>JAVQMG010000121.1:2507500-3761250 GCA_032878915.1 Castanopsis chinensis
TTAATTTTAAAAATCTAACCAATGGATTCATATTTTTATTATATTCTTTATACTTGCAAAATTTAAAGAAAATAAAAAATCAATCCATATGTAATCAATGACATATTTAAATTTCAAGTTTTTGTAGTGAAAGATTATGCAAAAATAATGTTTATTAATCAAATAGTAAATAACATTCGATTTGAATAAAATTTGATACACATGTTAAGAATGTAAAATAACATGTAATCTAATAGTTATATTTTCAAAATTTACATTCAATTAAAAGATGTAGGACAATTGTATAGGGTTTCCCTATAAACTTGTCCTATATGATTTAATTGAAACAAGTTTATAGGGTTTCGAAACCCCATAAACTTGTCTTATATGTTTTAATTGAATGTGAATTTTGACTTTGCCAAATGTTGGTTCAAATCATACTACAAAACAAAACAAAACAAAAAAACTAGTGACAGCTCTAGGATTTTTTTTCCTAGGAGGTCAATAAAAGATACATCTTAAGTAAAATATAAATCTTACGGTTTAAATGGCTTTCTTATTACAAATTTTTTTATAGTACGTACTAGTAATAGAATAAAAAATAACCTATAGATTTATTTGACATATTTTTTCTTAATATAATGAACATGTTAATTGTTGTTGTTAAGTGAATTTTAATTATTACTACTTAAAATACTTTTATTTATTAGTTTATGACGATTATATGTTTTCACTGTACTATCAATGTAAGATTTATATTATAGATAATTATACTATACACATTTACAAAAACTATATAATATTGTACACATTTGTTTAGAAACAATGTACATATTACAATGATAGTACATTGTAAACTATAAATTTTTCATTAGTTTATTTCAAACTTATTAAGATCCAAATGCGCTTTTTAAAAACAATTTTAGATGGAAAAAAATTTACTTTGTTGTTGGGCTTAATATTTCTCCCATATTTGAGATAAAATTGGATTGTTGTTAAGCCTTTTTTTGTAATATTGTTAAGATGATGATAATTAAACTTATTTCAAGTGGGTTTTAAAAAAATTTAGAGTCGGAGTGTTCAAATTATTATTTAGGAGAATCAAATAAAAACAACAAAATATATTATAAAAAAAAAAATTTGCTAGCTCAAGGGGGTTCATTGAACCTCCTGAACTATACATGGCATCGCCCATGAATGAAACACACTCTAATTAGCACATACAAACATTATTGCTCTCCCATGTGTGTTATTTTTTTCCTAAGAACAAAAAAACAAAAATTGTATTACTTAAATTTTATATCAAAGAGAAGAATCTACAAAGATTTGCACCTAGAATTTAGTACTTTAGGGAAATAAATAAATTAGATTTGCAAACTGACCTGTGACAATAGGCATAGAAGAGATTCCATATGGTTCCTGGCAACCGAGTCACCAATAAATGCCATTGTCTTTCCTTGCACAATTTGCAGAAATGACTTGGCATCAAACCGTGGCAGTTCACATTGGTCAGGTTTCCATCTCCAATTGAGAAAATCCATGTCCATCCTCCCTTGCTTGAAACAATTCTTTGAATTAGGGATTGTTGCACAGCTTGAATTGGTATAGAAGTATGACCCTCTTGGTTCTCGAATCCAATGACCTTTAGACAAGTCACAATTCTTTTTTTCTACAAAACCAATAACATATTTTTAACCCAAAAAAAAGGACTCACCTAAAAAAAAAAAAAAATTCAAGATTATGTAATAAAAATAAAAAAAAAAAAGTTATTTTGAAAGTTACTCTTATGGGGTTTGTCTTGATCAAGTTGTTTTTGGACAGAATCATGGCCTTGCGTGGGTGGTGATGCTTCTTGTTGTTTAAGGACAGGATCAAGGCCTTTTTTGGTCATGAGAATTAGAGGGTTTGGAGAATAGAAGAGGAAGATGCTGAAAATGGTGGCTATGAACAAAGAAGATAACATGAAATGTACGGGTCTTCCCATGTTGATGCAGCTCTGCACTTTGCCCAACTGATTTTTCTCTTTGAAAACAATACTAGAAAACTTCATATTCATTCCTGTACAAGTCAGGGAGGCAAAGAGAGAGAGAGACAGAGAGAAGGGTTTCATTGTGAAAGAATTTCCTAATAAAACTGAAATATTATCTGGCTTTGCCTCATCCATCCTCTATTTCCATTTCAGGGTTTTCATTAACCAGCTAGAAACCCTGTTTGTCTTGTCCAGTATAATATGATCTAGCTGCTTGAATTAAGAGAGCAGGCTAACGGCTAACCTATGGTGACTATATGATAGAAGTTCCTTTTCTACTTATAAAAAATTGGGACTTCTGTTCGATCGCGAGCTGAAACGAATTTTTCCACTTGCAGTGGTGCTTCTTGATTGAGTAATGCCAACAATGATAATGGATTCTGAGTTGCCTATTGTTTGGCTCATTTGTTTCTACCTTTTATGAGTGCTAAGAATTTATTAAGTTCTCTTCTCAAAAAAAAAAAGAAAAAAAAAGAAAAAAAAAATTTATTAAGTTCATCTATTACAAACTTGAAGACTTTTTTTTATTTGTTTCCCATTTTGTCTTGGCTGAGTAAAGTATGAAGAATGAGATAAAACCAGGTTGCACTCTTTTTTTGGGGCTGAATATGAGATCTTTTTATTGAAGAAAGAAATCGGACGAACCTTTCCCCATCTACCATATGGGCTTGCAAAAGAAATAATAAGAGAAGATGAAAATGGTTCCCTCAGTTTAGAAAATGTCACATCCAGATAGACAGTGGAAAGCTTTGTTATTTGAGGTGGTACTTTATGTCATTACTAATTATTAGCTTAAATTTATGAGGGGATAAAGTTTTTTAGTTGAGATATTTACTTTGTGTGCATTAGGGATTAGATTTTAGTCTTTTTTCTTCCCTTATTATTTGCGGGTCTCATATGAGTCTCCAATAAAAGAGTTTTTTATAGTTGTTTTGGTAGCTTATTAATATTTTGTGCAAGTCCCACTTTAATTTGTTTGGTCAAAAATTCAATATAATCAACTAAATGCAAGCCTCACACTATGGTTTTTTTCAAAATGTCAAGTACTTCTTCGTTATTACGGTTTTCTTTTTTTTTTTTTCTTTTTTTTTTGCTTTTTTTTTTTTTTTAACTTTTCAATAGAAAGCTAATTTAACTGTTCTCAAATAAATATTATACATTGGAAAAGAATAAGTTAATCAACTACCTTGTGAACAATTTCAAGCTTGTTCGACAATGAAATTAATCAAATTTGAACATATAATCTAGTTAATTTATTAATAAACTTGAGTTTGATTTATATTCAAAATAAAATTATATGAAATTTCCTGATCTTTTAAAACTTAACTTGGTTTGACTTATTTACAACAAATGGGCGGTATATGTCTCAACTTAACACCAACTATTTGTTATGCGGAAAATTATTGAGTACTCCCGAAGTACCATAAATGCGTACTCTATCCTCTCACATGAATGGTAGGTCCCACTAATTAAATTTATGGTGAGACCCACCATTCATGTGAAAAGAGGGAGTACACATTTATAGTACTCCAATACTCCAGGAGTACCTAATAATTTTCCTTGTTAAGAAGTGTCATGTGGATTTTGTTAAGGTTTTTGGGTTTGAATTGATTCATATGTTCAAATTTCCTTATCTGGACGCTAGAAAAGACCAATACCTCCATTGTTTAGTCCAAAGAGGATGGGCTAACTTCGTCAGGTTTGTATATCAATTTTGAATGCCCATTTTTTGAAACGACCCAACAACTTCAGTGGGCTTGGTTCTTGAGTGTAAACTGGAAGAAAATTGATATCTTAGAAACGACCTACCTATCGTTTTTGTTTTGCTTTAGGATCTGCAATAGCTAAATTGCCCACATAAATAGCCGAATTGACTGTTGGAAGGTAAGGGTTGTCGCGTTGTGTCAACAATTGAATTGAATGCTCATGTTAATCCTGTTGCTAATGCTAACTATAGTTCTCATCTACAATGTGAACCTCTTATTTTAAGGCTTCCGTGTAGAAAATTCCATTTTATAATACTAGTGAAAAGTCATTCTAGTAAAACACACTAAGGGGGTGTTTGGCACAATGGTATTAACATATTTCTACACATTTTAAACAACATTACACAAATTTCCAAACACTCTTTCATCCACACATATATCAAAATCACTAAAACAAACTTTCTCAAACACCTCTTCATTTGCTTAGTCATTCACCATGCAACTGTCATGTAAACTGATTCATAATGAATAACGGCCTACCTACAGTTGTTTTGTTTTGCATTGGGATCTGCAATAGCTAAATTGCCCACATAAACAGCCGAATTGGCTGTCAGAAGGTAAGGGTTGTCGCGTTGTGTCAACAATTGAATTGAATGTTCATGTTAATCCTGTTGCTAATGCTAACTATAGTTCTCATCTACTAGTGAAAAGTCATTCCAGTAAAAACAAACTAAGGGGGTGTTTGGCACAATGACTTTAACATATTTCTACACATTTTAAACAACATTACATAAATTTTCACATACTTTTTCATCCAAACAACATTACATAAATTTTCACATATTTTTTCATCCACGCATATATCAAAAATGCTAAAACAACATAACTTAAACTACTTTCTCAAACACCTCTTAATTTGCTTTGTCATTCACCATGCAACTGTCATGTAAACTGATTCATAATGAATAACCTTTTCTTTTCTTTTTTTTTTTATTTATTGGAAAGTCTGCTTTCATTCAACTGAAAATGAAAGAGAACAAGGCACGGCCGCGCTACTCTATATTCAGAGGGTTCATTTGACCCCTGACTTCATAATAAAAATTATATATATATATATATATATATATATAATTTGTTAGTTTAATACTTTAATTTATTTTTAAAAATATTTTTGCACACCCTAACTTAAATTTTGCACATACTTATTACAAGTATTTCGAATTCTAAGAATAAAGAGTAAGTGATTGTGAATTGTAAGTATCACTTTTTAAAAAAAAATTATATTATGTGTATGAGTGTGTCTAATATTAATTATTTCCATTACTTTTTGTTATAATATTATTTGTGTGAGTTATGATGTGTGTGGACGGTTGTGTATACAATATAAATATAATATAAATTTATATAATTTAATAATTAAGAAATAAAAATGATTTGTTACATGTGTGTATTGTTATCATTTTATAATAACTTTTTGTCAATAACTCGATATATTTAAATTCTTTTTTTATTAAAATTTTTTAATGATCCCCCTAAACAAAATTCCTAGAGTCACCACTGCAACAAGGTCCAAAAATATGGTATAGCGCTGATGCACGGTCCAAATACAAAGTTGATACACTAAAAGCATTAAGTCTTATCAAGTTGGATAAGGTGTTGCACCATAGGGGGGTGGAACTCCTTTCCAAACCTGATTAGTACCACTGCATTTAGCAAACTGTACTCACTCATGACCAACCCTGTTGAAGTCCATTTTTCAGGTGGTTAATCTGCCCAGCATTGAAAGAGCTTAAGTTGTCACTGATCCCTTGGAGAAGATGGCCTAAGCAACCATCCTTGTCACTTGCTACTAAACTTTGAACTACAGTGAGTGCATCAGTCTCTATCATGATCTGTGTGTAGCCCCATCTCTTTGGCTAATTAAACTCCTTTGTAAAAGGCAATGGTTTCAATCTCTAAACTCATGTACTGACTAGGTAGAGGCATACACATAGCTGCAATGGTGTCACCTCTGATGACCACGCTTGTGCTAGAGGGCTTGCCATCATCTGATGTAGCCCCATCCACATTGACTTTGTTGGAAATAAAGGAGAGATAGTATCTGACTTTTTATTGGAAATTACACAATATGATTTTACCAATAGAGGAGGCGGAGATGAGGCATGGTCCAAGTCATTGTCTTGATATAAATCGTGTCATCTACGGTATATCCAATGTAGTTAGACAAAATATTTCTGCACGTTGCCCTCAAGATACAATAGTCCAGCCACCTTTGCTAATTATCTTTACGAGCCTACATAGCTCGTAAGATATAAACTTTCTATAGTACTTTCTTTTCTCATAAAATTTAGTAAAAGATCAAATATTTTTGTGCATAGTAAGAAGCAATAAATGGTGAGTGTTTAAAATAATAAAAAAATTGTTTTTGAAAGTCTGTAGCTTTGTAATTCAAAAAAATAATGTATGAAACTTTTATTTCATTTCATATATATGGAGCCAGACATGTAACTTGTCCTTAGCCAAAGAATCAAAAAGTTTGATAACATTTATATGGTCATAAAGTTATTGAAATCAATGGGAAATTATTGTATACTCCCGGAGGATCATAAATGCGTACTCCTTCCTATCATATAAATGGTGGATCCCACCATGAATTTAATTAGTGGGACCCACCATTCATGTGAGAGGAGGAAGTACGCATTTATGGTACTCCGGGAGTACCTAATAATTTTCCGAAATCAATATATAATCAATAGTTTTCTTTCTATATATATAATATAATATAATATAAAAACCAGACATTAACTTGTCTTTGCCAAAATCTATATGTTGAAAGCAATTGAATGGAGTCATAATCCATTCAAGACAATTTCAGAATATACATAAATATGGTTATCTCTTTTTGACTTTCCATTAAACCAAATAGTAAACATTTGTGTATATATGGTAACTTATTATAACATATATGGGGATAGAGAGCCTCGATAAGGGTACTAGGCCGTCATAAGACTCAAGGACAAGCACGTAGCAGGACAAGCAAGTAGAATACTAGACTGAGAAAGAGGTCTGATCATAATGATTATGTGATGTTGTCCAAGGAGCAATACTTCCTTAGCCAAGTAGAGCGGAGGACTCAAGTCCGGACACTCATCGGGTACTAGACAAGGGACAACTATACTTGGAAAGATAAGCACCAGAAAGGAATGAGACAAAAGAGACGCTCTGCATCACATATGGGGCACAAGACACTTGCATTAATTCCTCTCTTATACAAGTTCGGCTTTGTTGGGAGAGCATTCATACAAGCTTTCCAAGGAATATCTGAATCTTTGCTAGGATTTTTAGGTGCCACATTTTTCTGCACAATAGGGTTCTAGGGTCCCCATTAGAGCTCTCTCGAGCCTCATCAGAAATCACTTTGAGAGCAATGTAATAGGCACTCTTCATAGTGTACTCACCCTTTTTATTGCCTATTGCCTATCCAAATAGGCACTCTTTAAGCATATTGTAACTCAAAGAAATATTCAGAACTGTATTAGCCTCAAAGGGGAGAAATAGAGACATGACTAAATCAGCTTTCCATCTTTTGCTCTCAGTATCTATACGCAATTACGCATGCAAGACCTTAGATCCTGAACTGGTGCAAAGAGACGTAGAAATCTTTTTTGGAGGAAAAAAAAGATGTCCAGTATAAGCCACTAATAAGAGAGGACCTGCTTAACTTTAAGGTTAAAGTTGAAATATGAAGTTTTCAAGAAAAAGCTCTACAATGTTTTTTCCATTATTTTTAAATGCAAAATTTTAAAACACTATCCAAGACAATCTGCCATACATTCAAAACACCAAAAAGCTTTTGTGTATAAACGCTATATCACAAATTAAGGCTCTACTGTTACATATATAAGTCTTTCTTACAGTAATACTTGGACACTAATTGTGAACCTTTCATGTAGATATATGTATCAATTTGAATGAGTTTTAGGGAAACTTATAAAAAAAAAAAAACATTTTTCATGACCATTTATCTCACTGGCATGCTTATATTTTTCGGCCCAAACAGCTATTTCCCTGTATAAACAATAATGAGAACCTTATTATATGAAACAATGTTTACTACATTGCTATAGTGTTCCTAACTAATTAGCCGCAACCCTTCATAAAGAACTCAACCCTGCTTCCTTTCCAAGAACTGCCATAAAAACTTCACTCCATGTATCAACCGGGCCTGGCATGCACCAATGAACACAATCCTTGGCACCGCCTTGCCATTTTTCGCCATAATGCTCTCCAGGGTGCCCATCAGGTCTCATCAGCATGGCCCTTGTAACATCTAAAACCCCAAATCTCTTCCCTTGGTTTTTCCCTGCTACTTTTCTTGCTCTTTCAATCTCTTCTATCTGAGCACTCCTCACTTTCCATTCAGAACTCTCAAAGTCTATCACATGAGTCTCATTGAAAGGTCCTGTTCTATTGCAGTAGCCTCCGGTACTCCAACCCCCATTCTCAAAGTGGGCTGGTGCAAATGTCCTTAACAAAGTTACTAGGCCACTGCAATTCATGCAGTCATTGATGTAGTTAAACGTAGCTCGAAACGACATTTGAACAGCAAACTCAACGTTGTGACCGGTAACATTTGGTTCATTGCAATAAAAACATTCTACTGCATTGTCACCTTCGTGCAGGTACAATACTCGGAAGAACCAATGCCCGGCTGAAACAATAGCATAGTCCAAACCTGGAAGATGTTTAGCCCATCCATCATCAACCTTGTCTAATTGCAAGTCATAAATACCTGAAGCTGTACCATTGATCATTCTTTCCTCACCCTCTATGAGGAATTTGGTCCAAAACACCTTAAGGGTGAAGTTACTATGAGGAAAATACCATGTCCGGAATCTGTCTTCTGAATCCTTGTAAATGTCTTCTGGAATTTCCTCCTGCAATTAGGGGTGTGCATAAAACCGACAGAAACCGATCGTACCGTTGCAAAAATTTCGGTTCGATTTTGGTTTTTAATTCTTAAAAACCAAAAATTTCGGTTCGGTTTCGATTTCTAGTTTGAATACACCGAACCGACCGAAACTGAACCGAACATATTATAATATATTTTACATAAAATATATAATACATAATATTTGGGCCTCTATACATATTTGGGCCTGCCTTTTCATTTTTTTTTAAAACCATTTGGGCCTTTCTTTTCTTCTTTTATTAGATCCAACCCTTTTTCACATCCAAAAAAAAAAATATCCTGCCCTTTTCCCTTTTAATCTGTTAAGTTCAAACCCAAACTCCCATTCATTTTATTTTTAGAATAAGTAAGTATAATTAAACTAATTAAACTTAAATCTAATTTAACTATAAAAGCAAAAGGTTAAAAACCCTACCCAATACCCATAACCCACTTTCTTCCTCACAGCCTCCACTCTTCAGATATTCAAAAAAAAAAAAAAAAAGAACCTCCACTCTTCAGAGTTCAGCCCTCAACCCCTCCTCTCCTCTCACCGCTCCATGCCTCCACATGGTGCCTTGGCGCCTCCACACATCTGCCTTCCTACACCGGCCTCCACATGCCGGTCTCCACATGCCGGGCTCCCTATGCCGGCCTAATCTTTTTATTCTCACAGAGTTACGGTGACACACACACACACACACACACACACACACACACTCTCTCTCTCTCTCTCTCTCTCTCTCTCTCTCTCTCTCTCTCTCATTACTCCATAGTTTCCTCTCTCTTTTTTATATTCTGGGTTTGTTACTTTGTTTAATATTGAATCAATGCTATTTTTTCAATTTTTATATGCAAATAAAGTTAGGGTTTTGAAAAAACCCATGTGCTTGGTTGTTTATATTTTGGGTTTGCTTATTTTTTTCAATTTCTTCTCTCTTTATATTCTAGGTTTTTTTTTTTTTCTTTGTTTGCTTTCTTAGAAAATAAATGACAAGTGTGATAAAAAAAATGATAAGGAAACCGAAAAAACCCACCAAAACTGAAATCCAACCGAAACCAATTGATTTCCAATTACTTCAGTAGGTTTCGGTTGAGAATTTCACAAATCGAAGATTTCAGTTTTGGTTGGCCAACACTTAGAAAACCGACCGAAACCGAACCGACACACCCCTACTTGCAATATTAGTAAAATTACAAGCTTCAATCCAATAGATGTCTTCACACACAAACTAATGAATTTTCAATAAAATTCCTCATTCAAAACATTTTGTTTGGGTTTGACCGGTGCTCACGAAAGATGGCATGGCCCATTGGCATTGAAAACACATGGAACAATTGCTTGATAAACTGCACTCACAAAGAAATTCATGGCTCTGACCATTTGTAAAGGGGAAAAGCCGAAAAGGTTTCTCTCCAAACTAATTTAGAGAGAAATTTTCAAACTCGTTTTATATTTTTTTATTGGATATAAATTTTGTAAATCTAATTTTTGGATTCATATTTTTATTAGGGATAATTACACTTTACCCACCTGTGGTTTGCCTCTAGTTCGATTTTCCTACCCGTGGTTTCAATTTTAACACTTTGCCCACTTGAAGTTATCTCTATTTATGCTCCGTAACCCACCTCTGTTAATTTGAAGGGTAAACAAGTCTTTTTCCTCCCATTTAATATCTCTCTCTTCCCATAACAAGAAAAAAAAAACACAAAACAAAACAAAAGAAAAACAAGATTAAAATATAGTATTAGTTTCTCACCATTCACAAACATGAAGAATATACATAAACATGAAGAACATACACCAAGAAAACTAACACAAATCAAATCTACCGTTTTAGCCTAACTCTCATCGAAACTCTCAACTTCGCTCTCTCCTAAGTCAAATCCCAAGCTGTCGATGGCTCTGCACTCATCACCACTGCCCATGGCAAATTCTTCTCCAACGGCTTTGACCTCGCATGGGCCCAATCCTCCGGCGCTGTAGATCAACTCCACCACTTGGTCGCTTCCTTCAAACCAGTCATCTCCGCTCTCCTCTCCCTCCCATGCCCACAATTGCCGCCCTCCCCAACCACGCCGCCACCACTGGATTCCTCCTCACGCTCAGCCATGACTACGTCCTGATGAGGCGCGATCAAGGCGTGCTGTACATGAGCAAGGTCAATATTGGCCTCACTTTCCTAGATTACTTCACGGCTCTGATGAGGTCAAAGATCAGCTCCACCTCGGCTGGGTGTGATATATTGCTGGCTGGGAGGAAGGTTAAGGGAGAAGAGGCGGTGAGGATGGGAATCGTGGACTTAGCGACGCACGATAGCGAGGAGAAGAGGCAATGAGGATGGTTAGGTCTTCGTTTTCATATCTTGGTTTTTCATGGTGTTTTCTTGGCTGGGTTTTCATAGTTGGACTTGATTTTCATGGTTGGAAAACTGGTGGATTTTCGTTTGGATACTGAGAAAAAAATGGTGGAAAGAAATTTCTATCTGAGTTCTTTTCTTTAAAACTATGCTTGTTTCCATGTGCTTGGCTTCATTTGGATTTTTGTTTTGATTTTTTATTTTTTAGTCTTTATTTGGAAAGAAAATCTTGCTCTTCTTGGGAAAAATTTGAATACCTAGAAAATAGATCAAAACAAAAATCCTAGATGCTGCAATGCAGTTTGAGGTGTTGCAGTCTACTTTGTTTTTTAGATTTGTTGCCTTGGATCTAGGATCTTAGTTTGGTGAGCAAGTTGGATGGTATTGCTTGAGTTGATTTGTATCAGTTTTCTGGGTGTATTTCTTGTTTGATTCAGGTGAGAGTGCGTGGAGAGGTGTGTTTGATCTGATTTCTTTTTTGATTTTTTGACGAAACTTGTTAGAGTAACGGAAAAATTAGAGGTGGGTTACGGAGCATAAACGGAGGTAACCTCAAATGGGCAAAGTGGCAAAAATGAAACCACAGATAGGCAAATAGAATTAGAGGCAAACCACAGGTAGATAAAGTGTAATTATCTCTTTTTATTATATTCTTTATGCTTGTAAAATTTATAGAAAATCAAAAATCAATAGATATGTCATCAATGACATGTTTAAATTTCAAGTTTTTGTAGTAAAAAATTATGTAGAAAAAGTAAATTTATTGATCAAATAATACATAACATCCGATTTGAACGGAATTTGACATACGTATTAAGAACATAAATAACATGTAATCTATTTGGAGAGAAACCTTATAAACTTGTACTATATCTTGTAATTAAATGTAAATTTTGAAAATATAATTGTTGGATTACAATTTGATTGACTGCCGAATTGTTGGTTCAAATCTTACCACACACACACACCAAAAAAAAAAAAAAAAACACTCAAATTAGCGCATGCAAACATTACTACTTTCCCGTGTGTGTTTGCTTCTCACCAAAAAAAAAAAAAAATGAAAAAAAATTATTTCAAAAAAAACTCTACTGCTCAAATTTCTATCAAAGAGAATAATCTACAAGGATTTGCAACTAATTTTCTATCAAAGAGAAAATCTACAAAGATTTGCACCTAGAATTTAGTACCTTCTAGGCGAAAAAAAATAAATTAGATTTGCAAACTGACCTGTGACAATAGGCATAGAAGGGATTCGATATGGTTCCTGGCAACCGAGTCACCAATAAATGCCATTGTCTTTCCTTGCACAATTTGCAGAAATAACTTGGCATCAAACCGTGGCAGTTCACATTGGTCAGGTTTCCATTTCCAATTGAGAAAATCCATGTCCGTCCTCCCTTGCTTGAAACAATTCTTTGAATTAGGGATTGTTGCACAGCTTGAATTGGTATAGAAGTTTGACCCTCTTGGTTCTCGAATCCAATGACCTTTGGACAAGTCACAATTCTCTTTTTCTACAAAACCAATAATATATTTTAACCCAAAAACAAGGCCCCCCTATTAAAGAGAGAGAGAGAGAGAGAGAGAGAGAGAGAGAGATTCAGGATTATGTAAAGCAAAAAAAAAGTGTTTTGAAATTTACTCTTAAGGGGTTTGTGCTGATCAAGTTGTTGTTTCTGGACAGAATCATGGCCTTGAATGGGTGATGATGCTTCTTGTTGTTTAAGGATAGGATCAAGGCCTTGTTTGGATATGAGAATTAAAGGGTGTGGAGAATAGAGGAGGAAGATGCTGAGAATGGTGGCTATGAACAAAGAAGACAACATGAAATGTACGGGTCTTCCCATGTTGATGCATCTCTCCACTTTGCCAAATTGATTTTTCTCCTTGAAAACAGTACTAGAAGCAGCGGTGGCCCAAGAAATTTGGAGGCCTAAGGCCATATATTTAAATTGGGTATTTTTGTTATCACTTAAATAATATTTAACTAATGTTTAATATCATAATTTTTGTATAACAAAAATCCGTTCTTTTTTATTTGTAATATACTTTTTTTTTTTTGTGGGAAAATGCTAAAACTATAATAAATTTTACTAAAAACAACTTACAAACGATGTAGCAATGAATAAGATTAGTGGCATTTCACGAAGATAATAAACAAGTATTTGAATGAATGATGTTGAGATATTGTAAATTTTACAACATGAAACTTACAAAGATGTATCAACAGTCACAAAAAGTAATTCAAAAATGTAGTTAACAGGTTGTTAACATTCACATATCATATTAATTGTCACATTAATTTGTAAAAGTTTTCAAGTAAAATTAATAATATTTCTAGTATTTTCATATTTGAATTATTTATTGTGATTAGTATACATATATTTGTAAGACCTATGTATGTAAAGTTGTATTATCTCTTACACTACTTAATTCTTTGAAACTTCTTAAAAGCAGAAAAATGTAAAACTATTTTTTTTTCCCCTATATCTCAAAAAAATATTAATCTTTGCCCCAAAATTTGGGGCTTTTCTTTAATAGGGGGCCCTCGGCGATGGCCTAAGTGGCCTAGCTAGGCCTATGGCCAACCGTGACTAAAAGACTACGTGTTCCTTCCTCTACAAGTCAGAGAGAGAGAGAGAGAGAGAGAGAGAGAGAGAGAGAGAGAGAGAGAGAGAGAGAGAGAGAGAGAGAGAGAGAGAGAGAGAGAGAGAGAGAGAGAGAGAGAGTCAAAGAATTTCCTTCAAAAATTTGAAATATTATCTGGCTTTGCCTTATCCATTTGAAATATTATCTGGCTTTGCCTTATCCATCTTATATTTCCGTTTCAGGGTTTACATTATCCAGCTTGAAACCCTGTTTTTCTTATCCAATATTATATTATGTGGCTGCTTGAATTAAGAGAGCAGGCTAACCTATGTCCTATGGTCACTATATGATAGAAGTTCCTTTTCTACATATAAAAAATTAGGACTTTTGTTAAAGCTGAAACGAGTTTTTTCCACCTTCAGTGGTGCTTTTAACACAAGACAATCAAAACAAAACTAAAACAACAAAAAATAAAAGATATGACTTTGGAGTCAGCACCTAGGCCTAGCTTAGAGTCAGCACCAAGTGGGGAAACTACTAGGAGTCAGCACCTAGGGTAGACCTAGAATCAGCACCAGACCAAAAAAAGACCAAATGACCATCTTTTCATTCATCAAAATATCAACTATCTCCTCAAAGAATATAATAAGTGGCTTATAAAGGATTGCTAAACCCTAACTCTAATTGGCCAAGAAAGCCTAATTGCCTTATTACAAAAATAACCTTGCTTCCAAATTAAAATACTAATAGCTTAGTAAACTATTAGGACCTAAAACATAAAAATACAATTGACTTGTAAACATAAATAATATTAAATAATAATTTTCTTGCATCTCTCGCATCATTCTCCTCTGGTTAGAGAAAACTCGACCTCAAGTTCTAAAGCATTGAAGGATTAGGATGCTTATAAGTAACACTTGCTTCCAGTTTGGAATCGCCTTAGGGAGCATAGAGAAAAGAAAAACCTTGAATTCCACTGTGTCAAACTCTTCTAGAATAACAAAATCAATATGTGGAATCAACATAATCTTACCTTGAACCATTGGAAGTACTATGTTATCCACTTTCTCCACTTTAGTAAACTATTTGTCTTCATGCTCCATGAAAGGCTGATCAAGAGCAGATTCATTAGCAGATTCATTAGCTTCCAATATCACATCATGTGCACCTCTAACATAATACTCTTTGTAGAAACCATCTCTTCACCTCGCTGCTCTTCAATAGCTTCATTTCCTTACACACATGTTAAAGCAACACTTGTCGGGACATATATGTTTGTGTCAACATTAGGCTTTGGTGTTGCGTGGGGATTCTCCGCGACCAAGATATCATCATCAATGTTGTCTTCTATGGGGCAACAATAAGTTCATTGTGATCAATTATCTTTGGTTTCCCAATTAAATCAGTTTAAGTCTTCATTTGCTTTATCTGACAATCCTGTCTTAAACATCTTTCATGAGCTTTACAGATAATTCCTTGGTAGATAATTCCTTGATAGATTGTTCAAAAGTGCGCTAAGGACATGAAATGGGATGAGGATTCATCGTATTTGTTTCAACTTGAAAAGTATCACATTGAGATTAGGGTAGATACTTCGCTTGAAAGTACGGTGACAAATACTCATCACAAAGCATTTCTTTCATATCTTCCCACCACTACAAAAAACACAGCTTTAAGCTGCATTTTTTTAAGCTGCGTTTACAAAAACGCAGCTACAAAGTGCCTTGAGCTGTGTTTTTGAAAAACGCAGCAACATCCAGCTGCGTTTTCAAGGCGCAGCTTCAGATCAGCTCAAAAGCTGCGTTTTATGATGTTAAAACGCAGCTCAAGACTAATTTCATATATATTTTTTATAAAAAAATATGTTCTAAAGTCGCGTTTGGAAAACACAGCCATAGAAGTACTTAGAGCTGCGTTTTTGAGTAAAAACGCAGCTTTAAGCCTTGTCCTGAAGTTGCGTTTCCCAAACACGGCCATAGAAGTTCCTAAAGCTGCGTTTGGAAACACGGCCATAGAATATTGTAGAGCTGCGTTTATGTGTAAAAACGCAGCTTTAGGCCTTGGTATATATATATATTGAAGAAAAAAACTTCCTAATCTCTAATCCCTAATCAGATCAATCTATCACTCTCATTCTCAAACAAACCCTCGGTCTCTATCACTCTCAACACCACGCCACCATCGCCGCCTCTGATCGACGCCACCGCCGCCGCCGAGAACCTCGTTCTCATAGCTTTCTCTCTCAGCCATCATAGGTCAGAACCTCTCTTTCCCTCTTGCGATCTCTCTCTCGGTTGTGTCACGTGTGTTTATGGTTGTTTGGCCATGGGTTTGGGTATTGCTATTCTTCTGGGTATGTGGCCATGTGTGTATGTTTTTGATTTGGGATTTTGGGTTTACTGTTTCTTATTGTGGAGGCTGTGAAAATGGGTTTGCAAGAAGTAAGGCTTGCCATTTTCCACATGATGTGTCCTTTTGTGTATCCACGATTTATTATCTGAATCTTGTTCTAATTAACTTGTCTAATCATTAAATAAATTAACTAAGAATTGGTAGTTATGTTGTTTGAGATCTAAACTTAAAATTTCAAAAGATTTTAGTCGGTTAGCTAGGTTCAAGTCCGAGTTCGACACACAAATCTCTAATTGGTGGAAAGAATTCTAGAAGACAAACAGATAGAAGAATATTAAATACATATATGCCGTTACTGTTTTGATTTATGATGTTTCCTTTTGTGGATCCACGATTTATGATCTCTGTGTGTTCTTTGGGGTTTATTGGTTCATCAATTACATGTATTGACTTCAATATTTGGCACACAATTATGATTAATCGTGTCATCTTTCCTATCCATCATAGATTTCTGCAATATTATTGTTACAATATTATATTATATTACAAAATTTCAGGTTTTCTGCATGCAAACTGTGGTCTCTCTTTGCAAAATTTGATGCTATTTTTTGTTGATTCTTAAATTATTCATAGATGAAAGAGATCAAAGACTTCTGGGATTATTGTTTCATGGTTTATTATTACTATTATTTTAATGTTAGTTTACATTATAAGTTGACATATTGAATTGAAAATCTGGAATTGTTATTAAAAATAGGCCCTAGGAATTTTTTGGGACATCTACAAGTTTTGCACTACATTATGCATCCATAGTTTGAAAACATTATGTGCAAGACTAGCCTCAGATATTGGCAAACTTGCCATGTGCTGAATTGAATAGGCTAGGGGCTCAATTCCTCTAGAAAGTCGCCCAAAATTTATAATTTAGCATTGTAAATCAATCATTTTCATATTTCTTTTAATTGATGATCATAATTAAATAAAGTATTAGGACGATTTATTTAGTTGTAATGACCTGCTTTGTCAATGAATTTTTTTGTGTTAGCATATTATGGCCCAAGTGGCCCAAACCAATTGTAGGTTTATGTACTTGTAGAACAAGCATATTAACTTTAAGTTAGTTTATGGTTAGTTCATGTACTTGCCAAGGGCTTTCTTACTATAGACATAAGTTAGTTTAAGATTAAATGATTGAATTCACAATTTTAAAAAATTTAAAATTTTGATGTACAATTGTTAATATATCATGGTCTAGGCCTGAACAAAGAATTTTTTTTAAGCACATGATTCTTTCAGGTCAATCCTCCTGAGTTTTGTGTCTATCTTATCCTCTTTTTTGTGTGTATGTGTGTTTTTTTTTCTCTTCAATCAGTTTAGCACGTCAGTGTGCACAACTTTGGTTGAATACCAGGGAGTCTCTTGGACACCCACTGGGTGTTGCTTCTGACCCTGTTCATGTTGTGTGTCCTAAAGTGCTTTGGATATAGCCATCAAGAAGGTTAGTTTGCATATGCAACTGACTTGAACTTCTCTCATTGTTTGTAGTATTGATATAGCAGTTTTCTTAAGGTTAATTTAGCTTTTATTTTTTTTTGATTTATTATAATTTTAATTATATGTATGAATAACTCCTTTGTGTGGTTCTGTCTCTTTGTTTATTAGATCTTTCACAAGCACATTATAGTATTCACAATTAATTTTATGTGTGACAGTGTGAGTACTATCCGGAAGCAATTTGAATGAAGTAATTTTTTTTTTGTTTTTGTTTTTTTTGTTTTTTTTTTGAATGGAGAACAATTTGAAATCCAACTTACCAAGTAGAAACTTGTCAAAAGAAGTTAGTTTATAAGTAGAAGGATTCCAAAAACATACGGCCTAAACAGTATGTACACATCAGATCCCAAGGTTTGGTGGAGAAGGAGAACAGTCACTTAATGCCTAATGGTAACTATAGGTACTTAAGAGAAAAACATGAAGTTGAGTACTGATGAATAAAACCTATATTAGATCCTTTCATTAATCGAAGGTGATAGCAGCTTTTCAAAATGAAGAAGTTGTACAGATCAAAGGGGTACAGTGGTTGTCTATGACTCATAATTTCACAATGAATGAAGGAGAAGAGATATACGTGCAACTCATTTATATGCAAAAAGTACAATCGTTACAAGTATACTGTGCAAACTTATTTACTTTTTTTTTAATGAACTTATTGCAGCTTTTTTGATAAGTAAATAAAAAATATAAAAAAAAAAGGTAGGGGACTATCGAAGTTGGCATCTTATGTCCAACTGCTATTGACAATTTCATATATATTAATTAAATGCCTCTTTGTTTACCGACTTTTTTTTTAGGGATTTGTTGGTCAACTAATTAATCTAAGGTGAGTGCTGAAATGTCTTTGTTTAGATGGAGAATTCAAAAGTCCATTGGAGCATTAATTACACAACTTGCTACTGCATTTCTATCCAGCAATTAGACGAAGGATTTGGGTTTTCTTTTTAATAATAATTACATATTATTTATACTTCAAAAGTAACAATGGAAGTGGAAAGATCTTAACCCTTAAATACAGGTTTTTATATAGTATTGGAAATACAAGTTTTTATTTCAGTATTGGAAATACAGGTTTTTATACTTATTTAATTGAAGTGTTTTCCTTCATAAGAGTAGGACTGGTAGTGGCAGGATAACTGCTTGTGGAGGTAATGGATATGGCAGTGGTGGTGATGGAAGAGTTTCAGTTAATGGTTTCAGCAGGCATTATGCCCCAGAAGTTTTTGTGCATGGTGAGACTCACTATGTTCTTTGGCTATGGTTAGCTCCCTTTATATTTTCTTGATTAGTAATTATTAGAATTGAAGGGAAACCTCATGTACACGGTACACTAGATGAGTACATTACTACAAAAAAGAAAAAGAATGATGCAGCAAGAAAAACTTAGAGCTGAAGTAGTTCTGATATGTGCTTATTGAGCTGTTAACAAAATTGGTAAAGAGCTTAAGATTTAAACAAAAGTAGAAGAAGTTGTAGTCTTGAAGGAAAGCAGTCTTTTTTTAAAAAAAAATTATATTTTAATATTATAAGTAATTGAAGACATTTATTGAAGAGAGAAAGGAGAAAAAAAGTGCTCCCCATGTACGAAGGAAGTTACTTGGGAAACTAAAATATATCATCTAATAGTTGAACATACCTAAAAATTCCTTCAAACTATGGACTCCTTCTCTTGCACATGCATCACCACCCATATGCACGTGGAATTGTGTTTGTAACAGTTAGTGGAGGTTCATTTGGATGTTTTGATTCCATCTCACTGAGTTTATCAATAAGGTCATTTGGATGTTTTGTTTAAATCTATGTTTTTAACATTTTCAGTAAGTTAATGCAATGATACATTGCTCTTTCCAATTCTATTCCAACTCTACCTACTAAGTAGATGAGATGGGACTCCCTTGTGAATGTCAATAAATTGAGCTCAAAGAGAGAGAAACAATTGAAGGGCCTTTAAACCTGTCTATGTGAACCATATTTGCTGCTGTAGGTCCTTCTAGTGTCCTTTCAATTTATGGAGTTCATTATTAACTCCCACAGGATTGCTGAGAGGCTTCATAGCAGATTATGGTGTGCCATTGATGGTTGTAGTTTGGACAGCTATTTCATATCTACCAGCTGGAAGTGTTCCAAAAGGAATCCTAAGATGACTCTTCAGTCCAAATCCATGGTCACCAGGTGCATATGAGAATTGGATTGTCATTAAGGTACGTGATTCTCGAAAATTGTATATTTATATGCCCTTTAGCTTGATATATTTGTTCCTTTATAATACTTATAGTTAGAAGAGTCAGTTAAATGGCTTAACCTAAAACTTGACTATATTTCAGTATAGACTATAGAGCCACAAACCAACTACATGGTAGAATGAACTCACCTTTCACTTTTGTTTTTTTATTGAAAAAGGGCAAACAAAAAATTGCAATGTAAAAATTGTTGTGTAAGTTTTCACATGGTTGGGAACTATTGAGTGTTGGCAATTGTTTTGTTGGTTCCAATTGGTTGCATATGTTGAGTGTTTTGGGCAAGAATTATAGATCTAGCTACAAGAAAAATAGGGAAAAAGACCTATAGCTGCGTTTCTAAAAACGCGGCTATAGGAAAACCCAATGTAAGGGGGTTTAGCTGTGTTTGTAAACGCAGCCCAAACCAGGTCTATAACTGCGTTTTCTTCAAAACGCAGCTATAGGTCTCGTATATATGTACGTGAAAAAACGCAGCTATAGGGACTAAAAAACGCAGCTATAGGGTGAGCTGAAGCTGCGTTTTCAAAAACACGGCTTCAGGTCCTGCAGGGGGCTATTGTCGCACAGAATAGGCCGCATTTGAAAACGCAGCTATGAAAAACGCAGCTATAGCCTATAGCTGCGTTTTTAGGGTCTATAGCTGCGTTTTTCAAACGCAGCTATAGCCCTCATTTTTTGTAGTGCACACACTAATGGCAGGTTCATACTGTAGATAGTGGGAATATTCAAGATGCTCCAAAAACCTTTGTGCTCCACCTTTTAACTTCAACTTTGCATACCTAACCTTTTTGTTATCTGCAAAATTTGTTTGCTCAAAGAATTGCTCTATCCCATTCATCCAATAGACAAAATCCTGTGGATTAGTTTTACAATTATCAAAATGAAGTGCTTCAGCTATTGCCATAATAACCCAATGAACAAGAATCTTATTGAGTGATGTTTACTGGGCTGATCATATTATGGGTGTCTTGTTTTTTTTAATGGGGTAGTTGGGTCAGGTAAATGCTGGGTTGAAGTGGAAGTGAGACCTATGGTTTTAATTGGACTAAATAGGTTGGG
This sequence comes from Castanopsis chinensis, assembly GCA_032878915.1. NCBI lineage: Eukaryota > Viridiplantae > Streptophyta > Magnoliopsida > Fagales > Fagaceae > Castanopsis > Castanopsis chinensis. The sequence continues at coordinate 2,528,320 of JAVQMG010000121.1, forward strand.
CTAGATGACAAGTTTGAGCTTTTGATATACCCTTTTTTTTTGGTATCATGTCAAGAAATGGTGGATTAATGCAGTTCTCAAGGGAAACAAAAACTGCTAGATAGCGTTTTAGAAACAAGTATGCTGGAGTCTTAAAGGTTAAAACAAAATATCTAGGTGGCAAATTACCTTTTAGATGGGGTTGAGGGGTTGCTGGTAGAATTGCTATGGCACGACAACGAGCAAGTGATGATCATGGCAGCGCAAGAAAAGGATGGAAGGGATCAAAGCTGCTGGCGGTGAGTCGTTAAAACTGGGGCTTGCGAGTGTGTATAATGGTAGTCATAGCGGCAAGCGAGAATCGATAGAGGTGGATCTATGGCATGAGGAAGACCAAAAATTGATTAACCAAGGTCAGCGGTGATAGAACTTCTCTGTCTTCATGGTTGCAACTGGTTTGGTGATTTAAGTATGGGCTTAGGATTTGTGGCTGTGGGGTTGGGGTCTTGGAGTGATTGGGATGTTTGTGTCAAATTGTAAATGGTGGTGATATGGTGGTGGTACTGGCAGATTTTTTTTTTTTTTTGGGTGGGGTCTTCTAGTAGTGGTAAGAAGCAACGGTGATTGGGATTTCTAGCAGGTTATGATGGTGGTTCAACAGATTTTTCTTTTTGGTTCTGGATTGACTGCAATGATGCTTCAAATAGATCGGTATTTGCTCTAATACCAAAATTGACGCAGGACAACCAGAATAAAACTAAAATAAAAATAAAATAAAGGATATAACCTAGGAGTCAGCATCTAGGCTTAGTTTGGAGTCAACACCAAGCGGGAAAACCACTATGAGTCAACACCAAGCGGGAAAATCACTAGGAGTCAGCACCAGACTAAAAAAAGACCAAACAACCATTTTTTCTTTTATCAAAATATCAACTATCTCCTCAAAGAGTACAACAAGTTGCTTATAAAGGATTACTAAACCCTAGTTCTAATTGGCTAAGAAACCCTAATTGTCTTATTACAAAAATAACCTTACTTCCAAATTAAAATACTAATAACCTAATAAACTACTAAAACCTAAAACATAAAAATACAATTGAGTTGCAAACATAAATAATATTAAATAATTATTTTCTTGCATCTCCCGCATCAACTTCTTGATTAAGTAATGCCAATAATAAAGATGGATTCTGATTGCCTATTGTTTGGCTCATTTGTTTCTACCTTTGTTGAGTACTAAGAATTTATTTAGAAGTTCATCTATGAAAAGGATTTTCTTCCTTGGGGCATATATTATAAACTTGGAGTGTCTTTTATTTGTTTCCCATTTTGTCTTGGCTTAGTAAAGAATGAAGAATGAGATAAACCCCAGGTCGTACTCTTTTTTTGGGGCTGAATAAGAGACCTTTTATTGAAGGAAGAAAGGGGAGGAACCTTCCCCATCTCCACCATATAGGTTTGCAAAAGAAATAATAAGAGAGAAGATGAAAATGGTTTCCTCAGTTTAGAAAATGTCAAATCCAGATAGGCGCAGTGGAAAGCTTTGTTATTTTAGGTGGTATTTTATGTCATGGATATATATATTTAACGTAATTGTTACTTGTGTTGTTTGTGGGATATAATCCAACTTCTTGTACGCGGGCACATACAAGGTGATTGTCACGTATATCTTTTATATATATATATATATATATATATATATATAGATATATAGAAGGTGTTTCTTTTCTTACATTAAAAGGGTAGCAAAAGTATGACACCACTTGAGAACATGGCATAGTTTTTTACCATTTGTGTTTAACATAATAAGTGAATGGGTCAATTTCGTGTTGACATCCTTAATTTGCCCTAAAATTGAAATAGGGTCTTCATTATTCGTGTCGAGATTGGTTGACCTATTTTTGCACAAACTCGTTTAGCTCATATAAATATTAAATAAATGTATATTTTAGCCAACTTAAATTAATAGAATTGAATAAAAAATTAAAGGTTATATTAGTAAATTTTTTACTGCAATTTTAAAGGGCCTCATAGTATTTTCCCAAAACAAAGAAAAACTTACAATTCACTTTATATTTATTAGGTTACGTTTTTATAAATTTTGATGGAACTTCGTTTTGATTAAAATAATAATTTTTAGATGATATGCTTTTAGTACTTTATTTAATGTTATTTTTAAATTAAGTTTTTATGGGATATATTTTTTTATAATAATTAAAATTTATTTGCTTGTAAAATATACATATATGTTAATCTTTGGTCATAAAATTTTTAAACAAATTGAAATTGGTGAGTTGTAAATGAGCCAAACCATTTATAAATAGTTTGGTCTTGATTTGACAAAAAGTTTGCTCATATTCATTTATTTAGCAAGCAAGCTAAGTTCAAATAACTTTCTCAAAAAAAAAAGAAGAAGCTAAATTCAAATATCCAAGTTTAGGCTCAACAGTCAGCAAGCTAAGGTCGAACAATATAATGTATTTGTGAACAAGTTTGTGAGTATGAGACTCAATTAAAATATATTATATTAATTGTTTATATGCAATATATAAAAATATACTTATATACATTTGATATTTGATTGTGTACATTTGTTAAAAAGTTACTAAGAGATCAAATTTGTAGTTTATTAATAATACAAATATATAGTCTATTTCATAGTAAAACGTATATATAATTTTAAGAATACGGTTGATCATTTTTATAAGTTCATAAACATAAATCATTATATATGTAACTCAAATTATATAATTGCAACTATAATTATTCATTACTAATTTTTAGCATAAATTTGTGAAAGGATAAAAAAAATTTAGTTGTGATGTCTACTTTGTGTTCGTTTGGGATTAGCTTATAATCCATATTTTAGTCTCTCTCTCTTTTCCCTACTATTGGCAAGTCCCATGCAAGTCCTCAATAAAAGAGTTTTTTATTGGCTGTTTTGGTAACTTATTTTATGTATATCACATTATTATGTTTTTGGTTAAAAAGTCAATACAATTAACTAAATGAGAGCCTTACACTATGGTTTTTCTCAAAATATCAAGTACTTTTCGCTTATTACAGTTTTCATTCTTATTATTTTTATTTTTCTAAAACTTTTCGGCAAAAAAGCTAAATTAACCATTCCCAAATATATATTATACAAAGAAAATTAATAAGATAATTAACTAGCTTATAAACTAGTTCGAGCTTGTTTGACAATGAAATTAACTAAGTTTGAACATGTAATCTAGTTAATTTATTAAAAAGTCTTAAGTTTAGCTTGTATTTAAAATAAAATTATAATAAAAATATTGAACTTTTAAATCTCAACTTGGTTCGACTTATTTACAACCTTAAAAATGGGCGGCGAATGTGTTATTAGTGTTAACATAACAACACCTATTTGTTTAAGCAATGTTATGTGGATCTTGTTAAGGTTGAGGGTTTCATAGCATTACAAAATTGGTCAACTTTGAATTGATCCATATATTCGAATTTCCTTATCTTGACACGTAGACACAATTGCAATCTTGGTACCAAAATGAAAGGACGTTGGAAAAGACCAATACCATCAGTCCAAAGAGGATGCATGGGCTAACTTCGTCAGGTTTGTATATCGGTTTGACTCGAATGCCCATTTCTGGAAATGGCCCAACAACTTCAGTGGACTTGATTCTTTGTGTAAACTTGAATGAAAGTGACATCTTTGTACGCATATACAACCTTAAAGAAACGACCTACCTTTAATTGTTTTTGTTTTGCATTGGGATCTGCAAGAGCTAAATTGCCCACATGGACAGCCGTGCTGGCTGTCGAGAGGTTAAGGGTTGTCACGTTGACATGGTAATGTTCATGTTAATCCTGTTGCTAACTATAGATCCCACCTACTATGTGAACCTCTTATTTTAAGGCTTCCGTATTGAAAATTCCATATTAGTGTAATACTAGAGTAGAGTCAGTCTTGTCAAACACACTAATTTTTTTTTTAGAAGAAACGTACTAAATTTACTTTGTGATTCTCAATGCAACTGTGTTGTAAATTGATTCATAATGAATAACCTTGTACTAAACGCGTGCAACAGAATAGAAGAGTTGCTCAACTTTTAAGGTTTAAGTTAAAATTTGAAGTTTTCAAGTCCACAATTTTTTGTCCCCCATTTTTAAATCCAAAATTTTAAAACAATATCCAAGATAATCTACCATACGCTCAAAACACCAAAAGGATTTTATATTTAAATTCTATATCACAAATGCTCTACTATTATAAATATCGGTCTTTCTTACAGTAATACTTAGACACTAATTGTGAATCTTTCATGTAGACATATATGTATCAATCTGATTGAGTTGTTGGGAGACTTATAAAATACATTTTTCATGACCACTTATCTCATTGGCATGCTCATATTTTTCGGCTCAAACAATAATGAGGACCTTATCATATGAAAGAATGTATACTATACTGCTATATTGTTCCTAACTAATTAGCCGCAACCCTTTATAAAGAACTCAACCCTGCTTCCTTTCTAAGAACTGCCATAAAAATTTCACTCCATGTATCAACTGGGCCTGGCATACACCAATGAACACAATCATTGTAACCACTTTTCCATTTGTTGCCCCAATGCTCTCCAGGGTGCCCATCAGGTCTCATCAGCATGGCCCTTGTAACATCTACAACCCCAAATCTCTTTCCTTGGTTTCCCCCAAATTTTCTTGCTCTTTTAATCTCTTTTACCTGAGCATTCCTCATTTTCCATTCGGAACTCGTTAAGTCTATCTCAGTCTCATTGAAAGGTCCTGTTCTGTTGCAGTACCCTCCGGTATTCCAAGCCCCATTGTCAAAGTGGGCTGGTGCAAATGTTCTTAACAAAGTCACTACGCCACTGCAATTCTTGCAACCATTGATATAATTAAAAGTAGCTCGAAACGACATTTGAAGAGCGAAGTCAACATTGCGACTAGTGACATTTGGTTCATTGCAATAAACACATCCTACTATATTGTCACCTTCGTGCAGGTACATTACTCGGAAGAACCAATGCCCGGCTGAAACGATGGCATAGTCCACACCTGGAAGGTGTTTAGCCCATCCACCATCAACCTTGTCAAGTTGCAGGTCAAAAATACTGGACCCTGTACCATTGATCATTCTTTCCTCACCTGCTATGAGGAATTTGGTCCAAAGCACCTTAAGGGTGAAGTTACTATGACGAAAGTACCATGTCCGGAATCTATCTTCTGAATCCTTGTAAATGCTTTCTGGAATTTCCTCCTGCAATATTAGTAAAATTACAAGCTTCAATAGCTGTCTTCACACACAGACTAATGAATTTGCATTAAAATTCCTCATTCAAAACGTTGTGATTGGGTTTGACTGGTGACCACATAAAATTGCATGGCCCATTGGCATTGAAAACACAAGGAACTGTTGCGTGACAAACTGCACTCATAAAGAAATTCATGACTCTTGACTATTTGTAAAGGGACAAATGCAATAATAATTATTAATTCTATGATACGCCAAGGAATGTAGTAATGGTATTGAAGCTAATTACTGCCATTAATTTCCACGGGGTTGACCATAAAGGTAAGCCTGTCCAAATTCCACCCCTACCCTAAGGTTTTCTTTTTTTTTTTTTTATGAGACCCTACTCGAAGTTAGTGTCAAATATCAATTATCAATCTGATTGACTTTGCCAAATCGTTGGTTCAAATCCTACCACAATACGTTTCTCAAAAAAAAAAAAAAAAAAAAAAATCCTACCACAATACAAAACAAAACAAAAACAAAAAGGCAAAACACTTTGCCTAATCATTATTAAGATGTTTCTTAAAAAAAATCATTATTATGATATAATGTGATAGATCATAGATGTACTTGTACGACCCACATGTTCTTGCCTTGTTAATCGATTTGAAATTGCTGTTAATGCTCTACAGGAAACCAATTTTCAATTTTGTTAAGATTTTCTACTAGAGAATAACCAGTTAAAAAATTCAGTTTTTATTTTTTTTCGGCTATAACTCTGACATCATTAATGCAATTTTCTCACTAAATATAACCTCAATTTTAACGGGATTTCGTTCAAATCCATTAGGCTAAATTTGATAGGAAATGCTAAAATACAGCAAGTTTTATTACAAGAAACTTACAAACTAATGTGGTAATGAATATAATTTGTGGATTTCAACCCCTTCATAACTGAAATTTTGAATTATCTAGTGATTGGTAACAAATCAATTTGTAAGTTCAATATAGTAAAATTTGTAGTACCTGTAGCACTACTAAATTTTATAACCGCGGCCAATAATTACAAGTCATATTACTAATTGTGCTCATTTGTTAGAATTGGATAAAAACACAAATAAATAAGGCTCTGAAAAGCTATATATAAGCTAAACAAACACTTAATTAAGTGGTTCTAATTCATATACTATTCTTAGTTATATACTACTGTTCTAGTTAAACACTTAATATTCAATTTTTTTTTTTTTTAATTGAGAAGGCAAAATTCAAACTTAATCTGTTGCCACCAGAGGATTTGAAATTATCACAACTTTTCCTTTTGTAGGCAAAGTGCACAAAGTAAGGCCAAATCCCACGTTATCATCAACTATTATTCTTTCCTTCATCTTCAGTGCTGTAATTTACTGACTGAAAAATACTAGGCATATAAGGAAGGAATAAATAAAAGCACTATTCTTTCCTTGTAAGCATAGTATTTTAATTAGTAAAATACAACACTAAAAAAGTAAAAACACCCTCTAATTAGCGCATGGAAACAGTACTACTAAAATTTTCTATGTCTACAAAGATTTGCACCCAAAAAAACAATTGCAAACTGACCTGTGACAATAGGCATAGAAGAGATTCGATATGGTTCCTAGTAACCGAGTCACCAATAAAAGCCATTGTCTTTCCTTGCACAATTTGCAGAAATGTCTTGGCATCAAACCGTGGCAGCTCACATTGGTCTGGTTTCCATCTCCAATTGAGAAAATCCATGTCCATCCTCCCTTGCTTGAAACAATTTTTTGATTCTGGGATTGTTGCACAGCTTGAATTGGTATAGAAGAATGACCCTCTTGATTCTCGAACCCAATGACCTTTAGAAAAGTCACAGCTCTCTATTTCTACAAAACCAATAACATATTTTTTACCCAAACACAACACCCCCGATAGAGAAAAAAAGAAAGAAAAATTCATGATTATGTAAGGAAAAAAAAAGGTTGTTTTGAAATTTACTCTGATGGGATTTGTGGCCTTGCATGGGTGATGATGCTTGTTGTTCAAGGCCTTGTTTGGATATGAGATATAAAGGGTTTGGAGAATAGAGGAGGAAGATGCTGAAAATGGTGGCTATGAACAAAGTTGATAAGATGAAATGTACGGGTCTCCTTCCCATGTTGATGCATCTCTCCACTTTGCCAAACTGAATTCTCTCTTTGAAAACAGTACTAGAAGACTTCATGTTCATTCCTGTACAAGTCATGGAGAGAGGAAATGAGAGGAGACAGAAACAGACACAAGGGTTTTAAAGTGAAATAATTTCCCACGAAAACCAAAATAAATAGAATCTGTAACTTCCTCCATTAAAGAAAAATTTTAGATTGTGTTGGCCTTGTCTTGTAAGTCCTTTCCTCTTCCTCTTTAATTTTATTTTATTTTTATTAAAAAAAAAAGTGGATTTGTTTTTATTTTTTAGGACCAAAAGAAAAAAAGAAAAAAGGGACATATAGGTGTGTGATAAGGCCAGGTGCCTTTGTGGAAAGTAATTTCAGCCGTGTGATATAGACACGTTGCACTTGTTGTATTGACGGACTGCATGTGAACCTTGTGGTCGTGTCTTTACTGATTACCCTGATTTATCGGCGCAATTCTTTCGGGTTTCGGAAAATATTTTCCACTTTGTGAATATTTTGGGTGGTTTTTAAATGCTTTCCACAAATCAAACTTTCCCACTTACCCATGACAGTGGAGGGCCAACCTTGTCTCTCTACATTGAAAGTCCAAAAAGGTGCTAATTCTATCTCACATTCCACATCCTTAATCAATGGCTATGGGCTAAAAATATTCCTTTTAAACGAGAGGACTTAGAATAGTTGATTAGACTGCCATCGTCAAATCATAACCATTTGATTTGATTAAAATCTTCTAGAATACTTTTAAAAAAATTCTATTATGAAATTCTATTCATTTAAGGGTCTTGTAAATATGTGCTCTTAAGATATTTCCTAAATATTTATTTTAGCTTTTAATTTAAAATAAATATAAAAAATTATTAAAAAAGTTAGTTTCTTTTTTCTTATCTCAAAAAATTTCTAAAAATAGTTCTTGAACAAACCAATGTGGACATTTGTTAACATTTTCCTTTATTTAAATAGGTAAATTAAATTTTAACCTATCATTAATGATTTATATATATATATATATATATAATTGAAAACATTTGACTTTTTTTAAAGTGAAGAGATTTGACTTTTGATTGATCTCCTAATATTATGCCATATAAGATTTTAAGATCTCACAGTTTTATAAGTTATTATTTTAAGAAATATTTTTTAAATATTATATTTTATATACAAACCTTCTCTTTTTGAATCTTAGCACATTAAATTTTCTTTCAATTGTAAAATTGTAGTAAATATATATATATATATATATATATTTTTTTTAGGAAAAATTTTGACTACAACTCTCTCTAAAATATTAACATGACTATATATTTTGTAAATTTATTCGTTGAATTGTATGTTTTTTTATATTCTTAACATCCATGTCGTAGATGTCCATAAACTTATTTTTTATGTATTATTTTAGACTATAAAGACTTGAAATTCAAACATTTGATTGATAATATAGATATAATCCTTTTTATATTTTGAAAATTTTGCAAAAATGAATGATATAAAATGAATTCAATTATAGATTTATCAAAATTTACATCTAATAAAAAATATTAAGTAAAGTTATAACAATTAATTACAACTAAATTTGTCACTAAATTTTGTTATATTTTTTTAATGAAAAAAATATATAATTTCATATGATAATTATAATTATAATTATAGTAAATATCTATTTACTAATTACCATAATTGTCAAATTTCAACTTTAGACATAAAATAATAAATAAAATCATATATCATGATAAAACTCGTTTATGTCTTAGATTTTATATCTCATGCGCTAGCGCATGAGATACGATCTCCATCATGAGACTGTGCCGTGTATATAGGGAGTCGTTCAAGGAAAGTACAATAAAATTATCAAAACATTTAATGACATTGACGTCATTTACCGACATTCTCTTAATTTTTTTAAATATAATAGATTGACAAAATTTTGTGTGTGGGATACGAGGATTAATCGTCTGGGGGTGGGGGGTACCTGGACACTTCAAAGCTGCATCTTTTACCGTGCACTCAAGCCTGGATCTACCATTTCAAAAGATTCATTTACTATTTTACCTTTTGCTTTGTTTTTATGGTTAATTTTTTCCAAGAGCTGCGTGTTCATTTTTGTACATATTTCATGTACATTTTTGTTTTTTTTTTTTTTAAGCCTAAATTTGAGACCAGTACGCAAGGACATAATCACATGACTACTTAAGGAGTCAGGACAATAGACAATGACTATAGGCTAGGTTTGAATCAAAATCCTATTCAAATTTCATTACCATTTGAAATCAAATGTTTTTTTTTTTTTAGAATGATTTGAAATCGAATGTAATGGTTCAAACTCGAGCATTGAGATTTAATTTTATTAGGTCATAACTGAATGAAGTTTAGAGTTGAATGAATTCATCCTTCTTAAGACTTGAATTCAACTGGAATGGTAATCACGTCAAAGTTTACTTTAAGATTATCTAATATTAAAGAAAAAAAATGGCATTATTATTATTATTATTATTATTATTATGAGAAACAAATGGTATTAATATTGTTAATGGAAGAAGGAAGGTTGAAGCCAAAACTATGATTATTACACTTTTGGTTCTAAACTCTAGCCTCATATTTCAAAATGGATCTCAACCTTTTCAAATGATTCAATATGATCCTTAAACATTTAATTTTGTGTATAAAAAGTTCTTTATCATTAACTATTGGATGGAAAAAGGTGATGTAGCAAATGTAAGAAGGTTCTTTTGAGCAGCTCAGAAAATTTGCTCAAGCAAGATATATATATCTATCACCTTTTTTTTTTTTCTTTTCTTTATTTGATTTTAGATTGTTAAGGAAAATCCCAAGGAGTTTTATAGCAATAAAGAAGGGATGAGATTGGTTATTCAAATATTTTGTTTACAATTGGCTTCTTTTTTTCTTTCTTTTTTTTTTTTTTTTTTTTTTTTTTTTTTTTTTTTTGTCTATTCAAAGATAGATATAATTAAAGCAAGGGAATTTCACAAGGTCTAGAAAACTAAAAAATACAATTACTTGGAAAAGTTCAAGAGCCACAAGTGAGTCTACCAATGGGAAGTCAGTGACATCCTTAAGAAACGTCGTCCACACAAGTTTTATTAACCTTCTCTCAAGGTTTGAAACCCCCTAACTTCCAACCCTTGTTATGTTCTTATTATTGATTCCAATAGAACATAAGCTTTACACCCTCCTTTGTTGCTATCAAAATTTATAAACCTAAATATGCATCGCATAATATAATATCACATCAAAGTATTAATTCAAAACCAAAATGTGCATCCTTAATATCATCACTACATAATATAATATGTCATATATGAGTAAATGAAAAATAAAGTCTTAAGGAAAAAAAACAAAACATGTCATATATGATTGAAACTGATGGAATTGAATAGAAATTTTAGAACAAGATGAAATAGAATGTGATTTGTACTGTTTAACTTATTGAAATAGAAAATTCCAAATGAAATAGAACAAAGTTTATAACATTGCTCTCTAGAAGCTCACCCTTAGCTGCCTAGACATTATTTTTGTGGTCAACAAAGGCACTCAATCCATACACCATCCCACCAGCCATTGGTTAACTGTCAAGCACATCATTTAGTACACAATTTTCTTCATATCGATTCGGTGTTCCAATCCCATCTCTTTGTCTTGGAGTTCTCACATGCAATGCACTAAATCTATATACACACTCCTCCAATGAGCCAATAGAAGCCAAGACACGAAGACCCAATAGTCTAGTTCTCATTTTGTAGGTGAAAGAACCCATGGAAAATAGTAACTAAACATAAAAAGGATCTTGAGCTTTGGACACAAGCTTAAGGTTTAGGTCTCAATTACTTTCAACAGTCATACAATATTGCATGGCTTGTAAAGATTGTCAAAGAAAGGGGCCAGATTGGACTTTTGACGTTAAACATATATAGTCCAAGTTTGGTTTCGATTCTCAATTGTTTCGGTGAAGCGTTGATAATGGATTAGGAAAGGTAAGCTATAAAATTGTACCGTATCACAAAGTTTGCCTTTTGCCATTTGAAATACTGATGTCAAAGTCTTAATTCGTTGCCATGTTAATGTGATAAATCTATTTATTTTTTTTATGTATAAATTTTCTATTGACAGTGCACTAATTAGTTACGTAAAAGAAATTTATAAGGTTATTTTAAAATATATATTTGTTAATGGACATATTTATTAATTCTTGAAATCCATGATAGTAGTTGTTACTTGTTATTGAATGAAATATATTCTTGAATTTCTTATTGAGATAGGTACCCAGAGCCGCACGTGACTAAATGTCTAAGTGTGTGTATACTGTGTGGAGTATAATACACTGCCTTATTCACTTACTGTGTCTAGTGCGTACATACAATAAATAATTGTTTTTTTTTAAGGGATAATTATAGTAAACCCACCTGCGGTATAGCCCGTTTTCACTTTGCCTACCCGTGGTTCAATCATTTATACTTTACCCACCTGAACTTCAATCTGCTACCTATCCGTTACCCACCTTTGTTAAAATCAAGGGCAAAAATGTATTTTATCTTCACTTTTATGTCTCTTACCCCTAAAAAAAAAAAAAAAAAAAAAAAAAAAAAAAAAAAACTCAAACAAACAAGATCAAAGAGGGGGGTTTTGTAGCTTGGGTTCAAGAACACGCTTGCTTTTGGTATGAACAGTCTTGAGCCAATCAATCCAAATAAAATTTTCATATTCGCACAAATCCTAAAAAACATTTATAAAAATCCTACACTTAAAAGTGCTCTACTCTAATTTCACAAAAATCCTTTCAGACACTTTCAGTTATGCACAAAAATCATACACGACTTTACCTTAGTTTTCTCTTAAATCTCAAACCAAAACCAAAACCAAAGCAAACCCCTCTTCAAAACCTAGACTCACCACACCTAGCAACACAAACACAAACCCACTGCACCCATAGCAAAGAAAATAAGATAGCAAAGAGAGAGAGGCAGATCGAAGTCACAGTCGAAGCCAAACTCAAAGTGAAGGAACCCATGGCCAAAGCTAGAACTTGCACTACTGCAATATTCGTTTGTCATTGCTCCGTTCACCGCCACCATTGCTCCGTTCACTGATGCTACATTGGTCTGATTCATTTGTCTTCCTCAACTAGCCACTCACGCTCACCCATGCTCTCTATTCAATCAACCATCTTGCCCACAACACAACCTTTGAACTCGATGAAGAGGAATGAAATTGAAATTGAAATTGAAATTGAAATTTTCACTGCAGCCACTGACTACAACGGCGTCGTTTTTGGTTGATGGTGGATTGTGGGTGATGCCGTGAGTGAGTTAGGTTTGAAGAGAGGGATAAGTCAGAGAGATAGAGATGACGAAGGCGTTGTTTTTAGTTAATGGTGGATTGTGGGTGATCTCGTGAGTGGGTTGGGTTTGAAGAGAGGGAGAAGTCAAAGAGATAGAGATGAAGAGGGAGAAAAAATAATAAATAAATGAAGGAGATGGATCTGGAAGCTATTGGATTTTTTTTATTTATATTTGATTTGTATTCCTCCAATTTATTCTCCGAGAAGTTTTTCAGCAATCAAAAACCCAAACTTTTTTATTTTTGTTATGTTTGTTTTTTCTTAAAAATTTGTTTTTCTAACGGCAAAGGGATATGTGAGTAATAGAGTCCTAACGTAAGTTACCACAAATGAATAAAGTGTAAATGATTGAATCACGGATAGACAAACTAAAAATAAATCCTACCACAAGTGAGTTTACTGTAATTATTTATTTTTTTTTTTTTAAGAAAATGTTTTCATGTCTGACCCAAGGGGCCCAACAAGCAAAAAAAAAAAAAAAAAATAGAATTTAAGCCCATAATTATTGAATTCCAATCCATAAAGCACGGCATTTTTGGGCCTAGCAACATTAAATCCATTAAAATACTCTTTTTTTTCCTTTTTATTTCATTTTAGGTTCCAGAAAACAGAGACATAATATACTTTCACCCAGTTCCAACCTTTTAGTACAAAAAGAGAAGTATTCATGGTTATGTTTACGAGAGACTGTTTTATGCTTGGTGCGTACTTAATCCCATTAACAAATAAAGGCTTTACTTTCAAAATATAAATAAATAAATAAATAAAGGCTTTGATGCTTATCTTTTCGAGTCAGTTTTTGGGCTCAAATGGTAAAGGGTATCTTTGGGCCTGATTGGAACGTTGGTATAACTATTTCGGTTGAAACTTTGGGTTGTTCCTGTCTTCCAGAAACCCATTAACATTAGACCACTGACCACACGATTTCGGCTTTCTAGAAAAAATACGATGCAATCCACTATTTCACTAACATTGAGGAAAATTGTTATAGTGCTTTCTATTTATAAATAGAATGACCAATATTAAAATCTTTAGTGCATTAGTCTTATAAATTAATGTGTTGGTTTTTAAACATAAAACCAAAAAAAAAAAAAAAAAAAAACTTAGTTATTTTTTCAGAGAAGACAAGGAAAAAAAAAAAAAAGGTTAAGAAATTTATTTATATATATTTTACAGTAGAATTCATAATAACTTTAGCATTATTTTTTAATAATCAATATAGCATACTCATATTCATGATTAAGATTTTACTTTTTGAATATAATAGTATTACCTGCATGGATCCATTTGAAATAGAGAGGATGCTTTTCCAAAATGATGTGGCCGAAATCTTTCACTATATAAATAACATTGAACTAGGCCAACATATTGGAGGTGACATGTGAAGAGCTACTTACAGAGGTTGATAAATTTAGTGATTCTCATCAGCTTAAGCCATTAGGATCTCCTATGCTAGTATTATGATTGATTACCAATTTTTTCAAAAGTTTAAGTTGTTAGGAAATTATGAATTTAATTAGTTAATCATAATTCTAATAGAGGTGACTCATATACTTCTAGACTCCAAGTAATTAATTACTTAGGCTTTTTTTGGGCTGCATAAAATGTTGCTTCTATTGGCCACATGTGGTTGCTGGTAAGCAAAGCAATTTCCATTTGCCCATTTGGCTATGTTAGCAATAAACAATGTGTTGCAGATGGAGCTGCTTGTGTGTATAATGGAATAGAATATAAACTTGCATTTCTGGTGCAAGCAGGTGCATGTTGAGAATAGAGAGGTACTGTTGTCAAGCAGAGGTATAGTTATACTTTGGCTATTTAAAATGTGGGGACATAAATGGCCAAAATCTCCTTAGTTCTTTAAATGTGGAGACGGGGAGTGAAAAGGTATTCAATATATAGCATTTGTAATTGTTGGAATAAATAATTAAATTCACCATTTCTTAACAACTAAACCTTTTCGGGTAATTGATAATTTATCATTAACAAAAAAAATTCAATATGTATAGTATTTGTCAGATGGGTACTGCTAATTGTTCTTCTGTACCCTATACAATCAATATCAATTCCCAGAGGCTGTTTCATGCATTGTTGATGTAGATCCTTGGGTATCGATTAACTTTGGGCATTCTGAATAACAAAGTAAATTTTCCTCTCCCAGAGAGAAGTTGAGTGTTAAAAACCTACCAGGAAATTAAGGATAGGATCATTGAAAATGACCATAGAAGAAGATACATAAGCCATATGTGCTGATTTAGCTTTGTAATCTTGATTTTCAGATTTATGCTGGATTACTTGTACTGCCATGCAGTTCTCTATAAATGTATTTTTCCTTTGGTTGAAGGAAACTCTAATTCATCCAAAAACAAAAGTGTTTCAGACATGAGAATTATCAACAGAAGAAGACATATAGCCATATGTATGTCTTGAAGTTCAAGACATCAAAATGATTGTAACCTAGAATTCCTTTTAAGTAATGGTATCTTATTTGTTGCCAACAAGTTTATGTTCTGACAAATTTTATGGAATGCTTAAAATGATGACAATTTGAGATTGATCACGTGATCACGATTTGAGATTGATGCATTAGAATACTTTTTAGAGAGAAAAATAAAAAAGCTGGACTTTCAACTCTTTAAAGAAGAGTAATGCAGCTATGAGATCCTTCAAGACTTCAATCTTTTTATTAGACTGAGTCTTAACACATCTTAACCAGTACAAGTAGAGACAACAATAAGATTGAAAAATCAAGACCCTAGTCATTAGGCAAATTATTGAAGATACATCAATGAAGTCATTATACAAATCAAATTAGTCATATGGCCCTAGTCATTAGGCAAATCAAATTAATGAAGTCAATTATGTTAAAATATAATGCAAATTAGGACAGGTGGACATTGCATGTGATGTTAAAATACAAGAACTTCCAGCTATAGATGATGGATATATTAATGACGACACATGGTGTAAATTTAATTGGCCAGACAAAGAGTTTAAATGCTAGGCCAAAAGTACAATGAGAAGAATCAGAGAGTAATGGCTTTATGCCAATGCACAGTAGTCTCATCTGTACTGTGTTCAGTAACCGTATTGTGGGATACAAAATGTGGTACATTTTTCTGTTGATAATGGCAGAATTAGGTTTACTGAAGCTTGGGAAATGATTAGGGAAAAACACAGCTGCATTAACTGGCGGAAGAGCATCTGGTTTCCTGGGCATATTCCCAAGCATTCATTTATCTCTTGGCTGGCGTTTAAGAATAGGCTGCTTTCTAAGTAAAGAATATTTAAATGGGCATATAAGGCAGATATACTTATGGAATCATGGAATCAAGGGACTATTTGTATTTTGATTATTCCATGAGTCAACGAATTTGTCAAGAAGTTCTAAAGTTCTGTCTGTTTCATAGAAAGGTGGGTGATTAGATATGGGAGCTGAATTGGCCTGTTCTGCTACCATTTACTGATTTACCACATTAGGAAGGATAGAGATTAGAGAGTGCACAATGGTAGGGTGAAAAATGAGGTGTAGATTTTCAACACCATAATGACAGATACAATTATACAAACTGTGAAGTGTAGGCTTGCAAGTAGAATCAGAGTTAAAAACTCAATTTAAAATAAAGCCTTATGTTGTATTTGGAAGTTTCGTAATTCTGTTTTGTTATGTGCTTAGTTATATTAGGCTTATGAGTATGATGCTTTTGCATTTCTGCTACTTGTCTGCACCTTTCTACTTGTTTGTAAAAGCTGGTTCTGCTATTTGATTTGAATAAATATCTTATTCATTGAAAAAAAAAAAATAAGTAATACATTTTTGTTAGAAAACATATAACATGGAAAATTTCCATCCTCTCTCATCCATCTTCATTTTCTTGAGTATAATACAGTTGGTCCAAATTTGAGGTTCAAGGCAATGCTTCACTCTTGTTGCACCATATATGAATCAGCAGGGCGTTGGCCTTTGTCACATCTGGTGGTATTCGATTAGTGTGATTTTTCGAGAAGTTTAGGTTACCCTTGAGACACTGAAGATTCACCTAGTAGGCAAAATAACAAAACCTTAGTAATTGAAAGATACTTGGATGTCTACCCTTAAATATTGTTAGTGTCAATCTCTGCAGTCTTTGACAGTTGACAATTCCTTACCATATGACCAACTACTATACAGGCAAGGTGGTAGATAAGGTTCTATAATCATCCATTTATATCGAAGCCCCAATGCAATCTTGATTTTGAAATGGACATCTCACCAAATAGACAAGCTTTAGACTCCTATCTAACATATCAGACAATCTCACATTCTTATTTCTTAGTTACTGTACTGGTCACTCGTTTAATTTTATGTCTGTCAAGTGCCCACTGCAACCTTTTTGTGATCCTTGTGAGTATTTATTTTTTTCTTATTAGATTAAAATTTTAGCTTGAGTTGTGAAATACATGTAGCATATTTACTTAGTGTCGGCAGTTCATGACACATAATGCATCTTTTGCATCAAAAGGGACACCATGTGGCCCAGTATGTATGTAAATCATGACAATCAATCCAGTGGTTCACCATTTTGAGTTTCAGTAGCTTTGAAATTTTAAATTGAGTGAGTGGGTCTATAATTTGGATAACTTATCCTCATTCATCTTAATCTCAAAATACTCACCAGTTGGTTGGATAGTTGTATCAAAATGTAGAAGGTCCACCATGAAGGGGCACTTCTAAATACAAGTTTTGCACATCCATTGTCTAATGATTTCCAGCAGAATTAACACAAAAATAAAAGCCTCCTAGCCTTTCTTGGATAGTTGGATCTTTGGTTCTTGAGACCTCATGTATTAGATCTGATGCAAGATAAAATTTAATGGAATTAGGGGTAAAATAATTGAACAGAAAATAAAGGATAGATCCTATGAATCAGCTGATGGGTTCCTTGGAATTAGCCTCAAGTTGAAAACCAAAGAATCAACACCCAATTATTGGAAAATTCCAAAACATCAAATCTCATTCTTCAGATACGTCATAGCCATTTTTAAATAGGCTTCCAGAAATCATCAATAAAAAATAATTAAACCATAAACATAATCTTCATTCATAACAATAAGATTACACTAATGGGAAATTCAAATTTGAAGTAACACTTTACATAAATAAATGAATTTTATTTTTAAAAAAAGCGCTAATTTTGGACTTTTGGTATGCATCAGGATACGCACCCCCATTTTTTTTCTTTATTCTTTTCTTGATATTCCATATGCGGCTGGGCATATTAAATTTGTGTGTCTATAATTGTAGCAGTAGTGTATCATAGCACTCTTTCTGATAAGTAAATTTAACAGCAAAAATGTACCTGTTTTGGTGGTGACCAAGAGGATGCCTAAACTGGTAGACCACAATTACGCACCGCAAACCAGTCAACTACTCCAAAATTGTCCTTTCATAAAGAAAGATTAGTTTTGCACAACTTGATGCTGTTACTTGCCCAAAACAAAAATGACGATGTTATCAGTGCATTTGGGACTCCAATGATATGCCTACTTATAGCAAATAATTTGTTGGCACTTGGATGCATTAGACCACTGGTTACCACAACCCTCTCGAGGTATATAAGTCGATTGAAGCTGAGATTTCAAATTCAATCCGTCACACTATCAGTTCATTTATCATGATTTTGATTCTTAGAATATCTCATGGATATGAAATGAAACAGTCTGACTAAAGGGCGAGACACCACACACAATTAGGCCCACTTTTTTTTTCTTTCTTTTTTTTTTTTTAATGTATGAAACTGTGATTACAATATATAGTGTTACATACCCATCATGAGATGGCAAGTTGAAAGTACTAGATAATATTCTAAAATTATGTGTACAGCCATGACCAGGTTAGCAGATCACATGGACGAGTTCGAGTAGGACAGTGACTCACATGTGACCGTGGCAAAGAACCAAGACAAATCCTTTTAAGATGCAAATAATCTGCCATATTATGCTCTGCTAGCTACAATACTTACTAGTAGTAGTGGGCTTTACTGGATGAGGCTTCAGTTGCAATGCTTGGTTGCTGAGATGCATACCCATCAAACCACATGTAACAAGAAGTCCCATTTGTTTCTTGGTCCTAGAATATGACAGAAAATTACATACTTTCTATCCTTACTTCTTTTGTGATCTCCACCGTTCTATTTTGTTTCGGCTAAAAGTTTTTTGCAATAACATTTTTTGTATTTTCTAGTATTTGGCATGCCAAAATAATGCAAGTTTTCAAAATACGTTTTTTATGATAAAAAAAAAAGTTCAATAAAGAAAAATTCAAATGTTACATACTTAACCTTGTAAGTATGGACATTGACATGAGTATGGGTACAACAAGACGACACAAGCAATTTTTAAAAATTTTTAACATAACACTGATATGACACAAATACAACACTCCAAATGAAGTGTCCAACACTTAACAAATCTCCTTAAATGAACTCCATGTCACAAAAACTTGTTTTAATGTAACGACTTCTTTCTCTCCAAGTTGACTGTTGATCACCGTTAACTGGCTGTTGACTGTGTTGCAAATGACATCTGGTATTGTAGGCTCCTTGATTTGTGCAACGACGCTGTCAATCAACAAGGGAAATGTTAGAAATTCAAATGAAGGTTTCTTGATTTTTCTTTTTCTTTCTGTGTTTTGATAATGAAGGTTCCTTGATTAATGTTGAAATTCTTTGATCCCTTGATTTATGCACAGTAAGACAACTCATGATGGAAGGCTTGCACCTAATACAACCGATTGATTTAGAGATTCTTTCCTACACGTTTATCTCATTCTTTGACTTTTCTATGTTTTCCGTCTACGTTGTAATATCAAGCTTCTACTCTTTGTTAACGATCAGGTTAATGTAACTTCTATATGCTTTTGTTACTTCAAAGCTGAGTAATGTTTTCCTTTGACTATATATATATATATATATATATATATATAGCTAATAAGCACTTTACCTTTAACCATTATGATTGTTGTCAAATTTAACAGAAATCGTAATGGTAGGGGACAAAATTCTTATTACCTAGTTAAGGATGGCATTACTTTTGCTACCTGTACTTTGAAAAGAATCTCTTGAGCTAACTTTTTACCCCTCTGTAAGCTCACCCGACGTGAACAGTGATTAGTCTCTAGTTGAAACTTTGAAAAAACACTGTGGGAAACCAAAAAAAAAAAGATGGCATTACTCATAATTTTAAAGCAGGACAATTTGCCCCAAAATCTGTTATTATTATTATTATTTGCAATACTATATCTACTATTATTTGTTTCGAAATTAAATTTTTTTTAAATGAATCATTTTGCAAAAAGAATATTCTAAAAAAATTATCTCATTTTTCTGTGTTTGGTAGTAATGATTAAATGAGTTGGAAAACTATATTTTCACTTCGCTTATTTTCCTTGGCGTGAGATAGAATTGTTTTCCAGAAATTTTTTTTGCAAAACAACTCTTTCTCATTCCAAGTTAAATTAGGGAAACTAAGAGATAGTTTTCCGATTTCCTTTTAAAAAAAAAAATTTATGACACTACAAAACATAAAAAAACACACAAAAACTATTTTCACATAATATTTTTTATCGAAACAAACGCAGTATTATATAATTATATCAAGTTATGAACTAACACTTTAAACCCTTTTTTTTTTTTTTTTGAGAAGAAACTAAAACTTTAAACTTGATTCTAAAAAATTATTTTAAAATTAGGGAATGTAAATTAAATGAGCTTCCATTAAAGAACCTTTTAGGTTATGCTCAAATGGGCTCCAGAACCACTAAATCGAGTGACCCCGCAGCTATAAATTCAAAATACATATAGTCCTCTCATATGAACTTATTTTTGTTTACAAATAATTAATGGGAACCCAATTTGACACATGGGAGATGCTGTTGTCTGTTACTTTCATTAAATTTCCTATGATCAATGAGATAACGTTGATTCAATATGTTGCCATTAATCAACAAATTGATACTTCTACATTGTTTTTCATAAAGAGCTAAAGCTTGAGTTAGAATAAAGTTTTTTTTTTTTTTTTTTCTATATAAATAAGTCAGCTCAACCCCGAAAATTGGAGAATGTAAAGAAACGTAAAATTCTCTGTTTTTGTGCCACAATACAGCGTGTCATTGCTTATATCTATGTATATACCTGTATATTTATCAATGCTCTTGTTTTGAGTGACCATGTTATTCTTTCATATTCTTAGGTGTGGGAATTAAGATGAAACTAAAGCATATGCTAAATGTCAGAGTTAGAGTTACCCAGATGCAAAAAAAAAAAATTGAAAAGAAGAATAATTAATTAAAATTTTAAATAAATAACAAATAATATTACCAGGAATCAGCATTTTTAACCCAAACAAAACTCAGTAACGTGCCCTTAGTTTGACTTCACATCTAATTCTAGATTTATATATTAGATTTAAATTATTACTTATTAATTACTGTACATGCACTGCTATGTCTCACATCTTTCTCTCTACCAGGAACAAAAATCATCAGAAATATATTATATAATCCCCCTGGAGTTTATTCAATTTTGTGTTTACTTGGTTTGTTATTTTTTAAACCTGATATTCATGATTATTTCTTTTCTGAAACTCATTTCCTAACATTTCTTGAAACTTAATGGCATTTCAAAGAGTCAAATGACTCTGATTGGCTGGATTTGTCAAAATGAAAAGATCCGGAAGACGCACATGATTGGGATTTATTTGATATAAACACATGATTAGGATTGGTGGTTTACATTATGAGAAAAATAAGATGTTGCTCGATCCTTGACCAATTATTCAAATATAATACACAGATTAGGTTAGACTTGTCAAAAAAACAAAAAAAAGTTAGACTTGTTCACACAACGCGTGGAATAATTATGGCGGTTTATAAATTAATCAAATGATAGCCCAAACAAGGAAGAGAAACTTCTTTGCAAGTGGTGAAAGTGTGAGAAAGAAACTCTCTGTAGGAACACGGTGCCCAAATCAACAGACAGAAAAACTTTTTGTGGGTGATCTGCAATTTGGCTGTACCTAGTTGTCCTCCAAATTTCTTGACAACTTACCAGGCTAGCCAAGCTGGAACACATTTAAGCATTCTTTTGGTTTTTAATATCAAAAAGTTATTTTTGAAAGTTTATCGTCTTTAAATAATAGATTACACCATAAATTGAACTTCTATTTTAAAAGTAAAAACAAAACTCTACCTAACCGCAAAGATAAGCATGGTATTCTATGAAATTTCAAGCAATCCAACATAGATACCAATTTCAGGTGATTAGTCTTGATGCATAGTTGATTATTTGTTTTTATAAAATAGATGAAGTGGACACCATAAGTAAAAATTTTATCTAAAAGTAAAAATAAAACTCTTTCTAATAAAGATAAACATGGTGTTCTATGAAATTTTAAGCAATCCAACATAGATACCAATTCCAAGTAATTACTCTTGACAAGTAATTGATCATTGGTTTTTATAAAATAGCTAGAGTGGACACAATAAGTAAAAATTTTATCTTAAAGTAAAAATAAAATTCTTTTTAACAAAAATAACCATGATAAGACAATCCAACATAGATACCAATTCCAAGTAATTAACAAGTAAAATTTTAAGCAATGGACACAACATATCTTAAAATAAAAATACCAAAAATAACCAAGTGATTATCCAACATAGATACCAATTCTTGACAAGTAATTGATCATTGATTTTTATAAAATAGCTTGACCTTCCAAATTTCTTACCATACCATGTATCTTCTCAAAATAAAAAAACTTCTTACCATACAGATTTTAAAAAATAAACAAATAAATAAAAATTAGTGCCTTCTTTTTCTTTATTAGTAGTTCGCTGTGTAGGGAGTGCATGTTTTCTCTCTCTCTCTCTCTCTCTCTCTCTCTCTCTCTTAGCTGCATTATGCTTTAACCTGGGATACCAGTTGTCAAACTTCCAAGTACAACTCCATCTGAAACCTGGTATTCTGTTTCCACTCTAAATTTAAAGATCCAGATTTCGGAGAAAATCATATAAAACTGACAATTTTCATGGTCTGCTTCTCCTACTTTCTCTTCTATAATGCTATAGCAAAGTCATAACTGAATTACAAGCTCATTCTTTTCAAAAATCTTGATCTGGGCGGCGATTCTTTTTTCCACTTTCTTTCCTGTGAATTTGAATTCCAGGAAAAGAAATGGCAACAAACTCTGTTGTGGTCACAATTGAGAAGCCTAACAACTTATCTTTTCCAGAGGTCAATGGTTCAGATTCATTGTTGCTTCCAGATAAACAGAAGGCTGCGAGTCCCAAGCAATTTACATGGGTTCTTCTTCTCAAAGCTCACAGAGTTCTGACCAGTCTTTCCTGGGTGGCCATGACTTTCAAGTCCATGTTTCTTTCAATTAAGAAACGCATTGCCTTATCTGATGTAAGAGAAGAAGAGCCCAAGAGCAGAGGAAGGTTGTATAGATTTATCAAAGTTTTTCTTGTTATTTCGATTTTAGCTTTGGTGTTAGAAGTCATTGCTCATTTCAAGAAATGGAATTTGCAAATGCTTCACCCTTGGGAGGTTCAGGGTCTTGTGCAATGGTCCTATATGGCTTGGCTGTCTTTTAGAGTTGACTATATTGCTCCTTCTGTGATATTTCTTTCTAAATCCTGCACTCTGCTATTCTTGATTCAATCTCTCGATCGGCTAGTTCTATGTATTGGGTGTTTCTGGATTAAGTACAAGAAGCTGAAGCCCACAATAGAAGGAGAACCTTATGATATTGAGGATTGTTCAAGTTTCCCAATGGTCCTTGTTCAGATTCCAATGTGCAATGAGAGAGAGGTAATAGAACAGAACTAACTTGTTTTTCTCTGTTGTTTGTTGCTATATGCTTATTTGTTTACTTTGTAACTTATTGAACTTTAATTAGTGGTTTATGCATTAGCTTTTATATAAAGATTTTGAAAGTTTCAACTGACAAGACTTGTTTTGATTTATTATTGTAATTTGCATATCTTCTCTCACAGGCCCCATTAACAAATTAACAATCAAATTCATGATTGAATAGCTCCTTGTCAGAGTTCTATTTCTTAATAACTTTGCTTCTTAGTCTGGTGCTAAAATATTGTGTTTTACTAAGGTATTTGCACAATCAATTGCTGCTGCCTGTCAGCTTGATTGGCCAAGGGAACGAATTTTAATTCAAGTCCTAGACGATTCAGATGATGGAAATCTACAGCATCTAATCAAAGATGAAGTCTCGTCGTGGCGTGAGAAGGGGGTAAACATAGTATACAGACATCGATTAATCAGAACTGGGTACAAAGCCGGCAATCTAAAATCAGCCATGGGCTGTGATTACGTCAAAGATTATGAATTTGTTGCAATACTTGATGCAGACTTCCAGCCAAATCCGGATTTCCTTAAATTAACTGTTCCTCACTTCAAGGTAATATAAGCCAAATAAAAAGGGATATACTATCTTTGTACCCTTTGACTATAGTCATTCTTAATGGTGTTGTGATTTGTACAGGGAAATCCTGAATTGGGCCTCGTCCAGGCTCGCTGGTCATTTGTGAACAAGGATGAGAATTTGCTTACAAGGTTGCAGAACATCAATCTTTGCTTCCATTTTGAGGTGGAGCAGCAAGTCAATGGTGTTTTTCTCAATTTCTTTGGATTCAATGGTACGGCAGGAGTTTGGAGAATTAAGGCTTTAGAGGACTCCGGAGGCTGGCTTGAGAGAACCACAGTTGAGGATATGGACATTGCAGTTCGGGCACACTTGAACGGATGGAAATTCATCTTCCTCAATGATGTCAAAGTGCTTTGTGAATTACCGGAGTCTTATGAAACTTATAAGAAACAACAGCATCGCTGGCATTCGGGTCCAATGCAGCTCTTCCGCCTATGCCTTCCTGCTATCATTACTTCTAAGGTTTCCTCACCTTCCTTAATTTGCTTAATTCCCATTTGAACTGGTAATTCTGAGTAGTTTTTTTATTTGAGCTTATGTTTTGTGCAGATAGCAATATGGAAGAAGGCCAACCTGATATTGCTTTTCTTTCTTCTTAGGAAACTTATACTTCCCTTTTACTCATTCACATTGTTCTGTATCATACTTCCATTGACCATGTTCATTCCTGAGGCAGAACTACCGCTTTGGGTAATTTGTTATGTCCCCATCTTCATGTCTTTTTTGAACATTCTCCCATCACCAAAACAATTCCCTTTTTTGGTTCCTTACCTACTTTTTGAGAACACAATGTCTGTTACAAAATTCAATGCCATGGTCTCTGGGCTATTCCAGTTGGGAAGTGCTTATGAGTGGGTAGTGACCAAGAAGACTGGTAGATCATCTGAATCAGATCTATTGGCCTTTGCTGAGAGAGAATCAAAGTCTTTGAGTGAAGAGAAGATCAGTAGGAGGCATTCTGAGTCTGGTTTAGAATTGTTGAGTAAACTCACAGCAGAAGATGTCCCTTCTGTGAAGAAGAAAAACAAGCTCTACAGGAAAGAGCTTGCACTTGCTTTGCTTCTACTCACTGCATCAGCCAGGAGTCTCTTATCAGCACATGGAGTTCATTTCTATTTCTTGCTGTTCCAAGGATTGTCTTTCCTTGTCGTAGGCTTGGACTTAATTGGCGAGCAGATGAGCTAAATGGAGTAGACAAATTTTCATTCTTTGATATTTATTTTTTGGCGCTTACACAGAATTGAAAATTTTAAAAAGGGAGATTTTCATACATGTTTTATGAGCATCTCCAGTTCTGTAGCATTTAATCCTTGGCTGGAACTGGATATAATATAGTCACATATTAGGAATACTTGCTATCAGGATCATTGGATAAAGATAAAAGTAAATTGTGTTTATTATAGAATCACATATCTTGTCAGTGTTTGAATAATGAAAGCCTTGCTAATACAAAATTGAGCAGTTCAGACATGTCATGTTACTTTCCATTGAGATGATTTTCTATCTCTCCTTTTCAAACCTCCATAGAAAAGAAATATACACCTTCCTTGATGAAAGAAGAGCTGTTAGGATATGGAAGACTATGAACTGATTACTTCTACATAATTGCTTAATTTAACAGAAAATAAAGATATGGATAGAGAGATAGAGGAGTATAATGTTTGGCCATTAGAACATAATAAGAGAAAGTATAAACACATTATAACATTAAAGGATAATATGAGGAAAATTTTTTTTTTTTTTTTTTAAGTACACATATATGCCCTTGCAGGCATATGGCAGTAGCCTATCAGGCATCACCCAAAGAATTTCTCATATCAGTTTCACGACAGTCTCAAAGATTGATCCATTGATCATCTTCTGCCTAATGATCACTTCCAAAAAAAAAAAAAAAAAAAAAAAATGGAAAAAGGAGGGAGGACTGTCTTCACTCTTCAGTTAACATCAAGAATTCCTTGCAAGCTTTTACATTACTACCCTATTTTAATTTTATTGTCACTACCTAGAATTTATAGTTTTTTATAAGCTTTTCCATTACTAATACCTCATGATTTTTGCATATCAAGGCCTAGCTAGAAATCAATATAATGATTTGCAAATTTTTTATGCAAGATCTGTATTGCATTGACACCTATGTTATGTTGAAATAACGGAAGTAATTGAATCGGCTTGTGCAACAATGTCAATCTTTCTTTCTATTCTTTTTTTTTTTTGTATATATATATATATATTTTAATTTTACCTTTCTTGAAAGATCATCTTGATCAGGATCGACCCTATGATTTTGAGTGTGCTAATCTCTTCCCTCCCATTCGTATTATCTCAATCAAGGTATTGAGGCATGAAATTATGTTTACTCTCTATTTTGAAGATCAAGAGACAAGAGGGTGTCATGGGGATGGGGTAGTACCCTCTTGCTGCAGTTGGTTATATAACTTACCACAAACGTTGTCCCATTGTTGTTTTGTAATACTACATGAGTCCTTGTTGCTCTAAGTGCTGCTTGCTTCTTGATTATTGCTTTTCATAAAATCCCCATTAGGAAGCCTCTGTTCCACCTTTCTCAGCAGTTGCCCCCATTTGCCCTCTGCATTTAATTATTGCTACTTTATTTTCATCCATTGTTTGGAATAATGCCAATGATTGAGGGAGCTATCATAAGTTACCAGTTAAAACAACAATAGGACGATTCTCATTAAAAGCCAATGTGAGAAAAAGCAAACTTTTTCGAGTACAAATGTATAAAACCACCAAAAGACTTTTTCTATTATCTTTCAACAATTCAAAGACTTTTGTATCTTTTATAAATCGAATAATAGAAATCCCAAATCGCAAGGAAGGAACATAACAAAGGCTAGGTTTAGTAGGTCAAAATTAGAGCCAGCAAGAAAACAAATTTAATGGCTACATTGCATCACCGAGTCTTTTGTCCAAATATTGGTAAAAATCAAGTTTTTTAGGATTATAGGTACTGTTGAAAGTTATTTAGGGAATTGAGGAGAGAGACTGAATTTCGGCAACGGTATTGCCGAAATTCTAAGAAAAGTAAGAGAGAGAAAGAGGGAAAAGTGAGAGAGAAAAACTGGAATTTCGGTAACAGCGTTACCGAAATTCTGCTGCCCAACCTACCGTGAGCGAGTGCGTGCGCGAGTGTGCGCGAGTGACGGAAAGAAAATAAATCCTCAATTTCGGTACCGGTGTTGCCGAAAATGGTAGAAAAAAAATTGGGGAATTTTGGTAATGGTAATACCGAAATTAGGAAAAAAAAAAAAAAAAGGATAATTTCGGTGCTACCAGCACCGAAATTGAAAAAAAAAAAAAAAAAAGAGAATAATTTCGGTGCTGGCAGCACCGAAATTGAAAAAAAAAAAAAAACAAAAAGAGAATAATTTCGGTGCTGGTAGCACCGAAATTTAAAAAAAAAAAAAAAAAAAAAAAGAAAGACAATTTAGGTGCTGGCAGCACCTAAATTGAAAAAAATAAATAAATAAATAAATAAAGGGATAATTTCGGTGCTGCCAGCACCGAAATTATCCTTCTTTTTTTTTTTTTTTTTCAATTTAGGTGCTGCCAACACCTAAATTGTCTTTTTCTTTTTTTTTTTTTTTTTTTTTTTTTTAATTTCGGTGCTACCAGCACCGAAATTATTCTCTTTTTTTTTTTTTTTTTTTTTCAATTTCGGTGCTGCCAGCATCGAAAATTATTCTCTTTTTTTTTTTTTTTTTCAATTTCGGTGCTGGTAGCACCGAAATTATCCTTTTTTTTTTTTCCCCCAATTTCAGTATTACCATTACCGAAATTCCCCAATTTTTTTTCTACCATTTTCGGCAACACCGGTACCGAAATTGAGGATTTATTTTCTTTCAGTCACTCGCGCACACTCGCGCACGCACTCGCTCACGGGCAGGTTGGGCAGCAGAATTTCGGTAACGCTGTTACCGAAATTCCAGTTTTTCTCTCTCTCACTTTTCCCTCTTTCTCTCTCTTACTTTTTCTTAGAATTTCAGCAATACCATTGCCGAAATTCAGTGTCTCTCCTCAATTCCCTAAATAACTTTCAACAGTACCTATAATCCTAAAAAACTTAATTTTTACCAATATTTGGACAAAAGACTCTTGCATCACCTGTCTCGACTATTTATCAACTACGCTGACCTGGAATAAACAAATTAAACTAGTTATTTGAACTGACCGCACAAGTAATTATTCAATACTTTGAGAGTAACATTCTCTCCTCTCACATAGTAGTAGATCCCACTATTTTATCTTCATGATGAGACCTACCAATCATGTGACAGGAGAGAGCATTGCTTGCAGAATATTAAAAAAGTTTTCTTGATACAATAAGAATGAGCTTATTCCATGGAGAAATTATTGTGTACTCTCGGAGTACCATAAATGTGAACTCCCTCCTCTCACATGAATGGTGAGTCCTACTAATTAAATTCATGGTGGGACCCACCATTTATGTGAGAGGGGGAGTACATATTTACGATACTCCGAAAGTACCTAATAATTTTCCTATTCCATGATATCATTGTTTCAAACAACAATTGAGTTATAAATGCATTATCTACATATTAAATAAAAAAAATTAAGAAAGAAACTGTGTTTGGACTTTTAGACCTTTAGATTTAGTAAGGGTGTGCATGGGTCGAGTTGAGGGAATTTTTTGACCCAACCCACCATGGTGGGTCAAAAAAAAATTCGACCCAACCTGACCCATCACATATGTCCAACCTAACCCAACCCAACCCACATGGGTCGGGTTGAACCCATGGGTTAGACTTTTTTTTTTTTTTATAAATTGAACTTATATTTTTTTTATTAATTATATAATATATTTAAATATATATTAAAGAAAGTAATAGGATTTTATATTATATATGTTTGTAGGATTTTATTTTATATTATATAATATATTTTATATTATATATTACTATGTTTTAACTTTAAAAAAATATTTATTAAATATATAATATATTTTAAATATATGTTAAAATATGGGTGGGTCGGGTCGGGTTGGGCGGGTTTGTAATTTTATGACCCAAACCCAACCCGACCCGCTACAAAAAAAAAAAAAATTATAACCCAACCCAACCCAACCCAACAAGCCCTAAAACCCGACCCAACCCACCTCGGGTTTGGCGGGTCAGTGGGTTTTCTGCACACCACTAAGATTTAGAGTTGAAAGGCTAATATTTCAAATAATGAGAAAGGGAAAGAAAAACCAAGCACTTCTCAGCCTGTACCAGGTCTCACCGGCCCAACTTTTAAGACGGTCTCCACAATGGCACAAACAATAGAGGGGTAAGATGGAAGTTCTTGATGAGAATGAGCGATGGGGTAAGAGTAAGATAGAGCAGATGAAAGGAGGAGCGGAACATTTGGGCATTTAGGAAATGCTGACAGTCTAGCTTCTAGCTTAGATGCATATAGTTTGATTGAGTTTTTAGAATTTATTTATGTGTTCTATTGAATTCTTGTGTTCCATTGAATTTCTTGAGCCAAGTTTCTATAGTTACAACTAATGTTTTAAGACATTGCATGAAGCTTTTTACAGATTGCACTTTTCGACCTTATTTTCTCATCTTTTTATTTATTTTTGTTTTAGAGGGATAAAGACATAAATAAAAGGATAGAGCAAAATACACATTTACTCCTGTTTTTAACAGAGGTGGGTAATGAGAAACAAATAGAGCATACCTCAAGTGGGTAAAGTGATGTTTTTTAAACCACGTAGACAAAGTGATTTCGAGCCAAAGCACATGTGAGTTTGCTGCAATTATCCCTTAAAATATTAATTTTCTAATCACTTTATTTTGTATACAATGAAATATGATAATTATAATAGTTAAGTAATAGACATTTAAGTTGATTGTGTTTTTAAATTAATATGAAATTTGATCATTATGAGTAATTAATAGGTATTTATTATGGTTAGTTAAAGATATTTACTATGAAATTTAATATCATTAAGTTTGTATATGAAATTATATCTATTTTATTAATTAAAGAAAATATGATGCGGCAAGATACTCCAAAGCAAGTTTATATTATAGCTAAGCAATATTCCCTTTAGGGTATGTTCGGTTGGAAAAGTGGAAAAGTGTAAGGATGGAAAATTGTGAGAGGATAGAAAAGTGGGAGGATGAAAAATATTTAGTTTTCCCTCTTGTGTGTCCGGTTGGAGGGGTGGAAAAGTGGGAGAGTATAAATTGACTATTATACCCTTGTTAATAGTAACATTGAAATAAAAAAAAAAATAAATAAATAAAAAAAACAAGTTCAATGTTCAGTAATACGTTGAAAAGAAAAAAAAAATCCAAAGTTACTGAACATTGAGAGAAAAAAAAAAAAAAAGGTTCAACCTACTACAAGGTTGTAATGAAAGGTTCAACGCTTCTTCAGTAACATTTGAAAAAAAAAAAAAAAAACAAACAAACAAACAACGTTCAACATTTGGTGGGATGGGGGCATTTTAGTAAATGCCCCCAACCCAAGTTTTCTTCCCTGCCATTTTCCTCCCAAATTGGGAGGAAAATTTTGGTGGGCCCAGGAGGAAAATTTTTCTCTCGGTTTTCCATCCTTCCTCTCTTTTCTCTCCAAACGAACAGTGAAAAATGCCTATTTTCCTCTCTTAGTTTTCCATCTCCCTTATTTTCTCTCCAAACGGACGCAAAATGAAGAGTTGGGTTGTATTGGTCTTTGGGCTAATGATTTTGATCCTAAATGCTACTGCGAGTCCTCTAAATCTCATAACTTGCCAGGAGGCTTTTGATCAAGTTGCAATTCCTTGTAAACCTTTTTTGCAGCGTACTTCTGTCACATCTCCTAGCCAAACCTGTTGTGAAGGTGCAAAACTTATAATGAAACAAGATAACACCCCTGAATTACGAGGGGGGTTGTGTTTCTGTTTGAGATCTATTGCAATATATCTTGACTTTGATCCTGACAGAGCTAAACAACTTTCCCCATTATGCAAACTTGATGTTCCTATACTCATACCCTACCCGAAAATTTTACCCATGGATACCCGAATATCACTACCCATTAGTATCCATACCCGAATCTTACCCGAACATATTATCCATGGATATCCATACCCTACCCGAAACCCGAATTAAAAAAAAAAAAAAAATATAAATCCAAACACAGCAACTTTTTCATCAATCCCATTTTTGTCTTTTTATCCTTAAATTCTCACTCTCTCTCTTCACTACCGCACCGTTTCTGTTCATATCTGTTTTTTTTTTTCCCCACAGTTTCTCGAGAAACAAACAGAGTGATAGGGAGAATCTGAGTCATGAGACAAGGCTTACGATGTGGTTAAAACCCAGGCTTTTGTCAAAATTGCAGTGATTGCCCTTCTCTCTCTCTCCCTCTTCTTCCTCTTCAACCCTTTCTCTTCCTCCTACAACCCTTCTCTCATCTTTTCCATGATTTTGAGATCGGCGAGAATGGAGCGATGTCGACGGATTTCGAGGTCGGCAAGATCGACGAGGGTTTTGATCGGCGAGATCTCCAACCCTTGCCTGACTCATCCGTGATTGGCAGCTCAAGTACTGGAAAAGCCATGATGTGTTGGGAAGAGGAAGTACAACAAGATGGTGGCATGGACGAGCTCTTAGCTATTTTGGGTTACCAAGTTCGAGCTTCAGACACGGTCGAGGTTGCCCAGAAGCTCGAATTGCTCGAGGATTTGATGGGAAATGCTCAAGGTGATGGCCTCACCAAACTCTACCTCACCAGTCTCGTACCACGTTAGCTTTTTATTCCATAGTTACTCTGCCTCACCAAACTCTCTCTCTCTCTCTCTCTCTCTCTATGTTTCACAACAATTTTATTCAACTCAGTTCTCAGTTCTCACTCACTCTCTGTTTAATCTTTTTCTAGGGAAAACCTTTTCCTTTCCCAAGAATCTCAAATTTAAAGCTCAAACCTTTTCCAACTGTAAAGCAATTTTTAAAGTTTTTCAATCTATAAATTATAATAATCACACTCTAAACTTTAAACTCTCACTTTAAAAATGCGAAATTTTGCTTAGCTCAATTTTCAAATTCAAAAACCCTAGCCTTTTTTTTTTAATAAAAAAAAGCACGGCTACAGTACTTTTCAAATCTTAATGCCAGAGAGTGTAGTGACGGTGAGAGATATTTCGTTTTTTTTTTTTTTTTTATTATTTAACGGGTCGGGTTTGGATAATATCCATACCCTACCCGAACAATTCAGGTAATATCTATACCCTACCCGTTTAAACTCTACCCATGAAAAATCGGATATTACTCGAAAAATTTGGATCGGGTCGGGTTGGATATCCATTACCCAATGGGTATGGCCATCCCTAGTTATGTGGATTTTAATTATAAGTAAAATTTCACTAAAAAAGAATTGGTGTTTAGAATTTATAGAAAAGAACAATAATTATGGAGTAATCATCATAATGTTCAATAATATAATATTAATAAAAAAAAATTTGTTGTGTTTGAGTAATATCTATATATCCTTGATAAATTCTCTACTAATTAATATGATTTTTTTTTTCTTTTGTGTTATGCAGAATTCCTTGATGCCATGTCCGTGAAACAAAATCGGAGGAGTAAAATAGCCAAATGTTTTGTGTTGCAAAATTTGTTGGAGCTTTGACTTTCTTTGGCTATATTTGAATATGTATGATGAAAAATTAGTTATATGAATAAAATGATCCGGAGTCTCATTTATCACCCAAACAAAAAAAAATCCGTTATTTATTATAAATTCTCTAATTTTAATATATCTCTCTAATTTCTCGAATTAGCCTCCATGTACGTATATCCCACTAATAATGCGATCGATGTAGTTATTGGCTTATTGCAACAATTCCCATGGCCCATAAGTTGCACTTGCATATATAGTGAAAGATCTCTTTTGTCTCTCATTTACTAGGAGGAATTTAGTTTCAAGATAATCGTAATCTTGTCATTTTTCACTAGAAATCGAGAAGGCACGACAGGGTAAACAAACTGTAAATGTACATTGCAGTAGTACATCAAGCAAACTTAAATACTGATATGCTAGATGATATGGCAGGTTCACAAATTAAGAGGTCGAACTCTCAATCCAGTACACAATTAAGGATCTATACATAGTCATCCAAATCCAATACATCAACATCAACACCAACACTATCACAATCCAAAGAAACACGAGAATGCTCGCAAGTGTAGTGAGTAGGTCACAGAACAAATCCATGTCCAATTAAGCAAGGGACAACTAATGGTAATGAATAACAGCCATAAGAGAAGCCACATAATCAATAGAGTAATTTTCATGTCATGCTAAAATTTTTCAAATTTGGAGCATAAAATACAACATGCTAACATTCTTCAATGATGTTGTCATTTACAGATTGCATTTTCCCTTAATAAGATGGTAGCCACCTGAAAATTTGTTACAGAAAGCTCTCCTTGTTGCACAGGAAATAAGTCTTCATTAATTAATTAACCAAATAACATTGTTTCATGAAGATATAGGTCTGGAATACCTAGTGACAATTAGTTCAAAATATATTGCTTGCAATTTGAATCATTCAAAAATCATACTCTATATATGACCTTTTTTAAAAGAAAAAACAAGGAACGGAGGGATGAAGAGGGAATGGGACTTATTGGGAGGAGAGGGAGAGCAAATTTCATAAATAAACAAAGTATTTCTTAATCTTGAATCCATTGAAGTTTCAAATGATGAAAGATGAAAAGAGCAATGAGTATCCTTAGTCAAAATGCAATTTGACAAGCCTGGGAGCTCCTTAGGAACTCATTGCAAATACAAAGCTTTGCCTAATATAGGACCTTTTAAACTCTTCCCCAAAGAAAAATTGAAAAGTGGGGTGACAAAGATTCTATCAAATTGATCACATAATAATGAAATTAACAAATTGACCAGAGGATGGGTACGAGCTGCGGAAATATGTGGGTCTGATTCGTGGTAATTGCATGGGAATTGCACTGAAATGGGTTAATAGTAATTAGCCTTGCCCCAGGCACCAAAGAGGTGTCGTGGTGTAGTTGGTTATCACGTCAGTCTAACACACTGAAGGTCTCCGGTTCGAACCCGGGCGACGCCATTGTCCTTGTGCGTATGCGTTATTTTTGGCTTCAAAATTGCGTTTAACCTTTTCTTCTCCTCTACTTTTGAGCTAAAAAAAAAAGTGGATTGGGCCTGTAACCAAGTTTTATGAGCTAGTTCCTTTATTTTTTTTTTAGGTTTTAGAACTTTGATGTGCAATGGGTCACATTTATGAGCTAAGTATTATTTGTAATGAAAGCTACCTACAAAAAAAAAAAATTTGGTACGTACAGTTCCTGAATAAAGTCTTTTGTAATATAAAAATAGTGATAATATTATTTACAGTTTTAAGCAATTTATAAAAATTTACAAAACACAAGGGTAGATAATCTTCAAGTTTGATTGAATTAATCTGTTAGGCACTTAAGTAATTTTCATTATTGAGTTAATTGCAGAAATTAAATTAGTTTCAAGTTGAAAATAATAGAAATCAAATTAATGCTATTAAAATATAAGGGTAAAATTAGTAAGAATCAAAATTATATTTTTAAATTATAAAAGCACACGTCAAAACTTTACAATAATTTCTCTTGAAGCCTTGAAGGCCTGAGTTTGAAGGTTTGGACCATGTGGCCCATAAATCCTTTCCCGCCAAAGCCCACCAACCATTTTTCCAATGTTCTTTCTCGCTCTTCATCTCTCTCATTCTGCTAACTTTCAAAAAGTAGTACTGTAACTGACTAGGCCTCTCTCTCTCTCTCTCGCTCTCTGTGCAAAGGTACGGAACCACTTTATTTCTAAAGTTCTTTGCTCTTTTGATTGAATTTTTTGGATGCTAATGATTTTTATCATACTTGGTGCTTTACTTGCAGTGCTATGCTGGGTCAGTAAGATTTTTGCGTATTGGGACATCAATGGCGGAAGAGAAGGACGCTTTCTATGTTGTACGGAAAGGGGATATCGTTGCCATTTACAACAGTTTGAGTGATTGCCAAGCTCAATCCGGGTCTTCTGTAATCTTTTTCAACCTAAAACTTAAAGTTTCTGACTTCTCTTTGTTTGAAAGTTACATGTAAAAGTTAATTCCTTGTGGGTTTGTCTAATCATTTTGTCAAGTTTTTACATGCCCAGTTGGATTTTCTCTTCTGGGTCTTCTTTAGTTGGATAAATTTAGCGTTTGTTTCTATGGATTCCCTAAAATTTATTAGGGAAGTGAAAAGGAATCGTTTTTTTTTTTTTTTGTCTGCATTGTGTTTAAGGCTGAGGCTTTCTTGCATGTTCAATTGGCAGTGTGTAACCTAGGTTTCTTGTCCAAAAGGGTTAAATTAAGGTGAATTTGGATTGGTTTTAAAGTCCATCTGTTGCTCTTTATGCTTTCAAGGTCAAGCTTGCGTTTTTGTTAGAAAGTAATGCAATCTCTCTAAATTTCTGTCTTCAATAAAACTTAATTGAACTCCTGGCTATGTTGTATTAGTATAAGATGGTTCTCACTTCTGAGCTTTGAGACTTTTGAGTTGTACCCATAGTCTGAAGAATGATTTAAGTTCAGTCTGTGTTAAATATCATGGTTTTACCTAGTTTGTTGGTACCTAGTATGATCTTTCCTTCTTGTCACGGGCTAAATTATTAACGAATTCATTCATAAAAAAAAATTAAAAAAAAAACTAAAAAACTAAAAACGGATGGAAATAAGGCTTCTTTTCCTATATAGGTGTGGAATCCTTCCATAAGTGTGTACAAAGGATATTGCTTGTCTAAGGATGCTCAGGAGCACCTTGCCTCGCATGGGCTTAAGAATGCTACTTATTCTGTTGGCGCTGCTGATGTGACAGATGATCTGTTTGGCACACTTGTTGCTTGCCCCTTTCAGGTTTGTTAACAAAGCACCCCACTAATAGATATTTTTCTCCTCTCATTTATTTTCTACATGGACATCAAAGGGCTTGATATTGTTAAAGCACATCATTATTATGAAAGTTTTGACTGGTCTTCCACATGTTGATGTATAGTATCTCTGAACCATTTACAAGCCTTATACTGTCTTTGGACTAAAAAAAGAAGCTTGATTGCTGTTCCTTTGCTTTTCTTTTCAGTTCAGTTTTTACTGTTGATCATTTTATTGTTGTTCTTGGTGGACATAACACTGACGCCCCCCCCCCCCCTCCCCACCAAAAAAAGAGTCCCCTGTCAGGTGGAAAAAAGACGTCAAATCCATTGTGGTGTCTATATTTCATGTTATCAAGACTCTTTTGATATCACCTTTCTTCTATGGTGTAGAACATATTAGTTAACAACATCATTTTGATACAATAAATTTTTACTTGAATTATTGACTGTATAATTGGGGATATCATTTTTTTTTTCAGCAACCAACTTCTTCTGGAGTAAAAGCAGCTGACAAGGATTTTCCCACAAAGATATTACAAGGAGCTCTTGATTCAGACAGTGTTGTAAGTTAAAATGCATAACATATGCTTCATTAGAAATTTGTGTCTGAAGGCATAGTCTCCGTAGAATGTTGGAATCCATGGAAGGATATAGATTTTGACAAAAAATTGTGGCAGTTTCCAATGCAGACATTAGTTTGAGAATCCAGTTCACAGTTTGTCAAAGACAAGTTTTGATGAGTTCATTAGAGACATTTTTGAAACTAAAAAAAAAAATGAAGAGGCGGGGCATGGGGCACAGGATTATAGAATACCCCAGAATGAATAGCATTTTTCCAAGCTGTTATTTGTGAACATCTTGAGATTAGAAAAGGTGGATTGATATTGATGTAGTGGCGAGTAATCACTTTGTCTGGTTCTTGCACCACAGGATCTGTCTGGATCAACTTCATTTTCAACAAATCCTCAGAAGAAACAGTTCAAGCCAGACTATAGCATTCAAGCTCAAGCAATTTCTTCTTTCGGTGTAAGCCGCTGACCTGATATTTACCATTCATGTACTACCACCAGAACTAATACTATATGTATTTCTATACATGCATATATGATTATGTCTATAATTTTAAAACTATTGATGTCTATGGATCTACTTGCATGCATATAATATGGTATTTTAATTTTGTATACATTGTGTTCCACTGATTACAAATATGTAATGCAACTATGGATGTAAAAGGTTTAGTTCTCTGTATGTAATGCAAAAAGATTTGATGAGTTTATTAGAGACATTTTTGAAACTATAAAAAAAATGAAGAGGCGTGGGCAGGGGCAGTTTGAGGGGCAGGGTCACAGGATTTATAGAATACCCCAAGCTGTCATTTGTGAACATCTTGAGAATAGAAAAGGTGGATTGATATTGATGTAGTGGTGAGTAATCACTTTGTCTGGTTCTTGTACTGCAGGAGGTGTCTGGATCAACTTCATTTTCAACAAATCCTCAGAAGAAACAGTTCAAGTCAGACTATAGCAATCAAGCTCAAGCAATTTCTTCTTTTGGTGTAAGCTGCTGACCCGATATCTACCATTCATGTACTACCACCAGAACTAACACTATATGTATTTCTATACATGCATATATGATTCTGTATTTAATTTTATAACTATTGATGTCCATGGATCTACTTGCATGCATATAATATGGTATTTTAATTTTGAATACATCTTGTTCCACTGGTTACAAATATGTAATGGAACTATGGATGTAAAAGGTTTAGTTCTCTATAACCGGGGAGCTTGCCTGAATGCTTAAATTTGTCTAAGTCTGGTCTTTTGTGTTGGGGCTCTTTATATCTTAATCTGGATTCTTATTTTGGATATTCATTTATCTATGAATGTAACTCCCCAAATTTTAAACAGTGATGTGGCTGTATATTGGTTTTGTATATAATGTATATGCTTTATTGAAGAAATATGTTCTTGTATTTGCAAATGAAAATTGCAAGTCTTGTTATATGCAAAATTTTTTGGCATCAAAAAAGTATAACATAACCAAGCAATTGCAATGTCATTGGTCCAGCCTCTGGACCTTGCATGTTAATAAAGGACCTGATCTTTGTGTTCTGCATAATGTTGAAGTATATGAAAGTCGTCCAAGTTGCCCAGCCTTCCTGTATTCTTATGTTTGATGGTGCTTCGAAAGGAAATCCTGGACAAGCTGGTGCAGGAGCTGTGCTGCGTGCTGAAGATGGAAGTATGGTATGCAGTTAACTGAAAAATATCCAGTGCTTTTAGGTTTCTGATCTGTATTTTTTAATGTAGCTCTTTCTAACTCTGAGCTTGGTTAGGTCTGCCGATTGCGTGAAGGGGTGGGCATTGCAACAAATAATGTTGCTGAATATCGAGCTGTACTTTTAGGTTTGAAACATGCTCTTAAGAAAGGGTATAAACACATTCGTGTCCAAGGAGACTCTAAACTTGTCTGTATGCAGGTTTGTTGTTCTATTCTGTAGCTTTGATTTTTTCATGATCTCTCTCTCTCTCTCTCCTTTTCTTTTTATCTATGTATCTTAAATAAACACTTAGAAACATTTTTTTTTTTTGGTGGGGGTGGGGGGCGGCTGTGAAAATGAAAACAAGAAATCACTACACCCACATTTACAACTTACAGGTGCCTCTAGACACCTTAACTGTACTATATAATTGATTTTTTTTCTTTTTCTGTTTAAATTGTCCTCATAGGTCCATTTTTTCAAATTGGGCTTGAACATAACTGCAGCCTGTATAAATATATGTTCAATTCCCTTATGATGCAATTAATATGGTGTTGATGGTATAACAAAGATAAGGAAGACAGGTATTGATCATAGTTTTGGATGCTACCTTGATATCAAGGTTATTGTCATTCCCTTATTTTGTTCTTCTGGCATGTTACATATTTTACTTTGTTGCTTTACCTTTCACCAAGTGGCTTTCATTACCTTTTGAGTTTATGCCCCTTTGGATATATGGTTTGTTTATTATTCATTCTTATGAGGCTTCTTAATGATACAGATTCAGGGTCTTTGGAAAACCAAAAATCAGAATATGGCTGACTTGTGTAAAGAGGCGAAGGAGCTCAAGGATAAATTTGTGTCATTCCAAATCAACCATGTCCTTAGGGTACATGCAAATGGTTACTTGTTTCTTCTGCACTATCTATATGATATTATTTTCTGATATATAATTTAATTTCTTTTGCTCTTTACTTT
This sequence comes from Castanopsis chinensis, assembly GCA_032878915.1. Classification (NCBI taxonomy): domain Eukaryota; kingdom Viridiplantae; phylum Streptophyta; class Magnoliopsida; order Fagales; family Fagaceae; genus Castanopsis; species Castanopsis chinensis. The sequence continues at coordinate 2,567,727 of JAVQMG010000121.1, forward strand.
AACTCATGCATCCTGCAGAATTAGACCTCTTGCCTACCCCTCCTTTAAGGGGTTGTAAGTGCCATTTAAGCTTGAGAACATGGACATTTGTAAAACATTATGCAGATTTTTTGAATTATATATTGATTCTACCCCTTGTTCCTTATGGATTGTTTAATCCATGGCTGTAACCTATAAGTTACGGTTCATTATTAGTTTTCCTGTCAATTATACCATAAGTGGTGTAGCTGTCTACTCTTGAATCTTGACAACACCAAAATGCTGTTAGAACTGATAAAGCAACCACATGAGAAAGTTATATGCTTCTAGAATTGAAGGTGTTGCATTCATCTTGTCCATAGTTAATGAAATCATAAGTAATAAAAATTGAAAGCCATCACGCCCTTATTAATTGAAAGAGAGTTGTTAGAGAACCAGCATTTGCTCTATCTTATTTAGAGTTCTTGGCTTCGTGCCTGCTGATTTCCAATCCTGTTATTTCCCCACTCTATTTATCTTAATCAGGACGAGAAATCATCACTCTATCTGGCATGCTACCCTTATGCTATGTGACCTCTGATGATAGTGCTTTCCAGAGCTTGTTATCAATAAAGTGAATGTAATATATCACTCCATATCTTGTCTCAACATTGATCATGCATACCAAACTTTGAGATAAAACATAATATAATGCTTTATGTTCATGACTTTTGCCCCCTGCATTACGTGTTTATTCAGTACCTGAGGACATATCAGACACTAGTTGGTGGGCCATTAGTTTGTTGTTATTCCTGATACTGGACGTATGCTGCATAACAAGAGGTGGCAAGCTATATTCATGCTAATTTTAACCTTCTTTATAGAATGTGATTGATGGATATGCTAGTATTTAGATAGTAGTGCTATGCTTATTATTTTTCTACTTTTTTTGTTAACATTATTCTTGTTTTCTGCCACACGTTCTCTGAATGCAAAATAATACATTTTTATCATTTTCAAGGAATTTAACTCTGAAGCTGATGCTCAAGCAAACCAAGCTGTAAATCTCAAGGGTGAGTGCATTTTGAGCTCCGTTCATTTTCTATTGTTTCCTATTTTGCTTTTTTTCGTATCTTTGTTTTGGCAGAAGTTAGTGAATCTTTTGCTTATGCAGATGGGCAGGTTGAAGAGGATTGTAGGAAGATGTAGTAAGAAGCTACATCTGTTTTTTGATTGGCAGAAATGCTGTTGCCTGACTTTTTTGGACTTGTTATCCGTCAGGCCAGAATCTGTGGTACCTTCTGCAGGTGAAGTAAATTTAAGCATGCTTACTCTACTAGAATCTGCTAGATAAATTGGGGCAGATTGTCTTTTGATGATCAATGGGATACTATTTAATGTGTATTATATTCAAGCTTTTGCTTCAGCTGTTGTCCTCTAGTCCGTGAAGATTAGAGATGTTTTAGTGGTGATTGGCAATTTAGAAGTCTGTAAATACACAGAATACTTTGTGTAATATTTATATCCCCGCCCCCTCCTCCCCACACCAACCACACACCACCACCACCACCACCCCCCCGGGACTTCCCTGAAAGATGTTGAATTGTCCATCACAACATTAAGGTTTTGATACAACAGACCATAACTCAAGTGACCTGATCAGCATATTTAGACCATAGATTTTTAGATATTAAAAGTAGGTGGTAGCTATAGTGAGAACCTGAATAGGGAAGTGTTAACTCAAATTTTCATTTTGCATTGTAATGTTTGCATGTTTGGGAGTTCCTAAAAGAATGGAAAGTTAAAATAAAGAGGGAATGGAAAATGAATTCGTAGAATTCTTAAATTCCGCCCTTTGTAGTTTGGAATTTGTAATAAAAGGAAAGCAATTAGTGTATCTTCTTAAGAGCATAATTATAAAGAAAATTATGAAATTATAACTTTTTTAATAGTGTGTTTGTTCTGTTATGAGAACAGAGAGACAAAGAAGTTCTTTCATATAATAAAAAACTGAGGTATTGAGTCTAGTTTGTTGAATTTTCTCATGTATTTGGTATCAAATGATTTCACACTAGTGATATCAAAATTCAATAAACAAGAGAAATGTATACAAAAAATAACTTACCCACTAAAAAATGAAAAATATGTGTTAGTGGGTAGTTATTTTTACACGTTTCTAGTTTTATCGGATTTTGATATGGATAACATAACATTATTTGATACAAAATACGCTTTCCAATCCCTTGTTATTCCTTTTTCTGTGTTCCCTCCATCCAAAAAAAGGCTTTACGGATGATCAATTATTCAAGATATAAATGATGAGGTGAAATTTGAATTACTTATTTATCAATGAATAATTAAAGATTTTATGAAGGATTTGGCTTATATACTCTAAAAAGTTATATAATTTTGTTAAATAATGTTGTATGATCTCTTTAATTTTTGGGTTGTTATTTTGACCATAAGAGTCTTATGGTTCAATCAGACTCTCTTTAAAAAATTGTTGATTCTAAATTCTTCCCTCAACTATTGCACTATCAAAAAAAGGTTGGAGTCTTTTGGTTGAATATTGCAAAAAAATGATGTGATGGTTGGAGTGAGAAAAAATTTGAATTTGGGTAATGAGGTTACCGAAATTCCTGCTGTCCAAATGAATTGCTCGAAGAGGAAAAAACTAATTGTGGCAACCAAGTTGTTGAAATTGTAGGAGAGTGAGGAGAGGGAGAAGGAATTGTGGAACCTAAATTGCCAAAAATGGGAGAAAAAAAAATGTTGTGTTAACCAAGTTGCCAAAATTGCAGAGGAGAAAAAAAGAATTGTGGTAATCAAGTTGCTGAAAATGAGAAGAAAAAAAAAAAAGTTGTGACAATGAAGTTGCCGAAATAGGGGGAGGATTTAATAGGAATTTAAGCAACCAAATTGTCAAAAATAGGTGGAAAAAAATAAAGAATTATGTCAATCAAGTTGCTGAAATTGTGTAGGAGGAGAGAGAAAAATTCAATAGGAATTTTGGTATGCCAAAAAAAAAAAAAAAAGAACTGTGACACCAAAAATTGGAGGAGTCAATAAACTCTTCCTGATTCTTATTCTCCAAATTGCATAGAAAATATTTTTTGTCCATTCCTAATAAAACCTAATCTATTGATATCACTTATAGAACCTATGTCATGTATAGATTCTTTTTTGTCTTTTTTGTTTCTCCTCGTTATAAAAGGAAAAGGCAACATGTAGCATCACTTTTTGCATTGCACCTCCTCAAAGAGAGTTACATTTTTCATATTGTTTCACTTACTTCCGATTCTTCATTGTTTTATTACTCTTCTGTTTTGCTCCAGTGTGCACAATTAAGGATTGTAAGTTTTGGATTAATGTGAGTTTTTTGCTTTGCTTTATTGATTTACAATTCTAGAAATTAACAGATTTATCATTATTGTATAAATATATGCTTTGTAAATATTAGAAGCTAGTACATTGTAAAATATTATGTATTGTTGTAGTTAATATTGTCCATTATGGTTAATTTAATTATTTTATATAACTCTTCATTTTGCTTCTTTTAAAACAAGACAGATTATGTAATGTTCTCGTGCATCCATTCGATAATAGATAAATATTTCTAATATTGTACAATTTTCGTTATTATTATTATACCTAAAACTTAGATTTTTGATTTATGAGCATATATTAACCTTCTTTTTTTTTTTGGTTTTCTTATAGCATACATTTTTACTATAGGCTAACAAAGTAAGTATTTCTTTAAGGAAAATTGATGTCAATTTTGAAATATATTTTTGTTATATGAAATTTTAGGCAAGAATTCATGGACAAATTATTTAAAACATATCATACAAATTAGTTCATGTTGCAAAACATAATCAAAAACAAGATTTTCATGAACAAATAATTTAACAAAAACTAGATTTTCATGCTTAGCCATGCCCCTAAACATATCAACATGAATATTATAAAAAAAAATGTAACTACTTTAGAGATGTAACTCACCTTGTAAGAGATAAAGAATAGGTAAATATTTGCAAGTGTTATTCCTTATAGTTGTTTGTAGAATGCATGACACACATGAATTGAAAATGATTGATAGAATTATGAGACGAATAAGAGTGGAGAAGAAGGTTGATAGATTTTTTAGGGGAAAATGAGTAGAAAATAAGAACCGTGGAAACTCAAGTAACATTAGTACTGTTTATATAAGATGCAAGCTTCATATAAGTTACATTCTTAGATTATAAACTTTATAACTAGATGCGCCAATTGACCAAATATAACACAACACAGACCAAAATGAGACACTCTGATACAAACAAATTAATAAACATATATTCACTGCAAAGAATCTTTGTTTTTTTTTTGTTTTTTTTTTTTTTTACAGTGTACACATCAATTATCTTTTTCTTTCATAATTTTCTCTCTTTGGGGCATACATGGACAGGAATCTAGCACAGAATAAGAATCTATGTACTTTTTGTGTGTGTTGAGAATAAGAAAATTTTACCTGAATCTATAATTATTTGTTTCATAGGAAAAAACATGCAAATAATACGTTTATAAGATGAAATGAAAGAACATGACACACACACAAACCAAAGTGCTTCGGTAAAAAAAAAAACTACTGACATACGAAAAAAATAAGAATATATGTACTTTTTAGAATAAGAATCCAAAAAATATATATATATTTTTTTTATCTAGACAATTATCTCTCTCTCTCTCTCTCTCCTCTCTCTTTCCTCCCATTTTCGGCAATTTTATTGCCACAAACCAATTGTTCTTCTTTTTATGGGCTGCCACAATTCTTTTTTTTTTTTTTTCCCTCCAATTTTTGCCCCAAGTCTTCTTTTCTCCAATTTCGGCAACTTGGTTGCCACAATTTTTGTTTCTCCTCATTTTCGGCAATTTCATTGCCAAAATTACTATTCCCCTACAATTTCAGCAACTTGGTTGCCAAAATATATATTTTTTTTCCTCCCATTTTCGGCAACTTAGTTGCCACAATTCCTTTTTTCTCTCTCCTTACTCCCTTGCAATTTTGGCAACTTGGTTGCCACAATTGCTTTGGTACTTCTCCTTGGGCAACAAATTATGGGCATGAATTTTGGTAATGTCATTATTGAAATTCAATTTTTTCTCACTTCACCCATCACATCATTTATCTCTCATCTATTGTACTTTTTATTAGAATTTCAGCAATGGTATTGTCGAAATTTGCTTATTTCCTCATTTTTTCAAATAACTTCTAACAATACTCATAGCACAAGTAAACTCACTTTTTTGCAATATTCAGCCAAAAGACTCAAAAGAGTTGTTATTTTGATTTCTCAAGCATACAAATTTGCAATAGCACATGAAAATCACTAATCAATGTTGTAATTTTTATTTAGACCTGTCAACTGTAAATCATTAAACACTCCAAATGTTTTTTGGAGAAATAATTACAACATGCTACTAATTTTGCAGCTCAAATCCTTTTCAAATGTGATATTGTTTCTCCTGACCTCACCCTTACTATACCCTATTTTGTAAACATAAAACGTAGTTTTGAGATATTAATTGCTAACTATCAATGTATGCTATTAACCCTCAAAATCAAATAGAATAGTAAAAAAATATTCAAGATTACATGCTTGTGAATAAAATTATGAAAACCAGAAGAAACACACTATACTGTTATTACACAAAACATTAATATCAATCACATAGATGGGTAAAAGAACTATTTTGAAAAATAAACTTGATGAATTAAAATGAAAAATCTCAAAGTTAAAAAAAAAAAAAAAAATAATAATAATAATAATAATAATCTACTAAAATTTTTAGGGTCAAAAGTGTAAATGAGGGACTTTTTTTGGCTGCGGATTAGGATAGGGAGCGAAGAAGCACAAAAGCAGTCGCTGAAAGCTAAAAAGAAAAGCAGAGTGAACCAAAATGGCAACCAATGTACTCTCAATCTCAGCAACGTTCTCAGTTTCTGCTTCCGCTTATCCCGTAAAACCACTCCGTACGAGTCCCAATGACAGCCCTTTTCTGAGGTTGCCGTTTCGAAACCATGTCGTTTCGAATTCTTTCCAACAACGTTTCACAATTAAAGAGATAAACACCAAGATGCAGAAGCAGCTGCTGAGAATAGCGAGGTCGGTGGAAGAAGAAACCCAAATAATTCCAGAGGAACAACAACTAGGAGAAGAAGAAGTAGAAACGTCGTCGTCTTCGCCAGACCAACCTGCCGTTTCGGTACCCGTTTCTCCTTCTGACATCCTTACCATGTTCTTTCAGGTACTATTTTTGTTAACAAAAAAAAATTTTGATTTTGATTTTTCTTTAATTATGCAATTATAACGTGGAAATTATTTGTGCCAATTCTCGTAACTTTTTATTTTTCATGATTTAATAATTTAATAAAAACAAGAAGAGTAATGACACAATTTTTCACAACTGATAATGGTAGTTTGTTGTAATTGTTGCATAAGGACTTTGGCTTGGGTCTAGTGTCTCCGATGCACTACACCAACGGCATTAGTGATGCATGTTAAAAGTGGACGCGTGTCATTGTCTCAATTGGTCCAATGCACTAGACCTTATCTTTGCATTGGCGTAATTGAAATGGTGTCAGTGATGGGTCCTGTGAGATTGATGTTGTGCAAAATAAAAAAATGCCAATGTGGCAAAATTGTTAAAAAAATTGCCCCTTTGTATTTTTCTTATAAAAATTATACTCTATCAATGCGAGTAAAACAGCTAGTGTAATTATTGCTGACTTGACAAAATCCAATCCGCCTCCATTACACTATTGATCCATGGGGTTCCCTGAGTGTCTAGAGTTGGATAGTCTTGACACCTCTTCCCTATATAAATGACACTTTACCCAAGATACATTGAAATGAAATGTGAAACTAGAGTTCTGACTTGGGATCCTCTAAAAGTTTGAGTAACTTTACTTTAGTAGTCTTAACATCTTAACGATTCACTGCTCTACTAAAGAATTGAGTGGCTTACATTTTGTTAATATTTGAAGTTTTGAACAACATTGATTGAGTATATCTATTTTGACTTTTATTTAACCTATTGTTGATGTGACCAAATCTTAATAACAAATTGTTAGAATTTTAGAAACTTTATAGTGGAGTTACATTAAAGGCTCTACCTTGAGTTATCTAAGAGCTTTATATGATCTCACCTATGGATTACAATTGCTTAGTATATCACTAAAAGTCTACATTTGTATGTTTGAAGGCAGAGGGAGTCATGAATGAAGCAACTGTTCCTACTGTCACCAAAGCCTTAGAGGTATATTGATATATATCCCAACTCTTTTAGATTCCCTTTTATTATTTCTTCTTATTAAAAGCAATTTTTTCCATGTCAAGCCTTGAAACTCAGTGGTATGGCCTACTCTCAGAGTTTGAATCCCCCTTCCCTATTGTTGTAACTATCAAATTTAAAAGAATAAGTAACTCCTTCCTATACAAATGGACGCAAGAGCATATTTGTTTCCTCGCTATAGTGTTACAATGGTACTTTGAATTCCACAATTGAGATTATATTTCTGTATACGATGATGGAAGAATAAAGCCCTATGTTCTCTCAATTCCATTTTAACATTTATACTGTTCTTGTTCATTAAGATTATTTGCTTAGAGATGAGAGACAAGTGTTGAAGGGAGGGGGAGGTTGGAAGGTGCTGGTTCCAATTTAGTGTATCTTTTTCAATTGCAGTCTTAGCAGATCTTGTGATTGGGCCTTTGAGGTGCCTTGCCTTGCCTGAGTGCTTGGCATGCCTTTGACTACCCAGTCTGGAACCTAACAGACACCTTTTGCTTTTAATTTTTAGTTTTAGTTGATTGTGAGAAGATTTTAAAGTTTTTGTTGTTAGTTTTTGATTCAACATAGTCTAGTCAAATTTGGTAGCTGAGAGTTCAACCCAAAATATTGATATTATAAGTGGGGAAATCAGAGCTAGTGTCTTATGTAAATTAGAGATGAGGGTCAAAGGGTGAAAAGAAAGGGGAAGGTATAAGGTAGAGAACTGTATGCTCAAGATACATCCTGATTGTTGAAATTTCAAGCTAGTGTCAGTTATATATATACACACACACACACACAACCGTAATTCAAAAAAGAAAGCCAACTGTTCACTGCTGCCTAAACACATTCCCCAGACACACGCACGCACACTGCTCACTTCTCACTGCTTACTGAGAACGAAAGTAAATGTCTAGTTCATGAATCGCGTATTAATAAATTGTTATCTGTAGCATGTTGATTCACACTATTGCTTATTCATCTTTTCTTTTGTAGGAAACAGAGGGCATTACTAATTTGAAGGTTAAAGTTGTTGAGGGCATTGCAAGTGTTGAGGTGTGTATGCACTAGGTTTTGGATTACCAATTGTAAGGAAGTGACAACTACTTCAATTGAAACTGTAGCTGGTGTAAAAATTTGGGATATGCTTAATGAATCATGCTCAAATAAAATTTTCCAGAATTGTCAAAAAATTTATTTAATCCCTTAAGATCATTTGCCTGCCTATAAGTTCTGGTGGGCTGCCCAGAAGTCGGGGGTTTGCTTATTGAGAATGGTTTATTATATCTGTTGTACATATCATGATTTACCAGAGACTTCCACACTTATTATCCAAGGGGCTGACAATCCCTTGAATAGTAAGGCCTTGGCATCTACCAAGTGCCCTCCTACTATTAAAGTGGGGTGGTTGGGCTCACATTGAACACTGCGTTGTTCTTTCTTTCAATGTTCAAGATCAAAATTTATTTTCATTCTTCAGCAAGAGACATCAAGACATTGACTTTCTTTTTTTTTTTTTTTTCCTACTCTTTTTAGTTGACAAAACAGACAACAGTACAAGCTACAGGAGTGGCTTCTAGTTTGGTTGAGACCATACAAGGTTCAGGCTTCAAGCTGCAAACTTTGAATTTGAGTTTTGAAGATGAAGAGGATTCCATTGCCTAGAACTTATGAAACTCAAAAAAATAATTTATGCTTAAGCTCTATTTCCTTAGAATCTTGGTATGTGGGCATATGATTAGACATACTGAACTGATTAGGCAATTCTTAAATGGTGGTGGTGGTGGTGGTGAAATACTGAAATCATTGCAATGCTCAAGAGACGTAAAATGATACTGCTTTACCAAGATCATTTTTAAAATTTGAGTTGGCAAATGTTGTTATGCAGTGATTGTTCTGCCCATCATATCAATGGCACTTTTTCAGGGTTCCATTTTCACTGCAGTCGGGTTTGTGCATGCTAAGCGAGACCATGATTTACAAGTATGCTAAAATTGTGCTAAATAAAAAGAAAGATGTTGGCTTTAACATGTGTATAAGGATTAAGTGCTTCTGTGTAACGTAGAGACTAGAGAGGGGAGAAGGGAAACCAACGAAAACAGAGACAATATGGTTATCTGAGGCCCTGTATTTCTTAATCTTGAATCCATTAAAGTTTTAAATGAAAGATGAAAAGAACAATGAGGGTCCGTTTGGATAGAGCTTATTTTTGCTGAATTGAAAATTGAAACTGAAAATACTGTAGCAAAATAATTTTTTAATGTGTGAATAGTACTGTGGGACCTATTTTTAATAAAAAATTGGCAAAAAAGTACATGAACAGTGCGCGCACGCTCTGTTGTCCCCCAGCAGAACAAAAAAAAAAAAAAAAAAAAAAAAAAAAAACTGAAACGTAAAACGTAAACGTGTCTGTGTGAAAGCCGGATCCAAATAGGTATTGAGTATCCCATAAAGCTACTACTCTTGCCAATTAAAAGACAGAGAGAGACTAAAAATAGAAATTCCCTCAGTCAAATCCAATTTGACAATCCCGGGAGCTCCTCGAGAACTTCGTTAACTCTCTGCGAATACAAAGCTTTGCCTTGAAGCTTAGATGACTTTCAGCCCTGATTTTTATTATTAATACTCCTGCTGCCTTCAGGATCTGTCTAACAAGTTCCATCTTAACCTCATTCCCTGAAAATCCTTTATAATGACAGGTCATGAGGTGTGATGACAGACATTCCTGAATATCTAATGGCTCCTCCAAGTAACTGGTAAGTACGTTACTACCAAACATAGGGTGGTCTATTTATTCAAAGGAAAGTGTTTGTAGCTTTGGAACACAACAAAGCAAGAGTCGTACTGCATCCCAGGCATAACACTCACACCAAAGCAAACCATAAAACTTAAAGGAAGACAGATAATGAAACATGGGAACATCATCATTGGCAGCAGCATTATCTGCAGATTCTGCACGACAATATAGCAATCACAAATTTCAGTCTTAACTCACTCAATGATATTATTTAGTACTTACCAATGTAATTATAAATTAATTTAATAAAAGATAAGAGGGTCAGAGCATTAAGCATGTAGCATGCCTTTACCAGTTTGGTTTTTGTGCTCAATTCCATGTATATAACATCATTACAGAGTTGTCCAATGAAGTTCCATGACCCCCGTACATACTTTTCACTCGTCGAACTACATTCCCCAACTTGGACTGATTCAACAGAGTTGGGAATGTTTTCCAGCACGCTTTGCTTGCTCCAAAAAACCTCCGACATGTTATGATAATTAACCCAACTCAATGAACCAAAGAGGTGTCGTGGTGTAGTTGGTTATCACGTCAGTCTAACACACTGAAGGTCTCCGGTTCGAACCCGGGCGACGCCATTAACAACACATGTCTTTTCCATAAATGTATGCGTCGTTTTTGGCTTTGGCATTGCGTTTAAACTTTTCTTCTCCAACTCTACTTTTTAGCTAAAAAAAAAAAGGTGGATTGGGCCTGTAACCAAGTTTTATGAGCTAACTCCTCGATTTTTGTTTTAGAACTTTTTCTTTTTTTGAGAAGATTTTGTTTTAGAACTTTGTGGAATGGATTACATTTATTCCCGTCTTTTCTTCTCCCATTTTTCTTAAACACTACCTTATTTTTTTAAATAATTTTTCATGCTAAAGCATTATATTTATTAGATACCCAAAAACCACAAAATATTGATACTTACAGTTACAGACTTAAGTCTTTTGTAATATGATTCTCAAAAAATAAAAATAAAAAAGTCTTTTCACTCTTTTGTAATAATAATAATAATAATAATAATAATAATAATATTTACAATTTTAAACCGTTTAAAGTTTAAACAATTTTATAAAGCTTGGATAATCTTCAAGTTTTGATTGAATTAATGAGGTAAAGTGATTTGTATCTTTGCTTATATATTTGTATGGTTGGTAAATATGCATAAGCGAATCTTAACCTATCAAATAATGAAAATCACAACAAATCTTAACCTATCATAGTTGATCTCTCTCAACAAAAAAGAAAAAGAAAAAAGAAAAAAGAAATTTAGAATAAAAGGAACAATATATGAATTATTTTTTGAGCAGAACAATATATGAATTAGATAGCCCACATCAAAACTTCACAATAATTTATCTTGAAACCTTGTAGGCCTGAGTTTGAAGGTTTAGGCTCTGTTTGGATTTTTTTTCATCGCTCATCACTCTTCACTTAATTTTTGTCACTCATCACTTAAAATACCCCAACTTCCTACACGAAGTCTATTTGGCACCATCACTCAACTTGTGAACTTGTCATGACTCAAATATTTTTACTATTTCATGGGACCCATGCCTTACTCACTCACAACCCCAAATCTCTCTCTCTCTCTCTCTCTCTCTCTCTCTCTCATGTCTTTCTTTTCGGTCTTTTCTGCATTGGGTTGTATGGAGACCTCCCTCTACCCTCTTCGGCTGACGAAGACAAGCCCAGCAACACCACCATCTAGTCCAGTAGCGTCAAGATGGCTCTGCTGACTCTCCACAAGTCCTCTTTGGTCTTTGCTTTGCTGCAGACCATTCTCAAATCTCAAACAAAGGCCAAAACCTCCAATCCAGCACTAGCGGCGTAGCTGAAGAGTGTGATGTCGTTTGCGGCTTCAACAATGCCATTGCTGATGCAAGAAGACTCGGCGCAGCCGGCATTGGCTGGGGTGACGTCGTCGGTGATCGAGGAGTATGATCCGGCGAGGCTGAATGACTACGAGGAGTACAGGAGGGAGAGGAAGAAAAGGGTGATGGAGGCGAAGGTGCGGAGGGAGCTCGAACCTAGTGAAAGAAGAAGAAAAAAAAAAACCCAGAAACCCGAACCCATTGAAGAAAAAAAAAAAAAAAAAAAAAAAAAAACCCAAAACCTGAACCTAGTGAAAGAAGAAGGAAAAAAGAGGAAGAAGAAGAAGCCGACTAGTGTGAAAGGAAAAAGAAAAAAAGAAGAAGATGAAGAAACCAAACTCATCGAACCCATTGTGAATTGTGGCAGCCAAGGTAGCATTGTTCAGGGGTAATCTCCACATAAATGTGGCCAGGAGGTTTGGTGGGAAGCATTAAATGTGGTGGCAGCCACCATCCTTTCAGTCAGGACTGGCCTCTTTCCCGAAGTTCCTTCTCTTCAGTGTGACCTCCTCTGGTAACGTGCCACTGATATGACCTTATCGTCCAAGGGCGTGATCTCCTCGGAACTACAGTGGCCTCCTCGGTCTCAGGTATGACACGTGGCATGATCTTCTTATTAAATTTCTGTACCACACAACAATAATATCTATCAAGCACCCCCCAAGTTTCTTTAATTAAAAAAAAAAAAAAACAAAATAATAGAATGGCATGGACTATACCTTTAAAAACAGTTCAATTTTTAAGGAGAACAAATTATCTTCAATAAATTTTAGAGAATAAATTATACATTATCTCATATTACAAAATAATTGTATATTCTTACGTATCGCATAGGTCTGCGACTAGTTTGTAATAAAAAGAAAGCAACGAGTGTATCTTCTTAAAAGCATAATTATAATGAAAATTATGAAATTACTATTTTTTTTAATAGTGTGTTTGTTTTGTTGTGAGAATAGAGAGGCAAAGAAGTTCTTTCATATAATAAAAATTAGAAGTATCGAGTCTAGTCTGTTAAATACCCTCAAGTATAGGCAACCATTAGTTTTTCAAGAAGGTATTTGGTATCAAAATATATACTGTAAGGACACAAAGTTAGCCTTGGGCCCAAATGCATGACCGGGCCGGCCCAAGTGGCCTACACAATAGAATTTGTAGAGAATGGGCTTAAGGCCTAGACCTCTTGGGGCCTTGGAAAGCTATGGGGGAAGGGTTAAGTCCGTTGCTGGCGTGTTAGGGTTGGAGGAGTGTTTCTGCCTTTCCTTGAATGGGGGCCAAGAAGCTTATGTCCAGGCTTTCCTTCTATTATCTGGGGGGAGAGAGAGAGTCTTCTTTCCTTAGAGAAAATCCGGATCCCTTTCCTTTGGTCCACCCTTCTTTATTTATACTTTCCATTTCTGGTTCCCATCTGTCCTTTCCCTGAAAACGCTCCCCAATGCCCATAAGGCTGTCCTTCGTCCCCTCAGAAGTCATTTCTCCATTAATGCGGCCAGGCGGGTAGGTGAAAGGCCTTTAATGCGGTGGCAGCAGCTTTATGCAGTGCATGTCTCCCTTGTCTCCCTCCTCGACGTTTCATTAAGGCGTGGGATGACTCGTCGATCTTGAGGAGCTCTTCCCTGGGTGTCGGGCTACCCTCTTCTGTCCCTGACTCTCATGTCCGAGGAGACCTTCTCCTCGGATCCTCACCCAACAGGCTGGTGGTCTGGTCGGCGGGCCTTTGGGCCCCAGTTTCAGGAGGCCCTGTTCGCGGCTCACGGCCCCTTTAGCGGAGTCCACGTCCTCGGACCAGGCCCCAGGCCCATATGGTGCTTTGACGCTTTTACCCCCCACAATAGCCCCTCAAAAAGTCATTTGACTCCGATCCGAGGAGGCAGATGGGTTTTTGACCCACGAATCTTTCCTCCACGTGTCATTTAAGTATCGCACGAGCGGAGCCTGCCCGCGCCTTCTGGGAAAATCTTTGGCCCTTCGTTATACGCAACGCTCGCATTAATTACACTGAGTAACTCCCTGTCGTGCACGTTCAACGGCGAGATGGGGATCCAACGGCTAGGATTCGTTCCCGAAATTTTGAGCGGGATATTTCCCACGAACCGTCGCTCCCCAATCATCTAAAACACTTCGGTAGTCGCGACACTCACCATTTCTTCCAAAAAGCAAACTTACTGCAGAGCTATCGAATCTCCTTCTCTCTCTCAAGAAGTTCCCAAAGAACACACGTTTTTCCCTTCTGTAAGTTTCTTCTCTTCCCAAATTCTTTTCTCCTCGATTATCAGCTTTTCCCTCCCTTCTTCACGAATCTTCGTCTCGAGCCTATATCCCATAAGTAGGTTTAAGTGTTTAGTGGATACGCCTTCTGATATGGAGGGATTCAGGGCCAAGTACCACATTCCTCCAGATGTGGGCTTGAAGTACTGCCCTTTAGAAGCCATGGCTGATTCTAGGAAGGAGGGGTAGGTAGTCATCCCCATAATCGCCTTCCTAGAGGGTGGGATGACGTTACCAATGAAGGGCGTGACCAGCGAATACCTTCGCAACCATAGGCTGTGTCCAGACCAGTGTACCCCCAATACATTTAGAATATTAGGCTGCGTCGACACCCTGAACGAGCAGATGGGCCTGCGCCTTATGTGGCACGACGTGGTTTACATGTACGAGTGTCACAGGCTGAGAGACGCCGATTATTACCTCAAGTCGAGGTCTAATACCGTTAGGCTAATCTCCTGTCTGCCCAAGTCCAATAAGGGCATGAAAGACGATTACCTCATCGTCACCGGGCAGTGGCATGATGGTCCCTATTGCCCAATGAGCGAGGGGCAGCCAGGTGTGACTATTCACCACTTAGGAGTTTTTGGTTCTTCCCCCCTCCCCTTTTTCCTTTCTTTGTGTTTCCCTTAGTAGATTCGTTGTTATTTGCTGCTTCTCCTCGTTGGGTCTGCCATTTGCGTCTAACCATGTCTAGCTTTTCTGTTGTCTTCCCTGCAGATAAATGACATACTGCTCCTCGCCTGAGCGACGTCAACGTCTCGAACCTTAACAGGGTGCTGAGATCCGAGATCTTCATGACAGAGGATCTGCAAGTGAGGGCCGCCTACCTCATACTGGGGTATGACCCCATTTCAAAGGTATTTGGCGAGGTCGAGGACTCCATTCTCGTGGGTGATCGCAGATGTGCTAGGATAGACGTTCGCTACCCGGAGTTTCTTGCTCCACGAGCCATCCCAGACGCGCCCTCTACCATACTGTACGGTCAAGCCATCGCAGCTACTCTTTTGGTAGTGCAGCCGTGGGGTGAGGTCGTCCAAGAAGAGTCCGTGACTTCCCCCCCTTCCCTTGGCGAAGAAATTGATCGATTCCATTTAGAGGAGGCCGAGAGACCTTTGGGGGTTCACGTGGTTGATATCTCGGATGAGGAAGAGGGCCACTCGGACAGGAATTCCGGCATCAAAGGCCTGGTCGTCGCCCAACAGGAAGATTCCTCCGAAGAGGACGACGATATGTCTTTGAGGGAACTTTTTGCCAGAAGGAGAGGGGGCCAAGTTCCCAAGACAGACGCCTCTGGGTCCCAGCTCAAGCTGCCCCCGCCTCCCCCTCCCCCTCCATCCGACCTGCTCCCTCTTGCCCCCGTTGTCCCAAAAAAGAGAAGGAATGAGGGCGAAGAGGCGGACAAGGAGAGGGAGAAGAAGCAAAAGCAACAGCGGCAGCTGCAGCGGCAACAGCAGCAAATTGCTAAGGGTGGGGGACAGGCCTCATCTGTTGAAAGTGGGGAAATCCGCAGACAAGCCGAGGTCCGCCGAGGGGAGTCCAGCTGATTTCCCCCTCTGGAGGTGGACCGGGCTCCGATACCAATCCAAGCGAGCATCCGAGACTTCCAGAGAGGTCACGCCCTCCACCTTCCCAACTCGCTAGAGCAGCCCCTCCTTCTGCCTAGGGACATGGAAGAGCTGGGGAGGACGGGCCGTACACGCCTCTTTCTCTCCCTTATGACGAACCTGGGCCTGGTACGTGCTACGCTTCTAGTTTTGTCGCTGTCATTTTAGCTTACGCGTACACTAACCTTTGCTTGTTATGTTTCCACTGGAACTTTCCCTCGCAGGCCATCCAGGAGGCCTTTGCTGCCGATGCCCTGGTAGAGCATTATCAGACCTAGGTCGGCTCCGAGCAGTCAGCAAGGGCCGAGATCGAGAAGGAGCTGAGCCGCGTCGAGGCGGAGAAGGTTGATCTGGGTGCCAAGCTGACGTCGGAGCAAACGAAGAGGAGGAGCCTGGATGCGGGCCTTAAGACGGCGATGGCGTAGGCGGAGGCCCAGTGCAAGCTCCTGCAGCAAAGGGACGAGGCCCTGGCCAAATCGGGGCAAGAGGTCTCGGACTTAAAGAGAGAGCTTACGCAGGCCCAGAAAGCGGCTCGCACCATCAGGGAGACGGTGGAGGCCGCTACCAAGGCCGCCTACAACGAGGGGGTCGAGGCGACGGAGAACCGCCTGACGGAGGAGCTAGGTGAGCTGTGTAGGGAGTACTGCCAGCAAGTTTGGGCGAAAGCCCTAAACGCTGCGGGAGTCGCTGCTAGCTCCGAGTTGAGGGCTGTGGAGAGGGCCTGGTACCTCGAAGACATCAGATTTATCGAAGATGCTCCCCCCACTCTGCCTCCCTCCTCCTCGGATCAGGTTCCTCACCCCGAGGAGGTTGTTGCCCCTGTGGAGGGGTTGGGCGAGTCGGCCAGCCAGGTTTTGCCTCCGCCTAAGCCAAAGGACAAAGGGAAGCAAGTCCAGGACACATTCGAGATCGCACCAGGGCAGACCGAGGTAGAGGGCAAGACCAAAGAGCCTTTGCCCAAGCCAGTGAAGGAACCCCCGCTGAAGATCAAGGGATAGGCAACCTTGGGCCCCCATTCTCTATTTTGCGCAGACTTTCCTCTTTATCATTTGCCCTTATGTAGACTTTAAGCGTTATTATTCTTTGTAATTTCTTTCCTTCAATTCCATTTCGAATAGTATTTAATGGACCTCATTTTCTTGCTTTGATAACATAATTAAATTTTTGGTGCGTTGTGTTTACTGTTATGTGATTCAATTTCTTGCCCTTGATTTCTGACACGAATGGGTTAATGCACCAAAGCTTATTTACGCAGCCTTGCAATTGCTCGAAAGACCCATTAGCACTTAATGAAAACTGAACATGGTGGTAAATTTCCCAAGGCAGAAGGTCCGCGGACCTGGCTTAGCCCCAGTTAACGTTAACACTTAAATAGAATAAAAAATTGTATGTTAAATTTTCCCCAAGGCAGAAGGTCCGCGGACCTGGCTTAGCCCCAGTTCACCTTGACACTTACATAAAATTGATTCATGTTAAGGCTTAACCAAGGTTGACACTTAAATAAAATTGACATTAACACTTAATGAATAAATTGCATTGTTAAATTTTTCCAAGGCAACACTTAATAAAAATTGAACCGTGTTAAATTTTTCCAAGGCAGGAGGTCTGAGGACCTAGCTCAGCCAAGGTTGACCTTAACACTTAATAAAAATTGAACCGTGTTAAATTTTCCCAAGGCAGAAGGTTCGAGGACCTGGCTCAGCCAAGGTTGACCTTAACACTTAATAAAAATTAAACCGTGTTAAATTTTCCCAAGGTATAAGGTCTGAGGACCTGGCTCAGCCAAGGTTGACCTTAACACTTAATAAAAATTGAACCGTGTTAAATTTTTCCAAGGCAGAAGGTCCGAGGACCTGGCTCAGCCAAGGTTGACCTTAACACTTAATAAAAATTGAACCGTATTAAATTTTCCCAAGGCAGAAGTTCCGAGGACCTGGCTCAGCCAAGGTTGACCTTAACACTTAATAAAAATTGAACCGTGTTAAATTTTCCCAAGGCAAAAGGTCCAAGGACCTGGCTTAGCCAAGGTTGACCTTAACACTTACAAAAATTGAACCGTGTTAAATTTTTCCAAGGCAGAAGGTCCGAGGACTTGGCTCAGCCAATGTTGACATTAACACTTAATAAAAATTGAACCGTGTTAAATTTTCCCAAGGCAGAAGGTCCGAGGACCTGGCTTAGCCAAGGTTGACATTAACACTTAATAAAAATTGAACCGTGTTAAATTTTCCTAAGGCAGAAAGTCCAAGGACCTGGCTTAGCCAAGGTTGACATTAACACTTGATAACAATAGCGACAAAGACTAACATAGTAACAATTACCATGATACAATGAAATCCGAATACAGGGCGCTCACGCTTTTCATTATTAATAATACCTTCGGAGGTTATTTACATTCTAGGGTCGTTTTACAAGTTTGTTTTCCAAGTCAGCGAGGTAATACGACCTTATGCCGACCACTGAGGTGATACGGTAGGGCCCCTCCTAGTTTGGTCCCAATTTTTCCCACGATGGGTCCCTAGTAGTCCCGACGACTTTCTTCAAAACTAGGTCTCCCGGAGCGAGAGGCCTGGACCGTACGCGGGAGTTTATCCCTGCTTGAGCTTTTGCTGGTAGCAAGCTAGCCTGACCATAGCGCTTTCCCGCCTTTCTTCCACCAAGTCCAGCCCCTTCAGTAGCATGTCGTCATTAGCATCCGAGGTGAAAGACTGTGCCCTCATCGTCGGGAACTCTATCTCCACCGGGATCATGGCCTCGGCACCATACGTCATCGCAAAAGGGGTCTCCCCCGTGGACCTTCGCGATGTGGTTCGGTAAGTCCACAGCACGTGTGGTACCTCATCCACCCATCTGCCCTTCGCATCATCTAGTCTTTTCTTGAGTCCATTGACTATCGACTTGTTGACCGCTTCGGCTTGCCCATTCCCCTGCGGGTAGGCTGGGGTGGAATACCTGTTTGTGATGCCGAAGTCCCCACAATACTCCCTAAAGGCCTTGCTGTCGAACTGCAATCCATTGTCCGAGACAAGAGTACGTGGGATCCCAAATCTGGTGATGATGTTCTTCCAAATGAATCTTTTTGCATCCACGTCTGGGATATTCGAGAGTGGCTCGGCCTCCACCCACTTAATGAAATAGTCTGTCTCGACGAGCAGCCACAACTTGTTGCCTACCGCCTTCGGAAACGGTCCCACTATGTCCAAGCCCCACTGCGCAAACGGCCAAGGGCTGACCAACGGATTGAGTACCCCACCAGGCTGGTGAATGTTGGGGACGAACCTCTGACATTGATCGCATTTCCTCGCATACTCCTGTGCCTCTCTTTGCATATTTGGCCACTAGTACCATTGGGTGAGGGCCTTGTGAGCCAGTGACCTTCCGCCCGTATGACTACCGCAAATGCCTTCATGCAACTCCTCCAAGAGCTGCTCCATCTCTTCCGGGTGCACACACAGTAGGTAGGGCCCTGAAAATGAGCGTTTATAAAGTTTCTCGTCCTCGGAAAGCCAGAACCAAGGAGCCTTCCTACGGATCTTGTAGGCCTCGGACTTCTCCTCCGGCAGTGTGTCGTGTTTAAGGAAGGACACTATAGGGTCCATCCAACTAGGTTCTGTTCTGACCTGTTGGACCCGAATGGCCTGACATCTCGGACCGGCTGGCCTAAACAGGTCCTCAGCAAGAATGACCTGCGAAAGTCCCTGTGCTGAGGAGGTTGCGAGGGTGGCCAGCGAATCTGCGTGGGTGTTTCCGCTTTTGGAGATATGCGATAAGGCTAAGGATTCGAACTTGGCCTGCAAGTGCTTGGCGTGGGCTAAATACTCTCACATTCTCGGTTCCCTGGCCTCCAACTTCCCTTCCACTTGGCTGACCACCAGTTGCAAGTCTGAGAACGCTCGCACTGCCTTTCCCCCCATTTTTTGAACCATGTCCATTCCCACCAGCAAGGCTTCTTACTCGGCCTCATTATTGGTAGCTGGGAATGCTATCCTCAGAGACTTTTCAATGACGACTCCATCCGAAGATATCAAGACAATCCCAGTGCCTGAACCTCTCTGGTTGGAGGCTCCGTCTACATAAACTTCCCATTCCGGAGGCTTCTCGCACGAGACTATGCCAACTTGCTTTCCCCCCAAGCTACATCCCCCTAGGCCTTCCTCTAGGGAAGGCTCAGTGAACTCCGCCACCAGGTCGGCCAAGACTTGCCCCTTCACAGATGCACGAGGCAGGTACTTGATGTCAAAAGCCCCAAAAAAGGTTCCTCATTTGGCGATTCTGCTGGAATAGTCGGCACTCCGTAGCACGGACTTAAGTGGGAGTTGGGTCAGCACGACGACCGTATAGGATCGAAAATAGTGTGGGAGCTGGCGCGTCGCGTGTACTATGGCCAGAATTGCCTTTTCCAATGGCAAATAACGGATCTCGGCCTCCTGCAGGGACTTGCTCACGTAATAGACCGGTCTCTATATATCATCGTCGTCCCGTATCAGAACCAGGCTAACGGTGTGGGCGGCCACAACAAGGTATACAAACAGGACCTCATCCGGATTAGGGCGGGACATAACTGGTGGCTGAGAGAGGTATTCTTTCAGCTGCTGGAAGGCCAAGGAGCACTCCTCGGTCCATTCAAATCCCTTCCATTTATTTAGCAGCTGGAAGAAGGGTCGGCACCTGTCTGCAGATCGGGAGATGAACCTACTGAGGGCAGCCGTCATTTCGGCCAGCCTCTGGACCTCCTTCGGGTTCTGAGGTGGTTGCAGGTTACAGATTGCGGAGATCTGTTCGGGGTTGGCCTCAATACCCCTGTGAGTAAGCATGTAGCCCAGGAATTTACCAGACCCTACACCGAAGGTGCATTTGGAAGCGTTCAGACGCAGCTTATGCTCCCACAAAGTCTGGAATGTGCTGCCCAGGTCGGCCACGTGCTCCGATATGGCCCTACTCTTCACAACCATATTATCTACGTATACCTCAACAGTTTTTCCCAATTGCACCTCGAACATCCGGGTCATCATCCTCTGATAGGTAGCCCCTGCATTTTTCAGGCCGAAGGGCATCACCTTGTAATGGTAGTTGCCGGTGGGGGTCACAAAAGCAGTTTTCTCCTGGTCTTCTAAAGCCAAAGGTATCTGGTGGTACCCCTGAAAGGCGTTCAGGAAACTCATACGGGGGTGGCCTACCGTGGCGTCTACCAGCTGATCTATGCGAGGCATCGGGAAGGGGTCCTTGGGACAAGTTCTGTTCAGATCTGTGAAGTCTACATACATTCTCCACTTCCCACTTTTCTTCTTCACCACGACTGTGTGCACCAACCATTCGGGATAAAACACTTCCTTGATAGCCCTAGCCCTTTTAAGTTTAATGACTTCCTCCTTAATGGCCTCGAAATGCTCCGCGGAAGAGCGCCGAGGGGGTTGCTTCTTCGGTACTGCCTCAGGGTTGACGTTCAAATGGTGGCATATGAAGTTTGGGTCGATTCCAGGCATCTCATGCTCGTCCCACACAAACACGTCGAGGTTCCTTTTCAAGAACGCGACCAACTCTTCCCTTTCTTCGGTCGGCAGCTAAGCCCTAATCTAGAAGAACCTCTTTGGGTCATTGCCTACGAGGACCCTGTCTAACCCCTCACACGCGGGCTCCTCTACCACTGTCCCTCTAGTGGTGGCAGAAGAGGCTAATTGCTATGAGGTCGGAGCAGCCGGAGTCGAGGGTTCGGGGTTTGGCCTACGCAAAACTGCGGCGGTCAGGCACTGTCTCGCTGCGGACTGACTCCCAATAATTTCCTCGACTTGGCCGCCGAAAGGGAACTTCACCTTGGCGTGGAAAGTGGAGGAGACAGCCCCTAGGGCGTGCAGCCAAGGTCTCCCCACAATGGCCGTGTAAGGGGAGTAGGCGTCCACCACGATGAAATCCACTTCTACCACTACTGGACCTGACTGTACAGGTAATCTGATCTGCCCCTTAGGGTTCACTACCTTTCCCTCGAAGCTTATGAGTGGCGAGTCGTACGCCGAGAGGTCCTCTTCCCTCAAGTTCAGCCCCTTGTACAGGTCGGGGTACATGATGTCTACGCCACTTCCTTGGTCCACCATTACCCTCTTTACATCGTAACCTTCGATCCTCAGCATTATGACTAGGGCGTCATCGTGGGGTTGGATGGTCCCTTCCTTGTCCGCGTTCGAGAAGGCCAATGTGGGCGGCTCATTGCCCTTAATCTTTTTCGGCTTGGAGCTAGAGCCCTCAGCATGGGCTCGCGCCACAGTCATCACCTTGGAAGGGCGCGAGCCGGTCCTTCCAAGAACAGCGAGGATGACATTGATGGTTCCCAGAGGAGGCCTCGGGGCATGGTGGCCCTGGCTTGCCAGCCTAGGGTGTTCTCTCTGCCCCTCATGCTGGTGCACGAACTGTTTCAACTTTCCCTCCTTCGTCAGCTGTTCTAGGTAGTACCGTAAGCTCTTGCAGTTCTCAGTCGTATGACCATTATCTTGATGGTACTGGCAGTGGAGGTTCTGGTTACGCTTCGCGGGATCACTTGTCATTTTTCTAGGCCATCTGAAGTAGGGCTCATGGCGCATTTTCTCAAACACCCGCTGTATGGGTTCGCGAAATACAACGCCGACCATCTGCGTTGTCGCCTGACGAGGTTGACCGACGAACTCTCTCCTCGGCCTACTGTTGCTGTACCTGTCTGACCTGAAATCCCTCCTCTCTTGAGGGATAACCTTCGCCCTGGCCTTCCCTTGTAATTGATCCTCCTCCACCCGCGTGTACTCATCAATGCGGTCCATGAGGTGACGCACGCTCTTGACAGGCCTCCTGGTCAGTGACTTCTTCAAGTCATGCTCGTTTGGAAGGCCGACCTTGAAGGTGCTCATGGCAACTTCGTCGAAGTCCCCGTCAATCTCGTTGTACATCTCCCAGTATCTGTCGGTATATGCCCTGAGGGCCTTCCCCTCCCTCATGGCCATGGACAACAGCGAGTCTAGAGGCCGAAAGACCCTGCTGCATGTGATGAACCGCGAGCCGAAGGCCCTGGTGAGCTCTGCGAAGGAATCGACAGAGCCCGCCTTTAGGCCGTTGAACCATCTCATCGCGACGGGTCCCAGGCTGGAAGGGAAGACCTTGCACATCAGGGTCTCATTCTTCGAGTGCACCGCCATCCTCTGGCTGAAGTGGCTCACGTGTTCTACTGGGTCCGTCCTTACGTTGTAAATTATGAAGGTTGGCTGGATGAACCGCCTTGGAAGTTTTCCCTTCTTAATCCTCCGAGTGAAGGGTGACTTGGAAATCTGGAGGAGCGCCTTGCTCAGTGCATTGTTGGCCAGGCCTCTAGAGGGCGTCCTCTTATCCTTAGGTTGGCGAGGGTGTTCTTCCTCCTGGGAAGAGGACTCGCAAGGGGGGATCCTCGACCTGGAACCGTCGGAGCTACTGCTCGCACCCGTTGAGGACTGCTCTGAAGGGGAGGGTGTGCGCCTTCATTTCTCCCGGTGCAGCTTCCTTCTCAGATGGTCAATCTCCCTTTGCAGGGTCTCAACGCTTTTTTCGCGGGAGGCTCTACTCCCATCGCGTGCATGGCTCCTCCCGCGCGTATGTTCCGCGCGCACGCTGGCTTCGCGCTCTCTCTCCCGCTTTAACCGCACAAATTGGTCCTCGCGTTGGGACCCCCTAAACTCCGCATGATGTGAACCTGAACCTTCCATGATACTTCCAGTCCCTTTCGTCAAGGCTTCTTACAGACGGCGCCAATTGTAAGGACACAAAGCTAGCCTTGGGCCCAAATACGTGGCCGGGCCGGCCGGTCCAAGTGGCCTACACAATAGAATTTGTAGAGAATGGGCTTAAGGCCTAGACCTCCTGGGGCCCTGGAAAGCTATGGGGGAAGGGTTAAGTCCGTTGCTGGTGTGTTAGGGGTTAGAGGAGTGTTTCTGCCTTTCCTCGGACGGGGGCCGAGAAGCTTATGTCCAGGCTTTCCTTCTATTATCTGGGGGGAGAGAGAGAGTCTTCTTTCCTTAGAGAAAATTCGGATCCCCTTCCTTTGGTCCACCCTTCTCTATTTATACTTCCCATTTCTGGTTCCCATCTGTCCTTTCCCTGAAAACACTCCCCAATGCCTATAAGGCTATCCTCCGTCCCCTCAGAAGTCATTTCTCCATTAATGCGGCCAGGCGGATAGGTGAAAGGCCTTTAATGCGGTGGCAGCAGCTTTATGCAGTGCATGTCTCCCTTGTCTCCCTCCTCGGCGTTTCATTAAGGCGTGGGATGACTCGTCGATCTTGAAGAGCTCTTCCCTGGGCGTCAGGCTACCCTCTTCTGTCCCTGACTCTCATGTCCAAGGAGACCTTCTCCTCGGATCCTCACCCAACAGGCTGGTGGTCTGGTCGGCGGGCCTTTGGGCCCCAGTTTCAGGAGGCCCTGTTCGTAGCTCACGGCCCCTTTAGCGGAGTCCACATCCTCGGACCAGGCCCCAGGCCCATATGGTGCTTTGACGCTTTTACCCCCCACATATACATATATATATATATATATATATCTTTTTTCATTTGGAGGAAAACTTTAAAAATAAATATGTTTATCTCTCTAATGTTTGGGTTGTTATGGCATCTGTTGTACATTTCATTTGATTTTTCTTCACAATGTTCATGTACAAATTCTTTTCATTCTTCAGCAAGCAACATCAAGATAATGACTTTTTATCCCCTTTTCTATTTAACATCTGAAAGCTCTAAAAGTTAAAGACTAATTTTTAATGTTGTTATGCACCTATTGAGTCAAATTAATGGCCACGTCACCATTGTTTTTGTTGTTAATTTTTCTCTAATTTTTTATAATGTTAAATATATTAAACTATTCAAGATATTATTAGAAAAACAAAATTGTCCAAGTTGAATGTGTAAAGTCAATTGGTTAATATATTTAATATTATAAAAAAATTAGAATAACATTAATCAATAAATAAAAAAAAGGAAATGTGGCCAATGATTTAGTCCACTTTGGTCCATTCTGTCCAATTCAGTCTATTTGGTCCACGTTTGTCTATTTCGATTCAGTTTGGTTCATTTGGTTCACATCGGTCTAATTTGGTCTATATCGGTCTATTGGGTCCACTTTGGTCCATTTTGATCCAATTTAGTCCTCTTCAGTCTATTCGGTCTAATTTGATCCACTTTGGTCCTTTTGATCAAATTCGGTCCATCTTAGTTTGATTTGGTCAAATTCGGTCAATTTTGGTTCACTTTGGTCCACGTCGGTCTATTTTGGTCATTTTTTATCTGCTTCTGTCTATTTCACTCCATTTTGATCCATTTGGTCCACTTCGGTGCACTTATTTAAGAATATGAAAAGATTGGTTTGGGTTGAAAGTAACTATTCTAAATTCAAATTATTTAAAATATAAATGATAGAGAGTAATATTATTATTTTTAATAGTTTAATTTAATGATTTGTGGTATTATATTTCTTTATGTTCTTTTTCCCCCTTATTTGATATTAGTATTTTAATTTTTGAGTGAATTACATAATTTTAATGTTTTTTCTTTTAGAAAGTTGCAATCTATGACATCTACTCCTGATGATAGTTTTTTATCATCAGACTAAGATACCAATCAATTTTTGGTATAGGTAGGGAATGAATCTCATATCTCTTATTTTACCATTAGAGACTTTACCAATTGAGCTAACTAGAACCTACAATTTTAGTATTTTGATATGATATAATTTGAATTTGAAGACCAATTTCTATTTTAGACATAAATTAGGAGATTGCTATAACTATAATTCTCTAAAGCTTATAAAGGATTCACATGAGCATACGAATTTTTTTTTTTTTTCTATTGACATGTGAAACTCATTTCTACATTTTGTAATGTATAAGTTATTCAACATACCTTAACAAATTCCCTTATAAATAAATTTATTGCCCTCTTCATTCTCTAACAAGAATAATCAGACACCTTGTAGCTAAGGCAGCTTGTTTTCAAGTTGGGAATGGTGCTTCAATTGAAGTTGGTCCGACCCTTGGATTCCCAATCTCCCAGTCTTTATTCCTTCTCCTAAAGAGGGCGCGAACTCAGATTTGGCCTTGGTGGTTTCGCAACTATTAACGCCAGAGCAAAGGAATTGAGACATGGCCAAATTAAATTTTTTTTTTTGAAGAACTAGTGGTTAAGCTAATTCTAAGCATTCCCATCACTGTTTTCCAAAAGGAAGATTGTTGGGCTTGGACAGCTTCAAACTCTGGGTTGTTCTCTGTTAAATCTGCTTATTGGCTCTTGAGAATGGAATCTCCTCCCTTCAATATTGATGCTATTAGCGGTCAGATTTGGAAGACAAAATTACATGAGTGTTTCAAGATGCTTCTTTGGAGAATAGCTGCTAACTTGCTGCCCTCTAAAGAGATAATTAGTAGATTTATTGAGAGTATGGATTTATGTTGCCCTCTCTGCAGTTTGGCTGTGGAGACAACCTTGCATCTATTCATGGTATGTCCCTTTTCTAAATCATTATGGTTCCAAAGCCAGTGGGGGTTGAGAATGGATGTTTTGAATTTGGAATCCCCTTTGGAGTTTGTTGATTTCCTTTTATCTCCAAATTTTGCGAATAATTTGTTTCCTAGCCAAAGAGAGGACTTTTTGTTATTTGGTGCCATCCCTTTTGATGTTATTTGGAAGCAGAGAAACTGTTCCATATTTGAGAACATGGACATAAATTTGGGAGGAGTTGCAGCTAGAATTTTCAGCCTTTTTGTTGAGCATAAAAGTGCTAGACTCCCCCTTGTTACACCTCAAGTTTTTGTATCAGCCTTGGATTGGAGTTCTCCACTGAGGCATGGCTAAAAAATAAATGTAGATGCTGCAGTTGGACCAAGATTCTTTGTCATTGCTATGGTCATAAGAGATTGGAGAGGGAAAGTTATATTTGCTAGTTCAAGGAAGTGACACCACCATCCCTTTTCAAGCTGAGGCAGAAGCAGTGAGATGGGCGCTCTCTTTAGTTCCGGACTTGAGGTGTGATTCTGTCTCAGTGGAAACAGACTCTAAAGTTGTGGCCAAGCTCCTCTCAAACTCTGTTGGGCTTTGTGGAGCCTAGTTTAGGTTTGATCCGGTGGACGACCCGACCCGACCCGACCCGAATAATGTTGTGTGGTTTTTTAATGGGAGATTTTCTGAGGCTTAGTCCATGGAGCGGAGGCTTGGGCCGATAGGCCCAAGCCGAAGCGCTCATGGACAAGCCTCTTGGGGGTCCAGGGGCAACGCCCCCGGGAAAATTTTTTTGGCCCATTGTGAATCTTGTTTGTGGAAGAAATACATTGTTTTTAGGGTTTCGGTTAAGGAGTCGGTTTTGTGAGGAGAAAAATAGTTTGTAGCCACAACTTGTAATTTTCCCTGATAATAGTGAAATCTCTGCAACTCTGTGGACGTAGGCAAATTGCCGAACCACATAAATACTGTCTTGTGCGTGCGATTATTTTCTTTGGCGTGTGTTTTCTCTATATTTTTGTTTCTCACAGGTTTAGGAATTCGTGGAAATTCCCTACAGAACTCAATAGTGCCTTCCCCTTGGAGAATCAAGTTTCTATGCTCTGATTTGAGGTCTTTTTTGTCTAGTTATAGTAATGTAGCTATTAGATGGGTGCCTAGGATCTGTAATGAGGCTGCCTACATTTTAGCCAAGTGGTCTTTATTTTGTAAGTTTTATAGCTCTTTCGATTTTAGCTTTAGCCTGGACTGTTTCTCCTCTGTTGTGTTGAGAGAGTCTGGTGGCTTGGTGTAGTTTGTTTCTTTCTTAATAAAAGTTTATGATTATCAAAAAAAATAATAATAATAATATGACAAAATAAGGCCACACGAAATAAGCTCTTTATGTTTGATGACTCTGTTACGTGGTTAGAAGAGATACCAAATTAACCTTTTTTGTTAAAAAAAAATAATTTGACACAAAAAACTGTATATGTCCCATGCCTGGGCCTGCGACTAATCTTTTTAGTTTACAAAACAGATGACAGTACAAGCTATAGGAGTGACCTGATCTAGTTTGGCTGAGACCATATAAGGTTCTGGCTTTAAACTGCAAACTTTAAATTTGAGTTTTGAAGATGAAGAGGACTCCTATATTGATTTTGATTGGGAAATAAAGGAAAGGAAAGAAAAGAAAATCACGAAACTAAAAAAAAAATATTTATCGTTCATGTCTATTTCCTTAGCATCTTGATAGGTAGGCGTATGATTGGACGTACTGAACTGATTAGGTCGTAATTCTTAGATGGTTTTAGTGAAATCATTGTATATTGGTCAAAAGATGTTAAATGTTACCGCTACACCAAGATCAATCATTTTCAAAGTTTGAGTTGGCAAATGTTGTTATGCTGATGTTTGCTAGGTATAGAAAGATGTATCGAGTAAGTTTTTATCTAGTTTGGTTCTGCCTACCGTATCAAGCGCGTTTTCAAGGTTGTATGTAATATAGAGAGGGAGAAGGGAAAAAAACTATTAGAAATACTGAATGAATAATATTGTATTTCACCAGTAATAAAATATGCAGAAGTGCCTTTATATAAGAAGCAGAGTATGTAATACAAGTATGTGTGTAGTACAAGTAAACAAGGTGGGCTTAAAGCCCATAACCTATTAAACATTAACAGCCCCCTCAAAATCAAGGTGGGTGTGAGACCAACTTGAGGTTGTTAACTAAAGCACGAAGATGTCCCATAGGATGTGACTTGGTGAAGATATCTGCAAGTTAATCTTTAGAGAAGACCGAGAACAGCTTGAGAGCACCATGGACAAGATGATAATGGATAAAATGACAATCGATCTCGATGTGTTTAGTCCGTTCATGGAAGACATCATTGTGAGCAATATGAATGGCACTTTGGTTGTCACAATAAAGAGGAGTAGCAAATGATGTGGACACACCTAAGTCCTTAAGAAGCCATCGTAGCCAAAGGAACTCAGATGTGGTATCAGCAAGGGCACGATATTCTACTTCAGTACTAGAGTGGGCCATAAGGGTTTGTTTCTTGCTTTGCCAGGAAATCAAAGAAGAGCCAAGAAGAAAGCAATAACCAATGGTGGACCTACGATCAGTGAGATCTGTTGCCCAATCAACATTAGAGAATGCACAGAGAACTAGAGGAGACTAAGTAGAGTAGAAAAGGCCATGGAAGAGAGTGCCCTTCAGGTATCGAAGAATGCGCAGAACAGCAGCATAGTGAGTTGATCGTGGAGTAGACAGATACTGGCTCACCTGGTAAACAGTATAGAAAATGTCTGGATGAGTGACGATGAGATAAACTAGGTGGCGAACCAATTGTTTGTAAAGAGAGGGATTAGACAATGGTTTCCCTCCGAGGGAGTCAAATGCGCATTAAGTTCAACTAGAGTGTCAACAGTATTGCTATCAATGAGTCCAACTTGAGACAAAAGTTCAGAAGTATATACTTGGCCTGAGTAATATAAAGACCATCTGTGATATGAGTGATTTCAAGACCCAAGAAGCAGCTAAGATATTCAAGATCTTTCATCTTAAACTGCTGATTGAGAAAATCGTTAAGTTCTTGAATGTCACTGAGGTCATCACTAGTTATGATCATATCATCCACATATAGAAGAAGCAAAATGGTGCCTTTGTCAGTGCGACGAAGAAATAAGGTAGAATCATAATGATTAGCAATGTAACCCAAGTGAGAGATGGTAGAGTTGAACTTGGCAAACCAAACTCGTGGAGCTTGTTTAAGGCCATAAAGTGCACCTTGAAGGTGACAAATCTTGTTCGGTTTAATAGAGAGACTAGAAGGAGGTTGCATATAAACTTCTTCACTTAAATTCCCATTAAGGAAGACATTTTTGATATTTATCTGAAAAATGTCACATTTACTGGCAGCAGCAACAGCTAAGAGGGCACGAACAAATGAGATTCAAGCAACCGGAGCAAAGGTCTCTTCATAATCAATCTCATACTCCTGTGTAAAATCTTTTGCAACAAGATGAGCTTTATATCGTTCAATGGACCTATTAAAGCGAGTCTTAATCTTATAGATCCACTTACAACCAACCATAGATTTCCAAGGGGGGAGAGTCACCAAATCCCAAGTATGGTTTTTAGATAATGCATCAAGTTCCTCTTTCATTGCAATCTACTATAAAGGGTCAATGGAGGTCTCAATATAGGCGTGAGGTTTGTGTAGTGTAGCAAGGGCAGTATAACAATGATAGTCAAGTCAATGTGCAGGAATAGATCTTACCCGAGTTGAGAGACGAAGTGGAGTGTCTTGTGCAAGATCTTCAGGTGAAGCAGGAGCAGGGGACCCTAGCTTAGGCTTGGGTGGCTCATCTTCAACTTGTTCATCTTGAACCTGTTCATTAGAGGGTGATCTAGGAGAGGCATAAAAAATATTTGGTGGTTGGACAGAAAAGTCTATAGGGGGATCATGAGTAACTATAGAAGGAATATGTGGCTTATCTGGAAAAATATCTACTACAAAGAAGGTAGATAGGGAGGCATGAAAGTGAGAGAGCTCGGCAAAGGAGCGATGTTTCCAAAAGATAACATTGCGGGAGATACGAAGATGATGAAAAACAGGATCATAACACCGATACCTCTTTTGAGTTTCGCCATAGCCGAGAAAGCAACAAAGTTTAGACCGAGGCTCAAGTTTGTTATGCTCATGTGGCTGAAGAACGAAACAGGCAGAACTGAAAGAGCGAAGGTGGTGATAGTCTAAAGGTGACCCAAAAAGGCACTCATATGGAGTTTGATTTTGGATGACAAGACTGGAAATGCGATTAATAGTATGAACAACATGAAGAGCAAATTCGCCTTAAAAAAGGAGTAAGAACTTTGACAGAGAGAAGGAGAGCACGAATAGTGTCAAGAATATGACGAAATTTTCGTTTGGCTTTACCATTTTACTGAGAGGTACTTGGGCAAGTTAGTTGATGAATAATGCCATAGGAATGGAAAACAGCTTGGAAAGCATATTGAGTGTATTCAACAACATTATCAGATCAAAATTTTTTGATATGTTTGGAAAATTGAGTTTCAACCATTTTTGCAATTTGAATATACTTGCAATAATTCAGAATGATGTTTCATATGAAAAATCTAGCTATAGTGGGAATAATCATTAACAAAGACAACAAAATATCAAGATCCACCAATACTAGAGATAAATGAAGGCCTCTAGACATCAGAAAGAATTAGGTTAAAGATATCAGTGGACATTGATTCACTAGTATTGAAAGTTATAGCTGGTTGTTTTCCTAACTGACATGAAACACAATCAAAATTTTTTGTGGACACTGAACCTAACAAATCTTTAGAAGCCAAGTGTTGTACCTAAGAGGAAGATGCGTGACCAAGATGAGCATGCCAAAGTGCAAGGGAAGGAATATAAGAAACTGTATTAGCTATAACAGTAATAGAAATAGGAGCAACAGGTGGAAGACGAAGGTTGTCTACGGGAAACATACGCTAAACTCTAGGACCAGTCGCAAGCTCTTGTCCCATCCTCAGATCCTACATAATACATCCAGAATAATCAAAAGTAATGCGATAACCCAACTCAGCTAATTGTCCCATAGAAAATAAATTGTGAGAAAGATTAGGAACATTAAAGAGCTCAAGAACCGAGAGGTTGAAGGTCGAGATAGAGCCTATATTATGACCAAACATTGTGGAACTATTAGCTATGTGAATATTAAGAGGGTGTGGTGTAGATTCAAGTTGAGAAAAAAAAGATGAGTGAGGTGTCATGTGGTTGCAACAAGCAGAATTTATAATCCAAGAAGAAGGAGACATACGAGATGAAACTGAGAGAGAAGAGGAATAAGATGCATTATGAACCATACGAATGGTATTAGGGATTATGTTTTTAAGGTCAATTGTGGAAATTTTGATAGTGGATCCAAAAGACTTGGACTTTACAGAGACGAGAGCCATTGGTTGGATACTTTCCTTGTTAGCAACAGTAGTAGCAGAAATGGAAACAACTAATTTGTTGTGCTAATAGCAAGTCTCAATATTATGGCCAAAATGTTTGCAAAAATTGCAAAAAGGTTTGTTATATTGTCAGCAACGATTGTTCAAAAGGAAGAAGACATGTCCTTATTCTTCATTTAGAAGCAAAATATGCAAAGATGGACTGTGAAAATGAAATCTACGCGAAAAATTGGGTAAGGAGCATTGGCTTGCAAAAAAGTCAACTCTAAAAAATTCAACGGTTAACCTTCAAAAAATTCAATGGTCAATACAGGAAAGTCAATGGCAACTGTAGAAAGTCAACACTGACAGAAGCAGATGATGTAAGCAGAATTGGTGATGATAGCCTATTCAGGATCTGACAGGCTCCGATGAAACCGACCGGCGCTGAACTGATCTAACCATTGCAAATCACTACTGTAGATGTCCGGTACGATGGTTGGTAAAAATCTAGGCAAACTGGAGATGGCTGGTGCGGTGAGCGGTGGTTATTTTGTACTCTAATGAGAAACTGCACCGCACTGGTATATATATATGCACACGCACACACCACAATTTAACCTATGTGTATATAGTTTTATGTTTCATAAAGAGAAGAGAATTCAGAGGAAGGCAGGCAAGAGAGGCAAGGTTGAAGAAAAAGAGAACGGAGTTGGGTGTGTGGGTTAAAAAAACGTTAGGGTTTTTAATTATTATTTATTTATATACATACTTAAACGACGTCGTTTTGAACCTTATATTAATTTTAATATTAGTTCCAAAACGACGTCGTTTTAGAATTAGACTAAATAATAAAAACCCAAATGACATAGTTTCAATTTTAAACCCTAGATTGATTTGTCCACACCTTTGCTCTCTCTTTCGTCAATCTCCCTCTCCTAGTCACAACTCCTATCAACTCTCTCTCTCTTTCTCTCTCTCTCTCTCTCTCTCTCTCTCTCTCTCTCTCTCTCTCTCTTTATCTCCTTAACTTCTGCCTTCTACCGCTTGCTTGCTGCCCTTGTACACCACTGCTTGATGCCACTGTTGTGGGAGTTTACCCTCTCCTCTCTCTTTGTCACAACATTCTCAGGTTTGTATGTATTTTTTTTTTCAATGGTTTTGTTTTATAATTTATAGGTTTGGTTTAGTGTTTTCATTTGGAGTTTTTGTGATTTGAAATGCAAAATATTTTAGAGAAAGGTTGAGAATTTCTTTGTAGTTGTTTGTTTATTTTATTATTATTTTTTATTAGAATATTTAGGTTTTTCAATGATTATGATGTGGTTTTGGGATGCTAATTGCATTGTGTTTAGTTCTTGAGAAAATAGAGAATTAACCGAACTAACTACACTGAACTGATATGGTGCACCGCACCTTTTGTAAACTGGTTCCTACGAGCCATAAGTGAGGTGCGGTCGAGTATGAGGGAAAACCGCACCTTACAGGTGTGGTGCAAAAATACCCCCAATAACCGAACGTACTGCACCGTGTATAGGCCTAGTGATGACTGGATAGATGACGTCAGTAGGAACCTGAAGATGATGTCAGCTAGGGATGACGTGGCACTGATGATGCCACAGATGATGTCAGTGACCAGCAGGGTGACGTGTGTGGCGTGTAGCTAATGTTGCAGAAAGTTTCAGGTAGCGCGTGAGAGCGCGTGACACATCTGATGAGGCCGATTATTTTCCGACGATGTAGATCAGAGAAAGACGATTCCAATAGCGGTAGCGGTGATGACAGGATCAAAGCAACACTGATGGCGTGTGAATGAATTTGCCAAAATTTTGACCGGGGCGTGGCGGCGCGTGGATGGTCAAATGATGATGTTTCCGATGGCGTTGTGTAGAGCAGTTGAAAATCTATATGATGTTATGTCTTATGTCCTAATCGGAGCTCTGATGTGAAAGATCCGACGGAGGCAGTGGTCTTGGTGGTGGAGATTGAGCTTCTAGTGGCGGAGATTCAATCCTGAGTATCTCTGATCGTGGTGGAGCAGTCAGGAGACGGCACAAAAAAAGGTTTACCAACTGAAGAAGTTGAGGCAGCGGAAAATACCAACAAAGACAAGACTGCAAGACACAAGAAAATTAAAGCAATGACTCTGATACCATGTTAGAAATACTAAATGAATAATATTATATTTCACCAATAATAAAATATACAAGAGTACCTTTATATAAGAAGCAGATTGTGTAATACAAGTAAACAAGGTGGGCCTAAAGCCCACAACCTATTACACGTTAACACAAACAAAAACATAAACAAAAGTGGTTGTTTTTGGCCCTGGTGGTTTTATTTGAAGACATGTTCTTGAAAGATTAACCATGAAAACGTCATTGGCTCTCGAGCTCTAAAACCTTGGATTTTTTTTTTTCAAAATAATCAAATCCCTTAAATAATTTCATTAGTTAGCAAGGTTTTGAAACTATTTATGAATCTAACAAATCGAGTGCAGAGAACTCGATTTCGTTTTGCTAAATTGAGTTAATTAGAGTTGAGTTCCATGGAAATCGAATCTTAGAGACTTAATTTCCATGGTTTCCCACGCACCCAACGGACATTAAATTAGAACAAGAAAAAATAACGAAGCATCAGCAAATTGAAAGACCCAGACAAGAAAAACAACGAATTAGAGTTTCACCTTCGTAGAGCTTCGTTACCGTTGCCGTCGCCGCCGTCGCCTCCTGCTGGTTTGTGTTTCTTCCTTGTTGGTTTGTGTTCTTCTTTGTTTAAGGTTTCTAGGTTTTCTTCTTTTTTGGTTTTCTTTAGTTTCTGGGTTTTGTTCTTCGATTTATGGGTTTTTTTTTTTTTTTTGGGTGTTCTCATTGAACTCGAGTGTGAAACACTTGATTTCAAACTGGAACTCGACCACTCTTGACTCGATTTCAAAGGTCAAAATCGAGTCCGAATGACTCAATTTGTTAGATTGCTAAATACTTTCAAAACCTTGCTAACTATGGAAATTGTTTGAGGGATTTGGTTATTTAGAAAAAAAAAAAAAAAAATCCCTAAAACCCCCATCTAAAATGCACACTTTGAATGATCGAAAAGATGTATTACTATTTTGAGACGCTGCGTTGGACCAAAATGACCCTCAAATAAGATTTGAAACTTCTTTTAGTAATTCATAAAATTTGTCCATCTAAAGATGCCCTTCTTTGTGAATCCAAGTCTCAGTTTTACTCAATAATACACCAAGTTGAATCCTGCATCTTGCAAACTTCAGAAAAACTGAAATGGATTACTACTTTAAAACTGGCCTACAAATCATCCCTATCTAATTGGATATAAAGCTATTATATAACCACAGAACTACATGTTTATATCAAATTGTAACTCAAATGTTACTCATCATGAGAAACCTTAACAAATTGAATGAAAATTAAAGGTTATTATCTTGAAAGGTGATGGTTAGATTTAAAATCCGGCCCATGCAGTTGATACCTCCATATCTAAGTTGTGATTATAGGCCAGAACTAAGGGGTCCTTGTGGGCCACTTGTCAAGTAAAGGCTATATTTTGATGTAATGGCATGTAATAAGAGCAAGTTTAAGAGCAATTTTATAGTCAAAGAATTAATGGAATTGAAATTTAAATGTTTGCATATACTAGCTTGAGCTTCTACCCAGTCAAGAATTAATGGATTTTGTTTTATGTATGACATTAACCAATTAATCATTTGAGCTTACATTTCACATATATGCGGATACACTTCTATGATAGGTTATTTACTCATACACCTGGATCAATTATAGTAATTGCTTACGCGAAGTTCGCAAACGTATTAAAAGTTGCACACATTTTCGAGATCCGAAAAGAAGTGAAGATCACATGCAACATGAGACTTAGGGGGCCGGCCAAGTCCGAACTGAGATTTATTAGATTAGATTATTTGCTGCTTACAGTGTTTTAACTTAAAAACAAAAACATGTCGGTGAAATCGTGAAACTAATTTCTTTTAGCAGTTGGTCCTTTCTAGCAATTTGATAATACAAATGTAGATATAAAAAAAGCACTTGTGATGCGGGATGCGGAAGAGACAAAATAGCACGCATAATGCACTCTTTGATGAAAGAGAAACTAAACTGTTAGCTTCTGAAAAATAACTTCATATCCACGAGGGTTCCTTGACTCTACAAGGAGAAAGGGTTTAGAATCTACCAGATAATAGAGAGACAAAAGTCTAAATTTTATTTATTGAATAATTTTATTTATTGATTGAATAATTTGGAGGCCTATTTAAGGGTTTTGTAAAACTTGAGAGACAAATAAATGTATTCTAAAATAATTCCTAATTAATACCTAATCATAATATGAACTAAATTTGACCTAAAAAGTATTAGAAGTACTTAAAAATAACGAAATAAATACCCTAAACCTAAAATAATGAAAATGACATAAATTAAAAAAAATTAAATAGTAAATTATATCCTACATCAAACCCCTCCACTTGAAACAAACTTGTTCTCGAGTTCAATTTTGAATTTGAAATCTTCCATGCCAAGCAAAAAAAGTATTTGGGATTCTTGAGTTCCTTGATCTTCTTTCCACACTTGCAACCCATCAATGGAATAAACAAATCAATTTAAATTTATTTTTCCTTGGTCTTTATGAAATTGTAGAGACTTACCAAATAAGAACCAGCAATAGAATCAAATCTATCAACCCCAATGAAATCAATAAATTTTGGTGTATCACTTACCACCAAAATAAAAGGATCTTGAGATTGATAATCATATAATTTGATTTCATTGAGATCCTTGAAAATTTCCTCATCAAATTCTTCATCAATGGTCTCTACCATCTTGACTTCAAGATCTTTTTCTATAATAGGGTTTTCATTAATCTTCTCCACTGCCTTGATTTCCAGTTCTTCCTCTATAACAAGGTCTTCAATAATTATTTTCAAAAATCTCTATTATTTCTTCTTTGACTTCTATTCATGATCTTTGAGAGAAGTATTTTCTTCAACATGCAATTCTTCCTTTAGTGGTGGAATTAATATATGGTTCTTCAAAATAATTCAAATGTGAACTTCTTGGCCAATAAATAATCTTGTTTTGTATACAACAAAAGTTCATCACAATCCAAAGGACAAAATTTGATAGTAAACATCTTTTTTATCCTAGGCCATGAACAAATTTGTCTTTACCTTATCAGATTCTATCAAACTGTGTATTTGTTCCCACCAATATAAGACATACTCACTAAGTTTATACAAAACAAGTTTAAGTTTTCTCTAACCATAAAAATATTCACAGTCAAATAAATCCTCTAGATTTAGTAACCAATTAAGAAAATCATCTTTATATAAATAAAGATTAAAACTTGCAATTTTTTTATAAGGCTTATATGAAATTTTCCTACCAATAGCTTGCCCGTGAGTTACGTCCTCAGGGCTATCCCTATTATTTCCAACAATAGCCTCTAGACATCATGTGTGCATTAAGAAAGCACACATGCGATGTTCTCTTTGATGAAAGTAAAATTAAACTGTTAACTTCTAAAAAATAACCTTGAATTCACAAGGGTTTTTTAAATTCACAAGAGTCCTTGAATCCACAAAAAGAAAGGGTTTGGAATCCACTAGAAAATAGAGAGACAAAAATCAAAATTTTATTTATTGAAAAATTGTTAAAACAAATTTATAGACTTGGAGACCTATTTAAGAGTTTTGTAAACTTGACAAACAAGAAAATGTATTCTAAAATAAGTCCTAATTAATACCTAACCATAATAGAAACCAAATTTGACTTAGAAAGTATTTAAAATACCTAAAAGTAAGAAAATAAATATCCTAAACTTAAAATAACAAAAATTATATTAAAATATAAAAAATTAATGAATTACAAAAATTAAATAGTAAATTCTCAAACACATTGCATTAATTTCTCCAAGATTTTCGGGTCAAAATTACCGAATTTGTCGTATTTTTTGCATATTGGGACTTGTATTTTGTGATGGTATACTTATGCATGCATGCTACCATATATCCAAGTATCCAACAAAGTCAAGATCACACAGTAATCATGGATCTTTATAGTTTGAGTGAACCTAACCCATGTAGTGCTGGGCTGATCACTAATTAATGCTCAATTAATGGCAAGGCATGTGACATCACTGCCAAGGAATACAAGAACTTAAAAAGCCCTAGGCACTGGCATTGATGAAAACGTCTTGGTGATGAGGATTCTTGGCCACTGGTAATCCTAGTTTTTCTACTGCCTAAATACACGTAAGAGTGCTTATCTGCAATAATTGCATGGCACTTTCGTACCTAGTGACCTTAGTTTAAAAAATTTAGAAGCTCATGTTACTCTATGGCCTATAGCTATGCATCTTGGTAGACTTAAGAGATGGCGCAATATCTCATATTTTATGATCTTTCTGTGACCCCAAAGTCAAAACTTTGATTCACATTGTGCATCAATGAGGGTAGTCCTCTACCACATCTTTTAAAACTCGTAATTAATTCTAATCAAAGCCGGTTACGCGTTTAGTTTTGGTTAGATATTTGGGACAACCATTTAGAAACATTATTACCAACTGGCTATTTGCAATTTCGGTGCTAGTACCAAAAGACTCAATTAATTAACTTGACCTCCAAGGTTCACCCACATGACCTCCTCGATATTGGTCAAGATAATCATTTATGTTGCCATAATGAAATTGGGGAGTTCTTAGCAAAACTAAAAGGAAAAAAAATTGAAAATGTTGAGTGTAACCTTAATCTCAATTGTTTAAATCGAACTAGCACTTAGGCCATGTCTTCTCCCTAAAAATAAGGAGGGAAAAATAAATTTTTCTGGACACCAAGTCATAACTTGTGCCTAATGATCTGGGGAAGGTATCATGCACAGTTTTGCAGGAGTAAAAGGCCAGCTTTTAGATATTGTTCTCTCTCCAAGCTTGAGACCTAGTATTTATACCACAGGCCACAGATGATGTTGCATACATTAAGTCAACATAGTGACTTAACTTGGACCAACTCTTCGCTTATTTCTGGTCTTTTTCTATGATGGCTTTCAAAGCTACGCTCTTTTTGCTCACCAATTTTCTTGTGGTTACTTCAATAGTATGTCTCTCTCTCTCTCTCTCTCTCTCTCTCTCTCTCTCCTTCCTTTTGTTGGTTGTCTACTTAATTGTAGAAATTCTTGTCTTTTTTTGTAGGTTTCATCTAATGACCAAGTAATATTTGTTAAGCCAATTTTTACACTTGAAAAAAAAAATTACTTTTTATTAGTTCGGTTAAAGGGGTGCAAACTTATATGTTGGGTTTGGGTACCCTAGATTTACATTCCTACTTGGTTTCTTGTAATCCTACACTATATTTGGTTAGGGTGAAAAAGTAAGATTGTAAGAGGATGGAAAATGGAGAACAAAAAATAGGAGAGAAATTTGATTTTTCAATGTTTGGTTAAAGTGAAAAATGAGAGAAAAGAAAGTTGGGTGAATAAAACTTTTTCACTGGGCCTAACATTTTTTTCCTCTTCAAATTGGAGAGAAAAAGAGAGGAAATGAGTTTGTGAGGAAAAATACATAACTATCTCTATTTTTTCATTTTTCTACTTTTAATAATAAGAATATAATAGTAATTTACTTTTTATCATTTTCTTTCTACCAAACGCACGTAATAAAAAAAACACACGTATTTTGATATTCTATCATCCAATTTTTGTATTGTCTCAACAGTTCCTATCCTTCCCCTTTTCTAACTACTATATATTGATTTAATAGTTAGTTTGGTTGAGTAGGAATTCCAAATGTACAAGCAAGTTCTTGCAATAAAAAGGAAACAACTAATGAATGGACTTTCCAATTGATATAGGCTGCTTATGTCGAACTCCCAGTCCCGGCACACGCTCCTGCTAAGGTTCCGGCTCATTCACCAGCTCATCCACCGCCTGTGAAGGCACCAACTCATGCTCCTCCAGCAAAGCCACCCACTTATTATCATGCGCCTCCGCCAAAGGCATACGCCCCCGTGCCCCCACCATCTCATCATGCTCCTCCAGCAAAGGCACCAGCTCATGCACCACCATCTCATGCACCTAAGCCACCCACTTATAATCATGCACCTCCACCAAAGGCACATGCTCCCGTGCCACCAGTGCATGAGCCACCCACTTATGCACCATCGCCCTCAGTGAAGTCAAAAGGGGGTACATATCATATTTCCCTTTCTTGTTAGAATAATGGTACTGGTTGAATACAACAATTCCTCTTAGTTTAAACTTTTACAACAAGTGATTATTTATCATAGTAAAAATAACAGGTGTTTCAAGCTCAATTCTACGGCTTAAGCTTTTGTGATAAGCAATAATTTATCATTTCCGGATTATAAAAAAACTGAACATAAGACTTTTGATATTTATATACTTGTTTTTGATGGTGTTCTTCTGCTAACCATGTTATTGTTGATTTGGTGTACAGATTGCACCCCCCTATGCTTTCAGAGATGCCGCTTAGCTAAAAGGAAGAGATTGTGCATGAGAGCATGCACGGCATGTTGTGCCCGCTGCAAGTGTGTTCCTCCAGGAACCTATGGTAACAGGGAAAAATGTGGCGAGTGCTACAATGAGACGACCGCTCACGGCAAAAGATACAAGTGCCCTTAAAATTAACAGCATATTAGCCTACGTCACTTGCTTGTTATATTAAATACTGTCTGTATCGCAAAGGTGTGAAAATAATTTGTTTTCCAATTAATGTTCTTTCAATCTTTTTACTCTACTTCCTGATGAAGCAATAAATTTGTGCTTATAGTGTTGGGCCAAGACCTTGTAAACCTTGCGCTACTAATTAGTAGTAAAACATGCATTCTCATTTACTTTTTCAGATATTTATACTTGGTCTAACTTTAAGCAATATTATACCAATCAATATTTTTTATTTGGATGTGAATATTGACAAATCCACCGTTAAATTATATTATTTTTGTATATTCTTTATACTTGCAAAATTTTAAGGTAATCAAAAATTAATATCCATGTCATCAATCAATTGTTAAAATTCAAATTTTTGTAGTTTAAAATAATGCATAAAGTATGAGTTTATGGATTAAATGGTAAATAGC
Organism: Castanopsis chinensis; assembly: GCA_032878915.1. Taxonomy (NCBI): domain Eukaryota; kingdom Viridiplantae; phylum Streptophyta; class Magnoliopsida; order Fagales; family Fagaceae; genus Castanopsis; species Castanopsis chinensis. The sequence goes on from JAVQMG010000121.1 coordinate 2,608,560, forward strand.
ATCCAATTGATATGAAAATTGGCATGCATGTTAAGAACATATAGAACATATAATTCAACGGTTGGATTTTCAAAATATTAATTCAATAACAAATTATTGAGTGGTGTAATATTGCTTAGAATTATACTCCAACTCATATATATATATACTCGCTATTTTTTCCTTATAAATTGTTTTCTAGTGTCCTTTTCCCTACTACCTGAAGCAATTAATTGTGCAAATATGATATATATGCCAAAATATACTGTGATGCAGAGGCCCTTTTTATTTAGTCTCTAAACCTTATACCGTATATCAATTTGATCTTTACCATTTTAATTGCATTAATTTAGCCTATAACATTTAGGCATTGTGTAAAAATAATGATTATCGTTAAGTAGGGGTGTCCACGGGTCGGGTCGGGTTTGTGCCCGACCCGGACCCGACCCGAAACTTTCGGGTGGATGAAAACAGAACCCGAAACCGACCCGGAATGGTAGTCGGATCAGTCGGTTCGGGTGGCGTCAGGTTTTTGGGTTCAGCGGTCGGTTTTGATTTTCATCGCCGGTGTATTTAAAATAAAGATACCGGAAAATCATACCATCTCGTCCGATCATATGATCGTCGTATTATACTGATCTCCACTGATGGGTTTCAAGTAAAATAAAAAATGAAGAACCTTCGAAAGAAGTTTCTGGGTTTATGATCGGGTCGGGTTGCTCGGGTTTAGGGAGAGGAAACCCGCCAGCCGACCCGAAGGCGTCGGGTTCTGTGGGCGGCAACCCGCCGCCGACCGTTTGAGTGTCGGTTCAGGTGGTTTTCGGTTCTAGTTCGGGCGGGTTGCTCGGGTTGGTCAGGTATACGAGTTGGGTGGACAATCCTATCGTTAAGTGATGAATAAAAAAATGCTAACGTGGTTAAAGTAAAAATAAAGATAAAAATCATACCACGTCATATGATGCTTATACTGCCACATGAAATAAAAAATGAAAAGAAAAAGAAAACCATTTTATGTTAAAAAATATTATTTAAAAATAAAAGAGGGAGACAATTTTTTTTTTTTTTGTGTATAGAAATTGAGATTGAAATTGAGAAAAGTCTGAAAAGATCGTTCTGAGATTGTGTGTTGCAATTGCAATTGCACTTGGCAGCTTGATGAGAGCTTGAAAGAAGAGGCAATGATCTCGTGGAGACTGAGAAGTTCATAGAAGTGAGCAAACAATATGGTGCCCTTCTCAAGTTCAATCTCACTGAATGGTGATGCTGTTCTTCAATTTAGAATCCTTCTAATTTGTTTTTTCTGCTTTAATTTAGTTTTGATATGATAATAATAAATTATATAATTGGGATCACGTTGGTGGAAATGAGAAAATAAAGCTTACTGGTAGTCTGGTACCGAGGATCAAGGTGTATCTGTAAGGTGGTTCTTTGGATAATGTCAAGCTCCTCTACTGAACTATTTGAATCCGAATTAATTAACATAAATTTCAATTTCTGATGAAACGATTATATCTAGCTAATGCGATTTGTGCTCTGCTTTGCTTCAGAAACGACGTAACCCTAAACCCAAAAAAAAAAATCTCCCTCTTTTTTTTTTTTTTTTTTTTTCTAACATAAACTGGTTTTATTTTTTAATTCTATGTGGTAGTACACGTCATGTGGCATAAAAAATAATGTTTTATTTTAACTATTAAGTATTAGATCAATATTTTTTATCCATTACTGAGTGACAGGCTATTTCGACATAATACTATTATCTATTAAATTGACACAGTAGATCAAGAACACCAACCATCATTGTTCTAATGTTTTGTGGAGAGCTCTCAGAAATTATTAGTGGGGATATAGTAGTGGCTATTCTTGAGACAATTCCAACTAAGACCCGACTCAACATTAACACCAACACCAGTTGAATCAATCAACTAAAGCAATGACTATCCAATTTCATCGTAATCCCATTCTTAAATTTAGCTATAGTTTCACTTTATCATAATTATAAATACTAATATGCCTCTGTAAAAATATTCAAATTTTAAAATTACAATTCAATTAAACATATAAACTCGAAAAAATCAAAGCTTTTGAGTGCAACTATCACATCTTGTTTATCTAATTCTTATTATAATCTCTTTGTCTTGCGAGGGAGAGAGAAATGCTTCTTTTGAAAAAAGAAGAAGAAGAAGAAGTCATCATATAACATGTAATAGCTAAGATATTAATTTTTGGAAGTGGTATCTCATACAGATTAGTTTTTCAATTGTGGGTTTTGGTAGTTAGAAGTTAGCGCATAGTAGTTAATAATTAGAAAATTATTTTGAAATTTTTTTAAACCAATCCCTTAAAAAAGTTTTAGTAGAGTTTAAATCACATTAATAAATTATCTCTCTATTCAATTTCTTTTAAATCACGTTAATGAAAAGTTACTGATAAAACTATTATTAGTAAACATTTCTTAGGCTTATCTATTTAGCTTTGCTGCTAAATAGATAAGCCTAAGAATATAACACTTATTGGTAAACTCTTTTATTTCATTTTATTTTATTAGTACACTCTTTTATTTCATTTTATTTTATTTTTCTTAAGAATATAACACAACCAAAAACCTATTGTAAGGTCACAATTCGAACCTAGACCTAAAGGTATGATGGGATCAGGCCCAAAAAGCCTAATACAATGAAATTTGTAGAGTGTGGACTTGAAACCTTAGCTGTTTTGGATGTTGAAAAACAAAGATAATGGGCTAGATCCACAAATCACATGCAAAGAACCACTTATGTAGCATAAACTCTCCTCGGACGTAAGTCGAGGATCATCTATATTGATCTTCTCCTTTGTTCTTAAAGACAAGTTACAGTTGATGGTAGTGTGTATAGTATTTCTTCTTCTTTTTCTCCCCCCTCTCTTGAAGGTCTTCCTTTTCTTTTTATATCATTTTTCTTCCTTCCACAATCTTCCACGTATGGATCAAATCATCCAAAGAATGGATACTTGTCCCATCCACCGTTCTCTTGAAGTCTTAAAACAACAGCTATAAGGCTGATCACCACTGTTCAGATTTCATTTCTCCATTAATGCTGCCAAAGAGGTAGGTGCAGAGTCTTTAATGCGGTGATAGCAACTTTCTGCAAGATATTTTCCATTCGTTCTTCCTTTTTGTGTTTTTCTGGAGTATATCTTCATCCACCAGGCCTTCTAGATTCCTCCTAAACATCATGGCGTATCATATGATCCTCACCTCAGTTAGTCGAGAATATGCCCCTCCTCGGACCATTCTCACCAGCCTCTACCACAACAGTTTGCTTGTGGACTTTTAAGTTCGGTATCCTTATTACCACTAAACCCTCCTCGGACAAGTTAATACCCTCGGATCAAGCGCAAGGCCCGAAAACATATTCTGACACTTTTGGCCTCACAATAGCCCCTCAAAAATTTATTTTACTCCAATCCGAGGAGAAAAATGAAATTTTGATTCAGCACCATAGCTTTCACACACTTCCCAAACCGTTACACATGAGAAAGTCATCTCACTCCCTTTGAAACTACTTCTGACGCCTCGAAATCCACAACGCGCCCATTAATTGCTCCAAGTAACACCCTGTCTCCCATGTCCAACGGTGAGATGCATATCCAACGGTCCGAGTTTTCTCTCAAAATTTGGCCAGGATAACTCCCATTCAATACTGCCCCCCAAACATCAAAAAACGCCTAAGAAGTCACGATTCAACTCATTAGTCCTGAAATTAATCAAATCCTAAAACTTACTCCTTTCCTCTTCTCTCAAGAAGTTCGTGAAGAATCATCTACTCATTCTTGTAAGTTCTTACTCTTTTAAATTCTTTTTCTCCTCGGCTGTAGTCCTCAGCCATTAACTATACCCCTTTCCTTTCTACATTTTCACTTCTACTTCAATCAAATAGGTAGATTCAAATGTTTAGTAGATACCGACGCCGGTATGGAGGGTTTTCGAGCCAAATATCACATCCCTCAGGAAGTGGGTTTGAGATATTGCCCTCCATAAGCCATAGCTGATGATGGGAAAGAAGGAGAAGTTGTCATCCCTATAATCGCATTTTTAGAGGGTGGGATGACACTTCCTATAAAGAATATTACTCGCGACTATCTGTTTAACCATATTTTATGTCTAGAACAGTGCACACCCAACATGTTTAGAGTATTAGGTTGTGTCAATGCCCTCAATGAGCAAATGTGCTTAAATCTCACATGGCTTGATGTTGTATGGTTGTATGAATGTCATAAGCTTAAGGTCGTGGGGTACTACCTTAAGTCTAGGTCTAACATCGTTAGACTCATATCATGTCTCCCTAAATCTAACAAAAGCATGAAGGACGACTACTTAATTGTCTTCGGGATGTGGTATGACGGCCCTCATTATCTAGTCACTGAAGGAACACTAGGTATGATTCCATAGGATTTAGGTCCCCTAGCATGGGGTCTAGCTCTTCTGACTTTATTACTTAGATTCACATCGTACTTTGCTTTCTCTTTATTAAACATTTGTGATTGATTCTAACCATGTTTATCTTCTAGGATATATTTGCAGATAAGCAGCACGTGAAACCTCATCCGAACCTAATTAGTGCTGCGGACCTCAATAGAGTTCTAAGATCTGAGGTTTTTGTGAGTGAAGACCTACAGGTGAGGGCAACCCATCTTATTTTGGGATACGAACTGCAATCAGCTACCTTCCAAGATATCGGCAACGTGATCATCGCGGGCAACTGGAGACGTAGAACGATAGATGTCTCCAAACTAGATTTCCTTGCTTCATATGATTTACAAGACGACCCTTTTGTCATCCTATACGTACGTCCAATAAAAGCAGCTCCTCTTTCAGTGTAACCTAAGGTAACAGCCGTTTGAGAAGAGCTCACATCTTCTCACCTGTCCCTCGAGGAAGAAATAAACTAGTTCCACCTCGAAGAAGTGAAAAAACCTATCGAGGGCCCAATTATTACCCTCTTAGACGAAAAAAACATATTTGACTAGCAATCTGGTATCAAAGGTCTAATAATTTCACGCATAGATAGTAGCTCCGAGAAAAGGAAGAAGATATGTCAAGCTTGAAAGATCTTCTTGCTAGGAGAGGCAAGAAAGCCGTCCAGAAGGGTGCTTCTGGATCCCACCATCCTGCTAACCTTCCCCCTCCTCCCCCTCCCCCTCCTCCTAGCTCTCACCTTCCTATAACTAACCTCAAGAAGAAGAAGAAGTAGAAGAAGAAGAAGTGGCCCAAGAGAAAAGGTTAAAGCAGCAAAAAATGGAAAAAGGCCAAACTCGTGCTTTCTCTGTGGAGAGTAGGGACAGCCATGAGTTGGTCGAGGTCAGCCACACTCACTCTCAGTGGTCTCCTCGATTGGAATTGGATGGGGCTTCCATTCCCTGCCATTCTTCCATAAGGGAGTTCCAAAGAGGACATGCCCACTATCTAGCCAATGCTCTGGAATAGCCCTTCCTCTTACCGAAGGACATGGATGCCTTAGAGAAGATGGGCCAACCTCAACTCTTCCTCTCCCTAAAAAGGGATCTAGCCTTGGTATGTGTAATTGCCAACAACATCAACTACCACTTTTGTTATTTCACTGTTATGATTAACTGTTCACCATTGTTGTGCAGGTCATCCAAGAGGTTTTTGTTGCCGAGAAGTGGGTAGAAGATGCTTGGAAAAAGGCTAAGGCTGAATTCGAAGTCAAAGTTGAGACTGAAAAAGCCTTGGGTCATGTTGATAAAGAGAAAAATGATCTGTCCACCAAATTGGCAGATGAGAAGAATGAAAGAAAGAGTGCCGAGGCTAGACTCAAAACTGCTGAAGCTCAAGTGGAAGGGCAACGCAAACTGCTGCGCCAAAAAGAACAAGACCTGTCCACTGCTCAGAAGGAAATTCTGGAGCTAAAAGAGAAAATTGCTCAGGCTAGGAAAGTGGCTTGGACCATCAAAGAGACCGCAAAAGCCGCATCAAAAGATTCTTACAACGATGGGGTTGAGGCAACGGAGATCCGATTGGCTGAGGAGCTGGCAGAAGTATGCAGGGAATACTGCCAACAAGTTTGAGCGGAAGCCTTAAATGTGGTAGGAGTCCCTGCTACATCTGAATGGAGAAAAGCTGAGAATACATGGTTTCCTCTTGATATCCGAGTGATTGAAGATCTTCCGCTGGCTTTTACTGCTTCCAAGATAGTGCCCCTGGGACATCTAGGACATCTAGGACTCTTTCCCTAAGTAGCTTCTTCTCGTCATAACTGTAATTCCATCGTTTTATCTTGTATTTTTGCTTTTAATGTAATCACAAATAGTAACAATGACAAATTCAAGATTTTGATATCTAATTCCTTACAGATTTCATTTCTGATACATTTATCCTTTTATCTTAATTTAAGTTATATACATGGCATGAATGATTTTAATATACAAATGTAAAGGGTAGATCTTTATAACGTCTTAGTTAATATCAGTATTCTAATATGGAAACAATTCCATTTTACTAACCTAAAAGTCATTAGTGAATAACCTATACGTTAAGACTGTAATGCTCACAGTGCAATAGCAAAGAGTCAGATATATAAGGATATACCTAAACCTAAACCTCACCATAGTATGTGGCTTAAAAGCTAGACAACCAAAACTTTGTTTGATCCTTAGAAAGATGAACAGAAATGTTAATTTCCTCAAAGTAAATGATCCAAGAACCAGACATAACTAAGGTTTAACACTTAATAAAAATATCAATTTCTACAAGGTACGTGGTCCGAGGAGCTGGGTGTAACTAAGTTTCTGTTTGATACATAGAGAAATGTATTGAAGTATTGATTTCCCCCAAGTAGATGATCCGAGGATCAGGCATAACTAAGGTTCTGTTTAACACTTAATAAAAATATCAATTTCTACAAGGTACGTAGTCTGAGGAGCCGAGCATAACCAAGTTTCTGTTTGATACATAGAGAAATGTATTAAAGTATTAATTTCCCCAAAGTAGATGATCTGAGGACCAAATATAACTAAGGTTTTGTTTAACACTTAATAAAAATATCAATTTCTATAAGGTATATGGTCCGAGGAGGCAGGCGTAACCAAGTTTCTGTTTGATACATAGAGAAACGTATTGAAGTATTAATTTCTCCAAAATAGATGATTCAAGGACCAGACATAACTAAGGTTTTGTTTAACACTTAATAAAAATATCAATTTCTACAAGGTATGTGGTTCGAGGAGGCAGGCGTAACCAAGTTTCTGTTTGATACATAGAGAAACGTATTGGAGTATTAATTTCTCCAAAGTAGATGATTCGAGGATTAGACATAACTAAGGTTTTGTTTAACACTTAATAAAAATATCAATTTCTACAAAGTACGTGGTCCGAGGAGCCAGGCGTAACTAAGTTTTTGTTTGATACTTAGAAAATTGGTAGTCAATGCAACACAATGATAATGAAACTAAAATGGCAGAAATGCCTTTTATTAATAATAGTACCTTCACATATTATTTACATTCCAAGGCCGTTGTACAACCTTTTCATCTAAATTAGCAAGATAATACGCCATTATGCCAGTTATTGAAATGATACGGTAAGGTCCTTCCCAATTAGATCTCAATTTTCCCCATGCTGGGTTCTTGGTCGTACCCAAGACCTTCGTTAACACCAAATCTCTAGGGGCCAGTGGCTGTGACTTCACATGAGAATCATATCCCTGTTTGAGTTTTTGCTGATAGTAAGCTAGTTGAACCATAGCATTCTCTCGCAGTTCCTCAACTATGTCTAAACTTTTTTCCAATAAGCTGTCATTACCGCTGGGAATGAAAGAGCTTGTTCTTAGTGTTGGAAACTCGGTTTCTAGAGGAATCACAGCTTCAACTCCATAAGTCATAGAAAATGGTGTCTCTCTAGTGGATTTTTGAGACGTAGTTTGATATGTCCCTAAAACATGTGGCAGTTCTTCTACCAACCTCCCATTAGCATCATCCTGTCTCTTCTTGAGCCCACTTATTATGACTTTGTTCATCGCTTCGGCCTGCCCATTCTCTTGCGGATAAGTTGGAGTGAAATATCTATTCGTGATGCCTAGATCACAAAAATATCTTTTGAAGGCCTTACTATCAAACTGTAGACCATTGTATGAAATAAAAGTATGAGGGATTCCAAACCTGGTAACAATATTTTTCTAGACAAACTTCTTCGTATCCACATTCCTAATATTTGACAATGGCTCAGCTTTCACCCACTTAGTGAAATAATCTATTCCAACAATCAATCATCTCTTATTCCCTAACGCTTTTGGGAAAGGCCTTACAATGTCCAAGCCCCATTGAGCAAATGGCCAAGGACTAAACAAAGGATTAAGGACGGCTCTTGGTTGATGGATGTTGGGAGCATACCTCTGACATTGGTCACATTTTTTTGCATAATCTTCTGCCTCTCTCTACATGTTGGGCCACCAATACCCCTAGGTAAGAGCTCTATGAGGTAAAGACCTTCCTCCTATATGACTTCTGCAAATCCTTTCATGCTACTCTTCCAAAAGTAATTCCGTTGCTTCTAGGTGTATACACAGCAGATATGGTCCCGAAAAGGAACATTTTTACAATTTCTGATCCTCGGACAACCAAAATCAAGGTGCCTTTCTTCGTATTTTATCTGCCTTAAATTTATCCTCGAGCAAGACATCATTTTTAAGGAAGGACATTATAGGATCCACAACTAGGTCCTACTCTTATTTGATGAACCCGAATGGTATCAACATTCATTTCAAATGGCTTACACAAGTCTTCAATAAGGATGACCCGAGGTAAGCCTTGTGACGAGGACGTTACAAGGGTGGCTAGGGAATCAGCGTGGGTATTCATACTTCTGGAGACATGCAATAAAGTAAAAGATTCAAACTTTGATTATAAATACCTGGCTCGGGGCTAAATACCCTTGCATTCTTGAATCTCTATCTTCTAGCGTCCTTTCTGCTTAGCCCACTACTAACTGTGAATCCGAGAACATTTGCACCATTTTTCCCCCCCATCTTCTGAACCATATCCATTCCAACCAGTAAGGCTTCATATTCTGCTTCATTGTTAGTGGCCGAGAATCCCAATCTCAAGGACTTCTCAAAGATAAGCCCCTTAGGAGACACCAAGACTAATCCCACACTGGATCACTTTTGGTTTACTGCCCCGTCGACATACACTTTCCATGCCAAAGGCTCCATGCCAAAGGCTCCATGCCAAAGGCTCCTTGCACAAGACCATGCCAACTGATTTTTCATCCATGTTCAACCTCTTAACGTTCTTTTCTAATGAAGGCTCAGCAAACTCCACAACCAAATCAGTGAGCACTTGACCCTTTATGGAGGTGCGAGGCATGTATTTGATGTCAAAAGCCCCCAAGATAGTGCCCTACTTAGCAACCCAGCTCATATAATCAGCACTTCGGAGCATAGATTTAAGAGGTAATTGAGTTAGAACTACAACTGTATGAGACTGAAAATAATAGGGAAGCTTACGAGTAGCGTGCATCACAGCTAGGATCGCCTTTTCTAATGGTGAATAATGCACCTTAGCCGTATGTAAAGATTTGCTTACGTAGTTGACCGACCTCTGTACATTGTTATCGACCCGTATTAGAACTAAGCTAACAGCATGGTCAACCACAGCAATATATGCGAACAAAACCTCATCAACCTCTGGCCGGGACATAATGGGTGGTCGCGAGAGATACTCCTTAAGCTGTTGAATGGCTAGAGCACATTCCTCAGTCCATTTGAACCCCTTCTATTTGTTCAGTAACCGAAAGAAAGGCCTACACCTATCTGCAGACCAAGAAATAAACCGATTGAGGGCCGTAGTCATCCCTGTCAACCTCTGAACTTCTTTAGCATTTTAAGGTGGTTGTAAGCTATTAATTGCCTTGACCTGTGCAGGGTTAACTTCAATTCCCCTATGGTTTACCATATAACCCAGGAACTTACTAGATCTTACCCCAAAAGAACACTTGGAAGCATTAAGGCACAACTTGAACCTCCTTAGCGTCTGAAAGGTATCATTCAAATCTGCTACGTGCATGGAAACCATCTTGCTTTTCACCACCATATCATCCACATACACTTCAACAGTCTTTCCCAACTGTGGTTCAAATATCCTGGTCATCATCCTTTAATAAATTTCCCTTGCATTCTTCAAACCAAAAGGCATCACCTTATAATGATAGTTTCCTGTAGGAGTTACAAAGGTCGTTTTCTCCTGATCACCCAAAGCTAATGGTATTTGATGATAACCTTGAAAAAAATCCAAAAAACTCATCCGATGATGCCTAAAAGTAGTGTCTACCAATTGATCTATGCGAGGCATTGGAAATGGGTCTTTAGGACAAGCTTTATTCAAATCTGTAAAGTCTACACATACTCTCCATTTTGCATTTTTCTTCTTCACTACTACTGTATGAGCTAACCATTCTAGAGAAAACACCTCTTTAATCGCACCCACTTTCTTGGGTTTGGGTACTTCTTCCTTGACAGCCTTAGCATGCTCTTTAGATGAGAGCCGAGGTGGTTGCTTCCTCAGCACCATAGTCGGATTCACATTCAAGTGGTGGCAAATAAAATTCAGATTAACACCCGAGGCCTCATAAGCATTCCATGCAAATACATCCATATTCTTTTTCAAAAACATAATCAGCTCCGCCCTCTCTTGAGGTGGCAATTGAATTCCTACCTAGAAGAACCTTTCAGGATCATCATCAATAAGAACCCTCTCTAACTCTTCACATGCAGGTTCTTCCACTTTTGCCACCCTGAGGGTGGCCGAAGATGGTGATTGCTATAAGCCCCCATCAGCCAAGGCCAATGACTCTTGCTCAGGCTGATGTAGGATTGTAGCTGCTATGCATTGCCTGGCCATGGACTGACTTCCAACTATCTCTTCAATTTGACCTCTAGAAGGGAATTTTACCTTGACATGTAGAGTTGAGGATACAGCTCCTAGAGCATGTAACCATGGCCTTGCCACAATAGCTATATAGGGAGAATAGGCATCTACCACAATGAAATCCACTTCCACCACTTCTGGACCTGACTGCACGAGTAACCTAATTTGCCCCTTTGGTATGACAGTCTTCTCTTCAAAACTTATCAGCAACGAGTTGTAGGTCGTAAGATCTTCAAGTTTTAAGTTTAGCCCCTTGAACAAATCAGGGTACATAATGTCCGCGCCACTACCCTGGTTAATCATCACCATTTTCACGTCATAGTCTGCTATCCTCAACATAACTACCAAAGCATCATCATAGGGTTGGATAGTTCTAACCTTGTCTTCATCCGAGAAACCTAAAAAAGCGTGGTGTTCCCCTTAATCCTCTTCGACTTAAAGTTAGTCTCCTCGTCTAGGTTTCGTGCTACAGACATCACCCGGGTAGGACGAGAACCAGTCCGCCTGGAGCAGCAAAAATTACATTGATCGTGCCCAACGGAGGCCTAAAAGCATTGTTACCTTGATTTACTGAACCTAGATGATCTCCCTGCCCATTTGGGCAGATATAGAAACTGCTTTAACCTTCCCTCCTTAACCAACTGCTCCAAATGACTCCACAGGGTTCTGCAATTCTCAGTGGTATGACCCCTATCTTGATGATAATGGAAATAGAGATTCTGATTACGCCTCATGGGTCCCCTGCTATCTTGTTGGGCCACTTGAAGTATGGTTCATGCCCGATTTTCTCTAATACCTGTTGCACAAGTTCTCGAAATAAAGTATTAACTACCTGTTGAGGAGGGATTGAACCAGGTTGCCCAGCAAAATCTCTCCTCGGCCTGTTGTTACTGTATCTGTTCGACCTAAAATCCCTTCTCTCTTGAGGGATAACCTGCGCCTTCCCCTTACTTTGTTGTTGATCCTCCTCAACCCGTTTATATTCATCAATGCGATCCATGAGTCGACGTATACTTCTCACAGGCTTTTTGGTCAGAGATTTCTTTAAATCGTGCTCTGTTGGAAGGCCAACTTTGAAAGTGTTGATTGCCACTTCATCAAAATCACCATCGATCTCATTAAATATCTCCTAGTATCTGTCAGAGTATGTTTTCCAGGATTTCCCTTCCCTCATGGCCATGGACAGTAATGAATCCAGAAGCTGAGGAACTCTACTGTAGGTGATGAAGTGAGACCCAAAGGCCCTAGTGAGTTCCATGTAAGAATCGATAGAACTTGCCTTTAAGCCATTAAACCATCTCATCGCAACAGGTCCCAGACTGGAAGGAAAGACTTTGCACATTAATGTTTCATTTTTAGAGTGTATTGCCATCCTTTGATTGAAATGACTCACGTGCTCCATTGGGTCTATTTGTCCATTGTAAATGGTAAACATGGATTGGGTGAATTGCAGTGGAAGCTTCCCCTTCTCCACTTTGCTCATAAAAGGTGGCTTAGAAAGCTGCTGCAAGGCCTTGCCCATGGCATCATTCCCCAAGCCCTTGGAGAAGGGCTTCTTACCCTTACGATAATGAAGATAATCCTTCTCATAGGAGAAAGTCTCACTAGGAGGAGTTCTTCACCTAGGTCTATAACTGCTACCCAAGGAATCTTCAGACAAAGAAGAACCAAAAGAAGACGGAGTTCGCCTTCATCCTTCACGACGTAACTTCTTCTTCAGATGACCAATCTCCTTTTGCAAAACCTTCGCATTTTCCTCATGAGAGATCCTACTCCAGCCACATGAATGACTCCTGACGGTATGCGGTGTGCCCATACTGCCCTCTGGATCCCTTTCGTGTTCCAGACGTGCAAACTGATCTTTATGCTAGGACTTCATTGACTCTGCATGGTGTGAACCTGAACCTACCATACTGCTACACACCCTAGAGCACAAGGTTTTCCATAGACGGCGTCAACTGTAAGGTCACAATTCAAACTTGAACCCAAAAGTATGATGGGGTCAGGCTCAAAAAGTCTAATACAATGAAATTTGTAGAGCGTGGGCTTGAAATTTAGGCTGCTTTGGATGTTGAAAAACAAAGACAATGGGCTAGATCCACAAATCACATACAAAGAACCATTTATGTAACATAAACTCTCCTCGGAAAGCCGAGGATCATCTATATTGATCTTTCTTTGTTCTTAAAGACAAGTTACAGTTGATGGTAGTGTGTACAGTGTTTCTTCTTCTTTTTCTCCTCCCTCTTTTGAAGGTCTTCCTTTTCTTTTTATATCATCTTTCTTCCTCCCACCATCTTCCACGTATGGATCAGATCACCCAAAGAATGGATACTTGTCTTATCTATCGTTCTCTTGAAGTCTTAAAACAACAGCTGTAAGGCTGATCACTATAGTTCAGATGTCATTTCTCTATTAATGCGGCCAGAGAGGTAGATGCAGAGTCTTTAATGTAGTGATAGCAACTTTCTGCGAGATATTTCCTATTCGTTCTTCCTTTTTGTGTTCTTCTGGAGTATATCTTCATCCGCCAGACCTTCTAGATTCCTCATAAACATCATGGCGTATCATATGATCCTCACCTCAATTAGCTGAGCATATGCCCCTCTTCGGACCATTCTCACCAGCCTCTATCACAACAGTTTGCTTGTGGACTTTTAAGTTCGGTATCCTTATTACCACTAAACCCTCCTCGGACAAGTTAATACCCTCGGATTAAGCCCAAGGCCCGAAAACATATTCAGACACTTCTGCCCTCACACCTATAAACAACAATTTACATTCAATATAAAGAATATAATCAAACTTATTCATAATTTAAAATTAAGAAATTAACACAAATTATAAATTAAGATATAGATTTAGAAAAAGAACAAAGAATAAACCTGTTTATTTTCTCTATCACTTTGAGAGATGAAAGTGTGAGTATGTAACTAAAATTTGAACCAATTATTGTAGAAGAGAATAAATGAGTACAAAAGTTTAATATTATGAATCAGGTTAAAACATATGTGAGAAGTTTTCATTAAGTTTTTTAAAGTTAAAGAAAAATAGCTTAAACACAATGAAAAAATAATAATGAAGAAAGAAAGCATACCTGTTATGGGATTTAGGCATTCATATATTGGAATAAACTTCACTTCAAAAAGGATATATATATATATATATATATATATATAGGTAGAGTTTCATTTGATATAGAATTTGAATCCAATTGGAATTAAGATTTCTAATTAATTTGTTTGTTGTTATCTCAAAAATCTCATAAAAAGTGGAATAACAAAAGGTCATATGAATAGAAAGAAAAAAGAAAACATTTATTTATGGAAAAAGGAAACTTTTCTTTTCTAACAAAAAACAAAGTTTCTTTTTTTAGAAGAACAAACATTTATTATATATAGATACTTTTTTTTAGAAGAAAAAGAAGGTGTTTACTTTAAATTTAAATACTTGTTACCTTATTTACAATTTTTTTTAACTTGATCCAAAAACATTTTTGGTAAATCTGTATGAACAATAATTATCTAAAAAAAAAGTCATGTGTGAAGGGAAAAAAAGTCATAAATGTGTCACATGAAGGTCCCACTAATTAATTTATGGTGGGATTTTGCTGTTGAATATTTTCCTGTGTGAAGAGGAAGATTTTGCTATTGAATACATAGCTTTTTTTTTTTTTTTAAGGGTATTATGTTTTTTTTTTTAACACAAAGTAATATAATTTAAAATTAAAAAAAAAAGAATAGATAAAGATTGTTGCTGCTTTTTGTTTTTTACATGTACTATGTTGTTGTTGTTGTTTTTTTTTTTTTTTTTTTTTTTTTTTTTTTTTTTTAACACGTTGTAATATAATTTAAATAAAAAAAAAAGGATTAGATAAAGAGTTTGAAAATCAAATTAAATTTTGTATCAACTTATAAATTATAATAATAAAAGAATTATATAAAGAGTTAGGATTGTAATTAAATTAAGATTTTTATTAATTTGAAATTATAGGAGAAGATGATTAGTACAAATAAATTATATTTATTTTTTTAATTCTAAAAAAATTTCTGCAATTTAGTGCAATCACTTGACACAACCACGACTACTAAACTCAACTTTTATTATATATAGTTTCTAAAAAGAAAAAAAAATTTATTATATAATATATGATATAGATGAATCGGTCAAAGTCAAATGATAATATAATTAATAATTCATCTAACGTAACTTCACCCATTAAGGGGAGAGTTTAAATTCACCACTTTTTAATTGCGTCCGTATCTTGGGTAACAATCGGCGTAATTATCATCTTAGTATCCAACAAAGTGAAAAAGGTACCAATGGATCTCTCTAGGCCCGATTCATTTAGTGAACCTAGTTAGAGAACTGGACTGCTCATCTTGACTAATCCATCCCAATGGCATGTCATGTGATGTGGCATCACATGCAAAGAGTACGAGAAAAAAAAGCCCACTTGGCACTGGCACTGGCACTGATGAAAAACATCTTGGTGATGACTCTTAGCCAGTTGTAATCCTAGGTTTTCTAAATATGTTCAGATTTTCATAAATTTCTTCGAATTGAGGGGAAACAACTTGACTGGGTTTTATAATATATGCCTTAATCCATGTAAAGATTGCTTATCTGTAATATATTCACCTTTTGTTTTGGTTTAGTGGAGATTGGATGCCACTTTCTTGCATTATTTGTTCATTTGGATTGAAGGATTTAAAGGAGAGGAAAATAGAATTACGTGAAAATTAGCTAATTTCAAGACAATTCTATTTTACTCTTCCTCTCTCGCTCTTTAATTCAAATAGACTCTTAATTTTTAAGATTATCTTTTATGATCTTTCATCCCAAAGGTCTAAGGGTTTTTTTTTTTTTTTTGGCTGAATTCCAAAGTCAAAGGTTTGATGCACAATTAGGGCAGTCCTCCCCCACATCCTTTTTATCTGGTAAATTCTAATCAAGGCCGGTTAGACTTTATTTGGTACAACCATGTACAAACATTACCAATAGGGTATTGCGACTTTGTGCTAAAATTTTTATTGAGGCATATACTAATACCGAAAAAGCTGTTTAAGTAACGTGACCGCCAATAAGGTTAACTCACATGGCCTCTGTATATATTGGTCAAGTTGAAAATAAAATTGTTTATAATCATGTAACTAAAATGAAAATGTGGAGTCTAATCTTAATATCAATTATTTAACGCAGACAAGAAACCTGGGACTCTGGGAGGGAAGGTCAGTTAGGACGTAAGCCATGTTTTCCGCCAAAAAAGAAACAAAAGAGTTTCTGGACATCAAGTCATAACTTGTGCTTAGTTAGTGATCATCTGGTGAAGCTAGCACATACGCACAATTTTGATTATTGAGTCAAATTAAGGCCAGCTGTAGATCGATATATCTCTAATATTGATAATCCATGCATGCTTGAGCTCTATATATATACCAGTCCACAGATGTTTCTTCATTCCTCGAGTCAACATAGAGCGATTAACTTTCCAATTGTCTTATAGCTTTTTTCTGATCCTTTTCTAAAATGGCTTTCAAAGCTATGCTCTTTTTGTTCACCACTCTTCTTGTGGTCACCACAAGAGTATGCATCTCTCTCTCTCTCTCTCTCTTAGCTAGGTTTTTTTTTTTTTTTTTTTTTATATATATATATATATATATATATATAAAAGAATCTAATTTTTGTATTTGTGTCGCACATATAATGGATAAATTACCAAAAACTACGTTTTTTGTCTCATATTTAATAAATAAACCACGGGATAAGAACGGAACTGATACTTATTTGCTTCATATGGCATGGTTATCTTAATTCATGGTAATATTTGTCCTTTTTGTAGGTTTCATGTCATGACGACGAACTCTCAGAGGCACCCACTCATCCACCACATCGACATCATCCATTTCACGGTCCTCATCATGCACATCCACCCGCCACTTATGCACATCCACCAAAGGCACACGCTCATCCACCACATCATGAACATCATCATGAGATTGCACCATCTCAAGCTTCTCATCATGAACATCCACCCACTCATGCATATCCACCAAAGGCACACCCTCCATTGAAGTCAGCACATAGTAAGTGTTAAATACATGTCTTTCCTAATTATACAATAATTGCACATCAACTTTTTTTTTTCCTTGATATATTTATAAAGTAATTGTGTTTGTTTTGTGGTTGATTTGGTGCACAGATTGCACACTAGTGTGTTTTGAGAGATGCAACGCAGGTAAAGGGAAGAGAGAGTGCGAGAGAGCATGCACGAGATGTTGTAAGCAATGCTTGTGTGTTCCACCAGGACCACGCGGTACTAACTTGGAAAAATGTGGCAAGTGCTACTCCGAAGTGACCCATCACGGCCAAATATACAAGTGCCCTTGAAGCAGCTATAATATATCATCACTTGCTGGTTATATTGATAAGTCCGCAATAAGTACTAAATTTCAGCAATAAAAGTTTGTAATAGTATCATAAAGTTGTGAAAATAATTTGTTTTAATTTCCAGTGTACTTTCTTCTATTTACTTTCCTCAAGCAATAAATTTGGGCATACAGTGTTAGGCCAAGACTCTTGTATACCATAGTGCAGTGCCTACCATATATTCCCATTTACAATTTCAGATATTAATATATTTACCAGATTTTTTTTATATATAAGTGAATTTCCAATGTCCTTTCATCTACTTAAAGCAATTAATTTCGCGTGTGCACATGCATACGTGCGCGCGCACACACACAAATATGTATATATATATATATATATATGTATGTGTGTGTACGCGCGTGCGCGCTAATATATTGTGATATTGAATGCACTTTTCTTGGTGACAAATCGTGATCAGCTTTCTCTGTCTTCTGGATATTTTTATTTTGATAGATACAATTAGAAGTGATTGCTTCATAATTTTTTTTTTTTTAATTAGTAGTTTAGTACTATTTTTTCTTATATGCCATTGTAATAAGAAAGAAACATTAACAAGTTACAGATTCTGGAAATTAACAAAAGACATTGAGGCATATCTTGCTAGGTATTTGAAACATTTTTTTTCCAGTACTATTAGGCCAAATTATATCAGGAAAATGTTAGCCAATGCTCCAAGGCATTGGTTTAGAAACATTTTAAGTGAAAACACCATTTTGGACCCTCATTTTAGGGTCACAGTTAATTTGGTCCTTACATTTTAAAAACAATCAATATAGTTTTTATTATTTTCAAGTCACAATCAATTTAGTCCACACCGTTAAAAAAACTAACGAAATTTTTTTACGAGGCCAATGGAATACACACGTTGCACAAATTAAATTAAAATATTAACTCTCCATCCTACATGTCTTAAGTGCTCCTACCATGTCAGCCTCTTTTATGGCCTGTTTGAAAGTTTAGAGAGAGAGAGAGAGAGGGGATTAGAGGAGAGGAGAGTAGTGGGAAGGAGGGTAGAGAGAAATGGTTATCCTCCACCTTGTTTGGATGCTTTTAAAATTAGTAAGGGGGATGGGAGTAATTAGCCCTTCCTCTTGTTTGGATGTTTTAAAAATTATGATGAAAATAAGAGGAAATGATTTAAATAGACAAATTTACCCCTACCTTTTTTTTTTTATCTAATTAATAAAGCAAAATCTTTTTTTTTTTTTTTAATCTGTTCTTTCGCTATTTGGTTGCCAAGAAAAAAGAAAACTTCAAGATTTCAAATCTTAATATTTTTTTCTTCTTTATTAGTAATATTTTTTTTTTTTCACTACAAGATTTTCAACTACCTACTTATATAGTAATAGCTTGGTACAAATGGCTTCACATAGAGCAATGAATCGAACGACGAAGATTTTCCGGTTGCCGAAATCCCTAATTCCTTTTGGTCTAGCACTGGTGGCAATATCAATTTGGGTCCGATGACCCGGAGCGAATCCGAGTGGGCATTGATGAACTTTGTCGAGCAGTGCACGGAGTTAGAGATTCCTCCTCCGAAGACTCCTATTGCGATCGCCACCAATGTGGTTTTGCCAGTGGAATCGTCCTCGTCGAAACTAGACGAATTCGAAGAACTCCTTCATCTGTCGTCAAATCCATTTCTGATGATTGCCATTGATTCTGATGAGTATTGCATGGTTCTCTGTTCGATTGGATTGTTTTGGTTCGTATTCTTGGATTCTAAAAATTGATCAATTTTGTTTTGTTTATATCTTCAATCGCAAAGTAGCATGTTGATCAATTAAAAATAATATACAACGACCTGGACTTGGTGCTGTGTTTGATTCCTGAGAATATGCTTTGAAAAGTTTTCAAAGTCAAATAATTGATCGTCAGTTTGGTTACTGAGGAAAATAGTTTTTTAATTAGTAATTATTGAGGAAAAGAAAAGAAAAAAAGGATCTATGTTTTAATTTTTTTGGTTTGTAATTTTGTTAATTTAGAAAGGGTAAATTGGGGATTTATTTGGTCAATAATTTATCTACTCTACTCTCCTTCCAAATCTCTCCAATTTGGGAAAATTAAAAATGAGGGGATAGAGATAGTTGAAACCCTTCCAAATCCCTCCAAACCTCTCCCCCTCTTTCCTTAAAAAACTTTCAAACAAGGTAATTGAATTACTCTCCTTCCCTTTACTCTACTCCTCCTCCTTTTTAAAACTTCCAAACAAGCCATTAATCCCATATGGACTACAGGTGGCCAATTTATCAACCACCCATCCCCATTCCCAACTGGTCAGGCAGATAAAGACGATTGAAATCAATCTCCATTTCCACAACTCATCTCGCCTAATCCCCACGATCAAAGCGACAATAGTAATACATACGTCTTCTAAGGAGCAACACCTACAATAAGGGTCTGTGTGGTTATCTTCTCTAAGTAGCTCACATAAGGGAACATCTTGCATCTGCACCATCATTATTAAAAAATTTCTTAAATATTCCATAACTTCGTAAAGGTTTCAAGAGAAAAAATAATTACAGACAAAAGTTGTTCTATAAAATGGTAAAGAATAGGAGAAGGAAGTCACATACTCTTCTAATGGTGGAAACAACAAAAAAGAAAAAGAAATCATGGGTTAGTCGCTAATTTATATCATACGCAAGAACCCATCAGAGCACTTAGTAAACCCCTTTCAATTTTTCCTCTAAGAAAAAAAATTATAAACTTTTTCTTTATCTTTCTTTACTAAAAAGTTATCAAATTTTAAAAACAAGGGGGGGGGGGGGGAACAACCACTACAAAACATGCGGGTCTTAGGTCGTGTTTTTTTCAGTCACGTTTGCAAAAACGCAGCCTAAGACCCTTGTTTGAGCCACGTTTCACCAAAATGCAGCTACAATGTGTTAAGTATAGCCGCATGTGTTGAACGCCGCCCAAGATCAAGTCTGTAGCCGCATGAAGGTGTGTTTCAGCTGTGTTTTTTTGGGTTGGGCTGAAGCCGCGTTTTTAAAATGCGGCTTTAGACCCATCTGAAATATATATATTTTTTTAAATATATTTCCTAAAGTTACGTTTATAGAACATGGCTATAGGTTTGTCCTAAAGCCACATTTATTGAAAAAAGCAGCCATAGTCACCCTTGAAGCCGCGTTTATATAAACGCGGCTTCAAGCACCCCTGAAGCCGCGTTTAAGTAAACAAGGCTACATCACCAAGTATAAATAAATAAATAAAATAAAATAAAAAAACCCCTAAGGCACCAAATATCAAACACCAAAAAAAGAAAAATTATGTGTCTCTTCCCTTCGAACCCTAAACGACTCCCACTAACACTCACCATTGATCCTACACATTGGCGCTGTCAAAGCCCAGTCATCCATCGCTTCCACGCCTTGTTTTTTTCGATTTGACAGCAAAAGGGTAGGGGGGAAAAAAAACTAACAAAGTCTCTTTCTCTCCCTCTTTCGCATTTGGCTTTTGTCACTGGTCTTGGATTTCTAAGGGGGGGGGGGGGAGGGGGGTTTATTGATTGGGTTTGTTAGGAGTGGGCCACGGTGTTTGTTCTAATTTTGTGGGTTTCATGGGTTAATTTTTGTTGGGTTATGGTTCCAATTTGGGTTAGGTGGCGGTGGTTGGTGGTTCCAATCTGCGTTTCGTTTATGGAGTGCTATTTTCTAGCTTCTCAAGTACTAAAAATGTTGCATTTAATTTAATTTAATGAAAATAGTGGTTTATTGCAATGAATTGTTACATGCTACTAATACGATGTGTTTAATATATTCAAGGTAGCACTGCATCTAAATGAGGACTCTTCGTGGATATTTTGTGATTATATATTGTATTACTTTTTGGATGTTCATGAAGGAATATTGTAGACATGATTATTATTTTGATATTATAGACAAATTGATATGTAGACAGGCCAATCATGCCATTCAAAAATTGATAATAGTTTTTGTGAATAAAAAACTTTGTAGTTGTATCTCTTGTATATGTAGATAGCTACACTGATGCTTTAACAACATAGAAGAATGACCAAGAGGATTAAATAGTGAAGCCATGCATTGTTCTCATTGTAAGTTTGAAATATATAAATACCGTTTCGTAATTTTTGGTTTTGTTTTGTTTTTCTTTATTGTTATTTTAGTACTTTTTGCCGGTTCCATTTGTGTAATTTTGTTGGATAAGAAAGTTTCCATTATCGCTCATATTGATGATGGCAAGTTGGGTCTTTGCTGATAGGCTTTTGGAGCACACTAGGACCATTAAGAGAGGACATGGTCAGCCTCAGTACCTTGACAAGTTGCAGGTATGTCAGCGCTTTTAAAAGATTTGTTTTTGTTGTTGTTTAGGAAGAACATAAATTTGGTATTCAAAGGAATTTGTATTGCTTTCAAGTGGGCTTGTTTAAGAGTGATGAGTGAAGTTTATACTTGCTGAGTTGTCTAGGAAGAGACATGCATAAGGAATGATATGAAATTTATATTGCTTTTGCGTATATGATGTTTTTCATGGGATTGTTTCTGAGTGGAGAGTGAAGTATATGCTTGATAAATTATTTAGGGAGATACATGAATTGGGTATTCTATGGAACTTGTATTGCTTTTGATGAGTTTGTTTCCGAGTGAAGTTATAGACTTCTTAGTTGGTTAGAATTATAAACATGAATTGGGTAAAAATAGAAAAGAAAATAGTTTGCTAAGTTAGTTACAATTGAAAGTATAGAAGCTGTATAAGATCGCATTTGGTAGTGCTAAAAAGTTGTCTAACTTCACTAATCTTGTTTTTTAGAGTGTCTCTAGCTGCTGTATATATAGTATATCATAGCATTCAATTTTGGAGAAGCTTACGCCTTTCTTTATATGAAGTAACTTATGTTCTTCTTAGATCTTTGATTGGTTCGAAATAACTAACTGCTGCCATTATATTTTTGTAGTGCCATTATGGACATAAACTGTGTTCTACCTGTAAAACAAGGGTACCCATTTGTAGACAAGAGCTTGGAGATGGGAAGGAACCCCTAGAAGCATGTGCGTAATGTTTGCAGTTGAGGTATCTCAAAATCATATGTTGATGCTTATTGCAACTTTTTTGTGTCAAATGGACCCTAAACTTTCCTCCATTTTGTTGCTGTATTGAACTGCATATTCCTTGAAGGTTGATAATTTTCCGTAGTCCTTAAAGCTTGATTGAGATTGTGACAAGTTTGAGAAAATTGTAGCTTTATATTCCTTTGAAATTCCGACTTGTTATTTTGTTGCATGCAACAAGTTGGAATTTTGCAAGAATAACAAGCTGGAAATGTGTGTGTGATAGGTTTTTTATAGCAGCATTTGTAAAATTTATAGCAGCGTTTGTAAATGTATTTGCCATCTAGCCTAGAATTTTTTTTTTTTTTAAAAAGTCTATAGCCGCGTTTTTAATCGCAACTATAGACAAATTCAAAAAAGTATTCAAAGGTTATAGCTGCATTTAAAACGTGGCTATAGATTTGGGCTAAAGCCGCATTTCTAAAATGTGGCCATAGTAATGGGCTGAAGCCGTGTTTTTAAAACGCGGCCATAGTTGTGGAATAAAGTCGGGTTTTTAAAAACGCTGCTTTAGCTCACAACTATGGTTATGTTTTGAATGTGGCTAATCTTTCTTCCCTACAATCAACAATTGACCTATAACCACGTTTTAAATGCGGCTATAGAATGTGGCTATAGCTGTAGTTTTCAAACCGTGGCTATAGTATATCCTATAGCCATAGTTATAGAAACGCAGCCATTAGTCCTAGCCTATAGCCGCATTTGGAAAAATGTGACCATAGACCCCTCAAGCCTATAGTCATGCATTTTAGGCCATGGTTGAAAACGTGGCCTAAAAAATGCGGCTATAGACCAAATTATCCTATAGCCACTTTTTTCTGAGCTATAGCCACGTTTTAAAAACGTGGATATAAAACCTTTTTTTTGTAGTGAACATTAATTTCTACCACAGCTAGCAAAGGACAGACATAATGAAAGTTTCTCGAAAGCTTAAAAGGTTTTGGAAGATTAAACTCCATAGCCTCCATAGCCGTTGCCACACTTGCAGCCAGATCCACAACCACAATTAATTTCCTCCACAACACGACAAATTTCAAAAGCTAATGATTGATGGAAAAACGATGAAATATTTAAGAGAGCTAGATAGATGTTTAATAAGCTTGTTAAAGAGCGAAAAGAGCAAGCTGTGGACATGACGAGTAACAGAGCTATTCGTCAATGGGGTTTTGGTCTAGAATCAACGAGAGATCTTGGTCTGACCAGTGGGGATTGAGGGGTTGATAAGTTGATCATATGTGGGTCTCGTGGGACTAAAAGAGGCTGAGACCTAACATGGTAGGAGCACTTAGACACATGTAGAATGGCTGGCTAATATTTTAATTTAATTTGTGCAATGTTGTGTATTCCATTAGCCATATAAGCAAATTTTGTTAATTTTCTAACTATAGGGAATATACGGACTAAATTAATTGTGACTTGAAAATAACAAGAACTAAATTAATTGCTCTCAAAATATAAGTACCAAACTAACTATGACCCCAAAATGTAAAAACTAAAATAGTGTTTTCTTCAACATTTTATTGGGAGGATGATAAAAAAAAAAAAAATATTGTTGATAACTATTTATACTTCCCATGAAATTAGTGTCAAAACTCTCCTATTATTATTTATTAACAATTGCCTTAAGGGCATTTATTAACAAAATTCATTATATTAATTTATTGCTTTTTAGTGTAGGTGGAATTGAATCGATTCCAAATTAATGGACCACACCCCTTATTTAATGCTAAAAAGTAAAAAATTTACTGAGTTAATTGGAGAATCTCATTCTCTACCCTTTGTTAAGTTAACTTTTAAAATTATTGTAAATGGCATAAATCCATGTTTAAAACTCACATTAATTGCTAGTTGTAACCCATTAACCCTTGTTAGATAATGAGAAATATAAAAGACTATAATTGAGCTAAGCTATTTATGACTAGTTTGAGCTCAACTAGGAAAAAATAATTTTTTTGAGAATCTAGGAAAAAATAATTGTTTATTTTTATTTGTTTAGCAAAGAATAAGCCAAGTTCTAGCCAAGGTTTGGCTTAATTATGAAATGAGCTAAGCTCAAACTTAATAAAGTGTTTGTGAACAAGTTTGTAAACATGAATTCAATTTAAGTATATCTAATATTATATATCTATAAATAAGGAAAAGTTAACTGATGCTTTAAGGGTATTAGTTTAGGATATATTTTTAAAAGCTTTTTATTGGTAAAAAAACAAGTAACTAATTTTTTTTAAAAGTCTTTTTATATTTCCAATAAAAATTGTATCAAAATCTTCCTACAATTGGTCATTAACAAATGTCCCGAGGGCATTCGTTAACCAAACTCTTATAAACATACTAGTCTAAATTATAGTTATATGGTCTTTAAAATTAGATTTTGTAAGTTTGTAAATAAATTCATACGATATCAAATTATTAATTATAATTGTTTAATAATATAAACAATCAATTTGTAGTAAATTATATATAATTCTTAACAAAATAAGGTTGGAGAGTCTTATTTTTTAAAATTTATAAATAAAAAAGATTTTATCTAATTAACCCAAATAGTATAATTTCACATAAAATTAATTATTAGTATAGATTTGTGAAGGGGCAAAAATTAATAGTTTTGGTTTTACTATAAATGAGAAAAGAATAAGTTGTATAAATGAGAAAATAATAAGTTGATTAAGTATGGTGTGAACAAGTTCAAGCTTATTCAATAACAAAATCAACCAAGTTTTTTTTTTTTTTTTTTAAGAGAAAAAACCAAGTTTGAACATGTAAACTTATAATGAGCTCAAACTCGGCTCATATTTAATATAAAATTAAATAAACAATCCTACTGCGTAAATTGATTTGTTTACGGCCCTAAATAAGACCCCATGACACCCACAACATGTGTCAAATAGGACTTCATTTTTTTGCAGTAAACAACCCTCATTCTCCTTTTCTAGTGGAAACAAACACCATTTCATATAACATTGTTTCATGTCTTTATATATTTATTTATTTTTGATAAGGTTTCATGTTTTGTTAATATTATACTAACAAAATTGTACCTTTATCAAATTACAAATGCTTACGTTCAAGGGTGGAGCTAGGAGGGGCCATAGCCCCCCTTGACTTTTCAAAAATCTCATTGAAAATGACAGGCCACAAATGCGTTGACCCCTTGTGATAACTTAGATTAATTAATTAGCCCAGTTCTTAATTAATCAAATTAACATGCAATATCACGTGGCAGCACAAACAAATCACCAAACTAAGTTAAGCAGCGGAAAATAAATAACACGGTGATTTGTTCACAAATGGGGAAAACCCCTACGGCAAAAACCCCACCAAGTGATTTAAGGTCACCACTCCCGAAACTCCACTATTATCACAACAAGCAGTTACAAGCAAGGAATCTCAAGTACCTTACCAACCTACAGTTGAACTCTTACCCCAATACCCAAGTAGTGACAGTTTCTCCTTTCAATGCACGGCTCCCAAGTACGTGACTAACCAATTTGATGCGCAGATCCCAGTACGCAGCTTACTCCTTTGCACGAATCCCAGTACGTGACTCACTCCACAGCAACCCTTTGATTGTTGTAGTTGATTTGCAGCAGCTTCACATAGAAACACCAATAAGATCTTCAATGTTGGTGCAAGAGACTTTGCTTGGTTACAAAACCCTAAGGCGTACAAGAAACGCAGCAAGAACTCTTTCTTCTGTAGGAGGAGGCTAGGGTTTCAAAAAGAAAATCTTATGAAGCTCTCTAGGGTTAGGTTTTTCTTTTTCCACCTCCTTTAAATAGGAGTTTAATGGGCTCTTCTATTCCAAATAGGTTTACACAAACCTTGGGTTTTCCTAGTCCAATAAGAATTATACAAACCCATAAACAATTAGCCTTTTAGAATAAAAACGTTGCTGGCTATAATCTGAAACCCGTAAGCTCGATCGATCGAGACATCTGTCGAGCTTTAATGAATCTCGACAGATCGAGATTTTGTCGAGGAGGTATCGAGACCTGCAGTTTGCACTTTTCTTGAACAGTTCTTGAGTAATCTTCATGTCTTCAATTTAACCACTTGTAATGATCATCTTAAACTTACTTAGATTTACTCAAATACAAGTAAAGTGCGTTTTGTCAAAGGATATGCCAATTACAAAATATGTCCCCAACAGAAAATATTGATAAAATGGAAAGAACTGATAAAATTTA
This sequence comes from Castanopsis chinensis, assembly GCA_032878915.1. NCBI lineage: Eukaryota > Viridiplantae > Streptophyta > Magnoliopsida > Fagales > Fagaceae > Castanopsis > Castanopsis chinensis. The sequence continues at coordinate 2,635,153 of JAVQMG010000121.1, forward strand.
TGGAAAATTAAGTTCCCCCCCCCCCCCCCCACGGCTAACTTAATTCATGGGCCTATAATCTTTCCAAATCTAGGCACAAAAAATCTATAATAAATTCCCAATATAAATCCAAAAAAAAAAACCCAAATTAGTAATATAAGGAAAAAGAATCACTTCTAAATTAGTATTCCTCTTTTGTGTAAGGATTGGGGACTCAAAATATAGATATGCTCTTACTTGAAAGAGAAAAGAAAATCCTGATAAAAAAAAGTTCCATTTCGCTGTCGCTGTGGGTCTGCACACTACATCGCCTCGACCCTTTGCCTCCACACTGGCTAAGCTATAGACGGACTTGGCGAATAGCGACTAAGTCCCTCAAGACCAGTGTGCCACAATGGCATCTCTCTCTCTTGGTCTGTTTTGTGTTTCTGTGGTTAGTTTAAGAGTTGTGTGTTTGGTTGTTTACGACTTTACTGTTCTATACATGAGACGTAGTTCAATAGATGATCTTCATAATTCATTGATATATTTTATTATGCTTATTATATGTAAAATAAATAAGTGGTAAATAGTTGGTATCTTCAAATAATCTACAATTTATATCTTATTTTTAAATTTTACAGTAGTAGCTCACATGTGGTTTTATTTGATGTTTATATTTGTTAAGAATGGTTTCAAAAATTAAATTTAGTTATTTTTATATATTATGTAATTATATTTGATTAAGATTATTTTATAGAGACAAATTTGCACTTCAGTTATTTGGTTCAATTTGCCTAATTGCACATAAAGAGATTACTAAAAAAAATTGTTTAAAATCAATTCTAAATTGCCAAAACCTTTATATATAGTTTTGTTGGGTTAAGATAGTTTGACATCGGTTAATTAATTTAATTACCCAAGTTGATTAATTAGGTTTAATTGCATGCAAATCATGAAGGCACCAATAAATCACCTAAAATACTAAATGCAGCGAAAAATAAATTTGACAAGGTGATTTGTTGACAAATGGGAAAAAACTCGCAAAGCGAAAACCCACTGGGTGATTTTAAAGTCACCACTCCCAAAAATCCACTAATCAATAATCAAACAGTTACAAGTATAAGAAATCTTACTAACTACCCTAGCCTATCCCGAAATACCAACTTATAGTTGAACATTCGCTCCAATACGCAATTGGACATGATCTTGTAATAACCTTCTTTCTCTTGATGCACAAATCTCCAATTTGTGACTAACTCTTTTGCACGGATCCTAATACGTGACTAACTCCAGCAACTTGAATGATTGTCGTTGGCTGCAAAGTTCTTCGCTTCATCCACAATGAAAATCAAGAAGCACTTGGCTACAAAACCCAATAGAGTACAAACGCAGTAGCTTCTTACAAAAAAATTAAGCACTTGGTCACAGTATCTGTATATGACAGTTTTTAAAATAAACCTTATATATGTCTAGGGTAGTGAAAAAAGGAACCCTGCACATACACATAAGTTTGGGCCAGATTTTAGATCTGGAAATTCTAAAATCGTAATTCTCGATAGATAGAGCTAGTGTCGAGCCATCTATAGAGTTTTGAATTAAGTCTCATAGCTGCTATCTGTCGAGTTTTCTATCAAAAATTAATGAGTAGCTTTTCTTTACTTGTTTTTTGGATCAATCTTCATGTCTTTAATATTTGACTTGGACAATATGTTTCTTGAAGTATTAAACCCATCTTAGATCTACTCAATTACAAGTAAAGTACATTTTGTGAAAGGATTAGTCCATTACTAAAAATATGACCCTAACAAGTTACAATAACATCTCATGGTTGTTTAAACATAGACAGCTTATGAAATTTTGCTTTGCTATTTAAATTTTTTTAATACTTAACTTGGCCCCCCTAGGAAATATTCCTAGTTCTGCCACTAATTACGTTGTAAGAAAATTATTCATGTTATGAAAGAGCTTGGGTGCATGTTGAATGTCTTGTGTAGGCGAATATCTATAATGATGTAACTGACTTAAGTGTCAATGTTGCTAGTATATCATATTTGATATCTTTTCTTTTTTTTTTTTCTATGAAAAACTTGTAACTTTATTAAGAAGATAAATTCATTACATCATGAGTAATAGCTAACTCAATTAGCAGAGGATTTTCCTAAATCTATGTTACATAATTATCACTATTCTTTACTTTGTTGGCATATTTTGCCAAGATATGAGTTGGTTTATTACCTTGACACTTCACATGAGACATATGAGCTAATTGGAAATCTTGGAGTTTATGAGCTATCCCGACTAGAATGTTTGAGATTACTACAGGTGGAGTACAAAGACCCAAAAGAGCATCAACCACTATCTTAGAATCATATTCAAAAACTACATCTTATATACCAACATTGTCACGACCCAAATCCATGGAATATGAATTTAGATGCATGACTAACTTGTTGAACTTATATAACTCAATATACATAATTAATCCAAAATAGATTAAAACTCCAAAGAAACAATACTCTTAAAAAAAATCTCTTACAGAAGTCTTAACTCCACAAATTGAAAATAATCTCCACTACATAAAACATGAAATACAAAATAAAAGTAACTAAAATTCTATAAGTCTTTAAGTAATACTGAAGTCGTCTACAACTTCCACGCTCTACCTTGCATCTTACAAAGTGATCCAAAGGTTTTATATTCCCAACTACACTTTAATCTGAAAACAGTAATTGATGGGGTGAACCACCACTACAAGAAATCTGGGTTTAGGCGACGTTTTTAAAACGTTGCTAAAAACCCAAAAAAACGTCGCTATAGACACAAATGGTCTACAGCAACGTTTTCTTTTGTGACGTTCAAAAACGTCGCTATAGAGCAGTCACTATAGGTCTATTGCGACGTTTCAAAAAATGTCGCTATATGTGACTCTTTAGTGGCATTCAAAAACCTTTAGTGACGTTTTTTAAAACGTCACTAAATAATATAACATTTTTGTATATAATTTAAGAAAATACATTTAGCGACGTTGTTAAAATGCCGCAAATAATCTCACAAATTAAAAAAAAAAAAATCAAAACTAAAGCAATCATATACACACATAAATGTTGAATAATGATAACACATTAAAGATATCATTTTTAAGCAAAAATCCTCATCTAATGGAAGAATCTCCTTGTAGACATTAGTGGGCAGTGGTCTCTTTTTAAAAAATTAATCTCAAGTTAGCTAAACCACATAACCAATAACAAAAAAATAAATAAATAATTCGAAATCTATGAACTATAGAAAAATTAAGTAGACATAAAAAAAAAAAAATACAAGATTTACAAACTTGTACATAAACTTACAATCATTCGGCCCTTGATCCTCAGGTCCTTACTCACAAAGCCAAATCTGTAAGAGTTTTCTGTACCAATCTCCAACCAAAACAAAAAAAGAGCACAAATTAGCACAAAAACTCCATGACCCATTAAAGAAAACCAAATCAAAGCAAACCCATAAGCTAAAAACAAAGGCTTACACTCTAAAGAAACTTGAACAACAATAACTTTCCAACCAAAATAGAAAAAGAGCAAAAATTAGCACAAAAACTCCATGACCCATTAAAGAAAAACCAAATCAAAGTAAACTCATAAGCCAAAAACAAAGACTTACACTCTAAAGAAACGGTGGGTCAGCAGTGGCTTGGGGTTGCTGTTGCGGTGGCTAGGGGTGGCAAGGGAGGAGAGATCATCTGTGGCTGCTTGAGGGAGAAGAGGTGTGGCTGCTTTGGAGTGGGAGAGGAAAGACTAGAACTGAGAGAGTGGGACACGAAGTGAACAAAAGAAAAACAAAGTGCAAGAAAAAAAAAACAAAAACAAAAACAAAAGAAGAGAAGTGGGAGTGTGGGACACGGTGAACAAAAGAAAAGAAAGAAAGACAAAGTGAAAAGAAATACAAAAAATAAAAAGAGGGGAAAAAAATGTGGGAAATGAAATGTTGGCAAAAGTTTGAGTGGAAAAGTCAAAAGTGGGGGGCAAAAGTTTTTTCTTTGGCTGGCAAATTTGTGCGGAAAAGTAAAAAATGGGGGCAAGAGTTTTTTTCTTTTGCACTTTCCTGGTAATGTTCTTTAATACCTACAGCGATGTTTTATTAAAACGTTGCTATAAACCAAAAAACGCTGATAAAACAATATTTATTGCGGCGTTTTCAAAAACATCGCTATTGTTTTGAGTTATAGCGACGTTTTCTAATCACTCACTCTTTAGTGGTGTTTTTCAAAAACGTCGCAGTATACCACTTATAGCAGTGAATTTAAAAACGTCGCTAAAAAAAACGCCGTCTAAACCCAGATTTCTTGTAGTGCACACATCTAGTAAGTAATTATACATAATACACAACAGAATAAAGTCAAGCAAAGCACGAGTTTGATTTCACAATTTTACTTAAATTGTCAAATATAGTATTCCAAACATATAAAAAAACCACTTAATATATATATATATAATCAAATCTTAAAGTCATTCGAAAACACATACAGATAATTGATCAGCACACAATGTCACATATACACATCACATATTCTTATATACAATTATATGAGCAGATACCAACATCTGACCCTTGTTGGTGAGGGATTAACACATATTCTCACATACAATCCTATGAGTGGATTTACATATATATCTGATCAATTCTAAAAACACTCATTTTGAGTTACATATCGCAAAAGAAAATATATACAAAATAGAATAATTTTCTTAATATTAACAATTATTCCAGATATAGAGACATCAAATATCACAATATTGAATTGAAACAGAAATAAAGGATGCTTGACTTCTTAGGAAATGAATAGGAACTGAGGAGTTTATATAAATATTTTGCAATTCTTGGGTAAATTTGAAAATTCAATTTGCTAAAAGAAATATTTTAAATACCATTTGGAGAATAGGAATATGACTTTGAACTCACTTGGTTTTAACAAATTTAAAGAACAAGAACTCTTTTTTTTTTTTTTGAAAACTTACATTGAAACTCAATTCTTTTCTGAAAATGGTTTAGTTTAGAAATCATCTTTTAAATGAGACTCAGATGTTCAAAACGTTATTTAAAATTCGAATTTTCTCTTTAAAACATCATTTAGAAGTCGAAATTTCTCTTTCAATAGTGTAAAAATGATTTTTTGATAAACTTTTAAAACTTAAGCTTAAAAATATAACTTTTGAAAACCTTTAACTTCTAAGAACCTAAAAAACAAAACTTGTGCATATTATGCATAATTTCTTACAACACTTGAATCATTCTGAAAGTCCAGCTGAAACACCCTCCAAATAGTCTCAAAATACTCTTAAATAGGACCTATAATCAATCAGGGAAATATACTTAATATCCTCTACACAATATAAAGCTTATAGAATTATACAAACTGACTCACTAGTATTAAACTTTCCGAAACTAATAACACTTTTAACACTAAATTAAAGTTTCTCTAACCAATGATGTTCTAACCAATGATATTCCCTTGCATTATTAGAAATTCATATTGCCATGAGGAAGGCAGTAGCCAAAATATCATTGACCGAGGATTTAATATAAAACCCCAATAAAAATGTAAGAGCCATATACCTGAATAGAGATTTGTAATCCATGGCATGTTCTAGAGACACACAATGGGCGACCTAGGATTTTATTATATAACTCCGATGAAATCGTGAAGGCCATATTCATGAATAATATTTTGATCTATGACTTTGGTCATGGATACACACGGTGGCCCAAAACTAGGATTATATATATATCCCAACGAAACAATGTTAAAGCCATCCTAACATTAAAGCCATCCTAAAATATATATATATATATATATAACCAAAGAAAAATGATAAAGCTATCCTAATATATATAACCCCAAACTTTAAAGCCATATTCATAATTAAGATTTGAAATTCCATGATTTTGTTCTAAAATACTAACCGTAGGTAGCCTAGTGAAATCGTGTACTGACTACTAGCAATTTAATCTAATATATGTGTGTGTGTGTGTGTGTGTATGTGTGTGTGTGTGTGTGTGTGTGTGTGTGTGTGTATATCATCTCTTGTTAAACCCAAAGTCCTCAAATTCAACGGGTAACCAATATAAATTACAACACTACCATAAACATAAGAGTATAGCCATCAGATCTTTATTTGAATAACACTAATATATAAACATCTTTCCATTGTAATCGAATTGACATGACTTAATCTTACCACGTTGCCAAAACCATAAATATATCTCAAGGTTTATAAACAGTATAGTAATATTAAGATGGAGTTTTCACCTTGATTTTGTAGCCAAACCTTATGCCCCTAAACAATTTTGCCTTTGCCTTCTGTCGTGCCACCTCTCTCTCTCCCTCTCAAATTTTCTTTGGCATCCACTTTTACTAAGAAACCCTTCTAATGAAAACCCTAATTTATCTTTTCCTCTACCTTATATTTCTAACGCATCAGAGATGTGGGCTTGGTGAGATAGTAGGCTAGAGTTTGAAACCCACTTGAACTTATCTCATTAGTCTCCAATAAGCCCATAAAACATCTTCCTCTTTTATTTATTTATTTATTATTTTAATTGCCACAATAAATTATATGCACTAAAACTTTAATTTTCTCACCTATTTGTAGCACCACAAATTTTCTCACCTATTTGTAGTACCTCAACTTTATATTAAAAATGACAAGGTACGATGATAATCATAAAAACAAAATTGGGGTATTACAAACATCCTAGGCAAAAAATACACCTACGTCCATGGCTTTTGCTTTGACTTCCAACGGCCCTAAAGGTTGGTGAATGTTTTTGCTTAAATCTACCATGACTTTGCCTTCATGATATCGGATTACCATGCCAATCCTTGATTTCCTAGATTGGGCAAACGCCACACCATCCACATTCACCTTGTAACTAGAAATCGTCAGTAGTGTTCATCTAGCTTTTAGTTCTTCCCTCTGTTGAGTAACCGAGTGGTTAATGACCTAAAACTCAACAATCAACATCCTAACTTTCTGTATTATCTGTTTTACTTGTTAGGACATATGTAGTTGTTCAAGCTTGTGAACATATGTCGCTATTTTATGTAATTGGCTTATCCTTAGACAAAACGCATTTTACTTGTAATTGGGTAGATCTAGGATGTGTTAAACACTTCAAGAAACAGTGGTTCAAGATTAAGTGTTGAAGCCGTCAAAGTCTGTCCAAGATACAAGCAAGGAAGTGCAGGATTTTAAAGCTCAATAGATACCTCGACAGATACATCTATCGAGATTTAAAGAAGCTGTTAAGCCCGAGCCTCGACAGCTGTCTCGACACCTCTCGACACCTCTATCTGTCGAGAATTAAAGAAAACAAATTTCCAGGTCTGTTTCAAGTCCAATCCGTGTGTGTGTCTTTGGGATTTCTTTTCTCCTAACCCTAGACATATAAAAGGATTATTTTAAGGGCCGTAAAAGTAAGCAACAAGCAGAATTCACAAGATACAAGTTGCTTCTCCTCTTTCATGCAAATTGTGATCTGTGAGACAAAGTTCGTGCCCTAGTTCATCTCTGATGATTTGAAGAACTTTGCAGCCAACATTCTTTCTTCCTCAAGTTGGTGAGTGAGTCACGTACTGGGATTCGTGCAAAGGAGTAAGCCGCGTACTGGGATCCGCGCATCACATTGGTTAGTCGTGTACTGGGAGCCGTGCATTAAACTGGAGAAATTGTCACTACAGAACAAGTCCAATTGGGTATTGGGGTAAGAGTTCAACTGTAGGTTGGTGAGGTACTGGGATTCCTTACTTGTAACTGCTTGTTGTGATAATAGTGGAGTTTCGGGAGTGGTGACCTTAAATCACCCGGTGGGGTTTTTGCCTTAGGGTTTTCCCCATTCGTGAACAAATCACCGTGTTATTTATTTTCCGCTGCATATCTTAGTTTGGTGATTTGTTTGTGCTGCCACGTGATATTATCTGTTAATTTGATTAATTAATAACTGGGCTAATTTAATTAATCTAAGTTATCACAAGGGGTCAACGCATTTGTGGCCTGTCAAGTGGTATCAGAGCAGGCACACTCTGATTAGGTTTAATCTATTGTGTGTGATCCATTGACCCCCGCTGTCATGGATAGAGGACAATCTTTAATTATACCTCCTTTATTTGATGGCACTAACTATGCATACTGGAAAGTACGCATGAGAGCTTTCTTGCAGTCTTTAGATGAGAAAGTGTGGCAAGCTGTGGAGATAGGCTGGACCAAGCCTACAGAGGCGCCGGCTGACTGGGATGAAGCTAAGATCAAAGCGGCAAACTTCAACAGCAGAGCATTGAATGCCCTATTCAGTGCAGTCACCAATGAGGAGTTCAAGAAAATTTCCTCAACTGAAACTGCCAAGGAAGCATGGACCATCCTCCAGACAACCTATGAGGGCACCAAGGCTGTCAAAGATTCAAAGCTGCAAAGGCTCACCACACGCTTTGAAGAAATAAAGGTGGAGGAGGATGAGTCGTTTGATGAGTTCTATGCCAAGCTGAAGGACATAGTGAACTCAGCCTTCAATCTTGGGGAGACCATCCCAGAACCCAAGATAGTAAGGAAGGTGCTCAGATCGCTGCCAGAAAGATTCCATGCTAAGATCACGGCGATCGAAGAGTCGAAGGATATTGACAGAATTCCTTTGACTGAGCTGGTTGGAAACTTGCAAACCTATGAGTTAGGGCTGACTAGGTTAGGCAAGTCGAACAAGGGCAAGAGTTTGGCACTGAAGGCCAAAAGCAGTGATACGGATGACTCGTCAGATGAAGAAGATTCCAAGATGAAATCCTATATCACAAGGCAATTCAAGAAGTTCATGAAGAATGCAAATGGAAAGGGTTTCAACAAAGACCGTAGACAGTCCAGTTCTTCACAATTCAGGAATCCGGAGAAAATGAAGAAGGATGTCAAAGATGGCGGTCAGTACACTGTTCCCACAGGACCAAAGTGCTTTGGGTGTCAAGGCTTTGGACACATGAAACAAGAGTGTCCCACGTACTTAAAGAGCATAGGGAAGAGCAAAGCACTTGCTGTTACCTTAAGCGACACAGAGCCCGAGGACGATTCCGAGGATGAGGACGACGGAATCTTGAGTGCCTTCACTGCCACTGTTAATCCTACTGATGGGGTTACAGAAGATGTGGATGAAGAGAAGGAATTGGTGGAGTCCAAGATTGAGATTATGGATGATCAAGATGATATCCATACCGCCTATGAGAAGCTATACAAGCTTTCTGAGAAACACGAGAAGCTCTATAGGCTAGCCACCAAGAAGCTCAGTGATGTGGAACTTGACCGTGAGGAGCTGTCCACAAAGGTTGATCAAGCGAATCAAACCATTGGAGCACTGAGGTTCGAGAACAATTTCTTGGCTGAGAGGACCAAGAAGCTTGAAGCAGAGCTGTTTCAAGTCAGAGCACAACTGGAGAGGACGTCAAGCGCCAAGCTAGACAAGATGCTAGATGCTCAGAGATCTTCTTCGGATCGTACTGGATTGGGGTATGAATTCTCTATCTCTAATACTCCTTCTGCTAGTACTACTGTTTTTGTTCCACCGGCTAATAACATTAAAACTGAGGAAAATAATGTTAAAACTGATTTAGCTAGTGAGAACGTAGACAAAGAAAAGTCCATCCTAGGAGCACCCCCTAAAATTGAGAAAAGGGAATCTAGAAACCCTAGGAATAAGAGGGCTAACTCTCAAAAGGGCAAACAGAAGAAGCCACATCTCTGTTATCATTGTGGTCTCGCCGGTCACACTCGACCAAATTGCTACAAGTGGCTTGCCACTCAACAGAGCAATGGCGAAATAGCATCTGGGAGCCAGAATCAGCTTCAGTCTTCTCTCGCTCCTCTTGGAGACATTCTAAAAGCTCTTATGTTCCTTTCGAACTTGAACGGTTCATATTCTTCTCCCTCTTTACCGGTTCAAGAGTCGACCAAAAGGAAAGGATCTTCCAAGGTGTGGAAGCCAAAGGGATCTAAGTGATTTCTGTCACTTCTTCTTCTTTCTCTGTTTTCGTGTGTTGCATTACTTGTGTGTTTCTTTACTGTTTTGAGTCAGTCTAGTTTTATGCATTGTTTTTGCTTTCTTTAACATGTTTTTGTTTGTGTGTTTTCAGTTTTGTGTTTTATTTTTGCTTCCTTGATAAAAAAATAAAAAAAAATTGAAAAATGAAAAATACAAAAACAGTGTGTGTTTGTGTGCATTAGTTCATGCAAACTTATGGGATGGCCATTGAAACAGAGTTTTCCAAACTTTGTATCATCTATAGCTTAGATGAGCACTCTTTTTGCACAACTAAGCGAGTGAGCTTTGTAGCTCTTTGTTTGTGATGAGTAAGGTTAAGTAATCTCTTCTTCTTAACACTCGTATCACTCTTTTTGACGGGTTGAACTAGAAAATCCTAAGAGAAAGGCATAAATAACCATCTCACCACTGTTACTCGCCAATCATAATATGACATCTGTATGCTTCGGCATAGCAAAAGTGCAATGTCATAAGACACCTGTATGCTTCGGCATAGCAAAAGTGCAGTGTCAAAAGCTTAACATCATTGGGTATTTCTTTTCTTTCTCTTGTATGCCCATGCATGATATGCTTGTTTAAAAAGAAAATATGCAAAGAAATAAAAAGCAAAAAGATTAAAAATGCTTTAAAATATGGTTGCAAGCGTGTTTTCTAGGAGATGTGGGAGTTATAGGATGTACCTCAAAGGTGATAGTCCCCATCAAACAGTTATGATTGTGTGTGAGTTAAAGTGATTTTCTCATATCTCAAATCGTCATGACATTGAGACACTTATGCAATCTTGCGATGTTTTCACACACAACACGCAATACTCTTTGCAATTCTTGATACATGTGCAGGTACAATGTGATTTGGCCATCACAAGGTTTACATGCGTTAATGTATTATAACTAAACTGTCATAACTTGTTTTTGAAACATAAAATTGGTTAGACTTGTTTAGTGTGTGCGTGCGTGTTTTGAGATACATGTGCATCATATTTCTTGTTGAGAGATGATTTTGAGAGCTTAATGTGTTGATTGTATCTTTGGTTGAGCTGTATGCATGATTGCATTCATGTCTGTGTTTTTCTTCTTTTGAAAAACTGCTTTGAAAGGCATCTCGACACCTCCTCGATACCTCTCGATACATAGCTATCTGTCGAGATCCTCAGACTCTTTCTTATCGCAGTCTCGACAGATACCTCGACAGCAGCTGGATCGATCGAGAAACTTTCTGTTTGCTCGATAGCTCCTCGATAGCTGCTGGATCGATCGAGGTTCCCACTTGCTTGTTTCTTCTCCCTCGATAGCTGACCTCGATAGCTGCATCTGTCCACGTGCTTTTCTCGATAGCTTCCCTCGACAGCTACCTCGACAGCTCTCGACACCTACAGCTGTCGAGAATTACTGATGCTCTATAAAAGGGTCCTTCACGATTTTTCAGGACATTCTCTCGATCTCTCTCGCTCGAAAACTCTCTGATCTCTCTCAAAATCTTTTCCCTCTCCCTCCAAACCTCTCTCACGGCTTTCTCAAGTGATTCTTCGTGTTCTTCATCATTTGGTAAGCATTTTATCCCTCATTTTCATGCATTGCATTGTTTTAAAACCCTAGGTTTGTGTTTTTGAAAAATTTTTGGGAGTTTTCGAAATTGTTGGGGTTTTCATGAAATTTTTGGGTTGGTTTTCTAGTTTTAATCTTCAAAACCACATGCATTGCATCACATTAGCATTCTAATTGTATTTTCATGCATTTAGATGTGTGCAAATCTATTGTGTGCTGTTAGGTTTGGATTGGGCTGAGCCCATGATGTTTTTGAGTTGCATTTCACATGCTCATGCATTTTCATGCATACGTTCTTTTCATTTCAATATTTCATTCTATCAATATTGATTTGCTTGGGACTTTTCTGTTCGTCTCTTCTTTCCCCCTCTTCTATGGTTGCGTTAGTAGCGTCTATGGCTCCTAAACGTAAGTCCATTCCGTCCCAGAACCCTCTGCGTTCTAAGGGACAGTCTTCTTCTGACTCTACCCCTATCTCTGTCCGGTTCCGTGATGAGAAAGCCCATAAGGACTTCTCGGAGAACTTTTCTAAACGCGGTGTTCATTCGGAACGCCACGTCGTCCTGGCAGACTTTGCCGACACTGACCTACCCGATGTCATTCACACTCGGGGTTGGGAGTCACTGTGTGACGTCCCGGTCACATCTCCTCTCGTGTTGATTCAGGAGTTTTACTCCAACATCCACGGGATAGATTCTTCAGTACCTTCTTTCTATTCTTGCGTTAGAGGTACGCGCTTCTGTGTCACCCCAGAGCTAGTCTCTAAGGTTCTTCATGTACCTAGGGTGGATCATCCCGATTACCCTAGCTGTGAGCGTCTCTGGACTGTGTCCAAAGACGAGATGATCTCGGCGTTCTGTGAACGTCCTACCTCTTGGGGAGATCACATGTACACACCATGTAGACCTTTTGCTAAAGGTCCTAGATTCCTTAACATGGTGATGACTTTTGTTTTGCACCCACTCTCTCACTACAACTCGATCACAGAGCCTCGAGCTCGGTTCTTGTTGTCCCTCCTTGAGGATCTCTCTATAGACTTTCCTTCTCACTTCATCTTTTCTATCATAGATGTCTATAGAGATACGGCCACCCGTGATAAGCTCATTTTCCCTTCCGCTATCACGAGGATCATGAGTCGTTTTTCCATTCCCTTCCCCTCGTCCGATCACTACCATGTCATGTCTGCCATAGACGCCGCTACCGTACAACGTAGCGAGGCACAGTTTCGATCGCGACAGCCGGATGCTGCCACTCCTTCCACCCGTCCGACTACCTCCAGATCAGCTCATGCTTCTGCTTCTTCCTCCTCTAGCGACGTCACGTTAGGAGACATCATGGCGCAGCTACAGCGCATGGATGCTCGCCTCGATACTCTCTCTACAGAGTTGTATCAGGTGAATGTCCGTGTTGGTCACATCGCCAGGCGACAGGCGACCATGGGCGGCTTTGCCTCAGAGGTTTCTCCTCCGCCACCTCATGTGTCGACTGAGACCGAGGGTGATGATGATGGCGATGATGATGATGCTTCCGACGATGATGATGATGGAGATGCTAGCTCATCGGATGAGATGTCTACTTGACACTCTACCCTTTGTCACTCGTGACAAAAAGGGGGAGTAGTTTTGTATGAGAGTAGTCATACTTAGGGGGAGTGTTAGCATAGGACATTTTTGTTAGGGGGAGTGTGGATTGAGGGATGTAGTGAGGTGATCTATGTATTTTTTTCTTTTCTTATCTTTTAGAGATACATTGATCATGTACTTACATACATTGTACTTATTCTTTTTATCTATATGATGATGTATGTTTTCTTTTTCACCTACCTCTACATGTGTTGTTTCTTTTCTGTCTTTATACACATGTTTCTTTACTTGTATGCAATCTATTATTTCTGTTTTACACAAAGATGCCTTGATGTGTTTTGTTTACAAGTGTTTCAGAAATACAGGTTGTCAAAGTCTTCTTGCCATAAACTCTCTTCTTGCAAAGTTTTTCAAGAGTTTGTGTTAGGATAGATTTTATTGTATGTATCAAGTGAATATGAGTTGAGTGATTTATGACTTCTCTCATATCTTCATTTGTGTGTTGTGGTTTTGTCACGGATTGCCAAAGGGGGAGATTGTTAGGACATATGTAGTTGTTCAAGCTTGTGAACATATGTCGCTATTTTATGTAATTGGCTTATCCTTAGACAAAACGCACTTTACTTGTAATTGGGTAGATCTAGGATGTGTTAAACACTTCAAGAAACAGTGGTTCAAGATTAAGTGTTGAAGCCGTCAAAGTCTGTCCAAGATACAAGCAAGGAAGTGCAGGATTTTAAAGCTCGATAGATACCTCGACAGATACATCTATCGAGATTTAAAGAAGCTGTTAAGCCCGAGCCTCGACAGCTGTCTCGACACCTCTCGACACCTCTATCTGTCGAGAATTAAAGAAAACAGATTTCCAGGTCTGTTTCAAGTCCAATCCGTGTGTGTGTCTTTGTGATTTCTTTTCTCCTAACCCTAGACATATAAAAGGATTATTTTAAGGGCCGTAAAAGTAAGCAACAAGCAGAATTCACAAGATACAAGTTGCTTCTCCTCTTTCATGCAAATTGTGATCTGTGAGACAAAGTTCGTGCCCTAGTTCATCTCTGATGATTTGAAGAACTTTGCAGCCAACATTCTTTCTTCCTCAAGTTGGTGAGTGAGTCACGTACTGGGATTCGTGCAAAGGAGTAAGCCGCGTACTGGGATCCGCGCATCACATTGGTTAGTCACGTACTGGGAGCCGTGCATTAAACTGGAGAAATTGTCACTACAGAACAAGTCCAATTGGGTATTGGGGTAAGAGTTCAATTGTAGGTTGGTGAGGTACTGGGATTCCTTACTTGTAACTGCTTGTTGTGATAATAGTGGAGTTTCGGGAGTGGTGACCTTAAATCACCCGGTGGGGTTTTTGCCTTAGGGTTTTCCCCATTCGTGAACAAATCACCGTGTTATTTATTTTCCGCTGCATATCTTAGTTTGGTGATTTGTTTGTGCTGCCACGTGATATTATCTGTTAATTTGATTAATTAATAACTGGGCTAATTTAATTAATCTAAGTTATCACAAGGGGTCAACGCATTTGTGGCCTGTCATTACTGATTGGCATGAACTCCCATGCCTGACTGCATTATTGTTGTACCACATACACCAAGCTATCATGAATACCATCTCTAAGACTTCATCCCCGACATGTTAGACAAATATTAAGTACCAAACCAGGTCACAAACTCACGATAAAGAACTCCTTGAGTCTCAAAGGGGATGCCCAATAAATTCCATACATCCCGAGCATGTTCATTGTCCCAGAATGCGTGGCCACTGGTTTCTTCCTCCAAACCACACGCTTCACACAAGCTCTCCTCAGTCACCTTTTGATGGTATAGATTGGCCTTTCATGGGAATGATGTTGCAACACACCCTCCAAGCAATGGACTTCATCTTATTTGGCAAATGTAACCTCTAGATTCTTCGTCAAAAAGATTTGTGGCTCTCCCCATTTGAAATTCCTTCCATACACCCCTCTGTAAAATTAGAAAATACTAATTTGTATGCACTACTAACTATGAACTTTCCCTTAAAAGTATCTAGCTCTCCCCATTTGAAATTCCTTCCGTACACCCCTATGCAAAATTATAAATTGCTACTTTGTATGCACTAATAACTGTGAACTTTCCCTTAGGAGTATACGCCCACACTAGTTTATCCTTTAGCAAGTGAGCACTTAACAAAATACTAGGAATAGCTTAGGCAACAATTGATATAAAAATCTGCTTCACTAATTCAGCCCGCTGGTCACAAGATAGGGGAATAAGAGCACTCACCTTGGCATGTGCTGGTAGTGTATTCGGTTGAGATAGAACTTTGAAGGTAGCCAGTTCATTAGGCCACTTATCAGCCCATATTCCAATTGATGCACCATCTCCAACCTGCCATTTACACCATTTTCTTACAATGTTTTGTGCAACAATTATACTTCTCCATGCGAATGGTCAAGAACCCAATTCAGCCCTCCAAAAATCACTCTTTGGGAAGATACCTTGCCTTAAAGATTCTATAGACGAGAGAAGAGGTATTGGTTTGAATCCACCATCCTTATTTGGCTAAAACTACAAGATTAAAAGCTTTAAGATCACAAAAGCCTAAGCTACCTTCCTCCTATGGGGTACAAACTTCATCCCAACTAAGCCATGACATCTTAGTTTTTTCATTTGTTTGTCCCCACCAAAATTTGTGAACCATGCTCGTTGTCTCATCACATAGAGTGTTTGGGAGCTTGAATACACTCATTGTATATGTAAGGATTGCTTAAGTCACTTCTTTAATTATAATTTCTTTTCTAGCATGAGATAACATCTTCTCCTTCCACCCTGATAATTTATTATCTAGTCTCTCCTTTAATTGTCAAAAAGTATTGCATTTCGATTTTCCCACCAAGGATGGCAAACCTAAGTAAGTACTTTCATGTTGTTTAATCACCTTTGCCCCCAAACAAGATTTAATGTCATCTTGAATGTCCTGTAAGGTGTTACTGCTAAAAAACAGAGATGTTTTCTTCCCTATTCAACTATTGACCTGATGCTTGTTCATATGTCTCCAAAGTCCTCTCCAAATTAGTGCAATCTTCTCTTGTGGCTCGGCAAAGATAAGACTGTCATTAGCAAAAAATAAATGTGATATCTCTAGACCCCGTAGCCATGCAACCACACCCTTCATTAAGCTATCCTTCATTAATTTCCTCAAGAGAGAAGAAAGGCACTCTACTCAAATCAAGAATAAATAGATAGAGAGGGGGTTCCCTTGGTGTAGTCCCCTTAATGGCACAATGTGACCCCGAGGCTTCCTGTTGATTTTGATAGCATAAGATACTAATCTCACACATCTCACTATAGTATTGACCAAATCCGAATGAAAACCCATTTTGATCATAATTTTTTCCAAACAACCCCATTCAACTCTATCATAAGCTTTACTCATATTCAGCTTCATCGCTATTTCTCCCACTTTCCTTGTTATCTTCTAGTTAATATGATGTATTGCTTCATAAGCGACTAGTACATTATCAGTAACAAGGCATTCAGATATGAAGGCACTTTGATTCTCGCTAATGATGTGTGGAAATAAATGTTTTAATCTATTAGCGTGAACTTTAGAGGCAAATCTAGAGACAACATCACTAAAGCTAATGGGACAAAATTAGGTAATCTTTGTTGGGTTCTTGACTTTAGGTATGAGCAGAACATGAGTTTCATTAAACTTTGGGGGAATAATGCCATGATTAAGAAAATCAAGAATTGTATTAATAACACAATTACCAACTAAGGACCAGTAATGCTGATAAAATAAAGGAGGCATGTTGTCAGGTCCTGAGGCTTTTTTAGGATGCATCTACTTCAAGGTTCTAGCCACCTCAGCTGCATGGAACTTCTGGATTAAGCCCGAACTCATAGCATTAGTAACCATAGGTTGGACAACTTCCCCCACCTTTAAAGCATTAATTGAGTCATTAGATTTAAAGATGTTCGCAAAGTAGTCCATAACAACACTCTCAATTCTCCGCTCATTCTCCTGCCAAACCCCATTGGCATCACATAGGCCTTGAATTAAGTTTCTTTGGTATTGGTTTGAAGCTTTGGTGTGGGAAAAACTTGTGTTTTAGTCACCTCCTACCAACCACATATTTCTAGACCTCTGCCTCCACATTACTAATTCAACATCCAACCAACTTGAAAGCTCACTTAGTGTATAAAACACTTGTGAATGTTAAGACCCCTAAATACAAAATTTCCAATGCAAGCTTATATTCAACAATATATGTGCAGAATATGAAATATAAGCAATACCCAAATATCAAACTACTCTAAGTCATATTTTAATCACAGCTCAGCAGTAATTAAAAGCAAAGAGTAAGGGATAAAGAGAAGCAAACATAAGATAACACTGGCATGTGTTATTGAAGAGGAAACTAAAGAACTCAACGAAAAATCTCTCCACCACCCTCCAAGCGGTAAAATGATTCACTAAAAAATCAGTTGGGATACTTGAATAGCAATAGACCCTTAAAGCCTAATCTACCTGATGTACGTAAGCCCTTCAAGCTTCTTGCTCCTACAGGGGTAACACCTAACCCTGTCTTCTCTAGCTTATTGGATCCCACAATTATCCCATTGCATCAACCAATATGAATTGGTTTTCTTTTGAATTGCTTCCCAAACACCAAGAACCTTCTTACTGCTATGAATTTGGTGAGGTAAAGATTTGGCTTAAGATCCTTTCATGGGTATCATAATAGAAAGGGTGAGAGTAGAGGAATTTAGAAAATCAAATGTATAAGATTGTGGATGAGTCGATCTTGTTTTTCTCTAAGGTTTTTCTCTCAAAATTCTCTTTGGAAGCTTTTAACATCTCGTGGGTATATCAGTATTTATAGTAGAATATGAGATAGAATGTGAAAAGTCAGTTTTCAGCAAAACAGAGTGCACCGAAAAGTCACTCACAACTGGGATGAGTCGCGAGTTCTAGTTGCCAGTTAACAGAATGGTCAGACTGTATTTTTTGTCTTATTGTGATCCAGCTGTCCTAATCCTTCAACTTCCTGCATGCTTCACATATGTGTCACATTCTAGCAAGTCACCACTTGCAGTTAGTCGCGAGTTGCCTTTTGATGCACACACTTGATCAATTCTTCACACTCTCTCATACACAACCCTTACATTATTCTGCCTAAATACAGGGTTTCTAAATATTGAATTGCAAGCAAATTTGGCACAGAATAAAGCCAATACATAGTTGAATAAATTTAAATTTACACAACTATTTAGTGATCAACGGACCACCTCAATTTCCCCACTACCATGTCACTATTAATCAATTTCAAGCTCTGTAATCTTTTTTATAGCTCGGCAATTGTTCTCCCAACATGGCCAAATTCTAATTTGTTACAAGATACAAGCCCAGCTCGACAACTCTCCATGTAGTACGTTCTCAAACTGAACTCCACCTTGTTTATAAAGACCCTATTGTCAAGCTTCTTGGACAACCTCATTGCATCTAGGATCTTGGAGCCACATCTCCTCAGAACTAAATAATTTGCCACCACCTTGAGATCGGCTCTTGGCAATTGGAAAACCTAAAACCATGAGGTGGTGGTCAGATGTAAACATGGCAATATGATGAAATTTAGTTCCAGGAAATTTTGTTAGCCAGTCATTATTAGTTAGAGCACGATCCTACCTCACTCGTATTCTGCCTTCCACTCCATTATTCTTTGACCATGTAAAAGGTGATCCCACAAAGACTAAATCATGGATGTGCAAAGATTAATCACCTTCCGAAACCAGTCCATTTGTCTAGCCGGTCTAGGGTTCACTTTCATCTTCTCTGACCCACTGGTAATCTCATTAAAGTCTCCTATGCACAGCCATGAAAGCTGATTATTCTAGCCAAAAGATTCGAGTATCGACCACGTCTCTTCTCTTTTACTTGTGTCAGGGTGACCATAAAACCCCGTTGACCTCCACCTTTCTTTTGCCTTATCATATTCTATGTACACATCAATAAACCACTTTGAAAGGTCCTTGACCTCAACTTTTGACTTAGGCTTCCAAAGCAAAGCCAAACCTCCACTCTGTCCATCACTTGACATTGCCAAACCTTGTGAATATCCTAACTCATGCTTTGAAGAATTTATGTGATCCTGATGTAACTTTGTCCCTATGAGAAAGACGACTTTGGGAGCTTCATCATGTAACGCCCTATTAAGGGCTTGAACTGTCTGGTGGTTCCTAAGCACCCGACAATTCCAGTTTAAGATACTCACTGGACCCGGCAGTGCTGCATAGCAACCATCATTGATCCCAACTGTTGAGCCATAAGCTTGCTCAGAGCTTTTGTTTTATTTTCGAACTTCTACCTTTTTCCTGCTTCTTGTTCATATAGTGCGTGCTCTGTATCCATTTTTCTTTTTTGCTTTAGTGAGTCACCCTCTACATCCATCATAACCTCTATACGTTGAATAGGATCCAATCATTTCCACTTACCCTTGGACCCTTCCACAGCGTTATTCTCCATCCCACCAACACATTCCTTGTCGACACCAATCCCAACGGTTGTCCTTTGTACCCCTTGAATCAGTCCATCAATTCGAGTGGTACTCGCTTTGACTTGGTTCAATGTGTTTGCTTGAAACTGAAAATCACCACCTGTGTCATTACCCACCATGCTAGATTTATCCACTTGGTAAGTACTAGAATTATCTTTCTGCGAGAACTTTGACAGGTTGTCATCAATGTCTTTCAAGTGCTCTTTGAATATAATCGGATTAGCTAGTATTTCTCTCTTTGTTGAGTTGTATTGTAATTCCACTTTGCCATGATCGTGTCTCAATATCGTTCCTCCATCATCATTAATTTCATCCGAGTTCACATCCCCAGTAATTGTTACTTCTATATACTGAGTTCTTGGTCCTTCTGTATGGGGTGCCATTGAGTTCATATTCTGCCCAAATTTATTTCAAACTGCGTGAGCTACTTGAAACCTACCAGCAGAGGCACGCATCCATGCACCATATTGTTGCTCTTCCTTCCTCAAAGTGCCACAGCTTCTCACCCATATTTTACAATCCTTCTCATCATGGCTTAAAACCATAAATCAATAGCAAAAGATCGACATATGCACATATAAAAGAAATCTATTGTGGTTCCGATTCTCCTGTGTTCACCAGTCGGCCTCTGCAAAAGCTATTGGATAATGTCAATATTAACTCGAACTCGCATACATCATCCACGGAAATCCCCTTTGTTCGATTCCTCAACACACTCAACCCGGCCCAAAGTTCCTGTAATAGCTTCTGCATTCACCCTGGTCATTCCTCTGATCTGAAGACCATGAATCTGTACCCAAAAAGAAGTCGTATTGAATTTTGCATCATCCACCATCGCCGACTCCCCTGGTTGAAATAAACCAATCAAATACTTATCAAAGGACCAAGGTCCTTGCATAATTATTCGTATTCGTTTAGGATCGTCTTCATCTTCAAACGAAATCATGGCCGTGTTATTCCCTAAGTCCCGTACGTTAAAACTTCTCCTAGACCTCCACATACTCTTCAAAGTCCTTGTGGTAGCTTCCAAATTAATCTGCCACTTTATGAAAAATTTGGCGGATAAATCTAGTGCCACAAAAAAGCCCACATAAAAAGCCACAACTCGCCACGATAGACAAAGTTTTTCCCCGCTCTAGGTTTTCTTAGGAAACCTAGCCGTGAGAAAAAAGTATGTTAAGTTGACCTATTGTATATCTTGAGTTTACCTATTGTGTAGTTTGATTTTAGCTTACATATCCTTTGTCAAATTAAAATCAAGAATAATCGATATATATATATGTCCTTCGTTTTAGTCTCATCAAGGAATTCATTGTTATTCTTTAATGTGCATTTGGCATGAATTATTTTTGCAAATTTATTTTACTATGCAGCTTATTTTTGTTATTATTTAGGGGTCCTATTGTAATTTTTGGATACTATTTATAAGTCTTACTGTACTATTTCAGCTAACTTTTACTTTTATATACAGCACTTTTAACAAAAAAAATTTAGTTTCAGCAAAATAAACAGATTCTAAATAGACCCTTAGTAAACTCATCTAACCTATACATTCAGACACATACTAATTACATATATATATAGCTTTCGTACATCTCTCTCTCTCTCTCTCTCTCTCTCTCTCTCTCTCTCTCTCTCTCTCTCTCTCTCTCTCTCTCTCTCTCTCTCTCTCTCTCTCTCTCTCTCTCTGCAAGTGTGTGTTTTCAATAGTGGCCTCCAATAGTGCACAGAAGCTCTTGAGACCATTTGAATTATAAAAGTCCATTCATATAAATACTAATTGATATTTTATTTTTTAAAAATCCACAAAAATAACCTTTTTTTTTTATACTATGTTTATTTATTTGGTGTTTGCCTGAATAAGTCATTTTATGATTTTGTTTGTAGAAATCAAAATTCCCCTTACGATTCGCATAAAAAGATTCTTAATAGTTAGACAAACCTTAAGTACAGCTTATGTAAATTATGATATTTTAGTTAATGTAGACCAATATGTTTATCAAATTGTAATATTTTTAAAACTATATTGTGAACTTATTTGCAATTGAAATTCAGCATTTTATCTCGAAAACTATATTAGACTTTGTCATCCATTATGTGATTATCCTTATATTTTATTACTTATATACAAATGTTTCAAATGAATAATAAATATTAAAATATAAATTTGCTCTTACTTTATCACTGTTTATCACTTCAAAGATATATAATAATAATAATATTCTTTTAATCTTTTTCCATTAAAATTATTTATTTTTTCAAAGTTTGTTTTTTTCTTTTAAAGGTTTTGAACCTTTAATAGAGATTGATAAACTATACATGATTTTTTATTTTAACAAATTACGTTTGTATGTCAAAGAATAATAGTCCATTAGTTAATATATAAATGAAAAAATAAAATAAAATCCAATCCTTGAAAAGAAGAAGAAATAACACACAAAAAAAAAAAAAATCAAGATGATAAAAACAGGGAGGGGGGCAAATTGATTGAAAAAACAGATGACCCTAATTAGCCACTCTGCGAGTAATTCCATGTGCCATCAGAGCGTCCCACATGCTAGCAACCCCAGATCTGCTTGTCATTTATTTGCCTGTCCAATATTGTTAGTCCTAGACCTGCCAGCGTGTGATGCAAGCATTGTGTCACATCAATGCTAAGTCAACACTACCGCATCATCAACCATGTCGTCTACCATCAATCATACCTACAAATCTTGAGTAATTATTAAAAGAGTCATATTTTAGCATTTAGGGATCCATATTTATAGTTAAGTGGTTAAATTTATAATTTTTTAATAGTTTAAATTGTTGTGAATCTAATGTGTTGGGTCACACTTATTAAAAAGGAATTTTCTAGTAGTTTGGTTCTAAAAATGCAATAGTTTTCCTAACTTGCACTGAAGAAGAGAAAATGGAAACTATTCAAATATTAAAATCACTTATGTATGATGGTGGGCTTTGTAACATATAATTTTAAGTTAGCTTTGAATTTGAATTTCCTAATCATTGTGTTCCTATAATGTTTATTGTTGCTCAAATTCAAATATTTTTTATTAGGGCAGTCCTCCCCCAGTCCCATACATCCTTTTATCTGCAGGTAAACTTTATTCAGGCCGGTTAGTCTTTATTAATTAGTACAACCATGTACAAACATTACCAACAGGGTATTGCAACTTTGGGCTAACATTGTTATGGAGGGCATATACTATAATATCAAAAGTGCTTTTCAAGTAACCTGACCGCCAATAAGGTTTTACTAGCATGGCCTCCATGTTGGACAAGTTGAAAGCTACAATTGTTTATAATCATGTAACCAAAATGAAAGCCATGCAGACAAAAAAACCTAGGAGGGAAGGTCAGCTAGGACGTAAGCCATGTTTTCCGCTAAAAAAAAAACAAAAGGAGAGATTCTGGACATCAAGTCATAACTTGTGCTTAGTGATCATCTGGTGAAGCTAGCATATATGCACAATTTTGATTAATGAGTCAGCTTAAGGCCAGCTGTAGATATATCTATAATATCAATAATCCATGCATGCATGAGCTCTATATATACCACAGTCGATAGATGATTCTTCACTCCTCAAGCCAATTCCAATTGTCTTATAGCTTACTTCTGATCCTTTTTCTAAAATGACTTTCAAAGCTGTGCTCTTTTTGTTCACCACTCTTCTTTTGGTCACCACAAGAGTATGCATCTCTCTCTCTCTCTCTCTCTCTCTCTCTCTCTCTCTCATAACTAGGTTTTTTGTTTATACAAAAAATGCTAAATTTTATCTTTTTGTTACTTAGTTGGCAATTAAACTACCAAAAATTACATCTTTGATCTGTTTCATATTTAGCAAATAAACTACTGAAAACTATGCGATATGATACTTATTTGCTCCTTATGGATGGTTATCCTCATTCATGTTAATGTTTGTCCATTTTTGTAGGTTTCATGTGACAAGGAACGCTCAGATGCACCTACTCATGCGCCTTCGCCAAAGGCACACCCACATCCACCACCACATCAACATCATCGTGAGATTGCACCATCTCATGCTGCTCATCATGCAAAGCCACCCACTCATGCACATCCACCAAAGGCACACCCTCATCCACCACATCAACATCATCGTGAGAATGCACCATCTCATGCTCCTCATCATGCAAAGCCACCCACTCATGCACATCCACCAAAGGAACACGCTCATCCACCAAAGGCACACCCTCATCGACCACATCAACATCATCATGAGAATGCACCATCTCAAGCTCCTCACCATGCACATCCACCAAAGGCACACGCTGATCTACCACACCAACATCATCATGTGAATGCACCATCTCAAGCTCCTCATCATGCACATCCACCGAAGGCTTGAAAGTTTGTAATAAGTATCATAAAAGGTGTGAAAATAATTTGTTTTTCCCGTCTACTTTCCACTATTTAATTTTCCTCAGGCAATAAATTTGTGGTGTTAGGCCAAGAGTTGTATAACATGGTGCTGAGCCTACCATATATTCCCATTTACTATTTCAGATAATAATATATTTACCAGATTTTCTTTATAAATGAATTTCCAGAGTCCTTTCAAGTTTCTATATGCCAATATATTGTGACTTGTCCGCAAATTGTGATCCGCCTTCTCTTTCTTCCGAATTTTTTTATTTTGATAAATACAATTGGAGGTGTTTGCTTCAGAAATTTTTTCTAATTAGTAATATTTTTTCTTATACCACTGCAACAAGAGATAAACGCTAACAAGTTGCAGATTCAGGCAATTAACAAAATACTTGGTATATCTTGCCAGGTACAAGGCATTTGAATATTACATTTTTTCATCTTAAAAAAAATATATTACATTTGTTAGGACATATGTGATTCAAGTTGTTTTGAACATATGTCATTATTTTATGTAATTAGCTTATCCTTTAACAAAACACACTTTACTTGTAATTGGGTAAATTTAGGATGTGTTTAACGCTTCAAGAAACTGTGTTTCAAGATCAAATGTTAAAGTCATCAAGTATGTCTAAGAAACAAGCTGAAAAGTGCAAGTTATTAAAACTTGACACCTAATCTCGACACATGTATCTATAGAGTTTTAAGAAGCTGTTTTAGCCCCGATGCTCGACAGCTCCTCGATAGCACCTCAACACCTCTATCTGTCGAGATTTAAGAAAAACGGATTCTAATTTCTGTTTTGATTCCAATCCGTGAATGTGTCTTTGAGACTTCTTTTCTTCTAACTCTAAACATATAAAAGGATTATTTTAAGGGCCGTCAAAGTATGCACAAGTACACAAGTTGCACAAGCATTGAGAAATCCTTGTTCAAGCTATTTGTGATCCAAGACAAAGTTCATGGCCTAGTTCATCTCTCTTGTGAAGAAGTTGCTGTGTAATTTGCACCGTAGGGTTTTGTAACCAAGCATATTCTTGATCTTCATCGTGTGGATGAATTGAATAACTTTGCAGCCAACAACTCTCTCTAGTTGGTGAATTGAAGTCGCGTACTGGGATCCGCACAATTGGTTAGTCACCTACTGAGGTCGTGCATCAAAAGGAGAAACTGTTACTACAGAACAAGTCCAATTGGGTATTGGGGTAAGGGTTCAACTGTAGGTTGGTAAGGTACTAGGATTCCTTTACTTGTAACCGCTTGTTGTGATAATAGTGGAGTTTCGGGACTGGTGACCTTAAATCACCTGGTGGGGTTTTTACCGTGTAGGTTTTTCTCATTCGTAAACAAATCACTGTGTCATTTATTTTCCGCTGCATACTTTAGTGTATTGGTGATTTGTTTGTGCTACAACGCAATTTGCATATTAACTTAATTAATTAAAAACTTGGCTAATTAATTAATTTAATTCATTGCAAGGGGTCTACGCATTTGTGGCCTGTCAAGTGATATCAAAGCAGGCACACTCTGATTAGGTTTTAATCTTTGATGTGTGATCCATTGACCTATATTGTCATGAAAGCTCTTGATTGTTTTGGTTTGCATGATCTTGTGTTGAATGATGATGATGATATTCATGATGCCTATTGCAAGCTTTATAATTTTTGTATGAAATCCCTTGAGTGTTCTACATAATTAAAAGCTAAATTTAAAAAGGTCAAGCTTAAAAAAAACGATTTGATTGCAAAATTGGATGAAGACACTAATTGAATGAGAATTTTAAAAATCAAATTTCATCTCAGGTGGGTAAAATTAAGAGTTTGGAAGAGCAACTAGTTGAATTTAAAACTGAAGTTGAAAAATTAACTAGTGCCAAACTTGTTGTTGAGCCTAACTCAAAAGGAAAGGATTTTTATATTCCCCTATTCAAAAGAAATAATGAAGAGTTGAAGGCTAATATTGCTAGGATAGACAAAGGTAAACAATTTGATATTAGCGCTGAAGTTTCTAAACCTATGTCTAAACCTCCTCCTAGGTTGAATTATAAATCTGTTTTTGTCCCCACTTGTCATCATTGTCACATTATTAGTCATATTAGGCCAAATTATCCTACGTTGAGGACTCTGTCAACCTCTAAGGTTAGACCTCCTTCTAGGAAGCTGAGTAGCTCTAAAACTGCTCATATTTGTCACCATTATGGTGTTTCTGGACACATTCATCCTAATTGCTTTAAGTTGTATCCTCATAAGCAATTGTCCAAATAGTCACAAGTTTTCTCTCAAGGACCTACACCTTTGTTTGGAGAGTTATTAAAAATCTTGAGTTTTTTAACTCAATTTCAGGAGAATTTTAATTCTTTTATGTCATTTAGTAGTCATACTAGGACACGTGTCTTTTCATCTCCATGGCCAAAGATTCGTGCTGTGTGGGTGAGAAAGGAGCCTAAGACTTAATTGTCTTTTCAGTTTGTCCTCTGCTTTAATTCTTTCTATATAAAGTAGGACTTTCTTTATTTGATTTCTTATCTGCTTTTGGAATCATGCTATCATGCATTTGCATCCTTCTATCATGTTTTCATGCATTTGCATCTTTTTGTCATGTTTTCATGTTGTTTGTCTGTTTTTTTTTTTTTTTTGGTTTAGTTTTTATTTTATTTTTTTTAAATAAATAAAAAAGGAAAAATTGAAAAATACAAAAACAGTGTATGTATGTGTACATTGGTTCTTATGAACCTTAAAATGGTTATTGAAACAGAGTTTTCTAATCTTTGTATTTCTTGCAACTTAGATGAGCATCCTTATGCACAACTAAGCAAGTGAGTTTTATGGCTCTTTGTTTGTGATAAGTAAGGTTAAGTGATCTCTTGTCCTTAATACTCATATCACTCTTTTTGACGGGTAGGACTAGAAAATTCTAAGAGAAAGGCATAAATAACCATCTCACCACTGTTACTCACCAATCATGAAATGACATCTGTATGCTTCGACATAATAAAAGTGCAATGTCGAAAGCCTTAACATAATAGGGTAATTATTTTCTCTCTCATATGCTCATGCATGATATGCTTAATAAAAGAAAATATGCAAAGAAATAAAAGCAAAAAGAACAAAATGCTTTAAAAATACGATTGCAAGCGTGTTTTCTAGGAGATGTGGGAGTTATAGGATGTACCTCGAAGGTGATAGTCTCCATCAAGCAGTTATGATTATGTGTGAGTTAAAGTGATTTTCTCATATCTCAAATCGTCATAACTTTGAGACACTTATGCAATCTCGAGATGTTTTTCACACACTACATGCAATATTCTTTGCTACTTTTGATACATATGTAGGTACAATGTAATTTGGCCATCACAAGGTTTACATGTGTTAATGTATGCTCACTAAACTGTCTTAACTCATTTTTGAAATATAAAATTGGTTAGACTTGTTTGGTGTGTGTGTGTGTGTGTGTGTGTGTGTTTTGGGATCCATGTGCTTAAAATTATTGTTGAGAGATGATTTTGAGAGCTTAATGTGTTGATTGGATCTTTGGTTGAGTTGCATGCGTGATTGCATTCAAATCTGTGTTTTTCTCTTCTCAAAAAACTTCTTTCTGAAGCCAGCTCGACACCTCCTCGACACATCCTCAATACCTAGTTGTCTGTCGAGCTTCTTAGCTTTTTCTTATTGCAATTTTGACACCTGATGGATCGATCAAGAAACTTTCTATCCTCTTGATAGCTTATCGACAGTTGATGGATCGACCGTGATTCTTTTGGTGTTTGATCCTTCATTCTTGACACCTTCTCAATAGCTGTATCTGTCGAAGTAACTTTTCTCGATACCTACCTCGATAGCTGTCTCGACACCTCTCGATACATGCATTTGTTGAGAATTACTGAAGGTGTATATATAGGTTCTTCGCGATTTTGTCTCTCATTTCTCTTGATCTCTCTCTCGATACCTTCGTGTTCTCACTCCCAAAACCTCTCTCATGACTCCAAACCTCTTCCTAAGGATTCTTCAAACTTTCCTCAAGGTTTTCTTCTCTTGGTAAGCTTCAATCCTCTCATTCTTCATGCATTTCATGTTTTAAAACCTAGGTTTTGGGGTTTTTTAAAAATTTTGGGGTTTTTCCAAATTGATGAGTGTTTATTGCAATTTTTGGGTTAATTTTATAGATTTTATTTTTAAAACTACATGCATTGCATCATATTAGCATTCTAACAGTATTTTCATGCATTTAAATGTGTGTTCTCTGATTGTGTGCTAATATGATTAGATTAGGCTGAGCCCATGATGCCATTTTGTTGCATGTCACATGTTCATGCATTTCTCATGCATACGTTCTTTCCTTTCAATATACTTGTCATATATTGAACTGTTTTGGGACTTTTCTGTGTGTTTCTCTCTTTCTGTTTGCGTTAGTAGTGTCTATGGCACCTAAGCATAAATCCATTTCGTCCCAGAACCCTCTTCATTCTAGGGGCTCTTCATCTTCTGATCCTACTCCTTTTTCTGTTCGGTTCCATGATGAGAAAGCCTAACAGGACTTCTTGGAGAACTTTTCTAAACGAGGTATTCATTCGGAACGTCAAATTATTCTGGCAAACTTTGCTGACACTGCCCTTCCCGATGTCATTCATAGTCGGGCTTAGGAGTCACTGTGTAACATCCCGGTCACTTGTCCTTCCGTGCTGATTCAGGAGTTTTGCTCCAACATCCACGGGATTGATTCTTCAGTACCTCTCTTTCATACTCGCGTTCGTGGTACGCACATTATAGTTACTCCAGAGTTGGACTCTGAGGTGCTTCATGTTCCGAGGGTTGATCATCCTGATTACCCTGGTTGTGAGCGTCTATAAACTGTGTCCAAAGACGAGATGATATCTGCGTTCTGTGAACGCCCCTCTGATTGGGGTGAGCATCAGTACACACCATATAGGCCTTTTGCTAAAGGTCCTCATTTCCTAAACATGGTGATGATATTTGTTTTGTACCCTCTCTCTCACTACAACTCCATCATAGAGCCTTGTGCTCGATTTTTGTTGTCTCTCTTAGAGCATCTCACTATAGACTTCCATTCACACTTCATCTTCTCTATCATTGATGTCTATAGGGATATGACTACCCGTGATAAGCTCATTTTCCCTTCTGCTATCACGAGGATTCTTCGCCGCTTTTCCGTCCCGTTTCCTTCGTCCAACCCATTCCATGTCATGCCTACCATAGACGCTGCTACCGTAAAACGTAGTGAGGCGTAGTTCAGGTCGCGACAGATGGATTCTGCAGCTCCTTCCTCCCGTCCGGCTCTATCCAGATCTACTAGAGCCACATCTACTCCCTCCTCTTTCTCGAGCGATGTGTCACTTGGAGACATCATGGCGCAGCTTCAGCGCATGGATACTCGCCTCGATACGCTCTCTACGGAGTTGTATCAGGTGAACGTTCGTGTTGGTCGCACTGCCAGGCAACAGGCGACCTTGGGCGGCTTTGCTTCTGAGGCTTCTCCTCCACCTCCTCATGTAACATTTAAGACTGAGGATGATGATGGTGATGACAATGATGCTTTCGATGATGATGATAGAGATGCTAGCTCTTCTGATGAGATGTCTACTTGACACTCTACCCTTTGTCACTCGTGAAAAAAAGGGGGAGTAGTTTTGGATTATGAAAGTAGTCATACTTAGGGGGAGAGCTTGTATAAGACATTTTTTATAGGGGGAGTGTTGATATGAGGAATGTAGTAAGGATTACATGTATTTCTTTTCTTTTCTTTCTTTTTAGAGATACATTCTTATGACCAGTTTTACATACAATGTGCTTACTTATTCTCTATATATATGTTGATGTATGTTTCTTTCACCTACCTTTTCATGTGTTGTTTCTTTTATGTCTTTATACACATGTTTTTTTACTTGTATGCAATCTATTACTTCTGCTTCACACAAAGATGTTTTGATGTGTTTTGTTTAAAAGTGTTTCAGAAATACAGGTTGTCAAAGTCTACTTGTCATAAACTTTCTTCTTGCAAAGTTTTTCAAAAGTTTGTATTAAGATAGATTTTATTGTATTCAACAATTAAATATAAGTTAAGTGATTCATGACTTCTCTCATGTCTTCATTTGTTTGCTGTGATTTTGTCACGGATTGGTAAAAGGGAAGATTGTTAGGACATATGTGGTTCAAGTTGTTTTGAACATATGTCATTATTTTATGTAATTGGCTTATCCTTTGACAAAACGCACTTTACTTGTAATTGGGTAGATTTAGGATGTGTTTAACGCTTCAAGAAACTGTGTTTCAAGTTCAAGTGTTAAAGTTATCAAATTTGTCCAAGAAACAAGCTGAAAAGTGCAAGTTATTAAAACTTGACACCTAGTCTCGACACCTAGTCTCGACACATACATCTATCGAGCTTTAAGAAACTGTTTCAGCCTCGAGGCTCGATAGCTCCTCGATAGCACCTCGACACCTCTATCTGTTGAGATTTAAGGAAAACATATTCTAATTTCTGTTTTGATTCCAATCCGTGAATGTGTCTTTGGGACTTCTTTTCTTCTAACCCTAGACATATAAAAGGATTATTTTAAAGGCTGTCGAAGTATGCACAAGTGCACAAGTTGCACAAGTATTGAGAAACTCTTATTCAAGCTATTTGTGATCCAAGACAAAGTTCATGCCCTAATTCATCTCTCTTGTGAAGAAGTTATTGTGTAATGTGCACCGTAGGGTTTTATAACCAACCATCTTCTTGATCTTCATCGTGCAGATGAATTGAAGAACTTTGCAGCCAACAACTCTCTCTAGTTGGTGAATTGAAGTCGCGTACTGGGATCCGCGCAATTGGTTAGTCACGTACTGGGAGCCGTGCATCAAAAGGAGAAACTATCACTACAGAACAAGTCCAATTGGGTATTGGGGTAAGAGTTCAAATGTAGGTTGGTAAGGTATTGGGATTTCTTTACTTGTAACCGCTTGTTGTGATCATAGTGGAGTTTCGGGAGTGGTGACCTTAAATCACCCGGTAGAGTTTTTGCCGTGTAGGTTTTTCCCATTCATAAACAAATCACCGTGTCATTTATTTTTCACTGCATACTTTAGTTTATTGGTGATTTGTTTGTGCTGCCACGCAATATTCATGTTAACTTGATTAATTAAAAACTTGGCTAATTAATCAATTTAATTCATCACAAAAGGTCTACGCATTTGTGGCGTGTCAACATTTTTTTAAGTACTATTTATCCAAATTATATTGATGTATTTCCTTTTAGTGTAGGTGGAACTGAATCGATTCCACATCCCTTATTTAATGATAAAACTTCACTAACTGAGTTAATTGAAGAATCACATTCTCTATACTTTTACTTTAAATTAGCTTTTAGCTTAGAATATGTTTTTAAAATCTTTTTATTGGAACTAATTCTTTTCAAAAAAGTTTTTTATATTTCCAATAAAAATGGTATCAAAATCTTCCTAAAATTGGTCATTAACAAATGCCCTAAGGGCATCCGTTAACTAGACTCTTATAAATATACTTGTCTAAAAATATAATTAATTATATGGTCTTTAACTTAGATTTTGTAAGTTTGTAAATAAATTCATAAGATATCAAATTATTAATTATAATTTTTTAATAATATAAACAAAAAAATTTTAGTAAATTATATATAATTTTTAACAAAATATGGTTGGAGAGGCTTATTTGTATAAATTCATAAAAAAAAAAATGATTTTATCTAATTTACTCAAACAATATAATTTCACATAAAATCAATTATTAGTATAGATTTGTGAAGGGGTAAAAATTGTTAGTTATGGGCTTACTATAAATGGGAAAAGAATAAGTTGTATAAATGAGAAAATAAGAAGTTGATTAAGTGTGTTGTGAACAAGTTCAAGCTTATTCAATTAGAAAATAAACCAAGCTTAAACCGTTTTCTTTTTGTTGTTGAGAAAAATCCAAGGTTATGCATGTAAACTTGTAATGAACTCAAACTCTGTTCATATTTAATATAAAACTAGCCTCATCACACACGTTTCGCGTGTACAATGAGGCTTTTTATTAGCAAAAAAAAAAAAAACTCTATGTTTTTATTTTATATATATAATTTTTATTTTGAGAATCTAATTTATAAGCAATTTGAAAATTAATTGGAGAATGGTTCTACTTTTTAGGCAATATTTTAGTGGAAGTTAGAGTTACATTTTTACTAGATTGTTCTTTAGTTTTTTCTTTACTTGAACATAGGGGTATAGGGGTATTTTTGAACTAAAAAAATGAGGAATCCAAATAGGAGAAACTTCTTAAATAATAGTATAGAATAAATAAACAATCCTAAACCTGTAATAGTTGCTTAAATTAACTTGTTACGACTCTAAATAATCCGCGTGACATGTGTCAAATAGGACTTCATTTTTCTGGAGTAAACAACCCTCACTTTCCTTTTCTAGCGGAAACAAACACCACTTCATTTAATATTGCTTCATGTTTTTATTTATTTATTTTTTTGATAAGGTTTCATGTCTTGTTTTTAGTATACTATCAAAATTGCGCCTGTATAGACTTACAAACATAGTTTTGAAACCTGGACCGGACCGTACGGTCCAATTGGGAAAACCTTGAACCGCTCATTTTTGCGGTTCAATTAGCCTCAAGAACTGCTCAACGTGAAAATGCAGGGACCTATGTAAACCGCGGCCGGACCTCACGGGACTGTGAACCGTGAACGGTTCTCACGGTCGGACAAAATCCAAACAGAAAACGTAAAAAATAAATTAGATCGAACAACAAATTTAATAGAAATCAGATCACACAAAACAAAATCCAGTTCTTACAATAAATTTGGATCAGAACAACCAAATATGAAAAAAAAAAAAAAAAGAAGAAGAAGAAGAATAATCCGATCTGACCCAGTCAGTGGTGGGGAGGAGGATGAACGGCGGTGGGGCGGCGGACGAGGTAGCTTTGCTCTTTCAACGACCTCGTTCTCCTCCGATCTCCACCAGCAACCTCGATCTCCACCGATCTCCACCAGCGCACCTTGATCTCCACTAATCTCCACCGGTGCACCTTGATCTCCGATCTACACCGGCGCACCTTGATCTCCACCACCGGCGCTTCGGATTCTCCTCTCTCTCTCTCTCTCTCTCTCTCTGAGTGATAAATGTGTGGTTTTATCTTTAAGTTTTATTATTATTGTGTGGCGGAGGTTAAGGTTATTACTTTTAAGTTTTATAATTATTATTTTTTTATGTAATCGGGAAAACCTCGTACGGTCCGATCGGGAAAATCTCGAACCGCTCATTTTTGTGGTTCTATTAGCCTCAAGAACTGCTCAACGTGAAAAATGTAAGGACCCATGTGAATCGCGGTCGGACCTCACGGGTCTGTGAACGGTGAACGGTGAACGGTTCTCGTGGTCGGACAAAATCCAAACAAAAAACGAAAAAAATAAATCAGATCTGACAACAAATTTAGTAGAAATCAGATCGCACAAAACAAAATCCAGTTCTTACAATAAATTTGGATCAGAACAACCAAGTATGCAAAAAAAAAAAAAAAAAAAAAAAAAAAAAAAAAAAGAAGAAGAACAATCCGATCTGACCTAGTCGGTGGTGGGGAAGAGGATGAACGGCGATGGGGTGGCGGACGAGGTAGCTTTGCTCTTTCAACGACCTCGTTCTCCTCCGATCTCCACTGGCGACCTCGATCTCTACCGATCTCCACCGGCGCACCTTGATCTCCATCGATCTCCATCGGTGCACCTTGATCTCCGATCTACACCGGCGCACCTTGATCTCCACCACCGGCGCACCTTAATCTCCACCACCGGCACTTCGGATTCTCTCTCTCTCTCTCTCTCTCTCTCTCTCTCTCTCTCTCTCTCTCTCTCTCTCTCTCTCTCTCTCTCTCTCTCTCTGAGTGATAAATGTGTGGTTTTATCTTTAAGTTTTATTATTATTGTGTGGTGGAGGTTAAGGTTATTACTTTTAAGTTTTATTATTATTATTTTTTTATGTAATCGGGAAAACCTCGTACGATCCGATCTGAAAAACCTTGAACCACTCATTTTTGCGGTTCTATTAGCCTCAAGAACTGCTCAACGTGAAAAATGCAAGGACCCATGTGAACCGCGGTCGAACCTCATGGGTTTGTGAACCGTGAACAGTTCTCACGGTTGGATAAAATCCAAACAGAAAACGTAAAAAATAAATCAGATCGGACAACAAATTTAATAGAAATCAGATCGCACAAAACAAAATCTAGTTCTTACAATAAATTTGGATCAGAACAACCAAATATGAAAAAAAAATTAAAATAAAATAAAAAAGAAGGAGAAGAAGAAGAACAATCCGATCTAAACCAGTCGGTGGTGGGGAGGAGGATGAACGGCGGTGGGGCGGCGGACGAGGTAGCTTTGCTCT
This sequence comes from Castanopsis chinensis, assembly GCA_032878915.1. NCBI lineage: Eukaryota > Viridiplantae > Streptophyta > Magnoliopsida > Fagales > Fagaceae > Castanopsis > Castanopsis chinensis. The sequence goes on from JAVQMG010000121.1 coordinate 2,669,652, forward strand.
TTCAACGACCTCGTTCTCCTCAGATCTCCACCGGCGACCTCGATCTCCACCGATCTCCACCGGTGCACCTTGATCTCCGATCTACACCGGCGCACCTTGATCTCCACCACCTACGCACCTTGATCTCCACCACCGGCGCTTCGGATTCTCTCTCTCTCTCTCTCTCTCTCTCTCTCTCTCTCTCTCTCTCTCTCTCTCTCTCTCTCTCTAAGTGATAAATGTGTGGTTTTATCTTTAAGTTTTATTATTATTGTGCGGTGGAGGTTAAGGTTATTACCTTTGAGTTTTATTATTATTATTATTTTTTTATGTAATCGTGTGGTTTTTTTTTTTTTTGATTCAAACGTGTGGGTTTTTTTTTTTTTTTTAGAATCAAATGTGTGGTATTTAATATTAAGAAATGGGAATTATGAAATGCTACCATAATATTTTCACAATAAATTTTAAGTAATAGATTGTTATTAGCTAATATTGGTGAGTAAAAAAATAATTTCAGTGGTGAGTTCAAATTAAAACTAGTAACAACTTTCTACATAATTTTTTGATGTGATTCTTGTGAAAATATTGCAAAAAATGTTGTGAATATAACATAACAATTCTTTCTTCATCTACTTTTGTTTGCATTTCTTTTTTATCTCTTCCTTTAATTTCATTCACTTTGTTTTTAGTGCTTTTTTAGGTTTGTGAATGTGAGCTAGACAATTGGTCACGTGGGCATTATAAAGTGAAAATTAGAAAGGCAATCTAATGCTTTTAATTTTTTTAATAAAAAAATAGTTATTATTATTATTGGATAGATATTTCATATTTGGGTTTGAGATGGATATAGATATATTAGACATAGTTAAAATATGGATTTATAGTTTTAATTAGTCTATTTTAGTTAATTTTTATATTTTTTTTCCTAATTTAATATTTTTATATATATTTAAAATAATTATTAAATTAATTATGATGTTATCACGGTTCGACCCCGGTTCAACCTCGGTTCGACCTCAAAAACCTTGAACCTCTCCCTTTTACGGTTCAATGAACGGTCCGGGTTTGAAAACCATGCTTACAAATGCTTATGTTGTAAGAAAATTATTTATGTTATGAAAAATTTTGGTGCATTTTTTTTTTTTTTTGACGTCAGAGTTTGGTGCATGTTGGTTGCCTTGTGTAGGAAAATATCCAGAATGGCATAACTGATTTAAGTGTCAATGTTGCTAGTATACTATATTTGTATATCTTGAGTTTACCTATTGTATATTCTGATTTTAGCTTACTTATCCTTTATCAAATTAAAATCAAGAATAATCAATATATATGCCCTTGATTTTAGTCTCGTAAGGAATTTATTGTTATTTTTTAGTATACTCCTCTGATCTATACATTTAGATATGCATAGATTTTATATATATGTGTGTGTATGGGTGTGTATGGGTGTGCATGTTTTCAATATATAGTGGCCTCCAATAATGCACACAAGTTCTTGAGACTAATTTGAATAATAAAAGTCCATTCATATAAATACTAAATGATATTTTATTACAAAAATTCATAAAAAATAACTTATTTTTTATACCATGTTTATTTATTTAGTGTTTGTCTGAATAAGTCATTTTGATTTTCTTTGTAGAAATCAAAATTCCACTTATAATTCGCATAAAAAGAATATTAATAGTTAGGCAAACCTTAAGCACAGCTTATATGAATTAAGATATTTTAGTTAATGTAAACCAATATGATTATGATCAAATTGTAATATTTTTAAAACTATATTGTGAACTTATTTGCACTTGAAATTCAACATTTTATCTCGAAAACTATATTAGACTTTGTCATCCATTATGTGATTATCCTTATATTTTATTACTTACATACAAATGTTCCAAACGAATAATAAATATTACATTATAAATTTACTCTTCTTTTATCATTGTTTATCACTTCAAAGCTATATAATAATAATGTTCTTTTTTAATCTTTTTTATTAAAATTATTTATTTTTTCCACATTTGTTTTTTCTTTTATAGGTTTTGAACCTTTAATAGACATTGATAAAATATACATGAATTTTTTTTTTTTTTTTTTTTTTTTACAGATTACGTTTGTATGTAAAAGAATAATAGTCCATTAGTTAATATGTAAATGAAAAAAACATATATATATATATATATATATCTTTCCTGTGCAATCCCAGATCTACTTGTCATATCTTGCCTATGCAACGTGCGAGTATTTAATGATGGTATTATATGAAGAAGTTCAAACATTTTCCAACTAAAATTCAAATAAAAGTATACTAAAATACCTATTGTACTGTTAGTCCTAGACATGCCAGCGTGCGAAGCTAGCATTGTGCCATGTCAATGCCAAGTCAACACTACCACGTCATCAACCATCTGTGGTATTAACAAATGAGAAATGCTAGTGCCACAAAATAATTTATAACTTTTGTCATAACTCGACATGTGGCTAAATGTGAGTGGTGGAAATAATATAATGAGTCCATGTAGGTCCACATTTTCACCACTCATAACTCATTACATGGGTGAGTTGTGACAAAAGTTGTGAATTATTCTATGGCACTAGCATTTCTCTTAAAATTTGAATAATTATTAAAAAAATTAGTCATATTTGAGCATTTCGGGATCCATACTTTGTAGGTGCATGCAACCATATATCTATTATGTTAGAATATTAGTTGAGTAGTTAAAATTCACAATTTTCTTATAAGTAAATCTTTTGCAATTATCTAATTAAGGTGCATGCAACCATATATCTATTATATGAGTTTGAACCCACACGTGATGGAATTATTAAAATATTGGTTAAACACTTAAATTCATTAGTTTTGATATTAATGGTAATTTAGCATTCAAAGTATCTAACAAAGTCAAGAACACCCAGTACTAAAGGATCTTTCTAGGTCCATCTTTGAGTAAACCTAACAGGAGTATTGGACTGATCATTTTGATTAATGCAAATGGCTTGGAATGTGATGAGGCATCACATGCAAAGAGTACGAGAAATTAGGAAGCCCACTTGGCACTGGCACTCATGAAAAATGTCTTGGTGATGACTCTTAGCCAGTTGTAATCCTAGGTTTTCTAAATATGTTAATTCAGATTTTCATAAATTTCTTCTTGACTCGCGGGAAACAACTTGACAGAATTTTATATAAGTATTAGATATGCCTAAATCCACGTAAAGAGTGCTTATCTGCGATATACTACTATTGATCTTTAATTTGGTCTAGTTTGAATAACACTTTCCTACGTAGAAACCTTTTTAGTCTACAAGATTTATAGGCTCTATCTCAAAAAATAAAGATTTAGAAGATCATGTTACCATGGCGCATCTCATCATTTATGATTTTCTTTCATTGACCCCAGAGCCAAAGGTTTATTGCACAATAAGGGTAGCCCTCATCAAGGCCGGTTACTCATTGGTACAGCCATGCTGAAACATTACCAAGAGGGTATTGCATTATTTCACTTTTATTTTATATCCATTTTTTGTGTTAAAATGTGTACAGTTATTTATGTATTAATTGTGGATATGTATGCGAAATAATAGATTGTGAACAAGTGTGAAAGATATTTAATCAGAATTTTTATTGTGGCATATTCTAATCATCACAAGTATCCTGTTTAAGAAAATATGACCGGCCGCTGAGGTTCACTCACATGGTCTCGAATTATCGTATATAAATTAAGTTGAAAGCTAGAATTGCTCATAATCATGTTACGAAAATGATAACGTGGACTCTAACCTTAAATCTCAATTATATTCAAGGCAGACAAACAACCTTAGAAGGGAAGGTCAACTAGCACGTAAGCCATGTGAGTGATCTGCCAAAAAAGAGGGGGGGGGGGAATTTCTGGAAATCAAGTCATAACTTGTGCTTAATGATCTGGGGAAGCTAGCATGCACAGCTTTCATTGAGTCAAAGGCCAGCTGCGTAGATATATCACTCTATCCATGCATGCTTGAGCTCTATTTATACCACAGTCTACTGATGCTTCTTCATGCCTTAAGTCAACATCAAGATCCAGTGACTACCTAGCCGTCCAATTCTCTTAGCTTTTTTCTGATCTTTTTCTAAGATGGCTTTCAAAGCTATGCTCATTTTGTTCGCTACTCTTCTTGTGGTTACTACAAGAGTATGGCTCTCTCTTATACACTTCAGAATATCAATTCTTTGTATCACCTTTTGTGTTCTATTAATCACAACTCGTGACATTTTTTTTTCTTTGTAAAGATACTCATTCTACATATATGCTTCCTATATATGTTTGGTTATCTTAATTTATAGTAATCTCCATCCACTTTTTGTAGGTTTCATCTAATGGGGAGGAACACTGCGCACCCGCGCCATCGCCAAAGCCACACGCTCCCATGCCCACTGTTGGGCCACCCACTTATGCACCACTGCCCCCATTGTCGCCAACAAAGGGTAAATGTTAAACACGCGTCTTTCCTAATTATACAAAGATTGCACATCAACTTCTTTTAAAACAAAAAAAAAAAAAAAATGATATATTTATGTAGTAATTGTATGTTTTGTGTGTTTGTTTTGTGGTTGATTTGGTGCACAGATTGCACACCTGTGTGTTTTGAGAGATGCAACACAGGTAAAGGGAAGAGAGGGTGCGAGAGAGCATGTACGAGATGTTGTAAGCAATGCTTGTGTGTTCCACCAGGACCACGTGGTAGCAACATGGAAAAATGTGGCAAGTGCTACTCCGAGGTGACCCATCACGGCCAAATCTACCAGTGCCCTTAAAACGGTCTATTATTTCTTATAATCGCTGGTTCTATTAATTAACTCTGTAATGACTAGGTCAAATGGGTGAAAAATAAGGAAGCATTATCTCCATTTGAGAAAAGAATCCATTTCATTTCATTGTTTTGTTTAGTGTCAGCAATAAATGTGTATGCAGTGCTATAGGCCAATACTTGTACCGTGCTGTCTACTAAATATTCCCATTAATTTGCTGCTTCAGACATTGATATTTCTACTTGTTTTCTTCATATATTATATATTTGTAATAGTTTTCCTTCTAAATGTGTTTTCCTGTATCCATTCTTCTACTTCTTCATATATTATATATTATATGTTGCAATGTTATCTGAATCTATTATTTATTTATGTTCTCGTGACTGTTATTCTTTGAAAGATACCAATATGGCCAATGACCCAATTGGTCTGCCCTTCCCTAGCCCTAGGTATTAATAAGGCCTGAAGGGTAGAGTAGGGGTTCATGTACTAAGTAGGTGATTTCTAACTATTTCACCAAAAATTAGAAAGAAAGAAACCTATTTTTAATGTAAACAATATTTGATTCCAAGTCCTTTTTATTTAATAATAAAAGACTTTATTTAGCTCAAATCAATATTCTTGACACTTATTAGTGACAATTTGTTTTTTTAATCTAATGACATTATGAATAGACTTAAGAGTAGGGAAGGAGCTACATTGGGTAGGGGGAGCATGGCCCCCTTAAATCTTGGAAAAAAATGAATTTTTCCTTTAGAAAATTTATATTCTTAGCTTTCCCCATCCTAAAATTTTATGAGTTATTTTCTTTCTAAAGAAAAATGTATTAAATTTTCCAAATCTAATATTCAAGAAATCCAACTTTTAAGAAAATAAATGAGAATAAAACTATACTTATATCATATAGATAATATAAATGTATAATATACATTAGGCATATGTGTGATTATATTGTGTATATAATTAATTGTATTTCACACATTAAAATTTGTCCCCCGATTAACAAGTCCTAGATCCATCCCCTACTAATACAAGGGGTAAATTGCACTCTCTTTCAGTAAGACTGGATATTGATAGAATATCAATTTTAATTATCGATATAAGTTTAAAAGATCAAACTTAAGTAAACCAAGCAACAATTTATAACACCTTCACTATCAATTTCTTTTTCAACTTTTTTTTTTTTTTTTTTTTGCCTTCAATGAACTAAAATCATGACTATACTGTTGGTTTTATTTGAAGACATGTCCTTGATGGCAAATTTTAATTAGCTCTATCGTCATGTTGATTTCAGACCAAAACAGCAGAATATGTTAAGAGATTTGAAGCCCTATCCTGGCAAATGTTTCTATTGTAATCAGGTGAATTTTTTTTATAATTTTTTTGATAAGAAAATCAGGTGAAGTTGTTTTTACAATGTTCATCAGTAGAATTTTATAGATAACTCTATAAAGATATCTGACTTCCAGGGTCCCAAAGAGTACTGGGCGTGTCCTAATTGAAATGGGCCACATGGCCCATATCTTTTTTTGCTAAAAAGATAAACATTATCTTTGTATAGATAACCTTGAAAACAAGCAAGCATTGGTTCTGTTACGAGTAACACACCCTTAAACGAGAAAAGTTAACCGAAGTTTTAAAGACATTAATTTATGAAATACTTTTATATAAGAAAAGAAAAAAAGTGATTAATTTTTTTACATCCTTTTATATTTTCCAAAAAGTGATATATTAATTTTTTTTTAAATGATCTATTAACAAATGTCATAAAGTAAAAAAAATGCCCAATAACCGAACCTTTAATTATTTCGAGACAATATTTTTGAGTTAAATATAAATATGAACTACTACCCTCAAATGAAAACTGAAAATGCATGCTATTTTGTAATTGATAAATATGTGCATCTCGTGAAGCTATTCTTTGTAAGAGATACCCTTGCAAAATTGCAATCCTACAGGGAGTGGTCCGTAAATTTTATTCTATTATTTTATGCAAAATCTTATTCTTTTTTAATTCAGGTCTAAGCTCTACTCATTACTATACACCAAGTTGAATCCTGCATCCTGCTAACCAAAGAAAATAAAATTGTATATATATATATATATATATATATATAGATAAAGAACATTGTATAATTAATTAATGACCTAAACTAGATTACAACTGGCCTACAATCATCACTCAGTTGTGGCGCATGGATATAAAGGAATCATATATGCATAGAACTAAGTGGTTTCATAAGTTACAATGAGTTATAACTCATTGTAACTTATGAAAATGGCAGGATATATCTTTGACAGGCAATGGCAATGGTTAGGTGATTAGATTCATTATATTTTTTAATACTAGAAACTTTTATAACGACTAGTAATAATATTATGATATCAGAAAAGATAATCCTAAATTTCTTGTCCAAATTTAAGAAAGAAGCAAAATTTTCTGTATGTATTACATGTCAAGTGAAATTATACACTATTTTTTTATTATCAATTTATGTTTTGTTCGATATTCAAACTGATTGATATGTTTATCTTTGCGTGGATCAACTAAAAGCAAAATGTGACATATCTTTGTAAAATAATTATATATGAAAAACCGGCTGTGGTTCTGGGAATGGTACTTTAAGATTGATAAAAGATGCTTTTTTTTTTTTTTTGAGACAATGTGTGAATCGAATAAGTGCCACCTATGAAGCGTAAAATATGTCCATCTAGGCCTAGGGAAGCTCTCACATCGATATGCTAATACAGCACCATTAATACCAGCTTGTCAAGCTTTAAGCGGACAATCCAAGCTTATAAACAAAGCTAAAAATCCCATTCTAAATTAGATCTCTCCTGCTTCCCAAATCCTAAAATTGCAATTAAATATATATATATATATATATATATATATATTTCGGTTCAAAGTTGTATCTTGGTTCAAAGTTTTGGCCTAGAAGATTGCAGTCATCTCTGATGTGTGTTACCACATAGCCCATTAATACACCTTCATCAATTACAACTCTCATATGGCAAGTTATGGGACAAAATTGTGTTAATTTTGGTAATACCTGCATTATACTCTTTTTTATGGGAATAATGCAAGTACCATATAAAATTATACAACTTTGTGCCACAACTTGTCACATGGCGAATTGTGATTGGTGAATATGTGTCTCTATATGGCCTACTGACCCACCTACACCAATCACAACTCGTCATATGACAAATTGTGTCAATTTTAGTGGTACTAGCATTAGTCTTTTTATGGAAGTCATTCATCAAAAAATAGTACTCTTCTTCCCATAATAGATGATCATTTGTCATTTTTTCTTTCCCAAGATAATGAAACTTTCTAACCATAAAAGTTCAATTTTCTATGTTATCTTTATTTTTCTTTTAAAAATTTAAACTAGATTCTTATAGAAGAGGTTTATACAAAGTAAATAATGTTTTACGAAAATCACTTTTTTTTAATTATCAATATTCATTTAATTTTATTTGATTCTAAGGAAAAAATAGTCATTTTATTAAAAAAATAATAATTGTGAAGTGGAAAATGTAATTATCATATATATTGTTGGGTAAATAAACACCTTAGAAAGATTCCTTGAATAATTAATATAACATATAAAAACACACTTTAACACAAAAGGTCTAAGCTCCAATGGATATATGTTCAATTATGTTATATTAACTACTCATTCTTCTCATCTTTATTTAATGTGAGATTTTACTCACAAGTGTACACCAAACAATCTCCTCCTCACGTGTGAGTCTCTGCCTCTTTGTAAGCTTCAAGACTGCTTTGTGGGCCATGAACAATCTTACTTGCTCCCCCTTACCTAATGAACTTTCTTTTTTTTTTTTTTTTCACTAGTGCATCATCCATGGACCTCCACATGTCAACACCGCACATCTTTTATCTTCCACGAGAATCTCGCACCGCACGTCATTTATGAAAAGGCTATAAGTACACACACCCTGTTCCTATTCTAACTACAAAAAGAACCTCGATAACCTTGCTACCTTTACCCCCACAATCATTGGCTCTGATACTACTTGTTAGAGAGATAAACACCTTGAGAGGACTCCTTAACTAAGGATATTACTATTGAGAAACTGAAGCTATGTGCAGCTTCAGTTAATCTTTTAGCTTGAGTTGTAGTGATGAAAGATTACGTTTGGAAGTATGCAGCTGATGTTAGTAATTGAATTTGAGATTTTTTTACTTATAACAAGTGAGAGAGGAGTTTGAACTCAAGCTCTTCTCATAGAAAAAGCCAAATAAAGCTGTGGATGAGTTAATGCCACTTAGTCATATTGTTATAGACACACAAGACTCTTGACTACTAGTATTTAAGAATATATAGTCAAAGCAGATATGCACAAAGTTGTGGCACAATATTTCTAGAGACACAATTTTTGCCATTATTTTGTGCACAATTTGCTGATCAAAAATAGTCCACTATAAGTTGATTATTCAGAACTCAAAGTTCACTTTAACAAGTCTTGCACAAAGTTATGGCAAGCACTCTTAAGCGAGCTCACTAAACTGTACTTATATGTAGTTGGCTAGCTGCCTCCAAATATTCCTTCCTGTCCTGTGATGCTTTTCATAATTTCATTAAGACCTGTAAGCAATGCAACCTCGATGACAAGTAACCAGAGCAAGGGTTCTATCAATTGTGTAGCCGAGGAAGAATGAACCCTGTTCAACAGCAACAGTTTACATGAAGATTATTCTAGATTCAAATATATGTGTCTACCCAGACAGATCATGGCCAATGGACATAGACAATAATAACGTTAATAGTACTCTTTTGTTTGTAACATTGTATGTTTACTGCATAGGTGGGCCAAATTTGCCAGACCTCACGCATGCCCTACCTCCTGCTGCCCAGACATTATTTCTTCACTTTAAAGTTTGCCTCCGGGATCTGTGATTTAATGAATTATGATGTTTTGCTTTCCATTATGCTTTTTAATTTTTATAATTTTTGGAATTTAAAGAATATTCTTAAATCTAATTTTTTTTTTTTTTTTTTTTGGGTCAAAAAACAAGTGTTCCATTCCATGTTTCTCAAATTTTTTATTTGAAAGTTTCCCTATTATTTTGGAGGGACTTCAAATATAAAATTAGGGTTTAGTTGGGTTATTTACCTGCGCTGCTCCACTGTCACATATGTCAATATATATATTCCTAAAGTCACCACACAGGAACCCACTTGGAGGGTTGTACCTCTTCTAAAGCTTCCGGGGAGGACCTGGGGGAGATGATTATAGCTAATATTTTAAAGAGGACCGTCACATATATAACATTTCTATAATATTCTCACAAAAAATTATTAGTGATAATTTGTTATTAGTTTTAATAAATAATAACAATTTATCACTTAAAATTTATTATAAAAGTATTATGAAAATATTATGGACATAGTATTTTTTTTTTTTTTCCTTTTGTTTGATAGGAATGGACATAGTATTTGATTTCTCTATTTGCAAAATAAAAAAAATAAAAAAAGAGAAGAGAAGAGTATTCCTAGATCCTAGATCGAGTAAATTAAGGGAAATTTAAACCACTGCTATACCAATTCCAATAATGTGAATGAGAGTCAGACTAGTGGCTCTTAAGATTTCAAGCAATGATATAAACGCAAATTTGACAGCAATTTTTGACCCGAAGATTTAATGAGGAATATTGTTGTTTAACCGTCCCAGCAAGTATCTTCTACCTAGTCAAGAATAGATTTTGTTATATATATTGCATATGAACCAATTCAGTTGCATTTAACATTTGGCATACAGTTCATTGATAGTTAAATCACTGAGAATAACTTGCACTTAATTACTTCGAAAGTCAAAATACAAATTTCCTTTGATGGGTAAGTTACCTACACTTTTTCGCTGTCTCGATCCCACAACTTTTTAACTTTTATTCAATTATTGCACTAAAAGAAAAAAACTTTCATTCAATTATAGTAGGGGGAACCGTCATTTGAGATAGAACTAATTGCCAAAGGACAAATTGAATTCATGAAGTTCACAAATGTATTCACTTATGAACAGGATGTAAGTAAAACACTTGGATGACCTGAAAAGAAGTGAAAAAAATCACATGCAACATGTCAGTCTAGGGCCCAAGTCTAAATTGAGATTATATTAGATTATTTGCTACTTGTGTATATAAAACCGACAATGCACCAGTGAAACTAATTTCTAATCTATTTCTGAAAGAGCCTGAACACATTGCATCGACTTTTCCTAAATGCTCGGGGTCAAATTTGACTTATTCTGGGCATTCAGGCGTCTACATTTTGCTGTGTTATAAACACATAGTGCAAGCTTTAAAACAAAAACACATAGAAGTACTAATGGATCTTTCTAGGCCCATCTCTGATTGGATCTAACTGGACTGATTTCATTTTGACTAATTCCCAATGGCATAGCATGTGTCACCACATGAAAACAGCAAGAGAAAAAGAATTTTTTTTTTTCTTTTTTTGTGTGGAAGAGATAAAGAAATATTGAAATACCACTTGCACTTAACGGAAGCATCTTAGTGAGGACTCTTGGCGAGTTGTAATCTTAGGTTTTCAACCTATGAAACTCTTAGTACAGATTTGGATTCGTTTTTTCTTGACAGGAAACATCTGTGTGACTTATATAATATAAGCACATGCTATAAATCCACATAAAGAGTGCTAGCTTATTAATTCTTCAATATTATATTGACCTTTTGGTCTAATGAGTTTGAGTAGTACTTTTGTAGTAGTGAGTCTAGTGACCACAATTTAAAAGATCAAAAAGTTCATGATACCCCATGTACCTTGGTAGGGTTAGAGATAGGTCATCTCAATGTTTTATGATCTTCTTTCATTGACACAAAAGTTTAAACTTTGATGTACAATGATGTTACCTAGTCCTTCACCACAACCATTTTACTTGCAAATCTTAATTAATTAAGGTCAATCAATTAATTAGTAGATTTTAATTAATTCACCTGATAAATTTTTTTGTTGTCAAATAAGAGACTTGAAATCAAATCTCACCTGGATTAAAAAGAAATTCATTAATATTTTGACATAAGAGGGCAATTATAATGAAAATGGTACTATAAATTCAAATTATATTAGTATCATCCAAATCTTATTATATTTATATTTTAAAAAAAAAAAAAAAGGTCAGCTAGCTAGGTCTTGGGTACAACTCTATAGAAACTTTGAACTAAATTATTTTTACAACAGACCAAAAGATTCCTGTTTAGGAAGGGTGACATTCAAGGTTCATCCACATGTCTTCCATATTGGTCAAGTGGAAAACTTTTATTTACAAACTAAATATAAGGAGTCTAATTAACCTTGACCTCAATTATTTAAAGCAAGTAAAAATTGGTAAACAACTGAAGAGGTAGGTGAGAACATTAGCCTTGTTATCAATGAGCCGTATCTTTGGTTCGTGGTTCCGATTTTGAAAAGACACACCTCGTATGCAGGCTAATAAATTATTGGTGTAACCCACTCTTTGATGAGTAATACATATACTAGTTTAGCAGACACAGTCATTGGGGCATGTGGGTCGGAGCTCTTAATTAAGTTACACTTCAGGACATCAATTTCCAACCAGAAAAAGAAAAAAGAAAAAAGAAAAACTGAGTTTCAGGACATGTAGCCATAACTTGTGTCTCAGTGATTTGGTGAAGCTCAAGCTGGCATGCACTGCTTGATTGAATAAAAGGCCAGCTGTAGAGATTTCTCTCTCCATTTTTGAGCACTATTTATACCACAGATAGTTCTGCCTTGAATCAATATCAAGTGATTAGTAGCTTTCACATTTTCTTCGTTCTCTTTCTAAAGATGGCTCTGAAACCTATGCTCTTTTTGTTCACCACTTTTCTTGTATTTACTGCAACAGTATGGCTCTCTCTTTCTCTCTCTCTCTCTCACTTCATTTGAATCAATCTATTTGCTTCCTTTGATTGGTTTTCTTAATTTGTAGAAATCCTTATCTTTATTTTGTAGGTTTCATCTAAAGATGAGGAACTCAAGGAGGTATTATTATATAAGACAAATGTTTACATTTTTTTTTTCTCTCTTCAGTTGTTTCCTTTAATGGGTTTCTATATTGTTATATTTGGGTACCCTAGATTTAGATTCTTGCTAGTTTCTTGTAAGTTGTAACCTTAAGCCTCTTATTTATTTATTTTATATTATTTTTATTGAGGATCCGGTTGTAACCTTAACTAAATATTTTTCTAAGCAAGAGGAGTTCTACACTTAACTTGGCTACTTGCTGATTCTTTTTTTTTTTTTTTTTAAATACTAACAAAAAAAAAATGGACTTTGTGATTTGGTATAGGTCACTTATGTCAGAGAGCCAGAACCAGCACAACCTCCTGCTAAGGTCCCAGTTTATGCACCACCTCCACCTGTGACGACGCCACCATCTCAATCTCCTCCACCAAAGGCACCAGCATATGCACCACCACCACCAGTGAACACACCGCCATCTCAATCTCCTCCACCAAAGGCACCTGCCCCTGTGCCCCCAGTTGAGCCACCCACTTCTCCACCACTGCCCCCAGTGAAGTCTAAACAAGGTAAATTTCAACACAAAGTTTTACCAACAAGTCTGCCGAACACAATATTTTTCACAAATGTCAGAGATGACAAGTTGATAATTTTCCAGTTTTTAATGTTGCGGGAAAAAAAAAAGGTTGTCAATAGAATTATTATTGAATTATTTTTCTCATGATATACTTGTTTTTTTAACCGTGTTTTGTGGTAAATGTTCTATTGTCTTGTGCACAGATTGTATCCCCAGATGTGATCAGAGATGCCAATTACATAACAGGAAGAGAGTGTGCATGAGAGCCTGCATGACATGTTGTGACCGCTGCAAGTGTGTTCCACCAGGAACATTCGGTAACAGGGAAAAATGTGGCAAGTGCTACACCGAAATGACCACTCACGGTAACAAATACAAGTGTCCTTGAATGGCCAATATCACTTGGATGGTTGTATTGCCTAGATCTGTAATAAGTATTGAGAAGAGGGTGAAAACATTTGGTTTCCCGCGCAGTGTCCTTTCTACTAGCTAGCTACTTCCTGAAGCAATAAATTGTGCATATAGTGCTAGGCCAAGAACTGTTTTGTGGTGTTTAATACATTTTCCCATTTTGCTATATTTCAGATATTACATTAAAAAAAAAGTATTATTTCTAAGTGGTTGTTCAATGTCCTTTCTACTTCTTGTATGCAAATATTAACTGGTTCTACAAGAAATATAAAACTTGTAATCCTGCTCATTAAACATGTTGCTATCCTTTTTTCTTTTTTGTGAGAAACAAGGATGTTGCTATCCAGTCGGCATATATGGCTTGCAAGAAATTGTGAAATGCGAGACTCAGAGGCCCGGGATAGAGTTAAATAAAAAGTTAAAAAAGGAAAAAAAAATCAGTGCCCGACACATTACCAAAGAGCACCTTGAGTTAACAAACAACAGGTCAACAGGTTGATGTCCGTGGAAGAGTGAAAGGGTCACCACTACTGAGATTCTCCCCCCCTAACATGTGCTATGGTCCGGAGAAATTTCAATTTTTTCCACACAGTTCCTTAAATCGGTGCATTCAAATAAAATGACCTTCTACTAGCAAGTCAGATTTTCAAATTGTAGTCAAAGATCAGAGAGAGAGAGAGAGAGAGACTATACAACAACATTTCATTCAAAAGTCAAGTCCATATGTTGTGGTCCAAGTATATTTCCCCCTCACTCCCTCCACACCTTCTACCTATAAGAAAAGAAATCATTAATTTTATATATTGTATATGACTCTCATTCAAACATGCGTACCTAAAACATGGTATTTGAGACAGGCGTGATGTTTCTAGAGTGTTTTTGCAAAACATTCGTTAGGTAAGTTTTTGGGTACTATGTGATAGGTGTGATGTTTATTTGGGGAATAAGGAGAGAGAATTAATTCAATAACCGTTGAATTATTAAGTACTTAGGTGAGTACTTCGATAATTATATAAGTTCTTAAATATTGTGTGTGTTTGTTTTTTAAAATAATAAAAATTGTTCGACATTATTTAAAATAGTATATTATATATAGTATAACTTATTCCATTATATCTCTAAAAAATTACGTTGACTTTTAAGTGGAGTATGTGATGTGCTTGTTTCAGAATCTCATTTCCTCTCTTTTGTGTGTGTGTTTGTATTTGAATCAATTTTTTAAACCTTTCAATTTTTTAGCTTTTCAACTTTCCTCTCATATTAAAGGTGCGTTGCACCGTTCAACTATTACATTAAATCCAAATCCACATAAACCATAATTTCGTTAACACTCTCTCTCAAACTCAAGGTAGAATCTTAATAATGCCTTGAGTTTGAAATATAAGATCATGAAAATGCCTCAATAATGCTTTGAAGGTCGATGACCATAGATGACTATATTGAATGGAAATTGGATTGGGTACACGGAGGAGGAAGAATCATGAAAATTGCTGGTGATCACGCTGAATAATGACAATAAATGAATGTTGAAATGGACCATAAAGGCTTAAGAATGGTTGCATGGGTGACTGAGAAGGGGCTATTATGGCCTAGGACGGCTACACTGATGGCTTGAGGAATATCTAAAAGGGAAGATGTCATGATAAGACATACAGGCGTGATGAGTTGGTGAATTTTGCATTGATTGGGCCAAAAAAAAAAAAAAAAGACTAATTTGTGTGACTTGGATGCCTCATATGTGAAAATTGACCTCCAAAATTGTAATCTATAGGCCTGTCAATGGGTCGGGTCGGGTCGGTTCGGTCTGGGCCTAAATCAAACTCGACCCGTCTGAGTTGGGTGGTTGGATCTTAGGCTCGTATTCGACCAAATAGCCGGGTCAGATCCGACACTTCGGACCACCAAATGGGCGGGTCAGAGTTGTCGGTTAGGCGAGTTTGGGCCATTACTGGGCCCAGTTTTTGGACTTCAAAGCAATGTTTTTTGGTTCAATTTTTTCAGCCCTTTAGGCTCAAATTAAGGAGTCTGGTGGCAGTTTTAAAAATCATTTAGGTGTTATATTTTTTGAACTTTCCAAATAAAACAGATTGGGCCTCAATTTTCTTTTTCTTTTTTGTTTTTTAATGGGCCTTCAAGTAAACTTAAATTAAGCTACTTCACTTATAAATATATTGGGCCTTCAGAACAAAAACTTTCTAAAAAAATACCTCAACAACCTACCTGAAAAACTTCCTATTTTCATTTTTCATCACCTGTGACTTGTTAAACAGCCACAATGACTACCAAAAATTAACACAACAAATAACTTGGACAAAATAGCAAACCAATACACAAAACATGTATATTTCCAACAACCACACAAGTAGTATTTCCAACCACAGCAAGCAGTATTTCCAACCACAGCAAGCATAGGCTACAGATTTATATTGCAATACTTCTATCTATATAATAGGTAAGTCATATAGGCTAAAATGAGGTTATTGCAAGTTTAAAAGGCAGTAAATCATAAGAAGGCAGTAACTTTGCTGGCTATAAAATGCTCCCAGCAATATAATTAATTACAATTATAAAATACCATAGGTATTTCCAAAAAAATAGCTTTTCCCAAGCATTAAATGACAAATACTCAAGCTTATAATTAATAGAAAAGAAAACTTATATGATTCTTAGGAATTCTTTTCTATAAGCATCAAGACTAGTATTGTTAGAAAAACAATTTACAAAAAAGGTTCCACAATGTTCCCAAAAGGCTGCCTCCTTTACAAAATAAATGATTCCGCCTACAAAAGACAAAAAAAAAAATATTTAACAAATAATACATTACTACCAAATACAAGACCAAATATAAAGGGCAGCAAGTTTATAATAGTAAGAGGCCAAAGGCAGTAACATACCAAGTCAGTTATCAATCTTCAACACTAATTATGGGTCGTTTGCTTGAGCTAGAACCGAATTTGGAGCTGGTATTTGCTGATGCGCTTGATGATGATTGTTGATTTAAAACTAGAAAAGAAAAGGAAATAAATACAACATATTAAAATTTGTTTGAACATGAGACATTCAATAATAATTAATAGAGCATAAGTTCTAGAATTTAAACATATTACCTAAATCATAAAATTCCTCCTCGAATGCCTCAACCTCATCCCTTGATTGGCGATGAGAAATTAGTACTGTGGCTTGAAGCCAATTTTGTGCACATACAAGATTTTGAACCATGAGAGGAGAGAGAAAACTTCGAAATGGATCAACAATGCGGCCTCCGGTGCTAAATGCTGACTTAGATGCAGTAATCAAAACTGGTACAGCCAGCACATCCTTAGCCACTTTCGACAACATTGGGTACCTACTAGAATTGTCCTTCCATCACCCCAATACCTCAAAATTCACATCCCTTCTACCATCACAATTTTCAGCCAAATACTTTTCAACCTCATTACTACAGCCTACAGATTGCTCAGCTTCTAAGAAAAGCTCATATCGAGAGTGAACCATCACATATGGATCACTAGCATCACCTACCATTTGTGTCCTTTCACTCCCACTTGGTTCTTGCACATTTGGAGAATTAACAGAACAGTAAAAAGTGTACAACTTCATCAAAAGATCTTTCATCTTATCAACCTTCACTTTTCCCACTTCATTCCCATAAATTTCAGAAAAAGAAAATTTCAAAAATCTCAATTTTTTTCGTGGATCAAGAACCACAGCCACATACAAAAGAGAATTAATTTTATCACCTTCCCCCCAATACTTCTCAAATTTAGTTTGCATGTTTGTGGCTGTGTTTTTCAAGAGGATGTTTTGGGATTTAACTAAATGAGAAATACTCTCCTAAATAACAAAGATCTCATCAAAAAAGGTATTTGAGATAACATACAAAAAATCAGAGAACTTCTTTGTTGCATTGTAAAAAATCCTCAAGAAAGTCACAAATGCCCTATAATTTTGGAAATCACTCATACAAGGAGATCCCAAACCACCATTATCTTCCTTGCTCCTAAGGTATGATGAATAACCATCATCTTCAAAGTCCATCCTAAGGAATACTTTCTCGAATTTTTCAGCAATTTCTAACATGAGGTAAGTTGAGTTCCACCTATTAGGTACATCTAGACAAAGAAGACTCTTGGACTCCATACCTAACCTCTCCATAAAATTCCTAAAAGTTTAATTTCTATTGAGCGAGGACTTCACATACCTCACAGCTTCACACACCCTAGCAACAGATCCATCAATTTCTTTCAAACCCTCCCCAACAATGAGATTTAGGATATGGGCACAACACCTCATATGCATGAACTCATTTTCTAAAATAGTCTCATTCCAATCTTTTGTTACCCTTTGCAAAAATTTAATTGTGGTTAAATTGGAGCTCTCATTATCCACTGTCAAAGTGAATATGCCATCAATACCCCACTCACGCAAAGACATCTCAATTTTTTTACCTATTATCTCTCCCTTATGATCTTCAACTTGACAAAAATTTAAAATTCTCTTATGCAACTTGCAAGCATCATCAATAAAGTGACATGTGAGACACATATAATTCAAATTTTGTATAAAAGTCCATGTGTCCGTAGTAAGACACACCCTACAACCCTTCAATGACTTCCTTAGCTTCTCTCTCTCACTATTATAAATTCTAATCACATCTCTAGCCACAGTTTGACGAGATGAAATATCTTTTAGACGGAGCTTAGGTTATAAGGTAGTTACATATTTCTTAAACCCATAACCCTCAACACACCTAAAAGGCAACTCATCAATTACAATCATTTCAGCTAGTGCCTTTCTACAAGCCTCAACAGAAAAAGTTGTTGACACAAGTTTGAACCCTTCATCTCCATCATTTTTGGGTTCAAAAGCTAAGGTTTTCTGCTATTTATCTTCTCTATTAGGGTTCTTGGGACAGATTATCACATGAGCTAACAAATTACTAGTACCACAACTCTTACTATCAGCACGATATGATTTTTTACAATAATTACATACAGTCATAGTGACATCCTCATCTACCGTTACTTTTTCGAAATGATTCCAAGCTAAAGACTTTTTCCTACCATTACCAGTCTTACTCACTACGCTAGGTGGAACTGGGGGCAACTCACCATCAGTAGCTTCAGCTTGGCTTGCAACAGTAACCTTTTAGGTGGCAGTAGCACCATCAGCTTGGGTGGCGGTGGAACCATCAAGTTGTGTAGTGGTAGAACCATCAAGTTGTGTAGTGGAGGAATCCATGACCTAAAAAAATCAAATATAGAAATTAGCAAACTAGAACAACAACAATTAACAATAATCAAACAAATCAAAAAGGAAAATCTTTGATGCTTGAATCTAGATAACAGTATTCTACATAAAACATAAAACATAAAACTCTAACATAAAACAATATCCTACATAAAACTAAATAGAAAACATAAAACAGTATCCTACATAAAACTCTAACATAAAACAGCATCCAACTTTTAACACAAAACACAAAGGGAAACAAAAATCATACCTTAAAGAAACCAGGGGTGTTGGAGTTTTGAATTTGAAGACTGAAAACCCTACTTGGACAACTTTCAATACCTGAGTAAAATTAAAATAGGAACAGAATTAATGAAACAAATAAACAAAGAACAAAAAAAGTAAAATGGTTAGGGTTTCAATTTTTTTTTAGTTAGTATTTCAAATTATAAAACTTGGGAGTTTATTTGATTTTTAACAGTATAAATTTTACTAAATAATAGAAACAGAAACATTGAACACATTTATAGCAGCTTAAATTATATGCATCAACTCTAAGTCTCTAACAAAAAATGAACAAAATCCCAACTTTGAATACAAAAAACAAAGGGAAACAAAAATCTCTATCTATTTAATAATTTAGAGATCTTTCATTCATATTTAGCATTACCCATCATTAACAAAGCAAAGCATTTATGAATCAGCTAAGATTCTCTTCAAAAGAGTTGTTATAATTTGTACCTGATAGTTTCACACACACAGATATACTGATAAATAATACATGGCTTTTACCCAAATATATATATAATACCTGGCTTGGTAAAAATTCAGTTTTCGAAAAATTATCAAGCATGCTAGACCTAAATAAAGAATAATTAAACCCCAAAAAAATGAAAATGAAACGAAACCCAGATAACTAATTGAACAAAAAAACTTAGCAACAACAAAAACCAAAGAAAACATAGATGATAAAATCAAATGAAAATTGAAAAAGCAGATTGCTTTTTGTGTACCTCGCAACTAGTGACTTCAGAGAGAGAGAGGCAAAGTGAGAACTGAGAGTTTGAGAGTGTGGTCTATCCATTGGTGAAGATCAAAGCTTTTAAAGTGTGAAGAATTGAAGATTGAAGAGATTTCGTATGAAATTGGTGAAGGCTGAAGATTTGAGGATTTGGTGGTGAAGAGATTTGAGGATTTGGTGATTTGAGAGAGAGAGAGAGAGAGAGAAAGAGAGAGAGAGAGAACGTTTGAGTCTGTCTGAGACTGAGAGTGAGAGTCTGAGAGTGAGAGATATGAAAGTGAGATTAGGTAAAGACTGAAGAGAGATTTTAGGCCCGTTGGATTGCAATATGAGTTTAATTTGAACCGTTGATTTGAATTGTTAGGGGATATGACTTGTAACCATTGGATTTGTAATTGTTGATTACCCATCATGATTTGTAACCGTTGGATTGTGAGTGTGATCTACTAGTCTGTCATGATTTGAAGTCGGTGAGGTGACAAATATTTTACTTTTAAATTTTTAATTGTGACCGTTGGATTGCAATATGAGTTTAATTTGAACCATTGATTTGAATTGTTAGGGCTGTACTGGAGTATGTAGAGTTAAAGTGACGATGTGATGTCTCAGTGGTCTGTCTAAAAAATCAGCCGGATTTGTATCATAACTTTGATTAAAAAAAAAATCATAGCTGTTGATTTGAAGATATAAACAGCCGGATTTAAAATTGGGAATTTGTGCCCAAAGAGTTGACAGGTTTTGGTTTTACTCTCCACTACACGTTACCCACTAACCAAAGCTCCTGATGTGACTTTACTTACATGATCTGAGTACTTGAGGCTGAGTGGAAATTGGTGGGTTGAGTTTATTTTACCAAATATTCGGTCGAGTCGGGTTTTAACTCAGTCATGTTGACTTAAGCTAATGTTGACATGGCAGTGAAGTGATTGAGCGTTGACATGGTGGCTAATATGGTTGAGCTATAATGCAACATGTGGTTGTGGCTTCTTGGCGGGTGAGACTATAAAATATTGTAGAGAAGTAGAAGCGAGAGAGAATGAGAATGTGAGGATTATGTGGTTCAAATTGATTGCCTAAGTCTTTGGGATAAAATCATTTGCAACTACATCTTTACTATATGTTCAATTGTGTATTGCAATACAAAATCTTAAATAAGATTATATAAGAATATTATGTTAATCCTAATTGAGCCTGCTATACATTCACATTTATAATTAACCAGCCTCATCACACGCGCTTCGCACGTGCGATGAGGCTTTTTTTTTTTTAAGTGGTCTTATTTTGTAAAAAAAAAAAAACTGTATTTTGTTATTATATATATATAATATATATACTTTTTATTTTGTTAATTTAATTTATAAGTGAATAAATCAATTTAAAAATTAATAGGAGAGTGGTCCTATTTTTTAGGCAATATTTTAGTGAGAGTTAGAGTTGCATTTTTATCGAATTGTCCTTTAATTTTGTCTCTACTTAAACATAAGGGTGTAGAGACATTTTTGAACTAAAAAATTAGGAATCTAAACAGAGGAAGCCTCTTAAAGCGCGTGCGATGAGGTTTTTTATTTTTATTTTTAAGTGGTCTTATTTTGTAGAAAAAAAAACTATATTTTTTTATTTTATAAATATATATAATTTTTATTTTGAAAATCTAATTTATAAGTGAATAAATCAATTTAAAAATTAATAGGAGAGAGATCCTATTTATTAGACAATGTTTTAGTAGGAGTTAAAGTTGCATTTTTACCGAATTATTCTTTAGTTTTGTCTCTACTTAAACATAGAGGTATAAGGGTATTTTTGAACTAAAAAATTAAGAATCCAAACAGAGGAAACTTCTTAAATAATAGTATAGACAAGCACCACATATATTCCGTGAGAAACCATCAACAAAAGTGCCAATATTCAAACTTTGTTATTATCATCGGGCAGCAATACTATATATTACTAGCCTTAGTTTTTTTTTTTTTTTTTTTTTTTGAAATTTAATTTTGTTTTTGGATAAACATGGGGTGTTTTTTTAAGAAAAAAACATTAACAATGTGGGTTGTTTAACTTATTTTTCTATTTAAAAAAAAAAAAAACAATAAACGTGTAGTTACTTTGAAGAAGTGGGTTAGTGGAAAAATGTTCATATTTTATAGGCAATGTTTTAATGTAAGTTAGACTTGTCTTTTTACCAGACTATCCTTTAGTTTTGTCTCTACTTAAACTTAGAGGTGTAAGGATACTTTGGAACCAAAAAAATTGGTCCAAATAAAGAAAACCCCTTAAATGATAGTATAGATATAGATGCGTGGTTATTTCGACTTTAGAGCTCATGCCATTTGGTCGATATACATGCCCAAATATTGGAATCAAACACTTGGAAGATATCCCAAAGGACAATAAAAGATTCATGGGTTATTTAGCTCTGGATAGCTAAAATAATTTTCTATCTCGTCGATGAAAACTAATGCTAAGGTTTTCCTGCCTATATAAATGGACCAAAGAGAAACATAGTACTATAAATGAGCTTTGAACATCAAAGCTACTTCAACAAAATATCACAGAACATGGCGATCCAAAGGCTTGCTTCTACTTTTGTCATATGGCTTGCTTGCTCCATATTGGCTGTTTCTGCACAACATGTAGGCACACCTCGCCTTGCACCAGTACTAGGTGTTGGGAATATTACACAAAGTAATAATGGAAGAACAGAGTTAACACAAAAGACAAACAGAAAATAGATAATTTGGAGGTACTACATCATTTTTCTTAGACAATATTTGCCCCCCTCCCTCACACTATTGTTGCTAAAGGGTTATCACAAATTTGTCTCCAAAATACAACTAAAATGTTAGGTTCTACAGATAACAATTTTGAAAAATGACCACAAAATTTCTTGTGTTTATGAACATAAATCTCTATTTTTACCCATAGGGTTATATTTCATTAAAAGGTACGTATGGAGAGTTAAAATGTTTCATAAAATCGTTAACAAGGCTTGAAACTTCATCAACATTTCTGAACAGTCACTAGAAAATTCTACAGAAAATCCTGTTGCACGATTTTCGATTAGTCGAAAATGACTTTCGATTAATCGAGTGCTCTTTTTAATTGGTCGAATAAGAATCGAACAGCGATTGAGACATCCAGAAACTCCAGGATTTTTTCTTACCATTTTCAATCCATCGAGTCAAAGCTTCAACCGATCGCATATACTGATTTTTGAATTCTCATTTAGAAAATTCCAGAACTTGAATTTTCACTTTATGAAACCATATTCTCCAAACTCAAACATCATTATTATAACCCATCCTTATATATACCTATATGTACAACAATAGGTACTCTTGGCCTTGCACCTAGCCCTAACAACTCTGATGCACCTTTTCCATCAATGCTGATTGGCTTTATGGGTGTTGCCATTTCATTATTTTTTCCTCAGAGAAATCGCTTAGGGTCCTTTTTTCCTTGCTCTTCATATATCCTTGATGGTGTGTTGAGGTCACAAGATTTTATCAATATAATAGGCCAAAATGGGGTTTTACCCATTTCTGCAAAACTTTCCAGTAAAACACCCTCTGTCTAAAACTATGTAGGGATACGCCTCTGTTTTGAAACTCGATTTTTGACAAATCGAGTTTCTTGAAAATTTTTGCATGGAACTTGAGTTCTTTGAATGGAACTCGAGTTCATGGAACTCAAGTTCCATGCAGAATTTTTTTAATTTTTAATTTTTTAGTTTGATTGCCTATAACTTAATTTTCACCAAATTAAGCTTTTCATTGAAACTAGATTTTTAAAAAATTGAGTTTAAAATAGGAGCATATTCTTAAATAGTTTTAAACAAGGGGCATTTTGCTGGAAAGTTTCAGCAAAAAGAGTGTATCCCCATTTTAGCCCAATATAATATTATGTTTGATTTCATGTCTATATTATTTTAATACATATGTTTATCGCACTTGATTTAAAATTGTACTTTTTCACGTCTGTTACTATTATAATATAAATTAAAATTTCACTCTTGATCGTCCTATATATATACACAGATGATTATGCTCTAAGCAAATATTCATTTTAAGAAGGAACTTGGTGCATGTACTAGAATGCCTAGAGCAGGACAATCCAAAATGAAATATTGTGAACTTGGAAAATAGAAGCTATATATATATATATATATATATATATATATATGCATATTGCTAGCTATGATTGAGCAGACCACAAATTAGCTTTTATGTGTATATATATAGGAACTCATTCGCTTTTCAACAAATATCCTAATCAGGTCAGTCATATGCTGTGAGATAGTTGTGAATGGGTATTTGATGACCCATTGAACTTCATTTGGAACCGATCACAAAAAAACACTCAGGCATGCATTTTTTTTTCTCTATTTTTAACATATTGGTTGTTGAGATCTAGAATTCAAACTTTACATACAAAAAAAATAATTAATGTATTAATCTGATGATAAGAGCAATCATCATAACAGTGAATGTCATAATTAAGTTTAAATTCTATTGTATTTATATATATATATATATATATATATATAAAATGTTTTGTTGACAAGTTATCATTATATCACTTTTTATTTTACTATCCTATATTTAAATTTATTTTCACAGATCATATATAAGATAATTAAGTTTACTTTAATTTTTTATATTAAATGGGTACCTTATATATTTATTAAATACCTTAAAACAGTATATAAATTTGTTTTTAATTTTTTAATTATGAAAGTTAAAACTATTAGATAATGTTATTGTTAACTTTTGCATTACAGGATACAATATAAAAAGGGCAAAGCTTAAGTACAATTCTCTAAATGTAGTATATAAAGTTTTCTAATTAAATTCAAAGATGTAATTGTATCGAATTTATTTATCATTGAAAAAGACAATATATTTTATTGGTCAATGAAACAATGTATTTGAATTTAATTGGAGAAATTAATGTCCAACACCCAAGTAATTTTATCTAAGTTTTATTCAATTAGTAAATTAATTAAAACTCACAAAAAAAAAAAAAAATTTTCTTTGTAAATCTAAAATGGTATCAAACCAGCTTCATCTATAATTACCGCCCCCCCCCAACAAAAAAGAAAAAGGAAATTAAAAAGCTTCATTGATAACTATCAAATTATGTACCAAATGGGCCTTTAAAAGCAAACCATAAAATCCAAAACACACACCCAACAAAAAAAAGGCGGACTAGATTGAATTCGGTTTTCGTTATTCTTCAATGTACTTTGGAAGTTAGGAACGACTTTTCTCCGATTCAGATCGAGGCCTAATTGCCCTTAGACAAACTTAGAAAAAAAAGAAAATGCAAAAATAGAAACACATAGTGCAAATCAAAAAGCATCAAACATGGGAGGTAGCGATGGGATCTTAGGCAACAGGGACATAGAGAGAAGCAGAGCAACTATAGCCAGCACCAGCACAAGAAGAAGAAAATGGCTGAAGAGGCGAGAGACATGGCTTGTGGTTCTGGGTGTCATTCTTCACGCTGTTTACATGCTCAGTATCTTCGATATCTACTTCAAGACCCCCATTGTTCATGGCATGGACCCTGTCACTCCTCGCTTCAATGCCCCAGCCAAGCGCCTCGTGCTTCTCGTTGGTTCGTACCCAATTAGAACTTTGCGCACTATGTGTTTGTTGAATTGTCTCAGTGAAATGTTGCTATGGTTTTTTGGCTTTGTTTAGTGATCTTAGATTACCCAATTAGGAAATGTGATTGCATATGAGATGGGTCGGGTTAGGATTGTTTATAGAACGTAATGTAGGTGACTAATTTGAGTTTATGCTATTTTGTACTAAGGTTGTTCAATATTGTGTATTAAGTTTTGGGATTTTGAGAGTTCCTTTGTATAAATTATTAATCATTACAGGGTTGATTTCCGAAAGTTTTCTGTATTGGAGTTGTTTTATCTAATATGAGCAGTCTGAAGGGTTAGTATGTCCAAGAGTTGGCGCGCTTGACTTAGATTTTGAAAATGGACTAGTTATAATTCACTGGTTGTTAAGGCTTAGTTAATTGCAAATTTGGATATGCTGTTAGTGTACTACATTTCATAAAATATAGAACTTTTATGAATGGGAAAAAAAATTGCAGCTGATGGTTTGCGTGCTGACAAGTTCTTTGAGCCTGATTCTGAAGGAAATTACAGAGCTCCATTTTTAAGAAGCATTATTAAAGGGAAAGGTCGCTGGGGAGTATCTCATGCACGCCCTCCAACAGAGTCGAGACCTGGACATGTTGCTCTAATCGCTGGTTTCTATGAGGATCCAAGTGCAGTTACAAAAGGTGGACTGTCTATCTTCTTGATCCAAATTAGCCCCCCATGCATCTTTCACTTTATATCATTTTTTACACTGAAACATTAATGCATGTAAAGCATATAGCTGGCTGGTGTCACATTCTGTCCACTAAAATATTCTATCTTGTACACAGGATGGAAAGCTAATCCAGTCGAATTTGATTCAGTATTTAATCGAAGCCACCATACATTTGCTTTTGGGAGTCCTGACATTGTTCCAATATTCTGCGGTGCTGTGCCACACAGCACATGGAATACCTATCCTCATGAGTATGAAGATTTTGCAACTGGTACATCCTCTGAACAATATTTTTTTTTTTTTTTGATTGCTAAATTTTATTAGCTAACCAGTAAGTGCTAAAAGAGAAAATAAGTTCAGATGATTTTGCTTATATTGTTCAACATTAATTGCTATCATCCTCAATTTCATTCAATGCTTTGTCAAATCACTATGGTTATGCAGATGCATCCTTTTTGGATGAGTGGTCTTTTGATCAATTTCAGAGCCTTTTAAATAGGTCAAATGAAGACTCAAAGTTGAAGGATTTACTTCTACAGGATAATCTTGTAATATTTCTGCACCTACTTGGTTGTGATTCAAATGGTCATGCACATAGGCCCTTTTCCTCCATCTATCTCAATAATGTAAAGGTTGTTGACTCTATAGCTGAAAGGGTTTATCATGTGGTTGAAGATCATTTCAAGGACAACCGTACAGCATATATATTTACAGCTGATCATGGAATGAGTGACAAAGGTTGGAACTTTTAGAAACTTCCATTTCTTTTGTTGGGTTTTTTTTTGGCCTCACTGCATGCACTCAATGGTTATAATCTAGATTTAAGCAACTTGCATCTTCCATGACTTGCTGTAGGTTTACACTTCTTCAAAGACATGCATAACTGGTTTGAATTCTGTAATGCTGGAAATATATCACAAGAATGGATTAATATGACATTTTCATCCCCACCTGAGCATTTCTTTTGAATTAATGTTTGGACCTGAAAATTCAAAGCATCTAGTAATTGGCCTTGAATTTGGATGCTATTAACAGCATCTGCTTTGACATCTGATGTTTTAGCGTTCATTTGATTAAGATGTTCTCTCTTTTTGTTTGCCTTGAATCAGGCTTTTAATTTTCTGTCCCTAAATCCCTTTTTTCCCCCTACTACTTCAATTTGCTAGATACATTGAAATGACATGCTGACAAATTTAAGGTTCCACTCACAGGAAGCCATGGAGATGGGCATCCTTCAAACACTGATACTCCCCTTGTTGCTTGGGGAGCTGGTGTTAAAAATCCCAAGCCAATATCAGGCACCAACCATTCTCATTGCAATTTTCGTTTTGTTGATGAACATATGCATGACACACCGACACCCGTAGAATGGGGCCTTAATGAAATTGAAAGGGTGGATGTCAATCAAGCTGACATTGCACCACTCATGGTTGTTCATTTTATTTTTCTTGAATTTTTCCGTTCCAGGCCTGAATCCTCAGGTCTGTCCTTCAGTTTTCTTAGTCTAATGTCCTCATTGGCTTTTCTGGCAGTCCACTCTTGTTGGTTTGCCATGCCCTGTTAATTCAGTTGGAAGTCTACCCCTTGATTACATAAACATGATTGAGGTACGTTCAATTAGCTTTCATGGATAGATGACTTATTTTATTGTAATATAAAATGACAAATGTGCCAATGGTCCTTGGACCAAATGGAATCCCCTCATAACATGATTGAGGTTTTTCTGCTGGAGGGCGAGGTCATAGGGTCAACCCTCTGCAGTGTGTGAGTGGTGTATTTACCTATAAAAGAATAAATAGTGGCAAGTGCCTCTTCATACTATTGAGAATGGATTTATCATGTTATTAATTGAATTGATCCTACTCATTATAAATGGGTGGAGAAATAGTGTTTTATATTCCACTATAATGTTCAAGCAAATGGAGTTTTGTTCTTTAATTTCAGTGATGATTTGAATCAATTCAAACTTTTGTTTTAATTGGTAGATAATTGATAGAGATTTTTATTTTTATTTTTTATTTTAATGTGCAGATAGAAGAAGTTGAAGCTGTGGTATCAAATACAAAGCAAGTTCTCAACCAGTTTCTTCGCAAGTCGCGTATCCTCTTCTTATATTAACTTTATATCTTAGTAGTATGGACTTTAATGGGCTTCACTTTCTTGAAGATTTTCACATT
Organism: Castanopsis chinensis; assembly: GCA_032878915.1. NCBI lineage: Eukaryota > Viridiplantae > Streptophyta > Magnoliopsida > Fagales > Fagaceae > Castanopsis > Castanopsis chinensis. The sequence continues at coordinate 2,698,185 of JAVQMG010000121.1, forward strand.
AATTCTTCAGTTTCTATCAAATTATTATTATTTTTTTAATTGAAAAACAAATTATCTTTTCTTGAAGAGATTTGGTTTGTGCATACTAAATTTCTTCCTTGATTAATTTATTATTTTCTACTTTGACCTTGTCGTTCCTTCAAAAAAAAGTTCTAAAATCTGCTTCATAATTTAGTCTTTTCTTTTCTTATGGAGATACGTAGAGGGAGGACGTAGGGAATGAGCTTTTTAATTTTGTATGAGTTTTCTTGACTAGCTTAGATATAAAGCAGTCAAATTCACTTTATTTCAAACCTTTCAAGCAACTGGCCAATTATTCTGCTGTACTGGATCAAATTGAGCGTCTAATATCATTTAGAAACTATGAAGCTGCCATGAAGCTATCTGAAAATCTCAGAAGCTTGGCGCTTCAAGGACTTCATTATTTTCAAACTTATGACTGGCTGATGCTTATGACCATAATCACTCTTGGGTATATTGGTTGGATGATATATCTTTTTCTCCATGTGCTGCAATCTTATACTTCACTGCCAGGAAATATATCAAGAAAGGAGCAAGCAGCTCGTCAGAGAAGTTATACTGGAAAGGTAATGTCTCTGTAAGCTGCATTTTTATCATTCAAAATGAAGCAAAATGAGAACCAAAATGAAGAGAAAACAAAAAGTATTAGGAGTAGGAAAAGAAATGACGGAGCCGGGTATAAATAAAACCTCATCATTTACAGACATATCTCATACATCTCATTGTTTTGACAGATAAACCTATGTGGATGTCTTTTCATGGCAGCACTTTCTATTCTACTTTTTCTGGAGCACTCTCCTCCCCTTTACCATGCATATACTACAATGACGGTGTTCTTGTGGACGAGAATAATTAATGAATATTGGTCCATAAGAGCATTATGGATATACTTACGTGGAAGAAAATTTAACTATATCATTAAACTTGTGGCCACCAGTGCTGTGGCATTGTTCATTCTAGAACTTCTGGTATGGATATCAAACATACTATTTATAGACCTGTTCTAGCAATGATAAAGTTCTAAACTAGCATTCTGAGCAATGATATCCTTGTGCAGGTGAATAGCTTCACTGACAGGAAGCTCTACACTTGGTGCTTCCTGATCATGGGGGCCATAGCTTCTCTTTATCTTCTTAAGTCAAGTCCATGGAGATCTGGAATACCAATATTTGTCTGCATTGCATGTTGGTTTTTGTCCATATTTACTTTGATGCCAGCACAAATTCCTGATAATAATCAATTAGTGTAAGTCGCTTTCCTTGAGTTTGTCCTTTTTATAGTGTGGCTTTGTGGGAATGAATGACTGTGTGTTTAAGTTTGTTGTAAACTGTTTTAAATTTATGAAAATGCTTCTCTGGCTTTTCAATTTTACTTAAAAAAAGAAGAAGAAAAATTAACCTATAATGATAATAGGAAAGGGACTGAAGAATAGTTAGCACAAGCTGAGTCAGTACAATGCATTTCATCAACTTAAATGGTTTTATGTGGATAAGCTGGGTAGAGAAAGTAGTAATTTCTTAAGTTTCAATGTAAAGCTCTCTACTCCGTCAAATGTGCGTACACTCTGTTCCCAGCAAATTAACCACAAAATACGTTCAGGAGTCTCAGCCCACAGTACTTTATGATGATTGGGTTGTGTCCTGTAAATCTAAGTTGATTTCATGGTGTTTTTTGAATCGTGTATGTTCATTCTAGTGAATCTTCCTTTTTAGAGCTTCTCTCTATTTTCTAATAAAACTTCATATAAACTTATTAAAAATAGCTGCAATTTCACCTTATTTATTTTAAGTTTATAACATCTATATTGTAACTAAAGGGAAGGGCTAACAAAGCTATTCCTTTCCTCTTTTCGTTTCAAAGGAAATAAAAAATGTTATGAATCCGAATGGCATTGCTAATTGTATGGAGTGTGAAGCCAAGTCAATCGGCCAGTACTTTTTTTCACTGATATTAGGAATGGAAAAGAAGATTCAAGCAGAAAAAATTTTATGAGATGATTTTTTGAAATCATATACCCACATGCTTTCTTACAAATGCAAACAATGATAATTCTGCACTTTTAAAATCAGACTTTTGAGTTAGGGCCAACAGAAAGTAACAATGTAGGTTGCAATTTATTTTGGGTGTTGCAAACTTAACAGAGATATTCAATTAAGAATGTGTACTTAATACTCTATAAACTACCTGAATTCATAGTTTTTTTGTCTATATCTGAGTGATCATGATTATGATGTTTGTGTGGTAACAATAACTTCTGCAGAATTGCAAGTGGAGCTATGATTATCTTGATAGGATTAGTTGCAAGGTGGCTAGATCTGCATGCTGAAGGTAATAAATTCTGGCTGAGCATCTCTAATCATGGAGCGAAGAGACCCAAGTTTCCCATGCTCTTTCATTTACAGGTGCATAGCATGTCTATACCTTCCATTTGGACTAGAAGCTTAATGATTGATATAACTGTACTGATTTAATGATGAATACTTTTGAAAACTAGGCACTTTTGGTTGGGTTATCTTCAGTTATGGTTTCTTTATCAACGTCTCACAGAACAGAAAAGCAAGAACTGCTTGCATTACACCAGTTGATAAATTGGTCTATAGCTGGTATACTCTTGGACTCGTCTTTCTTTGCTAATGTTTACTACTTTTACTGAGCCTTTTCCATGCAGAAAACATCAAACTAGTCTAACATAAAGTTTTGACTATAACTCTTATCCTTTCAAGTTCTGATGTTCTACAAATCCCAATTGTTCTCTTGTCCTGTATATAACTCTGCTCATTTCATGCTTTTTGACCTATTAATTTTACAAGGATGCCTCAAGCACAGAGAAAGGAGGAGGGTTCTGGCAATGGTATCTTTGTTACCATAAGTAAAACGCTAGTGCTAGATCCTTTGCATGTAGTTTTGTGTGAAGTATATATGCTTAAAAACAGTATGTATCTATATGGTTGAAACTCACGTGTTACAGATGTTTAAGAATGTGGGCAACATAAAGGGTAATACGAGATTTCATGTTGGAAACAGCACAATTTTTGTTAAATCCAGTAATAGGAGGTGAACTTTGTAATGTTAATCCATATATCTTGAAATGGTTCATCTTTGAGATGTCACATCTGACTGATGATCCATATTTACAGTTGACAGTCTGTAGAACAATTAGGCTCACGGTTCTGCTACTGCATGATCATGCTCAACCCAGATCACACATTACCATTAGCTTTCTAATTTGGATACTTGAAACATATCTGCATTGTTCATTATCAATACTGTGTTATTGTATATTACAAAACCTAATTTGTTCTCTTATTCGATGGTCGAAGCTCCTCATTTCTGCATGTTTGCATCCCTTTTTTATTTCATATTTACTTGTTTCTGAGTTTCCACCGCTTGAGGCATATACTGCTGCACATTACATGTCTTTGTCTAAATTCACCTGTTAGTTTCTTTTTCTTTTTTAATTTTTTAATTTTTTTTAATTTTTTTTTTTTATCATAGGTTTTTCGATGGTTCTCCCATTATTTTCAGCAAATGGCCTCTTGTCTCGGCTTACTTCTATATTTCTAGGTTTTGCACCTCCGTTTCTTCTTCTATCTATTGGGTATATCTCATTTATAAGTAACTGCAATGGTACTCCTTATTTAACAGCTATATGAAAAACAGAAATTCATTTTTCTCTTTTCATGTTTTTCTTCTTGTGAAATTTGTGCAGATATGAAGCTGTTTTCTACGGTGCTCTTGCTCTTGTACTAATGGCATGGATACTATTTGAAAACACAGTTCTTTACCTAAGTAAGGTTAAAAAACCATCGTCTTCAATAAAAATCGTGGAAGATCATCTCACTCTTGATCATGATACTAGATGCTTGCAGCTATCTGATGTGAGAATTCCTTTAATCTTTGTAAGTCACCCTTTTTTACTCATCACATTTCCCTTTCTTAATCTTCATCAATTTTGACCATATTTATCTAGTAAGGTTTAAGACTTGGTGTAATTGGGTTGAGTAGATGTTTTTTCAGCATTTTTTCTTTTCTAGGATAGGTACGGAGATAGTTGCATGAAGTATCCATTTTTTACATGTAATTCTTTTTTTAATTTTTAAATTTAGTACTTTCCATGTAATAAATGGTCTAGAAATAATTTTGGAAGAATATCACCTGTCAGCTGGGTTGCACCGACACGGCATTTTTGGCGACGTGTCGGTGTCCGACACGTGTCGGACACGGATACCGGCACGACTCGCCGGACACCGGTGTCCGAGCGGTGTTTTTTTTTTTTTTTTTTTGCTCTCCGACACGGCGCCGACTCCGACACGGTGGACACGCCAACAGTGAAAAAAAAAAACCAGAAAATCACAGATCAACCCTCCCTCTGGCCTCTGCCCCGCTGCCCTCTGTCCCTCGCCGGTGTTAGATCGGGCCGATCGGCGCGTCGGCGAGCTCCATAGACAGTCGCCGTCGACGCCGCGCCTTCCGATCTCACTCTCTCTCTCGGCGTGGAGAAGATCTGATCTCTTCTCTTCTCTCCCTCTCTGTTTTTTTTTTTTTGTTTCTTTCTTTCAGGCGAAGGCCTCTGTTTCTTCTCTCTTTCATGTCACGGGCTCGCTGCGTTACTTAAAGCGCGTCCTTTTTTTTTTTTTTTTTTTTTTTTTTTCACTCTCACTGTTACTGTATTATAATATATATATATATATATATATATTTTTTCTTTACTTTTTGGTTTGTCCCTGAACATTTTTGTGTATTATTGTACCACTTTGGATGATAGTTTACTTATTTATAGTCTTTACATAATTTAAATTTTAATCATAAACGTATTTATCTCTAAAAATATTAAAAAATATACCTAAATATAAAATTTAATTAATTATTTAATTGCCGTGTCCACGCCGTGTCGTGTCCTTATTTTTTAAAAATTGCCGAATCCCCGTGTCCGTGTCCGTGTCGTATCCGTGTCCGTGTCCGTGTCCGTGCATCATAGCCTGTCAGGTTTTACTTTTAGAATTTTCTTTTGGTGGCTATTTAATATTCATCCTTTTGTAACTGTGAAGTTTGATGGCGAATTTTCCAGAAATTGGCTCTATAAACTTCTTTTAGTGATAGGATACACAGGGATTGGTGTAAGTGGGATTTAAACTAATAATAGGATTTGGGTTTGGGTCAGATTTTTCTTTTGGTTTGTGTCTCTCATTCAAACATCAAAACTTTGTTTATTTACAAAGAATCTAGAGGTAGAGAGAGTGAGATGAAATCTTAGCAACTGTGCCTATGTTCCCTTGGCTTGCTTCTTTGTTGGACTGATAATTTAATTATTATCCTGGCATAAAATTCAGCACATGCTGATATTTGGGCTGAATATATCAATGCATGTTATTTTATTCTTTTTCATGGTACAAATCTCCTGATTGTAAAGGAGTTGACATAGTTTGGAGCAGTGTCTTAATTTAATTGGTCAAGATATTTTCATGCATGTGTCTCTAATGGTAATGGTTCTTATGTGCTTTCTTAGATGGTTCTATTCAATGTTGCCTTCTTTGGAACGGGAAATTTTGCAAGCATTGCTAGTTTTGAGATTTCATCTGTCTATCGGTTCATTACTGTCTTCAGCGTAAGTAAAGCTTGAACTTACTTACAACATGTATAACTTTCTTGTTAGAAATCTGTTACTGAGCTGATATGGTTTGCTTTCAAAATGCAGCCATTTCTGATGGCAGCCCTACTCGTGTTCAAGCTATTTATACCATTCTTGCTTGTCATGTAAGTAAAGTTATAACTTTTTCCATATTAGCAAAATACAGACTTGATCACAGCAATTCTTCTATTTGGTAACTTATTTCCAGTTCGCAATGGGATGTAAACATAAAGACAATGCCTCACTAGCATTATTGAGGATTTATTTATCTTTACAGTAATAGTCATTGTACATGGTCTATTTAATCGGCAAGAACCATTTCATGGATTGTCTATCTAGATAGGCGAGAGTCTTGGTTTCTTTAGCTTATTGATCATACTGGTTTTACTTTGCAGTTTTCTTTCTTCTTCCCTTTTTTTTTTTTTTTTTTTTTTTGAGGAAGTTGCGCTTCCAAATCAATCTCTTAAAAGTTGGATTTTTATGTTGCTTGTTTTGAGCCAAAATACAGATGTGCTTTCAGTTCCATAACTAAACTACACCAAATTCCACGTTTGGGATGCTATTTTCTCGTTATATCATTTTCAGACGTAATGACCATTCACTTCTTTTTCCTGGTAAGAGCTGTTTTCTTTATTTCACGCTTTTTCTTTACCAAATGAAGCTCTGCTTACGTTGGTCCTTATTTCTAAATGCATTACATATAAAATTAATTTGGTACCTTGTTACTTATTTAGATAGATTACCTCATTTTGGCAATCAAGTTTGAAAAGTGTATCTTGTGTAATCATTATTTAAGCTTATCGTGTTTTTATCTTGCAAATCCATGTATATAGTGGGTCTGGAAATTTCCCATCATCTAGCTTAGGAAAAACTTTCTATCAATTAATCAAGAGTATTGATAAAGTTTTGTAGTAAAATTGAATGGCGCTGACTGCTTAGCCTAGTTTATGTAAATGAAATGGCTGGCAAGACTTGCCCTACTTGTAATTTTAGATTATGCAGATATGCCTACTTTCTAATGAGTTCTAACTCAAATGGCACTTCCCTCTTTATATATGTGTATGTGTGTGGCATATTGTTAGAATAATAGTTAAAAAGATTAAATTTATTATTTCCTAATAATTTAAGCTTTGGGGGCAAATGTCACTTCCTCCCTTTAAATGAGTTAGCTCAAATGGATCTCTCTCTCTCTCTCTTGTAAGTACAAATGGCACATACTCTCCTTAAATGTTGTGTCCACTAAAAGAGAAAAAGATGAAAAATCTCACATATTGGACCCTGCTTACTAAGTGGGACTCCAAGTCCATACATGAAGGGGGAGTATTAGAATAATGATTAAATTCACCATTCCTTAATAGTTTAGGCTAAGTGGTAATTTATAATGTGTGTTGTCAGGTCAATCATGCATTTTTAAACCTAACAAACCCAAAGCTACCTAATTCCATTAATTTGTCTCACTAAAATTTCTAGTTATCTAGCTTAATAAGCTACTATGGCTTTGTTGATCAATATTTGTTTGTTTTTTACAAGTTGATATGAATATATTTGAAAAGAAAGTGGCAGGTTACTAGTTGAAATATAAAATCAAGTTCCCATTATCACCATCATCACCTTATATTGAGAAATGGTTGTTGGGGTTTTTGGCTAAGACTTTGTACATTAAAATAGGCACCCTATTGACTATTGTGATATGTTATCATCAGGTCCGGAACACGGGAAGTTGGATGGAAATTGGTAATAGCATCAGCCACTTTGGAATAGTGAGTGCCCAAGTTGTATTTGTTCTGTTGCTGTTTGCCCTCACAAATGTATACACAAAAGATATCCAGTGCAATTTAGCACTCGAATCTTCTCAGAAAGCAATGTAAAAAGTCACATCAGATTAAGATATTTGGCACCAAAGTGAGCTTCCTGCTTTCCTTCAAGGTGAGCTTTTTCATTCTTAAAGCGGCTTTTTTGGGATGTAAGAGCTGTTTCTCATTTGGCATCTTCGTCATTGTTTCCCATAAGTGCCTATTGTCTTTGTGTAAGGACTTCATAGTAAATGGGATTTTCCAGATGTTCCCATTCATTTTGCAATAGTTTAGCATGTTTATAACAGGGCTTGCTTTGTTCATTGTATCTTCAAGTTATCATATCCGCAGACCATTTATCAATATTAATCGTATTAGTATACCGTTAATGTGGTATAAATTGCAACCACATATGTACAAATGCATTGGTTCACTATATAAAATTACAATTATCAAGATTGAAATTGAAGCAGAATGAAAGAAACTGATGACCTCAGGTCCAACCCCTTATAAAATGCCTATTAAGACCCAGTTGAAATGAAGCAGGTCCAACACCATATGCAATGCTGTTTGCCGAAGAGCATCTTTAGTTACACCTCATTTTCTTGAAATTTTGGAGAGTGAGCCTATAAAATTGAGTTACTGGGATGCTATTTTTTTTTTTTTAAAGAGCTATACAGTAGCCCTGTAAACAAAATTTTTGAGTATGTAGAGAACTTTCGTGTATTAGGTTCGTTTAGTACATGGGTTTAAAAACTGAAAACTGTTGTTTGAAAACATTAATGAAAATACGTGTGGGTGAAAAAGTGTGTGAAAATACGTATAATGTTGTTTAAAAATTGAAAATTGTTGTTTGAAAACACAAACTAAAAAACACTCCTTAGTTTTTTTTTTTTTTTTTTTTTTTTTTTTTTTTTTTTGTCAATTTGAAGGGGCGTTTTAGATTTTTTTTTTTCCCTCTCTTAATTATGAATTTATCTTAAATTGTCGTGAGAAAGGGGAAATGATGTGAAAGCAAAGAATTTTAAGTTTGAAGACACATATATATACTTTCGACAAAATATAGAGGTATATATTATTATATAATTTAATTGGGTAGAATTTTCCAAGCTTCAATAATTTTTTTCTACAAAGAAAATACTATTTAATGAGTACCGTACATTATATTCATAACTTTGTAACTAGTGTGCTTCCACAAGTCTTGGTCAAGTTCTTACGACTTACGAGTCCCTGCTTTCTACACAACTTCCGCCAATTTTGGACTTTTCTGTGATGTAATAATTTTGTCTTATCATATCACTAAGGATGGTATCGAAAAATGATACAATTTTTTAACAACAAATTTAAAGTAATAAATTGTTACTAGTTATTATTGGTGGGTAAAAAAATAATTTTAGTGGTGATTTGTAAATTTAAATTAGAATCAATAATAATTTACTATCTAAATTTTTTTTTTATAAAAATATTGCAAATTTAGTATTTCTTTTTAAAGAGCTTTTCTACCCAAGACAAGGGTAATCCCTAAATAAAAAAAAATAAAAAATAAAAAAAAGAAAAAGAAAAAAAGATGAGCAATCAGACTTTCTAGACCCTTACCAAAAAGAAGTCTCCATTTCACCTTGCTGGTCAATGAAAGTTTAAATATTTCTAACAACATTGACAGGTAACTCGTGTTCTGGCCAGGGCAGAGGAAGGGTCCAGGAAAGATGTGAAAAAGAGACAGATTTTTTTTATTTTCCATTTGAAGTTTTTGGAGAGAGAGAGAGAAGGTGAGAGGAAAAACAAATATTTGTGTCAAATTCCTAATTTATTATTATCCGAATTTTTATTGGATAAATTGTAAGTAAAAATGTCAAGTTTACGTATATATATAATTTTCTCTTTATTTTTTTCTACCATGTTTTATTAATGGAGGAATGAAATTTGTGGTGTATCTTTGTATTAGAACCTTAATTCATTTTCCTTGTATGTGGGTGTGTGTTTGTTTCATTTAAAAAAATAAAGATAAAAAATAATGAAGGGCTCTAAGTTTAAACAAAAGAAGGTTCATCCTTTCTTCTTTTCTACACTATCAAAATTTGAAAAATTATAACCTATTTTCTATGCTTCTTCCACCCACTATGCTTCCACTTTATCCTGTACGAAATGCATTATTACATTAAAGTTTGCAAAAAAAAAAAAAAAAAAATTGTATATTGATTGGATAAAGAAAATTTGACGAACCCTAGTGAGGTTAATTTGAGGCTTTGAGACAAGTAAATCAAGTTTTTATTTTTTTTGGAGATAATATAGACAAAAGACATAAAGGATAGGAAAAGAGAGAGTAAAACAACAAGACTTATAACACTAGTACTTACAAAATGACTTAACTTTTGTAAGTAACAAGTTGATTTAATAGAAACTAACATTTTTAATTATCTAAAGAGAAAGTTATTATTATTATTATTATTATGATGGAAAGCTTTATATCATTAAACTAGAATTTGTATATGAGGGGTGGCCATGTGCATCACAGTTCTCTTTTTTCTTTTTTTAATAAAAAAAGCTACAAGAAAAAGAATAGAAAAAGTGCACCAACATAACAACTTAAGTAATAAGATGTAATTGATAGACAAAGATTGTAAAATGGTAGTGTAAGGATACAGATCCGGCCTGATCCAAATGAGCGTAGGAAACAGGCCCAAATGGCCTCAAACAATAGAATTTGTAGAGGATGGGCTTGGAACCTAGGTCATTTTGGATGATGGAAAGCAAAAACGTTGGGCTAGGTCCACGTTTGCTTGCAAAGAGATTGTAATGCAACATAGGCTTTCCTCGGATATGAGCCGAGGAGCTTCTGTATTAATTTCTCTTGTTTTCCTTAGAAAAATACCTCAAGTCCCTCCCTCTCTATTTATATCCTTCTTTCTTGTGCTTCCATTCATGGAGTCTTCAATGCAGATGCCTTTCCCATCCGCCATCCTCTTGGAATCTTCCCCCAATGGCTATAAGGCTGATCACCGTCATCTCAGATGTCACTTCCTCATTAATGCGGCCAGAGGTGTAGGTACAAAGCCTTTAATGCGGTGGCAGCAGCTTTCTATAAGGCGCTCCCCACTTGTTCTTCCTTTTTGTATTCCTCTGGGGCGCACCTTGGCTTGTTAAGCTTTTTGGCTTCCCCTCTAAGCACCACGATGCATCTCATGGCCCTTACCTTGGTCAGCCGAGGACGCACCTCTCCTCGGACTATCCCATCTGGCCTCTACTTCCACAGTGGGCTTGTGGGTCTTTAAGTTCGGTGCCCTTGTTGTCGCCAAGCCATCTTTGGACAAGTTAGTGTCCTCGGATTAGGCCCAAGGCCCAAAGGCATGTATTTACGTTTCTGTCCCCACAACAGCCTCTCAAAAATTTATTTTATTCCCATCCGAGGAGAAAAATGAATTTTTGACCCAAATCCACAGTTTCCACATGCCTCTCAAACTGCTATACACCAGGCGTCCATCTGGCCATTCTGAAACGGCTCCTGACGCTTCGTGACCCGCAATGCCCTCATTAATTGTTCTAAGTAACTCCCTGTCGTCCACGTTCAACAGTGAGATGCAGATCCAACGGCCCAGGTTTTTTTTTTTTTTTTTTTCAAAAATTTGAGCGGGATAACTCTTATGAATTTCTACCCCCCAAACATTCAAAACGTTTAGGAAGTCGTGAAGTTAGCCATTACTCCAAAAAGTAATCGCGTCCTAGAAACATCTACTTTCACTTTCTCTCAAGAAGCTCTCCAAAAGTTGTATACCTCTCTTAGTAAGTTTCCATTCTTCTAGTTCCTTTCTCCTCAGCTGTCAACTTCTACTCCCCTTCTTTGTAAATCTTCGTTCTCATTTCGACCCGATGGGAAGTTTCAAGTTTCTGGTAGCTACTGACTCCGGCATGGAAGGATTCCAAGCCAAATACCACATTCCCATGGAAGTGGGCTTGAAATACTGCCCCCCCGAGGCCATAGCTAACTCTAAGAAGAAAGGGCAAGTTGTCATTCCCATAATTGCCTTCTTAGAGGGTGGGATGACACTTCCAATGAAAAATGTCACCAGTGAATATCTCCGTAACCATAGGTTGTACCCCAACCAATGTACACCTAACATGTTTAGGGTCTTAGGTTGCGTAAACGCTCTAAACGAGCCGATGGGTCTAAACCTCACATGGCACGATGTAGCCGTTTTGTATGAATGCCACTAGTTGAAAAACGTAGGGTATTATCTCAAGTCCCGGTCTAGTGTCGTTAGGCTTATATAATGTCTCCCCAAATCTAACAAAGGCATGAAGGACGACTACTTAATCACCTTTGGGAGATGGTACAACGGTCCTCATTGCCCTATTAGAGAGGGGAAACCAGGTGTGGTTGGCTAGGATTTAGGATCTCCGGTCTAAGCTTCAGTTCTTTCAGCTTCGTTGTTTGAATTTATCGCGCTTTAATATTTTCTTTTGTTTGTGGGTTTGTGTGGGCCTGACCATATCTGGTTTTTTGGATGTTTTTCTTGCAGATAAGCAACACGTATCTCCTTGGCTAGGGGAAGTTAACATCTTGGACCTTAACAGAGTACTGAGATTCGAGGTGTTCGTCAAGGAGGAGCTACATGTGAGGGCTGCCCATCTTATACTGGGGTACGACCCTCTGTCAAATGCCTTCCAAGAGATTGACAACGCTATCGTCGCGGCTGACAAGAGGCACAGGCGGATAGACGTTTTCAAGCCCAACTTCCTCACTTCATTCGACTTGCCAGACGACCCATCCATCATCCTATACGTGCCTCATTCTGGTGTGGTCCCTCTTTCGGTGCAGCCCATAGCAACTGTTGCCCTAGAAGAGTCCACATTTTCCCGCCTATCTCTTGAGGAAGAGTAGACCAATTCAAGCTCGAGGAAGCTGAGAAGCCTAAAGAGGGCCACATTGTCAATATCTCGAACGCATAGGACGACCCCACTGAGGCCTCCAGGATAAGGGGTTTGATAATTTCTCAGGTAGACAGCAGCACCCAAGAGGAAGACATGGCCAGTCTAAGGTCGCTCATGAATGTGCGAGGTGCACAAGTGGCCAAGAAGGATGCCGCTGGGTCCCAACTTCCCTCTCAGCTACCCTCTCCTCCTCTTCCTCCTCTTGTCAACCCCAAAGCTCCTACCCTTGTCCTTAAGAAGAAAAGGAAAAATGAGAGCGAGGAAGTCGAGGAGGCACAACAAAAGAAGCTGAAACAACAACAACAACAACAACAACAAAAACAACAACAGAAAGCTGTGAAGGACAGGACATATGCCCCCTTGGTGGAAAGTGGAGAGAGCCATGGGTAGGCCGAGGTGTGCCGCGCACAGTCTTTCTAGTCTCCTGCGCTGGAGTTGGACGGAACTCCCATCCCTGACCGCTCCAACATAAGAGAGTTCCAAAAAGGGCACTCCCTTTATCTAGCCGAGGCCCTTGAACAGCCCCTGCTCCTTCCCAAAGACATGGAAGCCCTCAAGCAGATGCAGCAGCAACAACTATTCCTTTCCCTGAAGAGGGACCTAGGCTTGGTACGTATTGTCCAACCTTTCTTGCTTGTACAAGCTTGGGAATATGCTCACTGCACTACATATGTTTTCTATGTGCATACAGGCCATCCAGGAGGTCTTCGTGGCTAAAAAATAGGTAAAGGACGCTCAGAAGAAGGCCAATGCTGAGCTCAACATTAGAGTTGAGATGGAGAAAGCTCTTGGCCTAGCCGAGGCAGAGAAGGAGAAGCTCACCAAGAGGCTGACGGCGGAGGAGCAGCTGAAGAGAAATGCCGAGGCTGAACTCAAGCCGAGGAGCAACGTAAGGAGCTCCGAGGCTACAAGGAGGATCTCGATGCGGCCTAATAGGGCATTGCCTTTTTTAAGGAGGAACTGGCAAAGGCCGAGGACAGGGCTTGTGCTGTTAAGGAGGCCGCTGACGCTACCTCGCTTGCTTCTTTCCACAGGGGGGTCGAGGAGGCAAAGACCCGTTTGGTCAAGGAGTTGGCCGACCTGTGCAGGGAGTACTGTAGGCAGGTGTGGTCGGAGGCTCTGAATGTGGCAGGTGCTCCTGCCACATCTAAATGGAGAAAGGCTAAGAACGTGTGGTAACCCCCTAATATCCGCAAATTTGACGCTCCCCTTCCTTCAGCTCCTTCCACCTCCCTGATAGCTCCTACTTTTCCTCAAGTCTCAATGCGTTCAAGCCAAGATGCCCTCTTGGAGGAGAAGACCGATAAGGACAAGGGGAAGGGGACAATGGCCCTACCAAAGGCAGAACCTGCTAATGCTCCTCCGACCCTTGAGGGTACTGCTTCTCTGCCTGCAAAGCTCAAGCCACCAGGAGAAGAAGGCAAGATCTAGTTGGCTGAGGTGAAGCCTAAAGAGGATCCTCCACCAAAGGCCAAGACCTAAGCTGTTGAGGGCTCTTTTGAATTTTCGTTCAATACAAACACTTTATCGTTTTTGCCCCTTATATATTTATTTCCCTATGTAACCAAGTTATGATTAATGAAAAGGGTTTTGATTTTCAACTTCTTCACAAGTATTTCTTAGACATGATTTCCATTATCAGTATCTCTTGCTAACATGCTATGAAGGTGTTTAAGGTACAAATAGATACGGCCAGTTTCATTTATAAACTTACTCCTTTAATAAGTAATTTGCATGCGAGAATTGTGCAGAATTTCATGCTGCAAAGATCAACTAAGCGCATAAGAAAGAAAAAGACTTGGGTAAAAACTTGAACCCATGTAGCATTCAAACATGAGAATAGGTTTAGTCTCACTCAACACTTACAAGTACGAACTGAAATGTAAGTTTCTCCCATGAATGGGTGGTCTGAGGACCACGCATAATTACAACTTTGCTTAACGCTTAGTAAAAACGAATTGCATGTTAATTTTTTCCAAAGCGGATGGTCCGAGGACCTGACGTAGCTAAGGTTGACATTAACACTTAGTAAAAAATATGAACTTCATGTTAAATTTTCCCAAAGCAGATGGTTCGAGGACTCGACTTAGCTAAGGTTGACATTAACACTTAGTAAAAACGAGCTACATGTTAAATTTTTCCAAAGCAGATGGTCCGAGGACCCGGCGTAGCTAAGGTTGACATTAACACTTAGTAAAAACGAGCTGCATGTTAAATTTTTCCAAAGCAGATGGTCCAAGGACTTGGCATAGCTAAGGTTGACATTAACACTTAGTAAAAAAATACGAGCTTTATGTTAAATTTTCCCAAAGCAGATGGTCCGAGGACCCTGAGTAGCTAAGGTTGACATTAACACTTAGTAAAAACGAGCTGCATGTTAAATTTTTCCAAAATAGATAGTCCGAGGACTCGGCGTAGCTAAGGTTGACATTAACACTTAGTAAAAAATATGGAGGTTGGGTTTTTGTCTGACAATGAAGATCATAAAATTAACAACTAACACAACATGATAACAACTGAACAAATGGCATGAATGCCTCTCATTAATAATAGTACCTTCGCAAGTTATTTACATTCCAGGGGCGTTTCACGACTTTTTCATCTAGATCGGCGAGATAATACGCCCCTATGCCGGCCACTAAAGTTACACGGTAGGGCCATTCCTAGTTTGGTCCCAATTTACCCTATGTTGGATTCCTAACAGTACCCATAACCTTCCTTAAGACTAAGTCGCCAGGAGCAAGGGGCCTTGATTTCACGTGGGAGTCATAACCTTGCTTAAGCTTCTGCTGGTAGCAAGCTAGCCGAACCATTGCATTTTTGCGCCTTTCTTCAACTAAGTCCAGCCCCTTCTGCAGTAAATCATCATTTTTGTCTGGGGTGAAGGAGTGCGTTCTCATCGTCGGAAACCCCATTTCTAGAGGGATCACAGCTTCATCCCCATAAGCCATCGAAAAGGGTGTTTCTCCCGTAGATCTTTGTGGTGTAGTGCGATACGTCCATAAAACATGTAGTACCTCTTCCACTCATATGCCTTTAGCATCATCCAGTCTTTTCTTGAGCCCATTAACTATCGATTTATTGACAGCCTTAGCCTGGCCTTTCCCCTGCGAATAAGCTGGTGTAGAATATCTGTTTGTGATGCCGAGGTCCTCACAGTACTTTCTAAAGGCCTTGCTGTCGAACTGCAGGCCATTATCCAAGACAAGATTGTGTGGGATTCCAAACCTGGTAATGATATTCTTCCAGACGAATTTCTTTGCATCTACGTCTCTAATGTTTGAGAGGGGCTCTGCTTCAACCCACTTGGCAAAGTAGTTTGTTCTAATAAGCAACCATCTTTTATTCCCTGTTGCCTTGGGGAAGGGTCCCACAATATCCAAGCCCTACTGAGCAAACGGCCAAGGACTAGTCAAAGAATTAAGGGCACCCTCAGGCTGATGAATGTTGGGAGCAAACCTCTGACATTGATCGCACTTTCTCTCATAATCTTGCGCCTCTCTCTACATGTTCGGCTACCAATATCCCTAGGTAAGGGCTCAGTGAGCTAATGACCTTCCTCCCGTGTGACTACCACATATTCCTGCATGTAATTCTTCCAAGAGCAGCTCCGTTGCTTCAGGGTGTATACACAGCAGGTAAGGTCTAAAAAAAGAGTGTTTGTACAATTTCCCATCCTCGGATAGCCAAAACCGCGGAGCCTTTCTACGTATGTTGTCGACTTTAGTCCTTTCCTCCAGTAAAACATCATTTTTAAGGAAAGACACTATCGGATCCATCCAACTGGGTCCCATTCTGACCTGGTGAATCTGGATGGCATCTCCACTTGTCCTAGTGGGTTTAAATAAGTCTTCAATGAGGATGACCCAGGGTAGGCTCTGAGCCAAGGAGGTTGTAAGTGTGGCCAACGAGTCGGCATGGGTATTCCCATTCTTAAAGATATGCAATATTGTAAAAGACTCAAATTTGGACTGCAAGTATTTGGCACGGGTTAAATACCCTTGCATTCTTTGTTCCCTAGCCTTTAACTTTCCCTCCACCTGGCCGACCACCAGCTGCGAGTCTAAGAACACCTGCATCGCATTTCCTTCCATTTTTTGAACCATATCCATTCCCACTAACAAAGCTTCGTACTCGGCTTCATTGTTGGTAGCCAAGAATGTCAATCTCAACGACTTCTCCAAGACAATTCCCTCTAGGGATACCAAAACTACCCTTACACCAGACCCCATCTGGTTGGCTGCTCTGTCCACGTATACTTTCCATATCGAGGATTCCTTACACGAGATCATACCGACTGACTTTCCATCCATGCCCCACCCCTTAGGGTTCTCTTCCACTAAAGGCTCAGCAAACTCCGGCACTAGGTCGGCAAGGACTTGCCCCTTCATGGAGGTACGAGGCATGCACTTGATGTCAAAGGCTTCCAGGATAGTTCCCCATTTGGCAATTCTGCTAGAATAGTCAGCACTCCGCAACACTGACTTAAGGGGGAGTGGAGTCAACACAACGACTGTATGAGATTAGAAGTAGTGTGGAAGCCTGCG
Organism: Castanopsis chinensis; assembly: GCA_032878915.1. NCBI lineage: Eukaryota > Viridiplantae > Streptophyta > Magnoliopsida > Fagales > Fagaceae > Castanopsis > Castanopsis chinensis. The sequence continues at coordinate 2,715,104 of JAVQMG010000121.1, forward strand.
AGTAATGTGTACCACAGTTAGAATCGCTTTTTCCAACGGTAAATACCGTATCTCGGCTTCCTGCAGAGACTTGCTCACATAATAGACCGGTCTCTGTATACCGTCATCATCTCGTATCAGAACCAAGCTGACGACATGAACAGCCACGGCTATATACGCGAACAAAACTTTATCTACGTCTGGGCGAGACATAATGGGTGGCCAAGAGAGATACTTCTTTAGCTGCTGGAAAGCTATGGAACATTCTTCAGTCCATTCAAATTCCTTCCACTTATTTAATAGCTGGAAAAAGGGTCGGCATCTATCCGTGGACCGAGAAATGAACCTATTGAGAGCGGCCGTTATCCCTGTCAGCTTTTGGATCTCCTTTGGATTTTGAGGAGGTTGCAAATTGCAGATTGCTGTGATTTGGGCGGGGTTGGCCTTAATCCCTCTAGAGTGAGCATGTAACCCAGAAATTTGCCAGACCCCACACCAAAAGAGCACTTAGAGGTGTTCAGATGCAACATGTGCCTCCTTAACGTCTGGAAAGTGTCGTTTAAGTCGGCCACATGCACGGATATAGCCTTGCTCTTTACTACCATGTCATCCACATATACTTCGACGGTTTTTCCTAATTGAGCTTCGAACATTCTCGTCATCATCCTCTGATAGGTAGCCCCAGCATTCTTCAAGCCAAAAGGCATTACTTTGTAATGATAGTTACCGGTGGGAGTGACAAAAGCGGTCTTCTCCTAATCCTCCAAAGCCAAAGGTATTTGATGGTACCCCTGAAAGGCATCTAGAAAACTCATCCAAGGGTGGCCGATAGTAGCGTCCACCTGCTGAACTATGTGAGGCATTGGGAAAGAGTCTTTGGGGCAGGCCCTGTTAAGGTCCGTAAAATCAATACATACCTTCCATTTTCCACTTTTTTTCTTCACCACCACTGTGTGCGCTAACCATTCAAGATAAATTACTTCCTTGATAGCCCCAGCCTCTTAAGTCTGATAACCTCCTCTTTAACGGCGTCGGAATGTTCCTTAGAAGAGCGCCGAGGTGGTTGCCTTTTCGACACTGCAGCTGGGTTGACATTCAGGTGGTGACAGATGAAGTCTGGGTCAATCCCAGGAACCTCGTAAGCACCTATGCAAACACGTCAAGGTTTTCTTTCAAAAACACGACTAACTCCTCCCTTTCTTCGGCTGGCAATTGGGCCACTACTTGGAAGAACCTTGCAGGGTCACTATCCACAAGAATTCTATCCAACCCTTCACACGTGGGCTCTTCTGCCACTATCTCCCTAGTTGCGGCAGAAGAGGTTGACTGCTATGGGATAAATGTGGCCAAGTCCGAGGGCTCTGGCTTTGGCTTGCGCAAAATAGCAGCTGTTAGGCACTGTTTTGCCGCGGACTGACTCCCGATAATCTCTTCAACCTGACCATCAAACGGGAACTTTACCTTGGAGTGGAGAGTTGAGGAGACAGCACCCAGAGCATGCAGCCACGGTCTCCTGACAATGGCCGTGTAGGGAGAGTAGGCGTCAACCACAATGAAATCCACTTCGACCACTACTGGGCCTGACTGCACAGGCAGCCTAATCTGCCATTTCGGGACGACGGCCTTCCCCTCGAAACTTATTAGAGGCGAGTCATAGGCTGAAAGATCCTCTAGCCTCAAGTTCAACCCCTTGAACAGATCAGGATACATAATGTTTGCACCACTTCCCTGATCAACCATTACCCTCTTCACAACGTAGTCTCCTATTCTTAACATGATGACCAAGGCATCATTGTATGGTTGGATGGTCCCTACTTTATCCTCATTCGAGAAGCCTAGAATTGGAGGTACATTACCCTTAATCCTCTTCGGCTCGGAGCTAGAGTACTTGGCAAGAGCTCGTGCCACAGACATCACCCTGGAAGGGCAAGAACCTGTCCTCCCCGGGGCAGCGAGAATGACACTAATGGTCCCCAAAGGGGGTCTCGAAGCATTGTTGCCCTGACTTTCCAGACCAGAATACTCTCCCTGCGCGTCAGGCCAGTATAGGAATTGCTTCAACTTTCCCTCCTTCACCAACTGCTCCAAATAGTTCCATAAATTTCTACAATTCTCAGTTGCATGACCTTTCTCCTGATGATATTGGTAGTGAAGGTTCTAATTACGCCTCGTGGGGTCCCCTACCATCTTGCTGGGCCACCTAAAATATGGCTCGTGGTGAATTTTCTCAAACACTTGTTGCACGGGTTCACGAAACACAGTGCTAACCACCTGAGAGGAGGCCGGACCAAACTGCCCAACAAAATCCCTCCTTAGCCTACTGTTGTTGTACTTGTCCGACCTGAAATCCCTCCTCTCTTGAGGGATAACCTTTACTTTCCCCTTTCCTTGTTACTAATCTTCCTCGACCCGTTTATATTCGTTAATACAGTCCATAAGCCGACGTACACTTTTAACAGGCCTCTTGGTCAAAAATTTCCTCAGATCGTGCTCATTTGGAAGGCTAACTTTGAAAGTGCTTATGGCAACCTCGACGAAGTCCCCGTCAATTTCATTGAACATCTCCCAATACCTGTCGGAGCATGTCTTGAGTGTCTCCCTCTCTCTCATAGCCATGGATAACAACGAATCTAAGGGCTGAGGGACCTTACTGCAGGTGATGAACCGAGAATCAAATTCCCTGGTGAGCTTTGTGAAGGAATCCATAGAGCCTGCTTTCAGGCCATTGAACCATCTTATCGCGACAGGTCCCAAGCTGGAGGGAAAAATTTTGCACATCAAGGTCTCTTCCTTAGAGTGCACCGCCATTCTTTGACTAAAGTGACTCACATGTTCCACCGGGTCCGTCTGCCCATTATAAATGGTGAAGGTTGGTTGGGTAAATAGCCTCGGAAGCTTTCCCTTCTCAATCCTATGCGTGAAGGGTGATTTGGAGATTTGGTGGAGCACCCTGCTCAAAGCGTTGTTAGCCAAGCCCCTAGAAGAGGTATTCTTACCCTTAGGGCTTCGAGGGTAGTCGTCCTTGTAGGAGGAGGATCCACTAAGAGGAGTTCCTGACTTGGGGCTGCCGCTGCTATTGCGAGAATTTGCTAAAGAAGGATCCGAAGGAGAGGGAGTACGCCTTCATTTCTCCCGATGCAGCTTCTTCTTCAAATGGTCAATCTCCTTCTGCATGGCTATGACACTTTCTTCGCAGGAGGTTTTGCTTCCAGCCCGTGTATGACTCCTCCCTCGCGTATGCTCCGTACGCACACTAGCTTCTCGATCTCTTTCCCGCTCTAGCTACGAAAGGTGATCCTCATGCTAGGATCCCATGGACTCTACATGGTGTGAACCTGAGCCTTCTATGATGTCTTACGCCCTTTTTCTCAAGGTTTCCCACATGGCGCCAATTGTAAGGACACAGATCAGGCTTGATCCAAATGAGCGTAGGAAACAGGCCCAAATGGCCTCAAACAATAGAATTTGTAGAGGGTGGGCTGGGAACCTAGGTCGTTTTGGATGATGGGAAGCAAAAACATTGGGCTAGGTCCACGTTTGCTTGCAAAGAGATTGTAATATAACGTAGGCTTTCCTCGGATATGAGCCGAGGAGCTTCTGTATTAATTTCTCTTGTTTTCCTTAGAAAAATACCTTAAGTCCCCCTTTACAATGTTCTCTCTCTCTCTCTCTATTTATATCCTTCTTCCTTTTGCTTCCATTCATAGAGTCTTCAATGTAGATGCCTTTCCCATCTGCCATCCTTTTGAAATCTTCCTCCAATGGCCATAAGACTGATCACCGTCATCTCAAATGTCACTTTCTCATTAATGCGGCTAGAGGAGTAGGTACGAAGCCTTTAATGCGGTGACAGCAGCTTTCTGCAAGGCACTCCCCACTTGTTCTTCCTTTTTGCGTTCCTCTAGGGCGCACCTTGGCTTGCTGAGCTTTTTGGCTTCCCCTCTAAGCACCACGGTGCATCTCATGGCCCTCACCTTGGTCAGCTGAGGGTGCACCTCTCCTCAGACTATCCCATCTGGCCTCTACTTCCACAGTGGGCTTGTGGGTCTTTACGTTCGGTGCCCTTATTGTCGCCAGGCCATCTTCGGACAAGTTAGTGTTCTTGGATCAGGCCTAAGGCCCAAAGCATGTATTTACGTTTCTGTCCCCACAGATAGTATTAATTACTTATTATATCCATCAATCATAACTCATGATGGTGTGAAAAATTCCATCGTAAGAAAGGCTCCTAAAAAAGTAGTGGAGAGCATAAACAATGCGATTATAGAAAATGAAAACATTCCCGTAAAAAAGAAGAATATATAGAAAAAGACTTTGTCGTCGTACTTGTCGTCTTATGATCAAGCATCTTAATTTCCTAGGCAAGTTCCCTCCTTGTTTCTCGGACCATACGATGAGCTTATATAGTTATAGTTGTAGTGCTCATGTTGCTCGACTTTGCTAAGCTGATCTAAATCTAAAACACCGCACAGAAGATGACCCAAACTGATCAGTAGTAAGTAACAAATAACCCAAATCATTTCTTTTTCTTTCGTTAGTTGTTTGTCTTTGTTTTTCTTCACTCTTTTTCTCTTCCTTTCAAGTTTGTTTCTTGACCAATTAATTCAATATTAAAGATTGATGCATCATAATTATTTCTTAGCTAATTTTTTCCTGTGATTAATCCTTGATGGCAGTTTTAGCAGTGGCTTAGAGTTGGCAAATTTCGTGGTGATCCCTGATATCCTACAAGCAGCATGGACTGCAATTAGTGAACTATATAAAGAAACCAGTCAAAAAGAAGAACCATCTTCCTCAGTGAAATTCAAAATTTATGAGCCACTAAACTGTACAATCATAGCTTTTTTCACTTGGCCTGCCAATAGCAAAGACTGTGTTCAGGGAAATGAAGGAGGAGATTTTGTTACATCATCAGCTCTTAACGGGGATTTTATTTTTCGTCACTTCAATTTCCTGTGCACCAAAAGCAACCCAAAGTTCTCCGTTAACAAACCTGCGTAGGAGCTTTTTAAATCCATTTTTGATGTGCTCCCGAAATCTGTGGTACCTTCTATACTCTGAAAAATCCTCTTTCTTTATTTTTTCATTAATTTTTTATTTTGGTCATAGCACTTGTAAACTTGGCAAAAGTTAAGCAGTCAAGAAACTCAAGATTAGTTCAACTATAGGTCATAACTAATTGCCTGAACAATATCATTGCCTAAAATTTTCTTTTAAGTTTATACATGTTTTGTCAAAAGTAGCTTTGAATAGGGATAAGAAGAGAAGAGACCAACGTGTGGTTGGTAGTCCTCATTTGTCCGGAGACTATTTTTTTTGGGAAATGTTTTTCTGCCTACTAGCATGCGGTAATTGCTGCACAATAGATTATGCGGCAATAAAAAGAAACCAAAATATCTATGGTTTTATCTAATCATATTTAGTGCACATGACTCTTAAACATATGTTAGTGTTTTTTTTTTTTTTTTAAAACTGTGACATAACTCATTATGTAGCAATTGCTCGTATACAACAAATCCTTTCCTAAAACATTCTAGAAAATTGAAATGATGTCTAAATTGACCATTCTATTTCAATTCTATTAACTAATAATTAATTAGCAGGAATGGTTATGTGCTTACCATGTATTATTTTAAATTAACTTTATACTTTTTTATAGTAACGTGGTCACACACCATGTGATCATTTTAAAATTAAAAAGAATGATTATGGGCTGTCCATGTATTATTTTAAAAAATCGATATCAATTTTCATTTTCTATTCTGTCTCAAAAAAAAAAAAAAAAAAAAAAAATCATTATCTTTGCCAAGATATCACGAGATATAATGATACAATATTTTAAACTATTCCCCTCATTAAGTTGTCTATCCACTACCTAATTTTATAATATGTTCCAAAACAGTAATTTTTTACCTTTTGTTTTTTTATGATTTCCAGATTGTTTTATGTTTATAAATATGATTATTTTTAATTATTATTAAATCATGATATTTGTGCTCAGGTGCTTTTAAATTGTAAGTTTTGTTCATTTTTATTGAAATGATCTTTCAGTCTTACTTTGAATTTTTTGTTTTTTGGCTTAGTATTACTTTGATTTTTCGTCGTCTAATGTGTTTCGTTTCATATATATATCTCTCTCTTTCTCTCTTCCTTGTCGTGGTGTCACCGATTTATGATGACTAATTACTATATATTCTTGACTCTGTGTACTCATGGCTTTTGACATGGTAAATCAACTCATCTCTCCCTTTCATGCTGATGGTGTTAACTGTTAATTAAGATGACTAGTTATTTTTATTATTTGCAATCATATTACTAATTATTATTAATTGATTATATTCTTTGACTTTACATACTAATGACTTTTGAGATTATAATTTATTTTATATTTAAATTATTCTAATTGCAAGATGCTCATTATCTCTTTTTATATTTGTATTATTCTGTCTTTAAACTAATAGATTCTATCATTTTATTTAATTGTGTAAGTTTTATTGATATGTTGGAAAAAATTTATTTGATTTTACAGTTTTACATATCCAAATTAGTTCAGTTGAAGAATTTGTTGGACTAGCTAGGTAAAATGGAACAAATCAAATAAGGTAAAAAAGACATACCTCTAAAGAATTTAAAATAGAACATAAGCTTATTTTCACATGTTGGCCAGATTATAAGTTTTCGTGCAACATATGTGGTTCAAAAGTTTACTACATGTTTGTACCATTCCAAGCTCGGTCCCCATTTGCTACTGGAAGATTAATTTCAAAAGTTTTGTTTCTTATTCGTATGAAAAAACTAATGTTAATTTAATTTATACAAACTTAATTGGTAGTAATATTAGTCTTAGATAATTTATCATTGAGATGAAGTTATATATGTTGAATTTATTAGGAAGTTGTATTTCATTATTTTCTTATAGGAACTTTTCTTTTTTTGGGTTTTGACATAATTGTATATTTATATTTTTTTGTTACACTGGTTAGTGACTAATATTCATAGTTACCATGGCACACATGGCACAATAATATTTAAGAATGTTTACAATATGCTATATAAGTTTAATTATTATACCCCCTCAAAAAAAAGTTTTATTATTGTTTTTATTGAACTTTGAGAATGTGACATGAACAATTATACATGAGTTGTATTTATTACACAAACAGTTTTTTTTTTTTTTTTTTTTTTTTTTTTTTTTTTTTTACAGATAGCCCAAAAACAACTAAAACTATGACTTAACTCACAATTTTCATGTCAGAAATTGTGACTTCAACTCACGGTTTTAATTGTTTTTTGCTATATGTAAAACGGTATAAAACAGTTTTTGTGCAACAAGTATTTCCCAATATATTAAGATGATTCTATTCATATCATAATGCAGATGGCCAATTTCAAACCATTAATTATCACTGGAAACTCTCTGGGAGGTTCTGTTGCCTTTCCCTTCACCTTATCACTGCTAGAAAAAATCAATTTTACAAACACCAAACGCCCACTTTGCATCACTTTTGGTTCACCCCTTATTGGTGATGAAGGCCTGCAAGAAGCCATATCAAACTACCCGGCATGGAACTCTTGCTTTTTACATGTAGTTTCTGACCAAGATCCAGTTCCCAGAGTCTTAATTAATGGTTACCGGCCTTTCGGCACATTTCTCTTGTGTTCAAAGCTAGGTTGTTCTTGTTTTGAGGATCCTCGAACCATTTTGGAGTTGTTGAAGCCAACCTATTCAGGGAGTCTTGGAAATCAAGATCCTAATCCGATTTTTGACCTCTATGGAACATTTGTGAAGGATATCAACCGAAAGGTAATTTGTAAGGATACTAAAAAGTTGCCTGAAAGGACTACAGAACCATTGCAGGCATGCATTATTACACAAATAGTAGCAATTGGACTAATGCAACCAAAGGTAACTCAGTTACAATTCTCTTTGGATTGTGCATATATAATTAAAATGCTTACTTGAGCTATATCGTTGTATGGTCCTTCTATGTTACACCTAGACAATACAGTGAATACACCAAATAGAATAGTGTAATGAATGAAATGCTCACCGATTAACAACTAATTCCAAAGCCTCCAATGTTTCTTACATATATAAAAATTACTACAATTTGAAGTCTGTCTTTGTCCTTGTGATTTTTTAAAACTCCTCTTCTTGCCCAACTCACATTTACAAGTTATTACAACAACAACAACGACAGAATGTTGACATCAACATTATCATTACAGAGACAGAAAAACGGGAAAAATTGACAGCAAAAAGGGAGGCTTTTGATCCCACCAAGGGGTTGAATGACATTAAAGTGTATATGGCCTACCTAGAATAGTATAAGAAGTTGTGTAAAGATGAAGGAATTGGATACTATGACAGATATAAGATTGAAAGCCGAAATGGAATGAAGAAGACTGATATGGATGTGGTAAGGTATAAAAAATCCCTCACATGTTTTTGGGAAGAAATGGTTGATCAAGCGGAGAAAAGACCCCAGACAGTAGGCACCTTCCTTCGTACCTGCTCGATCTTTGGGGGAACAAATTTCCGAAGGATGATTGAACCACTGGATATAGCTGACTACTACAACATTTAGGGCTTAAGAGACTACATAAGTAATGGAAGGTTTGAACGTTACAAAAAATTGGAGCAATGGCTGAAAGAAATTGAGAAACCTTCAAGTTCAAGTGGTCCAAATGATTTGAAGAAACAGAATGTGAAGTCAAGTCTGACGGAGGATTCTTGCTTTTGGGCACATGTTGAGGAGGCTCTCATTTTATGCGACTCGCTAACTGGCAGAGAATCAAGTGTTATGAACAAAGAATCATCAAAGAAGAAACGAAAATCAAGTGCTATGGACGAAGAATCATCAAAGAAAAAACTGGTTGAGTTTGAAAACTATGTATATGGTTTGATGAAAAATTATGCAGTATCTTCTGAGATTTTCTTACCTAAGAGCAGCTTCATGAAATGGTGGGGAAAGTATAGAGAAATTTTGGAAACTTCTTAAAGTTCACCTCTCACTAACTTAATTAAGAATGTCGAGAATTATGAGGAATATACTAAAGGCACCTTAGTGATTCCTGAGATGTAAAATTATATATTTCAAACTTGTCTGGCATACAAAATTTATTCCCCAATAAATTGTAAATTGAGGACATCATCTTTTGAATCATTATTATTATTAGTCAGCAATCCGCACAAGGCTGAGAATATGCTATTATTTTTGTAATGGAATATATGTGCAATCTATTTTCTAAGAACTTCAAGATCATATAGTAGGGTTAGCCATAACAATGAATTTCTACTCATAAGAATATTATTTAGGCAATAATGTACTTTTAGTCCTTATATTTTGAAATAATTTTATTTTGGTTGCTAAATTGATTTTGCTACTAATGTAATAAAAAAAAATCAATTTTATTTTAGCCCTTGCCGTCAATCTACTAACAAAAATTTTTTATGTGACAGACAAATTGTCTTACTAGCTAACATGGTACTGATGTGACAATTAAAATATTATTAAAAAAAATTATTCGACATTTTTTAAATACCACGTTAGATTTAAATTAATAAAAAATTAAAACAAAAAGCCAAATTGAAAAATAAAAATATTTTTAAAATAAATATTAATATATATATATATATATATATATTTTTTTTTTACTTTTTCTTTTTGTTTTTTTCGTGAGAACATTTCTTCTTTCCCAGAACATGATCTTCATGTTCTTCCCCGGAAAACAAACTAGCAAACCCAAAAGTTTTCTTAAGAAACAAACACACAAAATACCCAAAAAAATTCAGCTCAAAAACAAAAATCATAAATCTCAAATCCACCATTTTTTCAAACACCAGCAAAATCATCAAATCCCAAAGCCCCAAAGTACCAAATTAATCCAAAAATACAACATAACCAACCCAATAAAAAAAAAATCAAACCCAGAAAAACCCATCACAGGCAAGTTGAACCCCACAAATCTAGCAATCCCACCTCAGAACCAAGAAATTTGAACCAAGAAATCCACCTCAGAACTTAGCAAACCTACCTCAGAACCCAACAAATCCCACCAAATCAAACCCAGCAATCCAACAAATTGAACCAAGAAACCCACCTCAGAGCAAACCCACCGAGTCGAACCCAACAATCCGACAAGTTGAACTAAGAAACCCACCTCAAAACCCACCAAGTCGAACCCAACAATCCAGCAAGTTGAACCAAGAAACCCACCTCAGGGTTTTCCACAAAGAGAGAGCGAGAGAGAGAGAGAAGTTGGATCTGAAGCAGAAGCTTCATAATGCGTTCAAATGAACAGTGTTCATCGCTGTCTCTGCCTTCAAAGAGACAGAGGCATTCTCGGCGTCTCTAAGTTCGTCATCACCAGCAATAACCACGTCTCCAAATGCCCTACCCGGTCTTGGTACTACATCTTCTTCCCGTTCCAAAAACCTAATCAGAATTTTCCAATTTCCAAAATCCATACCTCAATTTTACCTTTTTATATAATACCCAGCAAATCCACCAAGAGAGAGAGAGCTTCAATATTTTTGGGTGAACAGAGAGCTTCCATCTTTTATCTAAAAAAAGTATTTTTTTTAATTAAAACTAAAATTGAGTAATTAATTTTTTTTTTGAATTTTCTGATCTGGCCTTTTGTTTTAGGAAAATTCCCTTGCCACATAAAGTGGCACAACATGGACTCACCATACCTCTCTATCAACCACAACTCGTCATATGGGTGAGTTGTGACTAATGTTATGCCATTTTATATAGCACAAGAATTACTCTTTGTTTTAATATTTTGTTAATTTAAATTTGATGTGGCATTTATAAAATGTCAAATAATTTTTTTTAATAATATTTTAATAGTCACGTTAGTGCCATGTCAGCCAGCAAGGTACTCCGTCTGCAACATAGGAGATTTTTGTTAATGGGTTGACGATAAGAACCAAAATAAAATTGATTTTCTTTTTTTGGGACCACATTAGTAGCAAAATCAATTTAGGAACCAAAATGAGAATTAACCCAAAATATAGAGACCAAAAGTATATTTTCACCTATTATTTAAAATATTCATTAAAAAAAGAAGAAGCTATTTTTATCTTGCCATTTACAAAAACAACCAAGTGCAAAAGGAGGGTTTATTTTTTATTTTTCAATTATAAATTATGCCATATTGTTTGGGATTTAGATCCTCTAAATTTTTTGGGGTACTCCATCAAATATATTTCCTTAAATCCTAACTACTCTTTAAAGATTTAATGATCTAGATTTCTCCATATCAGCATTCCACTAATAATATTCTTAATTATTTTGTTTGTAATATTATTTTATTATTCTAAGAATATTTTTAGTGGAATGCTAACATGACAGAATCTAGACCATTAATCCTTAAAGTATAATTAGGATTTAAGAAAATTTATTGATAGAGTAAACTAGTGATGATGTTGAAAATCGTCAGTAATCTATACGATCATCACGTGCTCTAGATAAGATCTGCACAACACAAAAAGAAGAAGAAGACCCTATGAAGAGTACCGGTGTGGTACCGGCCAAATACCGTCCGAAGATCAAGTTAGAAAACTTTCACAACTTTAGAGAGCCAAAGATGGGGGGAATTATGCATACCTTAGTTTGTGACGGCTTTGGGATTTTTATAGTAGTGTAGAGTTGACATTCATTCCATAGCCGAGAAGGTCTTCCCTTGTGGGGAAAATTCTTATTAATACGCGTATCTTATGGGATTCTTTCCTTGTAGAGATCTTCTTCATTAGGGTTATTCGTGGGGCACAAGATGTTTCCATATATACCAATTCGTGGAGTCCAAGCAAAGCCATGTTGGGTCCGTCAAGGGCTTCTTTATCCTCGTTAGCTTCCTCCCATCAACTTCCCCTCTTGTCTGGACGTTCTAGTCGTCAGGTCCCAAATGCCGTTTACTCAGAAGAGGAGACGACAGGTCAAGATTAGAATAGTCGACTTTGAGTGCGTAGACATCGTCTTCTTCATTAAATGTATAGTATGGCTGACGAGTTCATTGAGCCCGACGGTTTTATCTAATGTGAATGAGTTTGATACATTTTCAAAATTACCCTTATCAGTTGCCCCCTACTCCATGGCTTCATCGGCTTTAGTTGAAGGGTTATGGAGTTTGATTCATAGCTTTTCATTTGTTTGGAAAAAGGCGCGTTCATTAATGGTTCCTAGAGCAGCCATCATTTAATGATTAGGACACGTGGCATAGGCAGGTTGGCCTTACTTTTGAACGAAACATCACTTCATTTCCTGTGTATCTTGCACCTTAAGAGCATCATAAAGATGAGGATTTTTGAGGGACATGTTGAAGTTGAGGAAGACTGTAACAAAAACCGTTCCTGCATTTAAGGTAGCCTGAACAGTACCAATAACTGCATTATGATATTCCAAGAACCTGGAATCAAGGAGTGAAATTCTAGAGGCTACAGGGAGTCCATTTCTTTTGTGGAAAGTTAGTGCTAACCTGACTGCACCAAAGTGGAGATGTGTGTACCCTTGTTTTTGCCATGGTATTACAAACTCTCTGGGAAGGGCAAGGGTGGTAAAATTTTCATTTTCACTGGCTGGAATATTGTACTAGTCAAACTTGGAGGCCTGGACATATTCTTTGACAATAGAAGGATGGGAGGGACCTAAAAACTTTTTTATGGATTTTTTGAAGGAATTTTGAGGTTTATCAAACACAGTGTAAGGATTTACAATAGGAAAATCAGTAATAGGAATCTTACTATCTTCAGGTATGTGAGAGATTTCATACAGGTAGTTTAATCTATTTGCAGTGGATTTACAAAGAGGAAGGTTAACAATAGGTGTAGTTGTATCAATAACTACTTTAGATGAACTAGCCATGATGGTTTCTTGAGGGAAGAACTATTTACCTAAGACCTGACAGGACAAAAATGCCACATTTAGGCTTACACGTCCACAAGATAACTCAGGAAAACTGGGTTCTTTAAAATATTAAGAACAACTCCTTAGTGTTCAACTTGATCATCAAATCCAGTGTTTTGATGTGATGAATACAGAGGATCCACATATAGTGGCAACTGTAAATCACAGAGCATACTAATCAAGACAATAATTAAAGTATACTAATCCAAGGAGGGAGAAACTGGTTACAGCACTTCTGTTTGGCTCTGATACGAAGTAGGATATAAGGACAACGGGGGTGTAAGAAGATTAAAAGAACTGGTTTATTGCATATATTACTAAAAATATATAAAAGATAACATGAACATAAGGAATGGAACACAGAACCAAATACAACAAACTAAAGGATATTATTAGGTTTAACAGCTTTTTTCCATTATGCATAAGAGAAACTGAAACATATAATACAAAGACTGGCTTCACTCTTTAACTCTGTCGAACTAAAGATACAAGAGGCCTATTTATAGGCAATAAGTTATAGAAATAGTTTACAATCACAGGATAAGAGATTTCTACAGCAGATGGTAGGAGCTGGCTGATCCTTGACAAATGTCCAAGAGAGTGTGGGACATGAAAATGGATTGAAAAATGTCACCAAGAGCCAATGGTCCTATTTTAGTAGTAATCTTCATCCGAATATGTTGCTGACCACCAGATAGATGTTGTCTAGGGGGAGAAGACAAAAAGTCAGGGATTTCTTGCATGGCTGACAAGTGTCGCAATAAGGGTATAGGGGCCTGGACTAAACCATTAGAAAGGAGAAGTTGCTTGCAAAAAAGTCCACTATTGTTGGCTAGTGGTCAAAAGGCCTTGTAGTAGAGAAAATGCACATGCTGAAGAGTGGACACAAAGTCATCTTGGGGAAAAGAAAGTCTCCTGAAGTTGAAAATATATATATATATATATATATATATTATTTTTTTAATATTGGAAATATCTAGTCGTCTCATCCATCTCTTCCTTAGAACCATTCTTCATCAATATCAGCATCTGGGTCATGGTTATGGTAGTAAGGATCATCATGTCCAATCAAAGGATTGGACATTTTCCAATGGTCCTCATGTGGCCAGTGTTGTCTACATACATTTGGATCTGTTGGGACTATCTCAGGTAGGATTCCCTGGTTAAGGGATTCTGCCATTGTGAGGGAATAATGGCAAGAAATCCAAGACATGTCCATGTGTTTTTGAAGAGTACCGTCAGCATTAGTTACCCAATGCATGTCTGCAGGGTGAAGGATTCCTTCTGTATGCACATTATTTTTGGATTTGAGCTTAAAAACTAAGCAGTCAGAAGGAAGTTTTTGGCTCTAGCGTGGGTGCTCTATTTTGGGATACTTATACCATTGACCATTATGAGCATCATTATTCAAGATTTCAAACCAGAACTTGGTAAAATATTTATTTTCACAAGGGAAAATATATGAGTAAAATTTTGGTTCAAAATGGAGACACAAGTAATACTCATTGAGTAAATACCACATATAGAGATAATGTACAACTGTCCAATTGGTTATCCAAAAGGCAAAAGGGGTTTTCATGGTTCATCTATGTCTGGGAAAATTGCAAGGAAATGACATTGATGTTCTTTAAGGTAGTCATGGAGGACTCTAATGATTCTTTTAGATCTAGCTTCAAGGGTCAAATAGGTTCTTAGATTACTCCGTCGCTTGTAGGTGAATAGATGTCTAGAGAAGCGACGAGTGAACAATCGTTCGAGAGAGCGGGCTATGATGAAGTCTTCTAGTTAGGTCATGCGCCCGAGAAGGGCTTTTCCTGGTCGTCAAAGAGGAAGTCGTCCACCCATTCTCCTAACGACAAAGTGAAGAGTCATGTTGGAGAGGAAGGTAAGGAAGTAGAGGGTGATGACGATGATGATGAGGGGGGAGAGGATGAAGAGTACGTGGGAGAAGATGACAGGGACGAGGGTGAGGGTGATGAGAGAGCTCCTGAGGAAGGAAGCTCAAGAAGCCCCAGTGATGGCCACACTCGTCCCTTTATTCTCCCCAAAATGTGGACCGTTAATGACTTCAAGCCATCGATGACAACCAATATTTTTAAGAATCTATGGGACTGTTTTCAAATTTCGAACCATATCCCAATCCATCTTCTTGAGAAGTTTGAAAAGTGCTACTCGTGGAGGACCGCGGACGTTGGCATGTATAACGCCATGTTTTCGGCAGGACTGAGGCTACCTCTAACTGCGTTACACCGTCAGCTAGCTAACTTCTTAGGATTATCTGTCACCCAGATCGCTCCTAATGCATGAAGGATATTCATTGGAGTTGAAATCTTGTGGGGTCATCTTAGGGGTGGGAACCGTCAGATTACTCTTGACAAGTTCTTCTAGTGCTACCAACCCCTACATATCATCTCGTCTTAGGGGACATACCACTTTGCTACGAGGAAGAAAGCCCTTAGGTTGGTGTCAGACATGCCTGACTCCAATAGAAATTGAAAGGGTCGGTATTTCTTCGTCCAGGGGACAAATTAGGTATGCTGTCCAGAGGAGTGGGTTACAATGCCTTATGGCTTCGGCAATACTTGGGGTATTGTCAAAGACTCAAGTTTAGTGCCATCAGTTTATTTTCTTTTATTGTATTCATTTGTAAAGTATTTAACGTCGTCGTTCCTCTTTTTCAGCTAGTGTTTGCTTGCGCATAACTGACGAGCAGAAGGCTTTTATTCATCGGGTTCTCAAGATTCCATTCGAGGAACAAAAGTGCAAGGACCTGATCACTCTCGTTACACTGCACGCCTATTGTGGTGGTTTAAAGCTGACGCCTGCGACATGTAGGTTGAATAGTTACTCTTGTTGACGTAAGTTCCTCCCTCATTACCTTTTTCTTTCTGTCGTTTCCTTGTCGTCTTTATGTCTAACTCCGTCATTTGTCCTCTACAGAAATGGAGGTAGCCAGAATGAGGGCATTGGTAAAGGCATCAGCTGTGGCATTCAAGAACAAGGAAAAGGAGAAGGGAAAGGATGGAGCATCCTTGTCAGCCCCTAAGGTCGTCAGGAAGAGGGCGCCTAAAAGAAAAGTTAAAGGGAAGGATGATCGTCCTTCTAAGAAAGGAACGGTCACTTCTGGCGACAAACAGCCCAAGAAGTTGTCACCCCCAAAGCTAAGTCATAGAGATGGTAAAGGCTTAATGACAACGATGGGCCTCATCACTCAGGGAACTCGTTGTCTCCTTACGCATAAGGGGTATGCCGTTAAGATGATTGAGTCAATCATCAAGGAGACGGACTTAGATCCCTATACTGAGCAGAAGACGGAGGACTTGGGGGTGTCGGCTCTCTTTGACCTCTCTAGGGTATGTTCTTTTCTCAAACTCTCTTACCTTGTTATTTATTCGTTAGCTGACGGTTGTCTTGTTTCCAAGCGCTAGTGTGCATGAAGGCGTTGTAAGATAGGTGCATCGCCAAAGAAGGAGTGATTGGTTGTCTTAGGAAGCGCAACGAGACCTTGATCAATGAACATGATCATTACAGGATGCCCTCCATACTCTGAACAAGAAGGTGACAGAGCTAAATGAGAAGTTGAAGGAGGAGAACCATCAGCGGGAAAAGGAGCAAGAGGCCAAGGCGACTTTGGAGAAGGAGCTGACGGCTCTCTGCGGGCAGGTGAAGACGACCAGAGTTGACGCCGTGACAAAGTTCAAGGCTTCACAGCCTTTCATTGATGCTTGTGCCGTTTACTACGGTGACAGGTTCGAGGATTGCTTGAAGTAGGTCAAGTTCGTATACCCACACTTGGACTTATCCAAGGTCACCATGGATGACCCCCTGCCGTCAAAACCTACTAGCAACATCGTTTTTTAGGAGACTAACAACTCTACTTAGTTAGAATGGGACCCAAAAAATGGTGTAATTCTTTCTTAATCGGCTGTGGAGATGCCCGTCTCTCCTTTGATCCCATCCACCAAAGATCCTTCTCATGACGCTGAAAACCCTTCTTCTTAGGATGCCTAAAATCCTCCTAAAGACGATGAGAATTCTCCAGTTCAGGACATCAAGAACCCTATAGTTTAGCTTTTTTTTTTTTTTTTTAGTAACAATTTATGTATTTAGTCCTATTTTCATACAATGTTAAGTGCCCTGAAGTTTTTGGGCTTTGTTTGTAAACACTTCACTTTATTTATAGTGCATTATTTTACATATGTCGCTCATGTGTGTTGATCTTTATCTTTTGATATGCATGTCCATCCATCCTTGTGCCTATATGTTCGGATGTGCTTGTCTCTTAGAAGGACTTGGTAAATAACTAGGATGAACCTGTCTACTTTGGTGTACTTGTCCTTCTATAGACTGATTAACAAACTCGTCCCCTTAGACTAGGTAACGAACTTGTCCACGTGGACTTTAATAATTAGAGGTATCCTCATGGGATGAATTCATCCACTTTGTGGACTTAATAATGGATATGTCCACTTTGTGGGCTTAACAGTGAACTCGTCCACTTGTGGACTTAACAATGGACCCGTCCATTTTGTGAACTTGAATAATTTCAAGGCATCCTCATGGGATGAACTCGTCCACTTTGTGGACTTAATAACGAACTCGTCCACTTGTGGACTTAACAATGAGCTCATTCACTTGTGGACTTAAAATAATTTCAGGGCATCCTCATGGGATGAATTCATCCACTTTGTGGACTTAATAACGAACTCGTCCACTTGTGGCCTTAACAATGAGCCTATCTACTTGTGGGCTTAAAATAATTTTTGGGCATCCCCATGGGATGAATTCGTCCACTTTGTGGACTTAATAACGAACTCGTTTACTTGTGGACTTAACAATGAGCCCGTCCACTTGTGGACTTAAAATAATTTCAAGGCATCCTCATGGGATGAATTTGTCCACTTTGTGGACTTAATAACGAACTCGTCCACTTGTAGATTTAACAATGAACTTGTCCACTTGTGGACTTAATAATAAACTTGTCCACTTATGGATGTAATAGTAAACTCATTCACTTGTGGACTTAATAGTAAACTTATCCACTTGTGGACTTATCATTTTTTGTAGAAACGTACATATACTCAAGTCATATCTGAATAACTCCTCTTATTGTGATAAGTACGTGCATAAGTAAAAAATTTTTCTAAAAAAGAATAATTACCTGCCCTTTGGGCATAAAAAGTACTGTAGATAAAAGTTAACTACAAGAAATAAACTACAAATGAGGAGTAGCACCCTTTATGCTATTTTCTACTAGTAGTATTTCTTAAGATGCTCAGCGTTCCATGGATGGGGTAACTTCTACCCGTCTAATGTCTCCAAGAGGTAAGTACTTTTCCTTCGCCATGATGTGACTCTGTAGGGTCCTTTCCAATTAGGTCCGATCTTTCCCTAAGAGGGGTCTTTTGTGGCACTCGTCACCTTCCTCAAACGAGATCTCTAACTTGGAAGTCTCTATGCCTAACCTTGGAGTTGTAGTGCTTGGCCATAAGGTCCTAGTACGGTGCTAGCCTTTGCTCAACTGTCGCCCTGACTTCGTCCATTAGGTCAAGCTGTAGATGCATGGCCTCGTTGTTTCTCCTTTCATCATGATTGTCCACCTATAGCTTGTGAGTCCAACCTCAGCAAGGATAACTACCTCGCTTCTATATGTTAGTCGAACTGCTTCCCGTTATTTGAAACCAAGACTCTAGGGATTCCATATCTACAAATGATGTTCCTCTAGCTGAAGCTTCGTACGTTCTTCTCTTTGATGGTGGCTAGGGTTTCAGCTTCTACCCATTTGGTGAAGTAGTCTATTCCTACTATCAGAACTTTAGCTGTCTCATCGCTATTGGGAATGGGCCCATGATATCCAATCCCCGTTAACCAAAAGGCCATGGGGCCATTATTGGGATGAGCTCTTCTGTTGGCCGTCTGATAACGTTGCTGAACCTTTGACATTTGTCGCAGGCTCTAGCATAAGCCTGGGCATCCTTCTGCATAGTAGGCCAGTAGTATCCAGCTCGAATTAGTTTGTGTACCAACGACCACAACTTTGAATGGTTCTTGCAGATCCCTTCATGGACTTCTCTCATGACATAGTTTGCTTCTTCAGGGCTTAAGCACCTTAGGTATGGGTGGGAGAAGCCTCTCTTGTACAAGACATCTTTTATCAAAATGAATCGTGCTACTTGGACCCTTAACTTCCTTGCGGCTTCTTTATCGTCTAGTAATGTGCCATCTTTCAAATAGGAGACTAACGGTGTGATCTAATTGCTTCCTGTACCTACCTCCTACACATTGATGGTATCTATTAATGGTGAAAACTGAACAAAAGAAAGTACCTTGCCAAGGGTGATCATGTGTTCCGCTGACGCGGCCTTAGCAAGATGGTCGTCTTGCTCGTTCTCTTCTCTTGGGATTTGAACAATCTTGGCATGTAAGTCGTCCACCCTTTTCTTTACTTGCTCCAGGTACTTTTTCATCCTTTCACCCTTATGTTTGTAATCACCATTCACTTGGTTTATGATGACCTGGGAGTCGTAATGAATAGCCACACTCGTTGCCCCTGCTGCTTTGGCGAGATCTAGTTTTGCCACTAGATCTTCGTACTCCACTACATTGTTGGTCGTATGGAAGTCGAGACGAATCATGCATTTAATCTCGTCCCTTTCTAGAGAACGAAGTACAATACCCGCTCTGCTAGCCTGCTTGTTGGATGATCCGTTCGTATGGATACTTCACTGAGGATACTTTCTGCCCCCTGGTCTTCCATGTTAGTGAACTCTGCAATGAACTTAGCGACCACCTGCCCCTTTATGGAAATACACGGGTGGTACTATACGTCGAATTCGCTCAACTCTATTGCCCATAGTGTCATTCGTCTGTCAGCTTCAGAATTGCTCATCGCTCGTCGTAGGGCCTTGCCAGTCAGGATGACCACTATGTGGGCTTGGAAGTATGGCCTGAGCTTCTGATCTGCTATAACCAAAGCAAAGGCAATCTTCTCCATTAGTAGGTACCTTTCCTTTGCACCACGGAGTGCTCGACTGGTGTAGTACACGGGCTTCTACACCTTGTCTTCTTCTCTGTCCAAGGCTGCACTAACAGCAGCTAAGGATACAGCTAAGTAAAGGAACAGTTCTTCCCCTGGTTTGGAAGGACTTAGCAATGATGGGGAAGAGAGGTAGACCTTCAAATCCTCAAATGCTTGTTGACACTTGGCCATCCACTCAAAAGACTTCTTCAGCGTGCGGAAGAAAGGTAGGCATTTGTCTATTTCCCTTGACACGAACCTATTCAACACGGCTACCTTGTGGTTGAGGCTTGGTACTTCTTTCATGCTCCTTAGTGGTGCCATCTATACTATGGCCCGAATCTTATCTGGGTTGACTACAATACTCCTTTAAGACACCATGAACCCTAGGATCTTTCAAGCCGTCACCCCAAATGCACACTTGCTTGGGTTGAGCTTCATGTTGTAAGAGCGAAGGGTGTTAAAGGTTTCTCTGAGATCATCCAAATGATCGTCCTCCCTTCAACATTTTATCAGTATGTCGTCAAAGTAGACTTGGACATTTCTTCCAATTTGATGTGCGAACATCTTGTTCATGAGCCTTTGATATGTCGCGCACGCATTTTTGATGCCGAACGACAACACTTTGTAGCAGAAGAGGCCTTGGCTAGTGACAAATGAAGTCTTCTCTAGATCTGCTTCATCCATTTTGATCTAATTATAACCAAAATAGCATCCATAAAGCTCAGTAGCTAGTGGTAGGTCGTAGAGTATACTAGAATGTCAACTCGCGGAAGGGGGTAGCTATCCTTAGGTCATGCCTTATTTAGGTCTGTAAAGTCTACGCACATCCTCTATTTTCCTTTGGCTTTCTTGATCATCACCACATTCACTAGCCAGTCAGGGTAGTAAACTTCTTTGACAAAGTTTGCTTTTTGCAACTTGCGGACTTCTTTTGCTATAGCTCAGTCTTATTCTTGGACAAACACCCGCTTCTTTTGGCTGATGGGTGGAAAAATGGGCGACACATTCAACCTGTGCACCATGGCTGAAGGGTCGATCTTGGACATGTCTTCATGGCTTTAGGCAAATACATCATGGTTTTCTTTGAGAAAAGTCGTGAGTACTTAGTGAACCAGTGGACTGGCGAGGATGCCAATCCTAGTCATTCGATTTGGTCTAGGGTTGTTAAGGAATACCTCTTCTAGTCCTTCAACGGGCTTCGGCATCATCCATTGCTCTTCTATGTTCATTGTCTATAGATGATCGTCCATCTCGAACATTGCTAAGTAGCATTCGTGTGCAGCCACTTAGTCTCCATGTACTTCTCCTACTTCGTACTCGGTGGGGAATTTGATCATCAGGTGGTAGGTCAAGGTTACGGCATGCCATGAGTTGAGGGTAGGTCGTCCTAGGATGGCATTGCAGGTGGATAAGCATTCAACAATAAGGAAGGTGATATCCTTAGTGATCTGCTTAGAGTAATCACCAACCATTACAGGCAACATGACTGCCTTAAGGGGGTATAATTTTGTCCCTTCGAACCTAATGAACAGGGCGTTGGTCGGAACTAGCCATTCTTTGTCAATCCTCATTTGTTGGAACGCCTGGTAGTAGAGGATGTCAGCGAAGCTTCCGTTGTTAACTAGGACCCAGCGTGTGTTGTAGTCTCCTACCTGTATGCTTACGATGAGTGCATCATCATGCGAATGGTGGAGATGTTGAGCATCTTTCTCTGAGAATTTAATGATGAGGTTGTCAATTAGTGCCATTTATTGGTACGAAGCTCTTCAGCTAGATGTTCTGAACCATCTTGAGGTAAGTCTTACGGGCATTTTTGGACGAGCTAGAAGCCACAGTGCCCCCCATGATCATTCTTATGTCTCCTACCAACGGCCTAGGATGCTCATTCTCTCGTCGGGCAACCTGCTCCTGTGGTGGGTTCACTCTTTCTTTGTTGACAAACCTCTACAACTTTCCTTGTCTAATAAGAGCTTTTATTTGTTGCTTCAAGTCATAGTTGTCAGATGTGTCATGATTGTGATCACGGTGAAAGCGGCAGTACTTGTCTCTGGACCTTTTATTGGGGTCTCCCTTCAGCTTGTCGGGAAATGTCAAGGCTCCTTCATCCTTGATCTGTATCAAGACTTGGTCAATCGAGGTGGTCAGCGAGGTGAAGTTTGTGAACCTTCTAGTGGGGGGTTCGGAGTGCCTATCCTCCCATCGGTCTCTAGTCCTTGTCGTCTTTTGTCCTTTGTCATGCCTTGCTTCCTCCTGTTTTTCCATCTTCTTAGGCTTCTCTTCTCAAGCCAGCAGCCATCTTCTGCGTTCATATACTTAGTTACCCTGTAAAGTACATCCAACATAGTTTTTGGGTCGTTTTTGTATAAGGAAAATAAAATTACCCTTCCATAACCCGTTCGTGAATGTAGCCATAAGTATCTTGTTGTCGGCTTCATCAATTGAAAGGGCCTCTTTGTTGAAAAGAGTAATGTAGGACCTCAACGTTTCATCCTCTCGTTGATTGATGTTCATTAGGCAGGCGGTGGACTGTTTATACCTGTGTCCCCCGATAAAGTACGAGGTAAATTAGGCACTCAACTCCTTGAAGGTACTAATGAAGTTGGGCAGCAACTTGTTGAACCAAACCCTTGTAGGTCCTTTCAGCGTAGTGGGGAAGGCCCTGTATATGATTTCATCTGCCATTCCTTACAAGTGCAGCAGGGTCTTGAAAGACTCCAGGTGATCTAGAGGGTCTTTACAACCGTCGAAGGCTTCTACCTGCGGCATGAGGAACTTTGGCGGAAAGGGGAATAAGGTAACGGATGTAGTGAAGGGTGAGTCTGTCTGATGGACCAACTCGTCAAGGTAGCTTAATACCCATCCTCTGAGGGCGTTCATCATGAAGTCTATCTGTTCCTTCATCATCTGCATCTTCGCTACCAAGTACGATGGTGGAGCCGTATCTACGGCGGATGTGTGGCTTGTATCCTATCGTTCTTGCCTGGTTGGGGCGTTGCTGCCTTCCGGCCCCTCTTGGTTCCTCCTCTCATCACTAGCTCCTTCCTGGTCCTCATCCTGAGTGTTAAATGTTGCGTTCTTTTGGTGCAGTTGCTCCTCTAGGTCATGATTTTTCTTGGTGAGGTGTTCTACTGCAGCCGTGAGAGTCTGAACCTGTCTCTCAAGGGCGGTCGTACATGGTTCGTCCCCTTGATTATTAGTGGTGGTTGCCGTTAAGCGAGTAAATACCATGCAACTATTTTCTCCGAAAAGCGGTAGTATGGCTTACTTCCCATTTCCTACAAACGGCACCAACTGATGATGTTGAAAATCGTCAGTATGCTACACGGTCCTCACATGCTCTAAACAAGACCTGCATAACACAAAAAGAAGAAGAAGACCCTACGAAGAGTACCGGTGTGGTACTGGCTAAATACCCTCCGAAAGTCAAGTTAGAAAACTTTCACAACTCTAAAGTGTTAGAGCTGGGGGGAATTATGCGTACCTTGGTTTGTAAGGGTTTTGAGATTTTTATAGTAGTATAGAGTTGACATTCATTCCTTGGTCGAGAAAGTCTTTCCTTGTGGGGAAGATTCTTATTAATGCGCGTATCTTATGAGATTCTTTCCTTGTACAGATCTTTTCGATTAGGGTTCTTCGTGGGGCATAAGATGTTTTCATATATACCAATTTGTGGAGTCCAAGCAAAACCATGTTGGGTCCGTCAAAGGCTTCTTTATCCCTGTTAGCTTCCTTCCGTCAACTTCCCCTCTTGTCTAAACATTCTAGTCGTCAGGTCCCAAATGTCGTCTGTTCGGAAGAAGAGTCAACGAGTCAAGATCAGAGACATCGGCTTTGAGTGCGTAGATGTCGTCTTCTTCATTAAATGTATAGTATGGTTGACGAGTTCATTGAGCCCGATGGTTTTATCTATTGTGAACGAGTTTGATACTTTTTCAAAATTACCCTTATCACCTAGGAAATTTAGAGGATCTGAATCCGTTTGTTTGCTCTGTCAACTAATGAAAATTTTATATTCTCCATAAATAAAAACCTATACTTTTACTTTAATTTTTTTAAAAAAATTTTATCTACTCCTATTATGAGCCAATCCATTTTTGATACGATATATATAGTGGTGATTGGAAAGGTAAGAAAAAAGTATAGTTTTCCCATCATTTAAAAAACTCACTTGCATACATGTTGTCTTTAATCTTAAACCACTATTCGTTGTCATCCATAATCATAGTTCTCTCTCTTTTAAAGCATACAAAAGAATCATCATAATCTTTCCTACTAAATTATTGCTCTTCTTGATACATCTGTAAATATCTACCGAATCGAATATATCCATACGTTTTGCAAACAAAACACAAAATATCATGAGTAATTGTTACTCAACAATTATTAGTTGGACCCATTAAGAAAATAAATTTATATTGATAACCTATAGAAACAACTTTTTCCACACAAAAAAAAAATGTAAATTTGTCCACTCAAACAAAGAAAGAAAAAGAAAGACAAATAGCAAAACCTCATAATCAAGCTGCTATATAAATCAATTATAGAAGAAAAATAATGAAAATCTTATTACAAAAGCTAAAATATGTCACTCACCTAATCATTTTTGTTTGACTTGTTGGTCCCAATTATGGATAACGCTCCTCTTTGCAAAAAGATGATTGTGTCCCAAAATAAATAAGATTCCATCTATATATAGTTTACGCTTTTTGGTAAGGGTAATTTATCATGTGTAGTGTGACTAGTGTCAAGTCAATCATGCATTTTTAAACCTAACAAACCAAAAGCTACCTAATTCCATTCATTTGGCTTAACTAAATTTTGAGAAATTACACTTTATCATTCTAAACTATATCTCCGATTATACTTTGCACCCTAAACTTCTTCAGATGCACCTTTTTTGCACCCTAAATTTATAATCATTGTTACATTTTACACCCTAAAGTTAAGTTTGTTGTTAACTTGGAGGGAAAAATATGATACCAAGTGAAAAGACCTAATTGTCTCTCTTCTCAATCCTTTAAAAACAAAAGAGATATTACACTTTACCACCCTAAATTATACTCTTGATTATACTTTGCAACCTAAACTTTGAACTTTCATCTAAGTTAATAGAAAACTTAATGTCAGGATGCAAAGTGTAACAAAAGTTATAATTTAAGACACAAAACGTAACATAACGTATAGTTTAAGGTGGTAAAGTGTAATTTTTCCTAAAATTTTCAGCTTTTTAGCTTAATAAGCTTTTATGACTTTGCTCATCAATATTTTGATCGGCTTAAGTTACACCTAGTATAACTCTTGTAAAGTTACACATTTTTTACACCGTAGATTTCTAAGAGATTTAACGGTTACATGAACATCATTAAATGTTATAACTTGGACACCTTTTCCTCTCTCCTTATTTAATGTTTTTCACTTGATTAAAGGGTACATGCCAGTTTCAACAACTTGCTTTTTAAATGATTCATCCTAAAAGAGAAATTAAATAGATATTTGATGATGAAATTAAATTATTTGAAATAAAATTTATAAAATTATGTATATGATTGAAGTATTGATCACAAAAGTAATCTGCTGCTTTTTAAAAGTTTTCACATTGCAAATGTAACAATGGTGAAAAGTTATTATCTCTACTCATGCTTTGTTCCTCCATATAAAGTAAATTGTTATGGTAATGGTGATAAAAGTGCCAACTAACAGGGTTATCTAATTAATTAATTAAGAGTAGTTTTATTTTATTGAGCAAAAAAAAAAAAAAGTATTATTCTAATTTATATGAAAAAAATTTGTCGGCTAAGGAATCTAAACATGGGCTTATCTTGTCCTTTGTGTATTTTTTAAGCTTATTTGGTCTCTTAAATTAAGGTATGTAATGATTTGCAATGTATGTATAGTATTATTCTTAATTAAATTGATATTTTGAAAGCAATAATAAATAAGGAGAGAGAGAATGTTAGTATTGTTTGTGACGTTTTTCCGACAAGGGCCAAAAATGTGATATTAGCCCAAATCTCCTATTGAGTTCTTTTTTAGAAGTGTTTATTGTGGAGAATCAAGCCCAAAATTCCAAATGTATAATGAACAAAAGACCAATGGTGCTTTGACAAGAGAGAATCAAAATGCTAATAACAAAAGTACAGAAAAAACATAAAAATATAACAGGTCTGAAACTTCAACCCATAGTCACCGAGAAGAGGAAATTGAGAGAGGTTGTGACGAAGAGAGGAAAGGTTCTCCTGTACCCATATTTACATCCCTAAGGTTCAAAATTGTGAGAATGTTTCCTAGCTTAATGGGTTTTTGCTGTCAAGTTTCAACTTTATGGGGAAAACGTGGTTTAACAGATCTGAAACTTCAACCCATAGTCACCAAGAAGAGGAAATTGAGAGAGATTGTGAGGAAGAGAAGGAAGGTTCCCCTGTACCCATATTTCCACCCCCAAACTTCGGAATTGTGAGATTGTTGACTGGCTAAAAGGGCTTTTGCTCTAAAGTTTAAGGTCTGTGGGTAGAACGTGGTTGGTCCCTTTTGAATCTAATTGGGGCCTTTTGTATTGAACTTGGGGTGCTCTAAGTGACTGTTTTTGGTCAATAGAAGAGGTTTTGAACCCCAAGGTATCAATCAAAGAAGCTATGGTCAGGTTTGATTTAATTGGGTAAGAGGGATGCCTTGCTTTTTCCATTATTTGGGAAATAAAGTAGCCTAAATTCATGGGCTGATGTTTCCTAGACATGCAAGTCCTTGGAGATTGCATTTGGCTATTGCAGCAAACAAGGCTAGCCACTTAGGGTCAGCTTTGTGTTTTAGGCAAAAAAAATGGAAGAGCAGAAAAGTTGGGCCACAGTCACCCAGAGCATAAAAGCTGCTTTGGGGTGGAAATTTTTATTACAAGACCTCCTCCATGAGCCTGAGGTGCTACCAATGTCCTTTGCCCACTTGGTAGCACGCATGGGCTGGGCTCATGCAAAAGGTCCGAAAGGAATCGACCCATACCCTCCAAATCACACTTCCTCAATTTTCTCCAATAAGTCACATGGGCTTGGGTCATGCTTAAAAGAATAAAATAAAATATAATACATAAATTGAGCCCACAACAAAGTCTGACTTGGTTGAATCGGGATTGTAGAAAATGTGTTGCGAAAATGGGTATCAACATTAGCCCCCTGATCACGCGTGTCGCTTGGGGCATGCTTATGAGTAGTTGATATTCCTCAGGGGGCTAATGTAGGTTGAGGAGGCCCATATGTGTAGAAATATCATGGTGATGAAGGCCGAGAGAGTCAAGTCGCAAATAATGAAATTGTTTCCGAACAACTTTGACCTATAAGTCCGACTATTTGATCAATAGCTTCCATGTCCACACATGTAAGAATAATAATATCCTTATATAATATTATTATTCCATTTTTTGTCTTCTTGTAGCTTGAACGTGGCATAAACCATAGATGATTGATGAGTGCTAAACTCCAAAGAAACAATCTTGGCAATGTTTTTGCATAGGCGTGTGGGTTGATTTTAGTTTTAAAGCCCATAGGTCATGACAAATAATCAAGGCCTTAGGCTTCAGGCTTAACCCATATTGAAGAATATATAGTAGGTCCCTTTTGGTAATTGCATGAGTGCTTTGCCAAAGAGATATTATATGGAGAAAGTGGAAGGTGAGATGCAATCACTTTTTTTCTTTCTTTTCTGTGACTTTGGCTTTCATGCCACTTCATTTTGGTCTCTTAAAACCAATGACAGGCCACAAACACGTTGACCCCTTGTGATTAATTAAAATGATTAATTAGCTGAGTTATTAATTAATCAAGTTAACATGCAAAATCACGTGGTAGCACAAACAAATCACCAAAACTAAAGTATGCAGTGGAAAATAAAGAATAGGGTGATTTGTTTACGAATGGAGAAAACCTGACGGTAAAAACCCCAATGGGTGATTTAAGGTCACCACTCCCGAAACTCCACTATTATCACAACAAGCGATTACAAGTAAGGAATCCGAGTACCTTACCAACCTACAATTGAACCCTTACCCCAATACCCAATTGGACTTATTCTGTAGTGACAGTTTCTCCTCTTAATGCACGGCTCCGAATACGTGACTAACCAATTGCGCGGATCCTAGTACGCGACTTCAATTCACCAACTAGAAAGAGAGTTGTTGGCTGCAAAGTTCTTCAAATCATCCACACGATGAAGATCAAGAAGATGCTTAGTTACAAAACCCTGCGGTGCACATTACACAACAACTTCTTCACAAGAGATGAACTAGGGCATGAACTTTGTCTTTGATCACAAATTGCATGAACAAGAATTTCTCAATCCTTGTGCAACTTGTATCACTTTGACAGCCTTTAAAACAATCCTTTTATATGTCTAGGGTTAAGAGAAAAGAAATCCCAAAGACATATTCACGGATTGGAATTAAAACAGAACTCAAAATCTGTTTTCTTTAAATCTCGACAGATAGAGGTGTCGAGGATCTGTTGAGAAGCTGTCGAGCCTCGGGGCTGAAACAGCTTCTTAAGCTCGATAGATGCATGTGTCGAGACCAGGTGTCGAGCTTTAGTAACTTGCACTTTCCAACTTATTTCTTGGACAGACTTGATGACTTCAACACTTAATCTTGAAACACTGTTTCTTGAAGCGTTAAACACATCCTAAATCTATCCAATTACAAGTAAAGTGCGTTTTGTCAAAGGATAAGCCAATTACATAAAATAGTGACATATGTCAACAACTTGAACTACATATGTCCTAACAATCTCCCTCTTTGGCAATCCGTGACAAAACCACAACAAACAAATGAAAATATGAGAGAAGTCATAAAACACTTTAACTCATATTCACTTGTTGAATACAATAAAATCTATCCTAACACAAACTCTTGAAAAATTTTGCAAGAAGAGAGTTTATGGTAAGTAGACTTTGACAACCTGTATTTCTGAAACACTTTTAAACAAGTAAAAGAAAAATGTGTATAAAGACAGAAAAGAAACAACACATGCAGAGATAGATGAAAGAAACATACATCAACATATATATCAAGAAATAAGTACAATGTATGTCAATACATGATCAATGTATCTCTAAAAAGATAAAAAAGAAAAGAAATACATGTAATCCTCACTACATCCCTCATATCAACACTCTCCCTATAAAAAATGTCCTGTACTAGCTCTCCCCCTAAGTATGACTACTCTCATACACAAAACTACTCCCCCTTTTTGTCACGAGTGACAAAGGGTAGAATGTCAAGTAGACATCTCATCAGAAGAGCTCGCATCTCCATCATCATCGTCGAAAGTGTCATCGTCATCACCGTCATCATCATCCTCAGTCTTAGAAGTAACATAAGGTGGCAGAGGAGAGGCCTCAGGAGCAAAGCCGCCTAAGGTCGCCTGTCGCCTGGCGATACGACCTACACGAACGTTCACCTGATACAACTCCATGGACAGTGTATCAAGGCGAGCATCCATACGCTGAAGCTGCGCCATGTTGTCTCTAAGAGTGACATCACTCGAAGAAGAAGAAGGAGCAGATGTCGCTCGAGCAGATGTCGCTCGAGCAGATCTGGAGGTAGTCGGACAGGAGGAAGGAGTAGCAGCATCCAACTGTCTCGATCTGAACTGTGCCTCGCTACGTTTTACAGTAGCGGCGTCTATGGCATACATGACATGAAACGGATCGGACGAAGGAAAGGGGATGGAAAAATGGCGAAGTATCCTCGTGATAGCAGAAGGAAAAATGAGCTTATCATGGGTGACCGTATCTCTATAGACATCTATGATAGAGAAGATAAAGTGGGAAGGAAAGTCTATAGTGAGAAGCTCTAGGAGAGACAATAAAAATCGAGAATGAGGCTTTGTGATAGAGTTGTAGTGAGAAAGTGGGTGCAAAACAAAAGTCATTACCATGTTAAGGAAACGAGGACCTTTAGCAAAAGGCTGACATGGTGTGTACTAATGATCTCCTCAAGCGGAAGGGCGTTCACAGAACGCCGAGATCATCTCGTCTTTGGACACAGTCCATAGACGCTTACCTCCGGGGTAATCAGGATGATCCACCCTCGGGACATGAAGAACCTCGGAGACTAACTCTGGAGTAACAGCAAAGTGCGTACCTCGAATGCTAGAATAGAAGAGAGGTACTGAAGAATCAATCTCGTGGATGTTGGAGTAAAACTCATGTATCAACACGAGAGGACAAGTGACCGGGACGTCACATAGTGACTCCCAAGCCCGACTGTGAATGACATCGGGTAGGTCAGTGTCGGCAAAGTTTGCCAAGACAACGTGGCGTTCCGAATGAACACCTCGTTTAGAGAAGTTCTCCTAGAAGTCCTTTTGGGCTTTCTCATCATGGAACCAGATAGACAAAGGAGTAGAATCCAAAGAAGAGGAAGATCCCTTAGAACGCAGAGGGTTCTAGGATGGAATGGATTTACGTTTAGGTGCCATAGACACTACTAATGCAAACATAGAGAGAGGGAGAAAGAGAGAGACGCACAGAAAAATTCCAAACAGTTCAATATAGGAAGAGAAATACTGAAAAGAAAGAACGTATGCATGAGAAATGCATGAGCATGTGACATGCAAAATAAAAACATCATGGGCTCAGCCCAATCCAAACTTAACAGCACACAACAAGTTTGCACACATCTAAATGCATGAAAATACAATTAGAATGCTAATGTGATGCAATGCATGTAGTTTTAAAGATCAAATCTATAAAACCAACCCAAAAATGTCATGAAACTCTTAACAATTTTGAAAAACCCCAAAAATTTTCAAAAACTTCAAAACCTAGGTTTTTAAAATAATGAAATGCATGAAGAAGAAAGGATAGAAGCTTACCAAGTAAGGAAGATCTAGAAAAACACTTGAAGACTCCTGAGGAAGGGGTTTGGAGAGAGTGAGAAAGGTTTTGGGAGAGAAAACACAAAGTATCGAGAGAGAGAGATCGAGCGAAATGAGAGAAAATCACGACAGAAACCTTATATAGCCATTCAGTAATTCTCGACATATAAAGGTATCGAGAGCTGTCGAGACAGCTATCGAGGTAGGTATCAAGAAAATGCACTTCGACAGATACAGCTATCGAGGACATGTGTCGAGAAAGAGAGATCAACCACTTAAGAATCTCGATCGATCCAGAAGCTGTCGAGAAGCTATCGAGCAAACAGAAAGTTTCTCGATCGATCCACTAGGTGTCAAGAATGTGTCGAGACTGCGATTAGAAAAAGACTGAAAAGCTCGACAGACAGTTAGGTGTCAAGAAGCTATCGAGGAGGTGTCGAGATGGCCTTAAAAACAGTTTTTCAAGAGAGGAAAATCATAGACATGAATGCAATCACGTATGCAACTCAACCAAAGATCCAAGCAACACATTAGGCTCTTAGAAACATATCTCAACAATAATTTAAAGCACATGGATCCCAAAACACGCACACACACACTAAACAAGTCTAACCAATTTTATATTTCAAAAAGGAGTTAAGACAGTTTAGTGAGCAGACATTAACGCATGCAAACCTTGTGATGGCCAAATCACATTGTACTTGCACATTTATCAAAAATAGCAAAAAATATTTCGTGTTGTGTGTGAAAACATCGCAAGATTGCATAAATGTCTTAAAGTTATGATGATTTAAAATATGAGAAAATCACTTTAACTCACACACAATCATAACTATTTGATGGGGACTATTACCTTCGAGGTACGTCCTATAACTCCCACATCTCCTAGTAAACACGCTTGCAACCATATTTTAAAGCATTTTTAATCTTTTTGCTTTTATTTCTTTGCATATTTTCTTTTATTAAGCATATCATGCATGGGCGTACAAGAGAGAGAAAAGAAATACCCAATTATGTTAAGCTTTTGACATTGCACTTTTGCCATACCGAAGCATACAGATGTCATATCATGATTGGCGAGTAACAGTGGTGAGATGGTTATTTATGCCTTTCTCTTAGGATTTTCTAGTCCTACCCGTCAAAAAGAGTGATACGAGTGTTGAGTAGAAGATATCACTTAACCTTACTCATCACAGACAAAGAGCTATAAAGCTCACTTGCTTAGTTGTGCAAAAAAAATGCTCATCTAAGCTACAAATGATACAAAGTTTAGAAAACTCTATTTCAATGGCTATTTTAAGGTTCACAAGAACCAATGCACACAAACACACACTGTTTTTGTATTTTTCAAATTTTTTTTTTGTTTTTTATTTTTATCAGAAAAGCAAAAATAAAACACAAAACTGAAAACACACAAACAAAAACAAGATAAAGAAAGTAAAACAATGCATAAAACTAGATGCAAATGCATGAGGTGGAAGAAGGATAGAAGGAGATCAATCCATGAAGATGACACCGATGTTTTGACGAAGGAATTCAAAACGTTTGCTATCCAGAGGTTTGGTGAACAAGTCAGCCTTTTGGTCATCAGTGTGAATAAACTCAAGGGTGAGAATACCATCTTCGACAAGCTCCCTAATGAAGTGATGTCTAATCTCTATGTGCTTAGTTCGAGAATGTTGAACTGGATTCTTAGAGATATTGATGGCACTGGTATTGTCGCAGTAGATGGTTAGATGTTCTTGACAAATACCATAATCATGAAGGAGTTTTTGCATCCATAGGAGTTAGGTGTAGCAGCTACTAGCAGCAATGTACTCAGCTTCAGCAGTGGATAAAGAGATGGAATTTTGCTTTTTGCTCATCCAAGAGACCAGCTTATTACTCACATAAAAACAACCCCCTAAAGTACTTTTTCTATCATCAGCATTCCCAGCCCAATCAGCTTCAGAATATCCAGCTAAGACATTATTTGTGTCTTTGCTATACCACACACCAAAGTTGGCAGTAGTCTTGACATACTTTATGATTCTTTTTAAGACAGTCATATGTGACTTTTTGGGATTTGCCTGATATCTAGCACAGACTCCTACACTGTAACTAATGTCAGGTCTACTAGCAGTAAGGTACAGAATACTGCCTATCATGCTTCTATAAAGTGAGGAGTCTACACTTTTACCTAACATGTCAATAGTGAGTTTAACATTTGGGCTCATGGGAGTTCTAACAGAACTAGCAAATTCTAATCCAAACTTTTTCACAAGATTCTTAGCATATTTAGATTGAGAGATGAATATACCTGAATCTTGTTGACAAATCTGTAGTCCAAAGAATTGAGATAACTCTCCAATCATGCTCATCTCGAACTCTGCTTGCATGAGTTTTGAGAAGTCTTGAGCAAGTTCATTCTTAGTTGATCTAAAGATGATATCATCAACATAGACTTGAGCAACCATCAGCTCACCAGCTTTTCTTTTGACGAAGAGAGTCTGATCAGCCTTTCCTCTTGTGAACCCATGGGATATCAAGTATTGAGTCAACCGGTCATACCAAGCTCTGGGTGCTTGCTTTAATCCATAGAGGGCCTTCTTGAGATACAACACATGATCCGGAAAGTGTGGATCAATGAATCCTTTGGGTTAAGCCACATAGACATCCTCTTTAAGTAATCCATTCAAGAAAGCTGTTTTCACATCCATCTGGTAAAGCTTGAACTTCAAGTGACAAGCTAAGGTGAGAAGAATTCTAATGGACTCCATGCGAGCAATTGGGGCGAATGTTTCATCATAGTTTATTCCCTCCATTTGAGTGTATCCTTGAGCTACAAGCTAAGCCATGTTGCGGATTACATTGCCCTCTTCATCAGTCTTATATCGGAATATCCACTTTGTTCCGATGATATGCTCGCCCTCTGGTCTAGGAACTAAATTCCACACATCATTCCTCTGAAACTAAAGTAGTTCATCATGCATTGCTTCAACCCAAATTTTATCCTGAAGAGCTTCCTTAACTTTAGTGGGTTCAACCTGTGACAAATAACAAGAGTATGATACAAAGTTAGCAACACACTTATCAACTGTGCGTTCCCGCAATGTGAGTTCATTCATATTTCTCATAATAGTTTCTGGAGGATGATTTAATTTGATTATGGAGGAGGGTCCATTGTTTTCATGACATTCAGAATCTGGTGATGTAGGTATGTCTGCTGTCTTTTCTGCAACACTTGGAGTACCAGGAGTACTTGGGAATGTGGGCTCTTGTTCCATGAGTTCTAGAGCTCTCTTAAGTTCAGGAGGAAGAATTTCTTTAGGGAGTTCATTATCAATTTTCTCAGAACTAACATCTGAATACTCATCAATAACAACATTCACTATTTCCATGACCTTCAAGGTTCTTTTGTTATATACCCGATAAGCCTTGCTTGTAGAAGAGTATCCTAGAAATATCCCTTCATCACTTTTGGAATTAAAATTTCCCACATTCTCTCTATCCTTTAGGATGAAACAAGTACTTCCAAAAATTTTGAAATACTTCACATTTGGCTTTCTTCCTTTCCACAACTCATATGGAGTCTTTTTGGTGCCGAGTCTGAAGTACACTCTGTTCACCGTATGACATGCAGCGTTGACTGCTTCTCCCCACAAATTTCTAGCCACATCCTTATTGTGCAACATGGCTCTAGCCATCTCCTGGATAACCCTGTTCTTTCTTTCTACTACACCATTCTGCTGAGGAGTAATAGGAGTAGAGAATTCTTGAGATATACCTGATCTTGTGCAGAATGACTCCATGTATGAGTTCTCGAATTCTTTACCATGATCACTTCAAATTCGGTCAATTTTCAGGCTCTTTTCATTTTGCAGTCTTGTACACAGTGCTTCAATGTTCTCAGGAGCATCAGATTTGGATTGTAGAAGGATGACCCAAGTGTATCTAGTGAAGTCATCTACTACAACCATGATGTATCTCTTACCTCCAAGGGATTTGGTTCTCATAGGACCTATGAGATCTAAATGCAGTAGCTCTAATGGTCTAGATGTAACTAATGTCTGAGTGCTTGGATGCTTAGCTTTAGTCTGTTTCCCAAGTTGACATGGTCCACACACAACATTGTTCAGTCTACTAAGCTTTGGCATCCCTAAGACCAATTCATGCTTAGATACAATAGAGAGATGTTTGTAACTAGCATGTCCCATCTGCTGGTGTCATAAATCTTCATTTGGCAACCGAATACTATTGCATACAATATCAACATCAGGTACCAATCCATAACAGTTGTCTAGAGTACGAACACCACTTATGAGTTTCTTTCCAGACTCATCCATAACAAGACACTTTCCTTTGGAGAATAGCACCGTAAAGTCTTGATCACATATCTGACTTATAGTCAGAAGGTTCACTCTTAGGCCTTCCACATAGAGAACATTTATTATGTCCGGTAGTCCAAGTAGAGAGAAAATTCCTTTCCCTTTTATCTGTGATTTGCTCCCATCACCAAAAGTGACATTTCCACCTTTCTTAGACTCGAAGACTTTGAATAGGGATCGGCCTCTAGTCATATGCCTTAAGCAACCACTGTCAAGGTACCACAAGCACGTGTCCATCACTTTAAAGGCGGACTTCATCATAAAACACACTTCGTGCTTAGATGACACATTAGTGGGAATGGTATTTTCTCTCATCTGCTTTTTCCGAGCTAGGCCTTTAATTTTAGCTTTGTTCAGACGAACTCCTTTGCACATTTTGATTTTGAGATAGTCTAGTTCCTGCTTGTATAAACTGAGATCCATTCCAATAATCATCACAGAGGAAATCAAATAACTTTTAGACTTGTGTTTTCTGAGACACTCAAAGAAATAGAGATTAGAAAAACAAGATGTATTTGATAACACAGATTTCTTCAAGTAAGAGACTGACCTCTATCCATGACTAACAGGGGTCAATGGATCACACACAAGGATTAAACCCTAATCAGAGTGTGCTTGCTCTAATACCACTTGACAAGCCACAAACACGTTGACCCCTTGTGATTAATTAAATTGATTAATTAGCCGAGTTATTAATTAATCAAGTTAACATGCAAAATCACGTGGCAGCACAAACAAATCATCAAAACTAAAGTATGCAGTGGAAAATAAAGGACACGGTAATTTGTTTACGAATGGGGAAAACTTGACGGTAAAAACCCTACCGAGTGATTTAAGGTTACTACTCCTGAAACTCCACTATTATCACAACAAGCGATTACAAGCAAGGAATCCGAGTACCTTACCAACCTACAGTTGAACCCTTACCCAATACCCAATTGGACTTGTTCTATAGTGACAGTTTCTCCTCTTAATGCACGGCTCCGAGTACGTGACTAACCAATTGTGCGGATCCTAGTACGCGACTTCAATTCACCAACTAGAGAGAGAGTTGTTGGTTGCAAAGTTCTTCAAATCATCCACACGATGAAGATCAAGAAGATGCTTAGTTACAAAACCCTACGGTGCACATTACACAGCAACTTCTTCACAAGAGATGAACTAGGGCATGAACTTTGTCTTTGATCACAAATTGCATGAACAAGAATTTCTCAATGCTTATGCAACTTACATCACTTTGACGGCCTTTAAAACAATCCTTTTATATGTCTAGGGTTAGGAGAAATGAAGTCCCAAAGACACATTCACGGATTGGAATTAAAACAGAACTCAAAATCTGTTTTCTTTAAATCTCGACAGATAGAGGTGTCAAGGATTTTTCGAGAAGCTGTCGAGCCTCGGGGCTGAAACAGCTTCTAAAGCTCGATAGATGCATGTGTCAAGACCAGGTGTCGAGCTTTAATAACTTGCACTTTCCAGCTTGTTTCTTGGACAGACTTGATGACTTCAACACTTAATCTTGAAACACTGTTTCTTGAAGCGTTAAACATATCCTAAATCTACCCAATTACAAGTAAAGTGTGTTTTGTCAAAGGATAAGCCAATTACATAAAATAGTGACATATGTCAACAACTTGAACTACATATGTCCTAACAACCAACACTCCACTTGTTTCAAGCTTCAAAAGTATTTTGCTCCAATCATATCACACCACTCTCTTCTCTTAGTTCCTCTTTAGCTTCTTAAGTCCTTGGCATGAAATATTTTTTCCAAGAACTTTAGCCCTCTGTCTTTTTCATAGAACTCTTCATATCAATTTCTTGCAATTCTTTCTTATTTTCTTTTAAAAAAAGTTCTCCAATTCATCAGATCTTCTCAAGTCTTACTATAGCCACCTTCAATCCTGCACCCATATGGCCAAAACCCAAGGGGGCAGTGAGATGGTGGTTGCAAAATGGAGGAGATCCTTATTGATGAAGAGTGAAAGGGTTCCATTGAAAAATTCTTTAAGCTCGACATTGTCCACCTTCCTCGACAAAGCACTATTGTCGAAGGCGATAGAGAATTGATTGACAAGGGCCAAGGTTGTTTTGCCAACAACATGAATGAAGATTTGCGATAGCCTATTGCTATGGTTGTGAGATTTTCTCGCACTAATTTTCTTGAACCAATGTCAATGAAGAAGAGAAGGGAACATTAATCATTAAGGAGTGAGGATTTTTGTTGTAAGAGATTGATGCTAAATGCAGCGATAAGGTGTTGAATCCATACTTTGTGCAAGCCTAACAAGGTCGAATGCCACGCATACCTTGGTGAGCTAATTTTTTTTTTGCTTATCTCTCAGATGTATTTGATGACATGTTGAATGTACAATGTCGTTGATTATGTAGGTTGGCTCTTCCTTAGGAGATTACAGAAATACCGCGAGGTATTGACCCATAAGGTTGAGTCATTGTAATTGAGGCTGAATTTCATATTGAAGTTGACTCTCCATTGATTTCGATGGTCACAAAGCATGAAGATCAATTTGTGGTGCGGTTGTGCTTGACCTTGAGTTGGTCATTGCGTTGGAAGTGAATTGTCCCCATTGTTTGCTGTAAATTTGGGTGAGCAAATTGGGTCCATATGAGGAGATGATGATGAATGAGACATTAGGGATGCTTCAATTTTTTTATTTTCTTTATTGTTGGCCAATTTGGTGAGATTGTGTTTGCCAAGATTAGTTTTGATGGAGCCGTCGTTAAGAGCAATACTGCTGGCCACCTTGGGACATCGTATTTGAGGTGGAATAGGGCAAAGATATCACCTAGCGATGTAGAATAGGGGTGTGACATAACCGCTGTGTGTGCCGGCAGCCCCCAATATTACGTCCTTATGGCGAATGTGAATAATAATGCAGAGTCACAAGTTGTTGTCGCTCCATGCTTGTTGTAATGATGAGAAAATATTGGTTGAGACACCATTAGGATGGGCGTTAATATTAAGACACCGAAGGTGTTACTGGTTGTGATGTAAAGACAAGGTTGTTGGTGACTATAAAAGGATTGGAGGGGTGCTCCCAATGGCTTTCCCTCTCTTCGCTCCAAGCATTATGCATTAAGACGTAACCTGATAGGCCAAAAATGTATTGACCCCTTATGATGAATTAACCAATTAATTAGTCAAATGAATTAATTAGTTTCAATTGTGTACAATGAGCGTGGCAGCACAAACAAATTACTAAATAGCTAAATATGGAGCGGAAATTAAATGACACGGTGATTTGTTTACAAATGAAGAAAACCTACATAGCAAAAACCCCACCGGATGATTTTAAGGTCACCATTCTTGAGAATCCACTATTATTAAAACAAGTTGTTACAAGTAAAGGAA
This sequence comes from Castanopsis chinensis, assembly GCA_032878915.1. Lineage (NCBI taxonomy): Eukaryota > Viridiplantae > Streptophyta > Magnoliopsida > Fagales > Fagaceae > Castanopsis > Castanopsis chinensis. The sequence continues at coordinate 2,753,617 of JAVQMG010000121.1, forward strand.
TCTCAGTACCTTATACCAACCTACAGTTGAACCCTTACCCTAATTGGACTTGTTCTGTAGTGACAATCTCTCCTTGTATTGCATGGCTCCTAATACGTGACCAATCAAAAGATGCGTGGATTCCAGTACACGACTTGATTACCAACTTAAGAAGGATGTTGGCTGCAAAGTTTTTCTGTTCATCAACCGATGAAGATCATGAAGTTGCTTGGTCATAAAACCCTATGGTGTATAAACACAGCAGTTTCTCAATAACTAGGGCAAACTAGGTTTCTGATTATACTGGTGAAATTATGCTATTGTGCAATTGTGCTCTTGAAATGTGCAACCTGATACGACCCTTAAAATAATCCTTATATATGTTTAGGGTTACGAGAAAAGAAAGCCGAAACATACATTCATGGATTGGATGAAAATCAGAATAGAAAATCTGAATTTCATAAACCTCGATATACTTGCAACGCTTGTTTTCACCTAAGTATATTGAGATGTGGTCGGTCTAGCTAAAGTATTGTCGAGTTACTTGTTTAGCTGTTTGATCATTGTAAAGCTTCAAGTGTTAACGCTATTAAGTAAAGCATGCATTCCACAGCTTTGTAACTAGAAATTGTTGGTGAAGCTGAGATTGATAATTCTATAGAGTGTTTATTCTTTGATCATAGTGCTACCCATCCATAATAGCCCTCGCATCTTGGACCTTGATAGGGAAAAATAAACCATGATGGCATGAGATGACACCTTGTAAAATAGCCTTTGCGTATGCTAAAAGTGATGAATGGCGCAACTTGTAAGCAAGTGAGAGGTTCTTCTTTGCTATGTGGCTATGAAAGATATTGCTTAGTGAAACATAGTTGTGCCAAGATGCTTTCACTTGTGGTGATGTCGCAGCCATCAGTCCTTTTATATAATTGTCAACGGACTGAAGATAGCACATAGACGACGGCTCCATTTGTTTGAGGACGAAACCACAATTTCTTTGGCAACATAAAATTTGTCGTGGGAAGTCAATACTCACTACCTCCCCTTCTTGTCATGTTGATAGGAGTTGTTGAGTGTGATGCTTCTCCATTTTACATAAAATAAATGTACTTTGGGAGACTAGGCCCTTGTTGAGTAAGAACTTGTAACTCACTTTGTAAGTCACGTATCCTTTTCATTTTCTTTTCTTGGTTTCACATAATAATATATCGAATGCATCATACTATTGTTTCTTTTAGGATGATCTTAGCTTAGACAATTGTGGTGCCATCATTGGGACTTTCATCCATGAGGCCAATCTCATTATCAATGCATCATTTTCTAAGGTTGAAACTACTACAGACAACAACATAGTGCTGCAATAGATGGAAACAAGGCCTCCATTAGTAACTTTGAATCCTCTTTGGTTTGTTTCTTATTGGCTTTGGACATTTGATGAACTTGTCGTCTTGATGTTTGTGCGCAGGGCCAGGTCGCTTCAAGTTCCAATGTTAAAAGACAACATCATAAGTTGCTGTAAAATTGAGTGCCCGAGTTGAAATTGAATTTCTTTTGTCTAGTCTCGTCACTTCAAGCTCGCCTCAAAAGGCTTTTAAGGCTTCTTTGGTTGAGTCTAGTGAGGAAGATAGTAACAAACATGGTGATTTACTTTCTAATGACTAAAGAATGGCTATGGTTTGTTCCTTTGGCCAAGGAGCGGCTGTTTGAACAAAGGGGTGTTGCCAAGAATTTGATTGAGGATAAGCCTATTGTAGAGTTTCTTCTCTACTACCTCTATTGCATTGTCGATACATGGTTCAAGTGAGGCTTGAAAGTTCAATTTGTATCTCTTGGCAACTAGATTTTTGTGAAGAGACAGAAACTTGTAACCACAAATTCACAAAGAGGTCAATTGCGAGCAAGTGTTACAAACATGATAGCTTCAGATATTGTTGCAAGTCTTGATCTTCTTCAAGTCCCTTTTTTTTTTTTTTTTCATTTCATTTGCTTCTTGAATTTGCTGAACCTTTGAGAACTCGAGTTGGTTGTAATGTATAATAAAGGCTGCTGCCTTGGAAACACATTCTCTTGTATTTCGCTTTTGTGGACAACCCACTTATGTGTATAAAGTAGCTCCTATTTGTTGGTATTTGTCAAAACTTTGAACTTGTGCCATCATGGTTAGTAGGTACAATTTGTATTTTGTACAAAGAAACACATATATGATTTCTCAACATGAAATTTTAATTTTGGAATGTAAAGAATGATTTGTACCTCAAGGATATGAATAGTTTGTATTTTGTACCTTGAGAATGAGGTTCTACCTTTCTTTAATAGGTTATGAGCATGTTTTTGTTGCGAAAACAACTCTTGTATGGCTGTGACCATTTGAATATGTTAAGAAAAGCTTGCTTGGAAGGGTCATGCGCACCTTGTTATCGAATAGCCAAATGTTGCTAGATTATGTGCGCTTAGTCTCTTGAAGATGACTTGTGCTTGATTGGATAGCTTGTAAATATAGCTTTGTCTTTGAAAGAGCAAGTTAGTAGTCACGTTTCTTAGTTGTCATGACTTTGCTAACAACTTTTGGCTAAGTGCACGTCTCGTTGTCTGTGCACCATTTTTCAATGCTCTATTGATGAGCATATTTGGTTTCACATATAGTAGTTCATATATATTATAGCTTGGCTCTTCGCTTGGTAGTCGACTTATTCTCGACATGTATTAGGTTGCTATTTTGGTCGTTTCAAGAAGCCCCCACATATGGGCTGCGTTTTCGCGCATTGCGGCTCATGGTGCATTTGTTCATCACCATTTCATAGGGCGATTGCATTCTCACATACAATGCATAGGCTTGCTAATTTCTTGAGGAAGAATTTTATCCTCACGTATAACAAATTACCATGTGGCAATGAGATAGTGATTTGTTGCATCGATTTTCCCGTAATTTTTTAGGGATGATTATGTCCACCATGTTATGGACCACCATGCTTGAATTATAAGATGCTGTGTTGGCTTCAATACCACTTTGTAAGGTCTGCTTTTATGAAAATGTTGGCTTTCCCTACCTTGTTGAAAGCGTTGCACTATCGCAAGTAGGGGTCTTACCATGTATGAATAATATGACATCTCACCGCTTCCTAATCATTCGGTAGGACTTACCTTTGAGTATGTATTAACTTTCCTACCTTGTTGAGGGCTAGTTATGCCCTCGCAAGTAGGGGTATTGCCATAGTGAAACTTCCCATTGGCTTTTCCCAACCATTTGATAGGGCTTACCATTGAGAAAGTATGTGATTGGTTTTCCCTACCTTATTGAGAGTATTTCACCCTAGCATGTAAAGACTTTGCCCAAAGAGTAATTTTTTGGGTTTCTTACCGCTTCGTAACGTTTTTTTATTAGGAGAAAGCATTGGCTTTCCCTACCTTATCGAAGGCATTGCACCTTTGCATATAGGGGTTTTACCATGCTTGGATAAACTCATAGTTCATCGGCTTCCTAACGTTTCATAGGGCTTGCCTTCGAAAAATAGCATAAGGGAGATGTATTATTGTTACTTACGAGTGAGATGTCAAAGCAACGAATAAGATGCTTCTTGATGAGTTTGGCTATGACCATTGCCATTGCTTTTATTGAGTGGAATTGCTTCCACCCACTTAGTGAATTACTTAGTGTGGCAAAGACTCAAATGCACCCATTCAAGGGTGGATGGATAAGCCCAATGAGATCAAGCCCCTAAGTGTGGAACACTTTGGAACACTTATGTCTTGAAGGCTTATAAGATATGTGAGTATGAGGTTGGAATGCGCTTGGAGGTGTGGTGCCTTTTAGCGAATTTGGTTGCGTCAAACTAATGGTATCCCATCACCAAGAGTTGTTGGTGGGATTTATTCCACCCTTAGTAATCTCCATATTCCTCCAAGATGAATTCCAAAAATGCGGTCCCCAAATCTACTGTATGGAAGACAGAATATGATTTTCCTTTGATGAAAAAAGATGTTGTGCCACAAACAGCAACTCCATTCTTTGCTAACTTGATTTCTAATTTTGGGACAACAATAGGCTAAACATCGGAGATGTTGGTATAGGGTTGTTTCATTCCTAACACATTTTTTTTTCACGCTTTGGTTAGCCTCTTTGTTGAAGATACATAGTACACAAACAACGGCTCCATACTTTGCTTGCTTGGCTTCTAACTTTGGAATAATGATGGGCTAAGCATTAGAGACGTCAGTGTAGGATTGTTGCATCTCTAGCACAATAATTTCTCTCGTAAGCCTTTATGCCGCTTATTCCAAGTTTCCACATTGTACCAAGATGCCACTCCAAAGTCATCGGAATGGATTTCCAGCAACTAGCATGTGATTTTTGAGCTTTTTGACTTCAATATCTAAAGCGAGGTCTAGTAAAGAATTCTTCAAAGCGTGCAAACCCTTCTTATTAGTTGGCTTAGTTGCGGATTTCATGTGCAAGAGTTAAGTGACAAAAATAATTTTCTTGAGGATGACAACATTGGCTCTTCCCTCTTCAAGCATAATCTTGAATTCAAGAATGATTAAGGTGTTGGCATGACTTGGAATGCATGCGCTTGTCACGACTTGAGATATATGAACATGTCATGGCTTGGCGTGAGCAAATAGACCATGACTTTGGATGCGTGAGCTTGTCATGGCTTAGAGTGCATGACCGTGTCATGGCTTCGGCAAGAAGGAATCGAGTCCGGCTTTCCCTCTTTGTCGGATGGTTTGAGAAGTTTTCCATTTTGTCCCTTAGAGTAATTATGATTTTTATTAGTAAACGATAGTCATGACTAAGCTTTAGCACAAACGACTTATAGACAATATTTTGATTACAAGTCTAGAGTATCGAAATGGTTTAAACAATATATATATATATATATATATACATACATATATATATACATATATAAAAAATGAATTTGCAAAGATAATGCTTGAGAAGCTTAGCTTAAGTGTGCTTTGACGATTGTTAATCACTCGTATGACATCAAGACTTGGCATATAGAACGTTGCTACCTCATGGCTTGGTATATAAAATATCTAGCGACTTGCAGTGGGCCATTTAGCTATAGCCTTTAGATTTTTTGTGAAGACTTAATTTAGTGGTGATGCCAAAAAATATTCAGCTGCGAAGGGATGCACACAACAACATTTATATTGGCCCCAAAATGAGTCAATCACCAATGATGGCTCCCATATGCTCAGCGTGTGAGGGGTTCTTGGGTTGAAATGGAAGTTTAGAACTTCACTTTGTTGATTATTGGACAGAGCCTTCCTTCCTTTCATGGTCGGACTTACGGCTCACCCTTTTTTGCATTTTCAAGCTTTTGAGCTATTTGACATCAATATCTAGAGCGAGGTCTAGCAAAACATTCTTCAAAAGTGTGTGCCAAGCCTCCTACCATTAGGCTTACTTAGGAATTCTCCTTGCAAGAGTTAAGTGACAAGAAAAATTTTCTTAAGGATGGAAACATTGGTGCTTCCCTCTTCAAGCATAATATTGAATTTAAGAATGATTAAAGCGTTGGCATGGCTTGGAATGCATGCACTTGTCACGGCTTGAGATATATGAACATGCGCTGGCTTAGCGTGCACGGATCGACCATGATTTTGGATATGTGAGCTTGTCAAGGCTTAGAGTGCATGAACGTTTCACGGCTTTGATGATAGGAAATCAATTCCAGCTTTCCTTCTTTGTTGGATGCTCTGAGAAGGTTTTCACTTTGTCCCCTAGTGTAGTTATGATTTATATTAGTAAACAATAGTCATGGCTAAGCATTAGCACAAACAAATTATAGAAAATACTTTGATAAAAAAAACTTGAAGTATTGAAATGGATTAAGCGATATATAAAAAAGATGAATTAGTAAAGAGAAAGCTTGAGAGTCTTAGCCTAAGCGTGCTTTGACAATAGCATATCACTCGTATGACTTGAAGACTTGGTTTATGAAATGTCGCTACTTGAAGACTTGGTGTGTTGAATATCTAGTGACTTGCGGTGGGCTTAGCTATGACCTTTAGAAATTTGACGAATACTTTATTTAGCGATGACGCAAAAAATATTCAGCTCTGAAGGGTTGCACACAACGTCAACTATACTCGTCCCAAAATGAGTCAATCACCCGCAACAACCCCTATATGCTTGGTGCTAATTCAACAACAATACAACTCAACAATAAAGGACACATGTGTTGATAAGATGTTGAGTATGAGCTTTCAGCTATTGTCGTTGGGATTCTTGGTTTGAAATTGATGTTTAGAGCTTTGAATTGTTGATTATTGGTCGGAGCCGTCATTCCCTTCGCAGTTAGACTTGTGGCTCACCATTTTTGCATTTTCAAGCTACAACAAATTTTTTTCACAAATATTATGTAAAGCAAGAGATATATGATGATTCATCCATAAGAATGATAGCTAAAAAATAATATAGATGAGTGGAAGAAAATTTTTCCCTTGAATAAGAAAGTTGATTCTCCCTTTATCCTTCACTTCTTAGGTGGCTTCCGGAGGTTGGAGCGATTTTGTCACATGATTTGGAGCATCTCTAGCAACTCAATGAGCTAAGGATATAACTTATTTCAGCTCAACTTCACCATGCTCTTATTACGCGGTAAAGTATCATATGGTTTCTCTTAGAATGACAAGTTGGTGTGAGAAACATCATCTTTTTGTTGGTTTTGCATCTTTGGATACATGACTTCTCTTGTTTCAGCTGCTTGACTCCCCAGCGGAGTCACCAAAATGTCGGGGACATTTTTCTGACAAGGGCCAAAAATGTGATATTAGCCTAAATCTCCCCTTGGATTCTTTAGAAGTTTTTATTGTGGAGAATTAAGCCCAAAATTTCAAATGTATAATGAACAAAAGGCTAATGGTGCTTTGACAAGAGAGAATCAAAATGCTAATAACAAAAGTGCAGAAAAAGCATAAAAACATAACAGGTCTAAAACTTTGACCCATAGTCACTGAGAAGAGGAAATTGAGAGAGGTTGTGAGGAAGAGAGGAAAGGTTCTCCTGTACCTATATTTTCACCCCTAAGGCTCAGAATTGTGAGAATGTTTCCTGGCTTAGTGGGGTTTTTCTCTCAAGTTTTAGCTCTATAGGGAAAACGTAGTTCAATGGATCTGAAACTTCGACCCACAGTCACTGAGAAGAGGAAATTAAGGGAGGTCATGAGGTAGAGGGGGAGGTTCCCCTGTACCCATATTTTCACCCCTAAACTTCGAAATTGCGAGATTGTTGATTGGCCAAATGGGCTTTTGCTCTGAAATTTCAGGTCTATGGGTAGAACGTGGTTGGTCCCTTTTGAATCTGATTGGGGCATTTTGTATCAAACTTGGGGTGCCATAAGTGACTGTTTTTGGTCAATAGAAGAGCCTTTGAACCCCAAAGTTTCAATCAAAAAAGCTATGGTCAGGTTTGACTTAATTGGGTAAAAGGGATGCCTTGCTTTTTTCATAATTTGGGAACTAAAGTAGCCTAAATTCATAGGCTGATGTTTCCTAGACATGACAGGTCCTTGGAGATTGCATTTGGTTGTTGCAGCAGACAAAGCTAGCCACTTAGGGTCAGCTTTGTGTTTTAGGTAAAAAATTGGTAGAGCAAAAAAGTTGGGCCATAGTTACCCAGAGCATAAAAGCTATTTTAGGGTGGAAATTTTGGATACAAGACCTCCTCCATGAGTCTGAGGTGCTATTAGTGTCCCTTGCCCACTTGGTAGCACACATGGACTGGGCTCATGCAAAAGGTCCAAAGGAACCGACTCATACCCTTCAAACCACACTTCTTCAATTTCTCCCATTAAATCGCATGGGCTTGGGTCATGCTTAAAAGAATAAAATAAAATATAATACATGAATTGAGCCCACAAGGAAGTCGAGCTTAGTTGAATCGGGATTGTAGAAAATGTGTTGCGAAAATGAGTATCAACAAGTATTAATTAGGTAATACTATTAATAAGGTAAAAAGTAATAACATTTAATGATTTTTTTTTTTCAACCATTAGATCTCTTAGAAATCTATGAGGTAAAAAAGGTGTAACTTTACAAGAGTTACACCAAATGTAACTTAAACCTCTCTCTCTCTCTCTCTCTCTCTCTCTCTCTCTCTCTCTCTCTCTCTCTCTCTCTCTCTCTCTCTCTCTCTCTCTCTCTCTCTCTCTCTCTCTCTCTCTCTATATATATATATATATGAAAAGAAATGTATGCACAAAAGATATTCATTCTTAAAGTGACTTTTTCGATATTTAAGAGCTGTTTCTCATTCGGCATTTTCGTCATTTCTTCCTACAAGTGCTTATTGCCTTTATGTTAGGACTTCATACTAATGGGATTTTCCAGATGTTCCCATTCATTCTGCAACTGTGACCATAGTTAAATGTTATCTTCGAGTTATCATATCCACAGTTCGATTAGTTATAATTGTATTACTTTACGTACAGTTAACATGGTATGAATTGGTACCGCATATCTACAAATGCATTGATTAACTATATTAAACTACAATTATCAAGATAAATATTGAAGCAGAAAGAAACTAAGGCCCTCAGGTCTAACCCCTTATGAAATGCTGCCTCAGCACATAAGATGCCTGTTAAGACCCAGTTGAAATGCAGCAGGCAAGCGCCTATAAAAAAGTAAAACCCCAAATGCAATGCTGTTTCCTTGGAGCATCTCTCTAATAGACTACTTAAACCTAAATTTCTTCAAATTTTATAGAGTGAACCCTTAAAAAATTGGGTTACTGGGATGCACTTTTTTCAAAGAGCTATACTGTAGCTCTGTAAACACATTTTTAGGTATGTAGTTAAACATTAGTTACTTTTTAAGTAATGAGATAAAAGAGAAAAGGTTAATCGCAAAAATTCTAAGAGCACTTAATAAACCACAAACTGTTTATATGGTAGATAGATTGTGAGTGACAAGAGAAAAAGTGATGAGTTTGTATGCAAGAAATGTGCAACCAATCACAATCTCTAAAATAATTGTAGCAAAAATTATCTTCTTATCTAGTGTTTTAGATTTTTTTAAAGGGGCATTTCAGATTTTTAGGGCTGTATGGTAATCCATTCAAAACTCATATTTTTAAATTTTAAACATATTTATACATATTTTTACACATTTTTTTATCTACATAAATTTTAAAATACTATTAAAATCTCATTTTAAATTACTTTACCACACACCTCTTTACTTTCTATTTTCGTGAATAGTAAATTTTTATTGAATTGCCGTGAGAAAGGAGAAAAGATGCGAAAGCATTGAATTTTGAGTTTTAAGTGGAACCCCACATATACTTTTATTTTCGGAAAAGACACCACGCAACAAAATGTAGAGCAGGTATCTATTATTATATATATAATTTAATTGGGTAGATTTTTATATATAATTGTAACTGGTGTGTTTTCGCTGGGGTCTTGGTCAAGTTGTTTTATTTAACGACTTACAAGTCCTGCTTTCTAACACAACTACCGACAATTCTGGATTAATTTATCCGCTGGGGTCTTGGTCTTGTTATTTTGTCATATATATGACTATGGTTGTCAAACAGCTTTTTCTGCCCAAGACGAGGGTAATCGAGAAAGTCACTATACTTTTTTTTTTTTTACAGTATTTTATCTAAACTTTCAACTAGAGACTAATGTTCACAACAGATAGACTCATAGCAGGATAAATTGCTGACCCATAGAGTTTTTTCAAAATGTTGGTACCTGGATTTGAACTAGAGAATTCTTAGTCAAATCTAAGATAGCCATTTTGAGACCCAATGCCCAACCCCTTACCAACCACATTAGGTTCAAAAGAGAGGAGGAAGTCACTATACTCACTACCTTAATAATATTAATAATATATATATTTTAATGTGAAAAAAGAAAAGAAAAAAAAAGTCACTACTTCAAGACCCGTTCCAATTTTATCGGATGTCCCCGAAGGGTCCACTACTTCAAGACCCAATTGCTAGTTTAAGTGGATTGAGATCCCATGCAATACCTAGGGTATTGCCCGGGGTGCAATAGTTTTAATCTCAACCCTTAATTTAATCTAATGAACATAAATATGACACGTTATAAAGACACGTCACTGATCCGCGTGAAACAAATTTTTCCCATTCCTTCCTTTACTCTTTTCTGTACCCATTTCAGCATCCCCAAATTAAAAAAAAAAAAAAAAAAAAACTCTCCCTTTCTCTCTTCCATCACATCTTTCTCTAGGACTCCATGGCTGGATCTCCACGAACTCCATTGCTCAATCTCCATGGCTATAGCTAGCAACCACCATGTCCGCTCCACCAATTCCGGCTATGGTTCCGGTAAATTTCCTTTGTCTCTCTTTGATTTTTCATTCTCTAGCATACTCATGTCTCTCTCTCATCTTGGTTTCTCTCTCTGTTTTCTGGTTCTCTCAAGCCCAGCCAGGACTGATCTCCTTGCACCCACACTGTTGTTTCTGGAGTTGCTTATCATTGGTGTCACTTTGACAACCTCCATACCCTGACTTTGCCCTTGGTACAGACTTGGAGCACGGTCAGGGTATGGAGGTTGTCAAAGTGACACCAATGATAAGCAACTCCAGCAACAACGGTGTGGGTGCAAGGAGATCAGTCCTGGCTGGGCTTGAGAGAACCAGAAAACAGAGAGAGAAACCAAGATGAGAGAGAGACATGAGTATGCTAGAGAATGAAAAATCAAAGAGAGACAAAGGAAATTTACCAGAACCATCGCCGGAATTGGTGGAGCAGACATGGTGGCTGCTAGCTGTAGCCATGGAGATTGAGCAATGGAGTTCGTGGAGATCCAGCCATGGAGTCCTAGAGAAAGATGTGATGGAAGAGAGAAAGGGAAAGTTTTTTTTTTTTTTTTTTTTTTTTTTTTTTAAATTTGGGGATGCTGAAATGGGTACAGAAAAGAGTAAAGGAAGGAATGGGAAAATTTTGTTTCACGCGGATCGGTGACGTGTCTTTATGACGTGTCATATTTATGTGCATTAGATTAAATTAAGGGTTGAGATTAAAACTATTGCACCCCGTGCAATACCCTAGGTATTGCACGGGATCTCAATCCAGTTTAAGTTTACATTTTTAGACAAGGACAATGACAATGACAGAACAGCAAACTCTCGTACTAGCCAATGCAGAGGTAAGGTCCAGGAAAGATGCGAAAAAGAGACCAATGTTTTATTTTCTATTTGAAGTTTTTGGTAAAGACTTAAGAGAGAGGGGAAAAGAAGTGAGAGGCTTTCGGAATGTTTGTCGATGCTTTAAACATATTTTTACATATTTTAAATAATATTATATATTTTTTTATTTATATATATATCAAAAATATTTAAATAACATAACTTAAACTACTCTCTCAAACACACTCAAAATATTTGTGTCAATTTCTTAATATATTTTTATCTGAATTTTTATTCAAACACACTCAAAATATTTGTGTCAATTTTTTAATATATTTTTATCTGAATTTTTATTTAATAAATTATAGGAGAAAAAATGTCAAGTTTACTTATGCATATAATTTTCTCCCTATTTTTTCGATCCAAGTATCATTAATGGCAGAATGAAAGATGAAGGGCTCTAAAAAAAATTATCCTTTTAAAAAAAAAAATTGAAAAATTATAAACTATATTTTATGTTTCTTCCACCATGAATAAGGAAAATTCCATGAACTTAGCGAGCTTAATAGACTTTACTGACTTTTTTTTTTTTTTTTTTTTATTCTTTTTGAGCAAGAGACTTTACTCACTTGAGCATACACGTCCAGATTTGTACCATTCCACGTTATAATACACCTAATATTTTAGTTTTTATTTTAATATCTAATACATTAAAATAATATGATTATATAAAAAACAATATAAAAATAGAGGAAAGAGAAGAAAAGTCATTCAATAAAAAAAGTTAATAAACATTAAATCAAATGGTATAAAGAATATTTATTTTTTTATTAAAAAATCTTGAAACATTGAATCAAATAAAATAAAAAATTAATATTTAATTTATTCTTGTGCCACTTGAAAGTAAAATATACATTGCTGGGCAAAAATAAAATTTATTCCTTTCCACGTGAGATGTCTTTCCGCATACTTCATTTCATTAAACTAGAATTTGTATATGAGGGGTGGCCAAGTGTATCACAGTTATAAAAAGAAAATACTAAAAAAAGAAAAAAAAAAAAAAGTGCACAAGGTCTAATATAACTTTTTTTACGAAAGATGTAAAATTAATGATAGACAACTGACAAAGATAATAAAAATGAAGGAAATTATTATCCATCAATCATAAGTAATACCATTTTTAGTTAGTTGAGAATTCAACAAGTTTGGGAATGATGTTGAGTCTAGTAGCTAGCTTGTCAGCAGAGCCATTAATTTCCTCTAGACGTCGACCTTAGAAGAAATGGTCATTAGCTTTGGAGCCTCTCTACGATTGCGCCGAACAAGTACCATAGAAAATTTCACATTCTCTTGCAAATTACAATTCAACTCATCTAGGTCCACTCAATACAAAAACAGAGAGAATGTGAAAATTTCAGTATATCATAGACTTTCTTTTGTTAATCATAATTGATAACAAAAGTGAGGAACAAAAAATTTCGCACCCGTCGAATCCACAAGTTAGTAATAATAAGTAAAAAGATGTTAATAATAAATTTTTGAATAAAATTAAGTAAAAATTTATCAACTTAATAATTGAAAAAAATAAAAATAAAGTTGATAGTTACTTGTTTCTTGTTACCCAGAAATACTGTATATATTGTTTATTTCTTTTTAAATTTTCTCTTTAGATGTGGACAGCATATAATGGAATATCTTATATATAGTAGGAAAAGTCCAGGCACCATCTTTCTTGTCTCGTGTCTTTGACTCTTTGTGGAAGATTCAAAAGAATGAGTGATGGGGTGAAAAGAAAGAAAGTTTCTTTAAAAATAGTGGGAATTGGATGCTTATAATAGTATATTTTCATATCCCGGTAGCTCATTTATTCAAAGATAATAGAAAATGACTCTGGATTAAAGAAAGTCATCGACTAAACCTACACGGTATTTGAGACTTGTCGTCTTGTGATGCACCTGAATTTCCTGGGAAATTTCTCTCCTGATGAGTAGAAAAGTAGAACCATGCGATGCTTTATGCTTACACATGTACTGCTCAGATTGCTCAACTTTCCTAAGCAAATTAATCTAAAGGCAGAGAGAGAGAGAGGATGACACAAAACTGTGAGGGCTTTAGGAATTTTATTCAGGGTGCTCCTTAAGAAGTATAAATTACATAATCTTATTCCTTTTTAGCCTTTAGGTAATTAGGTTTGATCCAATGTTATTAGTTTCATTCCGTTCCAGCCGTAATGGCCGGAAAATTCCGTGCCAGTAAACAAACTAAAAGAGTAAAGCACTCTATTCTACGTCAGAAAAAATTTTAGGTCATTCCGATCTATTTCGGGTGTTTTGAGCTGTTTCGGTAAATACCGACTGAAATTCAAGATTCAGCCAGCATGAAGTTTGTGCTTAAAAAAAAAAATTGTTCTTAAAACCAAAACAAATTTGCATTTTGTAAATTGAAAAACCTCAAAAAGAAAAAGAAATGAAAAAAACAATGGTACTTGTATAGCTAAAAAAATCGTATTGAGAAATTTGAGACTCAAAACTTGAGAAGAGGCATTGCCGCACTGGTACTGGTAGAAAGACACAGAAGTTACAAAGAAGGAGGAAGGCAAAACGTAGATGTAAAAGTATAGATGAAGATGTGATAAAATTTAACAGTATGAAATGTAAAAATCAAGGAGATAGAAGACGTGTGTGGTTAAGAATAAACAAGAAAAAATAATTAAAAATGAGAAGTAAGTAATATATGTCTGGTGAGAAAAAATAATAATGTAATAAAAAATAATAAAAGGTTGAAAATTGTGTTATATTGGGTAGTGTGCTTAGTCGAAGGAATCAAGTCACTGCCTAGCTTGTAATAGTTTTATTATTCTCTTTTTTTTTTTTTTTTGAGTTTTTCCTTTTTACTTAAAAGACCCCCCAATATATTGTTAATTTGCTCAAATTATAAACCAAAATTTAATTTTATTGGAATAAAAAAATTCAGGGTGGTCCCAAAATTTTTTTTAAAGGTAAATAAATACAAAATTTTAAATTATTATATAATTTTTTTTTTCAAGTCAAGGTGGTCCTCGGACCACCTTGGCCATAAGGTGGCGCTGCCACTGACACAAACTATTGTAAGTAAAATAAAAAATCAAATCATTTCGTTTTCTTTCCTTAGTTGTTTGTGTTTGTTTCCTGTGATTAATTATTCTTGATGGCAGGGTTAGAGTTGGCAAATTTTGTGGTGAGCCTTGATGTCTTGCACGATGCATATGTTTTCCGAAGAGCATCTTTAGTTACACCTATCAATATCAATATCATATACTATACATAATAGCAGAAGCTTTTTCCTGCAATTAAGGAGGTGCTGCCATGTAGGAAAAATGCCTATCTAAAATTCAGCCACATTTAATTTAAAAAGTGTTAAATCATATTGGTTGGGAATACTACATACCGTTTAAAAGCCTCTCATTATAAATAACAAAAAAAAAAAAAAAAAACACAGATACAGAGAGAGAAGGAGAGAGTTCATAAGCCCTCAACGTTCATTCCCTCGCCAGACTTAGAGCACTGAAACTGCAACCACAGAGAAAGAAAAATCTATGGGCATCAACACCATTAAGCTATATATTTGCCACCATCAGATTGTCGGAATTGGCTCCGGTACATTTTTCTCCATTTTTTTAGATTTGGTTTTGATTCCCTTCTACTTCGAGTCTTTGAGCTCCTCATGAAAATCTTTGTTTTCTCAATTTTTCAATATTTTTTTCCCCTATCTTGGATTACAGAAATCACTAAGCCTTTCCCTTTTTTCTAATATTTGCATTCATAGTTTTTTCTTTTTACTTTTTTCTTTTTTCTTTCTGGGGTTTTGATTTGGGAAATCGGTTTTGCTGTTGATTCACCACCAATCTCCTCTTTCACAGGTAACTTCGATTCTCTTTTTTCTCTCTTTGGAGCACTGGCCATTCAAGTTTTTCTCTCTCACTCTTTGGGTTTTCAGTTTTGGTAGATATTTGGATTCCAATTAGTTCTTAATTTTTCCACTCCTACTTAGAATTTCGATTTTAGGTTTTGAATGTTTTTGGTAGATATTTAGATTCCAATTGGTTCTTAATTTTTCCACTCCTTCTTAGAATTTTGATTTTAGGTTTTTGATGATTTTAGCTAATCACAGAATGTTCAGTGACAACATAGCTAATAAGAATGCCTTTAAATTTTCTCAATCTTTGCAAATACCTCAGTGATGGCGATTGTGAGGGAAACCTTCATATCTAGAATATCAAAATTTTGGAAATTTTGGTAGGGTGCTCATGATGCAAAGATCCTTCCACTGAGCTTTACCTCATCAAGTAAAAAGGAGGCTAATTCTAAAGAAGCCACAAATAGCCAATCGTTCCTTGTATCAGGAGGCCGTGATTGAATGATCTATCTTTATGATGTCAATAGGTTTGCTACTTTCCTCTATTTTTTATTTTTATTTTTTTAATCTCTCCCCACTCACTGGGGTTTGTGTACTGTTGTTTTGTTAACACCTCATTTTGCAACCCGCATTTAACCTCACTTGGAGGGTAAAAGAGTAATTTCACCTTGGAAATATGCATCTTGATTCTGGTCATTAGATCCTTAATCTAATTTCACCAAAATGATCTTGATGTTGTAACGATCAAATTGACTGGTTATAAGCCCTAATCGGACCATCAAATTAAAAGTTATCATCAAATCAAGTTTTAATGGCCGAGATGCACTATCACAAATTAAGTCTGACCTTATGTGATTATGAACAATTGATTCCAATTGGTTATAATTATAATCAATTTGAAATTAATGATGTATCATAATTTGATTGGTTAGGACTACATTTTATGGTAAGGTTGCATATACTTAATTAATTAGTTAGTTAAATATTAATTATTCAATGAGTAATTTGTGCAATTATCTTTTAATTAGGGTAAATTTGGAACTAATTAAATCTGAAATGAAAGTGATTGGAGCCATTTAATATTAATTGGGAGCTAATTTGGAGCCTATTAATGTTAATTGTGCTGAAATCATTTTCTAACAAATGACTTCTGCTCACCATTTCATCGATATCTCTCAGAATATTTTGAATCTGTAAATGAAATTAATTTTTCCAGAAACTAGACATCCGGAGCTTCAATTTGAGCATAAGAACGGGACAATTCCGATAACAATTGAGTTAGATATGATTTTTCGAAGTTTGCTTTATAGGTTGTTACAGCAGCTACGAGAAAACCGAATTTTGACTTGCTTCTCACTCTCACCAATCTCTCCATTTAATGCACCAAATTTTCCCAAAACTAAAATGAGGTCTAGGTTCATGATTTTTTGTCAACCCTCATTAATGACCTTCCATTCATATTTCCTCTACCACTACTATATAAACTCCCCCTCTCCTTCATTCCAAGACAAAAACAAATCTCTTCTCTTCTCCTCTCTTGAGTTCTAAGAAGTTGAGTAGTCTTGTCATATCTTAGTCTTCTTGAAACTCAAGGTATTGAGTGAGACTCACTCTTTCTCTCCTAACTCTTCTTTTTCTCCACCCTTAGGACCTCTCTCAAGAGTCTCCTCATCCACCATATGGATCTTCAATGAAAGTATAATCCCTTCCCTTAACTTGTTTTTTATGTTTCTATGATTAGAATTTAAGATTAAAGCATGATAGTAATTATTTAAATTTCTTTGAATATGTTTGAATGTTCTTAATTGTTCTTATATGTTCATCACATGTTCATGCATAACACTAGTTTCAATCTTAAATCCACATCAAAAATATGAAAAACATGTTTGTTTAATAATTCTTTTAAATCCTTGAATCTAGGATA
Organism: Castanopsis chinensis; assembly: GCA_032878915.1. Classification (NCBI taxonomy): domain Eukaryota; kingdom Viridiplantae; phylum Streptophyta; class Magnoliopsida; order Fagales; family Fagaceae; genus Castanopsis; species Castanopsis chinensis. Next base: position 2,770,529 of record JAVQMG010000121.1, read on the forward strand.
TCACCATCCACACACATTCAATAGAATTTATTTTTCAAATCCAAATGTAATGCTTAACAAATTGAATTAGGGTTTATCACATGCACACACATTAAATTCATCATGTAAATTGATTGACATATTGGATAATATGATATGAATGTTGGCCACCATAGTGTAGAAGACTGGTTTTACCGGGCAAGGTGGGTGCCTAACACCTTCCCACCTTGTAACATAGCCTCCAAACTTAGATCAAGGGTTAATAGATCAAATGCTTATCCATGTAATTTTCAATTTTTGTATTGTAACTAGGAAACAAAGCCATGTACTTTATCTTCGATTGTATCTTGGACCAAAGCCATGTAATTTTCCTATGATCAATGTAAATTCAATTGAAAATTAATAAAATGAGGAATTTTTCAATTTTGGTTTTTTATTTTTTCAATAATTAAATAAGTGGCGACTCCATTGTAAAACCCTTAATCTAAAGGGAAAAATATAATTAGGCGAACCTCCATTTTGAGAGGCAATAACACGACTCCACCCATTCACGTGGGTTTGGCCCAACACCTACCATAAAAAACGGGCCAGGGGCATGGTCTCTCACATGTTTATTTCTGTGAGTTGTGGACTTCTTTCATTGTAATTTTGGATGATTCTTGCTTCATTTTGAACAAAATTTCCTAAATTTCCCGCAAACCTTGATGGGTATTGCTTAATGAAAATTTATCTGTCTTATATATGTGACTTCAACTTTTTTTTTTTTTAATCTAAGTTTTATATCAAGGTTAGCAATCTGAAACTGACTCAAAAAACAAATGAAATAAATATGACTTTAAGCTTCCTTTGTCTTCAATATTTTCTGTTTTTTTTTTTTAAGTGTATATGATATATGCTTATATTAATGATTTTTTTTTTTTTTTCATATAGTGGGTAAATTGTTTGTGTCTTTTTAAGACGTTTCAATGGGTAATATAATATTTTGTCTTAGTTTGTGTAAAATTGTAATTTATAGGTAATAATTTTATGTTTTCAGTTAGGCTGTAGCTGTTGCTTTGCAGATAGCTTTTGTTTGTAGCATATATTTTTTGAAATCCATGCATATATTTTTTGTTTTGGTTGGAATCACTTAGGTTTTTCAAGTTAGAATGAATTTTGAGAATGAAAAGGATGTGCAAACTCAACACACAGTGTGTGAAGGACAACATGAACTTTCAACTAAGAAGAATATGCTAGGTTCATGGAACGTTTCTTCTTTCTAATTTCAATTGGGTATTTGTTTTTGTGCTCCTTATTTTAAATTATGGCAGCATAATTGATGTTTTAATTCTTTTAAGGATGATGTTTGCGATTTTTTTTAAATAAAGATTAAAAAAAAAAAAACTATGCTTATTTTGTACGAATGATAAAGTCCTATCACAAAGTTGTTTGAGACTCATGCTAATTAGTGATTAGGAGTTATAAAGGAATAATCATCAATATATATATATATATATATATATATATATGTATAAGTAGAGATCTCATGCGGGAGTGCATGAGGTCTTGCCAAGTGACATGTTAATATTGCATTTAGCAATTTTTTTACCTCTTTCATTAAGTTTTTTTTTTTTTTTTTTTTTTACTGTTACTCAAAAGTTTACATTAATTTATTTTACTATTATCTCATTAATCTCTCATTAATTGTCTAGCTTACATCACACCTTTTTCTCAATCATGTTGGACTTGGATGACACCTTTTCACAACGTATCATTATGAGATGTTGAAAAAATTTGGAGTGTACACAATGTTTAGTGTGGATGGGAAGAAATTTCATTTTATTCCAATTGGTTATGTTAGCAAGGAACCTATTCCAATTTAATGATCCTGGAATTTTGTATACAAGTAATAATCAAGGAAACTTCCACCTAAAATAAGTTGAACTTTTGGCAAGAGAGAAAATTGATGTCTAGACAAATCAAGCTAAGGCCGACCAAAATGGACCATATTCTTAATTTCTTATCTTGATTTGTTCCATGTACAAGACTTACAGTCAATGCTTAGCATAAAAAAAGTTGAATATCTTATCTAAAATCCATCCTTTGAAAGCTTTGAGAAAAAATTCATTTAAACCAACACAATATATAAATTATAAAGGAATCAAAGAAAAATTGTCAAACATAATGAAAGTTTAATTTGTGCTTAAATTATTATAGGGATTAACACAATAGCAATATCTTTAAAAAAAAAAAATAAAGATAAAAAAATCTATGCTTATTTTGTATGTATGATAAAGTCCTATCACAAAATTTTTTGAGACTCATGCTGATTAGTGATTAGGAGTTATAAAGGAATAATCATCAATATATATATATATATATATATATATATATATATATATATAAGCAGAGATCTCATGCAGGAGTGCATAAGGTCTTGCCAAGTGATACTTTAATTTTGAATTTAGCATTTTTTTACACCTTTCATTAATTTTTTTTTTTTTTTACTATTACTCAAAAGTTTACATTAACTTATTTTACTATTATCTCATTAATCTCTCATTAATTGCCTAAGCTTGCAAAAAAAATAATAATTAAGGACTAATAACAATAACTAACCAGATGAGGCCTTGGAAAGAGATAAAGAGACACAAAAATGTTGTGGATTGTTATATAAAATGCATTGTTTCACTACATATTACCCAAAATAAAAGACCTGAGACTGACAAAACATTTTAAAAAGAGAGAAAGAGATATCTGAGGGGCCGCCGCCTCCGTCATATTGGCCTCCCACCACCATCAAGGCGTCGAAACCCTTATGAGTTTTTTTTTTTTTTTTAAATTAGGGGATTGAATATGATTTAGTTTTGGGTCATTTGGTTGGATAGTTTTTATTTTGGGTATATAAGTAGAGAGAATACTTGGTACGCAATGTAAAGCCATATTCTACCATGGTTTTAAATCATCTATAAGACATATGCATACACACTTGCCCACATCATATTTTAATGTCGCACTATCAATGGCCCAAAGATAGCGAGAGAGTTGGACATACTTTTATTTCATAGTATTAAATATGTGAACACAACACAAATTAGTTGATTTTCATGGTCTCGTTACTCTTTTGCATTTATTTGTGGTTTTTTGATTTAAAAAAAATAAAATTAATCTTACCTTGAAAAGGTTATAAATATGCAGTGAAACTACTAAATTAATTTCTAATATCTCAAAATGTATATGTTTTTTCACTTTAATTTAGTTTACTTTTTTTTTTTTTTATAATATATTTACAACACTATCTAAAACTGTCTTATATAAAATACTACAAAATTATCCGTGCATCGCACGGAAAACTTACTAGTTATCTTGAAATTTTGGAGAATGAACCTATATTCGTGCATCGCACGGGAAACTTACTAGTTATCTTGAAATGTAGGAGAATGAACCTATAAAATTGTGTTACTGGGATTTTTTTTTTCTAATTTTTAAAAAAGAGCTATAACAAAATATAAACAATTAAAAAAAGAGCTATACTAAAATATAAACAATTAAACATGGTGGTTATTGTATGTAAAGAAATATAAACAATTAAAAAAATCATGAAAATTTGATATTTTTTAATGAAATGTAGTCTAAAATAAATAATCTGATGTGATATATTTTGAAAAGTGAATATGTAAAATAGAAAAAGTAAGTTCTTATACTAAAATAGACATAAATGTTTACACAAATTGAAGTGAATGCTCTAACATTGACAAGACAACTAACTCTTGTACTACCAGGTCAAAGGTAGGGTCCTGCGAAGACATGAAAAAGAGGACAATATTTCTCTCTAAACTAATTTGGAGAAAAACTCTTCAAACTTCCCCTATATATTTTCATTGAAAATGAATTGAAGAAAATCTAATCGTTGAAATACATATTTTTATTATATCCTCCATGCTTGCAAAATTTTAAGAAGATAAAAAATCAATAACTATATTATCAATCAAATGTTTAAATTTTAAGTTTTTATGGCCTCAAATTATGCATAAAAAATAAATTTATTGATTGAATAGTAGATAACAACCAATTTGAACAAAATTTTTCATGTGTGTGAAGAACATAAAGAAAACACAATTCAATGGTTAAATTTTGAAACTTCAAATTCAATTAAAAAATATAAAAGAAGTTTGAAAAATTTCTGTCCAAATTACAGTTTCTTGAAAAAGAGAGACATAAATTTTTTTAATTTTCCATTTGAAGTTTTGGTAAAAGAAAAAGGGGAGAGAAGAGTGAGAGGAACAAAAACATTTTTTTATCAAATTTTTAATATATTATTATTTGATTTTTTATATGATAAATTGTAAGAGTAAAAATATCAAGTTTACTTGTACATATAATTTTCTCTATAATTTTCCCTTATGAAGTTTTATTAATGGGAGAATGAAAGATGAAGGGCTCTAAAAAAGAAAAAGAAAAAAGGTTCATCCTTTTTTCTTTTCTACTACTATTAAAATTTGAAAATTTGCAACCTATCTTCTATGTTTCCTCCACCCTGGGCATAGTATGAAATGTATTAATTAAAATAGGGTTATGTTAACAAAGGCACTTAGGGTAATGATTAATAAATAATAATAAAAAAATTTTGACATCACTTTCATTAGAAATTAAAAAAAAAAAAAAATTCTACAACATTTATTGTTTTATCATTCTTCCAATAAAATGTTTCTAAAAATATTTCCTAAAAGCATTGGTCAGTATTTTCCAAGTATTGTAAAAGAGAGTGCATTGGATAACGAAAATTCCACCAGCCCAGTGAGGTAATTGTTAGGTTCTAAGACCTTAGAGACTATTGTATTATAACTTCAATATGTATTATGTTGGCAAACCATGATAAAAAAATAGTGTCTAGGTTTAGGCTTGCTCAAAGCGTGTTTAATTTTAAAATTGGAATCGAGTGATTGCAGGATTTATTGGACAAAATCTGCAAGGCTCGATTGATAAAAAATTAAACTCGATCGATCAAACCATGTGCAGATTTATTTTTTTGCAGAAATTCCAATTCAGCCCAAGCTCGTTTGACGTGTAGGATTAAGTGTTTTACTTCACATAAAAAAGGAAAAACCCTAACTACGTTTTAGAAATCTTTGGAGTGTTGTGTGTTGAATATTTTGTGAGATTTAGAGGTGTTTACCTTCACACACACACATAGGATTATGAAGATCTAGATTCGTGTCAAGAACTTGATGATCGCTTTAGTTGCTGCTTAAAGAACTTAAAGAAGATCTAAAACCTTTGAGTGAAGTCTCAAAGTCACAAGCAGGAGAACTTGTGGTTGTAGTAGATCAAGGAAAGAAATAGTCTGTGAACTTGGAGCTATCACATGGTCATGGTAGTAAGTTTTCTACACAAGGTAGCAATTGGATGTTAGTGGTCTAAGTTCTATAGTGAAAACTTCAATTCTTTCATAGGGGATCTATTTTTACCTTGAGGATATCTAGGTTAAATTCTCTATAAGTTTTTTACCGATTAGGTTTTCTTGGGTTATCATATCATTGTGTTCTTTATATTTTCGCATTATTTACATTATATGATTTGAGTGTGTTAACATAGAACTGAATAATTTATTTAAGTAATCACTTGTCTAAATAACTAGGTTAAACAACTTGTATTTGAGGGGTCTAAAAACGTACAAGTGGTATCAGAGCGAGTTAGCTCTTATGCTTTTAGATCTTTTGAGCTAAGAGTTGATCCTTGACCCTTGTTGTCATGGAACATAGTCACTCTCTTGTGATAGCACCTCACTTTGATGGGAACAACTATGCCTACTGGAAAGTAAGGATGAAAGCATTCTTGAAATCTATTGATGAGAGAGTATGGAACTCCGTTGAATACGGATGGGAGAAATCGACTACTCCTGGGAAAATTATTGTGTACTCCCGGAGTACCATAAATGCGTACTCCCTCCTCTCACATAAATGGTGGGTCCCACTAATTAAATTCATGGTAGGACCCACCATTTATGTGAGAGGAGGGAGTACGCATTTATGGTACTCCGGGAGTACCTAATAATTTTCCCTACTCCTGTTAGCGAGTGGTCAACTTCTCAAAGAGAAGCAGCTGCTTTTAATAGCAAAGCCATGAATGCTATTTTTAATGCTGTTTCTATGGAAGAATTCAAGAGAATCTTAAATGTTGAGGTTGCTCATACTACATGGAATTTTCTCCAAACTCTACATGAAGGCACAAATGTAGTTAAGATTAATAAATTGCAGCAGTTAACTACTATATTTGAAAGCATTAGTATGTTTGATGATGAATGTTTTGATGAATTCTATGCTAAACTTAATAATAGTGTTAACTTTGCTTATCACTTGGGTGAAATTTATGATCAACCTAAGATTGTTAGAAAGATACTTAGATCCTTGACTGAGGACTTTAGACCCAAAGTGACTGTAATTATTGAAGGCAAGGATGTGGACTCCATTTCTGTTGATGAGCTTGTAGGATCTCTCCAGTCCTATGAGTTAGACCTACCCAAGATAAACAAATCCAAATCAATAACTCTTAAGTCAGTTGATGATGTTAATGATGTTGATGGGAATGAATTTAATGATGAACTCTCTTCTATAGAGATTGCATATCTTACCAAGAACTTTAGAAACTTTCTTAGGAACAACAATAGAAGAGCAAGAGGTAAAAACAATGTTGAAAATAGAAACTTTAAGAGGAATGAACCAACTAAGGTTGATAATACTAAAAAATTAAAAGAGAAAACCTCTAGTAACTCTCTAAGTCAACAATGTTTTGGTTACTAAGGGTATGGTCATGTGAAATCAGAATGTCCTACATTCTTGAGATCAAAGGGTAAACCTATGGCTGTAACCCTTAGTGATGATGAGGTTTTTGATCACGAGTCTAGTAGTGATGAAGACGAAAACTTTATTGCTTTCACAGCTACTACTGTAGTTGATGAAAGTGTTGTGGTTGAAGAGAGCCCTTCTGATGGGGAACTCTCTAAATGTGCTGATTTGCAAGAAATTTTCAATAAGCTATGCAAGGTTGCTGCAAATGATGCAATGAATGTCGACCTAGGTTTAAAGAAAATTGTCTCTCTTGAACTTGATAAAAAAGATTTGTTGCTGAAATTACTTGATACTAATACTTTGATTGATAAGATTAAGAACTTGGAACTAGAATTATCTATTACTAGAGAACAAACAAATAGATCTGTCTGTTCTAAACTTGATCACATGTTGAGTGCTCAGGAGTCTCCCTTAGACGAAACTGGTCTAGGTTTTGTAGATAGCATCTCGGTGTCTGAAACTCATTCCACAAACTTTGTTTCTTCTTCTGAGCCCCTAAGAGTGAGACTGACAAACCCGTAGAAGTTACATCACCTCCTAGGAAGATTAGGGTTAATCTTAAAGAGTCTAAGCCTAAGAACCCTAACCTCCCTAAGGATAAGAAGCATGATAGACCTTTGTAGGTTTATCATTTTTGTGGAAAGACTGGGCATACTCAACCAAACTGTTGCAAATTATAAGTTACAAAGCAAGCAAATAAGCCAAAAGTACCTTTGCCTTAAGCACAAGATCTTATGGTACTTATTGGTGAATTGGTATAGGCTTTAAACCTTTATACCAATCCTGAAGTTGCTCATCATTCTAATGTGAATAATAACTCCAGAACTAGAGTTGCATCTAAGAAGTTTTTGATGCAAAAGGCTTAATCTAATTGAGTCTTTCTGACATAGTCCTTGTGCTTCATCTCAATACTCTTTGTGACCATCCTTCTTTTACTATTTTGTTTTCTTTTTGCTTTTAAGATTTACATTGCATTACATTCATGCATTTCATGATAGGTTATTTTTGCTATTCCTTTAAAAAAAAAGGGGGGGGGAAGGAAAAGGGTGTTTTGTATCATATATCTTGGATTTGTAATCAAGGTTGGCCTATTATCTTTACATCACATGTTGTGTACCTTGCTTAGCTTGGATGAGCTTAATTTACTACACTTTGCTAGTTTTGCTATGTAGTGCATGTTATGTGGGAATTGTTTATAGTTTTTTATCACATGATCTTAATTTTGAACTCATATGCTTTTGATTGTTAGGATTAGAACTTAATGAGAAAGGCATAAATAACCATCTCACCACTGTTTACTAGCTAATCATGAATACCTTAGTGCATATCATAAGATTTTGTGCTTGCGTAGCACATGTACAAAAAGAACATAAGGTGTACTCTCGGATTAATAATAAAATTGGTGTGTACATTATTGGACTATAATAAAGATGACTCAAATAAATAAAATTGGTGTGTACATTATCTGGCATAAATATCTATTTAACATGAAATAAAATTGGTGTGTATATTATCTGGCAAAATAAAAATAAACTTACATGATTGCAAGCTTGTTTTCTAGGAGATGTGAGAGTTATATGATAACTCCTTAGGTGATAGTCTCTTTCAAACTTATGTGATGAATAATGTAGAAATTGTGTGTTAATTACTATCTATATATCACGTCGCAAGTATCGCAAGCTATTACTAGTTGCACACACTACACAAGTTATTCTTTGCTAAACTTAGTACATGATATTGTGTGTGAATTTGTTTTGGCCATTCAAGATTATATGTTTCTTGTTTTTAATGCAAAATATGTTTAATCTTTGAGTTTTGGGAACAAAAGTGTGAAAATCTTGTTTTTGGAAGATCTAGGTTGATTTCAAATGTTTTTGAAAAACTTTTAAACTCATACTCATGCATTTCATTCATGAAATGAAGTGGTTTGAGTGGTTTCTACATAAAACTTCCTTTGTTTTTCAAAATTTTCAAATTTTCAGATTTTCAATCTATCGAATCTATTGCTTAACCGATCAAAAATGTGCTTAAAATTTTGGTTTGAATCTGCTTGGCTCTATCAGTGCTCGATTGATGCTCGATCGATTGAATCTATGTTTTGATCAATCGAAATTCGAAAGTTGAGTGTTTTAAAAAAGGTTCTCCTCATGTGTTCTTCACTTTTTCAAAACTTTTTAAACACTTTGTCTTACTTTCTCTCTTCGACCGATCCAATCTAAGATTTTTTGTCGTTTTCTTCCATAAATCACTCCAAGTTTTTTGTCCCTAAGCAGTAGTAAGTCATTTATACCCTTCCTTTTTCATTGAAATCGCATGTTTCATGCATTTTCTTTGAAAAATTTGAACATAGAATTTTTAGGATTTTTGTTTATTTCATTTGTTTTTAATCATTTTTTATCAATGGGTTTTTATTCTTAGATGATATTGTGGGACCAGTGGGCCCAAAATATGTATTGGGCCAGTCCAAAGGCTCTCGCGGGATTGAAAGCCCAAACCAATAATACGTACAATCCGAGGATGCAAAAAGATGTGCATGAGAAGCAATGGGAAAGAAGGAAGAAGCCATACATGAGCAGAACATCCCCAGCTTGACGTCCGAGGATGGCAACGTCCTCGGCCACATGCTGCTGAGGACGAGAAGAGTGATCTGGCGGTTTAGGGGCATCAGTACTGAGGACCTGAGACACGAGGGCTGGGAAAGCAAGGATAGGGGATAAAAAAAGGAGTGACAGAAAGGTACCAAAGATAAAGCTGCTACCACCGCATTAAAGGCTCCATACCTAACTCTCTGGCCGCATTAATGAGGAAGTGACACCTAAGTATGAGAGTTCAGTTTTAGACCTACCGCCAAAGACTTTAGTGGAAGGGGGTGATGGGACAAATATCTAAAAGAAGCATATTATCTACACGTGTAAGAGGGGAGGAGAGGGATGCAGGTCTATAAAAGGCAAAGGAAGAAGAAAGAAAGGGGGGGGGGGAGAACACATACACACAAAAGAGAAACTGTAAGAAAAATACCAAAGATTGTCCTCGGCATCAATATATGAGATAATGATTTATCCACATATAAGGAGTATGCATGTATTATGTGATTTTACTTAGCTTTTATGTTATCCAACGTCTACAAACCTATATTAGAAGCCCATTCTCTATAAATTCATTGTTTTGGGTCCTTAGGGCTGGCACCGAAGGTGGAAATTAGGTCCAGCATGATTTGTGCCTTTACAATTGGCGCCTTCTGTGGGGATTCTTGTGTTTTGGCGCAGATAACGTGATGGCGGGTTCAAGTCCAGACCATGCAGAATCTTTGGGATCTTAGCATGAAGATCTCTTTCAACATTTAGAGTAGATGGGAGATCAAGAGGGCAGTGTGCATACAGGGCGAACTGCTAACAATCACTCACGGGGTGGAAGCAGAATTTTTCATGAAGGTGGTACTAAGGCCATGTAGAGAGAAATTGACCAGCTGAAGAGGAAGTTACTTCGTGCTAAGCAGAAATGGACGCCTTCAGTAACTGATCCTTCCTCGGACGACTCCTAGAGCAGTGGTTATAAGTCCAGGTCAAGAACCCCTCCTAGTGAAACTTTCTCGTGCCAAGAGGGAAGTCCTCGCGATAAGATGAGCAAGAGGCCTCCTCCTAGGGGCTTGGGCAGTGATGCCATGGGAAAGGCATTGCACTAGCTTTCTAAATCGCCTTTCACACGTTAGATCGAGAAAGGAAAGCTTCCTCGTCGTTTCACGCAACTAAACTTCACCATTTATAATGGCAGAACAGACCCGATGGAGCACGTGAGCCATTTTAACCAACGCATGGCGGTCTATTCAAAGAATGAAACCTTAATGTGCAAAGTATTTCCCTCGAGCTTAGGACCTGTTGCGATGAGATGGTTTAATGGCTTGAAGGCAGATTCCATTGATTCCTACATGGAACTCACGGTGGCATTTGGGTCTCGTTTTGTTACGTGCAGCAGAGTACCTTGGCCTTTGGACTCGTTACTATCCATGACCATGAGAGAGGGCGAAACCCTGAAAACTTACTCAGATAGATACTGGGAAGCGTTCAATGAGATTGACGGTGATTTTGATGAAGTGGCAATTAACACTTTTAAGGTTGGCCTTCCAATTGAGCACGATTTAAGAAAATCTTTGACCAAGAAACCAGTAAAAATCGTTCGTTGGCTTATGGATCGTATTGACGAGTATAAGCGAGTTGAGGAGGACCAGCAGCAGAGCAAGGGGAAAATGAAAATTATCCCTCAGGAGAGCAGGGATTTCAAGACAGAGAGATACAACAGCAAGTGGCCACGGAGGGATTTTGCTGGCCAGTCTAGGTCGGCTCCTCCTCAGACAGTAAATGCTGTGTTTTGTGAGCCGGTGCAGCAGGTGTTGGAGAAGATTTGTCATGAACCATACTTTAGATGGCCCAATAGAATGATAGGAGACCCTATGAAACGTAATCAGAACCTCCATTGCAATCATCATCAAGATAAGGGTCACACCACGGAGAACTGCAGGAACTTATGGAATTATCTGGATCAGCTAGTCATAGAAGGGAAATTGAGGCAATTTATGAATCGGCCTAATGAACAAGGCACACAATCTAGTTTCGTGAATCAAGGCAGCAACACTTTAAGACCTCCATTGGGCACAATCAATGTCATTTTTGCTGCCCCAAGTCGAACTGGGTCTTACCCTACCAGAGTAATGTCAATGTCGCGTCATCCTGCCGAGGACCTCAGCTCTGAGCCGAAGAGGATTAAAGGGAATCCTCTGCCCATTTTGGGATTTTCCGAGAAGGATAAGGTTGGCACTATCCAACCGCACGATGACGCATTAGTTATCATGCTAAGGATAAGGGGTTACAATGTAAAAATGGTGATGGTTGACCAAGGGAGTGGGGCCGATATCATGTACCCAGACTTGTTCAAGGGGCTTAATTTGAAACCTGAGGATCTTACAACTTACGACTCACCGTTGATAAGTTTTGAAGGGAAGGCTGTCATTCCAAAGGGACTGATCCGGTTACCTGTGCAATCAGGACCAGTAATGGTGGATGTAGACTTTATTGTAGTGGACGCTTACTCCCCTTATACGGCCATAGTGGCAAGGCCGTGGCTACACGCCTTAGGTGCCATGTCATCAACCTTGCATGTTAAGGTGAAATTTCCGTATGGGGATGTAGTGAAAGAGATAGTCGGCAGCCAGTCCATGGCCAGACAATGCATAACGGCAGCAATTACGCATCAGGCCAGGCAAGAGTCTCGGGCCTCGGCCAAAAAAAATATGTAGCAGTTAACTTCCTCAACCAAGCCAAAGGTGGCCGAGGTTGAGGAGCCTAGGTGTGAAAGCCTGGATAAAGTGCTTATTGCTGGTGATATGGAGAAGTTCTTCCAGGTAGGAAGTCAGTTGCCACTCCAAGAAAGGGAGGAGTTAGTTATGTTTTTGAAGCAGAACCATGATGTATTCGCGTGGGACGCTTATGAAGCCCTAGGGGTTGATCCAAATTTTATCTGTCATCACTTGAACGTAAATCCAATGGCAGTGCCGAGGAGGCAACCACCTCGGTGCTCATCCCAAGAGCATGCCGATGCTGTTAAGGAGGAGGTACTAAAACTCAAAAAGGCAGGTGCTATTAAAGAGGTGTTTTACCCAGAATGGTTGGCGCACACAGTGGTAGTGAAGAAGAAGAATGGGAAGTGGAGAGTATGTGTGGACTATACAGACTTGAATAAGGCTTGTCCTAAAGATTCGTTTCTAATGCCCCGCATAGATCAGTTGGTGGACGCCACTATAAGGCGTCCTCGGATGAGCTTTCTGGACGCTTTCCAAGGTTACCACCAAATACCTTTAGCTCTAGAGGACCAGGAGAAAACAGCCTTTGTCACTTCCACAAGAAACTACCACTACAAGGTGATGCCCTTCGGCTTGAAGAATGTAGGGGCTACTTATCAACGAATGATGACGCGGATGTTTGAACCCCAACTGGGAAAGACAATTGAGGTATACGTAGATGATATGGTGGTCAAGAGTAAAACTATCTCGGCCCATATACCAGACCTAGGTAACACCTTTCAAACGCTGAGAAAGCATAAGTTACACCTTAATGCATCTAAATTTTCCTTTAGAGTTAGATCTGGTAAATTCTTGGGCTACATGGTGACACATAGGGGAATCGAGGTCAATCCCGCCCAAGTCAAAGCAATTCATAACCTATAGCCACCTCGGAATCCAAAGGAAGTGCAAAGATTGACCGGAATGACTGTTGCACTTAATAGATTTATCTCATAGTCCGCTGATCGGTGCAGGCCATTCTTCTAGTTGCTGAACAAGTGGAAGGGATTTGAGTGGACAGAAGAATATGCTGTTGCCTTCCAGCAGCTTAAGGAGTATCTTTCACGTCCTCCCATCATGTCTCGGCCTGAAATTAACGAAATTCTATTTGCATATATAGCAGTAGTGAACCATGCTGTTAGTTTGGTGCTGATAAGGGTTGACGGGACTGTACAGAAGCTGGTCTACTATGTGAGTAAGTCCTTACATGAAGCTGAGGTGCGTTATCCACCATTAAAGAAAGAAATCCTAGCCGTAGTGCATGGTACACGTAAGCTCCCCCATTATTTCCAATCCCATACTGTGATAGTCCTAACTTAACTTCCTCTTAAAGCTGTCCTTCGAAGTGCGGACTATACAAGCAGAATTGCTAAGTGGGGGACCATTTTAGGCACTTTTGACATCAAGTACATGCCTCGTACATCAGTGAAGGGTCAGGTGTTAGCCGATTTAGTCGCAGAATTTATTGAACCAACAATAGAAAATAGTGCCCAGAGCCCGGACATTGATGGAAAATCAGTTGGTATGATTACGTGCAAAGAACCTCCGATGTGGACTGTTTATGTTGATGGGGCTACAAATCAAAGGGGATCTGGTGTAGGGTTGGTAATTGTGACCCCAAAGGGTCTACGTTGGAAAGATCCTTGAGGCTGGGATTCTCAGCCATTAACAATGAGGTTGAGTATGAGGCTTTAATAAAAGGGATGGACATGGTTCAAAAAATGGGCGAAAAGGCTGTGCAAATGTTCTCGGACTCGCAACTAATTGTAGGCTAGGTAGAAGGACATGTGGAGGCTAAAGATCCAAGGATGCGGGAATATCTAACTCAAGTCAGGGTTTTGCAACCTAAATTTGAATTCTTTATTTTATCACACGTCCCTAGGAGTAACAATATGCATACCGACTCTCTAGCAACTCTTGCCATGTCATCGGCACAAGGTCTACCCCGGATCATTCTTGTTGAGAACTTACCTAAGCCCTCGGGAATGATTGGAAGTGTTATCCAGATTCATCAGATCAGGGTGGGGCCTAGTTGGATGGACCCCATTGTATCTTTCCTTAAGGATGATATTCTGCCAGAAGAAAGGGTTGAGGCGGACAAGGTGCGTAGGAAAGCATCTCGTTTTTGGTTGTCCGAGGATCATAAATTGTACAAGCGATCCTTTTCCGGGCCATATTTGCTATGTATACATCCTGAAGCGACGGAGCTGCTTCTGGAGGAATTACATGAAGGAATTTGTGGAAGTCATACGGGGGGAAGGTCCTTAGCCCACAGAGCTCTGACACAAGGATATTAGTGGCCCAATATGCAACAAGAGGCTCAAAACTATGTGAAGAAATGTGACAAATGTCAAAGGTTTGCACCAAACATTCATCAGCCTAGGGGTGTGCTTAACCCTCTGACGAGCCCTTGGCCTTTTGCATAGTAGGGTCTGGACATCGTGGAACCCTTCCCAAAGGCGCCTGGAAACAGGAGGTGGTTAATAGTGGGCACCGACTATTTCACCATGTGGGTAAAGGCCGAGCCCCTAGCTAACATTAGGGATGTGGATGTGAAGAAGTTTGTGTGGAAGAATATCGTCACTCGGTTTGGAGTCCCTCATACTCTCATCTCGGATAATGGTTTACAATTTGATAGTAAAGCCTTCAGGCGATATTGCTGCGACCTCGGCATAACCAATAGGTACTCTACTCCAGCTTATCCGTAAGGAAATGGGCAGGTCGAGGCGGTGAACAAAGTTATAGTCAACGGGCTTAAGAAGAGACTAGATGACGCCAAAGGTAGATGGGTAGAGGAATTGCCTTATGTTCTGTGGACGTACCGGACCACGCCCTGTAGATCTGTTCACGTAAAATAATCTGCAAGTGCATAAAATCGTAATAAGTAGTAAAGTGTTTTTAGAAAAACGAATGTCAAACCCACAGATATTAACTATGTTATTGAATACCGAAATTCACTAAATCAATTACTATTTGGAAAATTGAAAATAAATGGAACGTTCTACTATCTGAATTAAATTAAACTACTTAATAAAAATAAATCTACGAATAAAAGATTAACACAATGCAAAAATCTAAAAGTGTAAAAATATGATAAGAACGGATCGAGAGCGATTGATTGCACCTAACAAATCCCACACAATTTATTCTTCCTAATTATTAAATTTTAATAATCTCCCATTGATGATTAAAAATTCCTTAAGTATTCAATATCTTCTCTCGAATAATATCAAAAATATCTTCAACTAACAATTCCATGTCTCTATGTGAATTTAATTAATTGAAGACTCATTACGTACTTTGAATTTTCTGAAAAATCACACTAATCGCGGTAAAGCATCTCTACTTTTGCTCAACTAATGATGTTTAATTCTAGAACTAAAATAACAAATCACCTCTTGGTCTCATTGTAATTCAATTGATCAAACTATAGTTCATAAAGAAAATAGTAAGCATTAAAAATAAGAATTAAACACTCAATCATGAAAATATTAAAAATAAAATAACTCAAAAAATAAATTGTGTGTTCATTGCTAGACTACATCAATGCTCTAGAAAATAAATTTAGTTCATGATAAAGTTGAAAAGAAAGCAAATAAAACTTATGTCTTTCATCTGAATTGGTTGATCAACTTGAAGCTCTCGCCTTTGTCCTTAGATCCTCCTCTTCATAATGACTCCCAAAACAAGTTCTTCTCAGCAGCACCTCCTTTTCCTCTCTAAGGATTCTTTTTTTTTATTTTTTTTATTATTATTTTTTTATTTTTTATTTTTTTTTTCTGAAAAGCCTTTAAATAGGTCAAGGAGTCCTATTCCCGTTTGGAAAAAATTCCAGATTTTTAGGTTTCACTTAACCGACAATTTTGGCCCATTTAACATCAGAATTTGGACTTTTGTTAAACTACAAAGTTGTAGCCCTTTAAGTTAACTTTCTAGTCTAACTTGAATCATCTCAATTGGATATCTAAGCTGAAAGTTATGCTAAAAATACTACTAATGTGCAGGCTGGATTCCTAATCCGAAGTGGACTTAGATTTGGTGCAAATTTCCTTTAATTCCTTTCTCCACTTGGACTTGAATTTAATTGGCTTAGTCCCACTTTACATGTAAAGCTCTTGTTACCTGCAACATAAAGATATTATATAATCAATAACAAAATAACATAAAAGTAAGGCTAAATATGTAGATATGTGAGTACTTTATTGTATATATTTCATGCACGTCAAGATCCACAGGAGAGACACCATTCTCAATGACTTATGGCGCCAAGGCTATGATTCCTTTGGAAACTAGATTCCCAACAATGAGAACAAGTTCCTTCACTCCGGATAGTAATGACGGATTACTAGAAAGGAGCCTAGATCTGGTTGAAGAGTGGAGAGAAACGGCTATGATTCAATTGGCTAATTATCAACAAAAACTGAAGCAAGGGTATGATTCCCACGTGAATGCGAGGCCACTTGCTCCTGGAGATTTAGTATTAAGGAAAGTTATGGGTAACACCAAGAATCCGACATGGGGGAAGTTGGGGCCAAACTGGGAAGGACCGTATCGCATTACTTCAGTGGCTGGCGTAGGGGCTTACTATCTTGTAGACTTAGATGAGAAGGTTATGCCGCATCCCTAGAATGTAAGTAATTTGCGACGATATTACTATTAATAAAAGGCACTTCTGTCACTTTAATTTTATCGCTATTATGCCACATTTAATGTTATTTTCAACAACGTCAATATAAATTGTAAAACAAAAGCAAGGTTACGTCAGATCCTCTACCTTGGTCTAAAACAAAAACTGGGTTACGTCAGGTCTTTGGATCCTTTACCTTGGCCTAAACATAATAACGGGGTTACGTCGGGTCCTCAGACCCTCTACCTTAGTTTAAAACAAAAACGGAGTTACGCCGGGTCCTCAAATCCTCTACCTTAGTTTAAAACAAAAACGGGGTTACGCCGGGTCCTCGGACCCTCTACCTTAGTTTAAAACAAAAACAGGATTACGCCGGGTCCTCGGTCCCTCTACCTTGGGAAATGAACTTTTTAACAACTTGCTGTTAAACAAAGATGGGGTTGTGTAGATTCCTCGGACTATACATATACGTCTTACAGAGATAAGTACTTTAGTAAGTACTTAACAGGCACGTGATCACAAAAAGTACCTCAAATGTGGATTTCACGGAACTTCATTCGTTACTAATTATTAAGCACAACATTTAGGCTACCCCTAGTTCAAATATGGAACATATCAGGGAGGTTAGTGTTTCTTATCTTGACATCTTATTATGAAGTTAGTTCTTAAACAGACCTTAACCGAGTTGGTCTTACACGAATGTCTCGCTTTTTTAAGGGTCTTGTTCATCACCAGAATTGATTGGAAACTTGTGGGCGTCACTTAAAGCATTTGCAAGTATATAAATTTTGTAAGCTTCTTTTATCCTTATTTAGTTATTGATAGGGAATTATTAACGCGTGCCATGAATTCAAACTGTTACTTTGTCATACTACATGAATAATGATAAAGAAACATGTCAACAACAAGTATAATACAAAGTAGTGATTCAAATAGGAAATTCTTCTCATTAAGTGAAAGATTTTTCAGTACATTCACAACCAAATTGGCAAATTACAAGAGAAGGAAAGTAAGGGCCGAAACTAATTAACTAAAATAAAAAATAAAGCAATAAAGACAGGAACTATCAATGCTTAGGCTAGACATGGCCTTTGGGGTCAGCAGGAGTTATTGTTGAGGCCAAGGACCCTTCAGCCTCCCCTTTGCTTTTGAGGCCCCCTTTTGGCACGATGGGCAGGGTCGCCAAAACTATTTCCAAGGTTTCGTTGGCCTTAGGTTTGGGGGGCAGCTCTTTTAGGGCAATTGGAAGCTGTGCATCTTCAGGTTGAGCCCATTCATCTTGCGTTGGAAGGGAAGGCCCAAGAACCGTAGTGTCAACAGCAGCTTCCTCCATTTGTATCCCAGCTGCAGAAGAGCTGGCATTATCCTCGGCTTGACCAGAAGAGGCCACTCGGATGGCAAGAGGGATGTAGGCATTTTCTACCTTCCATAGGGGAGATGAAGCATCAACCCCAACTTAGGAGAGGGCTTTCTTCCACACTTGGAGGTAGTAATTCCTACAAACTTCTAGCACTTGGGCTTTGAAGGTGTCAGTAGTTTCTGCCACCCCCACCTCGTAGCCACTCTGCTCTGCCTGGTCAACCATTTCTTTTGCCTCCTGCGCCTTAGCAAGGGCTTTTTCCTTAGCCTTAATGGGCTTCTACTTAAGGGCCTCGGACTTCCTAAGATCCTGCTTGAGGCCTTCTATTAATTTCTTTGCTGAAGCAATATTGTCGTCGGCCTGCCTAAGTTGCAGTCTTTGCTCCTCGGCCTGTCGCTCGGTGGTCTTTAGTTGAGCCTCCAAGCTCGACCTCTCACTTTCCACCTTACCTAGGCTAGCCGTAACCTCCTGCAGCTTTTTCTCTTTTACTTCGAGGATCTTTTGGGTGTGGTCTAGCCTCACCTCCCCAGCCCTAAGCGACTTGTATGAATTAGTTGCGATTTCCTCTGCTCTATGTGCAGATTGAACAGCCTATACACAAGATATTGTAAGTTAGTGGCATGCAGAAGCAGTAATTATCAAACGGGAAGTAATAGTAATAATTACAATAAAAAAGAACATGAGTAGTAGGGAATATTCAATTGAAACATTTACCATGGCAAGCTCCTTCTTCGTAACTCGCCTATGTCCTTGGGCAGCAAAAGCGCTTGCTCCAAAGCATCTGCGATGCAAGTAGCGGTGCCCTCATCGAAGCCCCTGATAGAGGCGTTGGCAGTGACTGCCTAGTCATCTACATTCATTTGGGGAGCCCAAATGGGTGCATGGACGGCTACAAGGGGATCGACCCGCCTTTCCAATCTCTTCTGAACATGACGAGCATGTTTCCCTCCCCTTTCTTGTTCCACATCATTGGCGGGGAGATCTCTACCCCCTTCAACTACCTCCTTTCCTTTGGGCTGATCCCTTTTCCTTTTATGGTCAGCTGGATTGAGGTGTTGAGATTGGGTTGAAGGAGGAAGAGGAAGCTTTAAGGGAGGAACCTTCTCGATGCCCTTATCCTTGGTCTTTGCCTGGGGCACTTTAGGAGGCTCCTTGGCTCCAACTTGGGCTTCCAGCATATCTTTAAGACTGGGTTTAGACCTGTGTTGAATACCCATAGTCTCAAACTGTTGGTCAGTGTCCGAGGATGTCAATGAAGGCGAGCCGACGATAGGAAATTGGTCTCCAGGTGATGAAGGCCGATCAAAAACTTTGAATTCTTCTTCTGAATCCAAAAGTTCAACGATCTCTTCTCCTCTTTCTTTTTCTTCTTCTTCTTCTTCTTCTTCTTCTTCTTCTTCTTCTTCTTCTTCTTCTTCTTCTTCTTCTCTCTTTATAATTGGCTGGGAAGAAGAGTTTTCACCCAATGTGGGTCGAGCCAAGGATACAGTGAGAGGAAGGGCTCTCAGGACAATCCTCACAGGCTCGGTGATGAGAGTCCCTTGAGGAATAGGAGCATCCGTGGGAAGCAAAAAACCTTTAACGGCAACGCTGATCCTAGGTAGCCGCAGATCTTTCTCCTTAATCACGCACTTTGGCACTTGAAATGCAGATGAGATCGAATCGTATTCGAGGATAAGGTGTGCTGCCCGAAGTTGACTGTCCGAATGTACGAATACCTCGGCTTTTAAAATTTTGTCCAGACGAGCAAAATTGACCAAATGGGCGTGGTGAGTAAGGGCGCGGCGATCTGCACAATCGTTCAAAGAAAGGGTGAGCAAAGAAAATAACTAAATATTAAATAACGAATTACAATAACAAAGACAAAGTAGAGAAATTACATATACATATATATACACATGTATAGCTAAGGGATGTGCAGGTATTCACCTAGTTCCCCCTCTCTCATTGGACAGGGGAGACCGTCATGCCAGTCCCCAGACAGGATGAGGAAGTCTTTGTTTAGACCTTTGTTTGAATTAGGGAGGCATTGAATTAGCCTCACCTCGGCGTGCCTAGACTTTAGGTAATATCCTTGCCCAGTCAAGTGGTGAAGGTTGTAAACCCAGTTCACCTCGTGGTAGGTAAGTCCTAATCCTAGTTTTTCATTCAGAGCGTCTACGACACCTAAAATCCTAAACATATTTGGGGCACACTGTGTGGGGGACAATCTAACCGCCCTGAGGTAATCCTTAGTAATCGGTCTCATGGGAATTCTCATTCCCCCCTCTATGAAAGCTATCATGGAAATCACCACCTCGCCGGCTTTTCTCTCAGTATGCCACCCTCCCATCTTGCAATATTTAACGGACACTCCGGATGGGATTCCATACCTAGCTTTGAACTCCTCTATTTTTTCAGGACTATCTACTAAAGGTGCGAACCTACCCATCTTCTAAAGGAAAAGAGAGAGTATTGCGAAAAGGTTAGGTAGTTTAGATGGCCGAGGAGAGAAAAAGAGAATGACAAGAAAGAAAGAACAACAATGCAACAAATAGAGGTTTGAAAAGAACTTACTTTAAAACAATAGGGTCACCTCGGCTTAAATCTTGGAAGACAGTAAGGCACGTGTAGAGTGCAACGATGGCTAAATTCGTTGTGCGAGTTTTAAAGTAAAAAAACAGCGCTTAAATTGGCTATACTTATACCATTGAAAGTCGCAAAGCGGGCAATCTCCCGCCTACGTCCCTACGCAGCGCCCATCTGTTAGATGGACATCGTACGGTTGGACGTGGGGAACAGGGAACCGCCAACACTTAATTGAAGTGTGTCTTGCAGACCGAAACATCAAAAGCGGATTGTCCAAAGGGTGTGTATCGAAATCCTCATTCCTTTCATAAAAGTAAAAATAAGGATCTCAAGAGGCTATTGTGGGACCAGTGGGCCCAAAATATGTATTGGGCCGGTCCAAAGGCTCTCGCGGGATTGAAAGCCCAAACCAATAATACGTACAATACGAGGACGCAAAAAGATGTGCATGAGAAGCAACGGGAAAGAAGGAAAAAGCCATACATGAGCAGAACATCCCCAGCTTGACGTCTGAGGATGGCAACGTCCTCGGCCACATGCTGCTGAGGACGAGAAGAGTGATCTGGTCATTCAGGGGCATCAGTACTAAGGACTTGAGACACGAGGGCTGGGAAAGCAAGGATAGGGGATAAAAAAAGGAGTGACAGAAAGGTACCAAAGATAAAGCTGCTACCACCGCATTAAAGGCTCCATACCTACCTCTCTGGCCGTATTAATGAGGAAGTGACGCCTGAGTATGGGAGTTCAGTCTTAGACCTACCGCCAAAGACTTTAGTGGAAGGGAGTGATGGGACAAATATCTAAAAAAAGCATATTACCTACACGTGTAAGAGGGGAGGAGAGGGATGCAGGTCTATAAAAGGCAAAGGAAGAAGAAAGAAAGGGGGGGTGGGAGGGAGAACACATACACACAAAAGAGAAACTGTAAGGAAAATATCAAAGATTGTCCTCGGCATCAATATATGAGATAATGATTTATCCACGTACAAGGAGCATGCATGTATTCTGTAATTTTACTTAGATTTTATGTTATCCAACGTCTACAAACCTAGATTAGAAACTCATTCTCTATAAATTCATTGTTTTGGGTCATTAGGGCTGGCATCGAAGGTGGAAATTAGGTCCAACACGATTTGTGCCCTTACAGATATAAACATGATCCTCATGCATTAATTTCATCAATTTTGTGATTTGAGGAAAATTGAAATTTCTAGGGCTTGGAACTTTGTGAATTTGGGGATTTTGTTCAATTGAGATTAATTTGATGAAATTGACTTGTGATATTGATAAATTAAGTCATTATATGATGTTTCCTAACTAGTATATTGGTTAATTAATCAATTTGGTTAAATTTTTGAAATTAGGTTTCCCAAATTTGGGGTTTTTAGACTAAAACTCTATGTTCAAGTCAATTGATGATTTATACAGTAAAATTGAACAAATTTTAATGCTTTAGAACATGCATCATATGTGCATCCATTATATGCATCGTATATATTTTTATTTATTGAGATTTTTGTGCTCTAACCCTCTCTAATGTAGTCTGCCCTTGGTATTTTCTTTGTTTTATGTTTTTCTTTCTTTCTAAACCCTTAGCATCATGGTTAGGAAGACTAGAGCCAATAAGAAAACCACTACTCCTTCTACCCCTGAGTTCTAGAGTGATAGGTTTAGAACCATTAAGTGCCAAGAAACCTATGATAAATTGAACGTCTTTAGTTCGGTTTGGGCTGAGCGTAAGGTTATTCTAGATGAGCTTGATCGGGAGATTCGTAGGAATTTTGAGCGTAGGGGTTGGTTACCACTTTTAAAGGTCGAGCATCCTCCTCTAGCTGCAATGATTAGAGAGTTCTACTCAAACCTCTCTATCCACTCCAATGATTCTAACATTTAGTTTGTGAAGAGTTGGATAAGGGGTGAAGAGTATGTCATTACTCCTCAGGTAGTGGCCTTTGCTCTTGGTGTACCTTTAGTATAGCAGCTTGTGACCCTTACACAGAGTCTCCTCCCCTTGATGACATTATGTCACTCATCACTAGTACTTCCATTAGATGGGGTACTGATCCTCGTATCACTTCCCATGAGCTTACAAAGCTCAACTATTTGTTTTTACAAATTTCTTGTCATAGTATTTGGCCTATCTCTCACCTTCATACTATTCCCATTAAGAGATGTGCATTCTTTTACACTCTCGTCACTGATGCTCCTATGAGTTTTCCTTCTCTTTTCATTAGCTCCTTAGTTAAGATTCATAGGAGTAATGCCAAATCACATGGTTTATTCTTTTCGGTTTTCATTCATAGGATTCTTTTGGATTTAGGATTAGAGGACTTTCCCGCATCCGAGCTTATCCATATCATAGCTCCTATAGGTGCCACCTTCCTTAGGCAAAGAGCTGCTCAGTTGAAAGCTAGCTCTAACCTCCCTAAAGTCGAGTCTTCTACAGGTGATGCATCTAGGCCTCCTCCTTCCAATGATCCTTCTGCCGAGACATATGTAGACCCCACAGCTACCGTGGATCCTCCACCGTCTACATCTAGCGACTCCTCTATACGTGCCACTTTGGATATAGTCATGACTGTCCAGGCGGCGCATGGATAGATTTTGTTGGATTTGCTCAATGAGGTTGCGGCCTTACGAGCAGATTTGGTGCATGCTAGAGGTTCACCTTTTGATGATGATTCTTGATTGCTCTTTGGAAATTCGTCACAAAAATGAGAAGTACATTCATATGGATATAGGGGGAGATGGAGATTTAGAGATAGGGAGTTTTGGAGATTATAGATTGTATCTAGAAGCTTCTGATGCATTTTTGGTTTTGGCTTAGATGTTTTTCCTTTTAACTTTGATGTATTTATTTTTATGGGTTGTATATGTTAGAGAGAGACATTATGAGACATTTTGCTTTGTGTTTAGTTGTTTTATTGTTTCTTGTTTCACATATGGTACATTTGATTATTGATTTATATTTATGAGGTTATTCATGATATGTCTTTTATTTTATGTTTTGTGAAATCAAGAAGTTTAATTTTGGTTTACTTGTATTTTCCACACATGCGTTTATGTATTTGTTAAGTGTTTCAGAAATTTACAGGTTAATTCAGTCACAGCTGCTGTCTACATTAGCAACTGATAGATAGTAGTTAGGTTGAATTGTATTTAGGGTTTTATAAATTTGAATGGGCTATTTTACTTTGAGCATTTTGGGTTTTTGTAATGTGTTTTGTCACTGATTGCCAAAGGGGAAGATTTGTTAGGTTCTAAGACCTTAGGGACTATTATATTAGAACTTCAATATGTATTATGTTGGCAAATCATGATCAAAACATAGAGTCTAAGTTTAGGCTTGCTCAAAGTGTGTTTAATTGTAAAATTGGAATCAAGTGATTGCAAGATTTATTGGACAATATCTGCAAGGCTCGATCGATTGAAATTTAGACTTGATTGATTGAACTACGTGCAGATTTATTTTTCTGCAAAAATTTCAATTCAGCCCAAGCTCGTTTGATGTTTAGGTTTAAGTATTTTACTTCACATATAAAAGGAAAAACCCTAGCTATGTTTTAGAAGTCTTTGGAGTGTTGTGTGTTGAATCTTCTATGAGATCTAGAGGTGTTTACCTTCATATAGACACATAGGATTATCAAGATCAAGATTCGTGTCAAGAACTTGATGATCGCTTCAGTTGCTGCTTAAAGAACTTAAAGAAGATTTGAAACCTTTGAGTGGACTCGGAGCTGTCACGTGGTCGTGGTAGTAAGTTTTCTACACGAGGTAGCAATAGGATGTTAGTAGTCTAAGTTCTATTGTAAAAACTTCAATTCTTTCATGGTGGATTTGTTTTTACCTTGAGGATAGTTAGGTTAAATCCTCCACAAGTTTTTTACCGGTTAGGTTTTCTTGGGTTATCATATTGTTGTATTCTTTATATTTTCGCATTATTTACATGATATGATTTGAGTGTGTTAACCTAGAACTAAATCATTTATCTAAGTAATCACTTGGCTAAATAACTAGGTTAAACAACTTGTATTTAAGGGGTGTAAAAACATACAGTAATGATTACAAGACTTATGATTAATGGAGTAAAAGATGCTTAACAAACCCCAACAAGTATAACAATAAAAGATTCTTTGAGACAAATAAATCAGATTTATTGACAGAAACTGACCTTTTTAATTATCTATATAGAAACTTTGTTGTTGTTGTTGTTGTTGTTATTAGAAAGTTTATTTCATTAAACTAGAATTTGTATACCAGTGGTGGTCATGTATATCGCAGTTAATAAAAAAAATACCCAGAAAAAAAAAAAGGTGCACCAAGGTCCAACATAACATTTCAGCAAAAGAAAAGAAAAGTCCTACATTACTTTTTTCACGAAGAGTAATGAGATGTAAATGATAGGCAAATATAATAAAATGAAGGTATGTCAATTACTCATTATCCATCAATCATAGCTAAATAGTACTATAAGATTGAATTTATTCAATCATTTTGTTAGCTTTATTCCGTGCCAATTTGCTTATAATTCATCATTTAGAAATCATGTATTTAGGTGAGAATCATGTAAGGGTAGTGTGTGAGAGAGTGTGAAGAAAAGTCTAAGAATGTGCATCCAAGAAGAGCCTCACGACTGGATTTCGTGACTGGCTCGCGACTGGTGAGTCGCCAAAAAAGGCACACATGTGAAGCATGCAAGGGGAGTTGAAGGGTCACGCCAGCTGTCGCACTATAGGACAAAACCTCCAGCTTGCCAGGCAGTTAGCT
Source organism: Castanopsis chinensis (assembly GCA_032878915.1). NCBI lineage: Eukaryota > Viridiplantae > Streptophyta > Magnoliopsida > Fagales > Fagaceae > Castanopsis > Castanopsis chinensis. Next base: position 2,795,989 of record JAVQMG010000121.1, read on the forward strand.
CGTGACTTAAACTCGCAACTCATTCTAGTCGCAAGCTTGAGTCGTTAGAATGCCTATTTGGCTAAAACCAATTTTTCACATTCCATACACACCCTACTATAAATACTCTTATACCCACGATATGTGTAGAGTTTTCAGAAAGAATTTTAAGAGAGAAACCCTAGAGAAAAACAAGATTGACTCATACACAATATTCATCCTTTGATTCTCCAAATTCCTCTACTCTCACCCTGTTCATTGTTACATCCTTGAGAGGTACATTTAGCCAAATCTTTTTCTCATCATACCTATATTTGTGAAAAGGTTATTTGGTGGTTGGGAAGCAGTTAAGAAGGGACCAATTGATATTGGTTGATGCTATGAGCTATAGCAGAATCTGGTAAGCTAGAGAAGACAAAGGTTCGGTGTAACCACGTTGGAGTAAGAAGTTTGGAGAGCTTAGGTACACTGGGAAGATTAGGCTTGGAGGGTCTTCTGCTATTCATATATCCCAACTTCATTCTCTAGTGGATTATTGACCACTTGAAGGGCGATAGATTACGCCGAGGACTTCGGTTTCCTCTTCGATAACACATCGTTGTGTTGTCTTTGTATTTGCATCTCTCTTCCCATAATCTTTATCTTTTAATTACTGTTGTGGTTGTGATTAATTTCGGTTTAGATTGTTATACCAATTCTAATTTAACTTATTTTCATATTCCACACCTACATTGTTTGATAATAAGCTTGTGTTGGTAATTTGTAAATTGAGGGTCTAAACGTTCATAGGTGTTTTATATACTTTTTGAACATTCAAGTACCATTTTAGCAAGTTGAGAATTCAACAAGTTTGGGAATGATGTGTCTAGTCAAGGAGCTAGCTTGTCAGTAGAGCCATTAATTTCCTCATGACGTCGACCTTAGAAGAAATGGTCATTAGCTTCCGAGCCTCTCTACATGCACCATCACCATCAATTACCATAGAAAATTTCACATTCTCCCAGAATTCAACTCATTTGAATCCACTCAATACAAAGATAGAGAGAGAGTGTGAAAATTTCAGGGTAAGTTTGGTAACTGTTTTTTCTCCTTATTTTCTGTTTCCTAAAACATTTTTTTTAGACTAAAAAACTTGTTTGGCATCCCAAATTGGACAGAATACAAAAACTTTTCTCAAAACTCAATTTGTGAAGGAAACTGAAAACATATAAAAGACTGTTTTCAGTTTCTAATTTTCAAAAGTCAATGAAAATACGCATTTAATTTAATCGATTTGTCACATTTAATGAGTTAGCCATTAGAGTTCAAATCCTAGTAACAACATATTTTAGTATTTTCTATTTTTTTTCTTCAAAAACCTATTTTTTTAATTTCAACTAACCAGACATGTATTTGATTTCAAAAATACAAGAAAATAGTTTTTTTCTTTATATTCCCAAAAACAAGTTTTAGAAAATAGAAAACAAAAACTGTTACCAAACAAAACCTTAATATCTCATAAACTTCTTTTTGTTAACTATATGTGAGAAATGAAAATTTTCACAACAGTCAAATCCACAAGTTGTTAATAATATGTAAAAAAATGTCAAGTTTATCAAAAAATAAAATAAAATAAAATTTTCAATGATAAATATAAATAAAATCCAATTAAAATTAATCAACTTAAAAATTGTAAAAAAAAAATGTCGGCACTTACACATAATAACACACAATGAGTAATGTTAGAGACACATAATTTGCCATAATTTTGTACCACAACTTGTCACGTAGCGAGTGTCATAAAGTTGTGAAAAATTATGTGTCCCCCCTCATTACTCGTACACAATTTAAAAGAGTTGGTAGATGCTACACCCAATAACACACTGTGTTGTGAAATTTTTCGTGTTTATAATGTAATTTATATTTTTTTCTTTAGACGTGGAGAGCATAATGGAATTTTTTTAGGTAGGAAAGGACTAGGCACCGTCCTTCTTTTGTCTTGTCTTTGTGGAGGATTTAAAAAGAGTGAATCGCAGCTCACCGTGAGTGATGGTGTGAAACAAAAGAATGTTTCTTTCAAAATAGTGAAATTGGTCCAGTTGGATGCTTATAAAGTTATAATACTTATTTGGTAGCTCATTTATTTAAAAGATAATGTAGAAAATGACTTTGGGTTAGAGTAAAGCAAGTCAAGTAAACCTTCACGATCATTGACTTGTCGTCTTGTGAAATTCCCTGGGAAATTTCTGTATCTGATGAGTAGAACCATTCAATTCTTTATTCTTACATATGTGAGACTCAAGTTTGCTCAACATTACAAAGCAAATCTAAAGCTAGAGAGGATGACTCAAACTCAGTAGTAAGTGTAAATAAATAAAAAGAGCCAAATCGGTTCTTTTTCTTTATTTCCTTAGTTGTTTGTGTTTGTTTTTCTTCACTCTCTCTTCGTTTCAAGTTTGTTACTTGACCAAGAAATTCAATACTAAAGATTAAAGCATCATCATTTCTTTGCTAATTTTTCCTATGATTAATTCATGATGGCAGCTTTAGCAGTGGATTAGAGTTGGCGAAGTTTGTGGTGAACCTTGATATCCTGCAACATGCATGGACTGCAATTACGGAGCTATGCAAAGAAACCAGTCAAAATGAAGGACCATCTTCCTCAGTGAAATTCAAAGTTTTTGAGCTACCAAACTATACCATCATTGGCTTTTTCACTTGGCCTGCTAATAGCAAAGACTATGTTCAGGGAAATGGAGGAGCAGATTTTGTTACATCATCTTCTTTTCCTCTCTTCAATTTCCTGTGCACCAAAGCCAACCCAAATTTCTCCATTAGCAAACTTGCATTTCTGCTTTTTAGCTCCATTGATCTCCCTTTCTTGAAATCAAAGGTACTACCTATATATATACTCTGAATTTTTTTTTAATTTAAATTTTTTTTTTTGGGGTCATATATAGCAGTTGTAAGCATTAAGTTCGACCCATGTGTCTTCTTGTCGAGAAACTTGCACTTGCTGGTCTCAATGATTTGATCTAGCTCAATGTTCAACATTTGATTGAATTACTATTTGGACGAAATCTGATCTCTTTTTTGTTTTTTGTTTTTTGTTTTTTGTTTTTTTTTTACTGCTGAATAAAAGACTTTTAAACCACACAAGCAACAATTGCATGCCTGGGATGCCTCTGCCAAGATAACATTACCAAAACTTGGGGGGCCAAATCCCAGATCAAAAGTTGGATGAAATCTGATCGAGTTTCCTTCTCCCTGAACTTGTATATATAGAAGTCTAGCAGAAGCTCCCTCGTTATTCTTTTACATGCTAGTTTTTTGACTGATGTGCTTGAGTTGCTAGATCCGTACTTATTTGCCATGGAACAGTTACTATTATTATTATTACTATCAAGGATTTAAATTAAATATCTATCCTTGAATTGATATCTGGTTGAATTGGTATGACAAAAATAATAACTTTTGTTGAGATATCATTATATTAAAAGAAAAAAAAAAGTATAATATTTGATTATTATAGTTTAAAAAAAAAAAAAACATTTCTGGTATTTTCCGATGTATTGATCCGTAAACCTAATATATTTCAGTTTTTTTTTTTTAAAATTAAATAAACAAACCATTTTGCAATCTTTCACATATTTCTGTTCGTATTCTCAGCCCAATTTTCAAGATATTGATATCACTTTTCATATCTAAACCAACACAATACAAGATGCTCCAAATAATGTGTCTAGACTACAATCACATATTCTTTTCCATCAAATTTCATAATTGTTGAGTGGGTGATTGTGAGTGATAGACACATTTGAAATTCATGACCTCATCATTTTTTTTTCTTTACTATTCACAGTTGACTAACTCAATAATTACGAAATTTATTGTAAAATAAAAAAGTTATGTTCATAGCACTACTACTATTTTATCACAATCTTTTTTTATAAAGTGACAAATTTTAAAAGGTAGACAAAAAAAAAAAAAATGATATTAACATGTATACATTTATGAAATCTATTCTGGAAAATATTTTGCCAGTATTGTCCTGTTCCAAAATACTAAGAGTTTGTTTGGATACAGCTAAAAATTGAAAATTGAAAACACTGAAGCAAAATAATTTTTAAATATGTGAATAGTACCGTGAGTCCCATTTTTAATAAAAAAGTGACTAAAACAGTGCATGAATAGTGCACCACTGTGCGTGAGCAGTACCGCACAGTGGTACACTGCACCTATTGTCCCCTGTTAGAACCCGGGCATAGGAAAAAAAACACAAAAAAAAGGTCTAAAACGTAGAAACCAAATCGTGGACGCAAAACTCACTATCCAAACCCACCCTAACTTTTGAACTTTTTGTTTTGTATAATTTACCCTTTTTTTTTTTTTTTTTTTGAAAAATGAAGGGGTTGGCCTTTGGGAGTGATTTGAGTTGGTGTCATTCACTTGAGTATGATTATAGTGGCACTTTAGATGAGCCATAGTTATGCACCTAACCCTATCTGAATGATATATATATATATATATATATATTTTTTTTTTTTTTACTAAACCTATCCTTTTTATTTAATAGAAAGATTTCCATTTTAATTTTTTATAGGCTTATCATTATCATTATCATTATTACGTATCTCACTCTTCCATGTTAGTGGTGTCAATGGTTGATGATGTTGCCAATTACTATCAAATATATTCTTAACTGTGTACTTGACTTTTATTTTGTAAATCAGTTGATTTCTTCCTTCCATGCATGTTGGTGCTGCTAACTGTTCAGAATGACTGTTACACACACACATATATATATGGAGAGAGAGAGAGACAGAGTCTTTTTATATTTTCTAAGAATTAGATACATGAATTTGTATTTATATATAATTGACACAAAATTAAAAAGACATTTTGCAACAATTGTTTTTAGGAAAATTCTGCAACAAATTAGAGTACATTATTTAATATCTAAAGACAATTGACATTAAATTAATAGACAATAGAATGACACTTGGCATCAAATTATTGGAAAATTTAAAAAGATATTTGGCACAAAATTGGAGTCCAAATATTTTAACTTGATTGACTTTCCACTTTAATATAGTGTATATGATATATTATGGGTTTGAGAAACTTGTTTGATTTTACAATTTTACATATCCCAATTGGTTTAGTTGGATTTTTTATTTTATTTTAAAAAAAATTATATTCAGTTGAAGCGTTTATTAGAATAGGGAAAATGGAAAAAATAAAATAAAATAAAACCTTGAAAGACATATGTCTCTAATTAAATAATCAAACTAGAACATAAGCTTAATTTCTTATTTTCACATCTTGGTCAAATTGTAAGTTTTCCTGCAATATGGAAGGTAATTTTTATAAATATGAGTCCTTTTGGGATTCACTTTTATCAACTAAAACTTTCGGATAAGTGATTCCACCCATTAGAACCAGTTGCCAAGTAATCTAGGAACATTCACTCTTAACAAGTTGAGCAATTTATACTCTTGCCTAAAAGCACTCTCCACTTGCTATTGACAGATTAATTTCAAAAGTTGCACTTATTAGTATGAAGATGTTAATATTGATCTATACAAACTAAATTCGATAATAATATTAGTTTTAGATAATGTATAATTGAGCTGAAGTTATAAATTTTTAAACTTTCATAGATTTTGAATTCATTAGGAAGTTAATTTTATTAATTTTGGAATAATTGTATGTTTATATTTCCAGTACGGGTTAGTGACCAATATTCATAGTTGGCATAATAATATTTAACAACGTGTACAATATGCATGCCAAATATTTTTCTATTATTGAACTATGAGAATGTGACTTGACCAGTTCTAAACATTGTAAGATTCATATCATAATGCAGATTGACAATTCCAAGCTATTAATTATCACTGGAAACTCTCTAGGAGGATCTGTTGCTACTCTCTTCACCATATCACTGCTAGAAAAATTCAATTTTTCAACCACCAAACACCCACTTTGCATCACTTTTGGTTCACCCCTTATTGGTGATGAAGGCCTGCAGGAAACCATATCTAAATATGCAGCATGGAACTCTTGCTTTTTGCATGTAGTTTTTGACCACGATCCAGTTCCTAGAGTCTTAATTAATGGATACAAGCCTTTTGGAACATTTCTCTTGTGTTCGGAGATGGGCTGCTCTTGTTTCGAGGAACCCCAAACCATTTTAGAGTTGTTGAAGGCAGCCTATATAGGGAGTCCTGAAAATCAAGATCCTAATAAGGTTTTTGAGACCTATGGAAAATTTGTAGAACATCTCAATCGTAAGGTACTTTGCAAGGATACTACAGATCATGAGTCATCAATTGATTGGACTACACCATTACATGCAGGCATTATTACACAACTAGTAGCAATTGGACTAGTGCGATCACAGGTAACTCAATTAAAATTCTTTTTAAATCGTAATAATTAGAATGATTATTTGAGCTGTCATTTGTATGGTATATATACGTTACACCTAGACAATACATGAAATAGAATAATGTAATGAATGAAATGCTTACCGATTAAGTATTAACAACTAACAAGTTCATCAAAAAAGGTATTAACAACTAACCAAAGCCTCTAATATTTCTTACATGGGTAAAAATTACTACAATTCAAAGTCTTTGTCATTTTCCATCAGGTCTTTCAAAACTCCCCTTATGGCCCAACTCATTTTTACAAGTTATTGCAGCAACCACAGAGCGGTGATATCATTGCAAAGATAGGAAGACGGGAAAAAATGATGGCAATTTCAAGGGAGAAGGATTTTGATCCCACCAGGGGGTTGAATGACATTAAAGTGTATATGGCCTATCTAGAATGGTATAAGAAGATGTCTAAAGACAAAAGAGATGGATACTATGATAGATACAAGAAAAAACTTGATCCGAGTGATATTAAGGTGGTAAAGTATATGAAATTCCTCACATGTTACTGGAAAGACATGGTTGATCAAGCAGAGAAAAGGCCTCAGACAGTAGGTGCCTCCCTTCGTCGTACCCGTACACTCTACGGGGGAACAAATTACCGAAGGATGATTGAACCACTGGTCATAGCTGATTACTACAAGGCAGGCAAACAAGACTACAAAAATCAAGGAAGGTCAAAACATTACATAATATTGGAGCAAGTGCTGAAAGAAACGGAGAAATCTTCAAGTGATCCAAATGAATTGAAGAAACAGAATGTGGCATCAACTTTGACAGAGGATTCTTGCTTTTGGGCACATGTTGAGGAGGCTCATATTTCATGCAAATTGCTGAGTAGCGGAGAATCAAATGATAAGGCAAAAGAAACAAACAAATTGATTGAGTTTGAAAACTATGTATACGGTTTGATGAAAAAGTATGCAGTATCTTCTGAGATTTTCTTACCTGAGAGCAGCTTCATGACATGGTGGAAAGAGTATAGAGAGATTAAGGGAAATTTTTATCGTTCACATCTCACTAGCTTAATGAATAATAAAGAGAATTACGACAAGTACGCTAAGGGCTGCTTGGTGATTCCCTGAAGGTTTATATGATTTTGATCACATGTTTCAATATTTATGTGTGCACTTCCCTTCAAACATTTATGGTATTTTGAAGTCATTCCCCAATAAATTGTAACTTATATTTATGTGTGCACTTCCCTTCAAACATTTATGGTATTTTAAAGTCATTCCCCAATAAATTGTAACTTTAAGGACATCATCTTTTCAACTTTTTTATTATTTTTATAAAATTTTCATGTCTTGCTTTTTCCATTTTTGGGTTGGATACTTGGATGTGAGCACATTTTGGATGAACATATTTCTCGTCAATAAGACTATTCATGATTTGCTAAACCCAGGAGCCTTAATTTCACCCCCACAATCCTTCTACAACTGAAATGGATTCACAAACTTAAAAGTTACAAGCCATGTGAGACTTTTCTCGTGTTCGTAATTTAGTAGATTTGGGGTCTAAACTAGTTTAATTAGCCAATATCTCTGGAATATATTGAATAATTTATTTTTTTCAAAAGCTCAATATCATATATTAGAATTAGCCATATTAACAAACAATTTCACTCAATAAGAATATTTTATTTTAATGTATTAAACTGTTAATTAAAAAATAAAATTCTTTCATCTTGCTCTTTACAAAACTGGCAAGGAGTTTTTTTTTTTTTTTTTTTTTCAACTAAAAAAATGATGTCACATTGATTACGAGTTCTTTTTCCATACGAAAACAATCACATTCACAACCCTTAGCCATAAATTTTCTCAATACTTTTAAAGGGTACATTATCATATGTATAACTACAACTTTAAAAAAAAAAAATTCTTGTTCTAGTCTACTAAGCCACTTGTTTCATAATCATTATAGAAGAAAAAGGAAATCAAAAACAAAGAATGGAAGAGAACAATCTAAAATGATAAAATTTACAAAATTGTCAAGAAGAAATAGGTCTCAAAAATCATGATTTGGAAAGCCAATTCAAGTTGATATCTTTCTTATCCACCATTACCTTTAAATTGGAGAAGATTTCCTCAAAAGGCTCCCATAACTTGGCTCTCTCTTTATCACATACCACAATCCTCAACTGCTTGAGATCAGTAATTGATGATGGCTGTTAAGGTCATATTTTATGTAATTGGCTATCCTTTGACAAAATGCACTTTACTTATACTTGGGTAGATATAGGATGTGTTTAATATTTCAAGAAACATGTTGTTCAAGCCAAGTATTAAAACCATGAAGATTGGACCAAGAAACAAGTGAAGAAGGGTTGTTCATTAAAACTGGACAGATTCCCGATAGCTCTCGACAAATAGCTATGTATCGAGGTTTAATGAGTCTCGACAGCTCTCGACATATTCTATCTATTGGAGTCTCGACAACTCTCGACAAATTTTATCTATCAAGAATTATGAAAATCAATTTTTCAGATCTGATTTTTGGTCCATACTTATGTATATGTATAGGGTTCATTTTCTCACAACCTTAGACATATATAAGACTTATTTTAAAGGCTGTCACATAAGAGAATACAAAGAGAACATATGCAAAAGGTGACCAAGTGTCTTATTCTCTCTGAAAGAAGCTACTGCATCTTTGTGCATTTGGGTTTTATAACCAAGTGCTTCTTGATCTTCATTATTGATGAAGTGAAGAACTTTGTAGCCAACATTCTTCTTCCTCAACTTGGTGAGTGAGTCACATACTAGGATTCTTGCAAAGGAGTTAGTCACGTATTGGAATTTGTGCATCAAAGGGTGGCATTCATATATTGAAAAGTTCAGAGGTTCTGAAATGGTAGAAGGTTTCTACAGTGAGTTCATCTACGTGGATTGTAGGGTCTAGGGGCAAAGGTTTTATACTATATCTTAAACTTCTCTTTACTATAGTGAATTGCTTTTCGAGAAGGTTTCCCCCCAAGTTTTTACTGTAAAACTAATTTGTTTCATTGGTTTTCCTAAGTCATCGTATCTTATCTTATTTATTTTTTCCACTGCATGATTTTGACATGATATTGATGTTTGTTTGTTTTAACAAGTTTCATTCATAATAAATCTAATTAACAACTTGGGTTTAAAACTTGTTAATTCTATCAACCGGAGTCTAAATTTCCCAACAAGTGGTATCAGAGCACGTACACTTTGATTGGATTAATTTCCTGAGTGTGATCCTTGACCCCCGTTGTCATGGATCATGGACAATCTTTTTTGATTCCTCCTTTATTTGATGGCACTAATTATGCATACTGGAAAGTTCGTATGAAAGTTTTTCTGTAAGCTCTAGGTGAACAGGTATGGCAAGCTATTGAAGTTGGTTGGATTAAGCCAAGGGAAGCGCTGGTGGATTGGGATGAAGCAACAATCATAGCGGCAAATTTCAACAGTAGGGCCTTGAATGCTTTGTTTTGTGGGGTAACCAATGAGGAATTCAATAAAATATGATCCACGGAAGTTACCAAGGAAGCATGGACCATTCTTGAGACCACTTATGAAGGTACCAAGGTAGTAAAGACTGTGAAGCTTCAAAGACTCATTATCAGTTTTGAAGAAATAAGGATAGAGAAGGATGAGACCTTTGATGAATTTTATGCTAAACTCAAGGATATTGTGAATTCTGCCTTTAACCTTGGAGAAAATATAGTAGAATCCATAATTGTTAAGAAAATCCTTAGGTCCTTACATGAAAGATTCCACGTCGAGATTACTGCCATTGAAGAAGTAAAAGACATTGATCACATTCCTTTGACTGAGCTTATAAGGAACCTTCAAACCTAAGAGATGAGATTAGGTTTAATGGGAAAATGTGGAAAGAGAAACTTGGCTCTTAAGGGTATAGAGGAAGAGAGTGATAACTTTGAAGATGAAAATGAAAATGAGGATGAGGATGAGGATGAGGATGAGGATGAGGACTTAACCTTCATAGCTGATGAGATTATCAAGCTTCTTCAATTTAGGAAAAAGTATATGGGCAAACCTCCTAGGAAATCTAAATCCTCAAGGAAGAGAAAGAATGAGAAACCCCTCATCCAATTCCATGAGTGCAAAAGTTTTGGTCATATGAGGATAGAGTGCCAAACTACCTTATGAAGGAAAAGATCGAGAAGTCAAAATGATAGGCAAAAAATGTATTGACTCATTGTGATAAATTGATTGATTAATTAGCCAAATTTATTAATTAATCAAATTAACATGCAAACATGTGGTAGCACAAACAAATCACCAAATAACTAAGTGCAGCGAAAATTAAATTTGACACAGTGATTTGTTTACGAATGGGAAAAACCTCCATGGCAAAAACTCATCCGAGTGATTTTAAGGTCATCACTCTTGAGAATCTACTATTATCAAAATAAGCAGTTATAAGTAAAGGAATCTCAGTATCTTATACCAATCTACAATTGAACCCTTACCCTAATATCCAATTAGACTTGTTCTATAGTGATAATCTTTCCTTGTAATGCAGGGCTCCCAGTATGTGACTAATCAATTGCACAGATCTCAGTACACAACTTCAATCACCAACTTGAGGAAGATGTTGGCTGCAAAGTTCTTCTTCTCTTCAATAGATGAAGATCTTAAAGTTGCTTGATCACAAAACCTTACGGTGTACAAACACAACAGCTTCTTAAAAAACTAGGGCAAAACTAGGTTTCCGGCCATACTTGTGAAATTATGTTCTTGTGCAATTGTGCTCTCTTCTGTGTAACCAGATATAGCTCTTAAAATAATCCTTTTATATGTCTAGGGTTATGAGACAAGAATGTCCAAAGACATATTCACAGATTGGAAGAAAACAGATCAAAAATTCTATTTTTCTTAAATCTAGACAGATAGCATCTGTAGAGAAGCTGTCAAGACACGGGGCTAGACCAGCTTCTTAAGCTCGATAGATGCTAGTTGTCGAGCTTTAATTACAGACACTTCTTCAGCTTGTTTCTTGGATAGACTTGCATAGACACTTGATTTTGAAACCTTATTTTTTGAAGTATTAAAAATATCCTAGATCTACCCAAATACAAGTAAAGTGTGTTTTGTCAAAGGATTAACCAATTATATAAAATAATATTATATGTTTTTAACAAGTGAACCACATATGTTCTAATAATCTCCCCCTTTGGAAATCCGTGATAAAACCATAACAACAAATGAACATATGAGAGAAGTCATAAATCACTCAACTCATACTCTTTTGTTGAATACAATAAAATCTATCATAACACAAACTCTTGAAAAACTTTGCAAGGAGAGAGTTTATGGCAAGTAGACTTTAAACACAACACATCAAGGCATCTTTGTGAGAAGCAGAAAAAATAGATTGCATACAATAATAAGAAACATGTGTATAAAGAGAGAAAAGAAACAATACATGTAAGGGTAGGTGAAAGAAACATACATCAACATATAAAGAGAATAAGTACAATGTATGTCAGTAATGGTCACAAGACCTAAGGTACAAGAACAATGTATCTTTAAAAGAAAGAAAAGAGAAAGATACAAGTAATCCTCACTACATCCCTTAAGATATTAACACTCTCCTTAACAAAAAAAATCCTATACTAACTTTCCCCCTATGTATGACTACTCTTATATCCAAAACTACTCCCCATTTTTGTCACGAGTGATAAAGAATAAGAGTGTCAAATAGACATCTCATTGGTAGAGCTAGCATCTCCATCATCATCATTATCATCATCCTCAGCCTCAGAATCAGAACCCACTGGAGGAGGTGGAGGAGAAGCCTCAGGAGCGAAGCCACCCATGACTACCTGTCATTGTGTAATATGACTGACACGAACGTTCACCTGATACAACTCAGTAAAGAGTATATCAAGGCGAGCATCCATGCGCTGAAACTACGTCATGATATCTCCGAGAGTCACATCGCCCATAGAAGAGGAGGGAGCGGATGTGGATGGAGCAGATCGGGATGGAGCCAAACGGGTGGGAGGAGCTACTAACCTAGTCTGTCACGACCTAAATTGCACCTTGCTACATTTAACGGTAGCGGCGTCTATGGCTCACATGAAGGTAAAAGGGTCGGACGCTGGAAAAGGAATAGAAAAGTGGCGTAAGATCCTCGTGATAGCAGATGGAAAGATGAGGTTATTACGGGACGCCAAATCCTGATGAACATCTAATATAGAAAGAATAAAATGAGAAGGGAAATCTATAGTGAGATGCTTAAGAAGGGACAGCAGAAATCGAGCACGAGGCTCAGTGATAGAGTTATAGTGAGAGAGAGGATGAAGTACAAAAGTCATAACCATGTTAAAAAACTGAGGGCCTTTTGCAAAGCCCGAACAGTAAGTGAACTGGCGATTACCCCACTCGGAGGGACACTCACAGAATGCAGCTTTGAGCTCATCCTTGTACTCGGTCCTCAAACACTCACAACCAGAATAGTCAGGAAAGTCTACCCTCGGGACACGGAGTATGTCAGATACCAACTCTGGTGTGACAACAATGCGCATACCTCGAATACGAGTGATAAAATGAGGTACTAAACGATCAAATCCATGCATGTTGAAGTAAAACTCCTAGATCAGCACGGATGGACATGTGATCGGGACGTCACATAGTGACTCCAAACCCCGACTATGAATGAAATCGGGTAGGTTAGTGTCAGAGAAGTCTGACAAAATGACTTGGCATTCCAAATGAATGACTTGTCTAGAAAAGTTCTCTGAAAATTCTTTGTTGGCTATATCATCACAGAACCGGACATGAGAAGGAGTAGGATCAGAAGAAGTGGATACTCGGAAATGTAAAGGATTCCAAGACGGAATAGACTTGCGTTTAGGTGCCATAGACACAAATAACGTAAATCGAAAAGAGAGAGGGAGAAAGAAACACTCAAAAAAGTCCCAAGCAGTTCAAATATAACAAGTATATTGAAAAGAGAGTATGTATGCATGGGAAATGCATGAACATGTGACATGCAATATAAAAAGCATCATGGGCTCAGCCTAATCTAATCCTACCAATACACAATCAAATTGCACACATCTAAATGCATGATAATACTATTATTATGCTTATGTGATGCAATGACTCCTTTAAACTCATTTGAGAAAAAACCATCCCAAAATTTCAACAATGACTCCTCAATTTTGAAAAACCCAAAAAATTTCCAAAAGCCCAAAACTTAGGTTTCAAAATATGAAATACATGTAAATGAAAGATTAGAAACTTACCAAGTGAAAAAAAAAAAAAAAAAAAAAAAAAAAAAAAAAAAACTTGAGAAAGCTTGAAAGACACTTGGGAAAGAGGTTTGGGGTGAGAGATAGTGATTTGGGAGGTGAAAGGGTGGATCTACTGAGAAAGAGATCGAGAAAAGTGAGAAACGGATCATGCTGAACCTTTATATAGAAGGTCAGTAAAGCGCGACAGATAGAAGTGTCGAGAGGTGTTAAGACAAGTGTCGAGGGAGGTGCCGAGAAAACATGCTTTGACAGATGCAGTTGTCGAGAAGCTGTCGAAGATCATGATAGGCCACAAATGCGTTGACCCCGTGTGATAAATTAAGTTGATTAATTAGCCAAGTTTTTAATTAATCAAGTTAACATGTAAATTGCGTGGTAGCATAAACAAATCACCAATAATCTAAACTATGCAGCGGAAAATAAATGACATGGTGATTTGTTTAAGAATGGGGAAAACCTAAACGGTAAAAATCCCACCGAGTGATTTAAGGTCATCACTCCCGAAACTCTACTATTATCACAACAAGCGGTTACAAGTAAAAAAATCCCAGTACCTTACCAACTTGCAATTCAACCGTACCCCAATACCCAATTAGACTTATTTTGTAGTGACAGTTTCTCCTTTTGATGCACGGCTCCCAAAACATGACTAACCAATTGCACAGATCCCAGTACGCGACTTCAATTCACCAACTAGAGAGAGTTGTTGGCTGTAAAGTTCTTCAATTCATCCACACGATAAAGATCAAGAAGATACTTGGTTACAAATTCCTACGGTGCACATTATACAGCAACTTCTTCATAAAAGAGATGAACTAGAGCAGAAACTTTGTCTTGGATCACAAATAGCTTGAACAAGGATTTCTAAATGCTTGTGCAACTTCTGTACTTATGCCGCCTTTGACAGCCCCTAAAATAATCCTTTTATATGTCTAGGGTTAGAAGAAAAGACGTCTCAAAGACACAATCACGGATTGGAATCAAAACAGAACTTAGAATATGTTTTCCTTAAATCTCGACAAATAGAGGTATCAAGGATCTATCGAGGATCTGTCAAGCCTCGAGGCTGAAACAGCTTCTTAAAGATCGATAGATGCATGTGTCGAGACTAGGTGTCGAGCTTTAATAACTTGCACTTTCCAGCTTGTTTCTTGGACAGATTTGATGACTTCAACATTTGATCTTGAAACATAGTTTCTTGAAGCGTTAAACACATCCTAATTCTATCTAATTACAAGTAAAGTGCGTTTTGTCAAAGGATAAGCCAATTACATAAAATAATGACATATGTCGAAAACAACTTGAACTACATATGTCCTAACAATCTCCCTCTTTGGAAATCCGTGACAAAACCACAACAAAAAAATGAAGATATGAGAGAAGTTATAAATCACTCAACTCATATTTACTTGTTAAATACAATAAAATCTATCCTAACACAAACTCTTGAAAAATTTTGCAAGAAGAGAGTTTATGGAAAGTAGACTTTGACAACCTGTATTTCTAAAGAACTTTTAAACAAAACACATCAAGGCATCTTTGGATGAAGCAGAAATAATTGATTGCATACAAATAAAAGAAACATGTGTATAAAGACAGAAAAGAAACAACACATGGAAAGGCAGGTGAAAGAAACATACATCAACATATATATATATATATATATATATATATATCAAGAAATAAGCACAATGTATGTCAATAAATGGTCACAGGACTGAGGTACATGAACAATGTATCTCTAAAAAGAAAGAAAGGAAAAGAAATACATATAATCCTCACTACATCCCTCATATCAACACTCCCCCTATAAAAAATGTCTTATACAATCTCTCCCCCTAAGTATGACTATTCTCATAAACCAAAACTACTCCGCCTTTTTGTCATGAGTAATAAAGGGTACAGTTTCAAGTAGACATCTCATCAGAAGAGCTAGCATCTCCATCATCATCATCGGAAGCATCATCGTCATCACCATCATCATCCTCAGTCTCAAAAGTTATATGAGGAGGTGGAGGAGAAGCCTTAGAAGCAAAGTCGCCTAAGGTCACCTGTCTCCTGGCAATACGACCAACACGAACGTTCACCTGATACAACTCCGTAAAGAGCGTATCGAGGCGAGCATCCATGAGCTGAAGCTGCGCCATGATGTCTCCAAGTGACACATCGCTCGAGGAAGAAGAGGGAGCAGATGTGGCTCTAGTAGATCTGGATGGAGCCGGACAGGAGGAAGGAGCTACTGAATCCGACTGTTTCGACTTAAACTGTGCCTCACTACATTTTACGGGAGCGGCGTCTATGGCAAACATGACATGGAATGGGTCGGACGAAGGAAACGGGGCAGAAAAGCGGCGAAGAATCCTCATGATAGCAGAAGGGAAAATGAGCTTAATACGGGTAGCCGTACCTCTATAGACATCAATGATAGAGAAGATAAAGTATGAAGAGAAGTTTATAGTGAGATGCTCTAAGAGAGACAACAAAAACCGAGCACAAGGCTCTATGATGGAGTTGTAGTGAGAGAGTGGGTGCAAAACAAATGTCATCACCATGTTTAGGAACCGAAGACCTTTAGCAAAAGGCCTACATGGTGTGTACTGATGCTCACCCCAATCAAAAGGGCGCTCACAGAACGCAGATATCATCTCGTCTTTGGACACAGTCCATAGACGCTCACAACCAGGGTAATCAGGATGATCAACCCTCGGAACATGAAGCACCTCAGAGACCAACTCCGGAGTGACAACAATGCGCGTACCTCGAACGCGAGTATGAAAGAGAGGTACTGAAGAATCAATCCCATGGATGTTGGAGTAAAACTCCTGAATCAGCACGGAAGGACAAGTGATTAGGACGTCACACAGTGACTCCCAAGCCCGACTGTGAATGACATCGGGAAGGTCAGTGTCAGCAAAATCTGCCAGAATAACTTGGCGTTCCGAATGAACACCTCGTTTAGAAAAGTTCTCCTAGAAGTCTTATTGGGCTTTCTCATCACGGAACCGAACAGAAAGAGGAGTAGAATCAGAAGATGAAGAGCCCCTAGAACGAAGAGGGTTCTGGGACGGAATGGATTTACGCTTAGGTGCCATAGACACTACTAACGCAAACAGAAAAAGAGGAAGATAGAGAGAAATACACAGAAAAGTCCCAAAACGATTCAATATATGACAAGTATATTGAAAGGAAAGAACCTATGCATGGGAAATGTATGAACATGTGACATGCAACAAATTGGCATCATGGGCTCAGCCCAATCCAATCCTATCAGCACACAATTAGAAAACACACATCTAAATGCATGAAAATACTGTTAGAATGCTAATGTGATGTAATGCATGTAGTTTTAAAGATCAAATCTATAAAACCAACCTAAAAATTGCAATAAACACTTATCAATTTTGAAAAACCCCAAAATTTTTTTCAAAAACCCCAAAACCTAGGTTTTTAAACATGAAATGCATGAAGAATGAAAGGATTAAAGCTTACCAAGAGAAGAAAATCTTGAGGAAAGCTTGAAGAGTCCTTAGAAAGAGGTTTGGAGTGAGTGAGAGAGGTTTTGGGAGTGAGAACACGAAGGTATCAAGAGAGAGATTGAGAGAAATGAGAGAAAAAATCGCGAAGAACCTATAGATACACCTTCAGTAATTCTCGATAGATGCAGGTATCGAGAGGTGTCGAGAAAGCTATTGAGGTAGGTATTGAGGTAGGTATCGAGAAAAGCTACTTCGACAGATACAGCTATCGAGAAGGTGTCGAGAATGAAGGATCAAACACCAAAAGAATCTCAATCGATCCATCAGCTATCGAGCTTTAATGAATCTCAACAGATCGAGATTCTGTCGAGGAGGTATCAAGACATGCAGTTTGCAGTTTTCTTGAGCAGTTCTTGAATAATCTTCATGTCTTCAATTTAATCACTTGTAATAATCATCTTGAACTTACTTAGATTTATCCAAATACAAGTAAAATACGTTTTGTCAAAGGATATGCCAATTACATAAAAATATGTCCCCAACAGAACAAATCATCAGACACGATTAAAAGAAGCTTAATTGATCCACCAGCTATAGAGAAGCTATCGAGAGGCCAGAAGAAATCTCGATTGATCCACCTAGTTGTCGAGAAGCTATCGAGGATTTAGAAGAAATCTCGATCGATCCATCTAGCTGTCGAGAGGTGTCGAGATTGCGACAAGGAATAGCTAAAGAGCTTGACAGATAGCCAGGTGTCGAGGAGCTATCAAGATGGCATATAAACAGTTTTTCAAGAAGAGAAAAAACATAGACATGAATGCAATCAAGCATGCAACTCATCCAAGGATCCAAGCAACATTTTAGGTTCTCAAAAACATCTCTTAATAACAATTTTAGGCACATTGATCCCAAAAAAAAACACACACACACACACACACTAAACAAGTCTAATCGATTTTATATTTAAAAAACAAGTTAAGACAATTTAGTGAGTATACATTAACGCATGTAAATCTTATGATGGCCAAATCACATTGTACCTACACATGTATCAAGAGTAGCAAAGAATATTGCGTGTTGTGTATGAAAACATTGCAAGATTGGACAAGTGTCTCTATGTTATGACGATTTAGGGTATGAGTAAATCAATTTAACTCACACACGATCATAACTGTTTAATGGAGACTATCACATTTGAGGTACATCCTATAACTCTCATATCTCCTAGAATACACGCTTGCAATCATGTTTCAAAGTATTTTGTTCTTTTGCTTTTATTTTCTTTGCATATTTTTCTTTTTATTAAGCATATTATGCATGGGTATATAAAAGAGAGAAAAGAAATACCCAATTATGTTAAACTTTTTGACATTGCACTTTTGCTATGCCAAAGCATATAGATGTCATGTCATGATTGATGGGTAATAGTGGTGAGATAGTCATTTATGCCTTTCTCTTAGAATTTTCTAGTCCTTCTTGTCAAAAAGAGTGATACAAGTGTTAAGTACAAGAGATCACTTAACCTTACTTATCATAAACAAAGAGCCACAAAACTCACTTGCTTAGTTGTGCATAGAGATGCTCATCTAGGCTACAAGAAATGTAAAGTTTAGAGAACTCTGTTTCAATGGCCATTTTAAGGTTCACAAGAAACAATGTACAAAAACACACTATGTTTTTGTATTTTTCACATTTTCCAATTTTTTTAAATTTTTATGAAAAAAACAAAAAATAAAACAAACTGAAAAAAAATAACTAACAAAAACATGTAAAACAAAACAAAGGTAATGCGCAAAACTAGACTGATTTAAAATAGTAAAGCAAAACACATACGTAATGTAATCAAAAAAATTAGGGAGAGAGAGAAAGTGATTAAATCACTTGGAGCCTTTTTCCTTCCACACTTTGAAAGAACCTTCCCTTTTTACAAACACTTGAAGCAGTGGTGAGGGGAAAGAATTGAGACCGTTCAAGTTTGAAAGAAACCTGAGGGCTTTGAGAAGATCTCCAAAAGGAGCAAAAGAGGATGGAAACTGATTCTAGTTTCTCGATGCCATCATGTTATTGCTATTTTGAGTGGTTAATGACTTATAGTAATTTGGCCGAGTATGACCAGCTACTCCACAGTGATGACAAAGTTGTTGATTCTTCTGTCTAGGCTTTTGAGAGTTAGCCTTCTTAGCCCTAGAGTTTATAACTTCTTTTTTATCCTGCTTAGGAAGTGATCCTAATATAGATTTACCATTGTCTATGTTCTCACTAGCCAATTCAGTTTTGATATTAGTGTTCTCGATTTCAACATTATTACTAGGAGGAACAAAAACAGTAGTTCTAGAAGAAGCATTATTAGAAGAAAATAGATCATACCCTAAACCAGTTCTATTGGAAGCAGATTTCTGAAGATTGAGCATCTCATCGAGCTTGGCACTTGAGGTCCTTTCCAGCTAAGCTCTAACTTGGAACAATTCTTCCTCAAGCTTCTTGATATTCTCAAGCAAGAAGTTATTATCAAACCTCAGTGCTCCAATAGTTTAATTGGCTTCATCAATCTTTGTGGAAAGCTTTTCACGCTAAAGCTCCACATCATTGAGTTTCTTGGTGGTCAACCTATACAACTTCTCATACTTTTCTAAGATCTTGTACAACTTTGCATAGGCTATGTGGATTTCATCTTGTTCATCCATCTTCTCAAACTTGGACTCCACCAATTCCTCTTCTTCATCCACATTTTCAACAATCCCCTCAGTAGGATTGACTATGGTAGTGAAGGCATTCAAGATTCCGTCATCCTCATTGTCAGAATCATTTTCAAGCTTAGTGTCGCTCAATGTAGCAGCAAGTGCCTTGCTTTTCCCAATAGTTTTGAGATACGTAGGGCACTCATGTTTCATGTGTCTGAAGCCTTGGAACCCTAAAGCACTTAGGTCCTATAGGAACAGTATACTGATCGCCATCCTTAACATCCTTCTTCCCTTTGTCTTGGCCCTTGAACTGAGAAGAATTGGATTGCACGGTCCTTGTCAAAGCCCTTCCCATTTGCATTCTTCATGAATTTCTTGAATTGCTTGGTGATGTAGGACTACATCTTAAAATCTTCATCGTCTAATGACTTTTCCGTCTCACAGATCTTGGCCTTCAATGCCATGCTCTTGCTAGACTTCCCAATTCTCGACAAACCCAACTCATAGGTCTGTAGATTTCCAACCAGCTCTGTCAAAGGAATTTTATCAATATCCTTTGATTCCTCAATCGCAGTGATCTTGGCATGGAATCTTTCAGGCAGAGATCTAAGCACTTTTCTCATAATCTTGGGTTTAGGAATGGTTTCTCCAAGATTAAAGGCTGAGTTTACTATGTCCTTGAGTCTGGCATAGAACTCATCAAATGACTCATCCTCCTCCCTCTTAATTTCTTCGAAGCTAGTAGTGAGCCTCTGAAGTTTTGAATCTTTGTCAGCCTTGGTTCCTTTATAGGTTGTCTGGAGAATGGTCCTCGTCTCCTTAGCTGTTTCAGTAGCGAAAATCTTCTTGAATTCCACATTTGTAACCGCACTGAATAAGGCATTCAATGTTCTGCTATTGAAGTTAGCCGCCTTGATCTTTGCATCATCACAATCGGCTGACACCTCCTTTGGCTTAGTCCAGCCTATCTCTACAGCTTGCCACACTTTTTCATCTAAGGACTGCAAGAAAGCTCTCATGTGTACTTTTCAGTATGCATAGTTAGTTCCATCAAATAAAGAAGATATTATAAGAGATTGTCCTCTATCCATGACAAACAAAGGTCAATGGATCTCACAACAACGATTAAACCCTAATCAGAGTGTACCCTCTCTGATACCACTTGATAGGCCAAAAACGTATTGACTCTTTGTGATAAATTGATTGAATAATTAGCCAAGTTTATTAATTAATCAAATTAACATGCAAATGAGTGGTAGTACAAACAAATCACCAAATAACTAAGTGCAACGGAAATTAAATTTGACACTGTGATTTGTTTACGAATGGGAAAAACTTCCAAGGCAAAAACCCCATCGGGTGATTTTAAGGTCACCACTCTTAAGAATCCACTATTATCAAAACAAGCGATTACAAGTAAAGGAATCCCAGTATCTTATACCAAAGTATAGTTGAACTCTCACCCCAATATCCAATTGGACTTGTTTTGTAGTGACAATCTCTCCTTGTATTGCACGGCTCTTAGTACGTGACTAACCAATTGCGTAGATCCTAGTATGCGACTTCAATCACTAACTTGAGGAAGATGTTGGCTGCAAAGTTTTTCTTCCCTTCAACAGATGAAGATAGTGAAGTTGCTTGTTCACAAAACCCTACGGTGTACAAACATTGCAGCTTTTTTAAGAACTAGGACAAAACTAGGTTTTCGGTCATACTTGTAGAATTATGCTATTGTGCAATTGTGCTCTCTTCAGTGTAACTGTGAGAGACCGTGCCCCCAGTTCGTTTTTTATGGTGTGTTGGGCCAAACTCATGTGAATGGGTGGAGTTATGTTATTGCCTCTCAAAATGGAGGTTCGACTAGTTATATTTTTCCCTTTAGATTAAGGGTTTTATAATAGAGTTGCCACTTATTTAATTATTAGAAAAATAAGAAAACCAAAATTGAAAAATTCCTAATTTTATTTATTTGAAATTGAATTTACATTGGTCATAAGAAAATTACATGGTTTTGGTCCTAGATACAATTTAAGATAAAGTACATGGCTTTGTTTCCTAGTTACAATCTAAAAATCGAAAATTACATGGAAAAGCATTTGATCTACTAACCCTTGATCTAAGTTTGAAGGCTATGTTACAAGGTGGAAAGGTGTTAGGCACCCACATTGCCCAGTGAAACCGGTCTTCTAAACTATGGTGGCCAACATTCATATCATATCATCCAATATGTCAATTAATTTACATGTTGAATTTTATGTGTGTGCATGTGATAAACCCTAATTCAATTTATTAAGCATTGCATTTGGATTTGAAAAATAAATTCTAGTGAATGTGTGTGGATGGTGATATCCTAGACTCAAGGATTTGAAAGAATTATTAAACAAACATGTTTTTCATATTTTTTATATGGATTTAAGATCGAAACTGGTGTTATGCATGAACATGTGATGAACAACTAAGAACATGTGAAGAACATATAAGAACAATTAAGAACATTCAAACATATTCAAAGGAATTTAAATAATTACTATCATGCTTTAATCTTAAATTCTCATCATAGAAACATAAAAAACAAGTTAGGGGAAGGGATTATACCTTCATGCAAGATCCATATGGTGGATGAGGAGACTCTCGAGAGATGTCCTAAGAGTGGAGGAAAAGAAGAGTTAGGAGATGAAGAGTGAGTCTCACTCAATACCTTGAATTTCAAGAAGATCAAGATATGACAAGACTACTCAACTTCCTAGAACTCAAGAGAGGAGAAAAGAGGGGGCTTTGTTTTTTTTCTTTGAATGAAGGAGGGGAGGTTTATATAGTAGTGGTAGAGGAAATATGAATGGAAGGCCATTAATGAGGGTTGACAAAAAATCATGAACCTAGACCTCATTTTAGCCTTGGGGGATATCTGGAGTATTAAATGTAGAGATTGGTGGGAGTGAGAAGCAAGCCAAAATTCGGTTTTTTCGTAGCTGCTATAACAGCCTATAGAGCCAATTTCGAAAAATCATATCTGACTCAATTCTGATGGGAATTGTCTCGTTCTTATGCTCAAATTGAAGCCCTAGATGTCTAGTTTCTGGGAAAATTAACCTCATTCATAGATTCAAAATATTCTAAGAGATATCGATGAAATAGTGAGCAGAGGTCATTTGTTAGAAAATGGTTTCAGAACAATTAACATTAATAGGTCCCAAATTAGTTTCCAATTAACATTAATAGGCTTCAATCGCTCCCATTTCAGACCTAATTAGTTTCAAATTTACCCTAATTAAAAGATAATTGCACAAATTACTCATTGAATAATTAATGTTTAATTATCTAATTAATTAGGTGTGTGCAACCTTACCATAAAATGTAGTCCTAATTAATCAAATTATGACACATCATTAATCTCAAATTGATTATAATTATAATCAATTGGAATCAATAGTTCATAATCACATATAGTCGGACTCAATTTGTGATAATGCACCTCGGCCATTAAAACTTGATTTGATTATAACTTTCAATTTGATGATTCGATTAGGACTTATAACTAGTCGATTTGATTGTTACAACATCAAGATCATTTTGGTGAAATGAGATTAAGGATCTAATGACCAAAATCAAAATGCATATTTCCAAGGTGAAATTACCCTTTTACCCTTCATGTGAGGTTAAATGCAGGTTGCAAAATGAGGTATCAACAGAATGCCCCTCATTGACGGAGCTTGAAAAGCGAATGGCAATGTTTGAAAAGACACCTAACTTTGCAATCAGTATTTAATCATTGTGAATGTAGATAAGAATGCAGACTGTCATGTAGTGGATCAAAATGTGGACCGAATCTTCGGGGAGATTGCCTACGTACCTCTTGGTGAGAGAACCAGGTCTAAACGTAGTTCAAAAATGCAACCTTTTTTTTGTTTTTTTTTTTTTTGTGTGTGTGTTTTTTTTTTTTTTTTTTTGGAACAACAAATGAGTACAAGAAATGCTTACTAGTGGTCATGACAAAATGAGGATTTCAGTCATGATCTTGAATTTCGGACATGCTTCCCAGAGGTCCGATGGAATTGAACTTTGGACGTGCTTCCCAGAGGTCCGATGGAATTGAATTTTGGACGTGCTTCCCAGAGGTCCGATGGATTTGAAATTGGAAATTTTTAATGAAGATTTGTTCATTGGAGATTTTTCCTTTATAAAGTGGAGATTTTTCCTTTTGAAGATTTGTTCGTGGAGATTTTTCCTTTTGAAGATTTGTTCATGGAGATTTTTCCTTTGAAAATGAAGATTTTTCCTTTTGCAGATTTGTTCGTGGAGATTTTTCCTTTGAAAATAGAGATTTTTCCTTTTGAAGATTTATTTATGGAGATTTTTCCTTTGAAAAGTGGAGATTTTTCCTTTTGAAGATTTGTTCGTGGAGATTTTTCCTTTTGAAGATTTGTTCATGGAGATTCTTCCTTTGAAAAATGGAGATTTTTTCTTTGAAAAAGGAGATTCTTTATGATCAAAAAGTGAAGAAGATGAAGATGGACTAGAAATGATGAAGATTTATTCATGAGGCGAGAATGATGAGAATAACTTTGGCTGGAAGTTGATGTGGATTGCTAGATAAGTCCTTGCTTAATTCCTGCAAAAGGATAATTTCAATTAGCAATGGGTTTATTCATTGAAATGAATTGGAAGTACTTACCCAATGCCCTTAATTTGGGGCATATTCCATGCTTAGATTGAAGCTGAATTCATTTGATGTTGTGACCATTGGGAAACATGAAAGAAGATCATGGTTCGCCATCCTTGGTTCCTGCAAAAAGGCTTTCTTTCTCTAACTTGTTAGAAACTAATTATCGTGAAAACATTTTTGGCCATACCCCTAGTGTGGACATACTTGCAAAAAAAATGGATTGATGCCTCAAATGAAAACATGCTTTTATACGAAAAGGATATATCTGCACATAATATAAATAGGCCAATGCCCCAAGTTTGAGCATGCTTGATGCAAAACAAATGAGCTTAGCCTAACATGCATCCAAACAATTTTGTCACATTGTTTTGAATTTGTTCCCCAAGATTTTTTTGGGTGATTGGGACCGGGCCTTTGAAAGGTTGCCTACGTACCTCTCTTGTAGAGGATCAGGTCAAGATGTAGTTCAAGATCTAGATTTTGAAAACAAATGATTTTCTTTTTTAATGAACAAGAGGTGATCCCTTGAACAACCATTTTGGCAAATCAAAATGTTTAAGAATCAAACAAATCTCTTTGATTAGGAAGTATCAAGATCATTAAACTCATGTAATCAAATTTGCTTCTTCCTTTTGAATATCGTTAGATTGAGTCTCCAAAGGCAATCAAGAAATGAAATGTGATAATATTTAGGAATCACATTATTGGGTACAAACAAGGAGAGTGCTCCAAGTTTGAAAGTTCTTTTGAGTCATTTGAGGATTTGAGAATTTTTCTCCTTGGACATATCATCTAGTGGGGTTTGATAATTTTAAGCATTTTTCCTTTAATTCAAGAGAAAATAATATTAGAATTTAAGATGTGCCTACAACTAGTAAGACTTCAAGGAAGTCTTTACTCATAGGTTGTAATGCAGGTTGAGTTTGGGTTGTGAAATGAAAGCTATAAAAAGCTCAAAATTCCCTATGATGTTTCCTCCAAGTATGCATTATTCAAAAATCAAGTATATGGGGAGTTTTCTCATTTCTTCTTTGCCATCTTCTCACTAGTCTTCATTGGTCACTTGTATCTACATTTGTTTTTATGGTTATTCATCTTGAATCGTACCTCTAGACTTTCATCTTGTAAAATTTTTCTCTTTTTAGGTTGCATCCTCAAGTTTCCAACTTAGTATGATTTTCCAATTTTTTCTTTTCTTTGATCCTAACTTTTTGCCTAGACCGCCCTTTTGGGTTTTCAGCCTAGCGGACTTTTCTTTTTGTTAGGACATATGTGGTTCAAGTGATTTCAAACATATGTCATTATTTTATGTAATTGGCTTATCCTTTGACAGAACGCACTTTACTTATAATTGGGTAGATTTAGGATGTGTTTAACGTTTCAAGAAACTGAGTTTCAAGATCAAGTGTTGAAGTCATCAAGTCTGTCCAAGAAACAAGCTGGAAAATGAAAGTTACTAAAGCTCGACACCTAGTCTCGACACATGCATCTATTGAGCTTTAGAAGCTGTTTCAACCCCGAGGCTCGACAGCTTTTCGACAGATCCTCGACACCTCTAGCTGTCGAGATTTAAGGAAAACAGATTCTCAGTTCTGTTTTGATTCCAATCCATGAATGTGTCTTTGGGACTTCTTTTCTCCTAACCCTAGACATATAAAATGATTGTTTTAAGGGCCGTCAAAGTGACGCAAGTTGCACAAGCATTGAGTAATTGTTGTTCATGTAATTTGTGACCTAAGACAAAGTTCATGCCTTAGTTCATCTTTTGTGAAGAAGTTGGTTAGTCACGAACTTGGGAGTCATGCGTTAAAAGGAGAAACTGTCACTATAGAACAAGTCCAATTGGGTATTGGGGTAAAGGTTCAACTGTAGGTTGGTAAGGTACTTGAGATTCCTTGCTTGTAACTGCTTGTTGTGATAATAGTGGAGTTTCGGGAGTGGTGACCTTAAATCACCCGGTGGGGTTTTTACCGTCAGGTTTTTCCCATTCGTAAACAAATCACCGTGTCATTTATTTTTTGCTGCATACTTTAGTTATTGGTGATTTGTTTGTGTTGCCACGTGAATTTACATGTTAACTTGATTAATTAATAACTAGGCTAATTAATCAATTTAATTAATCACAAGGGGCCAACGCATTTGTGGCCTATCACTTTTCTTTTTTTTTTTTTTTTTTTTTTTTGCCCTAGCTTTTGCCTAGATTGCCTTTTTGGGTTTCCAGCCTAGCAGGGTTTTTTTGGTCTTTTTTTTTATTTTATTTTTTTTATTTTTATCTCTTGATTGAATGAACTTTCGAGGACCTTTTTCCTTCCTTATTTTTCTCAGCTTAAGTCATTTTGATGCACTCTTTAGACTTCTTTCTTGCCTTGATGCACTTGCCCCTTTCTATGCTTGATGAATCTTTTCCTTCTTTGATGAACCCTCTTTTAGATGAATCTTGTATTCCTCTTGGCATGATGAATTTTAGACTTTTCAAACTTGATGCACACTAGAATTTCATTTCTCTTTCCTTGATTGAATAAAACCTCATTTTTCTTTGATAATCTCTTGTCTTTAGCCTAATGAATTCTCCACTTGTCTTTCATGTCTTCTAGGAGAGATTTATCAATTAGCTTCAAAGTAACCAAGTTGAGTCCTCTTCAACATGAGATTTAAGTATGCATATCTTGATTTTTCCCATCCCATGTTTAGATTTTAGTGGGTTCATGCAAGAAAAAAAGCTAAATATTTGAAGGCTCAAATGTGCTAGCAATGGATAATGAACATTCTAGGTAAGAGGAAATAATTTGGTTAACCAAAGATGACCTCCTATCCCTAGTAATGCTTTCTTGTAGGCATAATGACTCAAGCTCTTTTAATAAATTCATCTTAAAGGAAAAAGTATAATTGCTCTAATGTTGTGAAACAAAAAACCTTTGAAAATTGGATCAAGTACATGGATTCTTGGGATTTTTCGATGGATGGATTTTTTTTTTATTGCCTTTTAAGACCATTTCTTCTTATATTCTAGGTCAAGTTGATAGGCCACAAACGCGTTGACCCCTTGTGATAAATTAAGTTGATTAATTAGCCAAGTTTTTAATTAATTAAGTTAACATGCAAATTGCATGGTAGCACAAACAAATCACCAATAAACTAAAGTATGCAGCGGAAAATAAATTGACACGGTGATTTGTTTACAAATGGGGAAAACCTACACGGCAAATATCCCACCGGGTGATTTAAGGTCACCACTTCTGAAACTCCATTAATGAGGGTTGACAAAGAATCATGAACCTAGACCTCATTTTAACCTTGGGAAAAATTTGGAGCATTAAATGTAAAGATTGGTGGGAGTGAGGAGCAAGCCAAAATTCGGTTTTCCCGTAGCTGCTGTAACAGCCTGTAGAGCTAAATTCAAAAAATCATATCTGATTCAATTCTAATCGGAATTGTCTTGTTCTTATGCTCAAATTGAAGCCCCAGATGTCTAGTTTCTGGAAAAATTAACCTCATTCACAAATTCAAAATATTCTGAGAGATATCGATGAAAGAGTGAGCAGAGGTCATTTGTTATAAAATGGTTTCAACACAATTAATATTAATAGGTACCAAATTAATTTCCAATTAACATTAATAGGCTCCAATCACTCCCATTTCAGACCTAATTAGTTCCAAATTTGCCCTAATTAAAAGATAATTGTACAAATTACTCATTGAATAATTAATATTTAACTATCTAATTAATTAGGTGTGTGTAACCTTACCATAAAATGTAGTCATAATCAATCAAATTATGACACATCATTAATCTCAAATTAATTATAATTATAACCAATTGGAATCAATTGTTTATAATCATATATAGTCGGACTCAATTTGTGATAATGCACCTCGGCTATTAAAACTTAATTTGATGATAACATTTGATCTGATGATTCGATTACGGCTTATAACCAGTCGATTTAATCGTTACAACATTAAGATCATTTTGGTGAAATGAGATTAAGGATCTAATGACCAGAATCAAAATGCATATTTTCAAGGTAAAATTACCCTTTTACCCTTCATGTGAGGTTAAATGCGGGTTGCAAAATGAGGTGTTAACAGTAACCAGATATGACCCTTAAAATAATCCTTTTATATGTCTAGAGTTATGAGAAAAGAAGGCCCAAAAACATATTCACGGATTGGAAGAAAACATATTAGAAATTCTGTTTTTCTTAAACCTCGACAGATAGCATCTGTCGAGAAGCTGTCAAGCAGCTGTCGAGCCACGGGGCTGGAATAGCTTCTTAAGCTCAATAGATATTAGCTATCGAGTTTTAATGACAGGCACTTCTTCAGCTTATTTCTTGTACAGACTTTCATGGCTTTAACACTTGATCTTGAAAAATTGTTTCTTGAAGTATTAAAAACATCCTAGATCTACCCCAATACAAGTAAAGTGTGTTTTGTCAAAAGATTAGCCAATTACATAAAATATGTCATATGTTCCCAACAAGTGAACCACATATGTGTTAGGATGTGTGCCTTTAAATCCTATTGTATGATACTATGTATGACTTAATGTTGTGTTTAATAAAGTTATTTTATTATTATCTAAAATAATGATAACATAAATATTGGGACATTATTATATAGTCCATGAGATGCATAGTATGTGATTTATGTGAAAAGTCACAGAAGATATAAATCACAAGTTCTTTGTAAACTCAGAATTTATAGTTCGTAGTCGGTAATGAAATTGGGCATTTCATCTGCAAAGACTATAACGTATCAACTAAGATGATTTGTCTTGATCATAAAAATTGAGACTTCTAGTTGATATGTTGATATGTCTTAAGAGTTAAGACATATTGAACTGGACTGCTGTGAGATTTATTATTCTCCTAACGACTGTCAAATGAATAATTAATCTCACGACTTCTATTTGCATGAACTCTTAATCCTGAGAGAATAATGGACCTGATCATGACGTGTAAGTTGCTTTAATATATCAGGAGTGAGATCTAAAGTAATGGTCAAAACCTCAGTATATTGGGCAGCCACATTTAGTATTAATGGAACATATATTCTCAAGATGGAATTCATAATCTCTTAACGGAGATATAAAATATTCCCTTCAGATAAGTTTAATGGGTTTGGTTATTCAGAGTGTTTGGTCTAACCACTTTGGTAAGAAGTTACTAAACTATATATTAATGAAATTGAATTTTATAAATATATGATGAATAACTTTAAAGGATTAAACTAGGTACTCAAGGATAAGATGTAGCAATTTTCAAAGTAACAGTCTATATTCATGACTTTGTATAACTACGAATATTTTATGAAGGGGTTGCGTGTATAATAAAGTCATGGGATATAATTTATTAATAAGGCCTAGAGTGCAATAATATTTATATAGTGGTATTAAATATAATTAGTGGTAACTTTGGACTTGTCAAGAGTTGATGGAAAAGCCCAAGGCTCATTGGAGCTAGTGTATTATTGGTCCCATTCCGAGTCACACACTAAAGCCCAATTGGAAAGATCCTATAGGCTAGCTCAATTAGATAATCAGTTAGTTATAAAGGGAGAAACATACATAATTTTTTATTAGAAGAACAA
The DNA here is from genome assembly GCA_032878915.1 of Castanopsis chinensis. Taxonomy (NCBI): domain Eukaryota; kingdom Viridiplantae; phylum Streptophyta; class Magnoliopsida; order Fagales; family Fagaceae; genus Castanopsis; species Castanopsis chinensis. Next base: position 2,826,060 of record JAVQMG010000121.1, read on the forward strand.
AAAAAAGGTAAGACATCATTGTGAAGTGGAATTGGAGTGAAGTTTAAAAGTGTTTCCAAGTGCTTCTAATTTTTGTTTTGAATTTCTCCACACCAAGGTATGCTATTTTGTTCTTAAATTCTGAAATTTGTATAGTGCATGTTATTAATCATGAATGAAATAAATCCATGTTTGTTGCTTTCGCTATGTGTTTTGTATGAGATACAAAACCAGTTTTTCCAACAAATGGTATTAGAGCCATGTTTTCATCTCATGATTGTATAATATGTGATTAAATTTTAGAATTTAAGAAAACTATTATCTTTGTGTTTCAATTTTCAGCATCATAAAGTAATGGTGTCGTGTCTTAATAGTTATTACATCTTTTGAATATAATGAAGAGAATTGCATCACTTATAAATATATATATATATATATATTCGTGTCCTCACACAAGGATATATATTGTCTTTGAAAAAGGAACTGTGTCTTTATTGGAACCATGCAAAACAATTAGAAGTTTATGGCCTAGAGGATACAATTATTGAATTCAATAACTGCCAAGTGCATGATTTTGGTCATTGCATTGCTTGGACTATTATGTATCGTTTGGCTTATTGTACGGCTATATGGTTATTGAATGGAAGTTATTGAATGGTTATTGCTTGGATTCTTAATTGCACGGCTTTGGACTTTAAAGCATGGCATGGTTTTTATTGCATGGCTTAGATTTTATTTCATGCCTTGTTTTATACGGATTGCATGGCTTAGTCATTTTGCATGTGTTAGGCATCTTGGTTTATATGGATTCTAACAATCCGCATAATATATATATATATATATATATATATATATAATGTAATATAAAATCATATATTACATATATAAATCCATATATTATATTATATATAATGTAATATAGATTTTTAAATCTAATATGAGTTTATATATATTTTTATATATTAATGCTAGAATTATGAAATTTATTCCTAATGAGATTAGGATTATATTTTTAAGGGTTTCTAGCATTATTATGGTTCTTGATATTAAAAACCTTTAATTTAAAATATCTAGTGGGAGAAAGATACAAGAGTTGCATCTCACGACCTCCATTATCGGTTCATAGTAGTGTGGGTAAACATCTCGTCTTGGCGTATATGCCTCGCAATCCCAAAGGAGGGTGTTTACTTTATAGTACTACAAGATTGAACTTACCCGTTTAAAGTAGTGTGGACAAACACCTCGTCTTGGCGTATATGCCTCGAGATTCCAAAAGAGGGTGTTTTGTTCTACGGTACTACAAGTTTAAACATTATAAGGGAGATGAAATGTGGCTACACAAGATTCTAGATTATGGTGTACACTAGACTAAGTGTAATGTTAACATCTCAAAGGAGCTGTCATTATTACTTAGAGGCTAAAGGTAATACGGCATATTATTAATATTTGATAAGAGTTATTATGATAGCACTAATAATGAGAATAGTTCTCAATCAATTAATGTGTTTATAATAAACTTGCTACCAAGGAATTATAGTCATGGATTGGGTTGTCGTTGCATATATTATTTTATGATTTTATTAAAGTTTCATATTATATGCTTATATGCTAAATTGATAAGGTTCAGTTTACATATTATATTCTTGTTTATTATTTTCATATTTTATCATGGCATCATTTAGCTCACTTATTACTATTATTAACTAAAACAAACTGACTGGATCCAACTATGTTGACTGGAAAAGAAATTTGAGCATTGTTCTTACTGCTAAAAAGCACAAATATGTGCGAACTCAACCATGTCCTAACTTTCCTTCATTAGATGCTCCTCTTGAGGAAAAACAGTGATATGATCGTTGGCATAAATCTAATGAGATGGCTAAGTGCTATATCCTAGCATCTATTTCAAATGTTTTACAGCATCAAATGCAGGATGTACAACTTTCTTCGGACATAATGCTAAGTCTGAAGGAGGTGTTTGGTGAGTAAAGCCGTTCTGCACGGCAAGAAACTATAAGGCAAATTTATAATACCAAAATAGCTGAAAGTACTTCAGTGAAGGAGCATTGTCTTAGGATGATCTCTAATCTGAATACATTGGAAGTTTTAGGTGCCGATATTGATGGAGAATCCCAAGTGAATATGATACTTCAATCACTACCAAAATCATTCAAAAAATTCAAACTTAACTACACTATGAACAAAAAGATTTATTCATTGTCTGAATTAATGAATGAGATGGTAGCGGCGAAAGGCATCCTTGGTACTTTTAGTGTTGCAGCCAATGTTGGTGAAGCTTCTACTTCTCAACTTAAGTCAAAAGATAAAGGTAAGAAAAAGAAGAAGAAGAAGAAGAAGAAGGATTTCACTAAAAAAGATGGTAAACAAATTGCCTTAAGAGTTGCCAACAAAGGAAAGAAAACCAAAGGAAAGTGTTTCCATTATGGTGAGAAAGGACATTGGAAGAGGAATTGTCCAACATTCAAGGTTGTCAAGAATAAGGGTATGAAAAGTTCATTTTTTCTTGAAATATGTTTGGTATAAAATCCAACGGATTCCTGGTGTGTGGATTCAAGTTGTACTAATCATATCTGCAATTCTTTACAAGGGTTCCAGGAGACCAGAAAGTTGAATAAGGGAGAGCTATTTCTTACTTTGGCTGATAGAAGTAGGATTCCGGTAGTAGCTGTTGGAATATTTAATTTATGCTTTAAGTCTATAGTTTTAATATGAGAAGACTGTTTGTATGTACCTAATGTTCGTAGGAATTTAATTTTTGCAACTTACTTAGGTAAACATGGATATTGTATTATCCTCAAAGATAATGTTGTAATAAAGAAGGATAAAATGTTTATCTGTTCTTGCAATATTGTGGATGGTCTTTATATTTTAACTCCTGACATGCATGAATTATACAATTCTGAATTAGATAGTAGCCGTCATGTAAAATCATTAAAGAGAAAGCTTCCTTCTAGTAGTGATGCATATCTATGGAACTTGCGTCTAGGTCATATTAATTCAAATAAGATTCAAAGACTAATCAAAGATGGACTTTTACAACCCATGGACTTTGATGGATTTCTAGTTTGCGAATCTTGTTTAGAAGGTAAAATGACCAAACGACATTTTAATGCAAAAGGTAGAAGAGCCCAAGAGTTGCTTGAATTAGTTCATACAGATGTATGTGATCTTATGTCAACCCAAGCAAAAGGAGGTTATGAGTATTTCATCACTTTTACGGATGATTACTCAAGATATGGTTATGTATACCTAATGAGACAGAAGTCTGAAGTTTTTGAAAAGTTCAAAGAGTTCAGGGCTAAAGTTGAAAATCAATTAGGTAAACGCATAAAGGCCATTCGACCTGATCGAGGTGGCGAATACCTTCTTGGAGATTTCAAGGATTACCTAATTCAAAATGGGATTGTCTCCCAATTGACTGCACCCGGAACTATCCAACAAAATAGTGTAGCGAAAAGAAGGAATAGGACTTTTTTGGAAATGGTTAGGTCCATGATGAGTTATTCAACTTTACCAGTTTCTTTTTGGGAACATGCACTAAAAACTGCTATGTATCTTTTGAATTTGGTTCCATCGAAATCTGTTTCCAACACACCCAAGGAATTGTGGAGTGGGCGCAAGCCTAGTATGAAATATCTCCACATTTAGGGATGTCCAACACATGTGTTGAAAGAGAAGTCTGATAAGTTGGAAGCTAAAACGGAAGTATGCATATTTTTAGGGTATTCAAAAGAAACCAAGGGTTATTCTATAATCATAAGGATAACAAAGTGTTTGTTAGCACCCATGCCAAATTTTTGGAAGATGATTATGTGAATAATTTTAATCCTAGAAGTAAAGTTGTATTGGTTGAAATAGATGAACCTATAGTTGAACAACCAATAGATGAAACTAGGAATGATGTGACTGTATTGGATACACCACAAGATATTTCTCATAAGATGACTAGTACATAGGTGCCTCATTATAGTGGGAGAATTATTCGGCCTCCTATGAGATTTATAGGTTTGGAAGAAACTTATGAAGCTATCCCAAAAGAGGCTGAATCGGATCCCTACACTTATGAAGAGGCAATGAATGATATAGATGCATATCATTGGGTCCAAACTATGAAATCTGAATTGGATTTTATGATTCCAATCAAGTTTGGGATCTTGTAAAGGCGCCTAATGATATTAAACATGTTGGTTGCAAATGGGTTTACAAGAGGAAGAAAGGGATAGATGGAAAGGTTGAAACCTTTAAAGCAAGACTAGTGGTGAAAAGGTATACACAAAAAGAAGCTATTGATTATGATAAAACTTTTTTGCCAGTAGCCATGCTTAAGTCTATTAGAATTCTCTTATCAATTGTTGCTCATTATGATTATGAGATTTGACAAATGGATGTCAAGACTGCATTTCTTAATGGCAATCTTGAAGAAGAAATATACATGTTGCAACCAGAAGGTTTCATAGCAAAGAACTAAGAGCATATGGTATGCAAGTTGAAAATGTCCATTTATGGACTTAAGCAAGTATCTAGGTCATGAAACATCAGGTTTGATCAAGCAATCAAATCATTTGGTTTTGAACAAAATCTTGATGAACCATGTATGTATAAAAGACATCGAGACAAAGTAGTAATGTTCCCAGTGTTTTAAGTTGATGATATACTACTTATTGAAAATGATGTAGGGGTAATGTCATTGGTTAAAGTTTGGTTGTCTAGACAATTTGATATAAAGGACTTGGGTGAAGCTAACTTTATTCTAGGGATCAAGCTTTAGCGAGATCGCAAGAATAAGATGTTAGGTTTATCACAAGATGGATTTATAAATAAGGTTCTAGAACGGTTTAGCATGCAAAACTCCAAGAAAGGATTAATTCCTTTTAGACATGGAGTTCTACTGTCTGATGACCAAAGGTCTAAGACTCTTGAGGAAGAAAATACCATGAGACAAGTTCCTTATACTTCTGCAGTGGGAAGTCACATGTATGTCATGCTATGTACTAGACTAGATATCTGTTATTCAGTTGGTATGGTCAGCTGATATCAATCAAATCCAGGACTTAAACATTGGCAGGTTGTAAAGTATATTCTCAAGTATCTACGGAGAACAAGAAATTATATGCTTGTTTACCATAGTGAGGATTTGATTTACATTAGCTATACAGATTCAGATTTTCAATCGGATCTAGATTTCAGAAAATTCACTTCAAGATGTGTTTTCACCTTGGAAGGTGGAGCTATAAGTTGGAGGAGTGTTAAGGAATCTTGTATTGCGGACTCCACTATGGAAGCTGAGTACGTTGCTACTTGTGAAGCAACAAAAAAAGCTGTTTGGCTCAAGAAATTCCTTTCTGATCTTGGTGTTGTAAGAATGGAGCAAGTTTTCATCATATTGTTTTGTGACAATAGTGGAGCGGTTTCACAATCCAAAGATCTAAGAAATCATAAGAAAGGAAAGCACATTGAGAGGAAGTACTACATCATTCGAGACATTGTTGCTCGTGAAAATGTTGTGGTAGCAAAGATTAAAAGTGCAAATAATCTAGCAGATCCTTTTACCAAAAGGACTTTCAAGTCACATTTGGAGGGAATGGGAGTTAAATGTGTGCACAATAGTCTTTAGGGTAAGTGGGAGATTGTTAGGATGTGTGCCCTTAAATCTTATTGTATAATGCTATGTATGACTTAATGTTGTGTTTAATAAAGTTGTTTCATTATTATCTAAATTAATGGTAACATGAATATTGAAGCATTATCATATAATCTATGAGATGCATAGTATGTGATTTATGTGAAAAGTCACAGAAGATATAAATTACAAGTTCTTTGTAAACTCAGAATTTATAGTTCGTAGCCGGTGATGAAATTGGGCATTTCATCTGTGAAAACTATAACATATCAACTAAGATGATTTGTCTTGATCATGGAAGTGGAGACTTCTAGTTGATATGTTGATATGTTTTAAGAGTTAAGACATATTGAACTGGACCGCTGTGAAATTTATTATTCTTCTAACGACTGTCAAATGAATAATAAATCTCATGACTTCTATTTGCATGAACTCTTAATCTTGAGAGAATAATGGACTTGATCATGACGTGTAGGTTGTTTTGATATATCAGGAGTGAGATCTAAAGTAACGGTCAAAACCTCAGTATGTTGGGCAGCCACATTTAGTGTTGATGGAACATATATTCTCAAGATGAAATTCATAATCTCTTAACAGAAATAAAAAATATTCCATTGAGATAAGTTTAACGAGTTTGGTTATTCAAAGTATTTGGCATAACCATTTTGGTAAGAAATTACTAAAATATATATTTATGAAATTAGATTTTATAAATATATGACGACTAACTTTAAAGGATTAAACCGGGTACTCAAGGATAAGATGTAGTAATTTTCAAAGCGGCAGTTTATATTCATGACTTTGTATTACTACGAATATTTTTATGAAGGGGTTGCATGTACAATAAAGTCTTGGGATATTATTTATTAATAAGGCCTAGAGTGTAATTATATTTCTATAGTGGTATTAAATATAATTAATGGTAACTTTGAACTTGTCAAAAGTTGACGAAAAAGCCCAAGGCCTATTGGAGCTAGCGTCTTATTGGTCCCTTTTGGTCCCACTCCAAGTCACACACTAAAGCCTAATTGGAAAGGCCCTATAGGCCAGTCCAATTAGATAATCAGTTAGTTATAAAGGGAGAAACATACAAAATTTTTTATTAGTGTAATAAAAAAATGTGAGACATCATTTTGAAATGGTTTGTATATGTGAGTAAAGCCACTCGATAATTCTCCCTTGAAAACTAACTAAGAGACCGTACTTCTTGGGCGTAAAGTGGAATTGGAGTGAAGATTAAAAGTGTTCTTAAGTGCTTCTAATCTTTATTTTGAATTTCTCCACACCAAGGTATGCTATTTTGTTCTTAAATTCTGAAATTTGTATAGTACATATTATCAATCATAAATGAAATAGATTAATGTTTGTTGCTTCAGCTGTGTGTTTTGTATGAGATACAAAACCAGTTTTTCCAACACTATGTCCTGACACAAAAGATAAAGGGTTGGTTGCTACTTGGAGTGATACTGAGGATGATTCTTTCGATGAGTATATGGATGAATGTGGTCACTTTATAGCTTTTGTTGCCACAACCGATAAAGTGATTGTGGAGAATGCTAGTGACAGTGAGGATTCTTTTGATGATGAAGTACCCGAGAAGATAATCCTTCAAGAAGTATATGATAAGCTATGCACTGAATTTATAAAATCTTAAAAGACTTCTTATCGTTGTATAAAAGAGCTTAATGAGGTAAAAACTAAAAAAGTTGATCTAGTTGTCAAACTAGATGAGACTACAAGGTTAGTTGAGACTCTTATTGTGGAGAACACCTCATTAGAAGAGAAGATCAAGAATTTCGAGGTTAAGCTTAGTCAAGATAGAACTCAAATATTGAGGATGTATAGTGTTAAGCTTGATGAGGTATTGAGTGCTCAAAAGTCTAGTTTTGATAAGATTGGCTTAGGATATGATGTTTCCTTCGGCCCATCCTCTTCCACGGCTTTTGGATCAAAGACTATTTTTGTGCCTTAATTTGAGAAAGGTGATAAAGCTATGAAATCTAAAATTGATTTGGCTAATTCTAAATCTTTTATTAGACCTCATGTTTGTCATCATTATCATATTATTGGTCATATAAGGCCAAATTGTCCTAAGTTGAGGTTTTTGTCAACCTCTAAGGTTAGACCTCCTTCTAGGAAGCCGAGTAACTCTAAAACTGCTCATGTTTGTCACCATTGTAGTGTTTTTGATCATACTTATCCTCATTGCTTTAAGTTGTATCCTCAAAAGTAAGTGTCCAAATGGTCACAGGTTTCCTCTCAAGGACCTATACCTTTGTTTGGAGAATTATTAGAAGCTTTGAGTTTTATAACTCAACTTCAAAAGAATTCTAATTCTTCTATGTCCTTTAGTAGACATACTAGGATACGTGCCTTTTCATCTTCGCGGCCAAAGACTCATGTTGTGTGGGTGAGAAAGAAGCCTAAGACTTAATTGTCTTTTCTGTTGTCCTCTGCTTTAATTTTTTCTATCTAAAGTAGGACTTTCTTGCTTGATTTCTTATCTACTTTTGGAATTATGCTTTCATGTATATGCATCTTTCTTTCATGCTTTCATATTGTTTGTCTGTTTTTGTTTGGTTGTTTAGTTTTTATTTTATTTTGTTTTTAAAATAAAAAGGGAAAAATTAGAAAAATATAAAAACAGTGTGTGTTTGTCTACGTTGGTACTTGTGTACCTTGGATGGTTTTTGATATAAAGTTTTCTAAACTTTGTATCTCTTTTAGCGTAGATGAGCATCTCTATACACAACTAAGCAAGTGAGTTTTATGGTTCATGTTTGTAATGAGTAAGATTAAGTAATCTCTTGTACGTAATACTCGTATCACTTTTTTTGACAAGAAGGACTAGAAAATCCTAAGAGGAAGGTATAAATAACTATCTCACCACTGTTGCCCGCCAATCATGAAATGACATTTGTATACTTTGGCATAGCAAAAGTACAATGTCAAAAGCTAAATATAATTAGGTATTTCTTTTCTCTCTTATATGCCCATGCATGATATGCTTGATAAAAGAAAATATGCAAAGAAAATAAAAAGCAAAAAGAATCAAAATGCTTTATATATGATTGCAAGCATGTCTTCTAAGAGATGTGGAAGTTATAGGATGTACCTTGAAGGTGATAGTCCCCATCAAACAGTTATGATTGTGTGTGAGTTAAAGTAATTTTCTCATATCTCAAATCATTATAATATGTAGACACTTATGCAATCTTACAATGTTTTCCATACACAACATGTAATATTCTTTGCTAGTTTTGATATATGTGCAGGTACAATTTGATTTGGCCATCATAAGGAATACATGTATTCATGTATGCTAATTAAACTATCTTGACTTGTTTTTAATTTATAAAATTGGTTAGACTTGTTTAGTGTGTGTGTGTGTGTGTGTGTGTGTGTGTGTGTGTGTGTGTGTGTGTGTGTGTGTGTTTTGGATCTAAATGCTTGACATTTTTTTTTTAGAGATGTTTTTGAGAACTTAAAATATTTTTTGGATCCTTGGTTGAGTAACATGCTTGATTACATTCATGTCTGTATTTTTCTCATTTTTGAAAAACTGTTTTTAAGAAATTTAGACAGCTTCTCGATACCTCTCGACAATTAGGCTATCTATCGAGCTCTTCAGCTTCTTTTTATCACAATCTCAATAGCTCCTGGACAGATTCTCGATCCATTGAGAAAGTTTTTGTTTTCTCGATAGATGCTCGATAGCTGTTCGATCCATTGTATTGGCTTCTCCTCAATAGCTACTCGATAGCTTTTCGATCTGTCGAGATCCTCTTGATAGATGCTCGATAGCTGTTCGATCCATTGTGTTGGCTTCTCCTCAATAGTTGCTCAATAGCTTTCGATCTGTCGAGATCCTCTTGCGTGCATTTTTTTCACATGTTTTTCATCTTTCTTTTCTTTTGTCATCCTTAGTATCTTGTTTTATTACATTCATGCATTTATATGGATTCCTTGTGCCTCCTTGATCATCTTTATGTTTCTCGGGTAAAACTTTATAACTTCTTGTATCCTTTGTCAATCATGACAAAAAGGGGGAGAATTTGTGGTTTCTTTTTTTAAGATTCTACAAGTTAGGGGGAGAAATACACGCCTTTATAAGAGGGAGTTGTGTTTCATCTTGTTAAGGGTAGTGTTTACCTCCTTGTTGTTGTAGGAACTTCTTTTAGCTTCTTCTTCTTCTTCTTTTTCTTCTTCTTCTTCTTCTTGTATACTGGTCTTGTGACCATGTTGACATACATTGTGCTTATCTTTGATATATATATATATATATGTATATGATGTATATCTTCTTCACTTACCTTTACACGTGTTGTTTCTTTTCTATCTTTATACACATGCTTCTTATATGTATGCAATCTTTTTATTTTTGTTTCACACTAAGATACCTTGATGAGTTTTACTTAAAGTGTTTCAGAAATACAAGTTTTAAAAGTCTTTCATACCATGAACTCTCTTCTTGCAAAGTTTTTTAAGAGTTTGTGTTAGGTTAGATTTTATTGTATTCAACAATTGATTCTGAGTTGAGTGATTTATGACTTCTTTCATATGTTCATTTGTTTATTGTGGTTTTGTCATGGATTGCCAAATGGGGAGATTGTTAAGGACATATTTTATGTAATTGGCTAATCTTTTGACAAAACGCACTTTACTTGTAATTGGGCAGATTTAGGATGTGTTCAATACTTTAAAAAACATGTTGTTTAAGGCAAGTATTAAAGCTATGAAGATTAGGCCAAGAAACAAGTGAAGAATGGCTGTTTATTAAAGTTGGACAAATTCGCGACAGCTCTCGACAGATAGCTATCTATCGAGGTTTAATGAGTCTTGACGGCTCTCGATAGATTTTATCTATTGGGGCTTGATAGCTCTCGACACATTCTATCTATTGAGAATTACGAAAATTTGTTTTTCAAATCTGATTTTTAGGCCATGCTTATGTATTTGTGTATGGTTTCTTTTCTCACAACCCTAAACATCTATAAGGCTTATTTTAAAGGCTATCACAAAAGAGAATATAAGGAGAACATATGCAAAAGGTGATCAAGTGTCTTATTCTCTCTTAAAGAAGCTACTGCGTCTTTGCGCCTGAGGGTTTTGTAACCAAATACTTTTTGATCTTCATTGTTGATGAAGTAAAGAACTTTGCAGCCAACATTCTTCTTCCTTAAGTTGGTGAGTGAGTCACGTACTGAGATTCGTGCAAAGAAGCTAGTCATGTATTGGGATCCGTGCATCAAAGGGTGGCGTTCATATATTGAAGAGTTTAGAGGTTTTAAAACAGTAGAGGGTTTCTACTGTGAATTCATCTACGGGGATTATAGAGTTTAGGGACAAAGATTTTGTACTAAATTTGAAATTTCTCTTTACTATAGTGAGTTGCTTTTTGATAAGGTTTCCCCCCAAGTTTTTACTATGAAACTAGTTTATTTCATTGATTTTCTTAGGTCATCATATTTTGTCTTATTTATTTTTTTCTACTGCATGATTTTGACATGATATTGATATATATATATATATATATATATATATTAACAAGTTTTATTCATAATAAATCTAATTACAACTTGGGTTTAAAATTTGTTAATTCTATCAAGTTAGGTTTAATTTCCTAATAATTGCAACTGCTTACGCAATCTCAAGCACCCTTTCATGTGTAACTCTTTCAACTTATGCAACTCACCAATGTGTTTTGGCAACTTGATAATGCTTAGGCAGTCTGATATGTAAAAAATGCGTAACTTATGGAGGCTTCTAATTGACTCTGGCAACTCTGACAATTCGGTACATGACCTAAGCCTTAACACTTTTAAATTCACTAACTTTCTGATTTCTTCAGGCAATTCAACCAACTATGACAATTGGTGATGTTGAGTTTTTTTAGGTGGAGAAACTTACACAACCATGTAGACAACTCCACCAAATCATTGCAACAATCAATGTTTATCTCCATTAGATCTGGAACTTGTATAGTAGAACTCCCAAAAGTTTATTTAATATTACACATAAACAAAGATATTTTCTTCAAAATCCTTAATTGTACAAGGGTTTTGCGAAGGGAAGAAATTGAAACCTTCTTTAATTTAATTTTCTTTAGATTGGGGAGAGAATTGAGTAGCTGAAAATTACTTAATTCAACAGGAAAGAAACCATAATTAGTGGCAATTCTAACCTTGAGTTTAACCATAGTCTTCACAAACTCAGGTAAGGTGTAATTCCTTATTCGAAAATTCAGAATTAAAGCCTCAACTTCAGGTGCTTGAATGTTGCACCAACTCGACGAAAACGACTCATTTGAAAAAAAAAATAAATAAAAAATAAAAATTCCATATAGTGTGACAAGATACTCATTAGTAGGTTACGCTGTGTGTCTGCCTTTATTAGAGAGAAAAATGTAGCAACCAGTAGAGATAGATAATAAGCATGCATTGATAAGTTGTGGTTTCATCCACCAGTCTGGTAGATTGTTTTCCCTGATGTCCACTATCAGTCTTGTCCTCCCTATTATTGGATTCTGGTTGCTCAATTGGATAGCTAGCTTCCTAAAGAGATCATGTTGGGTGACGAATTCTTCATTGTAATAGTAACTGACATTTTCTACATCTTTCCTAGTGAATGACCCAAAGTATAAGCTTATAAGAGATTCAAATTCTTCAGTCGTCACATAAGAAAAATATATATTCCATGGAAATCGAACATAGTTATGGATACGATAACAAAGACATGGATTGAGACAATCAGGGGCTGTTTGATTTTTGAAAACTATCACTCATCACTCCTCACTCAATTTTCGCCGCTCATCACTCATCACTTAAAATACCCCAATTTCCTAAACCCCACCCATTTGGCACACTTCACTCAACTTCTCATCACTTAAATTTTTCTACTTTTTTATGGGACCCATACTTGTAAATTGGTCAGACCCTTCTATTAAGCCTACTTGTGGAACCCATTCCCTACCATTTTCTTTTTTCTTATTTCCCCTAACCCATTAAAATTTCAGAAGCTCCCTCGCCTCATCAGGACCGTCACCAATGAATAACACCCATCTCTCCGACATGTACGGTACTGTGATCTTCTCCGTCGTAACCTAGTTGCGCTGACGACCTTTGAAGAAACGTGACCTATTTCCTCCGTTGTACTCTCTTAGCTTGTTTCTTTATCTAATTTGTGTGTTTGGCATTTGGGTTTTGAGAAAACTGTTAGATTTTGTGGGAATTATGAAGAGGATTTTGTGGGTATTTTTCTGTTTTTTGAAGTTGGTTGCTTGATTTTGGAGATTAACATGGGTTTGAAAACCCAAATGTAAAAGATGTAAACTTCATCACCACGGGTTGAAAACCCATCACCATGGGTTGAAATAGAACAAATCAGATGCGAAAACCCAAACATCAAACAAAGAAAAACAAGGAAAATGGAGTGACTATGTGTGTGATCGGTGCAGCAGTGCAAGAAGGGTTTTTTCGAGGTCGGGGCGGCGTGGGTTGGCTGAGCTCCAATCAGTGACTATGTGCGTAAGGAGCTGAGGGCAAGGCAGAGGCAAGCTCGGACTTGTGGTGATATGAAAATGGAGTTGTGATCTAGTAGTGTGAAGTGTGAAGAGAGTCGTTGAAGAGAGCAGAAAAAGACGCTCTGGCATGACTTTGCTCTGACTGTGTGTCCCACTCATGTGTATTTAATTACCAAAATGCCATCATAAGTCTGTTTCCATAACTTAAAAACACCTAAAATGTGTTTTTAGTTTTCATAACTCATCACTCAAAAATCAAAGAATTGAGTGATGAAAACAAAACTTGAAAACATATCCAAACACACTATTCAGCTGTGCGACCAACTAATTTTGTGTTTTGGGTGATGGAAACAAAGTTATAGGTGATGGAAACTAAAAATCCAAACAGCCCCTTAGTTTCTATCAGTACCAATTAAAATCAAACAGTTATAAGATAAGCTACAAAAAGGTATAGACTACTAAAAGTTGAAATTCCCCTCTTTTATTGGGCAGAGTAATTGGACCCCTTATTGTTTATCGTTTGATATAAAATTCCTTTTGTCTCTTTTTAGTAATCACCTTTAGCATCCTTGGTGTGTGTGTGTGTGTGTATTATCAAATGTGGCTAGAAGTTGATCAAGCTAGAATACATAATGCAATATTTTGGGCCTTAGGTCATGTATAGAGATATCACATCACAACTAGCAACTAGAAATGATCAAATGAAGAACTTATTCTACAAGAAAATCACATTCTAGAAATCAGAAGTCTGAACAAACCTTTTCATTAGAAGACTAGCCAAATTCCGACTGTTGAGTTCATGCAAATTAGCAATAGCATGGACATCATTACAAGACTAGCCAAATTCTAACTATTAGTTTATTACCACACCAATAGACCAAATATGAAGTTTATCCAAAACTTTAACAATAATTGTATTTTTATGCATAAAAATGGGGTAAATGTTAATAAATAATTTAGGGAAAGTTTTGACACCCTTTTACAGAAAGTATAAAAAGTTGTCCAAAAATATTAATTATTTTTCTCTTTTCTCATATTTTTTAAAAAGTATATCAAAAATCAATGCTGTTATGATATCCGTTAACTTTTCCCTAATAAAACTAGAGTCAATTGTGGATTATGTGAAACTGATATCACTCAAATAAGAACTTACAGTCTTAACTTATAAAAATAATTGTATATATAAAAAAAAGTTGTGTCCTTAGGTAATGCTCTGGAAAAAGAGAGAAGGGTTTGTGTGTGTGTGTGTGTGTGTGTGTGTGTGTGTGTGTGGTAGAAAGGATAAAAAAAAACATATCTTTAGTAAAAAAAAAAAAAAAAATACCTCATTCCATTTGAAGACCCTATTTAACCATCCACAATCATATCCATTAACTTTTCCCTAATAAAGCTAGAGTCAATTGTGGATTATGTGAAAGTGATATCACTCAAATAAGAACTTACAGTCTTAACTTTTCATAAAAATAATTGTATATATAAAAAAAAAGTTGTGTCCTTAGGTAATGCTCTGGAAAAAGAGGGAAGGGTTTGTGTGTGTGTGTGTGTGTGTGTGTGTGTGGGTGGGGTAGAAAGGATAAAAAAAAACATATCTTTAGTAGAAAAAAAAAGGACCTCATTCCATTTGAAGACCCTATTTAACCATCCACAATCAAAGATTGGAGTACTGTCCTAAACGAAAAACAAGCCTATAATCCAACAACCATCATGGTCTCGCATAAGGCCACCAGTCCCTAAAAAAGGGCTTGGGTTAACTTAATTTAGTTGTGGAGTCCAAGAAATGAAAGACGGAAAATTGATGGGCTAAAATGCTAAACAACATAATTCTTTAGCATAAATAGTCTTTTTAAAAAAAAATTTATTAGTAATCTTTAGCATATTGTCGTTGACTTTACTTTATAGTATAATCCGTTCTTTTGTTTCTACGAAATTTAGAGTACTCAGCTAATTTTGGTATTGATTCTCATCGATGTTCTAACTAACAAGATACAATATATTCTATATTAAACGTTGCTGATTTTCTAAGTAGATCGAACAAGGTCACAGAGGATGAGCCAGATTCACGTGTAAGTAAAAACCATTTTCATTTCTTTGTTCAGCTTGTTTTCTTTCTTTGATGCATCATGATTTCTTTGCTTTTTTGTTTCTTGATGACAGATTTAGCAGTGGGTTGGAGTTGGCAAATTTGGTTGTCAGCTCTGGTGTTATGTACCATCCTTGGGCTGCAGTTCGGGACCTGTATGTACAGTGAAATCAATCAAAATGAACAACCATCTTTGTCAGTAAGATACAAAGTTTCTCAGCAATCAAACTGTACCACCATAGCTTTCTTTACTTGGCCCGCTTGTTCCAAAGACTATATTATTTAGGGTGGAGGAGGAGAGGATTTGATTTCATCATCAACTCTAAAGGAGTCTTTTCCTCTCTTTGAATTCCTGTGCACCAAAACCAACCCACAATTCTCCATTAACAAAGCTGCACTTGAGCTTTTTGCCTCCATCCGTGGTAGTCTCCCCTCCTTGAAATCTCAGGTACCTCTCTATGCCCTGAAAATTCTTTATTTATTTATTTATTTTTGACAAAAGCTTAAGATGAACGGCAACTGAGTCAATTGATAAAACGCTAGAACAAAGTCTAATTTTGTTAAACGTTCAATCTAATTGATAACGAGGTCATAATTAACCAGCTACTTTTTAATTTTTGCTACGTTTTCCTTTACTTTTGGGTCTTTAATACACACTTGTCAATGTATTATTGGTATCATCATCATGATTAACATGAAGGTTTTAAATTTTAAAAAATATCATTGTTATTAGTATTACTAGTCACGGACCCACGTGATTGTGGCAATATAAATATTATGGGAGTTGGGGCTTTTGCGCCTGAGCGACCTAGAATGGCCCATGTGACCGATGCCCATTGTCATTGGGCTAGGACCAATACACTGGTAGATGCACCTAGGCCAAGCTATAATGTTCGGGAAATCGAGTTGTGCTCAGGACCATGTTAGGTCCAATGCAAGCGGGTAACCAAGGGGATCCAACAACAGGATAGGGCAAATGTAGGTCTGAAGCTAGCAGTAGTTAGTTCCTTTGGGGAATCCGTTGTCGAACACTATTCGGCGTTTGAAACAAGTTTCGAGAGAATCTTTAGAAGACATGATTTTTCTAGGGATTAAAAGTAAAAGTAGAATTGCATGGAAACCAGTGAAAGGTAATGATTGGAGTCCCACTAATTGGAGGCTATATAAAGGGTGGAAAAGCATGCAAAAAGGTTGGGTTGGTGCATTTTGAGGAGAAAAATTATAGAGAGAGAGAGAGAGAGAGAGAGAGAGAGAGAGAGAGAGAGAGAGAGAGAGAGAGAGAAAGGGAGGGAGAATACAAAGTTGGAGCGAAGGAGTGAACAAGGGTGGAAGAGGTAACTGGGTATGTGGCCGATGAGAAGAGGGTGTTAGGTCAAAATCTTGAGGGACGCTTGATTGTTGGGTTGTAAGGGCTATGTTTAAGGCTCAACCTGTAGGACAGTAACGAAACCCACCAATAAATAATTTGTTAGCCCAAGGGCGTTATTAAGGGGTCGCAGGTGGCTAGAAAGGAAGCGTAGAAGGGAGCAGCAGCACATGCAAGATTGGCATGAGACAAAGGTAGACTCTGACGAGGGATCTTTACAGGGGGAAAGAACTATATCTTATGTCCCCGAGCAATCTTGTCTCAGTGATCGAGTAAGGGAATTGGAGAATCTGTGAAAGCAGGTTAATAACTTGAAAATTGAGCTAAGAGGCCGACACTGTAGAAGAGAACGGGAGGATTCATCTCACGATCCTAACTACATTACGGGGGGGTCATCTCGAGGTAGTGGTTCGCGCTAGTAAAGAGACAGATCTCGTAAAACTATGGGGCATTATCGTGAATTTCCCCATCACGAAAGATTTGAGTAACCATAATGCTGCTATGGATGCAATGAGCCAGGCACTGAGGAGAGTGTCCCGATCACCGTTCTTGGATGAGATCGAGGGCACGAAAACACCAAGACAATTTACACAACCTCCATTCACCATTTATGATGGAAAAATAGATCCAGTGGTGCATGTAAGTCACTATATACAACTGATGTTGATTTATTCTCATAATGATGGATTGATGTGTAAGGTATTCTTGTCCAGTCTCAGATCGACAGCTATGAAATGGTTTAACAGATTAAGGAAAGGATCTTTTCGAAATTTCGGGGAATTGATGCAAGTGTTTAGTGCCCAATTTATAACATGCAGTAAAGTTCCTTAGCCAATAGATGCTTTGTGGTCCATGAGGATGAGAAGCGGGGAAACCCTCTGTTCTTATGTAAAAAGGTACTAGAACAGTACAATAAGATAAAATGAGGGAATAAGTGGGTAGCTACCAGCACCTTCCAACTGGGTCTCCCCGAGGATTCAGAGTTGAGGGATTCTTTGACCATACCACCTCCCAAAGGCATGTATCAGCTAATGAGTAGGATTGAAGAATATAAGAGACTAGAAGAGGATTGGTTGTAAGGTAAAGGCAATGAACTAGCTTCTTCACAGTATTGTAAAGAGTATCGTCCCAAAAAGTTTCAATAGAGAACTAGGAGAGAGTCGAGAGCCCCCGGTGAGGGTTTGGCGCAACATGCCGAGAGGGTTAATCTAGCATTTAAAGAGCCTTGTCTACAAGATCCTCGAACACATTAAGAATGAACCTTATTTCTGATGGCCAAGCAAGATGGGCGGGGACCCATCGAGGAGGAATCAGAGCTTGTATTGCACTTATCACAAAGAGAAATGTCACACCAACAACTAGTGCCGTGTATTGAAGGATCACTTGGAACAGCTGGTGAAAGTCGGGCACCTTAAGGAGTTTTTGGTCGGCAAAGAAGGGGGAAATATAGGCCAAGGATTAGGAAGTCAAAATGACCGCACCCTTCCCCCTCCATTGGGAATTATTGAAGTTATTCATGCAACCTCACAGGGTGTAAGCTTGAATAGACGGAGGGGAGTACTAAGTGTAGTGTCTCCATCTGAAGCAGATGACGTGGATTGACCAGAGAAAAGGCCCAAGAGGACCTTAGTCCAGATCACTTTTAGTGAAACGGATTTGAAAGGAACGACCCAGCCACATGATGATGCTTTGGTGGTGACTTGTCAGATTGGAGGTTTCGTAGTAAGGTAGATTAAGGGAGTGGAGTTGAAATCATGTACCCTGACCTTTATAAGGGGC
The DNA here is from genome assembly GCA_032878915.1 of Castanopsis chinensis. Classification (NCBI taxonomy): domain Eukaryota; kingdom Viridiplantae; phylum Streptophyta; class Magnoliopsida; order Fagales; family Fagaceae; genus Castanopsis; species Castanopsis chinensis. Next base: position 2,844,427 of record JAVQMG010000121.1, read on the forward strand.
TAGGACTAATGCCTAGGGATCTAAGTAGGTATGACACCCCTTTGGTTAGGTTTAATAGGAAGGTTGTAATGCCCGAAGGGCAAATAAAGCTCCTAATGGTAATTAAGGGAAAAGAGGAGGAAGTTAACTTTATCGTGGTCAACGTTTACTCACCATACATAGCAATTTTAGGAGCCCCTAGATCCATGCCATGGGGCCTGTACATTCAATACTATACCAGAAGATTAAGTTCCCTACGGAAGATGAAGTTGCAATAGTCTGAGCCAATCAGAAGGTAGGAAGACAGTACTTGGTCGCGGTAATAAATCACAAGATTAAGCAAAAGGAACAGATTGATCGGGAGTAGTTATAGCAATTACCAATAATCAAGGGTCCGACAGGTGTAAACAGTGTGGAGGAGTTGATCCAAGTTCGAATTTTGCCATATTCGGATAGATATTTCCGGATAGGGAAAAGCTTATCATTGGAAGACCGGGTAGAAATCTTGTTAGTTAGTACAGAACGTGGACGATCTCGCTTGGAGCCTGTATGAAGTGCCTAGGGTGAATCCGACTTTTATCATGCGCAAATTAAACATAGACCCCTTAATCCTACCAAAAAGGCAAGACCAAGGAGGGTTGTGAAGCCTCATGTAGAGGCGGGGAAGAAGGAAGTAGAGAAGTTAAAGCAGGTGGGGGCTATTAAAGAAGTATTTTTCCTAAAATGGTTAAAAAACACAGTGGTCGTAAAAAAAAAAAAAAAAAAAAAAAAAAAAAAAAAAAAAAAAAAGAGAGAGAGAGAGAGAGAGAACGGTAAGTGGAGGGTTTACGTTGATTTCACTGACCTTAACCAAGCATGCCCAAAGGATCCTTTCCCAATATCAAAGATAGACCAATTGGTGGACTCAACAATCGGGCACCAGAGAATGAGATTTTTGGATGCCTTCCAAGGATACCATCAAATTGCATTGGCCCCGGAGGACCAAGAAAAGACCTCATTTATTACGCCCGGGGGAAACTACCATTACACAGTGATGCCCTTTGGGTTAAAGAATGCGAAAGCCACTTATTAGCAGGTGGTTACTCGTATGTTTAAGGATTTGGCAAGTAAGACAGAAGAGGTATACATTGATGATATGGTAGTAAAAACTAAGGAGAGTGGAGGGCATACACATGACTTGGTAGAGGTCTTTGATGTATTGAGGCAGCACAAGTTACACCTCAATGCTAAAAAATGTTCCTTCGGAGTGGGATTGGGCTAGTTCTTGGGTTATATGATAACCACTCAAGGCATAGAGGTGAACCTCGACTAGATTACAACAATTTAGCAGCTACACCCCCCTTTAACAACCCAAAGGAAGTGCAAAAACTTATCGGGATGGTTGCCGCCTTGAATAGGTTCGTATCAAGATCGGTGGACAGATGCCGACCATTCTATCAATTGTTGAACAAGTGGAAGGGCTTTCAGTGGATGAAGGAGTGTGACATAGCATTTAAAGATCTAAAGCCTAACCTAGCTAGCTCGCCTGTTTTATCTCGATTTGAGTGTAAAGAGGACCTTTACATGTATTTTGGTAGTTTCCGACCACGCCGTCAGCTCGGTTTTGCTTAGGCAACAAAAGGGGGTCCATAGATCGATATTCTACCTCAGTAAGATATTAATAGATGCAGAGACTAGGTAACTACCATTGGAGAAGATAGCACTGGCACTAGTGCATTGCATGAGGAAACTACCACACTATTTTCAAGTTCATACAATGTGGGTGTTAACCGAATACTTCCTGCAATCACTTTTGAGGAGGTCAGATTTCACTAGGAGGATAGCAAAGTGGGGGACAAGGCTAGGAACGTTTAACATTCGGTATAAGTCAAGGAATTCAACTAAAGGGCAGGTATTGGCAGATTTTGTGGTTGAATTTACCCCTCATTAGGGATGTTCTGTTGGGATATGCCAAGTTCGAGTTAAATGCTAACAAGTGTATGTGAACGGTGCATCCAATGCTAGAGGATCCGGGGTCAGAATTCTTATGGTTTCTCCTAAAGGGTTGAGAGTGGAAAAGTCACTAAGATTGGGCTTTTGCGCCTCGACCAACGAGGTCGAGTATGAAGCCCTCGTTGCTAGATTATGAGCACTACAAAAACTTAGTGCCAAAGAGGTCGAAGTATACTTGGACTTAAGATTGGTGGTCAGTTAGATAGAGGGTAGCTTCGAGGAAAAGGATTGCCACATGTTGCAGTATTTGAAGTTATTCCAATCGCTCAAATCTAGTTTTCGGAAAGTTAGTGTAGTTAGAGTATCGAGGAGTCAGAATAGCCATGCCAATTCCTTGGCCACATTGGCCTTATCTTCGGATGAATCTATTCCCTAAATGATTTTTGTGGAGCTATTGGAGTAATCGAGTATTGAGCAGAAAACGGTGGTAGGAGTCACTTTGTCAGAAACACTGAGATGGATGGATCCTTACATCACTTTCTTATCTAATGGGTCTTTACCAACAAATGGGGAAGAGGTAAAAAAAAAAGTACGAAGAACGACATCTTATTTTTGGTTGTCCAAAAATAAAAAGTTGTATCAGCATTCATTTGGAGGGCCATACTTGTTATGTTTGCACCTAAGCAAGATCATCGAGCTGTTAGTCGAACTACACGAAGGAGTGTGTGAAAGGCACTCAGGCGGAAGATCACTAACGCATCGGGCAATGACTCAAGGTTTCTAGTGGCCGAATATGCAGCGAGAAGTGGTTGAATATGTAAAGAGGTGTGATCAATGCCAAAGACACACTCTTATCCTGCACCAACCTGAGGGAAATTTAAACTCGGTTATCAGCCCTTGGTATTTTACTTAATGGGGGCTAGATATAATTGGACTGGTCCCTCAGGCCTCGGGCAGTAAGAGATGTGGTGGTTGCTACCGACTATTTTACCAAGTGGGTAAAAGCCGAGGCATTGGCAAACATCAGGGATATCGATATGAAGAAGTTCGTGTGGAAGAATATAGTTATGAGATTTGGGGTTCCCCGAGTACTCATATTCGACAATGGCTTCAGTTTGATATTCAAGTTCTCTGTGAATATTATGGTGGACATGGAATAATCACCAGATACTCTTCACTTGCATACCCTTAGAGCAACGGGCAGGTAGAGGCAATGAACAAGATAATAGTAAGTTTCTTGAAGAAAAGGTTGGAAGGGGCGAAAGGTAATTGAGTAGAAGAGCTACCGAACGTTTTATGGGCCTACTGAACCACACCTAGAAGGTCAACAGATTAGGCTATTTTTTCCATGACTTACAGCACCGAGGTTGTTATACCCATAGACAAAAAGTAGCAATGACGAGAGTGTATCAAAGGACTTAGATGCATTGGAAGAGAAGCTGGAAATGTCGGTTGTTCGGCTTGCAAACTATTAGCAAAAATTAGCTCATGGATATAACAGAAAGTGAGACCCCGAGGCTTTGTGGCAGGAGACCCCGTTTTGCGGAAGGTTATTGGAAACATTAAAGACCAGAATGCTGGCAAGTTGTTTCTGAATTAGGAGGGACCCTACCAAGTTATAGCAACGGCTGGGATGGGGGCTTACTACTTGGAGGACTTGGAAGAAAATAAAAAATATATTGCATTGTTTTTTGATAGGCCAAGAATGTATTAACCCCTTGTGATAAATTAATCAATTAATCAGCCAAGTTAATTTATTAATTCAATTAACATGCAAAACGCATGGTAGCATAAACAAATCACCAACTAAATTAAATGCCGCAGAAAATAAAGTTGACACAGTGATTTGTCTACAAATGGGGAAAACCTCTAAGACAAAAACTTCACCGAGTGATTTTAAAGTCATCACTCCTGAGAATCCACTATTATCACAACAAGCGGTTACAAGTAAAGGAATCTCAGTACCTTATATCAACCTACAGTTGAACCCTTACTCCAATACACAGTTGGATTTGTTCTATAGTGACAATCTCTCATTTTCAATGTACGGCTCCTAGTACGTGACTAACTAATCGATGTGCGAATCCCAGTATACGACTTACTCCTTTGCATAAATCCCAGTACGTGACTAATACACCAACTTGAGAAGGATGTTGACTGCAAAGTTCTTCAGTTCATCAACACGATGAAGATCATGAAGTTTCTTGGTTACAAAACCCTACGGCGTACAAACGTAGCAACTTCTTCAAGAGAAAGATGAACTAAGGCAAATTTTTTCTCCGGTCACACTTGCGTAACCTTTGACGGCCCGTAAAATAATTCTTATATATGTTTAAGATTGTGAGAAAAGAAATCCTAAACACATACACATGGATATGCATGAAATCAGATCTAAAAAATTAATTTTCGTAAATCTTGGTAGATAGGTTCTCAATCGAGCAATTGTCGAGCATCAGGTTGAAGATCTGTTTTAAACCTCGATAGATGCTATTTTTTGAGCTAGTTGTCGAGCTTTAAAATACTGTGTTTCTTTACTTGCTTCTTGTATAGATTTGCATGACTTCAATACTTGGACTTGAACTCTTATTCCTTGAAGTATTAAACATATCCTATATTTACCTAATTACAAATAAAGTGTGTTTTGTCATAGGATTAGCGAATTCTAAATGGCATATGTTCTTAACATAATACACATATATCCTAAAAATTTTCCCCTTTGGCAATTTGTGACAAAACCACAACAAATAAATGAACATATGAGAGAAGTCATAAATTACTCAACTCATACTCACTTGTTGAATACAATAAAATCTATCCTAACACAAATCCTTAAAAAATTTTGCAATAAGAGAGTTCATGGCAAGAAAGACCTTGACAACCTGTATTTCTGAAACACTTTAAACAAAAGTCATCATGACCTCTTAGTGTGTAATAAAAATAAAAGATTGCATACACATAATAAGAAGCATGTTCATAAAGAGATAAAAGAAACAATACATGAAGAGATAAGTGAAAGAATGTAATAACAACCTCAATATATATATATATATATATATATCAAAAAGAGTACAAAGTTTGCTATCATAATATAAGGACAATGTATATAAAAAGAAAGAAAAGAAAAGATACAAAAAGTCCTTACTGCATCCCTCATAAACAACAAAAAGCACTCCCCTTAATGAAACTGTCTCTTATACTAACTCTCTCCCTAAGTACATGACTACTCTCATACCCAAAGCTACTCCCCCTTTTTGTCACGAATGATAAAGGGTAAGTCACTGAGAAGTAGTCATCTTCTCGTTATCGGAAGAGCTAGAAGTCTCATCCTCATCAGCATCACCACCATCGGAGTCACCATCATCGTCCTCGTCCTCAAAAGCCTCTAGAGAAGGAAAGGGAGACTCGATGAAGCCACTAAGACAAGCTCGTCGTTGTGCAATACGACCGGCACGGGTGTTCACCTAACACAACTCATCACTGAGAATATCAAGGTGAACATCTATGCGCTGAAGTTGCGCCATGACCGCCTCGAGGGTCACATCACCCACAGAAGAAGAAGAAGGAGCGGATGTGGATGGAGTTGAAGAAGCCGGAGGAGTTGCGGTCTCGGTCTGTGGCCGCTTCCATTGAAACTAGGCCTCGCTCCGTCTAACGGTCGCCGTATCAATGGCACACATAATGAAGAAGTGATCTGATTTGGGATAGGAGACAAAAGCAGTGAATAATCAGCGTGATAGCAGAAGGAAAGATAAGCTTATCACGGGTCGTCGTATCCTTATAGACATCTATAAGGGAGAGTATGAGGTGAGAGGGAAAGTCAATGGTAAGCCAATGGTAAGCCTCTCAAGGAGGGACAACAAAAAGCGAGCATGAGGCTCAGTAAACGAATTATAGTTAGACATGGGATGTAAAACAAATGTCATCACCATATTCAGGAAACTCGAACCTTTTGCAAAGGTCGAGTAAGGGGTGTTTTGACATCCACCCCATGATAAAGGTGTCTCACAAAATAGAGACATGAGCTTGTCTTTAAACATAGTCTTAAGACGACGACAACCAGGGTAATCAGGATACGCTTCCCTTAGAACGTGTAGCATATCGGATATAAGATCCGGAATGACTACAATACGCGTACCTCGAACAAGAGTTGAGAAATGAGGTATGGTGTAATCGAATCCGTGCATATTGTAGTAAAACACCTGTATGATCATGGAGGGACAAGTGACTAGGATGTCATAAAGGGACTCCCAACCCCTACTGCAGATAACAATGGGAAGGTTAGTATCGAAAAATCTGGAAGCATGACTTGGCATTCCAAATGAATGTCGCATCAAGAAAATTTCTCTGAAAAGTCCTTACAGGATTTATCATTATGGAACCTAACATGAGAGGGGGTAGAATCAGAAGTAGATGCCCCAGAACGAAGAGGGTTCTGGGATGGAGTAAACTTATGTTTAGGTGGCATGACGCAAACTAACCGAAAGAACGAGAGAGAGAAAGAGAGACAAGTAAAAGAGTACCAGAAAATCAATATAAAAAACATAGAAAAGAGAGGTACGTGTACATGAAAAATGCATGAACATGTGATATGCAAAAATAAAAACATCATGGACTCAGCCCAATCCAATCCTACCAGCACATATGATTTCAACATAGAGAACACACGCTTATAATGCATGAAACATTGTTAAAATGCAAATGTGATGCAATTCATGAGCATATAGGATCATTTAAACAAAAAACCAACCCAAAATTTTGCAAAAACCTCATCAATTTTTAAAAACCCCAAAAAAATTTCAAAAACCCCAAAATTTTGGTCAAAAGTGATGAAATGCATGATAAATGTAAGAAGGAAGATCATACCAGAGGAAGAAATCAGTCTTAAGGCTGAAGATTGAGTGGGGAAGAGGTTTAGAGTGAGTGAAGGGTGAATGGGGAGGTGAAAAAATAGAAACAATCGAGAGAGATCGAGAGAAATGAGAGAAAAATCGAGCTGAGGCTATATATAAAAAGGCATGAATCTCGATGGATCGAAAGGTATCGAGAGGTGTCGAGCTTTAATTCTTGAAAAATGGAGCTATCGAGAGGTGTCTGCAACACAGATACCTCGATGGATCAAGAAGCTATCAAGCAATTATCAAGAAGATAGAAACCATTGAGATGGATCAAGAAACTGTCAAGACAAATTCTCAAAAATTTCGATGGATTGAAATTGCGATAAGAACTATCGAGAAAGGAAGATCAAGAGCTCAATAGATAGCCTAGCTGTCGAGAGGTATCGAGAAGCTGTCGAGATTGCTTAAAAACAGTTTTCAAAGAAGAGAAAAACATAAACATGAATGCAATCAAGCATGCTACTCAATCAAAGATCCAATCAACATTTTAAGCTCACAAAAACATCTCTCAACAAGAAAAATTACAAGCATTTAGATCCAAAACACACACACACTAAACAAGTTTAACCAATTTTATATTTCAAAAATAAGTCACGACAGCTTAGTGAGCATACATTAATACATGTATTTCTTGTGATGCCAAATCACATTGTACCTGCACATGTATCAAAAGTAGCAAAGAATATTGCTTGTTGTGTGTGATAACATCGCAAGATTACATTAGTGTCTCACGTTATGACGATTTGAGATATGAGAAAATTAATTTAATTCACATACATCTATCACCTTCGAGGTATATCCTATAACTCCCACATCTCCTAGAAGACACGCTTGCAATCATATATAAAGCATTTTGATTCTTTTTGCTTTCGATTTTCTTTGCATATTTTCTTTTAAGCATACCATACATGGGCATATAAGAGAGAGGGAAGAAATACCCAATGATGTTAATCTTTTGACATTGGACTTTTGCTATGCCGAAACATACAGATATTATTGACATTGCATTTTTGCTATGTCTAAGTATACAGATATCATTTCATGATTGGTGGGCAACAGTGGTGAGATGGTTATTTATGCTTTTCTCTTAGAATTTTCTAGTCATTCTTGTTAAAAAGAGTGATACGAGTGTTAAGTACAAGAGATTACTTAATCTTACTTATCACAAACATGAGCCACATAGTTTACTTGCTTAGTTGTGCATAGAGATGCTCATCTAAGTTATAAAAGATACAAAATTTAGAAAATTTTGTTTCAATGGCCATCCAAGGTATACAAGTACCAATGTACACAAAACACACACTGTTTTTTTTTTTATTTTTTTTTATTTTTATGAAAAACAAAATAAAGCTAAACTAAAAACAAACAAACAAAAACATGTTAAATAAAGCATAGCATAAAACTAGATGCAAATGCATAAGAAAGGAGGAGGAGAAGAGAAGATCAATCCATGGAGATAACACCAATGTTTTGGTGAAGTAATTCAAACCATTTGCTATCAAGAATTTTGATGAACAAGTTAGCTTTCTGATCATCAGTGTGAATGAACTCAAAAGTGAGAGTACCGTTTTCAACAAGCTCCCGAATGAAGTAATGTCAAATCTCTATGTGTTTAGTTCGAGAATGTTGAACAAGATTCTTAGATATGTTGTTGGCAATGACATGTTTTCTTTGATGAAGTTTGCTACTGCTTCTCCTGTGACTTTACGAAGTGGCACTACCTTAGCGCATTTGGTGAAGTACTCTGTAGCTACTAGGATCCAAATGTCCCCATGCGATGGTGGGTTAACTGGCTCCACCAAATTAAGCCCCCAAGTATGGAAGGGCTATAGGGTAACCATACTGTATAAGTTCTATGAATGAGTGTGAATCAGGTTGGCTTGTACTTGGCAGCTGTGGCATCTTTTCACGAATTCTGCCGTATCCTTTTTTATGGTGGGCCAATAGTAACCTATTTGTAGCAAGCATCTGTACAACTTCTTCCTCCCTTGGTGTTCCTCACATTCTCCTACGTGCACTTCCTTTATCATATCTTTTGTTTCCTCGAGGCCCAAACATCATAATAGGTCCCCATCATACCATTTTTTTGAAAACGACCCTGTTATGTAAAACATAACGTGTTGCCAACCTTTTAAGCTTGTATCTTTCATTGTACTTTTGTGGCAGAATACCTTCTGTCAAGTACTGTGTGAATGGGTTTCTCCAGTGTTCATTGATGAATGCAGCATAACTTTCCTCTCTGTCTGTGGTAAGCTGGCAGATCTTGCATTGGGTTTAGACCTGACCTGCGTCTTTACCCATACTTGGCCAATAAAAACCTACCCTTTGAAGTTTGCAGTAAAGATTGACTTCTCCAGAGGATCCGCAGGTCTTGTCATGCATTTCCTTCAACTTTCTTTGGGTTTCTAATTGTCCCACACATCTAGACAATATCCCTCCTGGCATTTTGCGGTACAACTTTCCCTTTACCAAGGTGTAGTCTTTTAACATCTTCAATTTTGTTGTGTTTTCTTCCTTTATCAAGGCCTCCTTTATAAGTATTCTCCAGTCTTCTTCACATTGTTCGTCTTGGAACCTTTCCTTCATCATCTCAATGATAGACTCATTTCTCTTGCTGACTTCTATCCTGGTGCTATTGCCTTTAAAAATTATTTGTGCGCCCAAAGTGGCCAACACATCTGCATACCAGTTCTCATTTCTTGGAGTGTTTTCTATTTCAAAAGTAGAAAAAATTTCCTCCATCTTCTAGGTTATTGTTTTGTATGGGTCTAAACTGGGTTCCTTTAGGGAAAAACTTACCTTGGCTTGGCAGACTACTAGGTTCAAATCAGCCATTACTTTTAAATACTTGATCCCCATTTCAAGGGTTGTGGCTAACCTAGTTAGGTAGGCCTCATATTCTGCCATATTATTTGAACCAGGGAATTCCAATTTGAATAAGAGTGTCACAACTTTGTCTTCTTCATGATACAAGACTTTTCCCACTGCTCCTGATTGGGTGGTAGAAGACCCATCAAGCTTTATCACCCATTGCTTTCTGACTTCTTCTGCCGTAGCTACTTCTCTTGGGATCTCAACGTCTAGTGGGAATTCTTCTTCTCCTAGGAATTGCGCCAACAAATTAGCTATAGCTTGGCTTTTCACTACTTTGGGCATTCTTGCTTTTAAGTCATCTTGTGACAGTTGTAGCAACCACTGGGATATTCTACCAGAGAGAATCGACTACCGCAACAAAGCTTTGATTGCATGAGACTTAATCATCAGCCATACTTTGTAGGCCAAGAAGTAGTGGCATTGATTATAATGGTAACAGGTAAGGAGAAAAAATGGCTAATGTTTTGATAAAGTGTCGTGGCCACGACCATAGTGAGCCATTCCTTCAACTGTAATTTTGAAACCACAATGCATATGGTATACATAAGTTGTATACAATGTGAACTTAGACTTAAAAGTATAAGACAAGAATATGTAAGGCAACGGAAGTGTGGTTGGACTAGTCCATTGCCTATGTAATTCTATATATAAAATAGGTCCTTTACTGAAGTATGTCTCGAGACTTGGTAAGGATAACATTCATTGGAATAGTACTAAAACTCTTCTTTTAGGAGAATCACCAATAGTGGGAACCCAACCTTGAACTGATTATATCTAAGAGGCTTAAAGGGTAACAATAAGCTATTGACACATAGCTAGTAAGAGCACTAAACTTGTGTCTCATTCAAGATGGATTAGTGCAGACTGTTACGATAAAATTGAGGATGAGTTTTAAACTTTTAATGAAGTTCATAAATCATAAATGTCTGCATAACAGGGACATAAGAAGGATCTTCACCTTTGTGAACATAGGAGTGGTGTCACCTCTAGCAAGAGTAAAAGAGTTTTCTCTTGTACATGTTCACTAAACCGGGAAGAGCACAAGGCCATAATAGCGCTAATGACAGTGGATTTCTAAATATGTTGTGGGTGTTATCATGTGTGTGTTGTTTCTAATTTCAACACATAAGAGTTTTAGTAAGCACCAAGCCACCATTAACTCTGTTGATTTCTTGAGAAATTACACTAAAGGTAGGTTTAAGTTGAAAGACACCTTCCATTATGTATGGTAGGATATCAATCAAGTGAAATATATATTATTACAATTTAGTGGGGGATTGTTGTTGATAAGGATAATTTTGTAATTAGCCCATGACGAGGCAAAGAGCGACGGATATAATAAGGTCGTCAGCTTCACTCATGAAACTACCTTCTTGCAAAATCACCTAATACCTGACAGCTGCATCTTGAGAACAGTAAGCTAAAGAGAGCAAGGCTGAAGATAGTAAGCTGAAGGTAGTAAGCTTAAGGTAATAAGCTGAAGACAGTAAGCTGACGGTAATAAGCTGACGATAATAAGCTGAAGACAGCGAGCTGAAGGTAGTAAGCTGACGACCTTGAAAAGGCTAACGACCCTAAAGCTGACGACCCCAAGGCTGACAATCCGAAAGGCTGACGAGCCCAAGGCTGACGACCCTGAAGATGACGACCCCAAGGCTGACGATCCTGAAGCCGACGACCCTGAAATTGACGACCTTAGAAATATGTATAGCCAAACTGACGGGAACAGGCTAAAGAAGTCAGTCTTGGCTCCGTCCACAACCTTACTTGACCAGCATACATACAACAAGGATTCTTGCACGACACGTCTAACTCAAATTAAGAAGACTCCTATAAGGACAAGGATTCTATGAGATACGCAAAATCTAAGAGTTACTCTCCTAGAAGGAAAAGAACTTCTTGGCCAAGGCATGAATTTCGGCCCTACGCTACTATAAATACCCCAAAGCATTCTCAAGACAAGGTACGCATAATTCACTTCCGCTCTAGCACTTTAGAGTTGCGAACAAGAGATTTCTCTAACTTGACCGTCGGAGGGTATTTGGCTGGTACCACACCGGTGCCCTTTCTAAGGTCTTCATCTTTTGTGTCGTGCAGGTATGTCATCAGGAGCACGTGTGGACTGTGTGGCTTACTGACGATTTTATTGCATCATCAGTTGTATATATAGGCATATACAAGGATATGTTGTAATAATGATGGTTGAGTTTGGAGAATATGGTTTCAAAAAGTGAAAATTCAAGTTCTGGAATTTTCTAAGTGAAAATTTGAAAATCTAAATTTTCTGGAATTTTCTAAAATTTCCTGCAAAATTTTATGGTGACTATTTAGAAAGATTGAAAAGGTCTTCAATCTTTGTTAACCGTTTTATGAAAAAATAACTAACTTTTCGTATGTGCCTTTTCATGAAACATAACGAGGTTTCAATATTTGTTAACTGTGTTATGAAAAAATGACTAACTCTCCATTCGTGCCTTTTCATGAAACATAACCCTATGGGTATAAATAGAGGCTTATGTATACTTGGAAAAAAGTTTTTAGAGAAACACAAGAAATCTTGTGGTCATTCTCCAGAATTGCTATCTGTAGAACCCAACATTTTGGTTGTATCCTGAGGACAAATTTGCAATAACCCTTTAGTAACGAAAGTGTGGGGGCAAATATTGTTTAAGGAAAACAATATAGTGTCTTTAAAAGTTTACTGTGTTAGTCTTGTTCTTCGATTGTTACTTTGTGTAATATCACCAATAGTTTTCTGCTTTTCATCTACACAACCAAAGTCACTACTTTACTATCAAAAAAAAAAAAAAAAATAGTCACTACTTTAAGAATTTTCTAGTTCATAAGTTCTAAATTTGTAAGATTGAGAGCTAGCTCTTGACTCTTGTACCGAGCAAGGCAGAGGTAGGGTTAAAGGAAGATATGAAATAGAGAGAAATATAGGGGGTGTTTGGGAGAGGATTTTGAGTTATGTTATTTAGGTATTTTTGATATACATGTGGCTGAAAAAAGTGTGTGAAAATGTGTGTAATGTTGTGTATAATATGAAAAAAATTGCTAGAACTAATCTACCAAACAGACTAATAGATTTTTGGTGTGTTTGGATACCGCTTATTTTGCTGAAAACTAAAAATTGAAAACACTGTAGCAAAATCATTTTTAAATGTGTGAATAGTATCATGAGACCCGTTTTTAATGAAAGTTTTGTTGGAAAAAGAAATTTGTAGGTCCCGTGAATAATGCATAAGACTCATTGGAAAAGCAAAAAAAAAGCCTGTGCACGTTCTCAAAAAAAAAAAAAAAAAAGGGAAAAAAAGGAAAATGCTGAAACGCAAACTCTGGGTCTGTTTCAGCTGTACCCAAACGAGTACTTTATATTTTTAATTTGAAGTTTTTCCTTAAGACTTAAAAAAAATTTCTTGTGTTATGTTAAATTTTTAATACATCATTGTCTAAATTAAAAGCCCAAAGAAATAAAGGGCATTGGGCCAGAGCAAGTTGAAGAATGATGAGGAACGTATGAATAAAAATATATTCGATGGGTAGAATATAGACATTGACTTGTAGTCTTGTGATGCTTTTTAGTTCTTTCCTACGAAGTTTCTCTCCTGAGACCATGGATTAATTACATTGGCTTTGATTCTCATCATTGTTATAACTAGCGAAGAGTCTTGCACAACTAGTCCTGTGGCTGATCTTTTCCTAAAGCAGATCTAACAAAGCAATAGATCGACAGGATGAGCAAAACTCAATTGTAACGCAAATCATTTCTTCTTTCCTCATTTGTTTGTGTTTGTTTTCCTTCACTCTTTCCCTCTTCCTTTCAACTTTGTTTCTTGACCAAGAAACTTGATGCATCATCATTTGTTAGCTAATTTTTCCTATGATTCCTGTTGGCAGGCACAGCAGTGGTTTAGAGTTGGCAAATTTTGTGGTGAACCTTGATATCTTGCACGATGCATGGACTGCAATTTGGAGTCTATGCACAGAAGTCAGTCAGAATGAAGGACCATCTTCCTTCGTGAGATTCAAAGTTTATGAGCTACCAAACTATACCATTATAGCCTTTTTCACTTGGCCCTCTAGTAGCAAAGACTCTGTTCAGCGTGGTGGAGGAGGAAATTTAGTTTCATCTTCAACTTTTGAGGGGTCTTTTCCTTTCTTTGATATCCTGTGCCCCAAAACCAAGGACCCAAGTTTCTCCATTAACGAACCTGCATTTCTGCTTTTTAAATCCATTTTTGGTGTGCTCCCGAAATTTGAGGTACCTCTCTATACTCTGAAAAATCTTTTTTTTTTTAATTATAAATTTTTAGTTTTGGTCATAGCACTTGTAAATTGGTAAAAGATCAAGCAGTTAAGTCTCTAATTCAACCGTAAGTCGTAAGTAACCAACTGCCTGAACAATATATCATTGCCAAAAATATCTTTATAAATTGATGCAAGCTACTTTTTTTATTCATTTATTTCAGAAACAGAGTTGTTAGTGTTTAACGCAGAAGCAGAGTTGTTGGTTGATGCTAGTGCTCATTGTCAAGTACTATTATTGTTATTATTTTTTTTTTATTTTTTTATCTGCAAATATTATTGTTATTTATTAATAATTATTATCAACCTTTGAATTTTAAAAATATCCTTGATATAATGTCGGATAAGTGATAATCGGTATGACAAAAATAATATCTCGTGAATATTTGAGATTAAATAATATTTTTTTAACTAAGTAGCGAATTTGATCAGACAAATCGCCGGGAACACCGTTTGTTCAGACCCAAAGGTTTTTTTTTTTTTTTTTTTAAATATCTTTTCCCCGTTCTTTCTTCTTGCTCTCATAGTCAACGCCAGACCTCCACACACTTGACCTTCTCTCAATCTCTAGTTTCTTTTCTTTTTCCTCTATTTCTCCCTTGATTCTCTCGCTCTTTCTATTTTCTTTTCCTTTGCCAGGCCAAACCTTACCCTCTTCTTTCTCCCATCTCTTCTTCTCTCGTGTCTCTATTTCGCTGATGGAAATCCTTCGGTGGTGGCCGGTGGGTCAGCAAATTTCGATGGGATAACTGGATTTGGGTTTTTTTTTTTTTTTTTGGAGAGAAATTGGGTTTAGGTTTAATAGCAATATTGTGATGGAATTTTGGACCATGGCTGGTGTGATTGGGTTAAGGTCATTCGGGTTTTCATGGGTTTCTTTGTGGAAGAGATGAAGAAATTCCTTTTTGTTTTCTCGGCAACCAAACACTGAGTAAAGGAGTCTAAAGGGCAGGTGAGACTATATGGGTTGTCCTTTTGATATTTTGGCTACTAAATAGGAATGAAGAAGATTTATGGGTTGTTCTTTTGATTTTCTTGGCTGCTAAGCACAGAATGGGGAAGATCCATGCGACTTTTTCTTTGGATTTTCTTGGCTACCAAACACAAAATTATTAATAATTTTATTTTAAGAAAAAGTCTAAGAAAATCGTTGGTGTGGTGTTGATGAAACATGAAATGGTGTAGTGTTAATGTGCCACTTGCTTGTTGTCATTGTAGTCTTCCTTAAGAAATCCCTGGTAACTTTGCACTGGCAGGGAATGCACAAACGGCCTTACGCGCCGTTAATGTATAGAGGACCAAATTGAACATTTTAAAGAAGTTTTGGATGTTTTTGGCATTATCCTAAATCTCGTAGGTTTTTGTATTTTACCCCTATTTTTATTTTTTTTTCGTGTGGATTGATGTTTGATTATTAATTATTTATTTAAAGAAGTTTTGGATGTTTAAATGGTTGTTTCTCAACAAAAATAAAAAAAGTAAGTGGTCATGTCATATGGACACTATATAACCATTTTTTTTTATTAATTATAGTTAACAAAAATCAAAGAGGGGTTAATTTAGACAATTTTTAAACTTCCAGTAAAAAATCAATATAATACAAAATTGATAGCTCAACTTGCTAACTAAACCCAACCAATGGGGTCTTTTTGCATTTGAATTGTTTTTGTTGGTATTTGTTTTCGTTGGTATTTCTTGATGCAGTTTTAAGATATATATTGACATCATTTTTCATTATCCATTCCAAGATATTATGAAATATCATGATACAATATTTAAAACTATTTCCCTCATTATCAAGAATCTTATGGTTGAATTGATACATTCTCATGCACAAAATGCTTGAGAGTTTAGGGAGAGCAGAATTTGAGCTATGAGAGTCTAGAGAGAAAGGATTCAAGCTGCGAGGTTATAGCATATTATAATTATTTCTTTAAAAAAAAATTTCCTACTTAAATTTTATCTGTCTACTATAGTATGTTCTAACTTACTAATTTTTTTTTTTTTTTTGATAGGACAGCATACTGATTTTTGTCCTTTTGTTTTGTACTATATGTTTTTAAATTAAAATGGATAATTTTAGGAACTTATGCCCTTTATCGATCCTCCTAAATTAATGATGTCTTTTTAAAAAGTTTGATTTTTAAAGGTCAACAAGATAGAGCATAATCATTTACATATATGTTCAAGAGAGAATTCCAATGTCGTAAGCTTTCTACTTCTAGCATTCTCAATTTCAAGATTGTTTTATTTGTATAATTGTGTTTTTTTTTATTATTAAATTATGATATTTGTGCTTAATTAGGTTCATTGATATTGTAAGTTTTGTTCATTTTGATTGATTTGGTTTGTAGTATTACTTTAATTTGTTCATTGTCTAATGGGTTTCTTCTTTCATATCTCTCTCTCTGACTCTCTCTTCCATGTCAATGGTTTCATTCTTAACTTAGTATACTCATTGCTTTTGAAATTGCTAATCAATTCACCTCTCCATTCTTGCTAATGGCGTCAACCATTAAGAATGATTAATTATTATTGAATAGTATATTCTTTGACTTTAGATACTCATGACTTTTGACATTATAATTTAATTTATATTTACATTTATTTTATTTGCAAGATGCTTGTTATCTCTTTTTATGTTGTATTATGCTGTCTTTAATTTAATATATTCTATAGTAAATGAAGTTGACATTTTAAATCAAATTAGGGGTTTTTCTTTTTGTGAGAATCATATCCAAATTTTAGTTTAGTTGGAGCATTTGTTAGAATAGGTCAAATTGAACAAATCAAATAAGGTAAAAGACATATGTCTCCAAGCTAATTTTCACATGTTAGTCAGATTGTAAGTTTTCGTGCAATATGGTTCAAAGGAGTAAAATCTTTACTACAATTTTCTACCATTCCAAGCAGCTCCCCACTTGCTATTGCAAGATTAATTTCAAAAGTTGCATTTCTTATTAGTATGAAGATTTTAATATTAATTTATGCAAACTTAATTTGGTAGTAATATTAGGTTTAGATAATGTATCATTGAGCTGAAGTTATATATTTCGAATACATTAGGAAGTTGTATTTTTTAGTTTTGACATAATTATATGTCTATAGTTCCTTTGAATCACACGGAGTTGGTGACTAACATTCATAGTTATCATGGCCTGCATGATAACATTTAACAATGTGTACAATATGTTACGTAATTTTTATTGAACTTTGAGAATGTGACAAGGCTAGTTATTAACACTGTAAGATTCATATCTTAATGCAGATTGACAATTCCAAACCATTAATTATCACTGGAAACTCTCTGGGAGGATCTGTTGCCACTCTGTTCACCTTATCACTGCTAGAGAAATTCAATTTTTTAAAAACCAAAGGCCCACTTTGCATCACTTTTGGTTCACCCCTTATTCGGGATGAGAATCTGTAAGAAGCCATCTCTAAATATGCAACATGGAACTCTCTCTTTTTGTATGTAGTTTCTGACTAGGATCTAGTTCCTAGAGTCTTAATTAATGGTTACCAGCCTTTCAACACATTTCTCTTCTGTTCAAAGCTAGGTTGTTCTTGTTTTGAGGATCATCAAACCATTTTGGAGTTGTTGATGGCAACCAATTCAGGAACTCCTGAAATCAAGATCCTAATAAAGTTTTTGAGTCCTATGGAACATTTGTGAAGGATCTCAACCATAAGGTAATTTGCAAGGATACTACAGATCATGAATCCTTAATTGATTGGACTACAACACCATCACAGGTAAGCATTATTACACAACTAGCAGCAATCGGACTGGTGCAATCACAGGTAACTCAGTTACAACTCTTTTAGGATCGTATATAATTAGAATGCTTATTTGAGCTATGCCATTGTATGGTAAAGATAATGTTACACCTAGGCAATACACCAAACAGAATAATATAATGAATGAAATACTTACGTATTATGTATTAATAACTAACCAAAGCCTTAATTGTTTCTTACATGGATAAACATTACTACAATTTGAAGTCTTTGTCTTTGTCCTTGTGGTCTCTCAAAACTTCCCTTCTAGGCCAACTCATTTTTACAAGTCATTGCAGCAATAGCAGAACGTTGACATTAACATTAACATACCAAAAACAGAAAAAGGGGCAAAAATGATGGCAATTTCAAACCAGTAAGCTTTTGATCCCACCAGAGGGTTGAATGACATTATGGTGTATATGGTCTATCTAGAACAGTATAAGAAGTTGTCTAAAGAATATGAAGTTGGATACTGTGATAGATACAAGAACAGAATTGATAGGAGTGATATTGATCTAGTAAAGCATAAGAAATTCCTCACATGTTACTGGGAAGAAATGGTTGATCAAGCAGAGAAAAGGCCTCAAACAATAGGTGCCTCCCTTTGTACCTGGTCACTCTTAGGGGGAAAAAATTACCGAAGGATGATTGAACCACTGGACATAGCTGATTACTACAAGGCAGGCAAACAAGACTACATAAATCAAGGAAGGTCAAAACATTACATAATATTGGAGCAATTGCTGAAAGAAACGGAGAAACCTTCAAGTGGTCCAAATGAATTGAAGAAACAAAATGTGGCATCAAGTTTGACAGAGGATTCTTGCTTTTGGGCACATGTTGAGGAGGCTCGCATTTCATGCAAATTGCTGAGTAGCGGAGAATCAAAAGATATGGAGAAAGAAACAAACAAATTGATTGAGTTTGAAAACTATGTATACGGTTTGATGAAAAATTATGCAGTATCTTATAAGATTTTCTTACCTAAGAGCAGCTTCACATCTCACTGGCTTAATGAATAATGAAAAGAATTACAACAAGTACGCTAAGGGCCGCTTGGTGATTCCCTGAAGGTTTATATGATTTTGATCACATATTTTCAATATCTATGTGTGCACTTCCCTTCAAACATTTATGGTATTTTGAACTCATTCCCCAATAGATTGTAAATTAAAGAAAATCATATTTTCAACTTTTTTATTATTTTTATAAATTTTCATGTCTTGCATTTTCCATTTTTGGGTTTGATACTTGGATGTATGTGAGCACATTTTGGATGAGCATAATTCTCCTCAAAAAGACCATTCATGATTTGCTAAACCCTAGAGTCTTAATTTCACCCCCTACAATCCTTCTGCAACTGAAATGGATTCATAAGGTTACAGGCCATGTGAGACTTTTCTCTCGTGTTTGTAATTCGCTAAATTTAGGGTCTAAACTAGTTTAATTAGGTAATATCTCTGGAATATATTGTATAATTTATTTTTTGAAAAGCTCTATATCATATATTAGGATTAGCCATATTAACAAACAATTTCTCTCAATAAGATTTTTTTTTTTTTGGAGAATCAAGAATATTTTATTTTAATGTATTAAACTATTAATTAAAAAAAAAAAAAAAAAAACTCTTTCATCTTGCTCTTTACAAAACTGACGAGGTTTTTTTTTATTTTTATTTTTTAACTAAAAAAAAGGATGTCACATTGTTTTCTCAGTCAACTAATGAAAATTTTGACTAAATTTTACAAGTTCTTTTTCCATTTCACCATACACAACGAAAGCAATCACATTCGCAACCCTCAGCCTTAAATTTTCTCAATACTTTTAAAGGGTACATTATCATATCTAAAACTGCAACTCTTAAAAAAATATTCTTGTTCTGGTGTACTAAGCCACTTGTTTCATTATCATTACAGAAGAAAAAAGAAGACAGAAACAAAAACTGGAAGAGAACAATATAAAATGATAAAATTAACAAAATTTTTCAAGAAGAAATAGGTCTCAGAAATCATGATTTGGAAAGCCAATTCAAGTTGATATCTTTCTTAGCCACCATTACCTTTAAATTGGAGAAGAATTCCTCAAAAGGTTCCCATAACTTGGCCCTCTCTTCATCACATACCACAAGTCTCAACTGCTTGAGATCAGTAATTGATGATGGCAACTGCTTACGCAATCTCAAGCACTCTTTCATGTGTAACTCTTTCAATTTATGCAACTCACCGATGTGTTTTGGCAACTTGATAATGCTTAGGCAGTCAGAAATGTCAAGAATGCGTAACTTATGGAAGCTTCTGATTGACTCTGGCAACTTTGACAATTCAGTACAAGACCTAAGTCTTAGCTCTTCTAAATTTACCAACTTTCCGATTTCTTCAGGCAGTTCAAACAACTTATGACAATTGGTGATGTTGAGTTTTTTTAGGTAGAGAAACTCACACAACCATGCAGGCAATTCCACCAAATCATTGCAATAGTCAATGTTTATCTCCATTAGATTTGGAAATGAATCTGAAACTTGTATAGTAGAATTCCCAAAAGTTTGACCAATATTACACATAAACAAAGATATTTTCTTCAAACTCCTCAATTGTACAAGGGTATTGCAAAGGGAAGAAATTGAAACCTTCTCTAATCTAATTCTCTTTAGATTGGAGAGAGAACTGAGTAGCTGTAAATTACTTAATTCAGCAGGAAAGAAACCATAATTAGTAACAATTATAACCTTGAGTTTAACCATATTCTTAACAAACTCAGGTAAGGTGTAATTCCTTGTTTGAAAATTCAGAATTAAAGCCTCAACTTCAGGTGCTTGAATGTTGCACCAACTAGATGAAAACAGCTCATCTGCAAAAAAATATTACATATGGTGTGACAAGATACTCATTAGTAGGTTACATTGTGTGTGTGATCCTTTGTTAGAGAGAAAAATGTACCAACCAGTAGAGATAGATAATAAGCGTGCATTGATAAGTTGTGGTTTCATCCACCAGTCTGGTAGATTGTTTTCCCTGATGTCCACAATCAGTCTTGTCCTTTCTATTATTGGCTTCTGGCTGCTCAATTGGATAGCTAGCTCCCTAAGAAGATCATGTTGGGTGACGAATTCTTCATTGTAATAGTAACTGACCTCTTCTGCATCTTTCCTGGTGAATGACCAAAAGTATAAGCTTATAAGAGATTCAAATTCTTCAGTACTCACATAAGAAAAATATATATTCCATGGCAATAGAACATAGTTGTGGATACGATAACAAAGACATGGATTGAGAGAATCAGTTTCTATCTGTAACTATGAAAATCAAACGGTTATAAGATAAGCAGCAAAAAAGTATAGACTACTAAAAGTTGAAATTCCCCTCTTTTATTGGGCAGAGTATTGGACCCCATATTGTTTATCATTTGATATAAAATTCCTTTTGTCTCTTTTTAGTAATCACCTTTAGCGTCCTTGGTGTGTATATATATATTATCAATTATGGCCAGAAGTTGATCAAGCTAGAAGACATAATGCAATATTTTGGGCCTTAGGTCATGTATAGAGATATCACATCACAACTAGCAACTAGAAATGATCAAATGAAGAACTTATCTTACAAGAAAATCACACTTCAGAAATCAGAAGTCTGAACAAACCTTTTCATTACAAGACTAGCCAAATTCCGACTGTTGAGTTCATGCAAATTAGCAATAGCATGGACATCATTTTTGCTTGGTTCATGTAATTCTGTCCAAATATCAATGAGGGCAGTAGCAGGGATTCTTTGGTCTTCAGGAAATGAACCTAGGTCCATGAAATACTCTTTGAGGATGATCTTGTCAGCAGAAAAGTCTAGACATTTTTGGAGACGAGCAAGCACCTCATTATCAGAGTCAAAAATAGATTGACCTTCAGACCATCCCATTACTTTACTTTGCCAAACCTCTATAGGCTGCCCACAGAGTGAACCACCAATCACTTCAAGGGCTATAGGCAACCCCCTACAGTATCTTACTATCTGCAATTCAAGGAACCAAATAAAATTAGTTCTTGCCATGAGTTACAAGGGTAATATTGGTCAAGACTGTTTTCTGTCCATACTCTAAACCACTGTTTAGAGTTTAGTAATGTGAAAATGCCTTTTGTATGACTTTTTTTCTTTCTTTTCCCTTGTCTTCACTCAAGTTTTGGGGACAATTCTTTCTCAAAAAAAAAAAGTTTTTGGGGACAATTGGTTTGCTGGAAACAAAACAAACAAGCTTAAATATAATGCATGTGCAAGTATGAAAACATGATTTGGGCAAGTGTATATGGTATATGGATCCATCAACCCAAAACTAGAATATATATCTTTGGTCATATGCACACCTTAACCCAAATTGACAAAGTACCTTTTCAATATCTTCTTCTAGTATGTAAGAGCTCCCATCTTGCATTGATGCTGAGTGACAAAAAAGTTTCATTGCATCTTCATGATCTAATGGATTTAATATAAATCTAAACTTAAATCTTGAAAATGCTTTTCTTGAAGTCACCACAATCTTGTAATTTGGAATATTAAACTTGAACTTATCAATAAGGGATTCTGATTCAGGCCAGACATCATCCAAGATCAACAATATGGGTTGACCAATTTGATTCAGCAGTTGCTCCAGCTGGTTGATTGCATCTTCATCACTTTGAAACTCAGGGCACTCATCAACATTATAACTAAATAGGTTTTGTACAATGACCTTCAGGTTGGGAGTTTTTGAAACATTGACAAAAAATATATTGCCCATATATATGCCTATCCAAACACAACATAGTTAGAAAGCTGCCACCATGGCATGGTTCATGTCTAATAACATTATACATTAACATGCATAATGGTGAAGTGAAATAAACAAAACTCCCATTCCCAACACAGGGTAAGAGGTGAGCAAAAGCAATTTTCTAGAAAACTACACCAATTATGAATATATAAAAAATTCATTTTTTTATCCTTATCTTTTCTTTATCACTATTCTTCTCAAGGCAGTAATTCTAAAGGATGAAATATGCCAAAAGCACTGCTATGACTATTGAGAATAGACTAAAACAAAAGAATGAACACAATTAGCAATGTCCTACCATATCTTACCTTATGGCCCAAATATTTGTTTCAGAACGTAGTTCAATTCACTTGCATAAATTGGAATCTTCTGTTTGAATAAAGTATTCCCATTTGTTCCGATTGGTTAAACATATAATAATCAAGCTATGGTACATTTAAAGATTCATCAATAAAGTTCTCTATGTATTCTGTTTTTAAATGACCTAACCATTTACTTTTACTATAAAGTATCAACATACTAATACTATCATTACAAATAACTAAAATGAAAATATTGCTCACGTTTCTTTAAAGATAAATGTTATCGACACAACAATCAGATGAAGACATGTTAGTAGTTGGAAAAACAAAAATGAAAAAAATTGTATTCACTAGACATATTTTAATTTGAGAAAAAGTACCTATAATTTCCTCATCCCAACCAAGCATTTTGACCAATGTGGTCTTCCCGCAACCTCCAAGAGCAGTCACTATAAGCACTGTCACCTCTTCCTTCAACAGCTCCCTCTTCAACTCTTTCAAATGCAAATCAAACCCAACAATATAATCCCTGAGTTTAGGAACCGCACACGACAATGTCCCATATTTCTTCTTCATGTCCGAAGTCTGACTCTCCACATGCTTCAAAACAAGATTCAAAGTCCTTTTGTTCTCATTCACCTCCGTCAATGTCTCCAATCCAATCCTTGTGTTGTGATTCACCTCGGCCAATGTCTCCAACCCAATCCTTGTGGTGTAATTCACATCGGCCAAAGTCTCCAACCCAATCGTTGTGTTCTGATTTAACTCGGCCAAAGTCTCCAACCCAATCCTTGTGTTGTGATTCACCTCGGCCAAAGTCTCCAACCCAATCGTTGTGTTGTGATTCACCTCGGCCAAAGTATCCAACCCAATACTTGTGTTCTGAGTCACCCCCGTCAAAGCCTTCAACCCAATCTGTGTGTTCTGACTCACCAAGGTCAATGTCTCCAACCCATTCCTTGTGTTCTGTACCATCAAATTAACCTGACAGAACTTTTCAATAGCCCTATTCAACTTGGAAAGCTTGTTCGAATAAGAATAGGCTTTGACACAATAGTTCCAATTCCGGCGCTTGATTTTGGAGCACTTGAGAACCAGCTCCTTGCCCTTCTTCATTTGTTCCACCAAGCTTTGCGTTTCCTTTACTGGGAGATTAAGAGCTTGGCTTAATTCTTCTATTTCTCGAACCATTTGTGCCACACCATCTAGCGTGGATTCTAAGCTTTTGAGTTCGGATTTGAACATGATGATTTGGCCTGCCACATGCTTAACTGTATCATGCAAAATAGCAAATCCCTCTCCAAAAGCTGCCCCCACAACACCCCCTGCAGCAAGATCTGCCATATCTTTTTGGAACCTCAATTAAGAAAGAAATACAATACCAGATCTATCTACCGAACTATACCAACAAAAAAGAATGGACACCAATTTTTGCCTGGATGAATTAGATTTTCATTCAAACAAATGAAAGTGCAGAGAGAACGATCGAGAAGCTAACTTTGGTCTCCCTCAAAGCTCTTCAATTTGTTCTTCTCTCAGCTTTGATGCAAAACAATTAATATGAGAAAAAAAGAAGAAGAAGAATTTATGCTTCATTGCGTTTACGAGTGACTGTTGACAAGCCGTCTAGTATGAGTAATAAGTAAGATATTTTCTGAAGTTTCCGAGTAAGTAGCATTGGTATTGCTTCTCGCTTGTTGTCGTTGACCGCGGTATTTCACCTTCAGTACTTTTATTTTATTTTTTTTTCAGAAATACTTCACTTCAGAACTTAGGTGGAAGTTTCTTTTATATACATATGTATATTTTTTTGGGGGGTAAACTACGGTGATTACTTGTCGTACGAATAAATGGACGGTCGTCGTTGTTGTTGGTTTGTTTTTTTTTTTTTTTCTTTTTTGACTACCCAAATGGACGGTTGTTTAATATTTTAAGAACACTATAAGGACAATTGTGGTAAAGGAAGGGTGGTCTTGTGACCCATTATCTCTTGAAAGAATTTGAAGGTGTGTTTAAATAGTGGCAAATCTCACTCTTGGGCAAATGGTCCCACTCTAATTTATATGGAGGGTTTAAGTGGATTGGTAGTAGTTGCCAAACACGGAAGGTCACTTTTTTATTCAACCAAACAATAAATAAAATGAGGGCTCTTGCTTTTGGAACCTTGCATAGTCACGTGTAAATTAACATGGAAGGAACAACAAATAAAGGTCAAGGCATTAATGCTTCATTAGGCTTGGGGAATGAAAAAGTGGAAGAATTAAAATATTTAAGTTATCACGTATGTGTTTGGTTGGAAGTAGAAAATTGGAGTGGTGAAATTTTTTTTTAATGGAAAAGAAAAATAAAATAATAAAAAAATGTCGTTTGCATAAATGTAGGTACCCTCATGCCTCTATTAGAATTAAAAAAAAAAAAAAATTGCACATTATATTTTATTTTTTTGAGAGAAAGATTCGCCCTTCATTTGGTTGAGTAGAAAATTGATAAATAGGAAAAAAGAATTAGGTTTTTTGAATAATCCATTTTTACATTTTGGGGCTTAAAAATGGTGGCTATAAATCGTAATTAAAAACAACGGTGGTGCCTAAGTGAAGACAAAACAGTAAAAAGAGAAAGAGAAGAAAAATAATAAATAAAACTGGTAAATTAGATTCTAGACCAAAATTGAATTAGGACTAGTTTAGGGGAGGGGGGAGGGGGGAGGGAGCGAATCACGTTCTTCTCAATAAGTGAGCCATGTAATCAAATTCTGCCATTAACTTGGCGTTAAAACCCAATAATGACCCAACACTTCTGGTCTGTGATATGGCCAAGTCAAATTCTTAAGCGCCTTGGTGCGATGATCACTCCACAAGTATAAATGCTTGTGAGGTGTGGGGAGCAAAGGTCAGGGTTCAAGTCTCCAAGAAAAAGCTTCACACACATATGCACTTATATTAAACTAGACTCAAATTAAATTAGAGTAGAAATTCTATCTTGTATTAAAAAAAACAAAATCTTAAACGCATTATCGTGTTTGCTAATGTCGTTTTTATTCTTAACGTGTATGAATAAAAAGAATTCTGCAGCGCACGCCACACGGTCATTGACTTTGACTCTTTGTCGGGTACTAAGAAATTTCTCATGGGACCATGGATTAATTAGTAAGCAAAGATTGGCATTTGCTTCTTATCATTGTGTTATAAACTCAGAAGACACTAGTTTTCCATACCCAATGCACTTCTTTTTCTTTCTTTAGGTTTTTTTTTTTAGGCTTTGTAACTTTGTTCTCTCTCTCAGTTTGTTTCTTGACCAAGAAATTCACTTCTAAACTTTGATCCACCACCATTTCTTAGCTATTGTTTTCTTAATTTGATTCTTGGTTGTAGATTTAGCAGTGGACTACTTTATAACAACAATATATGTAGCCTTAGTTTCAAAATTTTGAGGCTGGTTATGGATCGTCCACAAACATTTAGCAATGGCCCAGAATTGGCAAATTTCGTGGTCAGCTCTGGTGTCCTGAACCAATGCTTGGCAACGGTTCAGGATCTTCACGGAGAAAAAATCAATCAAAATGAACACCCAGTAAGACACAAAGTTTCTCAGCAATCAAACTGTACCATCATAGCCTTTTCTACTCAACCTGCTCGTGCCAAAGACTATATTCAGGAAAGAGGGGATTTGGTTTCATCATCAACTCTTGAGAAGTCTTTTCCTCTCTTCAATTTTCTGTGCACCAAAAACAAACCAGATTTCGCCATTAACAAAGCTGCTCTTGAGCCTTTTGCCTCCATCAGTGACAGGCTCTCCTCCTTGAAATCTGAGGTACCTCTATCGCCTGAAAAATATTTCTTTTTCATTATTTTGTTTTGTTACATAATACATTAATACTACTACTTAGCTTGGCAAAAGCTTGAGTATGAGCATGACTGCGATTGAAAAGTACAATAAATTGATAGGTCGTAATGGTTAGCGTTTTTTTTTTTTTTTTGTCTGTTTGACCAGAATAGAAATAACTTTCAAGACCAGAATAGAAATGGGGCCGTTACTTCTCGCAAGTTGGTAGCTACTCATTTGTTTAGTCCTTATTATTGTTAATAATATTTTTTAATGATATTTTTATTTAATTATTTTATTAATCCAAAATTCTAGATACTTTTTATTTGTTTTCCAATATCCTGATCGTAAATCCCATATATTTCAATTTTTTCTTTTTTCTTTTTCTGGATATATAGTATTCTATTTCTAGTTACAATATATATGAAATTTTTTGAAACTATGTATTTTTTAACCCTATTTTAATATATTGAAACTCTTTTCTAAACTCAATAAATAATTGTCTACTATGACTATCAAAATAACGCGATATCTCAACAAAAAAAAATATATATATATATCATTATCACCTATGCTATACTTCGATAGTTATTATTATATCACATAACTACATTCTTAATTAATTAGTAATTAGTAATGTAAGGACACAAATCAAGCCTAGACCCAAGTGTGTGATGGGCCGGCCCAAATGGCCTGTACAATAGAATTTGTAGAGAGTGGACTTGAAACCTAGACTTCTTGGGACGATAGAAAGCAGTGGCGTATGGGCTAAGTCCACAGTTGGCGTGCTTGGAGCTAATGGAGTGACTTTGGCTTTCCTCGGATGTAGGCCGAGGAGTCTCTGTCCTTGCTTAACTTGTGCTAAGTTAGAAAAAAATCTTCTTCTTCTTCCAGACCGTCCCCTTCAAGTGGCCTCCCCCTCTCCTTTTATATTCCCCTCCTTTCTTGTTCCTACTTATAGAGCCATCAATGCAAATCTCTTTCCCATCCATTGTCTTCTTGGAAACTGTCAATTGTGGTCATAAGGCTGATCACTGTCCTTTCAGGGGTCATTTCCTCATTAATGCGGCCAGGTAGGTAGGTGGGAGGCCTTTAATACGGTGGCAGCAGCTTTGTGCAGGGCGCGTCCCACTAGTTCTCCTCCTCGGCATCCCGTTGGGATGTAACAAGGCTCGCTGAGCTTCAAGAGTCCTTCCCTAGGCATCACGTTGCATCCTTTGGTCCTCGTTTTTGCTTCCAAGGAGACCTTATCCTCGAACTCTCCCTAATTGGCCAATGCCCTGATCGGTGGGTTCCTAGGCCCTTGGTTTAGGTGACCTTGCCCCGCCTTGCAGCCCTCTTAGTGAAGTCGACGTCCTTGGATAAGGCCTAAGGCCCATATTGGTGTTTTGACATTTCTGCCCCCACAATAGCCCCTCAAAAATTCATTCGACTCCGGTCCGAGGAGGGAAATGAGTTTTTGACTAGCGAATATTACCTTTACGTGACTCCTCAAATTTTTTTCACATGCGAAGTTCCCCCGTGCTTTGTAGATAGGCTCCTGACGCTTTGTGATACGCAATGTCTGCATTAATTGCACTGAGTAACTCCCTGTCGCCCACGTTTAACGGTGAGATGCGGATCCAACGACTGAGGTTCATTCCCAAAAATTCGAGCGGGATGTCATTCGCTAACCGCCGGACTTCAATCACTCAAAACGCTTTGGTAACCGCGACACCCGTCATTTCTACCAAAGAGCAAACACATTTTGGAGCTATTCAATCTCATTTTCTTCCTAGAAGCTCTCAAAAGTTCGCACACCTTTCTCCTGTAAGTTTTTCTTTTCCTCGAACCTTTTTCTCCTCGACTGCCGACCCCCTTTCCCTTTCTTCGTAAATCTTTACCTTGAATTCCGATCCAATGGGTAGATTTAAGTGTCTAGTAGACACAGCCTCTGGCATGGAAGGATTCCGGGCTAAATATCACATCCCTTCGGATGTGGGCCTAGAATACTGCCCCTCAAAGGCCGTAGCAGACTCTAGGGGAGAGGGGCAGGTTGTCATCCCCATAATCACCTTCCTAGAGGGCGGGATGACATTCCCCATAAAGGATGTGACCAGCGAGTATCTTCGTAACCATAGGTTGTGTCCTGATCAGTGTACACCCAATATGTTTAGGATATTAGGCTGCGTCGATGCTCTGAACGAGCAGATGGGTCTGCGCCTCACATGGGGCGATGTCGTTTACATGTATGAGTGCCACCGGCTAAGAGACGAAGGCTATTACCTCAAGTTGAGGTCTAACACCGTCAGGCTCATTTCTTGTCTGCCCAAGTCTAATAAGGGCATGAAGGATGACTACCTTATTACCACCGGGCGGTGGCATGACGATCCCCATTACCTAGTGAGGGACGGGCAGCCAGGTGTGATTCCCTAGGACTTAGAACTCTTGGTTTAAAGTTTTGCCCCCTTTAGTTCTCCCAAGTAGATTCGTTGCCTCTCTGGTGCTTTCTTTATTTGACTTGCTGTTTGTGTTTGATCATGGCTAATTCCTAGCTGTTTCCTTTGCAGACAAATGGCATACGTCACCCCGCTTGAGCGAAGTCAACATATCGAATCTTAACAGAGTCTTAAGGTTTAAGGTCTTCGTGAACGGGGACCTACAAGTGAGGGCAACCCACCTCATATTGGGATACGACCCCATATCGAAGGTCTTCCAAGAGGTTAAGGACACTATCCTCGTGGGTGACCGGAGGCGCATAAGGATAGACGTCTCCTACCCCGAATTCCTCGCCCCTCGAGTAATACCCAACCCACCATCTACCATTATTTACAGTTGAACCGTTGAGGCCATCCCCTTGGCGGTGAAGCAGGAAGGCCAATTCGTCCGAGGAGAATCCGTGGCTTCCCCCCCATCTCCTGACGAAGAGATCGATAGGTTTTGTCTGAAGGAGGCTGAGAGGCCTTTGAAGGATACAATAGTTGAGATCTCAGACGAGGAGGACACCTCGGACAAAAGCTCCGGAGTTAAAGGCCTTGTGATCGCCCAACCAGAAGACAGCTCAGAGGATGACGACGACATGGCGAGCTTGAAAACACTCTTTGCAAGGAAGAGGGGCGCTTAAGTCTCCAAGGTGGACGCCTCTGGGTCCCAGCTAAAGTTGCCTCCGCCTCCCCCTCCCTCTCTATCCGACCTACTCCTTCCTGCCCCTATCGTCCCGAATAAGAGGAGGAACGAGAATGAGGAGGCAGGCAGGGAGAGGGAGAAGAAGCAAAAGCACCAAAGGCAACTACAGCAGCAACAACAATAAGCTGCTAAGGGTGGGGGGCGAGCCTTGTCCGTCAAGAGCGAGGAGATCCGTGGGCAAGTTGAGGTCCGCCGAGGGGAGTCCAGTTGGTCCCCCTCTCTGGAGGTGGACGGGGCTCCGATATCTCTCCAGGCGAGCATCAGGGATTTTCAGAGAGGTCACGCCTCTCACCTGGCCAATACTCTGGAGCAGCCCCTCCTCCTGCCTAGGGACATGGAGGACTTAGGGAGGATAGGTCGGACGCGCCTCTTTCTTTCCCTCAAGAGGAACCTGGGCCTGGTACGCACTATCCCTCTAGTTTTTTGTCGTCATTTTAGTCTTCGTGTATGTTAATTTTTCGTTTACAATATATCCATTGGAACTTCCCTCCGTAGGCCATCCAGGAGGCTTTTGCTGCCAATGCGCTGGTGGGGCACTACTAGAACCAGGTAGGGGCCGAGCAGTCGGCCAAGGTGGAGGTTGAGAAAGAGTTAGGTCGCACCGAGGCTGAGAAGGCTGACCTGGCCGCCAAACTGACCCTGGAGCAGACTGAGAGGAGGAGCCTGGATGCGGGCTTAAAGACGGCGGCGGCCCAGATGGAGAGCCAACGCAAGCTTTTGCACCAAAAGGACGAGGCACTGCCCAAAGCAGGGCAGGAGATCTCGAACTTAAAAAGAGAGCTTGCCCAAGCCAAAGAAACGGCTCACACTATAAAAAAAGACCATGGAGGCCGCCACCAAAGCCGCCTACAACGAAGGGGTCGAGGCAACGGAGAACCGCCTAACCGAGGAGCTCGCGGAGTTATGCAGGAAATAATGCCAACAGGTTTGGGCAGAAGCCCTAAACGCGGTAGGAGTTCCTACCAACTCCTAGTGGAGGGGAGCCGAGAAGGTCTGGTATCCCGAGGATATCAGATTTATTGAAGAAGTTCCGGCCATTTCGGTTGCTCCCGAGACCGCAACCCCGACGCTGCCCCCCTCCTTCCAAGAGCAAGTCCTCCCTGCCAATAAGGTTGCTGCAGTTGAGAAAGTGGCCGAAGAGGGGTCTAATGAGCCAGCCGGTCTGGTTGTACTTCCTCCCAAAGCCAAAGACAAAGGGAAGTAGGTCTAGGTTCTACCCGCGGCTGGGGAAAAAGGAGCTGAAGTGGAGGGACAAACCAAGGAGTCCTCGGTGAAACTGGGAGAGGACCCTCTAATGAAGATAAAGGGATAGGCCACCCCTGGCTCCGTTTTTGCGTAATTTCCTCCCTTAGGGAGTTTGTCATTAATCATTTGCCTTGTAATTTTTATTTTTAGCTTTAATGTAAACAGCTTCTATGAATCTCAGTGTTTTGCTTCTAATAATGTAACTTTCGTGATGGATTATGTTTATTGCTGTGTAATTTACCTTATTGCATGTGGTCCTCAACATAATTGGGTTAACAAATAAAAAGTTAATTATGCATCTGTGTGTTCAAAATTCAAGGTAAGAGCGGCATTTCCCTAAGGGCAATCTGACCATGCGTAGTCTAACAATTGCTTAAAAAGCGAAGTGCGCGTAAAACTTGATCGTGCGCAATTTAACACTTAGTTAAAAATGAATTGCATGTTAAATTTTCCCAAGGCAAAAGGTCCGAGGACCTGGTATAGCCTAGGTTGACATTAACACTTAGTTAAAAATGAATTGCATGTTAAATTTTCCCAAAGCAGAAGGTCCGAGGACCTGACATAGCCTAGGTTGACATTAACACTTAGTTAAAAATGAATTGCATGTTAAATTTTCCTAAGGCAGAAGGTCTAAGGACCTAGCATAGCCTAGGTTAACATTAACACTTAGTTAAAAATGAATTGCATGTTAAATTTTCTCAAGGCAGAAGGTCCGAGGACCTGGCATAGCCTAGGTTGACATTAACACTTAGTTAAAAATGAATTGCATGTTAAATTTTTTCAAGGCAAAAGGTTTGAGGACCTGGCATAGCCTAGGTTTACATTAACACATACACATAGTTTGGCGATAGAGATTGACATATTAACAATTAGCATGATACAATGATATCTGAATGCTTGGCGTGTATGCCTTTCATTAATAGTAGTACCTTCGGAGGTTATTTACATTCCCGGGTCGTTTTACAGGCTTGTCTTCTAAGTCGGTGAGATAATATGACCCTATGCCTGCCACTGAGGTTATACGGTAGGACCCCTCCCAGTTTGGTCCTAATTTTCCCCACGTCGGGTCCTTAGCAGTTCCGACAACTTTTTTCAGGACTAAGTCTCCCTGAGCAAGCGGCCTAGACCTCACACGACAATCGTACCCCCGCTTAAGCTTCTGCTGGTAGCAAGCTAGCCGGACCATAGCGTTTTCCCGCCTTTCTTCTATCAAGTCCAGCCCTTGTAGCAGCGTGTCATCATTAGCATCTGGGGTGAAAGACTGCGTCCTCATCGTCGAGAACCCCCTTTCCAATAGGATTACAGCCTCAGCGCCATACGCCCTCGCGAAAGGTGTCTCCCCTATGGACCTTCGTGGCGTAGTCTGGTAAGTCCACAGCACGTGCGGCACCTCATCCACCCATCTGCCTTTAGCCTTGTTTAGTCTTTTCTTGAGCCCATTGACTATCGACTTGTTGATCGCCTCAGCTTGGCCGTTCCCCTATGGGTAGGCTGGGGTGGAGTATCTGTTTGCAATGCCGAAGTCTCCACAATATTTTCTGAAGGCTTTGCTGTCAAACTGCAATTCGTTGTCCGAGACGAGAGTACGTGGGATCCCAAACCTGGTGATGATGTTTTTCCAGACGAATTTCTTTGCATCCATGTCTCGGATATTCAAGAGGGGCTCGGCTTCTACCCATTTGGTGAAATAGTCTGTCCCGACGAGCAGCCACCTCTTGTTGCCTGCTGCCCTTGGAAATGGTCCCACTGTGCAAACGGCTAGGGGCTGACCAAAGGGTTAAGGACACCCCTAGGCTGGTGGATGTTGGGAGCGAATCTCTGACACTGATCGCATTTTCTCGCATAATCCTGCGCCTCTTTTTGCATGTTTGGCCACTAGTACCCTTGTGTAAGGGCTCTATGGGCTAGTGACCTTCCCCCCGTGTGGCTGCCACATATTCCTTCGTGCAATTCCATCAATATCTGCTTCGTTGCCTCCGGGTGTACACACAGCAGGTAGGGTCTCAAAAAGGAGCGCTTATAGAGTTTTTCTTCCTCAGACAGCCAGAACCGAGGAGCCTTTCTACGGATCTTGTCAGCTTTAGATTTTTCTTCTGGCAGGGTGTCATGCTTAAGGAATGCCACTATTGGGTCCATCCAACTGGGTCCCATTCTAACCTAGTGAATCCGGAGTGCATCTCCTCTTGGCCTAGTGGGTCTAAACAGGTCCTCTACTAGGATGACACGAGGCAAGCCCTGTGCTGAGGAGGTTGCGAGTGTGGCCAATGAATCGGCGTGGGAATTCCCGTTCCTGGAGATATGCGACAATGCAAAAGACTCAAATTTGGACTGCAGGTGTTTAGCGTGAGTTAAATACTCTCGCATTCTCAGTTCCCTGGCTTCTAACTTCCCTTCCACCTGGTTGACAATTAGCTACGAGTCTGAGAAGGCCTGCACCGTTCTTCACTCCAGCTTTCGAACCATGTCCATTCCCACTAGCAACGCTTCGTACTTGGCCTCATTATTGGTAGCCGAAAACGCTAACCTCAAGGACTTTCCACGACGATTCCCTCTGGGGACTTCAAAACTATCCCTACGCCTGAACCTCTCTGGTTGGAGGCTCCGTCCATGAAAAGCTTCCGCACTGGAGGTTTCTCGCACGAGATTACACCAATTGGTTTTCCATCCATGCCCCACGCCTCTAGGTTTTCCTCTATGGAAGGCTCAGCGAACTCCGCCACCAGGTGGGCCAGGACTTGCCCCTTTACAGAGGTGCGAGGCATGTACTTGATGTTAAAGGCTCCCAAGACAGTTCCCCATTTAGGGATTCTGCTGGAGTAGTCAGCACTCCGTAGTACGGACTTAAGTGGAAGCTGGGTCAGTATGACAATGGTGTGGGATTGAAAGTAGTGTGAGAGCTGGCGCATCGCGTGCACTACGGCTAGAATCGTCTTCTCTAACGGTAGATACAGAACCTCGGCCTCCTGTAGAGACTTATTGACATAATAGACTGGTCTCTGTATACCATCGTCATTCTGTATCAGAACCAAGCTGACGGCGTGGACAGCCACTGCTATGTATGCGAACAATACTTCATCTAAATCGGGGCAAGACATAATGGGCGGCCGAGAGAGATATTCCTTCAGTTGCTGGAAGGCCAGGGAACATTCCTCAGTCCATTCGAATCCCTTCCATTTGTTCAACAGCTGGAAGAAGGGTCGGCACCTATCTGCAGACCAGGAAATAAACCTATTAAGGGCAGCCATCATCCCTGCCAGCCTTTAGACCTTCTTTAGATTTTGAAGAGGTTGCAGGTTGCAGATTGTGGTGATCTGGGCGGGGTTGGCCTCAATACCTCTATGAGTGAGCATATAACCCAGAAATTTGCCAGACCCTACTCCGAAGGAGCATTTGGAGGCATTCAAACGTAACTTATGCTCCCTCAAAGTCTGGAAGGTGCTGTTTAGGTTGGCCACGTGGCCCGAAATAGTCCTGCACTTTACAACCATGTCATCCATGTACACCTCAACAGTTTTTCCTAACTGTGCCTCGAACATTCTAGTCATCATTCTCTGGTAGGTAGCCCCTGCGTTCTTCAAGCCGAAAGGCATCACCTTGTAATGGTAGTTACCGGTGGGGATGACAAAGGCTGTCTTCTCCTAGTCCTCCGAAGCCAAAGGTATCTGGTGGTACCCCTGAAAGGCGTCTAGAAAACTCATCCGAGGGTGGCCTACGGTTGCGTCTACCAGCTGATCTATGCAGGGCATTGGGAAAGAGTCTTTGGGACAAGCCTTGTTCAGGTTCGTGAAATCCACGCAGACCCTCCATTTTTCACTTTTCTTCTTCACAACGACTGTGTGCGCCAACCACTCAGGGTAGAACACTTCCTTGATAGCCCTAACCCTCTTAAGTTTGACAACCTCTTCCTTAACAGCGACAGAATGTTCCTTGGAAGAGCATCGAGGGGGTTGCTTCTTAGGCATAGCAGCCGAGCTAACATTCAGGTGGTGACAAATGAAGTTCGGGTCGATCCCAAGAACCTCGTACGCGTCCCACGCAAACACGTCAAGGTTCCCCTTCAAGAATGTAACCAGCTCCTTTCTTTCCTCGGCTGGGAATTGGGCCCCTACTTGGAAGAATCTTTCTGGGTCATCATCCACAGGAACCCTATCCAGTCCCTCACATGGGGGTTCTTCTGCCACTGTCTCTCCGGTCGTGGCAGAAGAGGCTAATTACTATAGGTTCTGTGCAGCCGAGGCCGAGGGTTCATGCCCTAACCCATGTAGGATTGCCGCCATCAGGCATTGTCTTGCCGCGGACTGACTCCCGATAATTTCTTCGACTTGGCCACCAAACGAGAATTTCACCTTGGCATGGAGAGTAGAGGAGACGGCCCCTAGGGCGTGCAACCAGGGTCTCCCTACAATGGCCGTGTAAGGAGAATAGGCGTCGACCACGATGAAGTCTACCTCAACTACTGCCAGGCCTGACTGTACTGGCAACCTGATCTGCCCCTTTGGGACGACTGTCTTTCCCTCGAAGCTTATCAGTAGTGAGTCGTAGGCTGAAAGGTCTTCTTCCCTCAGGCCTAATCCCTTGTACATGTCAGGGTACATGATGTCTGCACCGCTTCCTTGGTCTACCATTATCCTCTTCACATCGTAACCCCCAATTCTCAACATTATGACTAAGGTGTCATCATGTGGTTGGATGGTCCCTACTTTGTCCGCGTCCAAGAAGCCCAGAGAGGGCGATTCAATACCCTTAATCTTCTTCAGTTCGGGGCCAGAGCCCTTGGCATGGGCTCGCGCCACAGACATCACCCTCGAAGGGTGGGAGCCGGTCCTCCTAGGAGCGGTGAGAATTATGTTGATGGTTCCTAGAGGAGGTCTCGGGGCATGATGGCCCTGATTTGTCGGCCAAGGGTGCTCTCCTTGTCCACCAGGCTGATGCACGAACTGTCTCAACTTTCCCTCCTTCGTTAACTGTTCTAGGTAATTTCGTAAGTTCTTGCAATTCTCTGTCGTGTGGCCGTTCTCTTGATGGTATTAACAATAGAGATTCTAGTTACGCTTCGTAGGATCACCTATCATTTTACTAGGCTACCTGAAGTAGGGTTCATGATGGATCTTCTCGAACACCCGTTGTATGGGTTCGCGGAACATGGTGTTGACCAACTGCGTAGGTGTCGGACCTGGATGCCCAACGAACTCTCTCCTCGGCCTACTACTACTATATTGGTTCGACCTGAAATCCCTCCTCTCTTGAGGGATAACCTTTGCGTTTGCCTTTACTTGCAATTGATCCTCCTCAACCTGCGTATACTCGTCAATACAGTCCATGAGCTGACGCACGCTCTTGACAGGCCTTTTGGTCAGTGACTTCCTCAGGTTATGCTCGTTCGGAAGGCCGACCTTGAAGGTGCTTATGGCGACTTCGTCAAAGCCCCCGTCGATCTCGTTGTACATCTCCTAATACCTGTCAGTATACGCCCTGAAGGTCTCTCCTTCTCTCATGGCCATGGACAATAGTGAATCTAGAGGCCGAGGTACCCTGCTGCATGTGATGAATCGCGAGCCGAACACCCTGGTGAGCTCCATGAAGGAATCGACAAAGCCCGCCTTCAGGCCATTAAACCACCTCATCGAGACAGGTCCCAGGCTAGAGGGAAAGACCTTGCACATCAAGGTCTCATTCTTTGAGTGCACCGCCATCCTCTGGCTGAAATGACTCACGTGCTCTACTGGGTCCATTCTTCCGTTGTAAATGGTGAAGATCGGTTGGGTGAATCGCCTCGGAAGCTGTCCCTTCTCAATCCTCCGAGTGAAGGGTGACTTGGAAATTTGGTGGGGGCACCTTACTCAAGGCGTTGTTGGCTAAGCCCCTGGAGGAGGTCCTCTTGCCCTTAGGGTCGCGACGGTACTCGTCCTCATGAGAAGAGGACTCGCTAGGGGGGGTCCTTGACCTGGAACTGCCGACGCTACCACTAGTATCCGCTGAGGACTAGTCTGAAGGAGAGGGCGTGCGCCTTCGTTTCTCCTGGTGCAGCTTCTTTCTCAGATGGTCAATCTCCCTTTGCAGGGTCTTAACACTTTTTTCTCGGGAGGTTTTGCTTTCGTCTCGCGCATATGTCTTGTGCACACGCTGGCTTCGCGATCTCTCTCTCGCTCTAACTGCAAGAAATGATCCTCGCGTTGGGATCCTATAGACTCTGAACGACGCGGACCCGAGCCTTCCATGATGCTTCACGTCCCTACTCTCAAGGCTTCCCACAGACGACGCCAATTGTAAGGACACAAATCAAGCCTAGACCCAAGTGCGTGATGGACCGGCCCAAATGGCCTGTACAATAGAATTTGTAGAGAGTGCGCTTGAAGCCTAGACTTCTTGGGACGATAGAAAGCTGTGGCGTATGGGCTAAGTCCACAGTTGGCGTGCTAGGAGCTAATGGAGTGACTTTGGCTTTCCTTAGACGTAGGCCGAGGAGTCTCTGTCCTTGCTTAACTTGTGCTAAGTTAGAGAAAAATCTTCTTCTTCTTCCAGACTGTCCCCTTCAAGTGGCCTCCCCCTCTCCTTTTATATTCCCCTCCTTTCTTGTTCCTACCCATGGAGACATCAATGCAGATCCCTTTCCCATCCATTGTCTTCTTGGAAACTGTCTATTATGGCCATAAGGCTAATCACTGTCCTTTCAGGGTCATTTCCTCATTAATGCGACCAGGCGAGTAGGTGAGAGGCCTTTAATGCGGTGGCAACAGTTTTGTGCAGGGCATGTCCCACCAGTTCTCCTCCTCGGCGTCCCGTTGGGATGTAACAAGGCTCGCTGAGCTTCAAAAGTCCTTCCTTAGGCGTCACGTTGCATCCTTTGGTCCTTGTTTTTGTTGTCTGAGGAGACCTTATCATCGGACTCTCCCTAATTGGCCAATGCCCTGATCGGTGGGTTCCTAGGCCCTTGGTTTAGGCGACCTTACCCCGCCTTGCAGCCCTCTTAGTGAAGTCAACGTCCTCGGATAAGGCCCAAGGCCCATATTGGTGTTTTGACATTTCTGCCCCCCAAGTAATATATGGTATAAATTATTTATGTAATTTATTCAATTAAAGTACATAGAAATATTTTCTCTCAAGTACATAGAGATATGTTATGAATTTGAATTAAAATTTTGAGTAAAAGCATGATTTTTGATATCTTAGTATAGTTTATAATCTTCTCAAAGCGAATATAGAGTAAAAAAAAAAATTGATTATTATTTGGAATCTACCGTTTTTCCTAAAAAAGAAGAAGAAAAGAGTATCTAGTAAATATTTTCCAAGTTTTGGCTTGTTTTCAACCAAATTAGCCAATTAATTCTCATATTACTGTAGTACAAATAATTCTCAAATTTGAAAATTAATTTTATATATATATATATATATATATATATATATATCAAGATCCAATAATCCAAATTATAGGAAAATAATAATTAATGGCTACAAAAATTCAAGATTAAAAAAGAATAATTTATATTGATGTTTGATATGATAGTAAAACGTGATGCTTAAAAATAACAAATTTGAATTTTTTATTGTCGTATAAAGATTAGTCAAATACTAAGTGTTAGAAAAAATTTAATTATTAAGTATTTTTGTACAAGTATATTACGTGCAATTTATATTCTTTATACACTTAATAAAAAAGTGTATTTCTATAATAATTTAATAGAAAAATTGGAGTTTTTAAAAAATACATAGTATAAAAATATAATATAATACGCATATATTACTTTGTTTTTTTTTTTTATTAAAAAAACAATTTGGAGCAAATACTATAGGGTTTTTTCAAAACTTGATTAAAAGATTTTTGAGAAAGTGACTTGTCTTTTTCATCCCCTTATATGTGATTTGTCATATCAATAACATAGTAAGACTTTAATGTTAATGCAGATTGACAATTCCAAACCATTAATTATTACTGGAAACTCTTTGGGAGGATCTATTGCCTCTCTATTTACCTTATGGCTGCTGGAAACAATCAATTTTTCAATCACCAAACGCCCACTTTGTATCACTTTTGGTTCACCTTATTGGTGATAATGGCCTGCAAAATGCCATATTGAACTACCCAACATGGAGCTCTTGTTTTCTGCATGTAGTTTCTAACCAAGATCCAGTCCCAAGAGTCCTAAATACAAATGTTTACAAGCCTTTTGGGACTTTTCTCTTGTGTTCGGAATTCGGATGTGGTTGTTTTGAGAACTCTCAAACCATTTTGGAGTTGTTGATGACTACCTACTCAGAGGGTCCTAGAAATCAAAATCCTAATCAAGTTTTGGAGCTCTGCAGAAAGATTGTGGAATATCTCAATCGTAAGGTAATTTGTGGGGATACCACAGAATTGCTTCAATGGACTACGCCTCCACTACGGGCAAGCATTATTATTCCACTAGTAGCAATTAATGCACTGAAGCGACCACAGGTAGCTCAATCACAACTTTATTTTTTTAGATCAAATATAATTACAATGCTTATTTGTGATATATGTCATGCCATGGTACACATATGATATATGATACACCTAAACCATGTAAAGAATGAAATGCTCATTGATCAAGAAGTAACCAAAATCTCTAATATTTCAAAAATAGCTAAAATTACTAACTTGAAAAATTCTTGTCATTGCAACAACAACCACAGAACAATGGCTTGAACAATCTGATTACAAAGACAAAAGAGCAGGAAATGAAATTGTTCAAGTCCAAGGGGCAGGGTTTTGATCCCTCCAAGAAGTTGAATGAAATAAAAATAAATATGGCTTTCTTTGAATGGTACAAGAAGTTTTTCAAGCAAAAGGAAATTGGATACTATGACAGCTACAAGAATGGATGCTCTACCAGTGATATTAATGTGATATTGTTTAAGAAAATTCTCACTGATTATTGGGAAGAAATGGTATATGAAGTAGAGAAAAAGCCCCAAAAAGAAGGTGCCTCCTTTCGTACCCAATGGCTCTTTGCAGGAACAAATTATCGACGAATGATTAAACCACTGGACATAGCTGAACACTACAAGGGGAGCACACAAGACTACAAATTGTCAAGGTCTAAACATTACGAAAAATTGGAACAATGGCTGAAGGAAACGGAGTAACCTTCTAGTGGTCCAAATGATTTGAAGAAACAAAATGTGGCGTCAAGTCTAACAGAGGATTCTCTCTTTTGGGCCCATGTTGAGGATGCTCGCATTTCAGTAGCTCGCATTTCACGCAAAGGAGAAAGTGATATGGAGAAAGAATCGTTAAATTGCAATTTGATTGAGTTTGAAAACTATGTGTTGGATTGATGAAAAATTATGCAGTATCGCCTGAGATTTTCTTAACTAGGAGCAGCTTCATGAAATGGTGGGAAGAGTATAGAAAAATTAAGGGAACTTCTTATAGTTTGCGTCTCGCTAACTTAATGAATAATGTTGAGAATAACAACAAATACACTATTGGCTGCCTAGTGATCACTGAATTTTTATATGATATGAATCACATGTTTCAATATCTATGCGTGTCCCTTAAGGTTATCTTGATTTTTGAGTGGATTTTGTGTTGTCCTTTGCAAGGTCGGCTCAACGAATTTAGGGGCCCTAGGCGAAAGCTTTAAATGGGGCCTTTTATTATATTTAATTATAAATTTATATATTTTTTTTCAATTAAAATTAATTTTTCTTACTTTTTGAGAGGCAAAATTACTAATTAAATTTTTGTATTCAAGTTCCACTAACATTTTCTTTTCAATTGATAATATGGCTAATCTACTCAATCTTTCTTGTGACATAGTTAACTAGAATAAAAAAAAAAAAAAATTACAATTTAACACAATTTATAATAAAAAAAACTACAATTTAACTAGAATAATATAAATTTAATGTATAAAACAATAGAACCTGGTTTATCAAAAGCACAATTGTAGCTTTACTTCATATGATCACTTTACACTTTAAACATGCACAAAAAATTAAAATTAATATTAATACACAGTAAATTATTCTAACTTTATAGTTTTGTTATCAATACCCTTTTTTTTTTTTTTTTTGGTAGCAGTAAGCCTTTTTTTAAGCAAGGACTCAACTTGATCCACTAAGACTAAAGCCAGCCCCTCCATGGCTCCATCCCACTAAATCTAATTTCTTAAAAAAAAAATAATAATAATAATAAGAAAAGAAGAAAACAAAACGTGTAAGACTTCTAGAGAATCTAAGACTTCTATAGCCATTAACTTTTAAGTGGGCCCATTGACTAATGACCATTTGATTCTATAGCCTTCTAGAGAAATCTAAATTTAAGAGAACAAACCAAAAATAAAAAAGTAAAGAGTTTCAGCAACTAAACTAAAGTTCGGCCAAAACCCAAAAAGAAGAAAAAAAAAAAACCCAGCAAGCAGCCAGCAGCAGACTCCTCTTCAAAAAAAAAAAAAAAAAACCAGACACCCAACAGCAAACCATGAAGAAGGCGAAAGAGGCAAAGGAAGAGAAAACAAGAAATGAACCTGAAATGAAGATCTATGAACACACCAAGTCTATTGCCAATAGCAATTGATGAGTAAGCCAACTAAAAGAGTTTTTTTTCCACATTTTTGTGTTAGTACCACATTTTTGTTTCTCTAGAAAATAAAAAGAGAGAATATCTAAGTGCACACTTTCCTTCAATTATGTCTATAATAAATTGTAATTTTTTTTTTACAAACAAAGTTATCTAGATATTTTGGAATATTTGGCAGGAATTGTAATATTTATTGTTAGAAATAAAATGTGTTGTAATATAATAACTAAACATATTCATTAGTTTGGTAGTGAGTTATAACATTAGAATGAAAGTATGAAACTTAACATTTATTTTATGAAATTTCTTACTCATACAATTATATTTTCTTAAAAATTGTTATTTTTAAATTTAAGATAGATATATTTTATTTTTTATGATATTTCATTTTTATAATTGTTAGATGTATATGGAAAGTTTGTTTTCTTGGAAATATATTAAGTTTTGAAATTATTGTACTTACTAAGGAATAGCTAATACAACCTTTTAAAGAGAAATAGTTATTCCTCATTTTGAAGAATAGCTGTTCGTAAGGAATGATTATTCCTCGTAATAAAAATATAACCAAACTAATGAATAACTAAACCATAGGAATAACTATTACATTACAACACCTATTACATTCTACCAAACATGCCCTAAGTGTATGCAGTCTCCCCGTCTCACATGCACCAAGTTATTATAGGAAGGAATTCCATGAGAGTGGCTCCAAAATGTTGGCGGACATCATTTTTTCAATTTTTTGAATTATTATAAAATTTTCATGTTTTTCCTTTGCCATTTTTGGGTTCGATACTTGGATGTGAGTGGATGAAAACACTTCTAGTCATCATTATTAAAGCAATCGTTTTTGGGCCAGGCATTGTCTATCCTTCTCTCTTAGCAAGGAAAGGCCAAACTATATCATTGAAAAATTGGGCATAATTCTCTTCAACAAGACCATTCATGATTTGCTAATATTTCTACATTTTTCAACAAAAGTCAAAATAGGATTTAGAGAGTGAAGGAGCAATTATTCAATATCACATTAATGATAAGGTACATACAATAAAAATTGTAATATAGTTAGGTGAAGGGAGGATGTAGAAAAATTTGAAAAAACATTATTTTCGTTACAAGGTTTTTGTTAAGGAGATAAAGAAAAAAGAAAGGGAAAAAAAAAATGTTTTGGGTTCAATTCCTTTTTATTACATGGCAGGAATAAAGTAGCTTACATATACCTCAATTGGTAAACCTTTTTTTTTTTTTTTTTTTGAGAAACAATTGGTATAGTTTTTTGTTGTCAAATAAAAATGTTAGGACATATGTGTTTCATTTTGTTTTGAACATATATCATTCTTTTATGTAATTGGCTTATTCTTTGACAAAACGCACTCAACTTGTATTTGGGTAGTTCTAGGATGATTTTAATACTTTAAGAAACAAAGTTTCAAGATCAAGTGTTAAAGCCATGCAAGTTGTCCAAGATTCAAGTTAAGAAGTGCCATATTTTAAAGCTCGACACTTGGCTCGACAGCTGCATCTATCGAGCTTTAAGAAGTTGTTCAGCCCCAAGGCTCGACAACTGCTCAACAACACTTCAACACCTTTAGCTGTCAAGATTTAAGAAAAACAGATTCTGAGTTTTATTTTTTATTCTAATCCGTAGATGTGTCTTTAAGACTTCTTTTCTTCTAACCCTAGACATAGAAAAGGATTATTTTAAAGGCCGTCAAAGTACACAAGTTGCACAAGTATTGAGAAACTCTTGTTCAAGCAATTTGTGACCTGAGACAAAATTCTTGCCCTAGTTCATCTCTCTTGTGAAGAAGTTGCTGTGTAATGTGCACCGTAGGGTTTTATAACCAAGCGTCTTCTTGATCTTCATCATGTGGATGAATTGAAGAACTTTGCAGCTAACAACTTTCTCTAGTTGGTGATTGAAGTCGCGTACTAAGATCCGTGCAATTGGTTAGTCACATACTTGGGAGCCGTGCATCAAAAGGAGAAATTGTCACTACAGAACAAGTCTAATTGGATATTGGGGTAAGGGTTCAACTGTAGGTTAGTAAGGTACTTGGGATTCCTTTACTTGTAATCGCTTGTTGTGATAATAGTGAAAGTTCGGGACTGGTGACCTTAAAATCACCCGATGGGGTTTTTGTCATGTAGGTTTTCCCCATTCGTAAACAAATCATTGTGTCATTTAATTTCCGCTGCATACTTTAGTTTATTGGTGATTTGTTTGTGCTACCACGCAATTTGCATGTTAATTTGATTAACTAATAACTTGACTAATTAATCAATTTAATTCATCACAAAGGATCAACGCGTTTGTGGTCTTTCAAAAAAATCTAGAGTTCAAATCATGCTTAAACCAAAAGATAATTGGTGTTTTGATCTAATAATAAAAAAAATTATCATAGAGTAGACATTATAAATTAAAATTCTACAGTATCTATTAAAAATGGTAGGAGGAAATATAACAAACTTATTTTTGAATTTTACATAAGTCAAATTAGTACCACAAGCCTTGTGTGCTATCTTTTTTTCGTTCTTTTATTCATAATTATTAAATCTGTACCAAACCACCAATTAAACCGTAAAACCCATGAACCAAAGTATTATCAGTATGCTTTGGTGTAAAATACAGGATATGCAATGACCCATTCTCAAATTGTGTAAACTGACAGATTGGACGGGTTAATCATTTTAACCCGTGGATAAAATAAATTGTGTATCTATGAAAAAAGACTAAATTGAACTACAAAAGTCACTAAACCGTCAGAAGTTTGAAGTTTGAAGACTCTAAACCGATTACTAAACTACTAAAGATTAAAAAGATAAACTGATAAATACATAAAGTGATAAAGATTAAAGACTAAAGAGATAAAGTAAGAGTTGTGCCATGAGATGACAGTTGAGAGATGAGATTAAAGAGATAAAGAGATAGTGATGAGAGAGATACAGGGATAGTGATAAAATTATAGAAGTAGGTGATAAAGTGATGAACATAAAAAATAAAAGACAAAAATGGAAGAATTTTTACACTAAGTGTTTGTTTGGGAACAGTTTATTTAGCTAAAACTGAAATTTTTTTGCTAAAAGAATTATAAATAAAGCTAAAACGTAACTGAAATAGTATAGTGGGCCCTATAAATAATACTAAAAAGTGCAATGGGCTCATGAATAGTAACAAAAATAAGAGTCAAAATTTGTCAAACTAAAAAAGTTAAAAAGTTATTGGATGATTTAC
The DNA here is from genome assembly GCA_032878915.1 of Castanopsis chinensis. Taxonomy (NCBI): domain Eukaryota; kingdom Viridiplantae; phylum Streptophyta; class Magnoliopsida; order Fagales; family Fagaceae; genus Castanopsis; species Castanopsis chinensis. Next base: position 2,889,304 of record JAVQMG010000121.1, read on the forward strand.
ATGAATGAATACTCTCTAACTTCATGTCATATAATGTAATTTTTTTTTGTGATAATTTTTTAATTTACATAAACAGAATATTTTATTTTATTTTAGTTGTTTTTTATAATTATAAAATAAATTATTTAATTCATTAATAAACCTACAATTCAACGAATGAACCACTGGTTGAACCAAATAAACAATAAACCAATTTTTTAGCTAGGTCAACTTCTGGTACAATTTTGATAACGATGCTTTTATTACCTTTCTTTTTCCCCCTCCAATAAAATAGATTTCTCAATAAGGTGCATGTCTAAGATGTACCTTATAGTAGTTTTGCAAAGAACATGCTTTTATAAAAGTGTTTTTTTTTTTTTTTTTGTTAAATATAATTGGTATACAAGAAGTATCAAAGAAGAAAAAGGGTGGAAAACTGGTAATGGATGCATTGCATGCCATGAAGGCTTGGGGAGACATAGGGCCTTGTTTAGGAGAAATTATTAGGTCTATTGGAAAACGACTGAGGTGATCATCCCTGGTCTTTCTAACCAATAAAACATTGTTATTCATGCAAATATGACATCACTTTGTGATTTTTTATTTATTGTATTGATTAGGAAGCTAACTCATATATTTGCATAAATGGCATCATCTATATCTATATTATATATCTAAAAACTGAAACGTTGCATTTATTGTTTCTACGCTCCTATCAAGTTACCTCATCCTCCACGTCATTGCCATATCATTATTTTTTTATATTTATTTTTTACTTATAATTTTTTTGACATTATGAAATATGTAAATATATTGGTTTTACAAATTCATCTTAGGCAGTTTTAACTTTACATATTTATCTACTTTAATTTTAATGATATAACTAAGTATCGTCTATACATATTCCTCTTAGACAGTTTTAACTTTATGTATAATTTTGTCCATTTATCTTCCTTTATTTTGTGTCTTCTTATTCTCATATTCTTACTATAAATTTGTCACTCTCTCCCATTTTATGCATATTTTATTTTCCCACACAAAAAGGTCATCTCTCTCTCATTTTTTTTTTATATATTTTTGTTGGATTTTTTTATGAAGTTTGTACACCCATTGTCCTATTGTTGACTACTTCATATGTGTTCCTTGGTGCAAGTTTTTTTTTTTTTTTTTATCATTTTATTTGCAACACTAAACACTTCTAATGTCGTTGACAAGATTTGGGGGGAAACTATATTATAATATGTTCATATTTTGTGTTATTGCTAGGTTTTAGTTTATTTGGAAAATAGCAGGATAGTTTGGATAGTAGGATGAAGAACAGTTAGTGCAGTTGAAGAATTAAGATGGTCTTTATGCAGTTTTCTTTCACTATTTATAAATATATTGTTTAACAGATTAACACCAAATTGTTATATCTTTATTATATGATGTTTTTAGATGCATGAATAATTGTTTTTAAGCATTTACAAATATTTTGTATTGCTCATCTTCCTTATCTCATTAGTGTATTTTTTGAGAATTTTAAGAAAACAAATTCAATTTTGAGTTTAAAATTATTTGTTTGTCTATTTATTTTCGCATGTTGGATTAGATGTTAGATTAGATTATGACAATATTAACACAATATTTGGCTTGATTACAATCATTATGTATAATAGAGTAAAATTTTTAAATTTGATTATGCATTGAATATTTGGCTTGATCACATCACATTTGATATGTTTTACACATTTGGGAGAATGAATTTGACTTTGATGTGAGTTTTATATTTTACCTTCCTTTTTTATTTGAATTGTAGTTTTGTTGAATTTTATAAAAAAATTTTATATGTTTCTCGGTGATTTTGATTTTATGGTAGAAAAAATTGGATTTGAAAAAGTTTTTTTAAAACTAAAAAATAATTTCCAAATTTTAGTTACTTTTTAATGATACACAAAATGTTATAAATAATTTTTATTATAAAAATTAATATTTTTTTCAACCTTGTGAATTCCTGAGAAAAATTATATTGTTTTCATTTTGGTATAAAAAAACTATATATTATATTTGTAATTGTCACTATAACAAATAAAAATATGATTATAAAATATATTACTATTTATTAAATTAGTCCAAACTGCTAAAATAAATTTAATGAGACCACACTAAAAATATTATCACGCACAATGCACGAGATCTGCGACCAGTTTTATTGATTTGGAGAACTATTTCAACAGTCCTTCAGGTGGGCTTAATAATTTCTTCTCTGGTAGAGACAGAGAAGGAGGGGTGAGATAATGATGTAGTATGTCTAACTAATTCAAAATCAATGCTAATCATTAAATTCATTTATGTGGCTCATTCATAAAATATGTGAAAATTTAACGAATATCCTAAACCTATTAGTTTATGAATTATTTTAAGAAGCCTTTTATGGGGAAAACAATAACTAAATTTTTTTTATAGTTTTTATAATCCCCATAGTGATATTAAAATTTTACTAAAATTGTCCATTAACAAATTTCCTAAGACACTTAGAGACCCATAAAATATTTAAAAGCCACTTTTCAATTTTCTCTCATTTTCCTTAATTACTAAAAAAAAATTAAAAACCTTTATCAAGAGTTGTAGGTTTAATAGTCCACAGTAAAAGCTATGATTCAACGACCATGATAGTCTTTGATATTGCCCAGTACTTTTAGTACCTGTTTGGTAGTGGTGCTCAAGTATTGTTGTTCAAAATGATGAAAAACTGCTGTTTAAAAAGTGTTGCGAAAATACGTATTTAAAATACTCATAATTCAAAAAATGTATTTAGTATCATGTTTCAAATAACATGTTTTAAAATATGAAAAAAAATATAATTGTGTATTTGGTATGTGTATGTATTTTTTTAAAAACAAGTAAGGAAAATAATGCTATTTTATTTAATCAGAGAGAAAAAAAAAAGAAAAAAAAAAAGAAAAAAGAGAAGGACAAAGTGGTGGGCTCATAGGAAAAAAAAGTTTAGCCTTGTCAATGGGTCTGACAATCCTGTTTACAAAAAGACCACTTAGCATCGTTACTTTAAAACTAAAAGCTGGTATAGTAAGTTTTCAAAATACATGTTTTAAACATTTTAAATTAAAAACTGTAATTGAAACACTTTTTATTAAAAAAAAAATCCTACCAAAAATAGTTTTCTTTTTGAGGTCCACAATTTTCAATTTTAAACACTAAAATTTGTTGTTTGAAAGTCCCCAAGGGGCTTAAAAGTTTCTCACAACAAAAAATAGAAATAATAGAAAAGTTTAAAATTTGAAGTCTAGAGGAGAGCCCGGACTATTCTAGCACGTGTTTGCACTTCGCTGAATGATGATGTCCGTTTTATTCTTAACGCGTAGGAATAAAAATATTCTGTGGCTAACACTTTCTCGGGACTTTAGAGTTTTTACTCGTATGATTCTACGAAATTTCTCGTGGGACCATCAACCATGGATAATGGATTTGTTAATTGTTAGCAAAGATTGGCATAAGCTAAATTCTCCCATTGTTATTACTCAGAAGACTCAAAGTTTTCTATACACACCTAAGCTGATCTAATTACAAAGCTTCTAATCATGCATTTCTTTTTCTTTCTTGAGATGTTAGGCTTTGTAACTTAGTTCCCTCTCTCTCTCATTTTTTTTCTTGACCAAGAAATTCACTTTTTTTTCTTGGTTTCAGATTTAGCACTGGGTTATATATAAGTTACAATAACATATAATATTATAGCCTTATTAGTTTCAAAATTTTTCGACTGGTTAAGTGTGTACTTCCCTTCAAACATGTGTGGTATTTAGAAGTCATTACCCAATAATTTGTAAATTAATATGGGCATCATCTTGGATGTGAGTAGAGGAAAACACTTGTTAGTCATCGTTACCAAAGGAATAGTTTCTTGACTTTGTTTATTCTTCCCCCTCTGCAAGGAAAGGACACTGTAACTGTATACCATTGAAATAGTGATAACCTCAGCAAGTATATTCATTATTTGCGAATTCTACATGCGTCAATAAAAGTTAAAATAAGATTTTGAGAGTGAAAGGAGAAATTCAATTCAAGTATATTCCCCTTCTTATTATTTTACTTTTTTTTTTTTCTATAATTCACGATTTCAAAATGAAATAATATATATACATATATATATATAGATATATATATATATATATATATATATATAGTATATATGAAAATCAAGGGCAAGATGAGTCACACTTATATATTCTTTGGAGTAGGTTCTAAATTTTGGATTCAACTAACTTTGGGTGGGACAAGATGAGTCACACGTGTGGAGTTTACTCCTTTGTGATAGGTTCTAAATTTCTAAGATTGACAACTAACTTTTGTACGGGACAAGTAGAGGTAGGATTCAAGGAAGATGTGAAAAAAGAAAAAATTTCCTTAATTTGAAGTTTTGGCTGGAGAGAGATAAAGTGAGAGGAAAGAAAATTCTTCTGTTAAATTTTTATTATATCTTTGTGTAAATTTGTTCTTAATAAATTGTAAGAGTGACAGATTAATTTTTGAAAAAAAAAATGTAGGAGTGAAAATTTCAAATTTACTTATTCAAATTATTCTCTCTCTATTTTTCCAACCAAGTTACATTAATAACAGAGAATGAAAGATGATGGACTCTCACAAATCTAGGTTCATCCATCCCCTACTTCTTTTCTTCACTATAAAATTTTTTAAGAAACGATAACCCATCTTTAATTTTTCTTCAACCCTAGTATATATATCCTTCCACTTTATCCCACACCAAATGCATAGTTATTAGATAAGAAAAATTCCACGAACCTAGTGACTAGTAAGTAAGGGCGTGTATGGGTCAGGTTGGATTAGGTTAAAGAGTTTTTTCAACCCAACCCACCACAGTGGATTAAAAAAAATCCAACCCAACCCAACCCAACCCATTACAGGGCTCCAGCTCATGTGAACCGAGTTGGGTCTGGTTAGACCCATGGGTTGGAAACTTTTTTTTTTAGTTACTATTGTTATTATTATTAAATTGAGCATTAGAACAACACAACCACAAATTAGAACAAATCTATAACCAACTAATCATGAGTATAACACCAAACAAATACAAACTATATGGGAAGAATTTAGGGTTTGGATTTTACTTAGGAGGAGGGGCAAACAAGTAAATAACAAAATTATATAATATATTTTTAAAATTTTTAAAAATGTATTAAATAGAGGTGAGTCGGGTTAGGTTAGACGAATTTGTAAATCTAATGACTCAAACTCAATCCGACCTAATATAAAAAAAAATATTTATATAACCCAATCCAACTCAATAACCCTTAAAAACAGTCGATTTTGACAGCTTGGCAAGTTCACTGCACACTCCTACTAGTGAGGTCAAAATGCTAATGATGAATGGAGTCCTTTATTGTTTTTTTAATTATCAAGATAAAAGCTTTAATTTAATAAACTAGAATTTGTATACAAGAAGTGTGGCCATGTGTATCACATTTCACATTTCACACAAACACGCACAAACATTTCACACACACACGCACACACACAAAAGAATAAGTCCATGAACATAACTTTTTTAACAATTTGCTGAAATAATCAACAAATAATAAAGATGTAATTGAGAATTCAGCATGTTTGGGAAAGATGTGTACTCATAGCAAGAATGTCGGCAGAGCCATTAATTTCCCTCTAGCATAGGCCTGGACCTCAGAATGACATTTTTTTTAAAGAAGATTCCCGACAAAATACCAAGCGGAATGCATAAATGGAGACTCTCCATTTCATTATCCGGATCCCACTACACGGCCTTGAGAGTGCCATTTTTTCTTCCTAACTCCTAAGAACATTATTTCAAACTTCCGAGTGTAAAGCATGGACGATTAGTTATACTGTAATTCTCTCAAAAAAAAAAAAAAATTTAAGAGTGTAATTCAAGTATAATATATTATATTAAGCACATATTGAAATAGCTAAGGCTATGATCCAGCGATCATTATGTTCTCTGATATGGCCCAGTGCAGTCCTTAAAGTCTAAAGGGTCTGGACCATATTGTTTGCTGATGTCTGTTTTATTCTTCACGCGTGGAAAAATTCGGTAGAGCATATACCCTTCAAATTTTACCTTCGCCTCTGGTTCTACTTCATTTCTAGGAATTTTCTACAGAGACCCGGCACCAAAGATTGGCATATATATATGTAACTCTCAATCATTGTTATAAACTTATAACTCAGAAGACAAAATTTCTTGACCAGAGAGTGACCAAATTAATTCAGTGAAAACTTAAGGCATTTCTTCTTCTCCTTTTTTATAATTGTTTGGTTTTGTTCTCTCTCACAATTTGTTTCTTGACCATGAAATTCACTTCTTTCTTTCTATTACACTTTATACCTAAGCAGATCCAACGAAGCCCCAGAGACAGACCAAATTAATTTATCTGGTAAGTGAAAACCCAATGCATTTGTTTTCCTTTTTTTAGTTGTTTGGTTTTGTTCGCTCTCACAATTTGTTTCTTGACCAAAAAATTTACTTCTTTAACATTGATCCATCACCATTTCTGATCTATTGTTTTCTTTGATTCTTGGTTGCAGATTTAGCATTGGGTTATAAATTATAACAGCATCTACAGCCTTAGTTTCAAAATTTTGAGACTGGTTATGGGTCCTTCACGAATATTTAGCAGTGGCCCAGAATTGGCAAACTTCGTGGTCAGCTCTGGTGTCCTGAACCAATCCTTGGCAACAGTTCAGGACCTCCATGGAGAAATAATCAATCAAAATGAACACCCACTAAGACACAAAGTTTCTCAGCAACCAAACTGTACCATCATAGCTTTTTCTACTTTGCCTGCTTGTGGCAAAGACTATATTCAGGAAAGAGGAGATTTGGTTTCATCATCAACTCTAAAGAAGTCTTTTCCGCTCTTCAGTTTTCTGAGCACCAAAACCAACCCAGATTTCTCCATTAACAAAGCTGCACTTGAGCTTTTTGCCTCCATCTGCCACAGGCTCCCCACCTTGAAATCTCAGGTAACTCCATCGCCTGAAAATTCTTTCTTTTTATTCTGTTTTGTTACATAGTACTTACTACTTAGCTTGGCGAAAGCTTAAGCGTGAACATGACTGTGGTTGACTAAGTCAATGGTCAAACAGCTTTAACAACTTCTCTCTGAACAACTTCTAATTTCCTAGAAGGTTCATTTTTTTTTTCCACCTAAAAAGTTCCATAGAGATGTGTATATATATATATATATATATATGCAGTGCAGTCGGTTTTTGTGGCCGCTTCTACACTACACTGGAATCTTCAGTTTTCTAAAACCCAAGCCACCGCCACGCCTGAGGAACGGTTCTCCGAAAACCTCGATGGCGGTTTCAGTCGACGTGGTGGTTAGTGTCCACCTGTCTATCGCACACACACACACAGAAAGAGAGATCTAAATTCTAAAACCAAAATCAAACCCAAAAAACTCAAAGATTCAAACCACAAATCAATACTAAAATCAAATCTAAATATCAAAAGATTCAAAACCCATTACAAACCCATATATTAAAACCCATTACAAACCATCTGTCTGAGCTGAGTGATGGAGTGAGTGGAGTCTGAAAGACTGAGACCAAAAGTATAAAAATAGAGAAAAAGAGACAAGTTAGTGTGTTAGACAATTGGGTACGTGTGTGGCTGAGAGTAAATAAGAAAAAAAAAATCTTATACAGTGACTTAAAACACTAACCAAATACGACATTGTTGTTGTTGTTTTTTTTTTTTTTTTTTTTAAATGCAAGACAATTAGACAAGACCTAAGTGAGACTATTCAGACTTTAGGACTGACACACGCTAACATTTTTAATTTATTGATAGGCTTATTTCTTTTGACTTCACATGCGGGTGAGAAAGAAACAAAGCACGGCGTGCTCATCAAAAAAAAAAAAAAAAAAAAAAAAAAAAACAAAAACACAAAACACAAAACAAAACAAAATTGAGAGATTGAGCACGACATGCTCAGCATGCCATATATTTTTAAACAAAACAAGAGCCACGGTGTGACAAACTGAGAGCACATCTCAGTTAAAAAAAAAACAAAATTATATATATATATATATATATATATATATTAAACATACTCGGTGCGGTTCGATTCTCGACGGTGTGTACATCTTGGCGCCGACGGCCGCACCGGTCTGACGTTGAAACTAAAAAGATGCCACCGACCACCGTGCCGAAAACCATCGATGGAGCTCTAAAGGGGACAAATTAGTGCATTCAAACCAGTTTCAGTTGGTGCCGGTAGATAGTCGAACAAGCCTAACAATTACTAATCACTAGAATGTTACTTTGTCTGTTTGACCAAAACTAAAATGGAGTCGTTATTACTTGCTACTCACTTTTCAAGTCATTATTATTGTTATTGTTATTGTTAATATTAGGATCAGGTTAATTATTCATATTAAGGTCCGGTTAATGTATGTTCTTACAGTATACATTATTCATTCATTTTAGAAAAAAATTTATGGAGAATTGAAAAAATTGTACTATCACACACTCTTGGTGCAATGGTCACTCCACAAATATAAGTGTTTGTGAGGTGTGGGGAGTAAGGACCAAGATTCAAGTCTTCAGGAAGGAGTTTCATACACATATATACTAAATTAATTTTACATTTTTTTCATAAAAATTTTCTCAAAATGAGTTATTAATGTATATTCTAAGGTCATATGTTAGTAAAACTCTTAATAATAATAATAATAATAATAATATTAATATTAATATTAATATTAATATTAATATTAATAATAATAAAATTTTATTATTATTATTATTATGGTTTTGAATATAAAAATATCGCAAATATAAGAAAATTCTAACGAAAACCATATCTTGTTAGTATTTGAGATTTCAACCAATATTTTTTATGATATTTTTATATAATTATTTTATTAAAACAAATTTTTAGATTTAAAATATATATTGTGAGGGATTTTTTACCCAGCAACATTAGAAGGAGTTTGTTCGCTTTAGGTTGCCAGGCCCTCACGAATTTGTCCTCTAGAGACGTGGAGACAAGGCCCAGTGGAGTGCAAGAGTCCCACATCGCCTAGAGTACCCTCCCACTAGCGCTTTATATGCTTCTGGAGCTTGCACTAGTGTACCACTCCCGCACATGGCCCTTTTAATGTGAGGGATTTTTTACCCAGCAACATTAGAAGGAGTTTGTTCGCTTTAGGTTGCCAGGCCCTCATGAATTTGTCCTCTAGAGTGGTACACTAGTGCAAGCTCCAGAAGCATATAAAGCGCTAGTGGGAGGGTACTCTAGGCGATGTGGGACTCTTGCGCTCCACTGGGCCTTGTCTCCACGTCTCTAGAGGACAAATTCGTGAGGGCCTGGCAACCTAAAGCGAACAAACTCCTTCTAATGTTGCTGGGTAAAAAATCCCTCACACACACATATATATATATATATATATATATATATTTATATATATAGTGGGAGTTGGGAGTTCAAGCTACACTTGATGTAACTTTAAGTAATGGTACACTACTCAATATTTTTTAATTAGATTTTAATTTTGATAAATTCACTACTAGATTACATTACTTCTTTTTTTTATATTCTCAATCCTTACAAAATTTAAATATAGTCCAAAATCAATAATCATGTCATCAATTATTTGTTTAAATTTAATTTTTTGTAGTTTAAAATAATCTATAAAGTATGAGTTTATGGTTCGAATAATAAATTATAATATGGTTTTCAGACTTGGACCGTTCATTGAACCGTAAAAGGAAAATGTTCAAGGTTTTTGAGGTTGAACCGTGATAATGTCATAATTAATTTAATAATTATTTTAAATATAAATAAATACATTAAATTAGTAAAAATAGAAAAATTAACTAAAATAGTCTCCAAATAAATATGAGATTTATCTTTCAAATATATTTTTCATATCATAATTTTCATAAGACAAATAGAAAATATTAAATATTAAGAAAACTTAATAAATAAACAAACAAATAAGTATATAACAATATTATAATAGATGATATAATGAGTATAACAACACTGTTGTAGTAACCAACTAGTAAACTACCGCTATCAATTTTTTCATAAAAAAAAAAAAAAAAAAAAAAAAAACCAGTGTCAAATTTAAATCTAACATTAAAATATTATTAAAACATGAGAGCTTAGAAAGCTTAAAGTTGTAGTACTGTAGTAGCAGTGGTGGTACACTGGTACTGTAAAGTCCGTAATACACTAATGTAATATCAATAAAGATAAAAACTAAATATAATAATCAATAAATACATCAATTTATGTGGTCTGCGGTGATACACGAGGGCTAGCATTTTTTACAAAGCATATACTACTTTACATCTTTAACCAACAAAGAAAGACTTCAATAAAGTTCAAACAAAAGAGAGATCATCTAAGGTTCTCAGGGAGATGGGTTGGTTTTCCTTCTCCTCTCTTTGTAGAATAGCTCGCCCTTCTCTGTGAGAAGGACGTGCCGTTCTCTCTAGTAATCAATATTACTAGGAGGGCTCTGTTTTTGTCTGGTGTATAGTGTGGAGGGTAGTGTGGTGACCATCACTTGTGGGGCATGGAAGATTTGGCATTGCGGTGGAAGAAGTTATCTTTGTCTTAAGTGGAGGGAAAGAGATGTCATTTATCAAAGGATAAAAAGCCATTGGAGCATGTGCTTCCTGCGAAGTTTTTTACATAGAGATCAATCAACGTAGAGGTTGTGGCAAGGACGTTTAGACCAATCAGGCGTACAAAGCGTAAGTTTGAGGTCAGCCTGGTGGATAACAATATTCTTCTAATAGCGTTTAAGTTGGAGACAGATAAGAGAAGGTCCTTCAAGGGGAACAATGGGTCTTTGATAGACACTTGGTAGTTTTGCAAAGGTTTGACGGGTCTATGCCAGTCCAAGAACTAAGTTTTGATAAAACAAACTTCTGGGTTCAGATTCATAATCTGCCATTCTCCCTAATGACGATGGAAGCTGGGGTTAGCCTTGGGGAGATTTTGGGTATCGTTGCGAAACCAAAGGACCCTGCAGAGATGAAAGGTGGTAACTTCATACGGGTTCGTGTAGCAGTGGACGTTACGAAACCATTGTGTAGAGGTAGAATGATCACATGGGATCACGAAGGAGAAGGGTGAACATACGGAAGAGGAGCAACAGTATGGTCCGTGGCTCAGAGCTCCTCAGTTTAATTCAGCGAGGAAAATGATAGTCGAAGTGCAAGGTTTTGAAAGCCTGGATTCTCACCGGAATCCACCATAGGGTACAGTGGACTGTCGTCCTACATACACCAACAGTTGTTTCAAATTTCCGGATGCACTATGTGATGAATTGACAAGCATGATAAGGAATTTTTGGTGGGTCAGAAGGAAGAAGACAGGAAGATAGCATGGTTAAGTTGGAAGAAAATGTGTGAGCCAAAAAGTAATGGAGGGATGGGTTTCAGGCAACTTAAACAATTTAATTTGGCACTCCTAGCTAAATAGGATTGAAGGCTTCAAACAAAACAAGATTCTTTGGTCTATAGGGTTCTCAAGGCGAAATATTTTCCGAGGTGTGAGTTCGTTGAGGCATCCCTTGGCAACAACCCATCTTTTTCTTGGCGTAGTATCATGTCTGCCCAAAATTTGGTTAGAGAGAGTATAGAGTGGAGAGTTGGTAATGGTACCAATATCTGTATTTGGAGTGATATATGGCTACCCTCATCATCCACATACCAAGTTGCCTCACCCAGACAATTTTTGCACCAAGATATAAGGGAAGTGAGTTGATTGATCATGCTATGGCAAGCTGGAAAATAGACATCCTTGATGCCTTGTTTTTACCCCATGAAGCCGATGTTATAAAAGGAATCTCGCATAGCTCTCGTCTTCCTACAGATAAGTTGATTTGGGCTGAGGAACTTAATGGAAATTTAGTGTAAAGAGTGCTTATAGGGTGGCAATGCGGCTATCCAAATCTACCAACCAAGGAACAAGTTCAAATAGGAGGTACCTACGCCTGTTTTGGAAGAAAATATGGGATTTATCCTTGCCACACAAAGTCCGCCATTGTGCATGGCGGGCATGCAGAGATATACTTCCTACGAAGGTCAATCTTATGCGTCGTAATGTGGTAAAAGATTAGTTTTGTGATGACTGGAAGATGGAGTTTGAGACGACTGGTCATTTGTTTTGGACAAGCCCAAGAGCTTGAGAGGTATGGTCTTGTTCGAAAATAGTGATGAAGTCGTGCCATGAAGGAGTGCATTCATTCCAGGACATGTTGTGGGACATGGTAGTTGGGGATTGCTTTGATGAGGATGTGACAGCAAATGTGGTTTGCATTGCATCAGCTATGTGGCATAACAGGAATGAAGTCCGAAATGGTGGGAAGTGAAGGAACGGCAAGGAGCTAGTGAGTTGGGCTTCTCAATATATGAAGGATTACAAGGCAGCTAACAAGTGCATGGGGACCATAATAACACGGGATGAGGTCAGAGCTACATGGGTTCCACCACTAGTACATGGCTTTAAAGTGAATGTTGATGAGGCGGTTTTCAAGGGTCAACAAACAGCGGGTGTTGGTGTGCTTATTTGAGATAACAAGGGTCAGCTTGAGGCTGCATTGAGTAAGAAGATAAAAGCTTCATTGGGTGTTGTTGAGGCAGAGGCTATGGCCTATGAAGCTAGGTTAATGTTTGCAAAGGACATAGACATTCAAGATTTTATTGTTGAAGGTGACTCACTTGTTATCCACCAGGCCTTATGCGAAGCATCTACCCCGCCTTCCTCTATTGCTGCAGTAGTGCAAGGGATACGAGACCTATGTAGGGAATTTCGTGGGGTCGAGTCTTCTTATGTTAGGAGACAGGGTAATAGACCTGCCCACCTACTAGCTAAACAATGCTTCTAATGTTGCTGACTTCAATGCTTGGATTGAAGAAAATCCTTGCTTTCTAGAGCAAGCTCTTATCCATGATGTAACAGTTTCATTACCCTCTTAATACCATTTTTAGTCTTCCTATCAAAAAAATAAAAAAAAAAGAGATCATCTTAGCAAAAAAGAGAGAAAGCAACATAGTGAGAAAAAGCAAGTATTTCACTGGTTTAGAGAGATCCAATCATCGGTCATCAACTGGAGGCAACAGTAGACGACAACGCCAAAAAGGATAGAAGCTTTGACTGGCATCTGGAGACTTATGGAGGATATTATCAAAGATTTGACTGAGCTAAGGAGTGCGGTGGCTGACAAGGGAGAGAGGCGATCTGAGGCAAGGGAAGGTCCGTGAGAACCATATGGTCCGACCATAATTCTCATAGGTCCTTGCTTTTTTCCCATAAAGCGGTTCTTGAAGTAAAAAAACCGCAAAACTGAGAGGTTCGGTTTTCTCGGTCGTACGGTTCGGTCCGGGTTTCAAAAACATGATTTAGAATGAAAATTTGCATATATGTTAAGAATATATAAAATATGTAACTTGAACTCAACCCATATATTGGATACCACTATATAGTTTCAAATATTTATGATATTTTGCAAGTATTTTCTAATAAATATGTATTTTAAATATGAAATATCAAAATACATACTTATGAACCCTATTTTAAGATATCTTTTTTCTAATGTAAATTTATTATAGTTTTCTGTTTGATATGAAATTGATGTCCTAATTCTATTTTAAGATATTGAAAACTCTTTTCTGAGTTCAAAAAGAATTTTCTATTGTGGATAGGGATGGCAATTCCCCCCCCCCCCCTCCCCTCCCCTCCCCTCCTTGCCCTTTACTAGTTTTCCCCACCCTGCAAAGGTGGTGGGGCAAGGATGGGGCAAGATTTTAGCCCCGCACCATGAAGCGGGACAGGGATGGGTTTAGACTTTTTAAACCCGCCTCGCCCAGCCCTATGTTTCTAAGGGTTATAATTGTAAATTTTTCATATCCCAAAACCCTATTATTTAAACAAACATATTAATATTAGCTTATTTTATTCTACCCAATGTGATTTTTTGCCTTTATTTTGTCATGTGTTACACTATAAGATTTTTTTATTTATTTTTATGATTTCCTTGTTAAACACTTGGACATATAATTCAATTTTTTCTAAAAATTGATTTGATTTGATGGGGATAAATTTAGTTGTAATTTCAAGTATATTTTTATTAATGAAATATGTTTCATTAAAAAAATTGTACTAACTATAGGGCAAATTAACAAAAAATAGATTTTTACGACATGGGGTGGGCCCTAAGGGGCGGGGATGGGTGAGAAAATTTTCCCCGTCATGTAGGGCAGGGCAGGGCGTGGCAGGGATGGGGCAAGACAAAATCTTGCGGGGCTAGGGCAAAGACCCCATCCTTCAGACCTGCCCCACCCCATTGCCATCCCTAATTATGGATACCAAAATAATATGATATCTGATATCTCAACAAGATTTTTAAAATCATTATTAAATATTTACATGTACAGTATACTTTTTTTATAGGATATTACATATACTCTACTCCGATAAAAAAAAAAAAAATATATATATATATATATACACACACACACATATCACTTTTCTATTTTTATAAATACATATTTTGATATTACATATTTACAAGAATTTTTTTTTTCAAAAAAACTACATTCTTAGTTTCTTTCTCTAAATTTTTTTTATTTTAACCTACATTCTTAGTTTGTGATATATGGTATGGATTATTTATGTAATTTATTCAATTAAAAAATTAAAATATAAAAAATTCAGCATAAAAATAGGAAAAAATACTAAATGAAAGTACATACAGATATGGTTGTCAAAATCGCAATCTGGATCGTAGGATCGTACGATTTTACGATCCCACCTCACTAAAACATTTAAAATTGCACTAGGATTGTAAAAATGGTAGGATCATATGTAGGATCGTGTAGGATCGTATAGGATCGTAGGATCGTATGGGATCCTACCAATTCTACCGATCCTACCAAAACTTCAGTTTTTGGTTTTTTTTTTTTTTTTTAGGGATAAATTTTTGGTTTTGATGAAACTTGAAGGGTTTTTATTTTTCTATGTTGTGATAGAATGACTTTTTATTTTTATTTTTTATAAAATTATGTTACCGTAAGCAAATATTTTCTAGTTTTTAGTTCACTTATAATAAAAATGAAGGAATGCTTCATCATTTCTAAATGAAGAATTTATATTGGCTTTGCTACATTTTAAGCTATAATGTTGTTAAATTTGTTTGATCAATATACTAATTTGTGTTATAATATTACTAAAATGTTTTTCTTATATATAATTTTATTAGTATGCTTGTATTTGTACATTGATTGATTGATTTTTTTTAGCACGCTTTGTAATTGTTACTGAGTGGTATAACTTGAATGGTTGAGTGTGAAA
The DNA here is from genome assembly GCA_032878915.1 of Castanopsis chinensis. NCBI lineage: Eukaryota > Viridiplantae > Streptophyta > Magnoliopsida > Fagales > Fagaceae > Castanopsis > Castanopsis chinensis. The sequence goes on from JAVQMG010000121.1 coordinate 2,904,651, forward strand.
TTGGATCTTTTTTGCAGTTCTACTATACAAATATACAATGTCTACATAGATGATAAAATGGTTGATGATAATTAGGACAGTGGTCATAAAAACCCTATAATGAGAATAATTAAATATTCACTTCGCCTTTATATTAATCTTGCATTTGGATTTCATATTTTAGTTAGCTAGTTTCCATTTGATAACTTATTTTGGATTTTGAACTTGGAACTCAGAACTTGGAAAATATTTCCATATTGTTGATAAATATTTTGGTATTTGGTTGTTAATTAAACATTTATTGAACTTTTTAGATACATTGGGTCAAAACGTAAATATATTTGTTTCGTTAGTATAGACGTAGCAATGTAAGACATGCAAATTACATTATATAATGCAAATCTTTGTTTTTTTATGGATAAATTCATAATTTACTTGATTATTCAACATACAAAGTCATTATCAATGTGTTTTTTGCTATAAATATGAAAACATGTAGGATCTTACGATTTACGATCCGATCCTACGATCCACGATCCTACCTACCTCCCACGATCTTACGTAAGATCCCGATTTTGACAACCTTGCATACAGATATGTTACGGATTTGAATGAAAGTTTTGAGTAAATGAAAAACTATAAGTGTTAAATTACTTTTTTATTATATTCTATATATATATATATATATAGCATATGCTTTTGTTACCTTAGTATAATTTTACAAGATATCGTAAAAAGTAAAAATAAAAAAAAATAAAATAAAAAAAGAGAGACTAATGAGTACGTATTTGGTATCTACTGTTTTTGCCATAAAAAGAAAATGAGTATTTACTAAATATTTTCTCAAGTTTCGGCTTGTTTTCGAGCAAATTAGAAAACTAATTATCATAATATTGTAGTTAAAATAATATTATACTTGTTTATTAATTTATAGCCAGCTAGATTATAATTGAAAATATTAAAAATGTTGATGTTTCATATGATAGTAAAACTTGATTCTTAAGAATAATAATTTGTCTTATTGATAACATAGTAAGATTCTTATGTTAATGCAGATTGACAATTCCAAAGTATTAATTATCACTGGAAACTCATTGGGAGGATCTATTGCCACTCTCTTTACCTTATGGCTGCTAGAAACAATCGATTTTTCAATCACAAAACGTCCACTTTGCATCACTTTTGGTTCACCCCTCATTGGTAATAATGGCCTGCAAAATGCCATACTAAAATACCCAACATGGAACTCTTGTTTTTTGCATGTAGTTTCTGACCAAGATCCAGTCCCAAGAGTCCTAATTTCACCCCACAATCCTCCTGCCACTGAATCGACTTCACAAACAAATGTTTACAAGCCTTTTGGGACTTTTCTCTTGCATTCGGAATCCGGATGTGGTACTTTTGAGGACTCTCAAACCATTTTGGAGTTGTTGATGGCTACCTACTCAATGGGTCCTGGAAATCAAAATCCTAATCAAGTTTTGGAGCTCTACAGAAAGATTGTGGAATTTCTCAATCATAAGGTAATTTGTGGGGATACCACAGGGTTGCTTCAGTGGACTACACCTCCACTACGTGCAAGCATTATTATACAATTAGTAGCAATTGGACTAATGCGACCACAGGTAGCTCAATCACAACTTTTTTTTTTTATCAAATAAAATTACAATGCTTATTTGTGCTATATCTCATTTTAAGGTTCCCATATGATACATGATACACCTAAATGTTGCAATATAAAGAATGAAATGCTCATGACCTATTGTTTTGATATCATGTTAAATTAACAATTGTTCTAGAAGCTTAAACTATTAGGACATGATAAATTTAATCATTTAATCACATACTTCTAACACATCAATCAACAAAGTAATCAAAATTTCTAATATCTCATACATAGCTAAAATTACTACCTTGTAAAATCTTTGCCATTGAGACCTTCCATAATTCCACTTGTAGTCCAACTTATTTTTGAAAGTCATTGCAGCCACAAGGGCAGAACAATGGCCTCGACAATCTGATTACAAAGATAGAGAAACAGGAATTGGAATTGGTAATGTCCAAGCGGCAGGTTTTTAATCCTCCCAAGATGTTGAATGAAATAAAAATAAATATGGCCTTCTTTGAATGGTACAAGAAGTATTTTAAGGAAAAGGGAATTGGATACTATGATAGCTTCAAGAATGGAAGCTCCCAAACTGATATTGAGGTGGTAAAGTTTAAGACAATCCTCACTCATTACTGGGAAGGCGAGGTCGATGAAGCAGAGAAAAAGCCCCAGAGAAAAGGTGCACCCTTTCGTACCGAATGGCTATTTGCGGGAACAAATTTTCAACGTATGATTGAACCACTGGATATAGCTGAATACTACAGTAAGGGTCTAAAAGACTACATAAACCAAGGAAGGCCTAAACATTACAAACAATTGGAGCAATGGCTTAAAGAAACAGAGAAACCTGCAAGCAATCCAAGTCAATTGAAGAAGCAAAACGTGGCTTCTAGTCTAACGGAGGATTCTTGCTTTTGGGCACATGTTGAGGAGGCTCTAATTTCATGCAAATTGTTAAGCAGTAGGGAATCAAGAACTGGGGAGAAAGAATTGTCAAAGCACAACTTGATTGAGTTTGAATACTATGTTTTGAGTTTGATGAAAAACTATGCAGTATCACCTGAGATTTTCTTGCCGCAGAGCAGCTTCATGCGGTGGTGGAAAGAGTATGAGGAAATCATAAGAAAAGGAATTATGGGAGCTTCTTATTATTCACCTTTCACTAACTTAATGAAGAATCGCAGTTACCAAAACTATGCTACTGGCAGCCTAGAGATTCCCTGAATTTGTCTATGTATCAAACATTTCAAATTTATGTGTAATGTGTGCACTTGCTTTCAAACTTGTATGGTATTCTGAAATCATTTCCCAATAAATTGTAGAGACATCATCTTTTTTCCAATAAATTGAGTTGGATACTTGGCTGTATTTGGATGAAAACTCTTTTAGTCATCATTATCAGAGGATTTTTTTTTTTGGGCATTGTTTATTCGTCTCTCTCAGCAAGAAAAGGCCGCTCTATACCATTGAAATAGCCTAGCATAATTCTCCTCCACAAGAACATTCATGATTTGCTAATACTTCTACATTTTTCATTTAATATTCATAATTAGATAGTTGGAAAAATATTGGAAATGTTTTTTTGAGAGATAATTACAATATGTTGCTAACTCCGCAACTCAAACCCTTTCCTCGCTAGATCTCCATGCACAAAGATGCCAATTTAGCTATGTAAAGTTATGATTTATAATTATTTTGTGTTGACTTTAATTCTGTGCCAAATTTGATTGTATTTTTATTCAATCTTTTGTACTATGAATTTTATGTGGGTTTATATTGTAAGGGTTGTGTGATAGAGAGAGAGAGTGTGTGAAGACCCAAGCATTTAAAGACAGAAGAGTTTTAGCGAATAGCTCGCAACTAAGCATCCCATGAAGTGATGCATGTGCCTTGCACATAACTGGAATGCGAAGAGTCATGACAGATGGTGACAGCTGGTTTTCGCGAGTGTCTCGTGGGTAAGGCCTTCCCGCGAGATACCCGCGAAATAGTCTGTTTTGTTATTTTGTCCTATATGCTCCACTACATCTTCATACACACTATATATACTATCATTACCCACATATTGAGTAGAGAGCTTTTCAAAAGAGAAAACCCTAGCCTCAAACCTTTTAAGAGTGTGAGATTGTCATACCCACAATTCTCTACACCTTCTATTGTGGTTTTCCCCTACTCCTACCTCTTCATTTCCAAATCTTTGAGAGGTTGACAGACCAAACACTTACCACACCCATATTGAGTGTCTAGTAAGTTTTTGGTACTGCTAGGAAGCATTGGAAGAAGCCAAGCTTTGGTGGATGCAATCGGGCGCATTGCGGGATCCGGAAAGCTAGACAAGACACGGTTTCGAGAAGCCTTGTTGAAGTAAGAGCTTGGAGGGCTTAGGTGCATTAGGTAGACTAGACTTGAAGGGTCTTTTGCTATTTGTGTATCCCAACTTATTGTTTAGTGGATCGATTTACCGCTTGGAGGACGGCAGTGAGGTTTTTCACCGAGTTCTTCGATTTCCTCTTCGATGACACATCAGAGTGTTATCTTGTATTTGTATCTCTCTTTCCTACTCTTTAGCTTTCATTTTACTGTTGTGCTTAAATTAATATGGCTTAGAGCAGTTGTTTAGTTTGTTTGCTCGCTCATATTTACTCTATTTCGTACTTAGTTTAAGTTAGAGTAAAATCAACCGAGCCGTAATCTTTTAATTTGGGGTCTAAACAACTCTTGTGTTTTTAACAAATCCGAGCATTCAATTGGTATTAGAGCGGGTGCACATGATGTGGTTTCATTACCTAAGTGTGATCTAAAACCGTTTTTGGAATGGATCGGTCACAATCTCTCAATGCTCCACCATTCTTTGATGGGAGCAACTACGCTTTTTGGAAAGTCCATATGAGGGCATTTCTTTGTTCAATGGATGAGTCCATATGGGATTCCATTGAGAATGGGTATGTTAGACCCACAACAGCCAAGTCTAAACGGGACAAGGCAGCACTTGCTTTGGCAAATGCCAATAGCAAAACAATTAATGCTATATTTTGTGGTGTGTCTACTGATGAATTTCACAGGATATCACATGTGAAAACCGCCAAGGAAGCTTGGACGATTCTTGAGACTACCTACGAAGGTACCAAGAAGGTCAAGGACACAAAACTTCTAATGCTTACCACTCGATTTGAAGAGCTTAAGATGAGTGACAATGAGTCATTTGATTCATTCTATGGGAAGCTCAACGAAATCATGATTGCCAAGCTCAATCTCGGTGAAAAAATTGAGGATGCTAAGGTGGTGAGAAAGATCTTAAGATTCTTATCGGAGAGCTACCATGCGAAGGTTACTACTATAAAAGAAAGCAAAGATTTGGATGAGATTAAAATTTAAGAGTTAATTGGATCTCTCCAAACATATGAACTTAGACTGCCTTCTCACAAGCCAAGCAAATCTCTTACACTCAAAACCATCAATGAGAGGATGGACGACTCTTTTGAAGTAGATGATGTACAGAAAGATGTAGCATTCCTTCCAAAGGTGGTAGAAAGGAGTTCAAGAAGAAAGATGGGAAGGACTCTCAATCCCCCCCCCCCCAAGAAGTTGTGTTCTTTGAATGTAATGGCCATGGACACATCAAGAAAGAATATCCCAACTACTTGAGAGGGAAGGGTAAGGAATTTGCCACTACTCTTAGTGACCCCGAAAGCTAAAATTCAGACACGGAAGAAGAGTGTGACAGTGACGAGAACTATAGGGCTTTCATGACAATTACCTTCGTTGAATCTAAGGATGATTTGAGCAATTTGGTAAATGAACTTGATGAGCATTCTGAGGGTGAGGAAGTTGAAGAATCGGAAGATGAATATGTATGCCAAAATGAAGGAAAGGGCAACCTTCAAGAATGATACGATTCTTTGCTAGAAGATTGTGAAAAATATGCTAAGGTTGTGAATCATGCTGTGAGAAAGATGAAGAAGAGCATAAGTGTACTATTGTACAACTTAAAGAGGCAAAATGTGAAGTAGAAGGACTCAAGGGAGAGCTAGTTGAAGCTTACTCTAAAATCAAATTTCTAGAGCTTGAAATAATCCAAGCTAATGTCAAGGTTGAGCGTATCTGTACCAAGAAACTTGACAATGTGTTGTCCTCACATGATAAGACCGGTTTAGGTTATACTGGAGAAGAAAGCTCCAGCAGCAAATCGAAGAAGGAAGTAAGGTTCGTATCAACCAAGAGTGTTGAGAAACTTAAAGAAATGACGCTTGAGATTAAGACCCCTGCTGCTGAGAAGAGAACCAATGGTGTAAGGCCAAAAGATAAAGGAAAGTCATTACCCAAAAATCAAAGGAGGCCTCAAGTGAAGCATGTGTGTCATTATTGTGGCGTAAGGGCACACAAGACCCAACTGTTTCAAGCTTCATGCACTTAAGAAAGCTGATTCCATGCATGGCCAAGAAAGTTCAAAGAAGAAACCAAAGGGAACACAATCTAAGGGAGAAAATGAAGGACATTTCATTGGAGAAGTCATGGAAATGCTGAAGAACATCTCTTTATGCCTTACTAGCTTCACTCTGAGGTTGGAAGGCTATGTTGGTCGTGCACCTGCATTCAAGGCTCACCTAAAACACTCGAAAAGTGTGGGTGAAGAAGGGTATCCATGCATGATTATTTCCTATATCCATGATTCAATTCTTTCAATGTTTAAGGTCATCAGTTCATGCATCATGTCATGCAAAATCTTCTTATGTCATTGCTTCTGATTCATAGCATGTTTCTTTTTCTAGCTGTTTTTGTTTTTATTTTTGTTGATCTTACTTTTCTTACTATGTTTCTGAGTGTGTTGAAAAATTCAAAAACTCATAAAAATTGAAAAATCTTCAAAAATTTTGATCGCTTGTATTGCGTATATCACATGTGAGTTTGGCATAGTACTTTCATACTAATGGCGTAATGCATTTACGAGCTTAGCATGTTTTGTATGCACATTTATCTTTGGAGACAAATCTTAAAATCTATATGTAATTGCTGTAAATTGATCTTCAAGCTTGTCATGAATTATTAGTCAATAGTTTTGTTGGTCTTGATACATGCATAGACTTGTACCTATATTTTTTCTCACATTTTTATGTTTTTGCTTAAAGAGCTTATCAATTGTCAAATCTCAAAAAGGGATATTGAGCTGCAAAAGCCGTCGCATATACTAGTATTTGACTAGGAAAAAGATAAAGTGACTTGTATTGATATGTATGGTGCCTTAAAAAGCTAAAGGCTTACTCACAAAATTGAAATATCAAAAGTTCAGGCATTGATCTCAAAATCAGATGTATTTTATTCAAAAATGATCATATGTTATGTTTTGTAATGGAGCCAAATAAAAGTTTCAAAGTTATGTAATCATTCTTATGAGAGATCATATATGTTCATTTCTATAATTGAGATAGTACATTTAACTTAGTATTAGTTGTGTATGACTTGATTGAATTGATCATTGAAGCTTCACTCTAGACTAAGGACTTTTCCACATTTGATACTCACACACAACACACAAGACTTTGTTCAATGAACGTTTATTTCATTTGTGTGATTGTACATGATCAAATGTGATGTGTATACTCAATTGCTTGTCGATCAAACCCAAAAAGATTTTTGAGTATTTTTATATTTTTTTTGAAAGTGTTTTTATACTTTCATGCTTTTATTTTTTGTTTAAAATGCATTTTTGTGTTTTTCTTCAAAAACTGGTTCAAAGAAATTTTCGCGAGAAGCTTGCGAGTAAGAGCTTCCCGCGAAAAGTGCTTAAGGGAAATTAAAAAGTCACATTTTTATCCAAAGAGTCTCGATACTACCTTGTGAGTATTTCGCGACTAAACTCTACTCGTGAAATGTTTTTAGGCAAAAATTGGAATTTTTCAATTTCATACAGAAGCTGTCGTGACTATCTTACGACTATGTCGCTACTAAAACCTTCTCGCGAAAGCTTCTATGTGTCTCGCGACTCTTTAACCCCCGAAAAACGCGTGTTTTCAGTTTTATAGGGCTGATGTAACTAAGTTTTGAAACATTTTTTTTCCCTCACTTTGCCTCTCTCGAACCCCTCTCAACACAAAACTTACTTTCACTCAAACCCCATCATTTTCAAGCAAAATCTCTACAAAATTTCTTCGAGGTATGTTTTTCTAAACATTGTTTTCACTTTTGTCTTAGATTTTTGCAATTTTTAGCTTAGGGTTTAAAAAATTGGGGATTTTCAAAAAATGGGTTAGGGTTCTTTATTTTTTGTGAAAATTTCTTCAAATTTTTGATTGGGTTAAGTCCCATTTGCTATGTTTTTATCTATGTTGGCCCCATGTGGCATTCTAAACATGTATTTAGGCATTTTCACATGTGTTCATGCATTGCTCATAGTTATTGTTCACTATTGCATATTAGGTGTTTGACAGAATGTTCGAGTGACATCATTGTGTTGTTTTGGACTCAAATGAGTTCTAATGCTTAGGTTTACTCTTGATTAAACATGTTTAACATGTTTTGGTCAATGGGTGTGTGCTTTACACACTTTGCCAACTTTTTGCCTTACAATGCCATTCCATGCATCACCTAGGCGCACACTATGCATCACCTGTTGCACACGCATGCATCAGCACATGCACACACATGCACACAAATGCACAGTCATTTTTTTTTTTCAAGCATTGTGTTTATGTTTACATGTTTTGACATTTATAGCATGCCGTTTTAAGTTTGATTGCTCTGTTTTGAGTTTGTTATGCTATGTTTTAAGCTATTTTTACTTCTGTTTTGGACTAACTTGAATCTAATCAAGTTTTGTGGTCTGTTTTGTGTTTCTATTTTCTTTTTTGTGCCTTATGTCTGTCTGTGCAGATGTCTCCCACCAAGCATGTTGCTAAGAAACCAACCTCCAAGCGTGCTCGCTCAGATTCTGACAACTTCAAGTCTATTAAGGCAGACTTGAAGTACAATGACTTCTACAAAGGAGCAACTATTATCATGGAAAGGGTTGTGCAGTTAAACACGCTTGAGGACACTTTCATACCTGAAGTGTTCAGGGAAAGGACATGGACAAAACTGTTGAATCCAATTGGAGTAGTGTATTCGGAGATTATCAGAGAGTTTTTCTCCAATGCTAGTGTTGAAGGGGATAATATAAACTGTTGGGTAAGACACAGAGTTTGTCATCACTAGGGACAGCATTCAGGAGTTCTTAGAAGTTCGTCCTCCCTCTCACCCAATCATGATGCAATATGATGTTCGATTAGAATCTATTAAGGAGATGGTGAAGATACTTGGTGGTACCTCTAAGAAAACCTCCATGAACACAATCCCATTCAGTCCAAAGATGAGGACCCTTGCTCATGTGATGATCAACAACTTGTACCCGATCACTAACTTGACAACATTGTCCAAGCCAAGGACCATCTTTTTGTTTGATCTCTTCATCCACAAAGAGATTGATATTTGTGGACGCGTCTTCCACCTTTTGAAGAAGAGCATTAAGAAGCAGAACTCCAGGACAGTCATGACATTCCCCTCACTCATAATGGGCCTAATTGCAAAGACAAGGCTCGAACTTCCGAGTGGTCTCACTGTGGTTCAGAGGGACTATCCTATTGGTGGACACATAGTGATTCGAAGCACAACTCACATCAAAGGATCAAAGACCGGCACTTCTCAAATTCCAAAGGCTGCTGTTCAAGAAGAAGGTGGAGACACAGAGGATGAGATTGATAGATTCACTTCTGCCCCAAAGACTTCAACACAGCCATCCTTTTCAGCACCTACACGAGGATCCAATCGCCTTAATCACCTTCTTGCAACGGCAGATCAGATATATGGCATGCTCAAATCTCATGTGCATCATACCACAGATAAATTTGCTTACATCCAAGGTCAAATCACTGCCTTATCACCACAAATCGAGGATATGTTAATGGCACATGGATCCCAATCCAAATCCGATCAGTTCTAGCTTCTTTGGCCATTCCGGTCAAAAAGGGGGGAGAAAATTTTGAGGGGGAGTAGCACTTTTTGAGGGGGAGCATGGAGCATAAAGCATAGAGCATAGCAGAACAGAGTGTAGCACATGCACTTCATAGACTTTTTGGTTAATCTTTAGTGGTTTAGTTGTTTACTTTTTACCATAGTCTAGAACTCTTTTATATACATTGCTTTTTTTTAAAGCTTTAAGTACTTTGATTTAAATTCAGTTTAATATTCAATACTTTGTGTTTATCTCATTGCTTTGTAGCTTTTTTTTTTTTGGTTACTTTTAGTTTATCTTGAGCACTACACTCTTGTGCCCTTTGTTGGATCTTATATCCTTAATGCGAATACTTAGGTATTTTGCATTGGTTGAGTGTTTTGGACATGCAATTGATTCTTGCTTTGCACTTAATGGCATTGCGCGTCTTGATGATTGTTTTCTAGTTAAATGATCATTGTAGTCATTTCGTAATGATTGTTCTTGTATGGTCAAGTTATTCTTCATTGTTTATATCTTGATGTTTATCTTGATTGCATTATACTTGCTCCTATACTTACCTTGTATTGAACTTGTCATGAGCTTAATGAAAGTTTTGTTTGTGTGCGAGTGTTTCAAGATACAGGTGTATTCGTGCAAGTGTTTCACAGCTTCTAAATTAGGAGTGAGTGAGTTTTGCCACTATTCCCAAACTCACGTTTAAGTCTAGAGTCTGTTATAGGCTGTTTTGTTGCGGAATAGCCAAATGGGGAGATTGTAAATTTGTGATTTACAACTATTTTATGCTGGCTTTAATTCCGTACAAAATTTGATTGTATTTTTATTCAATCTTTTGTACCCTGTGTTTTATGTGGGTTTATATTGTAAGGATTGTGTGATAGAGAGAGAGTGTGTGAAGACTCAAGCATTTGAAGACAGAAGAGTTTTCATGGGTAGCTCGTGACTAAGCATCCCGTGAAGTGATGCATGAGCCTTGTACACGACTAGAATGCGAAGAGTCATGATAGATGGTGATAGCTAGTTTTCGCGAGTATCTCGCGCGTAAGGCCTTTTTGGAAGATACCCGCGAAACAGTCTATTTTGCTATTTTGTCCTATCTGCTCCACTATATCCTCATACATACTATATATACCATCATTACTCACATATTGAGTAGAGAGCTTTTTAGAAGAGAAAACCCTAGCCTCAAACCCTTAAGAGTGTGAGATTGTCATACCCACAATTCTCTACACCATCCATTGTGGTTTTCCTCTACTCCTACTTCTTCATTTCCAAATTATTGAGAGTTTGATAGCCCAAACACTTACCACTCCCATACTGAGTGTCCAGTGAGTTTTTGGTGCTATTGGGAAGCATTGGAAGAAGCCAAGTTTTGGCGGATGCAATCGGGTGCATTGTGGGATCCGGAAAGTTAGACAAAGCACGATTCCGAGAAGCCTTGTTGAAGTAGGAGCTTGGAGGGCTTAGGTGCATTGGGTAGACTAGGCTTGGAGGGTTTTTTGCTATTCGTGTATCACAACTTATTGTCTAGTAGATCGATTTACTGCTTGGAGGGCAGCGGAAATGTTTTTTGCTGAGTTCTTCGGTTTCCTTTTCGATAACACATCGGAGTGCTATCTTGTGTTTGCGTCTCTCTTCCCTACTCTTTTAACTTTCATTTTACTGCTATGCTTTAATGAATATGACTTAGAGTAGTTGTTTTGTTTGTTTGCTTGCTCATATTTACTCTATTCCGCACTTAGTTTAAGTTAGAGTAAAATCAACCGAGTCGTAATCTTTAAATTTGGGGTCTAAACAGCTCTTTTGTTTTTAACACAAATCTGAGCATTCAAGCTACAAGGTCTTTGGCGGAAAATATTGGAAATTAATCAAACATTCCATATAAGTAGTAGGTTGCCTCTTGTTTAGAAATAAGTCCAAATTGTTACCGGTAGTTAACATATAAAAATCATAGGTTCACGATCATTTACACTTTTGCTCGCTTTAAACCAACCCAAAAAATAAATGCAAATATTTTTTGTGCATAATAAAAAAATTTAGGGTAATTTACGTATTTTGTCTCTATTTTTTACATTATATTTCAATTTAATTCTTAACTTTTCAATTGTGTCAATTTAGTCTTTAGCCTGTTAGTGTCATGTCAATTTAGTCACTACCGTTATCTTTTAGATGAAAATTATTTACATGGCAAATGGTCAAAACTAAAAATTAGTTTATTGCCACATTTACGGACCAAATACATATTTTATCCAAAACTTTAACAAAAATTGTATTTTTATGAATAATAAAAAGGGGTAATTGTTAATAAATAATTTAAGGAAAGTTTTGACACCATTTTATAGAAAATATTAAAAGTTGGCAAAAAATTAATTTTTTTCTCATAAATTTTTTTAAAAATATATCATAAATCAATACTCTTATGATATTCGTTAACCTTTTCCTAATAAAAATAGGGTCAATTGTGGATTATGTGAAAGTGATATCACTTAAATCATAACTTATAGTCTTAACTTCTTATAAAAATAATTGTATTAAAAAAAAAAAGTTATGTCCTTAGGTAATGCTCTGGAAAAAGAGAGAAGGAAAAATAGAAAGGATAAAAAAAAAAACATATTTTTAGTAGGAAAAAAAATAAAAATAAAAATAAAATAAAAAAGACCTCATTCCATTTGAAGACCCTATTTAACCATCCACAATCACCCTTAAGATTGGGGTACTGTCCTAAACGAATAAACAAGCCTATAATCCAACAACCATCGTGGTCTCGCATAAGGCCACCAGTCCCTAAAAAAGGCTTGGGTTAACATAGCTCAGTTGTGGTGGAGCCCAAGAAATGAAAGACGGAAAATTGATAGGCTAAAAACATAATTCTTTAGCATATAAATAGTCTTTTTCTTAAATTTTTTATTAGGAATCTTTAGCATATTGTCTTTGACTTTAATCCATGCTTTTCTTCTACGAAATTTAGATTACTCTAATTTTGGTGTTGATTCTCATCGATGTTATAACTAACAAGACACAATATATTCTATATTATACGTTGCTGATTTTCAAAGTAGATCGAACAAAGTCACAGAGGATGAGCCAAATTCACTTGTAAGTAAAAACCCTTTTCATTTCTTTTGTTCAGCTTGCTTTCCTTCTTCGATGCATCATGATTTCTCAGCTTTTTTGTTTCTTGATGACAGATTTAGCAGTGGGTTAGAATTGGCAAATTTGGTGGTCAGCTCTGGTGTTCTGTACCATTCTTGGGCTGCAGTTCGGGACCTGTACAGTGAAATCAATCAAAATGAGCAGCCATCTTTGTCGGTAAGATACAAAGTTTCTCAGCAACCAAACTGTACCACCATAGCTTTCTTTACCTGGCCTGCTTGTTCCAAAGACTATATTATTCAGGGTGGAGGAGGAGAGGATTTGGTTTCATCATCAACTCTAAAGGAGTCTTTTCGCCTCTTTGAATTCCTGTGCACCAAAACCAACCCACAATTCTCCATTAACAAAGCTGCACTTGAGCTTTTTGCCTCCATCCATAGTAGTCTCCCCTCCTTGAAATCTCAGGTACCCCTCTATGCCCCGAAAATTCTTTCCTTTCTTTTTTCCTTTTTTTTTTTTTTTGGGACAAAAGCTTAAGCATGAACTGCAACTGGGTCAATTGACAAACTTCTAGAACAAATTTTTTTTTTTTTTTTTTTTTGACAAAAGCTTAAGCATGAACTGCAACTGGGTCAATTGACAAACTTCTAGAACAAAAAGTCTAATATTCTTAAACTTTCAATATAATTTGTAACGAGGTCGTAATTAAACAGCTACTTTTATTTTTTGCTCCGTTTTCCCATTTACTATTGTGTCTGCTTGACCAGAAATGTGGTCGTCATTACTCACTTGTCGATGTATTATTAGTATCATCATCATTATTAACATGAAGGTTTAAATTTAAAAAATGTCATTGTTATTATCATTATTATGGTGTTAAACAAAACAATTAAATATCATTAATATTGGAAAAGTATGAAGATGATATTGTCTTTTAGTTTTGTCTCTACTTAAACATAGGACAGTAGGGGCATTTTTTAACTAAAAAATTAGTTTTTATCGGATTGTCATTTAATTTTGTCTCTACTTAAACATAAGATTGTAGGGGCATTTTTGAACTAAAAAAATAGGAATCCAAACAGAGAAAACCCCTTAAATAGTAGTATAGATTATATATTCTTAGTCTACTAATTTTATCACGAAATATAATGATATATTATATAAAATGACACAATTTATACTACAACTCAGTGAATTATAGAACAAATTATGTCATTTTATATGGTATTAGCTTTATTTAAATTTTTTATTAAAAAATTTAAATAAGGATTTTCGCCCTCTCGTCCGTTCAATGTCTCATGAGTGTACTGTACTTTTTCTTTTCTTTTCTTATCTTTTCTTAATTGCATTTTTGTACAGATAATCATTTTGAGTATTCCTATGTCATTTGAATATATTAGGCTATTAGCAAATTAATCTTTTTGAAATATTGCTATATATAATGGATGTGAAATATATATCTGAAATAATAGTAGGATAATATTTATTTAACTTTCATAATAAATTATGAAAAATATCTTTTTATTCTTGATTCATATAAAAAATTGAGCAGTTTAAATACTATTTTAGTCTATATTACTAATTTTTCGTATTTATTTTTTTATTTTATATTATTTAATTATTTAAAATAATAACTTTATCATGGTCAAACCTTAAAAACTTTAAACCTCTCTTTTATCAATTTTTTTAACAGTCCAAGACTGAAAATCATGATATCACATTACTATATTCTTTTTATTTTATAATAATAGTTAATAGATTTAAGAAAATATATTTAAAATCCTGAATTAAAAAATGAAATATATATATATATATATATAAAGAATTACATATTACAGACTTGAATGAATATTTTTTATTAAAGAATTTAAAATTAATTTTCTTCTATATTCCAAATTAGTAGGATATTTATGCTACCTCATATAATTTTATAAGATATTGTTAAAAAAATAACTAATTAAGCATTTGTGTATATTTAATACATCTTTTCGATTTTTTGACCCCATTTTTTATTTTAAAAAAGAGAAAGAAACTCTAATTTTACTATAATTTTAAATAATTGTATATATTAGTCATATTACGGCCATATATACATGGCCGTAATATGACTAACATATAAAAATTCAAATTACAGAAAATTTTTAATAGATAAAAAATTCAAGATTATAAATTAAAATATGAAAACATTGATGTTTAATATGAATAATAAAACATTAAAGTAAAAGGTATTAATTTTGATAATCTTCTGTTGTATAAAGCTTAGTAAAAATAAGATATGTTTATTAGCGTATTTTATGCTTTTAATTATAAAAATACATATTTTTAATAGGATTTCTGTTTCGTATGGCAAATGAGAGTTCTTTTGAGAAATATATTTAGTTTTTTTTTTTTTTTTGGTTGAGAAACATATGTCAATCATCTTGTGTGTGACGTGCTACCATCTGTGTATTTTATTAACTAGGATTATATTTAACATTTTGGGGAAGATATTATAGACCCTTTTTTAATTAATAAAAAGAACTTTAGTCTTTAAGAATGTCACTCATCCTGTTATCAACATTAATGTAAGATTTGTATCTTAATGCAGATTGATTCCAAACTGGTAATTATCACCGGAAACTCTCTGGGAGGATCCGTTGCCTCTCTATTTACCTTATGGCTACTAGAAAAAATCAATTTACCAAGCACCAAAACACGCCCACTTTGCATCACTTTTGGTTCACCCCTTGTAGGTGATGATGGGCTGCAAGAAGCCATATCAAAATATCCAACATGGAACTCTTGCTTTTTGCATGTAGTTTCTGATCAGGATCCAGCTCCCAGAGTCTTAATTTCACCCCACAATCGCATTGACTCAATTTACAAGCCTTTTGGTACATTTCTCTTGCATTCGGAATTGGGTTGTGCTTGTTTTGAGGATTCTCAATCCATTTTGGACTTGTTGACAGCAACCTACTCAGAGGGTCCAGAAAATCAAAATCCTAATCAAGTTTTGGAGTTCTATGAAGCACTTGTCCAACATCTCAATCATAAGGTAATTTGCAAGGATGCTACACAATTGGTTAAAAGGAATACAAAATCATTTGAGGCAAGCATTATTACACAATTAGAAGCAATTGGACTGGTGCGGCCCCAGGTAGTTTACTTACAAACTTTTTTTATGAACTGCATATGGTTACAATGCTTATTTGACCCATTTGTTATGTTGTGGTACATACACGATACACTTAGTTAAACAAGACATTAAATAAAGCAATGTAAAGAATGAAGAGCTCAACTATTAACAACTAACCAAAACCTCTCATATCTCTTAATTTCATGGCTAAAATTTCTACCTTGTAAAATAGCCCAACTTATTTTTATAAGTCATTGCAGCAACAACTGAGGAACAATGGCATCGACAATCTGATTACAAGGACAGAAAGACAGGAAAAGAAGTTGGTAATCCTGAAGAGGCACGTTTTTGATCCTTCCAAGAAGTTGAATGACATGAAAATAAATATGGCCTACTTGGAATGGTACAAGAAATATTTTAAGGATAAGGGAATTGGATACTATGATAGCTACAAAAATCTAGGCAATTTAAGTGATCTTAATGTGGTAAGGTATAAGAAAATTCTCACTTGTTACTGGGAAGAAATGGTTGATGAAGTAGAGAAAAAGCCCCAGAAGGAAGGTGCCTCCTTTCGTACCAGATGGCTCTTTGCGGGAACAAATTTTCGACGTATGATTGAACCACTGGATATAGCTGAATACTACAATAAGGGTCTAAAAGACTACATAAACCAAGGAAGGCCTAAACATTACAAACAATTGGAGCAATGGCTTAAAGAAACAGAGAAACCTGCAAGCAATCCAAGTCAGTTGAAGAAGCAAAACGTGGCTTCTAGTCTAACGGAGGATTCTTGCTTTTGGGCACATGTTGAGGAGGCTCTAATTTCATGCAAATTGTTGAGCAGCAGAGAATCAAGTAGTGGGGATAAAGAATTGTCAAAGCACAACTTGATTCAGTTTGAAAACTATGTTTTGAGTTTGTTGAAAAACTATGCAGTATCGCCTGAGATTTTCTTGCCGCAGAGCAGCTTCATGCTGTGGTGGAAAGAGTATGAGGAAATCATAAGAAAAGGAAATATAGGAGCTTCTTATTATTCACCACTCACTGACTTAATGAAGAATCGCAGTTACCAAAACTATGCTACTGGCAGCCTAGAGATTCCCTGAATTGTATATGTATCAAACATTTCAAATCTATGTGTAATGTGTACACTTGCCTTCAAACTTGTATGGTATTCTGAAATCATTTCCCAATAATTAGAGACATCATTTTTTTTCTTTTTTTGATTATTTTTCAGTTTTCCATAACTTTTCTTTTGCCTTTGGGTTGGATGTGTATGTTGGGTGCACCATGCACCATGGTCCAGCCCACATGAAGTTAATGCCCATATATAATGCACATATGCCTACTTTGATTTTTCTCTTAACTTGCAAATTAATACGATAGTTTAATGTATGTTCCAAACAAAAATTTCTGGTCCATCCTCAATTTAAGTTCATAACAACATAGAATGCCATCTTAGCCAAGATTTCTTGAAGGAAAGAATGTCATAATAACAATAACAACAAAGAAATCAAAAAGGATTATTGCTGTGTTATATTGGACCAAGGGAGTTTAATTTTGTATGGTGGTCCATTGATTGCCAAGTCTTAGTTTTGTGCGTGCGACCTAACAGGAATGAACTATATAAATGGAGACTTTAAACTAAACTAGTAGGAAGGTGTTGGACTAGGAACCACACGGCGTTATTCAATGCGGGACCGGCTAGCACATGCATTTTGGGGTTTATGCTTGTTCTCTCTCTTCCATTACATTATTGGCATCTTGCTTTTTGTCGTTCACAACATGGCTAGCTAAAGACCTTTTCTCTTTTGTTCTCTACAGAAAAAATCCCCCTTTTTTTTTCTTTTTGGGTTTGATCTTTTTATGTTATGGAACTCTATGTAAAGCTCTCACCGACACTTTTTTGACTGGATATGCACATTTGTAAAGAAACCAAATGGAATGTTCAACAACGATATTCCAAGTAACAATTGGCACAATATGTGGTTGTAGTTTAGGAGAAACTTTAAAGAAAATAAGTGTTGAATATACACGAAATTAGTAGTGTGGAGGTAGAAGTGTCAAAACACCAATGTGGGCCTTGAGCCTGGTCCGAAAACGCTGACTCCCCCAAAGGGCTACAAGGCGGGGATAAGGTCACCTAACTTAAGGGCCCAAGAGCTCACCGATCAAGTCATTGGTTGAATAGGGAGAGTTCGAGGAGACGGTCTCCTCGGACAACAGAAACAAGGGCTAAAAAGTGCACCATGATGCCTAGGGAAGAACCCTTGAAGCCCAAGAAGCCATGATATACTCCAACAGAACATAAAAGAGGGAGAACAAGTGGGAAGTGCTCTGCATAAAGCTGCTACCACCGCATTAAAGGGTTCACACCTACCCACCTAGCCTCATTAATGGGGAAGTGAACCCTGAGGGGACGGGGATGGGGATCAGCCTTATGGCCATTGAGGGAAGTTTCCAAGAAAACAATGGATGGGAGAGGAATCTGCATTTATGGCTCCATGAATAGGAACGCAAAAGGGGGAGCATAAATAGAGAGGAGCAGGCCATTGGAGGAGGATCCAGTTTTTCTAAGAAGAAGACTTTTCTCCCAAATTAGCACAAGGGAAGCAAGAACAAAGACTCCTCGGCCCACTTCCGAGAAAAGCAAAAATTACACCACCAGCTCGTTGCACACCAACTGTGGACTTAGCCCAAACGCCACTACTTTTTACCGTCCTAAGAAGTCTAGGCTTCAAGACCACTCTCTACAAATTCTATTGTTTAGGCCATTTGGGCCGACCCTGTCACATACTTGGGTCTAGGCTTGATTTTTGTCCTTACAATTGACGCCATCTGTGGGAAGCCTTGAGTAAAAGGACGTGAAGCATCATGGAAGGCTCAGGTTCACGTCGTGCAGAGTCCATGGGATCCCAGCGCGAGGATCACTTCTCGCAGCTAGAGCGGGAAAAAGATCGGGAAGCCAGCATGCGCACAGAACATACGCGCGGGAGGAGTCACACATGGGATGGAAGCAGAACCTCCTGCGAAAAAAGTGTCAAGGCCATGCAAAGGAAGATTGACCATTTGAAAAAGAAGCTACGCCGGGAGAAACGACGGCGCACTCCCAATCCTTCAGACCAGTCTTCAGTAGATACTCGCAGTAGCATCAGCAGCTCCAGGTTGAGAACCCCCTCTAGCGAGACCTCCTCCTACGAGAACGAGTATCATCACGACCCTAAGGGTAAGAGGACCTCCTCCAGGGGTTTGGCCAACATCGCTTTGAGTAAGGCGTTCCACCAAATTTTCAAGTCGCCCTTCACTCGGAGGATTGAGAAGGGAAAACTTCCGAGGCGGTTCACCCAACCAATCTTCATCACTTACAATGGACGAATGGACCCAGTGAAGCACGTGAGCCATTTCAACCAGAGAATGGCGGTGCACTCTAAGAACGAGACTCTGATGTGCAAAGTCTTCCCCTCCAGCTTGGAACTTGTCACGATGAGATGGTTCAATGACCTGAAGGCAGGTTTTGTCGATTCCTTCATGGAGCTCACCAAGGCGTTTAGCTCACATTTCATCACATGTAGTAGGGTACCTCGGCCTCTAAATTTGCTATTATCCATGGCCATGAGAGAAGGAGAGACCCTCAAGTCGTATACTGACAGGTATTGGGAGATGTTCAACGAGATTGATGAGGACTTCGACGAAGTTGCCATAAGCACCTTCAAGGTCGGCCTTCCAAACGAGCATGATCTGAGGAAGTTGCTGACCAAAAGGCCTGTCAAGAGCGTGCGTCGGCTCATGGATCGCATTGACGAGTACAAGCGGGTTGAGGAGGATCAGCTGCAAGGAAAGGCAAAGGTTATCCCTCAAGAGAGGAGGGATTTCAGGTCGGACCGATACAGCAACAGTAGGCCGAGAAGAGAGTTCGTTGGGCAACTGGCTAGACACCCGCGCAGGTGGTCAGCACCGTGTTCCACGAACCCATACAACGGGTGTTTAAGAAAATCCGTCATGAACCCTATTGCAGGTGGCCCAGCAAGATGTTAAGTGACCCCACAAAGCGTAGCCAGAACCTCCATTTCTAGTATCATCAAGAAAATGGCCACACGACAGAGAACTGCAGAAATTTACGGAATTACCTAGAGCAATTGGCGAAGGAGGGGAAGTTGAAACAGTTCTTATATCGACCTGGTGGGCAGGGAGAACACCCTGAGCCAGCAAATCAGGGCCATCATGCCTCGAGACCTCCTTTGGGGACCATCAATGTCATTCTCGTTGCTCTTGGGAGGACTGCTTCTCACCTTTCCAAGGTGATGTCTGTGGCACGAGCCCTTACCGAGGACTCTAGCTCCGAGCCAAAGAGGATTAAGGGCATTGAGCCTTCAATTCTAGGCTTCTCGAACGAGAACAAAGTGGGGATCATCCAGCCACACGATGACGCTTTAGTCATCATGTTAAGAATAGGAGGTTACGATGTGAAGAGGGTGATGGTAGACCAAGGAAGTGGCGCAAACATTATGTACCCTGATTTGTTCAAGGGGTTGAACTTGAGGGAAGAGGATCTTTCGGCCTATGATTCACCACTGATAAGTTTCGAAGGGAAGGTAGTCGTCCCAAGGGGCAGATTAGGTTGCCTGTACAGTTAGGCCTAGCGGTAATTGAAGTGGATTTCATCGTGGTCGACACCTACTCTTCTTATACGGCCATTGTGGGTGAACCCCAGCTGCACGCCCTGTGGGCTGTCTCTTCTACTCTCCACGCCAAGGTGAAGTTCCCTTTTGGCAGCCAGGTCAAAGAAATTATTGGGAGTCAATCTGCGACGAAACAGTGCCTAACAGTCGCAGTTCTGCACAGGCCGGAGCCTGAATCCTCGACCTCGGCTGCCCCGACCCCGTAGCAATTAACCTCTTCTGCCACAGCTGGGGAGACGGTGGCAGAAAAGCCCACGTGTGAGGGGTTAGATAGAGTTCCTGTGGATAACGACCCAAAGAGGTTCTTCCAGGTAAGAGCCCAACTGCCTGCCGAGAAAAAAGAGGAGTTGGTTGCATTCCTGAAGGGAAACCTTGACGTGTTTGAATGGGATGCGTATGAGGTGCCTGGAATTGACCTGAAGTTCATTTGCCACCACTTGAATGTCAGCCAGGCTGCTATGCCAAAGAGGCAACCCCCTCGGCACTCTTCCAAGGAACATTCTGACACCGTTAAAAAAGAGGTCGTCAGACTTAAGAGAACTGGGGCTATCAAGGAAGTATTCTATCCCGAGTGGTTGGCGCACAGTCGTGGTGAAAAAGAAAAGTGGAAAATGGAGGGTTTGCGTGGATTTCACAGATCTGAACAAGGCTTACCCCAAAGACTCTTTCCCAATACCTCGCATAGACCAGCTGGTGAACGCTACGGTCGGCCACCCTCAGATGAGTTTCCTAGACGCTTTTCAGGGGTACCACCAAATACCTTTGGCTTCGAAGGACCAGGAGAAGACTGCTTTTGTCACTATCACCGACAACTATCACTACAAGGTAATGCCCTTCGACCTGAAGAATGCTGGGGCTACCTACCAGAGGATGATGACTAGAAAGTTCGAAGCCCAGTTGGGGAAAACCGTTGAGGTATATGTGGATGACATGGTTGTGAAAAGTAAGGCTATACCTATGCATGTGGCCGACCTGAACAACACTTTCTAGACATTACGGGAGTACAAGTTACTACCGAATGCCTCCAAGTGCTCCTTTGGCGTGGGCTCTAGCAAATTCCTGGGCTACATGCTCACCCATAGAGGGATTAAGGCCAACCCCGCCCAAGTCACAGAAATCTGCAACCTACAACCTCCTCGGAACCCAAATGAAGTCCAAAGGCTAGCAGGGATGACAGCCGCCCTCAATAGGTTCATCTCTCGGTCTGCCGACAGATACCGACCCTTTTTCCAACTGTTGAATAAGTGAAAGGGATTCGAGTGGACCGATGAGTGTTCCATGGCCTTCCAGCGGCTGAAGAAGTACCTCTCTTGGCCACCTATTATGTCTCACCCAGATGTGGATGAAATTCTGTTCGTGTATATTGCCATTGCTGCTTACGCCGTCAGCCTGGTTCTAATACGAGAAGACGATGGTGTGTAGAGGTCGATTTATTATATAAGCAAGTCTCTGCAGGAGGCCGAGATTTGGTATCTACCGGTGGAGAAGGCGATTCTAGCCGTGGTGCACGCAACGCGCTGGCTCCCGCACTACTTCCAATCGCATACGGTCGTCGTGCTGACTCAACTCCCCCTTAAGTCCGTGTTGCAGAGTGTAGACTACTCTAGCAGGATCGTCAAATGGGGAACTATTTTAGGAGCCTTTGACATCAAGTACATGTCTCGCACCTCCGTGAAGGGGCAAGTCCTAGCCGACCTGGTGGCGGAGTTCGCTGAGCCTCCCATATAGGAAAACCCTGAGGAATGGGGCATGGATGGAAAACCAGTTGGCATGATCTCGTACGAGAAATCTCCAGTGTGGAGGGTCTTCGTGGACAGAGCAGCCAACCAGAAGAGTTCAGGCATAGGGATAATTTTGATATCCCCAGAGGGAATCGTAATGGAGAAGTCTTTAAGATTGGCATTCCCAGCTACCAATAATGAAGCCGAGTACGAAGCTTTGTTAGTAGGAATAGACATGGTTCAAAAAATGGGGGGAAAAATGGTGCAGGCGTTCTCGGATTCGCAGCTAGTGGTTGGCCAGGTGGAAGGGAAATTGGAAGCCAGGGAACTGAGAATGCGGGAGTACCTCTCTCAAATTCAAGTCTTTTGCACTGTCGCATATCTCCAAGAATGGGAATACCCACGCTGACTCATTGGCCACACTCATAACCTCCTCGGCTCAAGGCCTACCTCGGGTCATCCTCATTGAGGACCTATTTAAGCCCGCTGGGCCAAGTGGTGATGCCCTCCGGATTTACCAGATCAGAATTGGACCCAGTTGGATGGCCCCAATAGTGTTCTTCCTTAAACATGACGCTCTGCCAGAAGAAATGTCTGAGGCCGACAAGATCCGTAGAAAGGCTCCACGGTTTTGGCTATTCGAGGACGAGAAACTCTATACACGCTCCTTTTCGGGATCCTACCTACTGTGCGTACACCCAGAAGCAACGGAGCAATTCTTGAAAGAGATGCATGAGGGAATATGTGGTAGCCACACGAGAGGAAGGTCCCTAGCCCATAGAGCCCTCACACAGGGATACTAGTGGCCGAACATGCAAAGAGAAGCATAGGATTACACTAGAAAGTGCGATCAATGCCAAAGGTTCACTCCCAACATGCAACGGAGCAACCTAGGGGCATCCTTAACCCTTTAGTCAGCCTTTGGCCGTTCGCACAGTGGGGCTTAGACATAGTGGGACCATTTCCAAGGGCAACGGGGAACAAGAGATGGTTGCACGTCAGGACAGATTACTTCACCAAGTGGGTTAAGGCAGAGCCTCTCTCAAACATCAGAGACATAGATGCAAAGAAGTTTATTTGGAAGAACATCATTACTAGGTTTAGGGTCCCGTGCACCCTTATCTCGGACAACGGCCTACAGTTTGACAATAAGGCCTTCAGAAAATACTGTGGAGACTTCGGCATCACAAACAGGTACTCCACCCCGGCCTACCCACAGGAGAACGGCCAAGCCGAGGCGATCAATAAGGCAATAGTTAATGGGCTCAAGAAAAGGCTAGACGATGCTAAGGGCAGATGGGTAGACGAAGTGCCACACGTGCTGTGGACTTATCGAACTACACCCCGAAGGTCCACAGGGGAGACCCCCTTTTCAATGACATATGGTGCTAAGGTTGTGATCCCTTTGGAAATGGGATTCCCGACGATGAGGACGCATTCCTTCAGCCCAGGCAACAATGACGACTCGCTGTAGAAAGGGCTAGATCTGGTTGAAGAGAGGCGGGAGAACGCTATGGTTTGCTGGCTTACTATCAGCAAAAGCTCAAACAAGGATATGACTCCCACGTGAGATCACAACCCCTTGCTCCCGGCGACTTAGTCCTAAGGAAGGTTGTAGGAGCTGCTAAGGACCCAACGTGGGGAAAATTGGGTCCCAATTGGGAGGGGCCTTACCGCATTACCTCAATGGCTGGCATAGGATCGTATCGGCTAGCTAACCTAGATGAAGAGCCTGTAAAATGACCCTGAAATGTAAATAACATTAGAAGGTACTACTATTAATGGAAGGAATTTTTGCTACTTATTCAATTATTATTATGCTGAGTTAATTTTCAGTTTGCTAATCCGCAATATCAACTAAGTGTTAATGTCAACCTTGGCTATGCCGGGTCCTCGGACCTCCTGCTTTGAAAAAATTTAACATGCAGTTCATTTTAAATAAGTGTTAATGTCAACCTTGGCTATGCCTGGTCCCCGAACCTCCTGCCTTGGAAAAATTTAACATGTAGTTCATTTTAACTAAGTGTTAATGTCAACCTTGACTATACCGAGTCCTCGAACCTCCTGCCTTGGGAAAATTTAACATGCAGTTCATTTTAACTAAGTGTTAATGTCAACTTTGGCTATACCGGGTTCTCGGACCTCCTTCCGTGGGAAAGTTTAACATACAGTTCATTTTAACTAAGTGTTAATGTCAACATTAGCTATGCCGGGTCCTCGGACCTCCTGCCTTGGGAAAATTTAACATGCAATTCATTTTAACTAAGTATTAATGTCAACCTTGGCTACGCTGGGTCCTCGAATCTTCTGCCTTGGAAAAATTTATCATGCAGTTCATTTTAACTAAGTGTTAATGTCAACCTTGGCTATGCCAGGTCCTCCGACCTCCTGCCTTGAGAAAACTTAGCATGCAGTTCATTTTTAACTAAGTGTTAATGTCAACCTTGGCTATGACGGGTCCTCTGACCTCCTGCCTTGGAAAAATTTAACATGCATTTCGTTTTTTAAGTAATTGTTAAACTACGCGTGGTTAAATTGCTCTTATGGTAAAACCGCGCCTATCTTGATTTTTGACACGCTTCTACGCACTTAGCTATTTATTTGTTAACCCAATTATACGGCAATAAACATAACTCATCAAGAAAGTTACATTATCAAAAGCAAAACACTGAAAGTTATTAAAACTATTTACATTAAAGCTAGAAATGAAAATTACAAGGTAAACAATTAATGATAAACTCCCTAAGGGGGAAAACTACGCAAGGAGGGTGCCCGAGGTGGCCTATCCCATTATCTTCAATGGAGGGTCCTTTCCTAACTTCGCTGAGGACTCCTTGGCCTAGCCCTCCACTTCAGTTCCTTTTACCTCAGTCTCAGACGGAACCTGGACTTGCTTCCCCTTGTCTTTAGCTTTGGGAGGAAGTACAACCTGGCCAACTGGCTCGTCCGACCCCTTTTCGGCCCCTTTATCAGCAGCAGCAACTTCTTTGGTAGGGGGGACTTGCTCTTGGGTGGAGGGAGGCAGCATCGGGGCTGCAGTCTCAAGAGCAACCGAAATGGCTGGAGCATCTTCGATAACCCTGATATCCTCGAGATACCAAACCTTCTCTGCTCCCCTCCACTCGGAGTTGGCAGGAACTCCCACCACATTTAGGGCTTCCGCCCAAACTTGCTGACAGTATTCCCTGCACAACTCCGCTAGCTCCTCGGTTAGGCGGTTCTCCGTCGTCTCGACCCCTTCATTGTAGGCGGCTTCGGTGGCGGCCTCTACGGTCTCTCTTATGGTGTGAGCCACTTCTTTGGCCTTGGTAAGCTCCCTTTTCAAATCCGAGATCTCCTGCCCAGCCTTGGATAGTGCCTCGTCCTTTTGGTGAAGCAACTTGTGTTAGTTTTCCACCTGGGCCTCCACGGTCTTTAAGCTCGCATCCAGGCTCCTCCTCTCATTCTGCTCTTGGGTCAGCTTAGCGGCCAGGTCACTCTTCTTAGCCTCAGCGCGACCCAAGTCCTTCTCGACCTCCGCCCTAGCCTTTTGCTCGACCGTCACCTGGTTCTGGTAGTGCCCCACCAGTTGCTCGGCAACAAAAACCTCTTGGATGGCCCGCAAGGAGAAATATCGACAGATGCGCAGTAGAGTTAGTCACAGGAAGGTTTAAATAACGACGGCGAAGTAAAAGAGATAAGGTAGCACATGCCAAGCCCAGGTCCCTCTTCAGGGAAAGAAAGAGGCACGTCCGACCCATCTTCTCCAAGTCCTCCATGTCTCTTAGCAAGAGGAGAGGCTACTTCAGGGCATTGACCCATCTTCTCCAAGTCCTCCATGTTATTACTGTTATTGTTGCTGCTTTTGCTTTTTCTCTCGCTCCTTATCCGTCTCCTCTTTCTCGTTCCTCCTCTTCTTTGGGACGTTGGGAGAGGGAAAGAGTGGGTCGGTAGGAGGGGGTGGCGGAGGCTACCTCGGCTAGGACCCAGAGGCATCCCTCGTGGAGACTTGAGCACCCCGTTTCCTGGCAAAGAGTGTTCTCAAGGTTGCCATGTCGTCGTCTTTGTCGGAGCTAGAGTCTGCTCGGGCGGTCACAAGGCGTTTAATGTCGGAGCCCCTGTTCGAGGTGTTCTCCTCATCCGAGATCTCGACTATGGTATCCTTCAAAGGCTTCTCAGCCTCTTCTAGACGAAACCGATCAATCTCTTCATCGAGGGATGAAGGGGAAGCAGCAGACTCTCCTCGGACAAGTTGTTCTTCCCTCTTCGCTGCCAAAGGGGTGGCTTCAACGGTCTGACCGTAGAGGATGGTGGATGGTGCGTCGGGTAGAGTGCGAGGGGCAAGAAATTCGGGTTGGAAGACATCTATCGTCGAGCGTCTCCGGTCACCTGCGAGGATAGTGTCTTCAACCTCTTGGAAAACCTTTGATATGGGTTCGTACCCCAATATGAGGTAGGCCGCCCTCACCTGTAAGTCCTCGTTCACAAAGACCTCGGATCTCAAGGCTCTGTTAAGATCTAAGACGTTGACTTCGCTCAAGCAGGGCGACGTGTGCCGTTTGTCTGCAAGGAAGGCAGCAGAGAAGCCAAATATGGTCAGGTGCAAACGACAAATCAAGTAAAGAAAGCATCAAATGGCAATGAATATACCTAGGAAGCAAAAAAGGGGCAAAACTTTAAAACCAAAACTTCTAAATCGTAGGGAATCACACTTGGCTATCCCTCTTTTATTGGGCAATGGGGACCGTCATACCACCTCCTGATGGCAATGAGATAGTCATCCTTTATGCCTTTATTGGACTTGGGCAGGCAAGCAATGAGCCTGACGGCATTAGACCTCAACTTGAGGTAATAGCCTACGTCTTTCAACCGGTGGCACTCATACAAATAGACGACATCGCGCCATGTGAGGTGCAGGCCCATCTGCTTGTTTAGAGCATCGACGCAACCTAATATCCTAAACATGTTGGGTGTACACTGATCAGGACACAGCCTATGATTACGAAGGTACTCACTGGTCACGTTCTTCATGGGGAGTGTCATCCCACCCTCTAGGAAGGCGATTATAGGGATGACTACCTACCCCTCCTTCCTAGAATCTGCTACGGCCTCTGGGGGGCAGTATTCCAGACCCACATCTGGAGGAATGTGGTGTTTGGCCCGGAATCCTTCCACGCCAAAAGCCGTATCTACTAGACACTTAAATCTACCCATTGGGTCGATAACAAGAGCAAAGATTTATGAAGAAATGAGAGAAAGGTTAATAGCCGAGGAGAAAAAGGTTTGAGGAAAAGGAGGAACTTACTGGGAAAAGAAGTACAAACTTTTGAGAGCTTCTTAAAAGAGAATAAGGTTTAACACTTCCAGGATGTATTTGCTCTTTGGGAGAAATGGTGAATGTCTCGGTTACCAAAGTGTTTTGAATGATTAAAGGACAGCAACTCGTGAGAAACATCCCACTCAAATTTTTGGGAATAAACCCGAGCCGTTAGATCCACATCTCACTGTTGAATGTAGGCGACAGGGAGTTACTCAATGCAATTAATGCAGGCGTTGCGTGTTACGAAGTGTCAGAAGTCTTTCCAGAAGGCGCGGGTGGATTTCGCACGTGCAATACTTAAGAGATCACGTGAAGGTAGGGTTCGTAGGTCAAAAACTCATCTCCCTCCTCGGATCGGAGTCAAATAAATTTTTGAGGGGCTTTTGTGGGAGTAGAAGTGTCAAAACACCAATGTGCGCCTTGGGCCTGATCCGAGAACGCTGACTCCCCCAAAGGGCTGCAAGGCAGGGATAAGGTCACCTAACTTAAGGGCCTAGGAGCCCACCGATCAGGTCAATGGCCGAATAGGGAGAGTCCGAGGAGATGGTCTCCTCGGACAACAGAAACAAGGGCTAAAAGGTGCACCATGATGCCTAGGGAAGAACCCTTGAAGCCTAAAAAGCCATGATATACTCCAACGGAACATAAAAGAGGGAGAACGAGTGGGAAGTGCTCTGCATAAAGCTGCTACCACCGCATTAAAGGCTTCACACCTACCCACCTGGCCGCATTAATGGGGAAGTGACCCATGAGGGGAAGAGGATCAGCCTTATGGCCATTGGGGGAAGTTTTCAAGAAAACAATGGATGGGAGAGGGATCTGCATTTATGGCTCCATGAATAGGAACGCAAAAGGGGGAGCATAAATAGAGAGTGGCAGGCCATTGGGGGAGGATCTGGTTTTTCCAAAAAGAAGACTTTTCTCCCAAAATAACACAAGGGAAGCAAGAACAGAGACTCCTCGGCCCACGTCCGAGGAAAGCAAAAATTACACCACCAGCTCGTTGCACGCCAACTATGGACTTAGCCCAAACGCCACTGCTTTCTACCGTCCCAAGAAGTCTAGGCTTCAAGCCCACTCTCTACAAATTTTATTATTTAGGCCATTTGGGCCGGCCCTGTCATGTACTTGGGTCTAGGCTTGATTTGTGTCCTTACAAGTAGATATGTGAGATCAAAAATAGAGAAAAATATGTATTAAAGAAAACCATCATACAAAATAATATTTACGTGGTTTGACAATTTATCTATGTCAGCGGAGTTGCAGTGATTTCATTACTCACGGGGGAAAAATGCAAGATGTGACATTACAATTTTTCTGTCTCAAAACAACCCCTCCAAACCCTAATCTGAAAACCACAGTATTTCACTCCTGCACAGAGAATTCACAATGGACTAAACGCTGGCAAAAAAATTGAATACTCTGGCTTGGACCTAACATCCCAAGCCTCCAATTTATGGACTAAGCCTAAAAAAAGACCACATTAAAAACCATAGCATTTTTATATCGGGCTAGATCATATTCCAAATCGAACATAACTAAACTCCACATAGCCCAACAGTGGTTAATTAGTTTCAATTTTAAAATTTTCTTCTCTCATTCATTGTAAGAACACAAATATGATACATTATCCATCTGGAAGTTGTATGGAGGTGCAATTTAGCAAGGGGAAAGATTATATATTTAGTTTTTTATTAGAATTTAAAATGCAGTACACTGAAGTGAACTATATAAATAGATCTCAGACAGTTTTTCTTATAACAAGTGGGGTATAAAAATTAGTTGAATGAATTGATATTACATGTACAATAGTAGAAAAATTTTAGGTCAAATGTATCGACTTTAGGTTAAACGGTACTCATGGAGCGGTGAGCATTAAATCCTGTAAGTTTTGTAGTTAGAATATTAAATGATAATGAACATGGGTTTAGCTCTTCCCAACATCTGCCATTGGAATATATTGTAGTATTTTCTGCTGAAGCGTAATTAACCAAAAGATTAAGGTATTTAATTCAGTGATAATTATTGACATCTATATATAAATATAAAAAAAAAATTATTCAGTGTGTCTATATATATATATATATATATGTGTGTGTGTGTGTGTGTGTGTGTAGTTGAAGAGGAAATGATAGATTTAAACCAAAAACATTATGCACCACAAATGATCTCATTATTACTAGGCCAACCTTTTTTTTTACATGATAAAAATTTTACTCTAGTTTAATTTAAGTATATATGTGTGTAAAGCTCCCTCTTAGAGACTTGAACTCCCTGCTCTTAACTCCCCTCTCCCCATACTCCACAAGCACTTATATTTGTGAAATGACCATTGTGCCAAGGGTGCGCGGTGGTATTATTACTGGGCCAACTACTACTTTTTCTTTTCCTTTTGATAAATAGATGAATAGATAGATAGAATTTTCCTAAAAAAGGTAGATAGATAGTAAGGGAGGGGGAGGGGAGATTCGAATCAGATATAAACATAGTGCACCACAAAATGATGTCATTATTGCTAAGCTATACAAAGTTATCACATAAGTACTCAGATTACAATATTTTTAAAACTAACCTAACCGTTTTAGTTTAGATTACTTTCCCAAAAACACAAAGTAAGGACCAAAAAAAATTATTTAAACAAATAATTACAAGATAAATTAAAATTAGAAAAAATAATGGGCAAGATAATTTTTTTAATAAAAAAAATAGATAAATATCTTTTTTTTTTGGATGAACTGATAAATATCTTAAACTAGTTGCCCGAGACATTTCCATCTGAAACACCCGTGAGGTACAAGTTATACAAAATATGAAATGCGGAATAAGGAAAGAAGTAAGGAACTAAACAGCTTATTCAAAAAAATCAGCTTCCCTTGAATACTGAGCTTCCCTTGAATACTGATGGTCAACCATGTTGTCATGGCAATTGGCAACCCACTAACATCTCCCGTTATTGAGAATACTTCACAGAATATTTTTTCAAGATGTAATCTCTTATTTTAGAAATAACAAAGCTTAGTCACAAAATTGATTATAATATAAGACTGCAAAAATCTTACTCAATATTTTTTTGTTGAAGATGAATTTTGACAAATCCACCCTTGGATTGCATTTTTTTCCTTATACCCTCAATACTTGCAAAAGGTTTAAAAAATTAAAAATCAGTAGCCATGTTATCAGTAAATTGTTTAAATTACAAATTTTTGTAACTTAAAATTATGCATAAAATATAAATTTATAAATCATTTAGTAAATAATATCTTGTTAGTGCAAAATTTAACATGTGTATTAAGAGCATAAAGAATATGCAATCCAACTGTTAAATTTTCAAAATATATAGTAATTTTAATGATATTGAGTAAAGTTGTAGACTTAGGTTACAACTAATTTTGTAGTTAAATTTTGTCCTTTTAAAAATGCTAAGTTATGATGGTAAAATTAAAATCATGTTATGATAAACATGTCAGATGTTTTTTTTTTAATATATATATATTATATAAAATAACACATGTAAATTACACTTTAAACTTATACTTTTAAGGATGTTTTCAAATTTATCCATGAAATTTAAGATTTTCACAAATTAAATTATATAGTTTTACTAATATCAAATTGAATTTGGATGGAAAATCATATCAAGTTAAACTCAAGATTTTTTGGGCTCAATTCGGAGAATTAATTTTCTTGTTCAATTGAGGGCTTTTAAAAGTTTATATGGTACAATTTTAAAAGCTCAAGCCTTCAAGGTTTGAAACTTTTAAATTATAGGATTAAATTTGAAATTATCTGGTGAGTTTCAGTTAATTCAATTGATAAAGTTTTATGTTCTTGAATAAGAAATTTATGTTCAAATCATGTCTAAACAAAAAATACACCGATTGACATATTAGTTTAATAATAAAGACTAATTATTATGGAATGAACCTCATCAATTTTAATCATGTTCTCTTAGTAAAATATTAAAATCATTGTTAAAGAAGGATTATATTATAATTACAAAAAGAAAAGAAAATTACAACAATAATGTGAGATTTATCATTATATTTACGGATACAATGCAGGACAAAGTTTCCTCAAAATATTGAAGGAATCTCTCTCAACTCATTACTTGGTGGTTTATAAGGCCATCCATGTATATTAAATCATATGACTCATTAAATCATCTATGAGTATAAATTTAATTGTAGCACGTTTACCGTGAGGTGAATGGGCGTGTAGATCTTTTAGCAAAAAGGGGCAAGGATCTAATAGATAAAATTAGAGAATACATTACCTGCCTTTCTTTTATACATCAAGCTTTATTGCTAGATATGATGGGTTTGGGCAAAGTAGAGATTGCCGTTCTTTTATCCTCCCATATAGGTTGTATAATAACTTTCCCTCTTATTTTTTAAAAAAAGTTTCATGACTATTAAATAGGTCATATGGTTAAAAGTATATATATATATATATATATATAATTATAACATCTACAGAGAGCCTTAAAGCTCATTGGTATAGTCTGCAATCCTTTATTATAAAAAAATAAGGTTGTCACCTTCAAACTAGTTTGGACTTTGGAGGAGTCTATTGTAATGCCCCAATTTGATTGATTGTGTGATGTGTGTGGGTGTGTAATGAGTCCCACATCGGGTATTTACCGGGTAGATCTGGGCTTTATTAACAACTACAAGGAGTCTCAATGGTGACTAGTCCTTTTGAGGTATAGCGCAGATGTGCCTAGTGATTTTTCTTGGGTCGTTACATATGGTATCAGAGCCGGCCCGGTAACCCCGTGTGAGCTTAGAGACATTACCCCACAAAGTGGGCCCTAACGAGGACGTTAGGGATTTAAGTGGGGGAGATTGTAATGCCCCAATTTGATTGATTGTGTGATGTGTGTGGGTGTGTAATGAGTCCCACATCGGATATTTACCAGGTAGATCTGGACTTTATTAACAACTACAAGGAGTCTCAATGGTGACCAGTCCTTTTGAGGTATAGCGCAGATGTGGCTAGCGATTTTCCTTGGGTCGTTACATCTATAATACATTTTATTTAAGTTCTAATAAAATTTGCCTCTAAACTGATTTGAAATAAAAAAAATCTTCTCTAACTTATTATGTCACGATCTTTGGAGGAGTCTATAATGCATTTTATTTAAGTTCCAATAAAATTCACCTCTAAAGTGATTTGAATAAAATTTCTCTAACTTATTATGTCACGATTCATAAAGTCATTTATGAATATATAATCACATGATTTATTAAATTATCGAAATAAATCATATAGTTCATTGCATAGGTTGCAAAAGTAATAATAAATACAAATAATTTTATAACTGATCACATAATAAAATTGGAGAAAATTTTTTTTTTTTTTCTAAATCAGCTGTTCATAACCATTTCCTCCGAAGAAGCCTGGCAGAGAATTCGCAGCCAGAAGCTTCTTATTCTTCTACATCTTTTGTTTTATTTTATTTTATTTTTTAAATGAATATATGCAGGGAGATGCATTCATCACCACAGCAAGATCACCGTCATTCCATATAAACAGAATCGAATGGGACCCAATTAAACAATAATGTCCTAAAGCTGGCACCCTTCAGCAATCGGCATGATGTATCATGTGACTTACACGAATTATGCGCCAAAGTCACCGCTACCGTTCATTAAGCTAAAATGTCATAGAGATAATAAGAAAAGGTAATAATTTTATTTATTTCAGGTTGGGATATGATTTTGGTTCATGTGCCACATTCTGTGTTCGTGCATCAATGATCAATCAACCATTTTTTCTAATTTAATTTAAATTTTCAAATATATATATATTTTCCCCTATTTACTACTAGCAAAGGGAATCTGCCATATATCTACAAAAGTTAAAAGTGATGAATATTATCTATCATGCTATATCAATATTATAAAATAAAAAGACACGTAAAAAAATATAGTATATTAACAATTATTGTCCATATAGCAATGAACTAAGTTCCATTGATATGAAGAATAGATACAAGAAATACAACAAAACTAGATTACAACAACATACTGCAGAAAAAAACAGCTAGCGTTAATTATCTAGATCCCGCAAGAGCAAAGAGGTCACAATTAATACAGTTGGAACTTGGAAGAAATGCATAAAGATCAAGACACTCATCCATAAAAAAAAACTAGGTAATACACCAACTAAATACCAATAATACATTGAGTTTTAACAAAACTAGACCCCTTGAACAACAATGGGCCATGTATAAGATAGAATTAATTCTTAAAACAAGCCATGTCAACATCACGAGTTCTAATTAAATTCTTATTTATTAAGTTGCATTAAGCTTTCCTATGTTTTGAGCTGACCTCCATGAATATGATTGATCCTTTGGACCCGTAGACGATAAAGAGCAGATCCCCAAGCCACTATACATAGAACTCCCCTCATAACTCTTATTGAGGCAGTTATTTAAACCCAAATCATCTATCTCATCCCAATTGGTTACAAGTAAGGGTGTTCGCGGTGCGGTGCGGTGCAGTTTTAGGCCATTTTTAACACCGCACTTTGCGGTGCGGTTTAGCTAAAATCATAACTGTACCGCACCTTATTTTTGCGGTCACATGTGCGGTGTGGTGCGGTTTAAAGTTTAGCCAAAACCATAACCGTACCACACCTCATTTTTGCGGTCACATATACGGTACGGTGTATAAGATGCGGTTTGAATGATTTGAAATTGGTATATTTTTCAAAATTTGGGCTTTTTCTACTCAGCTCAAAACTAATTTTTTCCTTTGTTTTAGTCCAAATTTTAAACTATTAAGCTAGTTTTTCTTTATTTTGGGTTGACTTTCCTAATCAACATTTGCTAGAATTATCAAACTTTTTTTTAACTGGGGTTATTAAACTATTAATAATATATTTAATATTAAAAATAATTAAAAAATATTAATATATAGAGACGGTGCGGTGTGGTGCGGTTTGTGTGGTTTTCTTATTATAAAACCGCAAACCGCACTGCACCATGCGATGTGGTGCGGTGCGGTTATGTCATTTTGCAGGCGGTTTTGGTGCAGTTTATGCGGTTTGGTGAGCACCCCTAGTTACAAGTTTACATCAAGCATAAACCTCATAATCAGAACCCAAATTCTTCTAATTAAAGAGCAACTGAAAAACAAATGATGACGACTTTCAAGACAATTAATACCAAAGACATAAGTTGTATTACCTAAAAGGATATAATATTATTCGGCCTACAAACGACAATTTCCTTTTATTTATTTATTTAAAACAAGATAAAAATTATATTTCAATCTAATTAAAGTGTATATGTGTGTAATACTCCTTCTTAAAAATTTAAACTCTAAATGTATCTATGTGTGTATAAGTGTATACAAGTACTTAGTACTTGTGAAGTAAAGTGACCAGCACACTAAAGATAGGCGACAGTACAAATAACAATATCTTAAATAAGGGAAGAGAAGATCATTCATTTATTGAGAGAGAGAGAGAGAGAGCAATACTATGATATTAACTTTTGATTAAATTCCATATTTGATTAGTAACTTCTTATGTTTATTTCAAAAATATTAGTTTTGTGGTGGATGTAAAATGTTAATTCAATACACGAAAAGAAACCTTCAAAAAAAAAAATACACAAAAAGAAATACTATATCTACAACACTTTCAAAATGCTTAAACAACAAATCATAAATAGCAGATTACTATGGGAACTGTTACTTGTGGGTAATAAAGTAATTTTAAATTTGAATTCAAATAAAAAACTTGTAACAACTTGCCACCTAAAATTTTTTGTGAAATTTTTATTGACCTAAAACTTTTCGTAAACAAAATGCATGAAACTAAGATCACTTTGATGAAGTGAAACTTATAACATAGCATGAATTTCATTTATTAAGTTAATATCTTTTTATTCATTGAATATTTAAATAAAATAGGGTAACGGGCCAAGAGGTTGAGTAACTTGAGTTCCCCCAAGCCTGGTACCTTAAATCCCCCTCCATCTAAAGCAGCCGCGTAATTAAGGGATAAAAATAATTAAAATGTAAAGCAAAACATTGGGATGAAAGTCTTTGAGGTTGAGCTTTGAAAGCTTTTGTTTGTATAATTTGCGCGTCGCATATGTACGCAATGGTGGCACAGCCAGCTATATATAATGAAGCAGTGGGCCCCCAATACTTTTCATTTTAATCCCCTACGGGTCCAAACTCATATACCCTCCAAGATCCACCAATATCACATCATCTCTCTCAGCATTACAGTCATTTCGCGCCCTCACTAACACCATTTTAGTCTTTTGAAAATAACCAAGCAATAATCAACTTATACGTGTCTTGCTCCAAGGCCCTGCATTTCCAACTCAAAATCCACCAAATCTCATCTCAAACAATTAAACAAACACCGTGGAGTCGTGGACCACCTCTACCCTTATAGCACGCATCCCGTGATTTGTGCTACGCAGACGAACGCGTGCACTCTCTCTTATTTTTTTTTTTTCCTTTTTTTTTTTTTAATATAATAAGAATTCCATAAATGTATGTTCTTAAGCCACGTATTAATCATCTATTTTTTTATAAAATTTTTTTTAAATGATTTATTAATATATATTCTAAAGGTGCACAAACCAACATGTGTTTTAAGATCATCTGTTAGTAAAACTTATATAATCAAATTTATATTTCGTGAATTCATATTATGACGATTTATTTTTATCAGAAGATTAAGACATCAACGTAGGCGAACTCAAATCTCTCTATCAATCGAGCTAACACACCACTTCATATACATAAATTCACATAATGTTTAGGAGTCAACTAGTGATTAGGTTTTGGCACTTTCATATGAGTTTACATACATAGCAATCATGTTGTGTCAACTTATGTATCAATCACGAATTAAGATTTAAGCTTAGTTTAGATTTGGGTGTAAGAAGCGTTGTATTCCTTAAACTTTTTTCTATAAGAAAAAATCTAGACACCTAGTCATCAGTAAAATCCTCCCATCTACGCGACTCCCCTAGTTCAGTGCTCCAGAGTCCACACACAGCTCACTTTCCTCTCTAGCTATAGCTGATTTATTAGCTTCTTTTTTAGATAGAAAAACCAAAAGGGTGTCCAAAAACACTATCACAAAATGGCATTTCTTCAGATTCTCTTTCTAACATCTCTCTCACTCTTCTTCACACCCTCACATTCCCAACTCTCTTTAGACTACTACAAGCAAAAATGCCCAGCATTCGAGCAAACCATCCGAGACACCATAACCAACAAGCAAATCACAAGCCCCACCACCGCCGCCGCCACGCTCCGCCTCTTCTTCCACGACTGCTTAACTAATGGCTGCGATGCCTCCATTCTCATCTCCTCCACGCCCTTCAACTCCGCCGAGCGTGACGCCGATATCAACCTCTCTCTCCCCGGAGACGCCTTCGACGTGGTCGTACGCGCCAAGACCGCGTTGGAGCTAACCTGTCCGAGCACCGTCTCTTGCGCCGACATCTTGGCTGTAGCCACTCGTGACCTCGTAACTATGGTCGGTGGTCCCTACTACAACGTTCTCTTGGGTCGAAGAGATGGGTTGGTCTCGAAATCTAACTATGTCGAAGGTAAACTCCCAAGACCCACGATGCCCATGTCTCAGATTATCAACATTTTCAAATCTAATGGCTTTTCGATCGAAGAAATGGTGGCTTTGAGTGGCGCACACACAATTGGGTTCTCTCACTGTAAGGAATTCAGTTCTGGAATTTACAATTCTAGCAAGGTTTCACAGTACGATAGGGAATATAATCCGAGATTCGCTCAAGGGTTGCAACAAGCGTGTAAGGATTTTACAAAGAATCCAACTTTGTCAGTTTTCAATGACATTATGACTCCAAACAAGTTCGATAACATGTACTTTCAGAATCTGCCAAAAGGGTTAGGATTGTTGAGGTCAGATCATGGGTTGTACAGTGACCCAAATACCAAGCAGTTTGTTGAAATGTATGCGGCAGATCAGAACAAGTTCTTTCAGGCTTTTGCTAAGGCTATGGAGAAGCTGAGTGTGTATAAGGTCCAGACTGGGAGGCAAGGAGAGATTAGGCACAGGTGTGATGCGTTTAACTGAGTTGGAACATTTTGGAAAATTCAAACTTTTTTTTGGTGGTGGGCTTTGGGTTTTTTTATTTTTATTTTTATTATTTTAATTATTGTTGTTGTTGTGACTGTGATCTGTGGTGAATTGATTGAGGATGATAAACAGGGTGATGAGGATTTCGCTGTGAGGATCTGGTAATATGTATACATGTTTTTGTATCAATGTCCTATTGTCATAATTTTAAGTTTAAATTAAATATACATACTTATTTGTTAGTATTTTCTTTTCTCGGTTACAGTTTCTTTTGTCATTTTTTAGGCCTACAATACAAGTGGTGATCTGGGCAGAGGTTTTGTTTTTTTTTTTTTTTACTATTTCCTAAACAAATTGTAATAAAATAATAATTTAAAATTTAAGAACATGGGATCTCTTTTCCTTGTCTCTCTCACGGATCCTATTTCGGTTTCTATTTTTGTAACTTTTGATGCATTAGTTTTAGAAGTTTTAATATATTTTATTGTACTCATTAATTAGTCTTTTCTATTGATGAAATTGAAACTAGTAGCGAATATAGTCTATATTTTGTAAACATAGTAACCTAAGATAAATATGATAAAAGAGGGCTAATTAGTTAAATTGGTGGAGTTTTTTTTTTTTTTTAGAAGGTGTTAAGTTGGTGGAGTTGGTAGAACCTTTTGCCCTTGAAAACAAAAAATAAACAGTCATTATATTCAAAGTCTCAAACATACCAAGGAATTCAAATGTGTTGAAGGACCAAAAGATTGGTTTTTTTTTTTTTTTCCTTTTGCTTTTCCTTTTCCTTTTCTTTTGGTTTGAGTCAAAAGTCAGGATTAGGTTGGAGGCATAGAAGATGTGCTGTATATTGGTAAGTTGCACTTTGAGACTGCTTGCAATGATAAGGACCTTAATACCATCTCAGGTGAGAAAGAAAATGAGGGGGTCGGGGATTTTAACAATCTGTCCCAACTCATCAATTGGTCAAGCTTCATTTCAATAATTAATCCACCTGACTGGTAGATAATTGATTATGAATGTAGGCTTCTGAGTTCTGAGGGGTGGAGAAGCTGTAATACAGCATATTAACTAATGATTTGAAGTGTGCCATCTGCAGAAACGCCAAAATCTTGAGAAGACAAAATTCAACTCAGTCAGTAACAATTTATCATTATCTTCCATTCAGAAAATTAAAAAGCATCTTCCCCTTTTACTATGCTTCATTATTATAATTCTGATTTCATTCAATCGATAAGTGTAAATGTGTAATTACCAAACTAGTTTAATCCGTTGCGTTTCCAAGCAGTCAACTTGACTCTTGAGAAGACACAAAGAAGAGACACAAAGCATCTCTTCCCTTTTACAGTGCTTATAATAGTACAATCAACTTTGTTGCTTGCATGAGTTCACTCGAGTCAGGTTTCAAACTCTAATATCTATGTTTTATTATTACACAAACTTTTTAGAATCAAATATCTTAATTATTAGCCTTGTTACACACGCTTTGTGTGCACAATGAGTTTTTTTTTTTGTTTTGTCCGATGTCACAATTTTCATTCTAATAAAATTTGGATAAGTTTGTTTTGAAGACATGAATTAGTAGAAGAGTATCTTATTTTGTAAACATTTTAAATAAAGTTAGAAATATATTTTTACTGAATTGTCCTTAAATTTTTTTTCCTATTAAACATAAAGATTTAGAGATATTTTTGAACTATATAAAAGTTTAGTTCATAGAGAGAAATCTTATTGTA
This sequence comes from Castanopsis chinensis, assembly GCA_032878915.1. Lineage (NCBI taxonomy): Eukaryota > Viridiplantae > Streptophyta > Magnoliopsida > Fagales > Fagaceae > Castanopsis > Castanopsis chinensis. The sequence goes on from JAVQMG010000121.1 coordinate 2,943,964, forward strand.
GGCAATATAGATAAGTACTCTAATGCAACAGTACTAAACCAGTATAAGAAAACCTCATTTTCTGTGCATACCAGGTAAAATATTGGCTGGAATCAGCCAATACTAGGTATACTCATCAATTAGTCAGAATATTCACATCTCATAGTGAGTGATAAGAGTGTGGTTGACGTAGTATCATTAGGTCCAAATCCATTAGCTTAAGCTTTTGGGATAAGAAAATGTTGCATCCTAACACGTATCACATAATGCTATTCCGTACCAAAGTGAAACAACTCCATTTTTCAAATTCTATTCTTCGCAATTTTGTTGACCTTCAAATATTTTTCACAGGGTCAAATCTCTAGAACTTTGGCGAATTTGTGAGATAATTCTACTTGACAATGTTCTTCTAATTAAAATTATTACAAGAAAAGTGACTCTTTCTCCTACATTAGACTCCAACAGGAACCTTATGTGGTTTTAAAATGAAATTACATCAAAAGCAGACAATCAGCTATGTATACAAGCTACAAAAAAGAGTCACTATAGCTGAAGCCAATCAGCTATTTTAAGACTTGGCTTCATTGTAATAGCTTCTATTAATTTCCAGCTATTTATACAAGCTACAAAACCTTATGTGATTAGATTGCCAATTACCAACCAGATTAAGTCTTTAATCGAGCCGATCAAGTGGCTGCCAGTGTAGTGTAGCTTGTATAAATAGCTGATTAGGCTCTTATTTGTATTCAATTTCTTTTTTACTTAAGTTTTCTGGAAGTCATCATGATGCAGGGAAAAATGATGTGTTGTAATATGATTTAGAATTAGATGGAAAGTGAGTTTCTTAGAACACATTGATAGGTGGTTAGACACCTTTGCAAAGCACACAAAGTTCTCAAATAAAAGCTCCCAAGGCTTCTTTTCAATCACATATACAAACTGAATACAAATAAGAGCCTAATCAGCCATTTATACAAGCTACACTACACTGGCAGCCATTGGATTGGCTCGATTAAAGAATTAATCTGATTGATAATTGGCAATCTAATCAACTAATGTATTAACTAAGTAAGTACAAATGGATCTAAGTGACTGCTATTACAATAACAGGCTCTAACCCACTGTTTGGACACAAGCAATAATTTCTAGTAGTTCTCTTTTCAGCTACAAATGTAAAACAACTACTTAAATGCCCTGCATCACATTATCTCCAATTTTTGAAAAAAAAATACAGGCAATCAGGCAAAGACACATATTTGCCTTCTTTGTCAACGTTGGAAGATTAAGCTAACACGCTGAAAACGTTTTTCTCCTCCCATTTTTAAAGTGAAGTTGTTCTACTCTAATCTGCGTGTACTAATAAGTGAAACACAAGACTGAAAAATGAAGCCTTTTAAGTTTGAAATATTTCTTTTATTGGTTCTTTATAAAATAAGTAAAAAATGGACACACAATTTCTGGTTATATTGGACTTGGAACAAATTTCTCAAATACAATAAGTTGACACAAGAACTAAAAGAAACGATAGACAATTTTTGATACCTAGAGTTGATCATGGTGTACCACCATGCTTTATGGCCAACTATCTGAAACAACAGGCAGGAATGCAAGTTTAAGCACTTATTATCAATAAATCTAGGGAGACCAATTATTTTCTTTATAATTTTTTTTGGAACTGTTTATATGACTAAGTATTAGTAGTACATAATAAAAATAATATTAATGATAGACCCAAGTGAAAGTGATGTTGCTTTCATTCTTAGTTAAGCGCTAATGTGCTATGCACTACCTGAAAAATACTTAGGATGGCCCGCATTCTTATTGAGAATAGGGTTGGAAGTATCTTCAAAAGATGACTTAGAGGATGTTTGATGACTCGGTAGCTCTGATGCTACTAGTTTAGTAGGCTTGAAGCTGGTTCACTTACTTCAGTAGCTCTAAAGCTGTCTTTGGTTTCAACCATGCGAAATTGTAGATGATTTTTATCAAGTGAGTTTTGTTTGTCCTATTGGTTTGGGTGTATTTGTTTCATCTTGTTCTGTTTAGAACTTGCGTTGTACTTTGTTTCATGCTTGTTGCCCTGATTTTGGGACTAGAGGATCCTTATTGTATCATTTGATTTGTGATGTAAAAAATCATTTGAATTATCAAAATATATACCCATATATATATATATATATATATATATATTGATTCAATCACAGCAAACCATATCTACATTTGTGAAAAAGGTTGCCTCCAACGTTGCTCTTTTTTGAGTCCACAGAAAAAAGAATGATTTGAGGTTGGGCAAAGCTAGCACTTAGGGGCCCAGATGCCAATCCCATCAATTTCTCTTCCCAAATGACCCCGGATCCAAGAGGTCATTGCATTCAACATCCAAACCTAATTGGCCAGAAACATTCCCTTTCGGCTTTTCAATCAAAGCTAAGTGAAAAAAAAGAAAGGTCTAGTCCAGTCGTTCAGTAATTAATGTTGAAGTAGATTAGATAGCTTTCACTCCAAATTAACCATTCAAAAGTAACTTTATGTTATTTCATTCTTTACATACGCGTTTTCATTTGGTATCAAGCATCTAATAACAACAGGTCTAGCCCAAGGGATATCCTAGCGGCGTCAACCATGCTACACTTTTTAACCTATGTTCTGTTTTGGATGAACATTAGTTTGCTCAACCATATGGTGGGTAGACCTTTTCTCATTTATTAATGACTTTGAGCGAGTGAAGAGTTTTGTATTTTTAGTGATAATAGTCTACAAAAATGTAGTCTTGCTTTCTTTTATTAGAATGTATTTTTAGTGCTAATAGTCAACTAAAATGTAGTCTAGCTTTCTTTTATTAAAAGAGTTAAAAAGTTTGAATCTTATTTCCGATAACTAAAACTATTGCATATTCTATTAAAAACTTATTGTGTTATTTTTTTTAATGATTTTTTATTTAATGAAATAGATTTCAATGTATTACCAAACAAGAAACAATTTGGAATCCTCCTCTTTTTTCTTTTTTTCTTTTTTTTTAAGGGAAGATAGAGGAGGAGGGGAAGAAAAAAAAACACACATTTGTGTTAAAAAAGAAAACAATTAATAACTATCATGCAGTGAATGTCATTTTAAAACACACGTGCAAAACATTAAGTAGGGAAAGCTACCTCAAATTTCAAGCCCAAAGCATTCTTCAGTTGTCATGGGCTCTGCCACCTCTTGGGCCCTTCATCTTTCATCTATGCCCCCCCCAAATAAAATTTTGGAGATAAGAAAAGAAAATGAATAGTTAGGTTTAATCCAAAATCATACTACAATTGAATGTTTTTCTTTATTAAGCACGCCCAAGATGAAGTCTTTAGATGTATTATGTGAATGATTAACAAACTTTTTTTTTTTAAGATCAAAAATGATTAACAGACTTTATTGTGTAGAATTAAAACAATAAACGATGAGAATCAAGGAATAAAGTGAATAATAGCACCAAAGCAAACTTTACAACAATGTCTAAAAACTTTTATTTACACCCTCACCACCGGCTATAATTCAGGTGAAAAAAAAAAATTTGTTCACCAGAGAGCATGAGCATAAAAACAAATAAAAACATGTAACAAGGTCCAAATAATTACAACCCAACTAAAAAAAAAAATTAATAAAATCAAAATACTAAAACATTGTACTCAAAACTCATTCAGATTGACACTGATTGTGACCCCTCAACTCAAGCAAATCCTCCCAATCCACCACCTCCTCCTCCATCTCCTCTTCCTCCTCCTCCTCCTCATATTCCTTACTTGTCATTTTCATCATCTCCAATATTGTCATTGCCTTCTCTCTCACACACTTGCTCCCTTCTTTCACTATCTTGCTCAACACTACCTCCATCTCCACCGCCTTTGCCAAAACCCTAAACCTCAACCCACCTTGACTCAATCCATACAATACACTCAAACAACTCTCTTTGCTTGACGCTGAGTTCAACTGGGTGTCACCCAAATACTTGACCAAACACTCAACCGCACCCGCATCCAACATTGCGGCCCGCCCATCCGGGCACCAAGCCAAGTTACCCAACACAAGCATTATTCGACCCGCCATATGACCCGGCTTAACCATACCCAATAGAACCGGGACCGACCCGAGTTTCACTAACCTGACCCTATTGCTCTTAACGAGTGAGAGGTGATAAAGCGCAATCACCGAGTCATGCCGAGTCCGCTCGTTCTCTGACCTCAGCATGTGCATCAACGGCTCCAAAGCGCCCAACACACCAATCGCGGTCTTGTTGTCATCATCGAGGGCCAAGCTGAAGAGTGCACCAGAAGCATGTTCCTGCGCCTCAGGGAATCCCCCCTTCAAAACATCAATCAAGAGTGGGACCATTCCTGACCGTACGATCTTGACCTTGTTGGTATCCTCCAAAGACAGGTTCACCAACGCCGCGACTGTGTTCACTTGAATAGTTGAGTACCTGGACATGATCAAGGATCGGAGGGCTGAGAGTATCCGAGGGGTACATAGGCGGACCCTACTGCTCTCCGTGGACCGTGTGATCTGTCTCAACGAAATCACTGCACGTTCTATCTCGAACACCTGTGGGCTTTTGAGTTTCACCAACATTTCCTCTTCTTCTTCGTTGAAACCAGCGTTTAGGGTATCAGAGGAGGAGGATGAGGATGAGTTGTTGTAACTCGGGTGAATCACGAGTTGGAGAGATGGGGTCGACAGGGCTGTCTCAACTGAGTCGACTGAGCTCGAGCAGGAGTGAGTTAACTCGGGATCATTGAGATTCACTGTAGGGCTTTCTCTTGCCCCTTGAACCAGGTTCTTCTCCGAGATTACGATCTGGGTATCTGGGTTTTTGTTCTCGATCTCCATTAATGCACGGACGAGGTTTTTAGCGTTGATGGGATCGATGGGTTTTGGTGGGTCTACACAGTGAAACTTGCACCAGTTGAGAATGGCGGTTTTGAGAGCGAGGTTGGGGATGACAGAGGAGAAATCTGGTGTGGAGGAGTCTTCTTCAAGAGTGGGAGTGAAGGATAGGGCTTTACAGGCTAGGACGCAAGCGTTTTCCAATGTGTGGCCTGAGGTGACGATAACTGGTTCGGCCATGAGTGACCCAGAGATGGGACAGAGAAACTCGTTTGGAGGCTCTTTTGATTTTGGGTTTCGAGGTGGTGAAGATGAGAACCTGTTGAAGAGATACATCAACTTCCATTTGCGCCTGGGAGTCGTAGTTGGAGTAATCTCTTTGATTCTGCCTTTCTCTGTGTCTTTTTCGAATCCCCAGTCTACTTGTTGGGGCTTGTGAACCACGTACCTCATCACGGTCTCTTGAAACTCCATTTTTTGTGTCTAGTGAGTTTTTTTTTTTTTACTGTCCCACAAGGACCGAAAGGTTTCAGTTTTGTACGTGTATAAATGAAGAAGCAGTAGTACGGAATATGAAGAAATGTTGCAGATAATGAAAGTCCATTGGGTTTTTAGGAGAAGGGTGAGCCGGAGCCTGGAAGAACAAAGATTGTGGCAGTTTGCCCAAGTGTTGATCTCCTAATGATGAGAGAAGGTACGCTGAAGAATATGGTTGTTTTGACTAGACTAGGTCTCTTTGAGAGTAAACAGAAACATAGAAAGAGAGAGATATCAGAGAGTTTGTTGGGATAGAGAGAGCGAGAGAGAGAGCGAGAGTTAAAAGAGAATTTGTTGGGATTGTGTTTGACCAAAAAACTGATATGATTTGGTGTTGTTGTGGGTTGATCAATCATCATCAATTCCTGGTGAGGTGCGTATGCCTTTTCTTTCGGAAATTAGGGCCAAAGACAAAAGTTGCAGAGGCAGATGATGCTCCGAGAAGCTATAGGGTTATTGTTGATTAATTCTTGCTTTTTTCGTACTCTAGTATTGTTTATCCACTTGGGTTTGTCTCTCGGTGTTCACGTTAAGTGAAAAAAGAGAGTGCCACCTCAATGTGTGTCTGTTTGCTTTTTAGGCCAAGTCATTAAGTTTCACTCAACTTGCAATGCTAATTCAGTCCCCAGCTTTAAACCTGCAATAATGCTAATAAATAAGGAAAGATGGTTTTTTTTTTTTTTTTTTTTTTTTTTTTTTTTTTTTTTTTTTTTTTTAACAATAAGGACGGATGGATAGAAACGTTTAACGGCAAATATTGAATAGAGACACTATCACTTTGATTATCATATATTTGGATTTGAGGTGATGTTGACTCATTATACATTTCTGTTTTTATCATTGAAACCCATTTACATAGTTTGATTTAACTATTTGTTTTGGTCAGATATAAATCTTCTGGAATTCTTAGGTACTTTACTAATACATTTATTTAAATCGTAACTATCCTTTTATGGTTTAAAGATCTAAATTCTACCGTATCTAAAAAAATTGTTAAGATTTAATGAAATCTAATAGTAGGTCACACTAAGAACTCTAAAAAATTTGAATGCTATTGTAACCAAATCCGTCTAAAAAATTTGAATGCTATTGTAACCAAATCCGTTTGCCACAAGCTTTTTTTAGTCTAACTTTTAACTTATACGGTTTATGTTTAGTCAAACCTCAAATTTTCAAATAGAAGAATAATTTATTCTATTTTCAACAAAAATACATTAAACAATAAACGAAATAAACTACCGTCTAACCGCAATGTATTCATGACCATATTGAGAGTAAATTTTTTGAACAGATATAGTACTATATTTAGGGTTCGAAATATCAGTCTTTATAACTAAATCGAAAGCTAGGAAAACATTAGCAGGAAAAATGAATGCTTGAATAGATCATAAAAGATTTTGGTTCATGTGGATCTCAGCATTTCTCTTGGGGAACTTATAAGGGGCATTATTCAAGTTCATGGGGGGCTCATTTGCTAAAAGAAATTATATAAGGTTACTCTAATCTGCAACAATGATACTTTATTTCTCTTTCTAAATTAACAAGCATGTTTTCTCTAATCTGCTCTACCAAATAGAAAGCTATATATGAAGAAGCAATATTACATCTATTATATTTTTAACAATTGTTAAAAAATTTAATGACAATTAAGTTTCTAAGTTGTTATTGGTAATCTTATCTACTCCTATTTTGAGCTATCAAGTTGGTATTAATTTTTGTTTAGATTTATAGTTGTTAAAATTTTCTAGATGCTTGCTCCGTGACTCAACAGAGGTTTGAGTGAATGCTGATGTGTCATTCCCTCGACCCTTCACTTGATATAAAGATCTTTGTAATGGGCCATTATATGACAACCCTCTATGCTTTAGCTCACTATTAATCCGAAAGTTACAGGAAAGGAGATCTTACTTCGCAGAACACACTTTTCTGTCCAATAATTTATGTTTTTGTGGGCTATTCTCCTATTCATTCTGACCACTTTGCATGGAGATATTCCAACTAATAAAAGTCACCAGAATACCATACCACTACATTTTTTTTAATTATTGAATCCTTAATAACTAAGTTTTTGTAGTTGATATGCATTGTACGAGTGTTCTAGGCTGGATGATATCTCCTTTTCTTTTTCTTTTTGGTTTTCTAATTTTCTTTTGGTTCAGAATAATTCCCTTTCTTTACCAAAGTGATTGATTCCATTTTGTTTCTCCACAGATGGCCCACCCATTCAAATTAAATGACAAAATAGGTCGATTCTCTTATTATATTTGGGGAGAAGGCCAAATTGTGTTGTACAAAATTGTTCAAACTTGCTGTTAGTCTTTAGAACCATAAGAAAGTCCCATTCCATGAGAACTTTTGGCCGACCTATCGTTTCTGCTAAAATCTTCATTTATTTTCTAAGAGCAATGATATAGTTTTTTTTTTTTAATCCTATTTTTCACTGCTAAACTGTGTTTAGTGCAATATTTCTTTCACGTGACATATTTTCGATACCACTTTTACTATATATCAATCATATCATATGATATAAGATTTATTGATTTTTCGACAAAGTCACACTTAAAATGTTATTTATAGCCTTATACTAATTTATATATATATATATATATATATATATATATATATATAACACAGTACCAGTGTACCACAGTAACAGAGAGCTAAAGACAGCTCAGAAAATCTTCAAAATGGCAATTCCTCTTAAATAAATACTGAAAAAAAATATTATCAAATTCTCTCCAATTCTTGGGAAGAAATCCATAATATTTTAACACAAATGATTATTTTTCTGCTTTGGTTTGGCTTATAAAAATAAAAATTATCTGAACATTTCACGTGCAGGTTGTGATAATATAAAAAAATCATAGCAAAGACAGGGGCCACTGTGATTAAGCACTTTTAGGCCGAAAAAGCAATAAAAAGTGACGTACCAATTTTTATACATATGAGAATGAGAAACGGGCACCTAGTATGTCGCTGGCAGTCTGGCATGGAACCCAATCGAGGCCCATTTCACAACAAGTCATACACTAAGAATTATTCTTCTTCTTTTTCTTTTTAAGCTGAACCATGAATTATGCTTTTTAATTCTTTAGTAAAAGTGTCCAAAAATATCCTCTGGAAAGATCCTGGAAGCAATCTATATCTACAATATTAATTTAATATTTTTGGCTATATATTGTTAAAGGTACTAGATATTGATGTGGGCCTTGTGGGCCATTTTGGACATGAGTTAGGTCAGGTGTCTCTCACCTATTTGCCTAGCAATGTTGGATACTTCTTAGGCCGCATTAAACTAAATAAATATGGACAGATTGGGCCTTGAAGTGTTCAAACTGTCCTCCATATTATCTCTTTGAGTTTTTTATTTTTATTTTAACAACAATGGTCCATGTTTTGTGATTGGGCCGGTTTGACCCGGCTCACAACTTATGACCCATGGAGCATCCACGTGGGTTCTCTGAAAAGACTTTGGGTGAATGGTCCTTGATGCTCTGAAATGATTTTCGCAAGACAGAAGAGTTTTTACCATCAACACAAAACTATACACTCATGGCTGGAAGAAGAAGAATCAGTTGGAGAAGAAAGGCCTAAGTGAAGGAGATATTTTCTCTCTGATGAGAATGTGAAAAATGAATGGTGGAGGAAGTAAAATTACGGAGTTATAAAACGTGGTTTGGCCTTTAAATTAAGTTTTTATATTATCTATACTACTATTTAAGCAGCTGCACCTATTTAGACTGGATTTTTTTTTATTCCAAAATACCCCTATACCCTTAGGTTTAAGTAGAGACAAAACTAAATGATAGTTTGGTAAAAATACATGTCTAACTTGCACTAAAATTTTGCTTACAAAATAGGAACACTCTTCCACTAACCCACTTCTTCAAATTAACTATACATTTATTGTTTTTTTAAAAAAAAATAGAAAAATAAGTTAAACACCCCATGTTTATCCAAAAACAAATCTAAATATTAAAAAAAAAAAAAAAAACTAAAAGACAATCCGTATTGTTTTTATTCTAAAATACCCTTACATTCTTATGTTTAAGTAGAGACAAAACTAAATGACAATCCGATAAAAATAAAACCCTAACTTCCACTAAAACATTGCCTAAAAAATAGGGTTACTTTCTTATTGATTTTCAAATTTATTTATTCACTTATAAATTATATTCTCAAAATAAAAATTATATATATAATAAAAAATATAGATTTTTTTTTTGCTACTACCACTAAAAAAAAAAAAGCCTCATCTCATGTGCGAAGCGCGTGGGATGAGGCTAGTTAAAATTTAATGATAAGCTTTTACTAAAGAAGCTGATAAGTATGTTTTTAAGGAAAATTAATTATAATTTAAGAATAATAATTTCTTAGATTAAGATTAGATATTTTTTTTAAAAAAAAAAATAGAAAAAATAGAAAAGGATAATGAAAAGTTAATGAATATTAATAATTAAAAAATAAAAACTAGACAACAATTAAGAATTTTTTTAAAAAATTAATTAATAAATTCATTCCAAATTACATAGATTTGATCAATTTTAAATTAAACATAATTTTTAAATGACCTATACAAGACTAATATAGATTTGATAAAGACCGACAAATATACAATGCAAATGTGAAAATTAAAATTAGACTTTAATAAATAAAAAAATTGAAAATTTTAAAAATGTTACCATTGGAAGATTTAAAAAATATAGTTGTTGGAAATGAATAAATGAAGATTGAAAAATAATAAAAGATAATTTTTTAAGAAAAAAAAAGATAAAATAGAAGAGAATTAAATAATGAATGAAAAAATAATATATAATTCAGTAGGTAAAAACTAAAAGTAACTATTTGTTAAAGATACTCTAAACTAGTTAATTAAAAAAACTAAAGGGGTCTTAGTACAACCTCAAAGTTTAGAGGTCTAAATAAGCTTTTATTTTCTGCCGTTTATCCTTAAAAAAAATATATATATATATATATATATATATATATGTAAGGGCACAAATCAAACTAATCCAACTTTGGACAAAGGACTAGCTCAATGGGCACTAAACAATGAATTTGTAGAGAGTGGGTGCTTAATCTAGGTTTTTAAGATGATAGATAATACAAAAGTTTGATTCAGCTCTCTGATTCATGCACTGCACTGATATGAATATGTAACATGGAGTTGAATACATTGATGCCGAGAACAATATTTTTTTTGTTCTCTTACAAATTCTTTCTCTTCTATTTCCCTATCTTTTTTCCCTCCTCCTTCTACACCTTATTCTTTCACCTTTTATAGGCCTCTCTCATTTTCCCTTTCTTCCAAGTGTAACCCGGACCTTCCTCTCTTTTAGATACTTGTCCCATCATCCTTTTTTACTCAGGTCTCTGATGATGAAGATATGGTTCAAACCCAACGTTCAGGAGTCACTTCTTCATTAATGCGGCCAGGGAAGCAGGTGTAGAGTTTTAAATGCGGTGGTAGCAGCTTTTTCTGGATGTTCCCCTACTCCTCCCCTTTAGTCTTTATCTTTATCTCTTTAGTTCCAGCACCACAGGCTCCTGTTAGGGGAGCTATTGGACCGTTAAATCAATTACGTCATCCTCGGCAACACTTGTCGAGGACTACGCTGTCCTCGGACGTTGTGTTCTTTGGTATTTTGATCATGCACGACACCCCTCCTTATCACGTGTCTTTGTAGACTTGGACGGATTGCGTCCTCGGATCATTTCTAGAAGTGAAGTCGGGCCTCTTTTATTGTGAGAGTTTGTGGGCCGGCCCATTGCGTATGATTCGAGCCCAATGGCACTACAATATATATTTTTCTTTAAAAAAAAAAAACTATTATTTTTCTATTATTATATAAAGACATAAATACAGATTAAATATATACCATACGAATTACGATATGTATACAGTACACTACCCTGTGACGACACGGCATACCCTCGGATTCAAGGCTGCTGCTAATTACGCGTAGACACGTTGGACCAACCGACCAAGGTTTTCAAATCCCGTAAACAATTGGAATCCCAAGTCAGGTTGGAGTTGTCTTTCTACCCAAGCCAACTCCATACCTATAAAAACAGCCCAGCGCTCCTTATTTTTGTTCAAACTTCTTTAAAAGTTTAAACAAAGCAAAGGTGAATTCCACAGCCAGAAGAAAATTTCAGAGGAGAGGAGAAACAAATATTAACACAGGAAGCATGGGAGGAGGAACAGAAGCTTTTCCTGATTTGGGTCGACATTGCCAAAACCCAGATTGCAATCAACTCGATTTTCTGCCTTTCAAATGCGACGGTTGTCAAAAGGTATACACTTTTACATCCATAGCTTCCTCTATTTCATGATTTTTCGTTATAAAGTTGTGGCCTTTTTTTGGTTATTTGGAATCATTGTTGTTGATGTGTATGTTCTTGTGAATATGTAGGTGTTTTGTGTGGAACACAGATCTTATAAGACCCACGAGTGTCCAAAATCCGATCATAACAGCAGAAAGGTTGTTGTTTGTGAGACTTGTTCGATGTCTATTGAGACAACGGGGCGAGATGGTGAGGACGTGAAGGCTATGTTGGAGAAGCATGAGAAGTCTGGTAATTGTGACCCCAAGAAGAAGCAGAAACCAACGTGTCCTGTTAGGCGGTGCAAGGAGATACTGACCTTCTCGAATACAAGTACGTGCAAGACTTGCCAATTGAAGGTGTGCTTGAAGCATCGATTCCCGGCTGACCACGTGTGCAAAAAGGCGGCGGCAGCGGCAACTGTGGTGGAGGGTAAGGGAAGATGGAATGATAGGTTTTTGGCTGCTATGGCTTCGAGGAATGGAAAAGATTGTGGAAGCAAGAGTGGACATGGTTCTGCGTCTATTCCCAGTACACCTTCATCTGTTAAAGCATATTGATAAAGATTGTATACACCTGTTTTAGATTTAGTTTTACAATTCATTATTGAAAAATTATTTTGATAAAGATCATCTGACAGAATGTTAGTAATTGATTGTGTGCTTTCCTTTCAATGATCTTAATCGTCTCTCTAATCCAGCCAGTTAATTAAGCATCACATTCGCAATCAATATCACAATTGCATAGAACTCATGTTTTTTGCTATGTTTACAGCATAGTGGAGTGGAGTTGTATTGGGTGAATTTATACTCCAAAAAGTCTAAACAAGTTTTGCACCTCAGACATGCTATAATTATTGAAAACAGAATTTGCACCAGTGAACCTATGTTTCCGGTCAAGCATGCAGATATTATCATATTAACCTTCTCACCTATGCAATATCCTATAGATTGAATATGCTTTCGGGTTGGTTTGGATTAGCTCTTAGCTTTCAGCCTTTTAAACTATTTGCTTGTGTACAGTTTTTTTTTTTTTTTTTTAATTTAAATCTCACTGATAAAGTTAGGTACAATTAAACTTCCGCCAAGTTTCAATAAGAAGATAATCCAAACACAAACGAATCATTCCAAATCAATATGCAAAATGAGAAAAAATATATATATATATATATATATATATATATATCTTGATTAAACATATAGTTAGATGTTTCACTAGCACAACCGTCCATATCCCATTACATATATAAACCGTTTCATTTTTTTCTCCAAGACATAGATTTTAGGTTCTTGAAAAGCAACACACTCATATCTCCACCTAAAAAATACTTACTTTCCCCATGCTTGTCAATATTTACTCAAGCTATAAGTAACAGATGTAACAAGTACTCTCCAAAGTGCAGCCAATAAATGTTTGCAGCTATGGTTGTTCTCGTCTGGAATTAGGCCACAGAGCAAGAAGAATCTTCTTTCTCGGTCCCTGCATGTCAAACAGCTTTTGTGAGAACAGATTAATTGCTTTCCATTGGACATCTATATATGAAATGAAGATGATGTACAAGTCAGTTCATGGTGATTGACCAGTCAAGGGGAATTTCAGCTGCAGTCAGTACTCAGTAATTACACTGAGCTGAACTTACTTCCATACAATTTATTGGGCTCACATTAGACTAAAAGAATTTTGAACAACCCCTACGTGATAATGTTTCTTTTAGCTGCAGTCAGTACTCAGTATTTACACCAAGCTGAACTTATTTCCATACAAATCATCAGGCTCAAAGTAGACTGCAAGAATTGTGAACATCCAACATGAACCGAGAAAAAAAAAACCCTCAAGGTAGAATAAGAAAATCATGATAATATAAATAAGCAACACAGAGGGGGTTCAAGCCTGTAGCTTATTTGATGCTTTGATATTATTGAAAGGTACCAATAAAGTGACTTTTTCACAGCAAAACAAAATTAAACAGTTCTCAAATTTTAAGAGAGTGAAAGCACGGTACCATTGGTATCCCCATATCTTTGAGGTCCTTATCACCCATCTGCTTCAATGCAGTCATGTCCACCTATGATCAGATGAACCAAGTATTAAATTAATGATTTTTGTTTATGCATATCCCAGCCACCACTCTGTACAGACTACAGACTGATATTGCTATTGGTCGAAACATAAACCATCACAACAAATCTATCTTACTCTCTCAGAAATCACATCACTGGCTTATACTTTCCATTCAAAATACGGGAAGGTTAAACATTCACCACAGAAAAAATTATCCTCAGGAAAATTTTCTTTCAAAAGATTGGATAGATGCAGGTTACTTACCTCTTCAGCCCGGAAAATAATGTTATATTTCCCCAAACCAAGTGATTGCAACAGGCTAGGGACAGTGTGAGATTCCTCCACCTTTTAAAATTCCATTCAACAGAGCACGATTAATACATAACATTAGATGACCAACAGCAATTATACACAACCATTAATCTAGATAACCTCACAAATACAAACCAAATCCTCTTAAATTAAGCTAAAACAGTACAGCCGGGGGAAAAAATCATACCGAATGAAAACTTTTCTGCCCAATGCCACCTATTGGTGTAAGCTGCATAACTAGCTCTGAAGTATCAGGACCTTTGACAGTTAAAGGTCCTGTTGGCCTAGAAGCACCATCATTGCTTAAAATCCATCTAGTTCTTGAATTATCAGGTGCCCTTAGAGATGGTACTTGGGGCAGCTCATCGAAATTTCTTTGTGGTGAGAGTCCCCTAGAAGATTTCAGATTTCTATTTGGGGATCTAGGTCTTTGTGTGGCTCGCCACAAAAAAGTATGTCCTTTTAATTCAGACCTTTGCTGCTGCACGTTATGCCTTGCAGGCTGAACAGTTTTTGAAAACTTTTGACTTTGGTCCATCTTCCTTCTCTCTTCAAAAACCCTTGGAACTCGCTTCATCTTTCTTTTGTTTATCAGTTTCAAACGCAGATCATTTGGACTCATCCGGGAATCTTTACATGAATCAGGGCATCAGAGTAAGTGCAGTGAAACATATAAAGAACTAAAAACGATATAAAAAGATTATATAATAAAAGAGTCACCATGCACTCCAATGTCACCGCGACCCCGATTGATACCATTGCTTTGCTGCCTATAAATGACATACACCCATCAATATTAAACTAAAAGCATTTTTTGTAACAACTGAATCAGAAACACGGACAACTAATTCTATGAATACCATAAACCAATCCATGAGCCCCTGTTTTAAATGATATTAGGTTTCCATGAACAATAAGACAGGAATCAAAATGTTCAAAGAATTTTCATCACTTTAAAACTCATTAGAATTTAAGAAAACACTACCCTAGACCACCTTGACCCTGGCGATGCTTTTGGAAAAGAAGCTGGGAAGAATGCTACTAAACTCACCCCCTGCTGTAACCAAGGTTTAAAAACCTGTCCCTTCTCTCTAATTTTGAAGCAACTGAATAAAGCATAAAGCTTCTCCTATTTTTCTTCAGTAATCATGAAAGGTATTTAATTGTCTCAATAGCCTATATGATCCTAGCATAATGGTAACCTGAAATCCCTAAAACCATCAATCTAGACCATCATAAAATACTGGCAAATTATACTCAATCAGTTTAAATTCACAAAGCAACTAAACAACACGCACCGCTTGTTCGTGGACCAAAAACCATTGGCATTACTCTTAAATCTCTCTTCCCTGGACCATTTGCTTCCATTAGTCCTAGGATGTGTGTGGGCATAGCCTGATCTATTTCCTTCCCCCTTTACTACCTGCAAAAGAATTGAACCGCACAAACATTGAATCAACAAAACAACACACACAACGCAAATACAAATGAACTAAACTCAATCTAATCATCAAAACAAGTTACTTCTCTAAAACCCAAACCCAATAACTCGCCCACCAATCCACACACTCAATAAAATAAATCGCAATTTAACCAACAAAATTAGTTACTTCCCCAAAACCTGTATCTAAAAACTCATCAATCACTTCACATGGTCCGACAAGCTAAGCTCAACTTAACCAACAAAATTAGTTACTTATAAAACAAACTCGAGTCCAAAATTCACCAAATCAATTCACACATTCAATGAGTTATACTCAATTTAACCAAAAAAAACCCAGTTCCTTCTCCAAAACCCGAATCCGAAAACTAGTCAATCAATCCAAGCAGGCACAAAAAAAGGGTATGCAGAATTAGAATCACGCAACAAAACAAACAACTCAAACAAACCCAACAAGCTCCAAGCTAAATTATCACCAAAATAACAAACCCCACAGCTTTAGCTTATCAAATCACCCACTTGTTCTTAAATTGCCAACCCCAAAAAAGCAACAAAAAAAATCAGCTTTCTTGTTTTCCCAGCAACCAAACAGACAGAAAATCATTAAACTAACTCAGAAAAAAAAAAAAAAAAAAAAAACAAAAGTACATGTATGTTAAGCATGTGTGTACCTGACCACCAGAGCGGCCGAGAGTGATGGTGACACGTGGCTTGGACATTGTAGGAGACTTGAGAAGAAGTGAGCGAAGAAGATGGAAGCTTTGAAGATATTTAAGAGAGAGGTAAGTGGGTGACTGACATTTTCAATGTTTTTTTATTATTATTTTTTTTGGGGTGGGGAACCCTAATTGCTGAGATATTTCCAAGCAAAGAAGAAGAAGAAGATGCGAAAGAGAATGGTGGGAACGGAAGAAGTTTTCTTTCTTTGTGAAGAAGAATAAGAATGTTAGTCGGGAGGGTGACGTGGGTCAATAAGTCAAGTCAATGTAATGGAGTCGCGAGGCTCTCGCACCTCCAATGTATTAATTAATAAATCAACAAAATTGGTATAGTTAATTAGTTACATTTTCATGTAACATATTGTTATATTCAATTCTTTCCATTAGTAAATATACAGGGTTAAGCTGTTGGTTCCAGTTAGTTCAGTTGGTAAAGTTTTTGATAATTGAATAAGAAATTTGAGATTCAATTTCTGCCTACTTAGATTAATAGTATTCCGTTACCGTTTTGATTTTTTTTTTAAATGATTTTTAATCTTTTTTAAATAAAATAATTTCTAAAAAAAAAAGAATTGAACTATTTATATTTTTTGAAGGAAAATTCTTAGTTTACATTGTACTTGTAATATAAGATTTATATTATAAACTAAACAAATGTGTATATTCTTATATTGATAGTACAATATAAACTAAGGGTCGTCAATGGGCCAGGTCGGGCCGACCCAGCCCATTTTCACTTGGCCCATGGGCACAATGAACTGGGCATAATGAGTTATTAACTAGTTAACGGGTCGGGTCGGGCTGGGCCAAAAGAATAAACCTCAGCCCATGACCCTGCCCATGGGCAATGCCCATTTTGTCTTTAGTGAGCTGGGCTATCGGATTGGGCCTAATGGGCTACCCATGGGCTTGTGTTAGTATATTATTTTATTATTTTTATAAGGAAAGAATCAATTTTTTATAAGGGAATAATCAATCTATTTTTTTAAAGGAAAGAATTAAAGAATTTAATACTTAATTACAAATTTTTTTTACATTCAAATTTATTTAATTTTTTGTTTTGTTGATGGAAACCTATTTAATTTTTTTTTTTTATTAAGGCTTTAAATAGTTTTTTATTTTATCTTTAACAAAAAAAAATGTCAAATGGTTAATTCAAATTTGCTAGACTACTAGAAAAATATATATTTAATAAACTAAGTTTTGCACAATTACTTTGAGTATCTTAGTGGTTGAGGGCTTAAGAAATTGCTCTATAATATCTCAAGATCAATCCTTTGTACACTTATATATTTTTGTTATGAATTATAAGTTATTGGGCTGGGCCAATGGGCTGGGTAACGGGTTGGGCTACTGGGCTAGCCCATCGGGTACCCATGGGCTTAAAAACTAGCCCACGGCCTGACCCATTGGGCTAGTGGGCTACCCATGAGCCTTAATAACAACGGGCCAGGCCGCCTATTAGCCCGGTGGGCCATCGGGTTTCTGGGCCAGGCTATGGGCCGTGGGCTATTTGATGACCCTTAATAAACTTATAATTACCCTTCTTTGAAATATAAATGGAACTAATTTAATTACAACAATTTCCAAAATTATTATTGAGAATTTGTTGTTATAGAACCAAATCAAATTGTGAAGAGACCAAGAGTATATATATAGAGAGAGAGTACTCAAATAATCATTAAATGGTTCAAAATGTACAACTTTCTTATTCAAAATATAGCACTCAAATTAGTCACTAAATTTTGTTTCTTTCAAATATAAAAATAAACCTAAACTAGCTCTTGATGTGGGTTAAACCGTAGTTTGATTTCAGCCCCACTTAAGGATCTAATGGTTGCATACACCGGAAAACATGTGGATTTGAAATGTAAATTTTGAGGAGCCGAAGAGGATTTATGGCCACTCCCTCATTTGGGTTAAACAATAACCTGATTTTAACTGCACCTAAGTATCTAGTGGTTGCATGCACTAGAATACAAAAATCCTTGAATTGAATGAATTTATGTCATTGCTTTTGTTAAGTTCAAACCTGCGACATACCCTACAGCCTAGGCCATATAAAAAAGATATATTGTAATAGACATTTGTAACGCCTCCAACCCCATGTGACAGGGGTGTTACATATGCCTATTGCACCGCATACCCCCTCTGCACCAAGACTCTAGCAATTAAGCCACCGACCATAATGTTATTTGTGTTCTAATTTGATCATAGCATTACTGTTTACCCATAATATAGTTCAAAGTCAATTGTTCATTTGTGGGTTAATTGCTCAATTTCTACTTTGTTAGCCAATTATTATATGTTGCCTTGTCCTTATGAGAACCCCCCAATGATAAGAGATCCAATTGATGTGCTATAACCATGCAAATATTATGGCCAAAAGTGATTGATACCATGTTCTTATTTAAGACAAGTTCTTTCCCATAAAAAAAAAAAAAAAAAGGTTCGTAAATACGTTTTGAGGATTATCATTGCATTCATACAGAACAAAAGTCTTTAGTGGAGTATAAATAGACAGGCCGCACCAGGGCCCCTAAATATTTTATTATTGCTGTGGTAATACCAATAAGATAAGAATATGATATGCCTAATGCAAGTCAAAGTCCTAGCTATTGTAAGGAAAAAGAGCCCCAAGGAACACAAAGAAATCAATATTTATCTTTTGTTATGAACCCAACTATTCTTTTCTTGAGAAGGTCATAATAGAGAACCAGCGATTGCCTTGTTTGTGGGGTTGACGTTAAAAGTCTACACTTCGGGGCCCCCAGCATTCCATTTTAAGTTCTCTCTCACATTTGTGGCACTGAGAACTATAGAGAACTATGCAAATTAAAAGTACATAATAGGAAATAGGAAAAGCCAGATATGGATCCTGATTAGGATACAAATATACATACAATGATGATTATTTTTTGCCTAATATAGGTAATTGACTGCTTAAACAAGTAATTATGATACACTAAACCATGTTATATATTTGCTGTTGTTGCTCTGATCTCGTCCAAGGAAATAGCCTGCAATGGCAAAACAAAGTTGGATTTGTGCCAAAGAAGAAACATATATAGTTAGAACATGTATAATTATAACTATGATAATTGGAAGAAATTTAGTGGTAGTAATAGTCGCAGTTATTGCAAGAACATGATGATGAAGATGATGGCGATGAAAAAACCAAAAAATGTGTCTGCGAGTGCAGGTGCACTAGTGCATGCATGTCAACAAATGGTGCGGCTGTCTAAAATCTAAGTCTTTGTTTTCAAAAAATTTGATGGCTATCCAGCATCATAAACAAGCTTCAACATGTTAAGTCCAACCTATGAAAAGAGTTTAACATCTTCCACCTTTTGATATAATGACTATCATATCAAAGTAAATCTAGAGAACAAATAAAACATGTAAATCATTACCTGTTCCTTCCCAGCAAAATCATTGTCAGGAGTAAGAAAGAGCATGCAGTGGCATTCCTTCCTGCCAAGGGCAACTTAAGATTAATTTGAGAGGCCAAATTTACATATACAAAAATAAGTAATTGAAGAAAATAATGATCTGCAATTGCTTGCAAGTTCAAATATTGGACTTCCTGCCAAGGGCAATCTTACGATTAATTTGAAAGACCAAATTTACAAATATGAAAATAAGTAATTGAAGAAAATGATCTGCAATTGCTTGCAAGTTCACATTTTTAAAGATTTAGATGGGTAGATAAGCTTACAATTCTCAAGCCACGTTCAAGAAAAAGTAACTTTTACCTCTAATAGTAATATCTTTTAACATTATATATATATATATATATATATATATAATTTTTTTGGGGATAAGTTAAACAAATACCTATTCGTCAGATTACAGAATGCAAATTTTCAAGCAATAATCCAATTCCTTGAAGAACATATTATAGAGATCAATATAGAGTTCAAAATGTTTATGAACAACATAAGAGCCATGGCTTAGACAAAAGATATATTCTGACATTAACAAATCTTGATGCCATCAATATACTTTTATCATTTTGACAAAGAGAACCAAGATACAAATTATTGTATGAATTTTATAATGCAATACTGATATCTCACCCATGCAAAACGTTCAACTGACATTAAAATTAGACGGTATTAATTTTTACTTGAAGCAAATCTACATTTCAATAAGATTTAACAAACTCCCAATACATTCTGCCACCCATATCCTGAATTGGAACAGCTACTTAATACTCTCAACGGATATCCTTGTGGCCTCTAAATAGAATTTCATCAACAACAATATTTTTACTTGAAACTTTGTCCCTTTCTCTCACATAACTCTTCCAACTAATTTACTGTGCCCAACCTTGCACTGGCTATGAGCTGTTACTGATACCAATAGAACTTAAACTGGTAGGATTTTTGCAACGGATTCAACTGAAATTAACATCTGCTCCAAACTCATGTTATCTATGTGCTGTCTTGCTATTTAATCTAAGGGTCTGTAAGAGAATTGGGGAACATTATCTTCCATTGCTAGCTCAATTGGCATCCATATTCTGCTTCTTAACAGTGCAAATGGATTCTTTTTTTGGCACAAAAGGAAACAACCTAAGCCAGCTTTTTGTTATATAGCATTACCTGCCTACCTCTAACTCCATGAAATTGAATTTCTATAGAATCTAACCATTCTTGTTGCTAGAATAATCTAAACTCCACACCATAAGGCAGGGGAGACTTTGAGCCAACCAAAGGTGAATCATCTGTTCTTAAAAAAAAAAAAAAAGTTGAATCTTCTGTACTTGTAAATCTTATGTCCTCTCTAATGGTTTTATATCAAGTTAGTGTGTGCGTGTTTATTTACACATACAAAATCAATCTCTTTTCTTAAATTTTAAATCCTATAATGTGCTTTCTATTAGTAAAAGAAGAACACACAAAAAAGATTTCTACTTCTCTAGGAACTATATCATCATTTACCAACATTAAATGGTCCTTCTATCTCAAAATAATATTCCAACTTAAAAATACATAAGTTTTAAGGAAAAGTAATAAAAAAAAACCTCTTACCCACCCCAGTATTTTAATTTTCCAACATTATCCCTCACATTTATTTTGAAAGTGAAAAGGCAATCATTTTTTTTTTTTTTGTTGGTAATAAATACAATTGAAAAAGGCTATTATTTATAGGAAGTGTAAAAAATTAGCCTACACCTTTTTGACAATGAACTATTAATTAGATACAGCAAAAAAACAGGAAGTATAGACTATTATTGAGAGACGAAGGGAGAAAATTGCCATCACTGACCAAAAGTTCAAGTTCAACTTATTACTAAACCATGACACTAATTTAATTTCATAATTCCAATGATGAAAACACTAATATTTATCAACATAAATCCGGAGTCACTAAGCCCTTATATTTCACAACAAGCATGGTCAAGACATTGCAAAACATGATTTTGATTTCCTTGCTAGAATCTTGGCAACAACAAGCAATAATCCTTGAAAACACAAGACATTTACCTTTAAGTTCATCAACTTGAGTACCAACAACGTTATGCTTATAAAGATTTCAACTATGTTAAAATCCAACTACAACATTCAAATGTGTGCATCTGTCAATTTGTTGCATATCACTTTGAAATAATAAATATATTTACCTTTCTCTCATAGGAACACATGGACAGTTCCAAAACCCCTGGCCAACCTCGGCAGGTTTGTCATCATAATGTCTGAAACAAAATAGGTGCATACTTGGATTATGAAACCATTTAGAGATCAACAGGAAGCATTGCACATAAAGTAACATATATGGTAAAAAACAAGAGTCAAAGATAAAATATTTACCGACAAGGGCAAAGTGGTGCACCCAATGAATCTTTATGGTCAGCCAATCCCTGTTCAAATTTGAAGATAAGTTTCTTTTAAATATGTTACTACTAAATGGTTTTCAACAATTAAAGGTAGATGCAATGAAAAGACTGAAACTAAGAATATTAAACAACAACAAATTCAGTTCAACATTTAAAAATCAGATTGAAAATGACATTTTTCACATTTAATCATCTGCGTTCTTTCAAGTGCATCCCTAAATTTAAGCAAGATTTGGTTTCACTATCCATGAGAAAAAGTTGCAACAGTGAGTCCATGTCTACTACTTGTATCTTTCTGATCTTTCAAGAGAGAATCAATTTCTAGTTTTTGAACAAAATTTACATTGACTGGTAACAAACTGTTAAACCCGAAATAGAACATCACTTCAGTGATAGACATGACATTGATAACTAATTTCATTGAAAAAACTTAGAAGGTGCTACCAAACACAGACTGTATAGAAAAATAGGAAGCACAAAAAGAAAGGAAAATGAAAAACAAATAAACAAAGTGAAAAACAAATGGCAGCAGCTAAGAGAAGCACAAGGAGTCTGAAAATTCTAGAAGCCCCTAAATAGAAAAGGAAAAAGAGGACAAAGTCCACTCATATAAGGATTTTAGAAGTAAGTATTTCAACTTCATCATGCTGACTTCCCGACCCTCAAAGCACCAGGCATCCCTTCTCTCAATGGACACCACATGAGACACAATGGAACCACTGACCATATGCACCCAATGCATCTCATCAATGATGTTATGCTTGTGTGTTTAAGAAGTCATCATGCATACATTACCATTCAAAATGATTTGATAGAACTCACAATTTGGAATGTGAAGGGCCATCAGATTATCAGGGAAACCAATTTAAAACAGAAGGCAAACACACTAAACTCCCACAACTGGGAGGGATCCCTTACTGACAAGTAAAAAATAATTCAGTGCTCTACCATGAATATCTCACACCAAATAATTAGAGAACATATTCAGAGATGGGCCATAAGAAGTTGCAACCAGTCATCCAAGAAAAATACTAGAACAAGCTATGTTTAAGAACTCTCTTATCAATGCGGTTGCGGACACAAGATACAAGGCTGCAATCATGTAAAATTTTGGACCACAATGCAAGAAGAAGACAGCCCAAGTATTGACCTCATAGATGGAGTCTACTACCAGTTGGCTCTAAGGCCTAATCATTTACTTTCTAGGATTTATTTACTTTATGTAATTGGTTAACATTATCTCTTTTTCTCCTTGGTTTAGGAGTTTCATTCATTTTCTTACCAGGGTAGTAAAATAATAAACACAGTTATTCCACAAAGGTTACTGAAGGCTGGAACGGTTGAATGCCATCAAGAAGCATATTATTCAAGGTAATATCCATATATAGAGTGCTATATGCTGGAGGTGTGAAGTCTTTTCCACAGAAAGGTATTTGGAGGGTTAAACTAGCTTGTTTCTTAGTTCTTACATGGACAGCAGCCTCAGGGAAAATTCTAATGATAGACAACTATCAAAGAAGAAACATACTAGTTGTGGAATCATGTTGTATGTGCAAGAAGATGGAGAATCATTCGAACGTTACCTCATTGCAAGAGAATTACGGTCTCTGGTGCTATGTTAATTTGGGGTGCAGTGGATCATGCCTAGTGGGGTAATTGATTTATTGGATTGTTGGGGGGGGGGGGGGGGGGGGGGGGGTGGGGGAGAGGGTTCTAGACATTGGAATGGTAATATTTGGAATGCAATCCCTTTGTGGCTTGTGCTAAATGTGGACCATTTGGAAAGAAACCAATAGCTGGACATTTGAAGGAGTTGAACGAGCCACCACAGATCTTAATATGATCTTCTTACATGCCTTCAGTGATAGGATGGCTACTTTATATGGTTATTCCATCTATAATTTACTAGAGTTTCTTTATTTTTTTAATTTTAGTTGATTTGTGATGCCTTCCAAGTACACAACCTATGTACTTGGATGTGCTGTTTCTATACTTCTATAAAATTTCTCTTATAAAAAGAGGCTAGAAGAATTAATATAATTGGTTAGAATTGTTCCCTTGCTAGGATAATAAGTTTGGAACACCAAAAAGACTTACTAGCAATTGATGGGGTATTGGAGGTAAGTTGCCCCATGGAGGAGAAAATAGAATACAATGCCCTCATTTGCAAGAGTCTGAAAGACAGAATACAATATTTAAAAGAAGAATTCTTGGATAAAGGTTTAAAACCAAATGGGAACATGAGAAGCTATCCATTTTTTGAACCTTGGTAGACATTTGGTGCCTCACTTCTTAAAGATCAACTCAGCCTGATAACCAGTTCTTTCCATAAAGAGCCTCAGTTATGTGCACTATGTTCATAAAAATAAATATGCACAGTAATAAAGCAACTTGAAAAGATAGACATCCAGATGTAATCATCTTGCTTATTTTATACGAGAGAATATTATACCTTAGTCTTGGTTCTCCCTGAGATTTAATTAGGTAGGACAGAAAAACAGGACCTCTATTCTAAAACTTAGGAGACAAAATTGAACACAAACACAGATTAGACACTCAATGGCCAGTGGTAAGGCACTGATAATTTTTTTTTTCTAAAATCAACTTAATAAAGTAACTATAAAACAAATTTTAATGACCAACAGGATATCAGAATTCACAAAGATAAGGAAAATGCTTCTCTCAGAAACTTATGATGCCATTCATCATATGTAATATGCTTTAATCTATAGTATAAAGTAAATCATGCTGCAGTTCACACTGTAATTCAAAATTGCAAAGCCCTAAAATTATATTCTGATTTTCTGAATTTGACACTCAACCCACACCGATACAAAATGATTCCATACCCAAAACAATGCCATGTCATATAACACATAAATGAGGTTACAAAGCCGAAACAAGTATCATAGAGTTGTAGGATGCTGTCACAGTTTCATGTTAGAAGATTTTTACCCCACCACGGAACATTTCTGGTACTTCAAAAAATAATAATGAAGGAAGAATGTAGCTGCAATGGGGTGAAACTCACAAACTGCATTAGGGAGAAACTCATAAGCACTAGAGCAGTATGTTATCAAAACCACACAACTGTGATATGGGGTGTTATATAGAAACTGAGGTCATGAAACTTAAAATACCTACCCAAGTTCCCCACTTATTGCATCTCACTACCCCAATACTCTCAAACACATTCTAATATATATACATATACATATTACATACTGATGAGGAATGTCAGACATTATTTTTAAGCGAAGAATTCCAATATGCAAAAGGGAAAACACATGCATGAATTCAGTATTCATTGTCACAATACAGGGGCAAATTCAATCCACTGGCAATATGTACCTTGATAACAACAGAAGTCACTCCCTTGTCCACACAGAAGTATGTTCCCGACTTACGAGCATACTGCTCGGAGAACTTCCTCATTATCTCAATAGACTTCTCTGAAGGGTCCACTGAAAGAACAACCAATTCAAATCAAATCAAATTTAAAATTAAAATTAAAATTGAAAAAAAAAAAAAGATATTTTATTTTATTTGTCACATCAAAGGAAAACATTTTCCATAGTTAATGGCCTAGAAAAACTTTGCCAATGAAAACTCTTTTTTTTTTTTTGCTCAAATCAATTGTTTTCCTACTTAATATTTTGCATGGATTCTGAATTTAGACCCTACTCTCCCATTTAAGGCTCCTAAATGGCCTAGAAAATAGAAAATATTTCCCATTTGAGGTTTTTTTTTTTTTTTTAATGAAAATTCTCTCTCTCTATCTCTCTTTTTTTTCATATGATTATATGGAGTTAGCGCTAAGTAACCAAACAACAACAAAAACAATGTTTTCTAACTCATTTTGAATGTCACAACCAAACAAACAGGAAAATCAGTAAGCAACCAAACCAAGTCATTTTTTCAGATAACATTTTCGTCAGAAACAAACAGGTAGAACTACAACTTCAACACTTAAAAATTCAATTACAGCACAAACACACACACACACACACACTGTCGAAGCTTCCAGAAACTAATGTTTGAAACAAAATTACTTAAAAAGTTAAACAATAAAGAAGAAATTTGTTGGGTTACCTGAAGCTCGAACGACAAAGCGGTGAGGGGAACGAGTGAGAGGAGAAGCGAATGGCGAGGGAGAAATGCGAATAGCGAAGGAAGAAGAAGCTTGAGCTTGAACTTGAAGAGTAGTAGAAGCAGTAGTAGTAGTAGTCATCATCGCCAAAACTTGAGTAACACACACAGCTCCCCTTGTGACTCTGAGTTTTGTAGTCCTAACAAATAAGAGAGATAAAAACAGAGCGCTTTGTGATTTATATTTATATATTTTTCGGTGGCTTTTAATTTTTAATCTTTTGCTTTTAATTTTGATTTGGGGATTATTTGTTTAATTTTATTTATGGGTTTTTGTTTTTTAAGCTGTGCCCGCCACACCCACAGCCACTCGTTGTTAATATCGGTCTAGGAATTACATCAACCACTCGGTCCGAGATCGCGACACCAACCTTTTCTGGGCCTTGGGCCTCAAGCTTCAGTTTTTTTTTTTTTTAATTCATTTTTTAAGTTAAAACGGTTAAAATTTATTTGGATAAATTATGTATTTAGTCTTTTAGTGCCAAAAAAAAAAAAAAAAAGTGTTTATTTTTTTTTTTTTTTACATCATATTTGATATGGTTCATAATCTTTCAATTGTCTTAATGTTAATTCAGATTAGCGTGTCGGGTTCGTGTTGTGTCGAAGTAGGGATATTCGACTAAATGGCTCGACCCTAACCCGACCTGTTAATAAGGCAGGTTGACCTGACCCAACCCATTTGACACGCTTAATAAACGAGTCATGTAAGGTTGATACGAATATCACACAACCTATTTCAACCTGCATAATATTAGATATAACATCAATTTCGAAATAATTTTTTTTACATCCCAAAAAGCAATCTTCAACCCGCATTCAAAATAATATAGTTTAACAAAAATATAACATTCATCTAGAAATAAGTTTTTTACACTCCATAAGAAGTGCATATACTTCAACCCAAATTTAAAATAACAAAGTTTAACAAAAATAAATAACATAGTTCAACAAAAATATAATATCCTTGGAACTCTCCAAATGCTAAGTATCAATATTAAAAGAATTTGAGCAAACAGTAGACTAATCCTAATTATGACCACAATTACCATCCTTAGATTCTTTGTTGATGTCCAATTTCATAACATCCTCCACAAGCTCACCTAATTTCATTTGTGCAAGTTCTATGCCAAAAAAAATAATATATATATATATATATTAGTAGTTCTAGGGTCTGTAAAGTTTCAATTTTCAATTATATTCTTTGTAAATGTTTGTAATTACTCACTTTTCTGTTGGATATAAAAGGTATTTCACAAATCTAAAATAAAATAAATATTTATTTGTTATACAAGTTAAACGGGTTGTGTTAAGTGGGTTATTTCGGGTTGACACAAATAAATTGGCGTGTAAACGTGTCTATTGCGGGTTACGCAGATTCACTCGCTTATGACACGTTTCTTATTGTGTTGTTTTCGAGTTGACTCATTTATGACTTAAACCCATTAAGGCCCAACCCTAACTAGAAAAAACCCGTGTCGGGTTCGTGTCGTGTTCGCAGATTGGGTCGAACATTGACACCCCTAGCCTTAATTTAGTCCTAACCTTTCATGGTTCAGTTAATTTAGACATTGGCGTTAACTCTTAGATGAAAATTACTAACATGGTTAACGACCAAAATATAAAATTAATTCATTACTACATAACATAAACTAATTTTTTATTTTGGCTATTAGTCACATCAGCAATTTTCATGTAAGAGAAAACAACAGAGACTAAATTGACACGACACTAAAAAGTTAAAGACTAAATTGACACAATTGAAATGTTATAGACCAAATAAAAATATAATGTAAAGAATAAAGGCCAAATATATAATTTACCCAAATTATTTTTTTATAATTTCTTAGTTTTGAATTTAACCCAGAGGCTTGAAAAAGTATCAATTTTAATCCTAAACTTCTCGAATTTGATTAGGAATTTTAAATAATTGATGCAATTTGAAACTAATGAAATTATAGAACTTTAATACTACTTATCATCCTAAAATTATAGAATTTAATTTGTTTTTGGTTTGGACTGCCACGTATGACATCAAACCTGGACCCCACCAAAAGCATCTTATTGTCCTAAGCATGTGGGATATCCTTAGAAAAATCAAAATCATGTTCTCAATCTACACGCATCAAGATATTTTATAGTTTATTTGACAAACTGTACATCTAATACAATCTTCTTCTGAATTTTTTAGGATAAAATTAATCAATTTTAATTTTAATTACTTTATTTTATAATCGAAAGTTCAATTAAACTAGTTTTGGGTTCTGATTTAATTTTATGCAATTTATAAATAAAAAACTACATTTCCTGATCCATTCATAGCCAATCCAATTTCATGATTTTTCAACAATTTTTAAGCATACTTATAAGAGTAAAAAGGTGTTCTAAGTGCACTAATAACACATACAATTATAGTGTGGTGAATTCAATCTTGTATCTTATTAGACTGTATTTGAAGGATTGGAGTTCAAATTTTTCTGCCTTCTTGAATTTGAAAAAGCTACAAGCTTGATTCTTGATGAAGTTGGTCTTACCTAATAGCCGAGAGTGCAAGAATGCGTTTGAGAATTGAGCCCAATTATGTTGCGTCTATTCTTCAGTTCAGTGAGAGCCTCCACCTTTTGGTACAAAATGGCCTTCAAGGAGACCCCAGATGAAGAGTTTAGTAGCAAAACCTTCACGGTTATGGAAGGTTGTTTATATTCCAGCTCCTGGAATTGCAGAATAAGACTTAGACATGCATGTACCTATAGAGATCTCTTGCAAATGATACAGCTCCAATTTGTAGATTTATACACATATCAGCCATTCAGCATTGTTGATAGGGAAATGAATGACTTTTAGTTATAACCACACTTATTAGTTGGATTGGTAACTATACCAAGTTTTCAGAGCTGTAGGAATCAATAGAAGGACTAGCAAGTAGCAGCTGTACTTTCTCTCGGAAAAGGTGTTTAACTAGTAATAATTCAAAGATCTTACTGCAAATCCCATAATTAACTATCTCAATCTTGGAATTCCATGGTCAAACGCAGCCCTTACTAAAAAATTTCAACATCTGGGAACAAGAACTTATTCAAAAATCTAGTCCTGTTGCAAGCCTTAGATCGACTTTTCAAATAAGTTTATACATTCATGGACAATGTTATTTCGAAGGGGTAATGAACTTTACCAACAATCCAAATAATATAAATAAGTGTACAGGAAACGTTTAGCTTGAGATTATTTTTTTTCCATTTTATTTATTATTTGTTTTTTTTTCATAGATATAATAAGTTTTATATTTAAAAATGATTGCTATTTATTATTAGGTCGATATTTCAATAAGGATTTTAGTCAGTGGGATTCAAACTCAAGTCTTTTATTCAATAAACAAAATTTAATCAAGTGTTTGTTTAGGAATAGTTTATTCAACTTTTTTCTAAAAGTGTAATAAATTATACTTGTATTTTAAAAAAGTGAAAAAATAAGATTTTAAAAATTTATACATAAAAACTAAAATTGAGCTTACAAGCTAAAGCTAAACGGACACAACCATTTTCTGAATTTTGTAATTGCTTTATGTAGTGTAGGGCCAATGGGCCCAAAATATATGTTAGGCCAACCCAAGAATGCATGTAAGGTTGAAAACTCAACCCCACAATGTAATTGGTCCGAGGACGTATGCAGACCCGCCCACGAAATAACGTAAGAGGAGGAAGAGGTCATGTCTGGCTAAGACATTAAAAGACATGACATTTGAAGATGATAATGTCTTTAGCTACCAGTGGCCGAGGACATGAAGGGTGATCTAGCAATTCAAAGGCATCATTACCGAAGGTCTTGAGTGCAGAGGCAGAGGAAGTGAGGATAAAAGATAAGGAGAGGGGATATGAAATATCAAGGGTAAAGCTGCTGCCGCTACATTAAAGGCTCTGTAACATTTTCTTTGGCTGCATTAATGGGGAAATAACGCCTGAATGTTAGAATTCAGTCTTATAGCTACCGCCAAGGACTTTGGGGAAAAAGGTTGATGAAACAAGTATCTAAATGGAGCATCTGATCCACACGTGGAAGAAAGAGGAGAATGAAGAAAGTAATATAAAATGCGAAGGATAAAGGAAAAAAGAAAAAACAGATAGGAGACAGACAACAGAGAATTGTAAGAAATACCCTGTTAATGTCCTCGGCACATATATTGTAAGGGCTTTCGGTTATGTAAATGTGTTGTGCGTGTGTCTTGTGATCCGACTTGAAGTTCATGCTACTCAACATTTATAGACCTAGATTCGTATCTCACTCTCTACAAATTCATTGTTTTGGGCTCTTTTGGGTTGGTTCCCTTAGTGCTACTAGGGTCCAGTGCAAATTGTGTCCACACATGTAGTAATCCACATCTTCTCGGTTTTTCTTTTTAACTTTCCCACACACACCATACACAAGGAAAAAAAAAGTGTGGTGTTTAGGAGGTTGGTCAATAAGTCAATTAAAACTCACTATTTCCCTCTCTTTTTTGTTATATTGTTTTCCTTTTGGTTAGAAGTTAGACTCCAACCTAAAGCTTTTGAGTAGAGTTTATAATATATCTTTATGTAAAAATTTCATTCTCTCTTGGTGTGTGTTTGTTTTTGAAAAAAAAAAAAAAAGGTATGTATTTCCTTTAAGGAAACAAAAATTAATGGATGTCCTAAAAACATTAATTTATTAAATATTTTTAAAAACATTTTATTAAAAAAAAAGTAATTTTTTTGACAATTTTTATATTTCTCATGGACATAATATCAAAATGATGTTAGTGGTTGGCCAGGTGAAATTCAACAAAAATTTATTACATTAAAAATTTATAAAAATATTATAAAATTCTTTGTGCTATTACTCTTTTAAAAATATGTCATTTACTTTTTATTTTTATTTTTTTATACAAGATAGAATTCCTACTCTATCTTAATCTAAGCGTATATGTGTGTGAAACTCCCTCTTGAAAATTTGACCCATAGCCCTTGTCCCCTCACACTCCACTAATATTTATATTGGTAGAATGACCACTGTACCAAGAGTACGCGGTGGTTAAAATATGTCATTTACAAACGTGCAAAGAGCATCATTGAACAGAACCTCTTTAATGCCTTCTCCGGGCTTTTGGTGAAGCTAGACCATGTTCAATACCTGCTGCTGCTTACAATTAAAAGCTTGTTCTGAGGCTAGTCAAGCCCAATAAATATTAACATTATTCTGTGGCCTATGGATGCACTGACAAGTGCTATAGATACACCCTGGTAATAATAACTTCCCAAGCAATGTGGTAAACCTGCTCAATAGGACAACCCGTGAATCTATGCGCTACCAATCAAAATAGCGTGAGATCACAACCAACAGTTTCATTAGGATCAAAATCAAAAGCGTCTAAGGTTTTGTTGAGTTAGAGGAGTGAAAAAGTGGAAAGATGAAAAATGAGTGGGAGGATGGAAAAATTTTGGTTTTTCTTCATGTGTATTTGGTTGGAGGGATAGAAAAGTGAGAGGGTGAAAAATTCTTTTATTTGGTTGGAGAGAAAAGTAGAACCTAGAAGGATGGAAAATGTAGTTTATATGAATTGACTATTATGTGAAGAGAATGGAAAGTGAAGGGTAGGTGAGTGTAATAAAGGTGAGGATATTTGTATAATTTCCTACCCACATCATTTTTTCTTATTAGTTTTCCTCCCAAATTGGGAGGACAAAATTATGTAGGCCTGGAGGGATTATTTTCCTTATCATTTTTTTCTCTCTTATTTTTTTTCTTGAACCAAACAAGAGAGAATTCTATTTTCTAGCCTATTTTCATCTCATTCTTTTCTATTCTCCCTATTTTCACTCCAACTAAACGGGGCCTAAGGTTAATCTGATATATAATTGAAGGGTCATACTATTGAGTGCCTTAAGTAATGGATAATAATCAATTTTAGGAAATTTTGAATATTATTTTTATGGAAAATGAAAAAACTGTTAAAATATTAATTTTTTTTTTCCATAAAAACTTTTTTTAAATAGATTGTTAAACAATGCCTTAAGAGCATTGGTTAACATTTTTCTTAATTGAAAAAGTAAATGGGAATATAATCATATATATATATATATATATATATATATATATATAAGTATTTGGTTTTTCTTTTATTTTTTGCAAAAAATAAAAGAAAAAGAGCACAAGTCCCAGGCTCTCAAATCCATTAAAAAAAAAAAAATAGTGCTTAGTTAGTCACGCCGCTTTAGTTTCCCCTTCAATGCTAAACAACTCACATGGAACAAAATCATGTGCCAAAAGCCCCAAAGTCTTCCATTTTATTATGTTTCAGCTAGTGTCACCATAGGTCGAGAAAAAGTATTGAATTATATGTACGGTCCACAAAATGGAAATGTTCCCAGTTCATCAATCTGTCCTAGCTAGGGGATATGAAAGAGTTTCAAGTTTCAACGTAGCAAAAACCCATTCATACTAGTATAGTCAAAATAGTAGGGGATTATATACTTACTGAGTTTGATATAACTTATTTTAGTGATATTAAAATAATTTGAGTTTAACCAAGTATTTTTAGTTTTTAACTAAACAGGTTGGGAAGGAGGATTTGAATGAGGTCCTTCTTCTCGTCCGTGGAAGAATTAGACAATATTACCGAGATATAATATTCTTGATAAATTTGACAATGTTACTAAGTCACTATAATGAGTTTTCCTTGCTCGTCCACTTCTCCAAATTAATTTCCTGGTAAAAGAATCTTTTACCGGACAATGTTATTACAAAGATTTTCTCATTGCAAAGAAGAACAAGAATGTATGCACCCCAGTGATGACAAGCACTATATATCTAACTTACCAAAGTACGTTTTTGAGTAATCATTGAGGCCACCTACTAACTGAAGAAGAAACAAACTAAAGTAAAGGATCATGTTGCAATACAATTAATAGGTAAAGTTTTAAGTTTTACCTATCTATCACTTAGTTGGGTGATAAGGCATGTGAATCGTTGTTAGTCAGCATGTTGGGCCAAACCTTTTTCCCCATTTTGGTTATTTGGAATTTTGGAATCAAACCATAAGTGTGAATGTATTAAGTTATTAACCACAAACCATTAATTTCTCAAAAAACAACTAGGTTGCCACCCTTCCAAATCGGTAGAGAACTTTCTGTTGATTCCTTCACCTTTTCCAATCATCATATAGAACATTTGCCATTTTCTCCATGACTATGTGCATCAACTAGTAAGATTTTAAAATTCGGACGAAGATCCGAAGTTGATTGGCCAAAAAGAAAAAGATATAGATATGTAATACATGCAGATAAACTAATCAACTCGGTTTATAAATTCTGTAAATTGCCCTAATAATTTAGAGACAAAACACCTTGGAGGATATTCGGGCAAACTTGTAAGTTAAAAGTTTCCAAATATAAAACCATTATTAGTGAGAAAATTCACAGAGGTAAAATAGGGTCATGCTAACGAATGCCCTTAAGGTATTAGTTAACAATCCATTTTAGGAAAGTTTTTATACCACTTTTATGGGAAATGAAAAAAACTGTCAAAACATTAATTGTTTTATTTCATTTTCCCATAAAAACTTTCTTTAAATGGATTGTTAACCAATACCCTAAGGGCATTCGTTAGCATTTCCCAAATAATAATAATTATTAACATTGACAAGCAAAATGGATCCATTAATTCTAAAGGTAATGTATGTTTTAGCGCCACACACTATTAACTATATGGTATTTTCAACGAAGACATCTAACTAATTCCCTCCACTATAACTTTGAATTATCCATATATATGTGAGTGAATTTGCCCCTTTGAGAGCAATCTCATAATCAAGTTAAAAAAGTCAATACTTCAAATACTCAAAAAGCGTGCAAAAACTTACATTCTCATAATAACTGGGGTGGCCAAAACTACTATCCAAAAGAAAAAATCTCTCTCAAATTCTCATCCACCTACAATAACTTTATTCTTCAGCAAAGCATGGTTACTTGTAAAATCTCCATGATTCTGTACGCTTCTAATACCCAACAAATATGTTTCAGTTAACAAAATCTGGTCCTATATATCACTGTTCATAAAATATGGGCAAAATAACAGATAACATTCATGTGTATGGCCTTAAAACATAGGATTACCATGTGGTTTGACACTTATCATGCACCCATGTGATTTACTTTATGAGGCATTTATGCTAAATTTAATTATGTGGCTAAGTGCCAACAACACACAATGAGAGAATTAAAAAGAAATATTGTTATACCTTAAAGCTTATATCTTATAGATAGATAAGAATCAAAATAATAATTGAAGAAGAAAATTAGAGTGAGAACCAGAGATGTGAGGTAGGTAGAACAATCCTCTTTTTCAATTCTTTTCAATGAATGTTACTGTCACGTGCTGTTGTTGGAATATTCACGTGTAAATAGTGTAGTCAATTGAGTAGTAAAGTGTCATATTAGATACTAATGAAAAAAATGAATGGTTAATAAAACATAATTGGGTTTATACTCTTATGCTTAAGCTTTTAGGTTAAGTAGCATCTCTATATGTTGTATTAGTCTCTCAATTGAGGAGAATTGGAGTCTCCTCAAGGAGTCTCCTCAAGGTTTTATCTTCCCAACAAGTAATATTAAGAGTTGATGGTACGAGGGCAAGTGTTTACTATTGGATCCAACTAAGTAGAACTAGCAAGATTCATGTTCGCTCCACTCATGATTCAGTAAAAGGTACCATATTAGTGATAACAATGCATGATACTTGAATTGTGAAGAAAAAAAAAAGCTATCATTTAAGGGGGAAACTATCCAGAATGCTAAAAATAATTTGGTACAAGACTTGCACATGAAGATGGAGATTTGTTAAAATATTCTCATCTGAGTAGTGAATAGTATGATTAGTTGAGTTAACAAATGCCACACCACCAAATTCTATTAAAGCTAACAAAAATGCCTAATAAAACTAATCACAAGAAAGGCAAACATCACAAAATGTACCACAGGATAACCACATGTTTTAGGGGTATTCCACTTGGATGATATCCTTAATTACTTTACCCTAAAAATGAAAGCCCAAAATTTAGCGCTTACTTCAAAAAATCACGACTCAATTTGACATCTTAAAAAAGGATAAATTTAGTACTTGAAAAGACACTTTATGCTCCAAGAAGATATATAAATTTAAAAAAACAAAAAAGCAACCATATTTCATATGGCAACAGAACTAAGGAGAGAACTTAACCAAAAAAAAAAAAAAAGAGAGAGAAAAGGAATCATAAATGCTTCTCAACGGATACAAACTGAGCTCTAATTTCTATGCAATCCCTTCTCCTAAAACTAAAATATGATATGCCTTTCCCATTAATCAACAAGATTGATTACATATAAAATGATTTTCAGGAATATATGAATGCTCAAATTGTATATTACACCATTTCCACAGTAAATTGCATATAATAAGGTTATATATTCCCCTTTGTATTATCAAATGGCTTATGTTTCTTACTGCAAAAAATTCCTCAACCAACTAATTAAGATGACCCCGAGGAAAAAGCTTATCTTGAATTAAATAATAAAAATGAAATAAAAACCTTCTCTAAGTAATCATATTTCATTCCAAAGTGCGTTTCTTATGTACTCCTATCTGCGTATATATATGACTATATGCTTATATGCATATAAGTTCAGAACACAGTAATATTAGAAGAGGATGGCTCATTAAACACGGGTAGTTTGCATGGCAGCAAGCTTTATAGCATTGAAGAGGAAAAAAGTTTAAAGCTGAATAATTAAACATCAAACCATAATACGTATAAGGTAGATCTACTTGAAAAAATATAGGTAAAATCTCTCATTAAAAAAAAAAGACCAAAGACAGTTTCTATTAGAATCAGAATATTCTTGAAGGTAAACTATGTTTCATTTCATAAGCACAAAACATAGATTTATATCTCCAAACATCAAGTTTGCACCAAAACAGCTCCACACAAACAAGTAAAAACTAAAACCACACAAAGTAGGTCAAAACTCAAAACATGAAGGAGATCTAGAAAGAGAGAGAGAAAACAAAAATACCCTTTATTATAACTTCTTAGTTGTCTTCAATAACCTAAATCAGCCAAAAAAAGGTGAAAACCACAAACCCTAACTGAGTTACAAGATCTAAGAAGTTCACCTAAGCAAAAGCGAAGAACATATATAAGTAAGAACTTGAGTAATTAATTTGCTTGAAACAAGCAAATAATCGGACCAGGATGCTTGATTCCCCAAAAGCAAAAGACTTTCACGTTTCAGCGAAAGTCATAAAAAGGAGGAGACCACACTTCACTCAAAACCAAAGAAGCAAGTAAGCAAGCAGCTCGATCAATGAAATGAAGAAAGCTAAATCTTCTGCTAATACCTCTTCTTTTGCAAACACATGTAGTACAGCATGTTTGTGATCTTTTTCTCTCTCTCCTTCTTTTTGTTCCTTCTCTTTCTTGCACCTGGAAATGATGATAATGATGATGCTTTGAGGTTTGTGGTGGGGGTGGGGGTGGGTGAGAGCAAAAGAGAGGATGGTGTGGGAACAATGATGGCGATAGAGAAGGTAGGCAGAGGACATGATGATTGCTGTTGGGTCTGGGCGTTGAAAGAAAGGCAGAAGATAGTCAAGGTAGTTTGTGCCCTCTCTCTCTCTCTTTCTCTTTCTTTCTCTCTGTGTCAGAGAGAGAGAGAGAGAGAGAGAGAGAGAGAGACAGTGATGATAATCATGAAACCCAACACTATATTATTAGTACTTATATACAATTGGTGAAAAGCTACCCTAGCCCCAACCTAAATGATCTGTGCGCGCGTGAAATGAAGTTCAGAACTAAAGCTGACTATACGATAACTGTGTTATGAAATTTATCAGAAATAATACCATGTTATGAATGAATGCAAATGATGAAAGTCTTGTTTTTACTTTTGGTAATATATGAAATAGCGAAGAAAAAAGTTGTGACAAAGTAATCACGTACGATGTTCATTTTCATTTGAATAAACATTGCACAAAAATATGGTCAAGCACTATATGTTTATTATCCAAATGGTTGGTTTTTTACATTGTTTTCAGGTTAAATACGGCTTTCTCCCTCCAATTTTGATGTTACTATCACTTTGGCCTAACTTTTAAAACTGCAATCAATTAGTCGCCTAAACTTTTGAATGGATGTCAATATAACTTTTCTATCTAACAGCTAGGATTTAGGTTGACAAATATTTTACGACATTGTAATCTAAATCTGGTTTGTAATTAATGTATCGAAATGTTCAAGATTAAAGGCCTAAAATACAATTCATAGGAGACTTTCATTCAAGAGTTCGACTGTGCTTTAATCTATATTCAATTGAATAAACATTAAATTTTGACAGCATTTTGATTGTTGTTACAACGATTGATCTACCAAGAAAGAATCGTGAAATTGAGATCTAACATATTTTATTAAAGTCAACTATTGCTTAGGTTTTTGTGGCCTACATGCAAACATATGTATAAAAGACATCTTATGAACACCACTTCACAAAAGTTTTAAGAAGACTACTACCAAGTACTACATCAAGAGAAAAATATATACTTAAATCGATTAACCCGTGAGTTTCGAAGTCGATATTCAAAAAGGCGTTTCTACCTTTTAGTGTTCGAGAGCTGAAGCTACAGAAACAGAATCATCAATCCCAGTGTGCTATTGTGGAGCTCAAATCTTCAACTATTGTCTTTATTGAGTCAGTCAAAGTTGGTTAAAGGGTTTGATCGTGGTCACAGACGAGGTTTTTGAAAGGGATTCATGTACGAAAAGTTCAGAAATTCAATAGCTGGTGTGAGGTTGCGTGAGTAAATTAGACTATCAAGTGATGTTTAGGTTCAAGGATTTGAACTAAATTGTAATGCTTCTCTTCTACAGTAAATCGCCTTATTAAGGTACAGGTACCCTTGTAGGCTGTAGCTAGCTAGTAGCTTTTCCTTTGGAGTGTTTTCCAATTTTTCCGCTTTTTTATCACCAAATCTGTGTTTCTTGTGTTTGGTTATTTGATTTTTAGATTTAGTATTCAGTGTGGCTGTGAATAATTAATCTAAGTTGTAATCGTCTAATCGACTTAAGTTAATTAACCATTAATTAATTCGCATAATTAATCAATGAAGAGGTCTAAAAGTTCTTTTTTCACTAACCATTAAGGTATTAACTATGTTGAAATGACATTGTTTTGTTTGAAACATTAGGGGGGAGTCGGGGGGAGTGAACTAAATGAAGTTATAGAGGGGTAATTGACGACCAACATTCAACATAATATAACAGAAGGATCATATCAAAATCAAGTTAAACATCAGGATGTTAAATTGTTAATTGAAAGTTTTAAATGTTAGAAAGCAAATGTAAGCTTGGAAACTTAAGAGATCAAAATGAATTAAGAACAGTTAAAGAGTAAAGTGTATTTTAGTCCATTTGTTATCATTATAAATGGTAATTTCGAAAAGGATTGGCATGGTGATCTTCACGAAAAGATCTTGAAAGTAAATAATGAGTGTATATAAGATGATGAGCCAGACTTGCATGTTTCAAATTAAGGGATCACATGTTTGACTTTTGTGCAAAATAAATACTCTTAACTTGTTTCGTATGAAGAGGCGTATCGAGAAAGGATTCCCACTCATTTAAATCCTTAAATTTTCTTCAATTTTAAACATATTAACAAATCAATACTAGCTTATTTAAATACATAAATATTAAAATTTTTGTTTTTATTGTGATATTATCTTGTTAAACAATTACAAAATGAGACAAGGCCTCATGGGAATGAGATAAAAAGTTTTCCCCATTATATAGGGTGAGATAGAAATGTGACATGACAAAAACACATTAGAACAAGGCAAAAATCTCCTCCTATAACCTTGCACCTCTCTATTACCATCCCTAAATTTAAGGATTTGAATGGGAGGGAATCTTATCTGATACGCCATTACCTTCCCGTAATTTTCTCTTATTTTTATTTGACAATTGGAGATGATAGATTGTTGGTGGCGGCTTCTTCAAATTTCTCATGCCCCTTTCAACACTAGAACCCTTTGATTAAAACGTAAAAGAAAAAAGTAGAGCAACATTCTAGACCTCAAAGACAATAATCATTCTCTTTCTCCCAAGAAATTGCTGATAGAAACTAATTAAGTGGTCCACACGTGAGGAGTGAGTCTAAAGAGGACACGCCCCCTCAATCAATTGACTAAGGAATGATAAAGTATTATGTTTTTCTCCTGAGACTTGTGAAAATTCCGTGGAAAGTTTATTACTACATAAGAAAGTGTTTTGTTAAATTTCGAGCATCTTAAATATAGGAGTAGCATATTCCAATCGATATGATTAGAAATCTTCTTCCCAGTGCTCTACTTTTTAATTTTAATTCTACCAAATATAATACAACTTGGAGATAATAAATAAATAACTTGTCATGTAATTTTTTTTTGATAAATTATAACTTACCTATATGTGATTTAGTCAAAATTTAAATTGCTTATTTGTAATTTAAAAGTTGGCATTTTACTCATCTGAGGTTCACTCCCTTAAGCTTCCGTAACCCATCTCAGCATTTTCACCGTTAAAAACACAAAAAACATTACAAAAACATAAAAATTTAGATCTAAAATTATATTTCTTAAAATGGTGAAGTTTTGGCTTAAGTACATTATTCATCCTTAAAAACGCAACAGAAACATAACAGAAGCTATGCCTCTGGGTCTTAGTTATTTACACAATCAAACACCAAAAAACAAAAAACTCCCATAATTTTGTTGTCCCCACTAATACCCCTATTTTCTAATTCCGGTCACTAATTTACCTTTCCTAGAGTTAGATTCCCTAATAGACAAAAACCCAGTATCTTTGACTTTCTCTACAACGCAAGAACGGTAATTGAACCTCACAGTCCTTGAATCAACTTCTAGAAGAAGCAAAAACCCATGAATCTTGCTCTAAATAACCCATTTTTATGAGTCAAATTAAATGCATCAATAATGCTATTCAAAATTCAAATAGAGGCTGGAGCAAATATCCTGAAGGGGATTAACTTTTGAAGGTAATTTTGAGAGAGAGAGAGAGAGAGAGAGAGAGAGAGATGGTGACCTTTCATATCAAAAGTAGAGTAATTTATACTGGTACTAGAAAGGAAATTCCCCTCTTTTTGGAGTCATGTTTTTTTAATACACATAATAATAAATAGATTTAGCTTATCTTCAGTACTTTTTTTACTAGAAGTGTCATTTTTGTTTTAAATATACAATGACAAGTGTAGTGAGTTTTAATCTTAACATTTTATTTAACTAGATGATATCCCGTGCGATACGCGAACTACTTTATAATTTTATT
Organism: Castanopsis chinensis; assembly: GCA_032878915.1. Taxonomy (NCBI): domain Eukaryota; kingdom Viridiplantae; phylum Streptophyta; class Magnoliopsida; order Fagales; family Fagaceae; genus Castanopsis; species Castanopsis chinensis. Next base: position 2,984,550 of record JAVQMG010000121.1, read on the forward strand.
TGAAATTATTTTTAAATATATTAAAATCTACATATAATACTTAATACTTTTTTTTTTTTGGTATAATATTTATATTTTCCCACAATATTGTTAATTTTGAAACTTGATTTTCTTAATTCATATTTTCTTTAAGAAAAAATTGTATAACACTATAAGATTATAATATATTATAATATTTACCTTTAAAAATAGATTTTATTTTTCAAACTGATTAAATGATTTTGAAATCTACAAACAAGAATTTAAAGTATATAATACTTTTATATCCTAAAATTACATAAATTTTAGCAACCTATCAAACATTTTCTCAACCACTCTATTCTCACAATCAAATATAGAGACCTTGATCACAAACACCCAATTAATTAGCTCAATGAAATTAAGGAAATTATTTGTAAGTATCAACATAAAGATAACGTGATTAAACAAAGAGGAATTTGCTAAAAACACATTCATTTATCAAAATTCAATTGTCTTTAGCTGGACTTTCGTATCCTTTAAAAAAAAAGTGAAAAATACTTTTAAATCACCATTGATTTTTGTTTCTATCACTATGGCTCATACCGCACAAAATAGCAGTAAAATAAACTTACAAAGAAACCTAGAAATTATGAATTCTAACACAAATTTTTTTTAAAAAAAAATAGCTAACTTCATAAATAATCAGACACCCAAAAACTCCAAGCGAATCATAATCTTCACAAAATCTACAATGTCTGACTTCAACAGCAAAACCATAAGCTACCATCACTGAATAAAAAACGTAAGCCCCCTTCCTTGGTCATAGCCTACTCATACAAGTTACGATCAAATGATATTACAGCGTTGGAGTTATGTAGGTGTCATTGAAAGGTTGAAAGTAAATGACATTGTTTTTTGTCTAAGCGTATTTGAGATGGGATGGTATGAAAGGCTATGGACATGTGTATATAAAGGAGTAGAAGTGAAAAAGGTGAATGGAAATGCAAAGATTTTATAGTGTGTGAAAGATGAAAAGTCTTGAAATATTGAACTAAATCAAACAAATAGTAGTCTTAAAATATTGAATAATAATATAACAAAAATAGTCTTGAAACATTGAATCAAAGGAAATAAAGAGTTTTCTAATTTTAAATTTGTTCTTGTCTCTAACATGGTTTAAGAGTATTTTAATTCTTTTCATAGAATGCGCCACATGGCAGAACCTCATGCTCTCTCGCATGAGGTCTCTGCTTTTATATATATATATATATATATATATATTGATGATTAGTGGATGATGTAACAGTTATTCATTAAAACAAAAGAAGATTACATTTAAAAAAAGTACTAAAAGTAAGCTAAACTCATAACAAATTACTTACTTAAAAGAGGATCAAAGATGTACAACTAAACTTAAAATAATCAAAGAATTTTTTTAAAAAAATAATGATAATTATTTAGTCATTTTAATAAACTACTCAAATTCAACCCATGTTCTATATAATAATAAATTCAATAAACAATTTTGGCAGAAGTATACAAAACTCTCTTGTGTTTTTCATAAAATGTGAAACCGTCCCTAAAGTTTTGAAAGTATGGTTGGGTTTACATCCAATGCTCTTTGCATTGGAAACAACACTTGCCCTATAAAGGCCACATGTCACTCAAGATCTTGTTTGGGAGGATTCAACAAAAGTTGCATCTTTGAATGAAGCACTCAATCACCTTGCGATATATATTATTTTATACATAAAATGTTAATTGTATAACATATAATGCTCTTGAGATATTTTAGTGTAACACAATATTCTAATGTGATATTATTTTACTTTTCACATACGTTTAATGATTTACACATAAGAGTTTCTCAAGTCTCTCCATATTTTCTCTCTCTCAACTAAATAATTTCTCATATCTATTCACACACAGCCTCTTAGAGCATCCACACACACAAAAAAGCCTCTACAATATTTTTACTGATCCAATATATTTTACTACATTAAAATAATATATTTTTTTAATAATATATATTTTTTACTTTCTTTTTTTTTTTCCCAATTGTATCCTCCTTCCAGAATCCGGTTACATTAACTTTCACCTTCCGGACTCCTCCTCCATCATCATTCATCCATATCAACCCAGATCCCAGATCGGCGAAACTGGAAGAAAAAAAAGAAAAACCCATCACGCCGATCACATATACCAGCAAACCCAGACCAAAAAAAAAAAAAAAAACATTAACACCGATCTCGCCACAGCCACCACAGCTCCACCGACTCGCCAACCACCGATCTCCGCCACAGCCACCACAGCTCCACTAGTATTCAATCAAAATCCAATATCAAACCCAGCAAACGCATCGGAACAATTCCCCCAAACGCCGGAAACCGATCGGACAAATTCCCCCAAACACCAACCCAAACGCCAAACGCCGACCCAAATCCGACCCAAACGCCACCCAAATCTGACCCAAACGCCGGAAACCCATGAACAAACCCACGCCGGCACCACCAAAGCTGATCGAGCCTCCACGCCGGCACCACCAAAGCTGATTGAGCCTCCACGTCGTTGCCTCCATGCCTTTGAAGAAGAGAGAGCAGGAATAAGAGAGAGTAGAATGAAAGAGAGAGATAACGTAAATGGCTTTCTGGCAGTAATAGGAGAGAGAAGATAAACCGAATAAAAAAAAAAAAAATTTTATACCATTGAGCTACAGTGCGATTCTATGTTTAGAATCGCACTGTAGCTCCATTGTATTTTTTTTTACAATTCTGATATAACCCAACATTCAATGGACCTGACTTTTGAGCCTCAATACTATTCTACTTTAATATTTGGCATAGATAATGGGTTTAGCCCATTCAATGCTGGTGCTCTTATTATGATATAATTACACTGGAACTATTATTAAATTACTTTTTTTTTTTTTAATATTTCAAAAATATCCATTAAATAGGATCCATCGAGATTCAAGGCGTGTGGTTCGAATAATTATCCTAGCATAGTGATGGAGCTTTTTAGGTTATTTCACCCTACAAGAGAGACTAGCCTTTCGACAGATAGCCGGTCTGGAATCTCGACTTTTAGATTAAAACAAATTTAGAGTTGGTCCCAGTTAAAGTCACCGGTTCGATCAACTTTTCTCTGCGGTGCCATAATATGTTATCTTTTAGGCCAACAAAAAGCTAGCACTGTAATTTGAAGAGTAAGCTTGTGAGAGAAGAAAAGTTTACTTTCATATTGACCTGGGTATATTTTAAAAGAGAGCTTTAGTCATCATTGTGATGCGTCTCACTCTCATCACCCATGATGGCACTTTCTTTTGCAAAAGACAAAATAGGATTTAATGGGAAAATAAATTTAAAGATTTTACTGTATTGTACTCGAAAGTTAAAAAAAATCAATGTTTTAAGCTGTCTTACACATTTCATTATTGTTCTTACTAGATTAAAAAGAAGGGTTTTTTTTTTTTTTTTTTTTTTTCCGTAGTATCAACTCCTAGACATTTTAACCAAAAAAAAAAAAAAACTCCTAGACATGAACAAATTAATATCTGAGCATGACTACAAAACATGTCGGCAACGAAGGCTCAGCTAATGTGGGACCAATTGGAAAGAGCTCATTTCATGAGAATCATGACTCATGAGTCAAGTCACACCTCAGACTCTAAAGGCTGCCTGTAACTCCAGGCCAGTACAAGCATCACAGGAGGGGTGAGAATCTCACCGTGAGATCCTGAATTTTGTGATTCTTATAACATTTAGAAGAATTAAAAGCTAAGGTATTCGCCATCTTTAGCAAAGGATCTCTCCTTCATACAAGTTTAGGGTTAGTTTATGGTGGAGCAAAATAACATTCATCCAACTCAATTTATATTCGAATACAAACAATTGGATGTTAGTTTTGTTGAAACGACATAATAATTTGATTTTGAGACTCAATTGGAACCAATTCTAGGTACGCCCAAAGAATTTATTGTTGTTATTTAAAACTAGTAAATACATACGGATCCTATGGGCCTTGAATCCATCATCATGTTGCTTTTGCAAGAAAAGAGCCATTAAAGCCTGAGGTCATTGGCTATTGCTGAAGAATTTCTTATATTACAATATCGACTGAGATGTCTGAAGAATTTCTTATATTACAATATCGACTGAGATGTCACTAGAGTATTTCCCTCCTTGCAGCAGAAGACCAATATACACACACGGAGGGCACACTCAAATACAGCAAATAACGAATAAAGACCTTGCTTTCGAAGATGTCACCTCTCCATCTTGTTTCTAGATTTACTGTAGCAAAAGAGGAAAGCAGACAGAAGCAGACAGTGGAAATCAGGCCAACATACCTTAGGATTGTAACTGCTGTCCAGAGATATGGACAGCATCTATGTGCATGTCCATCCTGGTTAAAATGTATTGACAATTGAATATATGATGAGTTGGTATGATCCTGAAAATGTTGATTTAAGCACTTTATCCAACACCAGAGTAGGAGGAACTTTTACCACAATTATAGCTCAGAAACAGAAAGTAACTCACAGTGCCGACAATAATTACTTACCCAAAATTAAATAATATGGACAAGAATCATGGGACAGCGGATGGCAGCGCTACCATGGATACAAGCTTCAATTCCAAGTTATAGAGTTGTCTCTTCCTTTACGTGACCCTGCAACCCACACTCCATTCTGATCGCTGCCAAGAGTTCAGGAGAGACAGTTGGCCGAGTTCCACCCTCTTTCCCACCATCAATGACATTCTTCTTTTCGGCGTGCCCAGGTATATCTCTCACCCCCCAACCCCTGTAAAGTATGACTTTGCTAGGCTCTTGAGAGACAAGAACTGCACCTGTTGCTTGCTGTGAGGGTATAAGAGAGAGAGAGGGAGAGAGAGAGAAACTATCAGCCAATCTGGTTAATCTATATGTAAAAACAAAGAGGGCCTCAGGTGTGCATACCTCCAGCTTAAAAACCACCTCCTGGACTGACGTTCCTTTTGCTCTACCTTTGACATTCACAATGGCAAGAGGATGCTTCTTGAAATGAACCATGATTGCTTTTGCGACACCAGAGACAATGTTGTTTCTCCCTAGTATCAGTACCCAAAAATGATCAAGTTGTTCAAAATACATCAGTTGCCAGCAAATAGATAGGAAACATAACCAAAAAAGTTGGGGGGGGGGCCATGGAGGCGCCTTTGGGGGTAGGGGAGGGGGAAGAAGCAAATATGCAAAGGACTTAAAGAAGAAAATTTATAATTCTTCACCATAAGGTATCTTAGGATATTGAACATAATTAAAAAGTTTCCAATTACTACAAATTCTATATGAACTTTAAAACAGTTGAAAAAAGTTTCTGAAGTTTTTATCACTTATTTTTTGTCTTATTAAGCAAGTAAACTTATAAATTCTGAATACAGCTCCATTCTATTGAACACATTTCAAATAAAAATCCAGCAGTTTATACCATAAAGAAACAATTCCAGATGAACGAAAAACTGAAGGAGAATGCAGCTAAGATGATAATTATGACCAACCAAGACCCGTATGAAGTTAGAAAAGGCAAATGTTGTAATTATACCAACCTTAACAACAATGAGGGAAAACTGAAAGTTGTGAAAGAGGATTAAAAAATTACCTACTGCCAGTACAGGGCGAGTTTTCATCTTCAGGGCTTGCTTTCGTAAAAGAAGCCTCTCTTTATTGGAAAGAAGTACAGCTCTGTGGGGCATCTCTGATCCACTTTCCACTGCTATTGGAACCGGTTTTAAATCAATTTTTGCCGACTTAGCTGGTTCTATTGCATTGTTATCACAAACACAATGCTGAACTACTGCAGAAGAGCCTGTTTCTTCTGACTGAAAGTACACAAACCATACAGCATTAGCCAATAGAAGAAAAACATGAATATAAACAAACACAGAAAGGATTCTTTACATTACCATAAAATTATCAGGTGTAGAGACAGCAGTTTCAACTTCACCATTCATATCCTTGCATAATTTTGCATGGGGTTCTTTACTAACTAATTCAGATGAAAATCCAGCTTCAATTTTACCAGTCCCATCCCCCTTAAATGTTGATGAGAGGCCAAGCACTTTATCTTGTTGAATGGCTTGTGGATTGTATATTGAAGCATCCATGCCATCATTTAAGTTCATGAGAGTTAATTGAGCTCCATGTTTGTCCTCAGCCTTAAGTATTCACACAAAGCACTATTTCAGATATCAGTTTGAAGAGATTTATTATTTTGTATAACATGTTGCATGAAACATCCTCTCACATGGGGTGGACCCCACACTAGTTACACATAATACCACCTCGTTTGGGAAGGAGGTGGTACCATATGTATTAGACACAAGTAGCATCTTTGTCATAGTGTATGGGTCCCACACGTAAATGGGGCCCACACATTCTGAGGGAGATGCTACATGCATCTAATACATAAAATGCTTTTTCGTTTGAAAGAGCATCTCAAGTTACAATATATCAATAGTTAATACATATGTGTATGCGCGCATGCGCGGTGGCTTGGGGGAGGGATTTTGTGCTAATGTCTCTCCCGCATTAAAGTTCAGTGAGGTATCCTGCTGTTCCTCATTTCTCCTTCCAAATTGACTGTGAGTGATTGTGCCACACTGGTGGAGAAAATCTCTGCTCAGGCCAACTCTTGGGCCTCTAAGAAATCATCATTTGCAGGCAGAATACAATTTATATTCTCTGTTTTATTTAGCATCAAGGTGTATTGGGCTAGCATTTTCATCTTGCCCAAAAAAGAGATTAAAACTAAAAAGCACAAATTTTGTAGCTTCTTGCAGAGTGGTGGAGATAACCATCCAAAGGGGCCAAGGAAACTTGGGAGCAAGTCTGTGGTCCAAAGAATGAGGGGAACTAGGGTTTAAGAGAATTGATGATTAGAATCATGCAGCTATAATGAAGCATAAAAAGGTCAGCCTTGGTTCGATGGCAAGTGCCTTCCACCAAAAGTGACAGGTGGCAGGTTCAAGTTTGAGAATTAGCCTCTACAATAAATTAGGAGCAAAGCTGCCTAACATGACCTCTCCCAGGACCCACAAAAGTGTAGCTTTCTGCACTGGGTACAACTTTTTAGCTATATAGTGAAGCACATCTGGAATTTGTTTGCAAGGGCTGGATCAATTTGGGTAGCTTGGGTCAAGGAAGATCTCCTAAGAGAAAGAAACTTCTGGTTGATCAAAGTCTCATAGTTATCTTCATGGAGATGGAGGAAAATGCTCAAGTTTAGAGAGGTGGTTAAGCCTCTTCTGAAATTTATAATTGGTGAAGGAAGGTCTATCTTATTATGGCTAGACCATTAGCATCCAGATGGGGTCCTCCATTCTGAGTATAGTTCTAGGGTGATATATGATGCTGCTAGTAAGTTAGATGCAAAGGTTTCTAGTGTGCTTTTGGGGGGGGGGGGGGGGGGTTGTTTGTGGGGGAAGGGATTTGGTGTTGGAAAATCCTTCAACATTTGATGCTCTGGTTGCCATTCAAAGTAAGTTTTCTTTAATTGAATTTGGTGACTATGACAAACCTGTCTGGCTTCCTTCCAACTCTGATACATTTAGTAATGCTAGAGCTTAAAATGAAGTTAGGCATAAACTCCCAGACGCAGCATGGACTAAACTTGTATGGATCTTAATGGCAGTCCCCAGACATGCTTTCTTTTTGTGGTTAGCCCCCAAAAACAGGTTGGCCACAAGGGATATGCTAAAATGGGGTTATCCAGGTGATACAACATGTGTCCTTAGTCGAAATTGTCTTGGAAGTCGTTATCATCTGTTCTTCAGTTGCCCTTTCACTGATAGAATTTGGGCTCACATCATGAGATTATGTTTGATTTTTAATCCTGTAACCAGTTGGAATGAGATAGTAGATTGGGGTTTGGAAAAACTGGAAGGGTGAGAGTTTGAGGGCAGTTTTGTGTAAATTAGCTTGGGGAGCTGCTCTTTACCATCTATGGGTCCAAAGAAACAACTATATTCAGGGAGGCCATCTCAAAACAGAGGAAAGTTTGTAGAGGGCATTGAATTGGAAGTTAGACTTCATGTTGCTGACGGAGCTCATTTTAAGAATTCTATCTTGAACAGGGCCCTTTGCTGTTCTTGGGGGGTTTCTGAATCGAGTCTTGTTTAAAAATCAAGTGGTATTGATACTTGGTGTATTTCCTAATTGAAATGCGGTTTTATTGAAAGTTCTCACTTGCTCATCAAAAAAAGATGCCTCATAAGGTTTTGAATGCAACTATATCAATTCGAATGGTAAGCACACATGTTGGATTTTTATTTTGAAAATGAGAACCCCATATATGCATAGACCTAGAAATACAAATAAAAAATATAAACCACATTGTTTTAGCACATAGCTTCTGAATTCAAGATCAATGCCTTACCTCTACATTATTCTCTTCCTGGCAAGCAGGAATTACCGAGTGAGAGAGAGGACTGGAATTATGTTCCACATGTGATCTCAAGCATTCAGTTGCCTGCATATTGTTCATATCCTCTTTCACCTAATTTAACTCAAACTGTAAACTTCACGACAAATTTATAGCTTTGCTTGGGTGAAAGAACACAGAATGAACAGATATATAAGATGGCTCACCGATTTATAATTCAATGCATCAGCTGGCAGAACATTGTTTGCCTCCTTGTCTTTATCCTGAATCAAGAATATAACACATACTTTTCCTCAATATGATTGGGTAAATCAGCATAAAATAACAAAGCAAAAATTATCGGTGGAAAAAAGAATACAATGAAACACAAAAAAAAGATAACTTACCAACTGAAGTTTCAAGTCATCTATGTTTTTGGTAAGGCTCAAAACATGGAGTTTCAGAGACTGCATGACAAAGCAGGAAAAAAGAATGCTGAAGTAAATATCAAGGTAAAATATTAGCTGATATAAATTAAACAAGCCAGCAGTCTCCCCATTGATAAACCATCCTGGACAGAGTCAACGTCCATATCATAATGTATTTATGCCTGCAACTAAGTCCCTTAACTTGACAGGTTCCATGTGGAACACAATTCCAACCAAATCAATCAATTGTAACCATATCTTTATTGGGATTGCCTTGTACCTTTGATGCTTTAACAGGTATAGATCAATTGGTCATCAATTCAATCTCCTTTTCTTTTCTTTTTTTTTTTTGCGTGAAAGTATGGAAGGTGCTTTTTCTATTATTATTTTAAGTTCAAGAAGTGAGTGAGAATTAACCACCCACCTGTTAGGTGGGATGGTACCTCCCCAAACCATAGAGATTGGGGGTTCAAAGAGACCCGGGGGGGGGGGTGGGAAACAGGTTCAAGTAGTAGTGTAGGATTACTAACTATTATCAAAAGAAGAGAGTGATAATTAAAACTAGTTGACATGTATGTGTGTGCACAGATAGACAAGCCAATTTACCTTGCGGCGTTGTGCCTCTATAGAGCGTTTCAATGCTTCTCTTTTATTTAGGAGTGTCTGAGGCCTTAGGCTAGCAGGCCGTGTATAATTCTTCCCACGATACACAATGATTGCATAACCCTTGCTCACTCTCTCAACCGCCACTAATATTCCACCACTTTCTGCCTCTAATGTCCGTGCTTCTTCGTGAACAGCGTCAATGCTTCTGGTTTTAGATATTATCTTCACAAGTTCCCTGTACTTCCAGTGAAGATGCACGTTTTCAACTGTTCCATCAAAAACCCCTCGCCTACCTGAATATGGAAAGACAATATGCTCATTAGTGCCCACTTCTGTGTGACATTTTTATTAGTCTTCAACTGCCATTCTGTTTACTCTTAGGAGAGGAAAAAACTGCATGCCCACTGTGCCAGGTTCAGAGTACGAAAAATGTATGCTAGATGGCAAAACTCACCCATTAGTAGGAAAGGCTTCATTCTCAAGGCAACCTTCCTTAGCATATATCTCTCTTCTTTAGTTATACCTTCTTTATCCATTTCAGGTTGTTGGGGGATCTCTTCTTTCTCAAGCTCTGCTAGAAGTTTCTCAGCCCTTGCTTTCTTTTCTAGTGCCTAATCATGAGAAAGATGCTGAGTGCAAGATAAAAAACAATTCGACAAGAAATTAGCCACAGCGCCTTAGTAAATCATACCATCGACAATTTGATGCTAGTTCTTTTGATAGCTACCTCAGTGGACCTTAGCTTTCTTTGTTCGAAAAGGAGACCCCTTTCCCCATTATTGCCCCCATCAGGTTCACTTTCAGAACTACACTCTGCAGTATCAAGTTTAGGCTCCTGTACAGTTGTCACTGATGTACTACATCTTGCCCTTTCTTTCTCTCCATGAATTCCATACTTCCTCCGCTCTTCTATTGCAGAAGAAACTGCAGGTGGCAGAAAATCTTTCCCTCGATATAGGGCAAAAAATTCTGAATCCCGGGAAAGTAATATTCCTCCAGTCAGCCGCTGCAACATTTTTTAATTATTATTTAAAAGATGTCTGAATTTTTGTGTAAGTAAGGAATTTATTAAAAGCACAAAAAGGGTGAAACCCAAGTACATGGAAAGTATACAATAGGAATAGGTACACCAACAATTATGCACAAAAATTACAACGGTCAAGCATCTCAATGAAATTTGAAAATGAATATAGGCCTAAAGCTGTCATCCTCTCAAATGAGGATTTGAGGAATGAAAGTTTCATGTCCACAACTGATTTTTTCACACCCTTCAAAGCACCTGACATTTTTCTCTCTCCACATGAACCACGTGAGCCAATGAGGGTTTGCCTTTCAGAGTTCAATATACCTCCAGATAAAGTTGTTGCAACGAATAAAAGTTCCCTAAAAAATTTTCAAATGACTAGCTTAAATATTATCTTTACATAAAAATGGAAATACATATCTGTTTTATTTTTTTAAATAATAAATAAAAGTCAAATTCCCCACTATTTAATTCTTCATCAGTTAGGAAGAGATAATATAAGAGAGAGAGGGAGAGAGAGAGAGAGAGAAGTTAGCAGATATTAGAAACATAGTTCAATTATTTGTCCTTTGTTAAGATTATTTGGGTGCACAGGCATTAAGAAGAGTCAGAAATCTAGGAACTGCAAAACATAGAACCTTCTACATCTGTAAAGTACAATCAACAAAACAACCGAGCGTTAGTCCCAACATTTTGGGGCCAACTACGGATCCTCAAATGGACTAGTCAAAGTTGGTCACATGAACTCTTTTCCACCATTCTATTTTATTACTTTTACTAATGTTTTTTCTTTCTTTTGTCTTCCTCTTCATTTTTTCATTCCCTCAAGTTGAATAAATTTATTCTTTCTCAAGGTTCATTAATCTCACTCCTTTGTACATGACCAAACCATCTTAAGAGACTCTTCCCCATCTTTTCCTCAATAGAGGTCACCCCTATCTTTAAGGAGATTTCCTCATTTCAAATCCTATCTTCTCTTGTATTTCCACTTATCCATCTTAACCTCTCAACATCCCAGCATTCATCACCTTAGAGCACGGCTAGTCTAATAGAAATCTTGATCAAGTTTTTTCATTTAACTTGCCTATCCCTTTTTTTTTTGGGCTGAGGAAGTAAAGCCCTACTTATAATTACCACAAAAAATAAAATAAAAATTCCACCTCGACCGTAAACTGCAAATCTATTGTACTTTCTCCAGTTAACCTTAGTGATCAAGGACACAAAGGAAGGGGGGATTTATGTAAAGTGCTTCACCCATTTAAATATATGTAGAAACACAGGAAATGTATGACAAAATCAATCTTTTATAGTGGCCAGATAAAACATGCTCACTTTACTCATCTACCAACAGTTTCCTTGCAGTCTAAAAAGTAGGGAATTACATCCCCTTATCCCTTCACATGAAAGAACTATGAATCTATGCATCATGAATATATTTTAGTTTAGAGGGAAAAAGATCATGCGTCAAACATAATTGAGGTGGTAGGAACTTAAAAATACATAAATGTTCTAAATTATTGTCACATTATTACTAACCTTCAGCTCTTCAGCCATCATTTCACTATTAGTATTCTGTACCCCTCTCTTAACAGCAATTTTGGCAATCTCACATTTCTCCCAGAGCTTGACAATGGAAGCAGCCAATCCTTGAAGATTCCTATTTCTGCCTGTTTAAAGGTATAAAGCAAGTAAATTTGGGTTGACCAGATTGTAACAGTTGTGTATCAAAAGCCATACTCACCTAATGCAAAATGGCATGGCAAGGGTCGACCAAGTCTTTTTAATGTAGTCATTTCATCGTTTGTTAATACAGACTTCACACCATAGGGAAGAAGGCGGAAAGGCTTCCGGTATCCAGGAACAATGGCTGGCAGAAGATCAGCATCAACAGGGAGAGGGTCATAACCCCACCAATCAGTAAATCGTGGGCCCAACCCCTCTAATAAGCGATCCGCTTCTTCTGCAAGCTCTGCCTCACCTGGCAATTGAAATCGTACTCTGTTTGGCATACCAACACCTTGGATTAATTTTGGTTGAGATATTTCTTTGCTTGGACTTGTTGCAGCAGCTTTTACGCCAATTATGCTGGATGAGCAGCTCTCCATTTCATTTTGTTCATCATCATCAATGTGTGGATCCAGTATATCATCAGTCATGGCATCATTTGTCAAAATTTTATCAGACAAAAAGTAAGGGTACTTATAATTGGCCCCCCTATACAAGACAATCTTACTTCCAGACCTCCAAACAACCAGACCTCCAGTTTTCCTCTGAAAATGTTCGAACAAAATTAAAATTAGAAAGCTGTACAAGATGGATAATTATACATAAATTCCAAACCTCATCCTCTAATGACTAATTGTGGATATCAGGAATCTAAGTTAAGTGATTATCACAAATCAAGCTCAGTAAGGCACACTATAAATTTTTTTAATGACCAAAACAAAACCTCAACGACTATCAGAGAAAAGACATTCAAATAGGTAAATCAAAACATTACCTAAGGTTTGCAATTTGAGATAGTGCTAAAAGTGTGGTCAAGGTTAGCATGTTTGTAAAAATTTGAAAAAATTTATCGACTGGGTTTCACAGAATCTGTTTAATGACAAATAAAATCAAGCAAAATTAACGGGAAAGCCTAAGGCTTTTTGGGAAGAAAAATATCTAGCAAGATAACTCCACAGGGTCGGTCTAGTGGTTTCCAATGACTCATGAAATCCATGAGGTCTTGGGTTGAAAACTCCTAACAAGCATCTTGGGGCCAACCCCAAAGGATCCTCTTTATAATTACCAGGTGTGTGCAGGACAGGGGCAACATACACCAGGGGAAATAGTCAAGTGCTTGAAAAGCTTGTGGATTGTGCACTTAATGAATATAAGATTAAATTTATCATGATTGCCAATCATGGGAAAATTTTTGAAGCAAAGTTATAGTACTTAGCAGAGATGAAGGAATATAAAAATCATTCCTTGGCTTTTGGGTTTGTCCTTGTCATGCTCATGTTTCTGAATACCAAACAACCTTAACATCCAATACAATGAGAGTGCCATTATAATTACTCACAAAGGTACTCCCGCCACATGTGCACAAGGCTCCTGCATAATATGAGGTTTGGAAGAAGCTGATTCTCAAATCAAATGCAGAACACAACGAATGGTCGGAAGACACTTACCATCGCACCAAGGTTTAACCTTTAAATTCTTAAGAGAAGTACCTATACATAATACAACTCTACCCTACTCTCATTTCCTTTCCACTCACAATCTCCAATTTCCACTAACACACTACTTCATGAATTCGATTGTAATTTAAGCATTACAACAACACAAACATTAATAACTACACATAAACTATCCAATACAGCACATTGCTCAATTTACAATTCAAAAGCAAAAGAATTGGGAAAGCTTTAAGCTAACCTCCAATAATTCATGGGTCCTCTTCATGTTCATCCTACACAGATCCTCGCACTCGATTTTCACGACCTCATAGCGCCTCCACCGCTCGTGAATACCATTTACAATCCCTTCAGTGATCCCTGCCTTCCCTACTTTTAGCTTCTTCCTCGTCTCAATCCCAAGTCTCCTCAGCCTCCTCAGCTCCGCCTCGCTCAAGCTCAGCTCAGCCAATGTCGGAGCTTTCTTCTCCTCTCTCTTCTCCTTCTTATGCATCACCTTCTGCTTAATCACCTCGCGCCTCAGCTGGTGGTATTTGGTTATGGCGGAACCCGTGCCCGGAACCGGAACCGGGTTCTCGGGAGTGGACCAGCTCGTATCGAGAGTGTGCCCGACCCGGTGTTTGGGTAATTGGTGGGGCAGAGGGATGAAGATTTCTCCGGCATTTGGGCTCGGCTTCGGGTTCGGGTTTTGGGGGTCTTCGGCGAATCCGAGAGAGCGGAGCTTGTGGGCAATGCGTTGGATAGCGGAATTTGGGAGGGTATGGGTATCAGAGGTGGAGCTCCGAATGAGGAAACGGGTTTTGGGGAGTGGTGGCTGTGAGAGGAAGAAGGTGAAGGGGAAGGGTGATTGGTCAGTGACAGTGAGGGGGTTTGAAGGGAGTGGGGAAGGGTGAATGTGAATGTGTGTTAAAGGAAGCAACATGAAGAATACGGATAGATATGATAATTAGAATCAGAGAGAGAGAGAGAGAGAGAGAGAGAGAGTGAGAGTGAGAGTAGCGTAGAGGATGAAGATGAGGAGAGGGTAGGCCTTCTCTCTTCCTGCGAGGCAACGCTGTTTTTTTTTCTATTATTACAATTTCAGAATTATTTAAGTGGTGTTTGCTAGATTAGTTTAGTTTTTTGAAAGTCAAATGATTAAAAAGGTGTGTGAAAATCTGTTTAATATTGTTTAAAAATTAAAAACGTGAGATTGCGATGGAAAACAAACGAGTCCTTCGTTATAGTTCGAAAGTTGCTTTTGCAGTAAGGATTTTTGTCAAAATCAATTTTCATAAAGTCCTGCTTAATATTCACCATATCTGTATATCGCAGAAAGATTAAAGCTAAACTATATTTGAAACTTCTCTCACAAAAAATTAATTAGTAATTAGCAATATCACAGAATGATTAAAGCTAAACTATATCTGTATATCACAGGAGAAAAAAGTAGCTCTGTACTTCAAAGAAAAAAAAAAGTGTCAATCATAGGTTATACTTTCGGGAAATACAAATCTTTGAGTTTATCAAACAATGAAGTATGAACGCCACTAATATTTTTTTAAAATGAAAAATAAATGTCACCTTTTGGCTTTTAATGGAACTATGTTTTAAGAGATAATTACAGATTATCCACCTATGATTTACCTCTAATTTGACGTGTCTACTCATGGTTTCAATTTTAACACTTTACCCACTTGTGATTTCCCCCGTTACTAATCCGTAACTAGGGGTGTTCGCGGTGCGGTTTTGGGCCATTTTTAGCACCGCACTTTGCGGTGTGGTTTAGCTAAAACCATAACTGCACCGCACCTTATTTTTGCGGTCACATGTGCAGTGCGGTGCGGTTTAAAGTTTAGCCAAAACCATAACCGCACCGCACCTTATTTTTGCGGTCACATGTGCAGTGAGGTGCGGTTTAAAGTTTAGCCAAAACCATAACCGCACCGTACCTCATTTTTGTAGTCACATATGCGGTGTGGTGTATAAGATACGGTTTGAATGATTTGAAATTGGTATATTTTTCAAAATTTGGGCTTTTTCTACTCAGCCCAAAACTAATTTTTTCCTTTGTTTTAGTCCAAGTTTTAAACTATTAAGCTAGTTTTTCTTTATTTTGGGTTGGCTTTCCTAATCAACACTTGCTAGGATTATCAAACTTTTTTTTAACTAAGGTTATTAAACTATTAATAATATATTTAATATTAAAAATATTAATATATAGAGACGGTGCGGTGCGGTGCAATGCGGTGCGGTTTTCTTATTATAAAACCGCAAATCGCACCGCACCATGCGGTGTGGTACGGTGCGATATAAAATTACTTGCAGTGCAGTGCGGTTATGTCATTTTGCGGGCGGTTTTGGTGCGGTTTTTGCGATTTGTGCGGTTTATGCGATTTGGTGAACACCCCTATCCGTAACCCACCTCTCCTTCAACCGTTACTCTAAAACATAATATATCAAAAACAAAAGCCCAAAGAGATCTAAACACTCCTCACTCCCAAAACTCACTCCCATCCAACTTGCTCACCAAACTAAGATCCTAGATGCTACAATGCAATGCACTTGAGATTTCCCATACTACAGACCAAAAAGTCAATTCCCTTTACATAACTGAGCCTAATCAGACATCTGCTTACTTGGTTTCAATTTCCATAATTTTCTCAACAACCAAACAGATAGGTAATAAATCAATCCAGAAATTGAATTAATAAATAAATAAACGAAGAAAGATCTGACCTTTCCACAAATCTTGAACATGAAGAACATACCCAAAAATCTGAAAAATTACAAGAAGTAGAACCCAAAAACAATATCCAACACAGGCCCAAACCCTAAGCTGACCGACCAGCCCAAAGCTTTTCCAAGAGCGAAATTCCTCTGCAAATGCAAAAGTGTTTTTGGGGGATAAAAATAGTCAAAACCCCAAACACATTTGCAACAAAACCCAGAGCACAAAAAACAAAATCCCAATTCAATGGTGAATTCACTGATTATCAAAACCTTAAACTCCATCAAAAGAAACCCAAAATTTTTCACAACATTCTCATCCCAATCCCAAATCCAAACTCGTCTCTTCACTTCCATTGCCAACACCCAAGAGCCCTAATTCGAGGACCCATCTTCCTCGACCTTCACATTCCCAACCAATGGTAAAACCCACAAAAACGACAACAACAACAGCATTTACATTAAGGCGCCAAGCTCCAATTCCTAAACGACGTTGTCGTTGTCCGTGACGGTGCCAATGTCATTTATGACTGGTTCGATAGTGGGGAAGAGGTTCTACAATGAGGTAAAGGTCAGAGAGTCTGAAGATAGGTCTGATAAGGTTGGGTGGTCGGTGAAGCTTAATTACCGGAATCTTAAGAACATACACAAAATGTGGTATGTTCTTCATGATCTGAGTTTTATTTTTTTGAGTATGTGGCTGGGTTTACTTCGAATATTTCTATTTCAAGGGGCTAGTTAGATTGAATTGACTTTTTGGCTCAAGGGGCAAGTCGATTTATTGGTTTTGTCTATATGATAGGTTTCTTAGTTTAAGGAAATCTGGGTTTATTTCTTATTTTGAGGAATTCTAGGTTTATTTCTTAGTTTGATCTTGCTTTCTTTTGCTTTTTTTTGTTTTTTTGTTTTTGTTTTGGGATGAAAGAGACATAAAATGATAGTAAAAAGACTTATTTACCCCTCTTTATTAATAGAGGTAGATAACAGAGACTAAACAAATGTAACCTTAGGTGGGTAAAGTGTCAAAAATGAAATCACGGATAGACAAGTCAAATTAGAGACAAACTACAGGTGGGTAATCTGTAATTATCCCATGTTTTAAAGATATATTATTATTTAATTACTTTTCAAAATAACAATTGTTAGGATTCATAGATGTGTTGGCAGATTCTATTGCAACAACATATCAAATTTTGGTTATATCAGTAGAATTTTATTAGAGGTATGTTTGGTTCAAAAGTTGAGGTTATGGTTTTGTTTACAAATGATGAATTGTTAATATTTTTTGAGTGAAATTTGTTTCATTAGAAATTAACATTTGGATCTTTAAAATTGAATACAAATTTAATCCAATTAGGATTTGAAATGAGCAAAATATGACAATTTGAAGTTGACACAACTATATTGTGTCTAGAGCTTTGCTCAATCTTGACTCTATGCTTGCTCAACCAAAATTATAGGCAAGCTAACAACTTTGAAAAGTTTTTAAAAAACTCCACTTCATTACAAATTTGTATGACTTTATTGTTATTTATTGCCTTTATTGCTTTTGAATTTTGGTGATATTTATCTACTGATAATTCGTTAGTTGGGGTTGCAATTTTAGTCATAATTATTGTGTTTGTTCAACATATATCAAATTGTTAACTTTGAACTTAATTGGTTTTGATTTTTTTTTAATTAAAAAATAATTTGATCTAAAAAAAAAAAAGGTTTGTACATCATTGAAAATCACTCAGTCAAAGTAAGTTTAGCGGCACACTGATATTTTTTAACAAAAGATTTCATGCTTGTATGAGATGGAAAGATGTTAATAATGTAAGAGTAGTTCTAGAACCACATACTATTTCATAATTTTTTGCCACAGCTGTAATATGTGGGACATAATGAGTGGTTTGCCTATCACTTAACCATGGTTGTACAATTTTTTCTCCACCACTTACACTTTGTCACATCACAAATATGATAAAGAAGTTGTGGTACTAGATTTTTCTCATAAAATAGTGTTGGTGATAGACCTATTTGAAAATTAATAACTCGCCAATTCACTAAGTGTAAAATTTGTTGTAAAAACTATTGTATATGTAGAATTACATAATAAATTGTAGGGTTAATTCTAGAAACCTCTCCTGAGGTTTGAGGAAATACCAAACACATCCAAGAGTTGTTAAAAATGACCAATTTGCTCCTTAAAAACAAACAGCGTGTATTGCCGTTTGATCACTCTCTCCAAACGATTTTTTTTCCATGTTATCTGTTTGTTCACTTTCTTATTCGCGCCATAACATAAACGCCTCTCTCTGAAGCTTAAACCAGTCCAAAAGATATGCACAAAACATGTATTTTGAGAAAGATTACAGGGAAAAAAAAAATCACTAAACCAGTACCCATCTTTCAAATCAAAACCATACATTCTCATTAGGAAAAATAAAAAAGGCGAAAAACCTATTTTTTTCCCTACATTTTTACACGATTCCCACTTAGTTCCCTAACTTTTTTTTTCACCATTTTTAGTCTCTATTCTGAAAAAAGCGTCTCGTTTTGGTCTCTATTGTTATATCAGAGATGAAAAATGCCTACGTGGCAAATGAAGTGCACTGTTGACCCACTAAAAGCTAACGTGGCCATTAAAATACTAATAAAAAATACTACATCAGCAACTAAATTTAAAAAATAATTTATTAATTTTAACTAAATAAAAAAAAATCAAAACAGAAATAAAAATCAAAATTCACATGAATTAAGATCTAAAACTATCTTAACAAGATCACCAAGAATACCAACCCAGACCAAGAACAATAACTCAGACTTAAAACACCAACCCAGACCAAGAACAATAACCCAAACTTAAAGATCTCAAAATTCAAAATCAAAAACCACAGACCAAAAATAATAACCCAGACTTAAAGATCTCAAAATTGAAAACCAAAAACCACATATTGCACAAAATCGCCACTGCCACTGCCACAAAATCACCTGCTTTGGCTTTCAAATGACAACGACAACAACATCAACTCTTCCCGGACTCACCTCCCAACAACTCACTCCTCACTCGCTCCAACTCCAGTGGCAGCAATGTTGATCGCGTCCTCTTCAAAGACCTCGTTGAGACTGTCCCTCTCGTCCAGTCCCTCATCATACTCTCTTTGATTCTCTTTACTCCTGTTTGTTTTCCGAGAATATTGGGATAGAAAGTCAACGAAACATTTTCATTTGTTTTTTTGCAGTTTCCTTAACTGGGTTTTGTAAAGTAGGGGTTTTCCTTTGATGGGTATTGGAAAGATGGAGAATTTGAACCCCAAAAAATGGAAATACGTTCATTTTTTAAGCAAAGGTTAATTATTGGTGTGTGTGGGTGTGGATTATTTGTTTATTAGTGGTATATATATGTGATGGGGTGTGATAAAATACAACTCTAATTTTGTCTATGAAGATCGTCCAAGACGAGCAATGTGCTTAAGATGAGGTAAGCTATCTTGATGTGCTCAAGACGAGATAAGCTGTCTTGATGTGCTCAAGACGAGGTAAGCTGTCTTGATGTGCTCAAGACGAGGTAAGCTGTCTTGATGTGCTCGAGACGAAGTAAGCTGCTTTGATGTGTTTAAGACAAGGTAAGCTGTCTTGATGTGCTCAAGTTGAGGTAAGCTGCCTCGAAGGCCTCAGGACGAGAAATTATGGACGACATGTGGGAACTTGAAAAATTTATGAATGTGTAAAATGTCTCCGTATCATACGTGTAACCCCCAGTGATTGTTGCGCACAAAGAGGGTAACTCCTAAGCAGTTGAGGAAATTATATTCGAATACAAATCCCCTCAAATCAAGGGGAGGTTACAAATTCAATAACCATTCTTAAGACACTATATAAACGCTGGTTCAGACCAAGAAAAGGTATGTGAAATAATTCCTAAAAAGTTGAAACTCAAAAATAATTGGGAGAAAATTGGCTTTGTCATTGGAGGGTTATTGGCCGGCGACCCCGGTCACCTTTGATTACTTTCTTTTCTTTTTCAGGCTATCAAGGCAACCGTTAGCCCTCTCTAATCCGAAACATCCAGCCTACTGATTTTCTTCGCATCATCAGTTGGCGCCGTCTGTGGGGAGACTTTGAAGAAAATAATTTTCATTTTCTTTTCGTTCAATCATTTGTTTTTCCAGACAAAAGGCTGAATGGTTCGGACAAGATCAAAAGCTACCAGCCCAGGCCACCAGGAGAGTAGGGATGCCTCTAGTCATCCCTACCGTGATCGTCAGTCAGCGCCCGTAATGCAACCGCCTTCTATTCAACAAATGCAGTCCATGGCTGCTGCTATGGCGAAACTGACCCGCCAAAATCAGGAGTTGAACCGGGAGATCAACTTAAGGAGGCAACACCATGAAGGGCATACACAAGTACAACCCCAGGGTCAAGAGGGTAGAGGAGAAAATGTTGAGTCCGAGGATCAAGCAAGGGGTACTACTTCTAGAAGGGTGCCACATTTGGAGAGAGAAATGGACCAGATGAGAAAAGCCATGGAAGAAATGAAAGAGAATATGAGGCGGGCGAACCCCGTGGAAGATTTGGTTCACCGAACGGACTCCCCATTCACGGCTTCCATCAACAGCCATCCTTTACCCCCTAAGTTCAAAATTCCTTCCCTGGATTCATACGATGGAAATCGTGACCCATGTGATCACATTGCTACTTTTAAGACTACCATGCACCTTCAAGGAGTTCCAGATGAGATTATGTGCAGAGCATTTCCTACCACACTTAAGGGACCAGCGAGGGTGTGGTTCAACAAGATACCTCCAAATTCTATCGGGTCGTTCGAGGAGTTGAGTAAGATGTTTGTTAATAACTTCATCGGAGGACAACGCCACAATCGTTCCTCTTCCAGTTTGTTAACCATTGAGTAAGGGGAGAATGAGAGTTTATGGTCCTTTATCACCCGTTTCAACAGGGAGGCCTTGACGGTGGATGAAATGGACGATAAGTTGCTGTTGGCCGCTTTCCATAATGGAGTCAATTCTGACTTGTTTATTCATAAACTGTACGAGCAGGAGCCTCAGACTATGGCTGAACTCGTCCATTCAGCCTAGAACTTCATGAACGCTGAGGACGCAATAATAGCCAAGAAGAGGAAAAGGTCAGAATGCTCGAAAGCAGGTCATCCACGACATCCAGACCAAGGTTCTCGTCCCAAGAAGGCCCGAGTAGATGAAAAAAGGGATAAAGATGGTAAAAAGGCAGGTTTGTCATCAAGAAGTCAGCAGTACACTCCCCTGAATACCCCGCTAGAGCAAGTCCTTATGTAAATCAAGGATGATCCGTCCTTGAAGTGGCCGGAGAAAATGAAGGGAGATCCTAACAAGCGCAACAGGAACAAGTATTGCCGCTTTCACAGGGACCATTGGCACGACACAGACGAGTGTTCTAATTTGAAGCAGTAGGTAGAGAACCTCATTAGGCAGGAAAAGTTGAGGAATTTTCTTGGACGAGACCACAAGGACGAGAAGTTGAAGGCCAAGGTGGAAGAGTCCTCACGACCCCCGCTAGGAGAAATAAGGGTTATTATAGGAGGAACCTCAGCAGCGCAGTCATCCAAATCGAGGAAGACATACCTGAAGGTGGTTCAAAGCGTCCAGCTGTCAGGACAATCTCCCAGGACGAGGGAAGCTGACGAGCAAGCCATCACGTTCACAAACGAGGATGCTAGAAGAATTCATCACCCCCACGATGACGCGATTGTCATCACCTACTCATCGCTGACTATACCACCAGAAAGGGTGTTAGTAAACAATGGAAGCTCGACAGACATTCTGTATTACCCCGCTTTCTAACAAATGAGGCTAGGGCGAGATCAGTTTCGTCCAGTGAGTTCGCCTTTGGTAGGATTTGGGGGAATGAAAGTACAATCGGTGGGCACCGTCACACTGCCAGTAGTGATTGGAACATACCCACAGCAGATAACCAAAGAGGTAAACTTCCTCGTGGTTGATTGTTCATCATCATATAATGCTATTATTGGAATGCCCACTTTGAATAGCTGGAAGGCGGTAACCTTTACCTACCATTTGTCCGTCAAGTTCCCAACTGAACATGACGTGGGTCAGGTGCAAGGAGATCAGTTAGCTGCTAGAGAGTGCTACCTAGCTATGTTGGCGATGGATGAGCATGTACAGACAATGAGTATAGACGAAGGAAGAATCATAGCGGAGCCTGTTGAGGTGTTAGAAGAGGTTCCCTTAGACGATAGTAGAACCAAGAAGTTCACTAGAATAGAGGCGAGCATGGAAGAAGAGGCGAAGAATACACTGGTCCAGTTTTTGAAGAAAAGCCTTGATGTCTTTGCGTGGAGTCATGAAGATATGCCAGGTATTGATCCAAGTGTCATTACCCACCGTTTGAATGTATGTCCCTTCTCTAAACACGTGCGTTAGAAGAAGAGGGTATTTGCTCCTGAGCGAGATAACGACATTAAAGAAGAAGTACAGAAGTTGATTACGGTGGAGTTCATTAGGGAAGTTTACTACCCGGACTGGTTGGCGAATGTAGTCATGGTAAAGAAGGCCAATGGCAAGTGACGAATGTGTGTGGACTTTACCGACTTAAACAAGGCTTGCCCAAAGGACAGTTATCCGTTGCCACGCATTGACCAGCTGGTAGACTCGACGGCTCACAGGTTGCTGAGTTTCATGGACGTCTTCTCAGGCTACAACCAAATAAGGATGGACGAGGCAGACTAAGAGAAGACTTCATTCATCACCAGCTAAGAATTGTTTTGCTATAAGGTAATGCCTTTTGGTTTGAAGAACACGGGGGCGACTTACTAGCGGCTGGTGAACCAAATGTTTCGTCCTCAAATTGGAAGAAATGTAGAGGTCTACGTTGATGATATGCTAGTAAAGAGTTTGGACGAGGGAAAACATCTGGACGACCTTCAAGAGACCTTTGACACGCTTCGACGGTACAACATGAAACTTAATTCAAGCAAGTGTGCATTCGGAGTTTCATCAGGGAAGTTCTTGGGGTTCATGGTTTCACATAGAGGCATTGAGGCAAATCCAGATAAGATCCAAGCAATACTCAACATGAAACCGTCAAAAAACATTAAAGAAGTCCAGTCTCTTACAGGGCGAGTTGCCGCCCTCAACAGGTTTGTTTCGAAAGCTACTGACAAATGTTTACCGTTCTTTAAAATCCTCAGGAAGGCGTTTGAATGGACGGACGAGTGTCAAAGTGCCTTCCACGATTTGAAGACTTACCTCACAAAAGCACCGTTACTAAGTCCATCCATACCTGGTGAAGAGCTGTATTTGTATATGGCGGTGTCCTCGTATGCCGTAAGTTCCGCACTGGTCAGGGAAGAAGAACGAGTGCAGAAACTGGTATACTATACCAGTCGGGCACTTAGAGGAGTGGAGGGACGGTACCCGATGATGGAGAAGTTAGCTTTCGCCTTGGTCACGGCTTCTAAGAAGTTAAGGCACTACTTTTAAGCTCATGTCATCATTGTCCTAACGGATCACCCCCTAAAGAAAGCAATAAATAAATTGAAAGCCGCAGGACGGCTAGTCCAATGGGTAGTGGACCTTAGCGAATTTGATGTCAGGTACCAGCTAAGGAATGCAATAAAGGCGCAAGTGCTGGCGGACTTCATTGCTGAATTCACACCAAGTCAAGACGAGCTGGCCAAGGACGAAGGAACAAGAAAGTGGGTTATCAGTGTGGATGGGTTATCTACAATGTACGCAGGAGGGATTGGAGTCATACTTGAGTCCCCAGAAGGTGATAAGTTGGAGTATGCAGCCCGTCTACAGTACCAAACTACCAACAATGAAGCTGAATATGAAGCACTATTCAAAGGGCTGGAATTGGCTAAGTCCCTGGGAGCGGAGTCAGTGATAGTCAGAGGAGATTCACAGCTAGTCATCAACCAGGTGAATGGAATGTGCAATGCCAAGGAAGATCGAATAAAGAGATACCTCAGCAAAGTGAGGAGGCTTATGCAAAAATTTTCAAAAGTAAGTTTTGTTTAACTCCTGAGGGAGGAAAACACGGAAGCAGATGCGTTGGCGAGAGTAGCATCGGCAGGTGGAGTTATGGACAAGTATGGCAAAGTCCAATACATGCTGAGCATAGACCTCTCAGAAATACAGCAAATTAGAGGGGAAGAAAATTGGATGAGTCCAATTGTAATCTATCTGAAGGATGGGAAGCTTCCGGAAGACAAGTACGAAGCTAGGAAACTGAGGGTCAGGGCTGCAAAGTATGTCCTTATAAATGAAGTGCTTTATAAGCGAGGCTTATCTCAGCCCTACCTAAGGTGCCTAGCTCCGGACGAAGCTAATTATGTTTTGAGGGAAGTTCATGAAGGAGCATGTGGGAATCACTCAGGAGCAAGATCACTCGTCCATAAGATCATTCGTGCCGGCTACTATTGGCCTACGGTTCAGGCAGATGCTAAGGCTTATGTCAAGGTGTGCGACCAATGCCAATGCTACAGCAACGTCCCTAGGCAGCCGTTAGAGTACCAGACCCCGATGATGGCCCCATGGCCTTTCGTGCAATGGGGACTGGATATTCTAGGTCCTTTCCCCCAAGGAACCAGACAAATGAAGTTTTTTGTAGTAGGGATTGACTATTTTACAAAGTGGGTGGAGGCTGAACCCCTTGCAAAGATTACACAGCAAAACGTTAAGAATTTTGTTTGGAAGAATATTCTGTGTAGGTTCGGAGTACCGAGGATGCTAGTATCGGACAATGGACGACAGTTCGACAATGCAACATTCAGGGACTTTTGTGAGCACTTCGGAATCAAAAATCACTACTCCTCACCCTCCCACCCACAAGTAAATGGACAATCAGAGGTAGCAAACCGATCTTTGCTGAAAATCATCAAAACTCGGCTCGAGGGGGCAAAGGGAATATGGCCTGACAAGTTATCAGGTGTTCTTTGGGCCTACAGGACAACTGTGAGAACCCCGACAGGAGAAACCCCCTTTAAATTAGCCTATGGAAGCGAAGCGGTCATACCGGCAGAAGTTCATATGGCTAACCATCGAGTGATGAGGTATCAGGCAAAAGAAAACGAAGAAATACTCCGTCTTGACCTCGATCTTATTGACGAGGTAAGGATGGATGCGGAGCAAAGAATAACAAGATACAAGAATCTTATGGCCAGGCAGCATGATGCAATGATGAAACCCAGGCGCTTCAGCGTAGGGGACCTTGTTCTCAAAAGAGTATCCTTGGCAACTAGGAACCCAGCTCATGAAAAATTGGAACCCAATTAGGAATGACCATACAGGGTAGTTAACTGCAAGAGGCAAGGGTCATATTACTTGGAAGCTCTGAACGGACGAAAGCTGGAGCATCCTTGGAATGTGGAGCACCTGAGAAGGTACTATCAGTAATGGGCTTGAACGAAGTTAATCAAGGATGAGGTTACAATTATGAACGACTCTACTACTATTTTTAATATCCACTAGTGTTCTTACTACTGCTATGGTGTGTACTAAGAATAAAGGTGCACTAATTCTTAAACTTTTGCACCCTCTACGGACAAGTTTGTGAAAGACGAGGTTATGTATTTTAAGTATTTTCCTATGTACTTTCATAAGGCATTAGCTTCTAAGCAGGTGCCATGTTCGTGAATAATGCTTATATAATGATATAGTTTGGATTTTCAATGTGTTTTATGCATAAAATCAAACTTCCATGGTAAGACCCACGAGGAGGGCAAAACCTTAAGACGAATGAAAAATCCTTGGACGCAGGGATGTAACGTTCACAAGTTTTCCTCAAAACAAGGAAAGAGTGTAAATTAAGCTAAGGCACAAAAAATTATAGTGAAGCACAAGTCCATGGACGAGCATCTAGCCAAGAGACACAGGTGCTCTAGGACGAGTCAAACACCAGAAAACGTCCTTGAAAAAAGGGCAAAAAGCCAAGCTTACAGACGAGGCGAAAGCCAAGCTTATGGACGAGGCGAGAGACAAGCTTATGGACGAGGCAAACAAGCCAATCCTATAGACGAGGCACGTGGGCCAAGTCTATGGACGAAGGAAATGTCTGACAAGGCAATTCTCACTTCGTCTATAGAAAAACATGGATGAAAAAATAACATCGTCCATAAGAAAAGTATAAAAAGACGGCCCTTTAATACTTAAGAAATATACAAGTTTCAATCACAATGACAGAAGGCAAGCACGTCCATACAAAAACAAATAATGAATAAAAATAGACATTCATTGAAATAGAGAAAAAGGGTAGACGACCATCGTCCAAAAACCCTTAAATTAAGCCTTAAAGCAATTGTTAATAAACTCGTCTTTAACATTCTAGACGAGATGATTGTATTCTAATACATTTCAATAAAAAGAAAAGAAAAAGAAACAAAGCAAATTACATCAAAGCAGACATTTTAAATTGATGGAGTGTTGGCATTGGGCTCGTCTTGAGGGGGCAAGGTGGTAGTGTCGTCCTCCACATTGATATCTTCAAAGCTAGTTTGGACGAGAGAGCTTGTAGACGCCCCACCAAGGTTCAACTTGATAGAACTAAAGTCCACCCCCGGGAATTTGTCCATGGCGTCCATCCTAAAATCCTCGAAGCCAGCTGCGTAGTTGGCGTCCATTGAATTAGTAAATTCTTTGGACGCCTTGAATTCTGCAACGGCGTCTCCTTTAGATTTCTCCAAAAGGGCGTCTAACTCGTCATCCTTTTTTGAAGGAAAGCAAGACGATCGTCCTTCTCATGGACTTCAGTCTCCAGCTCAACGACGCGATTTCGCAGCTTTTCCACATTGTCCTTAGCCTTGGCTGCCACCTCCGCCCACCTCTTGGACTCGTCCTTTCCTTTCTTAACCGTCTTCTCCAGCAATATCCTCGTCTTGTCTAGTTCAGTTGCCTGCCTAGATGCCGCGATGAACTTGGACATTGCCTACATAAATTAAAGCTTTGTTATAATGCATACATAAGCTAATAACAAGACGAAACAAACATATAAACTTACATACCTTGAAAAGGTCGTGAACACCAGAGTGCTCAAAATCCTTCAATGACATGTTGTAGCATGCCGTCACGTCCTCGTCTGTAACCACCTTCTCAAACTTCTCCCAAACTAGGTCCTCATTCTCAAGGAGATTGTGAGGGACATGGTGGGAAGGTTGAGACGAGGTAGGAGCTTCAACTCTAGATGGGATGAGTAGAGGAGGAAGTTCTGGATCAACATCCAAGATTTGAACAGGATGGCTGGGAGGGACGAGAAGAGAGCTAGGTTGATCCTTAGCTTGAATGTCTTGAGGCTTGGATGACCGGAGCTTAGCCTTCTTGTCCTTACGCCTACTTGGGAGGTTTCCCAATTCTACGCCTAAAGAAAGGCTCTTCCTTTTGTCGCCATAAGCTAGACGAGGATGGGACTTAGCTCCAGGCCCAGTTTCCTCGTCCACCGCATCCTTGCCTTTATTTTGCTTCATCGTCGCCATCCCTACAAGTAAAGACGTCAGTAAAAAAAAAAAAAAAAAGAAAAAAGAAAAAAGAAGAAGACAAAACTTACGTCTTCTAACAGTAATTTCGTGGGCAATAGCCTTGTCCGAAGGGTCAGGACCTAGACCCCAAGTGGCAAGACGCCGTAAAGTTACCAGAAAGTGAAAAGTCCTGTCGATGTAAAGACGAGCTTTTTGGACTCGTTCCAAATGGAACCTATCCAAATGGGGTCGTCTAACACCTTTAAAACAAAATGAAACAAAAAGCACGTTAGACGACTATAATTAAAGACGAGTGTAACAAATACAATGACAAACACATACCTTCAGGACGAAGGTTCCCTATCTCTCCTGTATAGGGAGGGAATAATTCCTTGTCAATGTCACTAGGACGACCAGCCTAGAAACCAGAGACGAAGAAAAATTCCGTCTTCCAGTTTCTGTCTGACGTGACTAAGGACTTTATCAATCTACAATCCTTCCCTCTAGCTGTAAATTGATAAAAACCAAGGGACTGGTTAATTTCGGAGGGTTTATAACAGAAGAGGAACTCGTCCATGGTAAGAGGACGGTTCCCCTCAAAAACCTCCCTCCACAAAATTTGCATGGCTACTATCAACCTCCATGCATTGGGGTTAAATTGACATATTCCTAAACCTAATCTGGAAAGTAACTCCCTGGCAAAGGCATTGAGGGGCAACCTCAAACCCCCTAGGAGGTAAGCCTCGTAAATGCCAACACCAAAACGGGGTTGACAACACCACTCGTCACGAACGGGTAACCTAGGGTTTAAACTATCAGGGATTTGGTACCTCGTCTTGAGAAGATCCAACTTCTTCTCGTCCGTCTTAGAACCGACCTCTACAGCACAAGTGTAAACTACCTCCTCCTCCTCGTCTTGAGCAGAAGACGAGGGAGCACTTGTACCAGCCTTAGAACCAGATTTGACCCTCGTCCTCTGCTGTTCCCTAAATACCTCTAATGAAATACCAGGGACACCAGACGTATACTCGTCTGTGGTATTCCCATCACTACTGCTATAGCTACTCCTAGAACTATCACTGGAACCACTAAAACAACTTGGGTCTTGGTACTCGTCTATGGCTTTGACAGTACTATCGCTAGATGAGGAAAGGACTACCTCAGACATTTTTAAGGAAGAAACTTAAAACCTGAAGATGAAGATTGAAGAAAATACCTAGAACTAGACGAGAGAAAACTATTGACGCAAGAAACTTCTAGACGAGGCGCTAAGATGAGGGAGGTCGAAGAAGAAAATTTGAGAAAATGAGGAGGGTAGCAGAGGAATTCTACTATTTATAGGCATTGACTCTAGTACACGAAGTGACGCGACTAGCCAAAAAGCGACAAATGGCACGTCCCTCGAAAAACGAGCTAACATGATTGGTCTCCAGTTAGATCATGACAAGTGGCACCTACAACTGCTGACATAAGGACGCCTGTCCAAATAATGGTGTCAGTAGATGTTAGTCCTAGACGACCCATGGACAAGGGGGCAACTGATGGGGTGTGATAAAATACAACTCCAATTTTGTCCATGAAGATCGTCCAAGACGAGCAATGTGCTTAAGATGAGGTAAGCTATCTTGATGTGCTTAAGACGAGGTAAGCTGTCCTGATGTGCTTAAGACGAGGTAAGCTGCCTTGATGTGCTCAAGACGAGGTAAGCTGCCTTGATGTGCTCAAGACGAGGTAAGCTGCCTTGATGTGCTCAAGACGAGGTAAGCTGCCTTGATGTGCTCAAGACGATGTAAGCTGCTTTGATATGTTCAAGACGAGGTAAGCTATCTTGATGTGCTCAAGTCGAGGTAAGCTGCCTCGAAGGCCTCAGGACGAGAAATTATGAACGACACGTGGGAACTTGAAAAATTTATGAATGTATAAAATGTCTCCGTATCATATGTGTAACCCCCAGTGACCGTTGCGCACAAAGAGGGTAACTCCTAAGCAGTTGAGGAAGTTATATTCGAACACAAATCCCCTCAAATCAAAAGGAGGTTACAAATCCAATAACCGCTCTTAAGACACTATATAAACGCTGGTTCAGACCAAGAAAAAGTATGTGAAATAATTCCTAAAAAGTTGGAACTCAAAAATAATTGGGAGAAAACTAATTTTGTCATCAGAGGGTTATTGGCCGGCGACCCCGGTCACCTTTGATTACTTTCTTTTCTTTTTCAGGCTGTCAAGGCAACCATTAGCCCTCTCTAATCCGAAGCATCCAGGCTACTGATTTTCTTCACATCATCAATACGTTTTTTCTATTTTTAGTTTCATGGGTTTCAAAATATTGGGAATTTCAAGAATTCAAAATTTGGAGTTTCTTTAGCAGTAACGTTTAAGCATTTGTTTGTGTTTCTGAATATTTGGAAAAATGGGATTGGTTAGGATCGGAAAGCTAGCAGTTCGTTTACGCAGCGGGGTTCAATGATCTACACAGTGGCACATTCAAGAGAGTCTTTATCCAAGAAAATAAGATTTTAACCATGGCGGTGGATTTTGTGCAATATCTGATTTTTGGTTTTCAATTTTGAGATCTTTAAGTCTGGGTTATTGTTTTTGGTTTTCAATTTTAAGATCTTTAAGTTTGGGTTTTTGTTCTTGGTCTGGGTTGGTGTTTTAAGTCTGGGTTATTGTTCTTAGAATTTTGATTTTTATTTCTGTTCTGATTTTTTTTTATTTAGTTAAAATTAATAAATTATTTTTTAAAATTTAGTTGCTGACGTGACATTTTTTATTAGTATTTTAATGGCCACGTCAGCTTTAGTAGGCCAACAGTGCACTCCGTTTACCACATGGACATTTTTCGTCTCTGATGTAAAGGTAGGGACCAAAATGAGACGCGTTTTCCAAAATAGGAACTAAAAGTGGTGGAAAAAAAAGATAGAGACCAAAGTGGGAATCGCGTGAAAATGTAGGGACGAAAATAGGTTTTTCGCCAATAAAAAATTTACATTACATTCCAAAAACAAAAATTCTCCCTCCCTCAAACCAAGATCAACCTAATTAGATCGAGTATCACACAAGGCAATCAAATAGATCCGTTTACATCACAACTCAAATAGATCCAAAAAATAAAATAGAATTCAAAACAAAACCCAGACCCATTGGTGAGCATCGTGTGACCCAGCAACCGCTGGCCACCACAGCACCACCCATCACTACCCACCCATCAATTTTAAGCCCAAACCATTCCCACCATTAAACATCACATGATTCACACCTCAAACCCCAAATTAAAAAAAAAAAAACCAAACCCACTGTCAAGCATCATGTGACCCAACCGTTGTCCACCACGACACCACCCATCACTACCCACCCATCTTCCTCAAACCCAAGCCGTTCCAGCCAAACATCACATGATTCACACCTTAAACCCAAACAAAACCCAAATTAAAAAATTAAAAATAAAATACCCATACCCACAATGGCGGCTCCACCAGACTGACCTTGCAACCATCGTCTCCACTCATCGTGACCTAGCAATCGCCATCTACAATTCATCATGATTCGCAACCCAACCACAAAGCTTTCAACGGCGGAGTATGGCGTGAGATTTGTGGTAACACCGGCTTTGAAACCATTCCGGTGGAGGAGTTGTTGGTCCCAAGTCTGAAATTTTGGCTTTGAACTTGAGAGAGAGATATTTTTTGGCAAGAAGAGAGAGATTTTTTGGGCGTGAAGGAGAGAGATTTTCTAGCGTTATTCGTGAAAAAGAGAGAGATAAGATTTGGTTTGATATATGTTGCTTAAACGACGTTACATGCTGTCTGTTTTTATGGAGTAAATTGGTTATTTTTAACAACTTTTGGACATGTTTAGTATTTTCTCAAACCTCAAGGGAGGTTTCTGGAATTTAACCTAAATTGTATTTCTACGTAAACTTTTGTGTACATAGAATTACGCATTAGTTAGTTCATTCTTTTGCTACACGATAAATAAGATTTTTCGGCAACACTGCATGAAAAAACTTCTTAAACAAGGATTTTTTGTAATTAGACATCTATGCATTACACATATCAAAAAAGGCAACAACTAAACGAATGTCCTTCTGCTCAAGAAAGCTATAAGAACGAGTAGCATCCAGGAAATGGATGTAATAACAACACACCAAGATTTGTTTGCCACAAATTAACTTAATTGCCTAAAAAAAAGTTTGTTAGCTGCTTCAGGTGACTAGAATCTATATGAGGAATTCCATATAGTAGATTAGAAACCTCTTGATCTGGTAACTTTTTCCAAGTAATACGAACTCCAATATGCAACCATTCTCGTGATTTAAGCCAGGAAAGTTTGAACTGGATTATATATATATATATATATATATATATATAATTGACACAAATTACGCCTTCTAATGAAATCTCCAGCACCTACAAGTTGAAGCTCCTCAAGAGCTATTCCAAATGGGTACGAAGTGCATTTTTCCCACAGTATGTTTGATGTGAAGTCGTCGCTAAACTTGCTGATTGTACAAATGTAGCAATTGGGTAATTTATCCAATAACGAAATTGTCTAAAACACTATTTGCACCACGACCAGCTCTTTATTGATGATGAATGGGAATGCGAAGCAGAAAGGCCAACTAGAAATTTCTAGTGTACTGTTTAATAGCTTCTTTGTGGAGATAGGAGGTTTGGCTATAGTGGGGTGCTTTTAGTATATATGTAAGGTTTGCAGGTTATTAAAAATGGTATTATCCTTTAATCAAGCGGAAAACAATAAATAAGGAGAGAAAAAAATGGCATGCTAGTATTAATTAGACAATAAGGTGTAAAGTCTTAACATTTAATGATGTTTTTTAACCGTTAAATCTCTTAGAAATCTATGGCTTAAAAAAGATGTAATTCTTATGGAGTTACTTCATGTGTAACTTGAATATCTATATATATATATATATATATATATATATGAACAACAGTTTTTTTTTTTTTAATTTTTTTGGGTAGAATGAAGTAGAGCTGTTAACCGAGATCACTTGGTTCAAAAACGAATCAATAGCATCTTGCTTAAGGTACAAAACGATTTCAGAAGGAACAACAGAATAAACTATAGTCTATGTCCTCTTCTTGGTTACACATCTACACAGCGGTTGGCTTCAAGGAAGACATGCTTCAGATTGTATTGCCCAAGCTCAGTGATCAGTAACCGCCTGCAATAAAGAGAGCAGGGAGATCTATTAGAAGAAGAATTGGAGTTGACTTCGTCCACATCAGATCGATTTTGCCACCTAATCTTCAAGGTTTGATAAATTTTCAGCACAAATTTTGGGAATACTAATCCTATTTCAAAAGGATTTAGGGATGTCAAATGGGTGGGTTTGGGATGGGCATAATTGGGTTGGTTATTTAAAACCCATTTACTCATTTATTGTCCATTTAACTAATTATTTCTAACCCAAACCAGTTATTATGGATAAACCTTAACCCACCCAATTACTTGGTAATCAAAATTACCAAAATGCCACTAAAACTTTAAAAAGACCAAAGTACTCATAAAATTCTTTGAATTTACCAAAATATCCCATAAACCTAAAAAAATACCAAATATGCTAAAAAAAACCACTAAAAATGACCGAAATATCCTCGAAACCAAAAAATTGACCAAAATACCCTCAAAACCTAAAAATAATTGAAATACCCCCAAAATTAAAAAAAAAGGACCAAAATACCCCTGAAACCTAAAAATGACCAAAATACCCCATAAACCTATAAAATTACCAAAATACCCTTGAAACCTAAAAATTGACCAAAATTCCCGTGAAATCTAAAAAATGACCAAAATATCACCGAAACGTGAAAATTGATCAATATACCCTCTAAACCTAAGAACTTATCAAAATACTCCTGAAACCTAAAAATTACAAAAAAAAACTCCCTAAACCTTTTTAAAAATGATTAATATACCCTCAAAACCTAAAAAATGACCAAAATATTCTCGAAACTTAAAAATGACTGAAATATCTTTGACACTAAAAAAATCACCAAAATACCCCTAAAACCTAAAAATTACCAAAATACCCCCCTAAACCTTAAAAAATGGCCGAAAGTATCCTCGAAATATAAATATTAACCAAAATACCACCTAAACCTAAAAAATGACCAAAATACTCGAAACCTTAAAAATGACTAAAACAACCCTGAAACTTGAAAATAACCAAAATACCCCTGAAACCTGAAAATGACCAAAATACCCCCTGGACGGGAGAAAGCTAGAGCACCTCTGGAATGTTGAGCATTTAAGAAGATATTACCAGTAGGATAACAACCTGGACGAGCATAACTCTGGACGAGATTATCCTAGACGTTGTGTCTATCCTAGACGAGTAGAAGTTATGTGTTATTTTTCATTACTGGTGTTTGTTATTAGTATTATATGTTGTATTTTAATTCCCCAAAAGTGTATGTTCCTAACTACACACTATCTATGAACTATGGACGAAGTCATGGACTTGGTTTGTTTGTATCTTTAATTCCCTAAAGGCACCAGCTTCTAAGCATGTGCCAATACTTGTAGATGATGATTTATAAGTAGTGTTTATAGTGTATTAGGTTGTGTGAATTTTTGATTCTCATGTTGTTGAAGTTCTCATTAAAACTAATCCACAAGAAGGCTAAAAGCTCAAGACGAGTAAAATCTTTGGACGCAGAGATGTAATATCTATATGTTTTCCTTAAAACAAGGATAAACCAGAGAAATTAACTTAAGGTATGTTCGACTGAACAATGGACGGGATAAAACCTAAAGCAAATTCGTCCAACCAATGGACGAGAAAATGCGTGCACAAAAGAATGTTCAAAATCCATGGATAAATATAGCCAGTCAAAACAAATCCAATCTTTGGAAGAGTAAAAGCTGGAAACGTCTTGATGGATAAATACATGTTTGTATCTTATATAAAACATACGTAGCGAAAAACTAACAGATCTACTTCATTTGCTATTGATAACATGCACTATTTAAGTTTCAGAATTTAAGAACAAGAGAGCGTACTTTGAAACGGTGAATTTTAAAACAAATATCAGAAGCACTTGGGAACACTTTTAATCTTCACTTCAGTTTCAATAATGCCCAAAAAGTGTGGTCCCTCAATCAGTTATATGAATTTGTTCAAGAGAGAATTAGAGAGTGTCAAACACTCACATACACACCATTTCATGTTCATTCTCTTAAAATTATGTATGTTTCTCTCCTTATAACTGATTATCTAATTGGGCTAGCCTTTAGGGCCTTTCTAGTTAGGCTTTAGCATGTGGCTTGGTGTGGGACCAAAATGGACCAATAAGACACTAGCTTCAATGGGCTTTGGGCTTTTTTGTCAACTCTTGACAACTCTAAAGTTACCATTAATTATATTTAATACCATTATATAAATATAATTACACTCTAGGCCTTATTAATAAATTATATTCCAAAATTTTATTGTACATGCAACCCCTTCATAAAAAATTTGTAGTAACACAAAGTCATAAATGTAGACTGCCACTTTGTAAATTACTACATCTTAATCCTTGAGTACTCGGTTTAATCCTTTAAGTTATTCATCATATATTTATGAAATCTAATTTCATAAATATATATTTTAGTAACTATTTACTAAAGTAGTTAGGCCTAGTATTCTGAATAACAAACCCATTAAATTTATCTCAAAGAAATATTTTATATCTCCGTTAAGACACTATGAATTTCATCTTGAAAATATATGTTCCATCAACACTAAATATGGTTGCCCAACATATTGAAGTTTTGACCGTAACTTTAGATCTCACTCCTAATATATCAAAGCAATCTTCACTTTATGATCATGTTCATTATTCTCTCAGGATTAAGAGTTCATATAAATATAAGTCGTGAGATTTTTTATTCATTTGATAGTCGTTAGGAGAATAATAAATTTCACAGCGGTCCAGTTCAATATGTCTTATCCCTTAAAACATATCAACATACTAACTAAAAGTCTCCACTTCTATGATCAAGACAAATCATCTTAGTTGATATGTTATAGTCTTTGTAGATAAAATACCTAATTTCATCACCGACTACGAACTACAATTCTGAGTTTACAAAGAACTTGTGATTTATATCTTTTGTGACTCTTCACATAAATCACATATTATGCATCTTATGGACTATATGATATTGTTCAATATTCATGTTACCATTATTTTAAATCATAATAAAACAACTTTATTAACCACAACATTAAGTCATACATAATTTCATACATAGTATCATACAATAGGATTTAAGAGCACACATCCTAACATGTCTTGCCTAAAGACAAGTATAAATTGTCCAACCTATGAACGAAAAATATAATTAACTAAGTCAGATCTCTGGACAAATAAAGTTGGTAAAGGCAATGCCGTTCATAAGACGAGTTATACTTGTAAAATTAAAAGAATATTGAACATGATGAAGTTATTTTAACATGGACAAGCTAAATGCCTTCATGAGTGCACGAACCACATTTAAAACCAGTATAATATGGGCGATGTGGATAAAAAAATTCATCCACACAATAACATGTTGAATAGTAAATATCCATTCGTAAATGTTTAAAAAAGAGTAAATGACCATCGTCCAAAAACCCTAATAAAGACTCAATGTATTAAAGCTTGTCCTAAAGATTGTGGACGAGTAAAATGTACTTGGATTGATTTAAACGGTCCAAAACAACGGACCTCATGTTTTTAAAAAAAAGAAAAGACAAGAAAACAAGATGGTAAAATTTCAAACATTTACTGTAGGGGATTATTTCCAGTTTTAGTCTCGTCCTGAGCAGGTTGGGTGGTAGCATCATCCTCAATATTAACGTCTTTAGAACTCGTCTGAAGGAGAGAGTTGGCAGCACCAAGATGGAGTTTGATGAAGCTAAAGTCCACTTTAGGGAAGCGTTCATTAGCATCCATGCGAAAATATTTGAAGCCAGTAGCATAGTTCGTGTCTAGAAGGTTAGTGAACTGGCTAGAAGCTTTGAACTCCTTAACACCATCCTTCTTAGCATTCTTGAGAAGGGTGTTCAGCTCGTCATTCCTCTTCTGAAAATGGTTAAGATGAGTATCCTTCTTAACAATGTCAGCCTTCAACTTCTTGACGAGATTTTTCAGTCCTTTGATTTCGTCTTTAGCCTTGCCTGCCACCTCAGCCCAATCCCTGCAGTCGTCCTTGACTTACTGGATCCTTGTCTCAAGCTTGATCCTCTCTTTGTCCATCTTTGTGGCCTGCTTGGATGCCGTAATGAACTTTGACATTGCCTACATAAGACGGTCAAAGTTATGTTAAAAAAAATGTAAAATGACAAGACGAGGTAAAAATGAAAATGCATACCTTGAAAAGATCATGAACAACAGAATGTTCAAACTCTTTTAAAGACATGTCATAGCACGCAGTTGCATCCTCATTAGTCATAGCCTTCTGGAATCTTTCCCAAGCCAAGTCCTCATTTTCAACAAGGTGCATAGGAACTCTTGAAGGAGGTTGAGATGAGGCAAGAGCAGTGGTTGTGGACAGGGTAACTCCAGCAGGCTCAGATGAGTCCACATCATGAATTTGGATGGACGGTTGTTGGGAGGTTGGAAGGACGACGTGGCCTAGCTTGACGACCCCAGGTTTGGACGACTTGTGCTTCGCCTTCTTTTCCCTTCAACGACTTGGAAGATTCTCCAAGTCAATCGCCTTAGATAGGTTCTTTCTTTTATCTCCCACAGCAGGACAAGGCTGAGACTCCGTCTCTGGTAAGGCATACTCATTTACTACCACCCCTTTTCCTTTGTTTTCTTTCATAGTTGTCATTCCTGAAAAGAAAAATATTAGAATTGATTAAAAGATGATATTCAAACAATTTCTTTAAAAAAAAAAAAAAAAAAAGAGGAAGAGAAACTTACGTCTACGAACAGTTTGCTCGTGGGCTATAGCTTTAGCAGAAGGTTCAGGACCAAGTCCCCAAGTCGTTAGATGATCAAGGGTGACCAACGAGTGGAAACTCCTATCAACGTATAGACGAGCTCTTCGGACGCGTTCAAGATAGAACCTGTCCAGGAACGGTTGTCTAACATCTGTAAAAAGAAGGGAAGGATTAGACGATTATAAAGAAAGGAAAAATGTGGAATAAGGAAAAAACATATCTTTTGGATGAAGGTTCCCTATCTCTCTAATATAAGGGACAAATGGATCCATGCTAACCTTAATAGGGTGTCAAACCTAGAAACTAGAGATGAAAAAAAACTTTACCTTCCAGTTCCTATTAGATGTCAAGAGGGACTTTATCAATCTACAATCTTTACCCATAGTTGTGAATTGGTAAAAACCAAAAGATTGACTAATTTCTGAGGGTTTGTAACAATAGAGGAACTCGTCCATAGTAAGAGAACAATCCCCTTCAAACACTTCCCTCCACAAAACTTGCATAGAGACAACTAGCCTCCATGCATTGGGATTAAATTGACACGCTCCTAAACCCAACCTAGTTAATAACTCCCTAGTAAAGGTATTAAGAGGCAACCTAAGTCCCCCTAGAAGGTAGGCTTCATAAATATCTATTCCAAGACGAGGGTCACAATACCATTCCCTTTGGACGACTAACCTAGGGTTAAGATCGTCTGGAATCTGATACCAACTCCTAAGGGAAGCCAGTCTTTTCTCATTCGTCTTAGAATGGATGCCTACAGCACAACTATAAACAATCTCTACCTCGTCGAAATCAGTGGATAAGGGAACACTCGTCAAGGTTTCAACTTGTGACCCTGAAGCTGCCCTCATCATAAAGTTCCTGAAGAACCTCTAAGGGAACCCTGGGAACACCAAACGTGTATTGCTCGCCCATGGTATTCCCCCCAAAACTACTATTGCTACTACTACTATCCTTATTACTACCATTATCACTAGTGTTGTCATGATACTTGTCTATCTCCTTATCAATACTATTGCTAGCTGAAGACATTTCAAAGAAACTAGAGAAGGAAAGCCTAAGGACGAGGAAGAAGAGAATACCTGGATCTAGACGAAGGCCTAAGGACGCGGGAGGACTCCTAGACGAAGGCGCTAGACGACAAATGTCAAGGCAGAAAATTTAAGAAATGTGAAGGGTAGGAGTCTACTATTTATAGGCAACAAAATTTGGTATCTAGAACAGTGCAACCAATAAAAATAAGCCACGTGGCCTTTTCCTCAAGAAATTGAATCTACGCGACAAGCTAGCCAACAAAATTATGACATGTGGCAGGATCTAGAACATTTAAATTCAACCGAGACAATGATGACACGTGGCACAACATTTAACCACTAGGATGATGACACACGTTGAAAATCAACAATAACTTCAAACAGTACTTTGGACGACCCTTAGACAAGGGGGCAATTGATGGGGAACTAAAAATTGGACCATCCCCAGTTCGTCCATAAGAGTCATCCAGAGCCAAAGGTTAGCCTAAAATGATATGCTCGTCTGTGGATGGAAGAAGATCGTCCATAGCCATGAGGGTCGTCCAAGGAAAAATGCTTGGACGACCCCCAACACTTGTGATATTTCTAGAAATAGACTTATCCACAAGAGCTTGTAACTCAAACCACGTGCTACCAAATTCTTGTTCGTCGCTATTAAGTACTTAACTTTTAATGGTAGTTGTAAAAGATAAGATTGAAT
This sequence comes from Castanopsis chinensis, assembly GCA_032878915.1. Taxonomy (NCBI): domain Eukaryota; kingdom Viridiplantae; phylum Streptophyta; class Magnoliopsida; order Fagales; family Fagaceae; genus Castanopsis; species Castanopsis chinensis. Next base: position 3,023,990 of record JAVQMG010000121.1, read on the forward strand.
ATCTAACTTCTATAGCGGTTATAGAAGTTAAGTCTAAACCTTCAAACTTCCACAAATATTGGGGAAGTTACTATAAAAGTAACCACTCCAAAAACACACTATATAAGGACTCATGGACATCAAATAAAGGTAAGTTTTTCAAAACTCCTAAAACGTTGGAATTCCTGAGTCCTAGAGGAAAAAACTAACTTAAGCATTAAAAGGTTCTTGGCCGGTTCACTCTGATCTCCTTTGATCTTGTCTTTTTCTTTTTCAGGAATTCCGTGAAAGCCCAGAGCATTCAGCCGTTTTTTGTGCATCATCAACTAGCATAGCTAAAAAATTCTTTCGGGCAAAAAAATAAAAATGTTAATGATCTTGTTTGACTGCTTAGCTTGACTGCAGCTACTGCAATGACAATCAATATCATTTGTCCAATGTTATTTGTTTAACCCATGTTCCATTGATCAAAATATGCGCGTCTACTAATTCCTAATTTTATGCTGTTTTATTTGACTTACACAAGATGTATAAGGCACCAAGGCAAAGTCAACGGTAACGATGGTGGGCATGATATTTGACTTGAACTAAGTTATTTTATTTAATAAAAAATGTATCCATGGTAAAGAGTTTTTGACACACATGAATTATTATTATTTTAAATAATAATAATAATAATAATAATAATAATAATAATAAAAGGTTAGTTATTGACACTTAGCATCACACCAAGTTCTAACCTCTAATTATAATAGTTAGTTTTCTTTTGACTCATTTTTTTTTATACTATCAATCAATCAAAAATACTGTAAACTTCCTTTATAAAAAGCTTTCTGTCGAAACAAACTGGGAGCTTTAAAGTACTTATACAGCTCTATCCTACTTTCATTTCCTTTCCATTTTGGTGCTTACAATCTCCAATCAATTTACAATTCAAAACAAAAGAATTGGGAAAGCAAAGCTAACCTCCAATAATTCATGAGTCCTCTTCATATTCATAGTGTCTCCACCGCTCGTTAACAATCCCTACCATCCCTACCTTCAAATTCTTCTTCGTTCAAGCTCAGCTCCGCCAATGTCGGCGCTTTCTTCTCCTTCTTCTACATAGTCACCTTGCGCCTCAGTTGGTGGTATTTGGTTATGGCGGAACTGGGTCCTCAGGAGTGGACCAGCTCGTACCAAGAGTGTGTCCGACTCGGTGTTTGGGTAATGGGTGGGGTAGGGGGATGAAGATTTTTCCGGCATTTGGGCTCAAGTTTGGGTTTGGGGAATCTTCAGTGAGGCCTAAGAAGCAGAGCTTGTAGGCAATGCGTTGGATAGCGGATTTGGAGAGGGTTTAGGTTTGGGCGTCGGAGGCAGAACTCCGAATACGGAATTGGGTTTTGGTGAAGAAAATGAAAGGGAGGGGTGATTGGTCTGTGAGGGGCTTTGACGAGAGTGAGGAGGTGGTGAAACTTATCCACGGGTCGGTCTGGAGAACAACTACTTTTTCGGTGTAAATACAGTCGGATCGGTTTTTTGAGCTCAAACCCGTCATCCTACCCAATGGTATCGAGTTTTGGGGACGGAGACCCGCCGCCAACTGTCACCGGCGTTGGGTCGGCCGGTTTTGGGGCCAGGTCGGTCGGGTTGGGTGGATACCGAGTCTGGTTGGCACCCTTGGGTGAAATGAAGTTTTCTTTTGTAATAATATTTTTTATCAAAATCATAATTCATAAAATCCTGCTTATTATTGACTATATCACGTAAAGATTAACTATATTCGATACTTTTTGTAACAAAATTTGTAATTTTGCATATAAAAAATAAGAAAAATAAATTCTAAATATAAAATATAAAGTCTACTATAAAATTAATTAGAAATAATGTGATTGACAATAACAATATCATTTTAGGGTGAGTTTGGATACCGCTTATTTTGTTGAAATCTAAAAACTGAAAATAATAAAAAAAATAATAAAAAAGTTACTTTTTACAAAAAGTTACTGTTCATAAGCTTAAATGTACTGTTCATATCCCGTGAATAGTGCAATTGGTGTTGCTTAAAGAAAAAAAGGCCTGAAATGCATTTTGCTGAAAACGTGGATGTAATAATCTAAATACAAACGCTACCTTAGTCTTCAAATTGTATTCATCTGATTCTCAAAAAAAAAATTGTATTCATCTAGTCCTTAAAGGGAGAAAAATAATAGCACCCTCTCAACTTAATTTTGCAACACAATTAATTTTTGAGTAAATTTTGTTTCATTAGAAAGTAATTCTAGGGCTTTAAATAATCTAATTAGAATTTACAATTAGTAAAATATGACTATTTAAAGTTCGCACTGCTCTGTTGTGTCTGAGGGCTGCTCAATCCGTATTACACTTACATGCTTGCTTAACTAAAATTACAGCAAAGCTAATACTTTTGAAAAGTTCTCCAAAAATCGACTTTGTTACAAATTTATGAGATTTCTTGTTATTTATTGAATTTAGATTTTGATGATACTTGTTTTTTATTTATTGATAATTCTATAGTTAGCGGTGGAGATTTTGGTGATACTTATTGTGTTTGTTCAATTCCATATATCAAATTGTTAACAATAAATATGGGTTTTTGCAATTGAACATCTATGCATTATACATGTCAAAATTAGAAAGGAAAAAAAAAAAAAAAAAAAACTTAGGACAGAATTGAAAATCTATCGGTTAATTCATTATTCCGCTAAACGACTAAATCTGACTTTTCAGCAACATTGCATGAAAAACCTTTTTCAAAACAACGATTTCTGCAATTGGACATCTATGCATTGTACATGTCAAAAATAAAATAAAAAATATAAAAAACCATATCAGATGTTCTTCAGTCCTTGTGCTCAAGAAACCTCTGCTTCTAAGAACGAGTAGCATCCAAGAAATGGACGTAACTACAATAAACCAAAGATTTGATTGCCATAAATTAACTTGCCTGAAAAGAGTTTGTTAGCTGCTTCAGGATACTAGAATGTATATGAGGAATTCCATATAGTAGATAAGAAAAAAAAAATCAATAGTAGCCGGATTAAGGTACAAAAGGATTTCAAAAGGAATAACTGAATTAACTAAAAGGTCTATGTTCTCTTCTTGGTTACATCCAAAATTAATTAGCCAACACATCAGCGCGGTGATTGGCTTCACAGAGGACATGCTTCAGACTGTATTGCTAAATCACATAAAATGAGAGGAGAGAGATCTATTAGAAGAAGAATCGGATCGGAGTTGACTAAAGTCCACAACAGATTTAGCATACAACTCTATTTCAAGACTCTTGAACCACAGCTTAGAAGCTAGGATCAGCCCAGCACTCAGCAACAACGCTGGAAGAAGTCCCAATCTCTTGGTCTCTGCCACCTACCTACAAGGTTTGTTTAATTTAGAGCACAAATTCCGGGAACCAAAAGGATTTAGCAATCTACAGTCTCTGAGAATGTAAATAATGGATTCATTACCTAAGTTGCAAACAGAACAAGTAGTGGTACAATTATTGCCTCCTCGGCAAGGACCTCTGTGACTGGGACACTATCCAGCACACACAACTACAGTATAAACTAAGTTCTGCTACTTCAGTTCAAACTTACATAAAAAATACTACTATATATTACGCATATGATTCGAAACACAACAATACAACAACTGAACAAAGTCTACAACTCTTCCTCTCTTTAAAAAAGCCTACAACTCAAATTTAAATTTCAGTGTCAATGACAGAATAAACTCATTTGCATCACTGAACAACGTCAAATAGAAGTTGACAAAGAAGCCATGCTATTGCCAATAAATGGCCATATGCACGACTCATCTTGAAAGCTTCAGTCAAAATTTGAACTACCAATATTTGTCAATGGACGTGAGAATTTATTAGAAGTATGGAAATTACCTCATTTGTCAAGAAGAAACAAAAGATGGTATAGTGAACAGTCACCGTGGTCCTGATAAAACTGAAGGCAACAATGTAGTAGCAGAAACAACATGAACTTCCTGGTTATCAACTCCAGCTCTTGTGTTTGGTAAAGGTGGATTCAAGAAGAAAGAATCTAGGTCAGATTCAACAATTACAACACCCTCCAAGACCTTAACCACCATGGACATAGATGGTCTCTTAGTGAAATCATTTTGCAAACACCATGCTGCAGTTTTCATTGTATTCACAACTTCTACTCCATGTAATTGCATATCTTCACTGTACTTATCAACCATATCCAACAATTGATCCTCCTCAATATTTTTCTTGAATAAAGCTAGTAGATTCATTGCTTCCTCTGGTTGAGAGTGATCAAAGTTTCTCCTTCCACACAGTATCTCTAATAGCACTACTCCAAAGCTATACACATCTACTTTTTCTGTAATTATTGAACTCGACCATTCTGGAGCCATATAGCCAGGGGTCCCTCTCATGGTTGTAACAACTTGGCTCTGGTCACGATCAACTAGTTTAGACAATCCAAAATCAGAGACTTTTGCATTGAAATTCTCATCTAAGAGGATGTTATGAGGTTTTATATCCAAGTGAACTATCTTTTGCCTGCAATCTTCATGTAAATAAGTTAGTCCCCTTGCTATGTCAATGATGATCTTCTTTCTTTGTTGCCAATCAAGCAACATCTCATAATTCTTGTGAAATATCCATCTGTCTAATGACCCATTAGACATGTATTCATAAACAAGAACCCAATGAAATTTCTCAGCACAAAATCCAATCAATCTTACCAAGTTGATATGTTGAATGCTGCCAATTGTCTCAACTTCAGCTAAAAATGATTTTTTGATTTGACTAAAACCATCAAGGCGCTTTACTGCAACCTTAGTGCCATCAACTAGAGTCCCTTCAAAAACAGTGCCAAATCCTCCCCCGCCAAGTTCCTTACTGAAATTATCTGTTATGGCTCGCAAATCATCATAAGAATATCTCGTGGGCATTCCTGGTACATGATCCAAATAATACTCCTCATCTTCATCAGCACTTTCCTTGTTCCAAATTCGGAAAACAAAGATTCCAATTAAAAGAAACAAAACAAGCAAAGATCCAAGGATGGATCCCACTATTATTCCAAGAGGATGTTTCTTCTTTCCATGGTTTGTCTGCTGTTGCACCTTAATGTATACTTTATGGTTGGTACTTTCTTTGGCATTAAGTGAAAAAATTTCAGATTGTAAATAGCAATACCCATTCCAAAAATATATAGCAGCTTTGCACGAACAATTTTCTAAGCATGCCTGAGTACAAGTACTTAAACTTATATTTTGGTAGGTAGGATTTATACCTGGGATGGTTATATCTAATAGGGGAAAGTATGTGATGTTCTGGAGCTCTAAAAGAATGTGGGTTTTGGAAGCTTCACAAGACAAGGGAACAACTGGAGAGCATCCACGGTCAGGCTGCCTGTCTTTGATTTGCTGAAAGTAGTTTGTCCCATTTATGGATCCAAGACAACTACACTGGCCATTTGTACAAATACCATAATTGCCGCAGACCGTAGGGTAAGCACATAAATCAATATCTTTGAAAAGATCACCTACTTCTTGCCAATCCTGATCATAAACTCTCATGTGTCCGTCGGGCTCCAATCTTGTGTACCGTGTTGATAAGGATGTTGAAGGAATGGATAAGGATAATACATAAAATGAGGTTTGCCCATACTGAGCACTAAAGAAACTTAAGCCTTTCTCAATAAATTGAACATAACTGATAATGTAATCAAAATCTTGTTGATACCAATAGCATAGGGGAGGATTAGAATTGATATAAGCAAACAACCCTCGAGTGGTAAGAGAGAGCGAAAAAAGTCCTCCTTCACTTGTGAGTTGCTGTCCTGGCACCAAATTTTGCCCATAAAACAACGTGTCAGTTGGCCAAGACGGGTGATCAAAAGACTGCCATATTGTAGCATTATTTTCATCCAATAGCATGAGGTTGCAGTTGTCGGTTAAGTTTAGGGCAGCCACAGATTTGGTGCTGATGTTTGTGGCCCAAGCAATAGTTCCATCAGCATCTTGTAACACCAAACCTCTTTCTGAATTGACCTTCAAAGTCGCATTAATGCTAACAGGATTCTTTGGGTTGGCAGACCATAGTACTCGTGGATCATCATTAAGAAAGAAAGTGGCAAAGCGAGAACTGTTGCACGTTTGATTACAGAAGAAGCCACAAAAACAAGCATGTCCATAGTCTGGATCAACGGAGGATCTACTGGCAAATATAATTACCGCATCGGCTTTCAGTAAATCGCCAACAGGCTCTCTGTTGGTCCATGAAGTAGTAGAAGAGTTTACAGTCAGATAACCATCAGCTGGCACTAAGATGGAAATAGGTGCTATAAGAAGAGCAAGATAGAGAAGAACAGCGCAGCAAACCCAGCTTGTACTAGCCATTGTCTGTAACACTTTTACGGTGGTAGAATAAAGGCAAAGTAGCACTGGGCAAGGAATTAGGGGGATGGAAATATGACCATCATTATCAACTTGGCTCACTTCTTGACCTATAAAATCAACTTGTCCAGAAGCAGCAAAAGCTTATCCGCACCAATTTTGGGGGTTCTCTCTCTTGTCCGCACACTTGACATATATACAAGCACATGCGCATCTCCGTGATTAATAAGTTCAAACTTCAATTTCAGTTTTGCCTACTCGAAATCATTTTGAGTAACACATTGGTGGTTTGGCCTAATTGTAGGGAGAAATTATTATAAGGAACAACATAGATATCAACTATTATCACATCTTTTTGTTTTTTTAAGCTGAGTTAGAATATATAAATAGTTAAGATTAATATAATTGAAAATATTTAATTATTTTGACTAATTTGAGCACTCAAATATTTTTGTATCCTTGATTCGTGTTACATTCTGTTTGTTTCGATGTAAAATATTTTTAGGAAAATATTTTTCAATTTTACCGTATTTATTTTACAGTAAAATATTTAGTCAAAAGTAAAATTTTGTAAAATATTTTACACTTAAAATTTTGGTAAAACATTTTACATTTGCTCACTCCCTCACACCTCGATACTTATCACCATCTTCACTTCTACTCACTTTATGCTTGAACTCTCCAAAATCAAATTTCTCCCCAAAAACCGAGCCACCTTCGGTCTCCTCTCCCACCAATCTCCGACTCCAAGTCTGAGGCACCACCGGTCAACTCTAGCTTCCGCCGGCGCCTCCATCGTCAGATCTATCTTGTAATACCCCCACATAATTTTATTTAAGAGTTTTATTTAAAATAAAATTCATGGGCCGTAGGTTTTCTTTTATTTATAACTGCAGCCCATGATCACTAAGCCCATGTCTTATAAAACAACAAAAGGATAGAGGAAGAGATAGTTAGGGTTTTATCAAAGAGGCTAAGAGGTGTTCTCCTTGGAGTTAGAGCATATATAATTGAAGAGGCAATCGGATTGTTCAAGGTATGATTTCTCACCATTGGAAACAGAGAACTAAAAGTTTATAAGATTATCTTAGAAATTAGTTGTGATGTTAGATTGTTCAAAAGTTAAATTTTGGTCCTAAAACTCTTTTTATATTCTTTTACGAATAGAGATTGCTGCTGTGTATCCATGAATAAAAGTATCACAATTTCGTTTTTCATTAGGATATATATATATATATATATATATAATAATAATTCTATAATGAGTTACGAAATTTCAAAAAAAAAAAAAAAATCCGTGATTTGGCTTTCGGATTGTACAGATATATATATATATATATATATATATATATATAATCCTAGATTGAACTATGGCATTTCAAGAGTCAATACTGTCGGCTTAAGTCTTCTGGGTTGTACATATATATATATATATATATATATTATAGATATGTACAAGTCAAAGAGTGCGGCCATATTTTCATTGTGATATGCCGTTGTGGTTATATATATATATATATTTTAGGTGGCTTTAACGTGTTTGGGGGTTATGTATATCAACTTAAAACCCTAAAGTATTAGCTGCTGCCTCTAAGTTTTGATAAATTCAAGGAAAACACATTTTTGGGTAGAGATACTTTGCATTAGTGCTATCATTTAGTTCAGCAAAGTATTTTATTAGTGAGTCAGTTTGTATAGTTTAGAAAAATTTATATTTTGTGGAGGAGATTAAGTAATTTTCACGATTGACTATAGGTCCTATTTGAGAGTATTTTGAGACCATTTGGAGGGTGTTTCAGCTGGACTTTCAGAGTGATTCAAGTGCAATAAGTAATTATGCATAATATGCACAAATTTTGTTCTTTAGGTTCTTAGAAGTTAAAGGTTTTCAAAAATTATATTTTTTTAGCTTACGTTTTAAAGTTTAACAAAAAGCATTTTTACACTTTTGAAAGAGAAATTTTAATTGGTTTTCAAATAATGTTTTAAGAGAACTTTCAAATTTTAAATGACGTTTTGAATGTCTAAATCCCATTTAAAAGATGATTTTTTTTAAAACTAAACTATTTTCCGAAAATAATTGAGTTTCAAAGTAAGTTTTTCTAAAAAGATTCTTGTTCTTTAAATTTGTTTCAAACCAAGAGATTTCAAAGTCATATTCTTATTTTTCAATGGTATTTAAGACGTATCTTTTAGCAATTGGATTTTCAAACTTACTCAAGAATTTTAAAAATTTATATAAACCCTTTAGTTTCTATTCGTTCCCTAGGAGAGTCAAGCATCATTTGATTTATGTTTCAATCTGTTATTATGATATTCAATATGCTTTTATTGTTGGAATAATTGTTAATATTGAGAAGATTATTTTATGTTGTATAAACTTTGTTTTTTTTGTGATATGTGGCTCAAAATGAGTGTTTTTAGAATTGATCAGATATATGTGTAAATCCGCTCACAGGATTGTATGTGAGAATATGTGTTGATCCCTCACCAGCAGGGGTTAGATGTTGGTATCCGCTCACAGGATTGTATGTGAGAATATGTGATGTATATATGTGACACTGGGCCCTGATCAATTATTTGTATGTGTTTTCGAAAGACTTAAAGATTTGATTTTGTGTGTATTAAGTGATCCCTTACATGTTTGGAAAACTATATTGGATATTTTTAGTGAAATTGTGAAATCAAACTTGTGCTTTGCTTGATTCTATTCAGTTGTATATTCTGTATAATTACTTACTAGATGTGTGGCTCACCCCATCAATTAATATTTTCAGATTAAAGTGTAGTTGGGAATTAGAACCCTTGGATCACTTGTAAGGTGCAAGGTAGAACGTGGAAGTTGTAGGCGACTACAGTATTACTTGAAGACTCATAGAATTTTAGTTTCCTTTGTTTTGGTAATTCACATTTTATATAGTGGAGGTTGTTTCCAATTTGTGGAGTTTTTTTTTTAGATTTATTAATTATTTTTGGTATTTCCGCTTTAGACTTCACAGTGTTTTGGAGATTGTTATAAATTGTGGATTTTAGTTGTTGTAAGAGATTTATCAGTAGCATTGTTTATTTGGAGATTTATGGAACTATGTTTGAATAAATTATTTTTGTTGAGCTAGTAAGGTTAGCAAGTTAGTCATGCATCTAAATTCATGTTTCATGGATTTGGGTCGTGACATATCTCCCTTCTCACATACCCATCTCGCACAGAAAAAGAAAGTCACAAGGAGGCTTCTTGGTGGGGAGTTGTGATGCCGATGGTGGTCAAGAAGCTTTCCGGCATGATCTGGATAGTTGCGATCAAAGGAAGGTGCTACGGTTGTGATCTACCATCAATGTCTGGAAGGTGCTACATTGGCTACAGTGGCCAGCAAAGATAAAACAAAACTGTGAATTGAAATTGGTTTTTATTTCATGGGTTTTTTTTTTTTTTTTTTTGGGTGGTTATGGAGTTGTTTGATGGGATTTGTGGTTTAAAGCTCGTTGTGGGTTGCTGGTGGTTTGGGCTCAGATTTGTGGTTTAATGGTCAGATTTTTAGGCGGTGGCTATCTTTTTCCTCACTTCCAGATTTGGTTTTTAGGGTGGTTGGTGGTGGTTTAATGGTTTATGCTCATTTTGGGGTGGTTGTTGGTGGTTTTTGCTCATTTGGGGTGGCTGGTGGTGGATTGCATTTTCATGTTTTGTGGTTCCAAACACTTGAAAATATTTTACAGTCAAATATTTTACAGTAAAATTTTTTACATGTAAAATATTTTACATTTGAAAATATTTTACATCGAAATTAACAGAGCATTAATAAACCTGCTTTTATCATGTAAGGTTTTACGCAACTGGCAATAGTTATTTTTGCCTTAATTACATTAAAAGGTTAAGGGAAATTGGAGGAGTATTTCCTATATACTCTAGTAGATTGAATTTGATTATGTTGGGATGGTGATTTGTTGAGAACATTGTACAAGTGTTATGTGTCAGCCACTTTGCGTGTTAGGGACGATAGTTAGGTAAAGAGTTTAAGATGAAGATGTTTTCTTTCTTGACTTTTTTTTTGCCATGGTTTTCAATATTTTCAACTATAGTTGGGTGAGTAATATGAAGAAAGTATATATATATATATATATAGCTTTCTACAGGATTTTATGTGTTGATATGGACCCGCATGTACGGCTTAAATTGCCACAAGCCCAATTTGGTCAACAATGAAACCAAATTCTACATGCGGCAATATAGTTCATTTGTCCCAATTATCCACAACCCATAAAGCAAATTGCAAATGTAAACTCAATTTGCCATTTAAGCTCAAAAACGTCATTCCATTAGTTATTGTAAAAGTCAACAATTGTAAATTTTTTTACAATTCAGCTACAGTGTAATTCTAAATGTAGAATGCACTGTAGCTAAATTGTAAATGTAAATAATATTATTTAATTCTCTCTCTCTCTCTCTCTCTCTCTCTCTCTCTCTCGTTATTTCTCTACTCTCTTCCTTCTCTCTTTAGACCCAAAACCCATAGCCACCACACCACGACAGATCGGCCTGGCTGACAATGGCGACATGGCTTGGTTTCTCTCTCTTTGGTTGACGGCAGCAACATGGATCGGTGTTGGTTTGTGTTGATTGTGTTGGATTATTGGAATGGGTTTTAGAGTGGCGATTGGGTAGTGTTTGGGTGGTTGAACGAAATCAAGGTGTGCTTGTCGTGGGTCTGAGTTTGCCGACGTAAATCTGGGATTTGCTCACTGTGGGTTTGCCGCCATGGGTTTGGGTTTTGCTTGTCGTGGGTCTGCATTTGCTCATCGTGGGTCTTTTTTTTTTTTTTGGTGGTGGGTTTTGCTCACAGTCATGCTCTTTTTAGTGGTGGTGGTGGTGGCGGCAATGGGTTGTGGTTAAGGTTTATGTTCACAGTGGTTGCTGGGTATGTGGTGTGGGTTGGTTTCATGGTGTAGTTCATGGTTGTAGTTGAAGTGTGGGTCATAGTGTGGCTCATAGTTGTGGTCAAGGTGTCATAGGTATAGGTCACTGTGGATCATGGTGTGGTTGAGGTATGGGTCACGGTGGTTGTGGGTTGTGTCGTTTTGGTGGTGTTGGGTGGCGGTGGGTTGCTGTGTTTTTGTGTTGTGTGTGTGTGTGTGTGTGTGTGTGTGTGTGTGTTAACAGTAGATTATGGGTTGCTGGTGGTGGTGGTGATGTCAGGTGTGTATAGTGCAGCGGTGGTGGTGATTGTGATTGTGGTTCTTGAATAGAAAGAAAGAGAGAGAAAGAATAAATAATGTGTTGTATTGTAAACAATGGTGATTGTGAAATATATTATTTTATTGTGTAAAAATATTATTTTAATAAGTAGAATAGAAAAATAAAAGTTAGAATGCTAGAAGTATTGTAAAATTGTATTGTATAATTGATAAAGTAACTTTTTGAAATGGTAAAATAGGATAAAATTGAAAAAACCGTTATGGATGCTCTAATAACCTAGCAATGCAATGCAGCAAAATCAAAGAAAATAGAAAAGAGAGGCAACTGCTTTTAGTCTTGTGTTTTCTTGTGAGTGTTAGGGTATAATTGAAATTTGGGTATTTTAAGAGGGTTTTTGTGCACTATTGTATCTCCCTATTTTTAAAGTGAAATTTATCCGTTGTCGTCTGTGGAGGTAAGCAGTTTGCTGATCCACGTAAATCCTTGGGTTCATTGTGTGTGCTTGTTATTTATTTCTCGCTTACTTATTGTTATTGATTTGAGTCATGTGGTGCTATTTGCACAGCATGAAAGTTTAAGAAAAAGAAAATCAAGCAAGTGCATGTGTAAGGAAATTTGATAGCAAGAGTGAAATTATGAAAAGTGACGTGTAGCAAAGTCTGTTTAATGTTTTAAATACTAATCAGTTTGTAACAGTTGTGTATCAAAATTCAAAAGCCGCACTCACCTAATGTAAAAGAGAAAACATTGGGTCAGGAGCTGGCGTAAAACACACTTTTTACGCCAGCCAATCCTAACCTGCCACGTCACCATATATATATATATATATATATATATTTTTTTTTAAAATCCAGCAGAAAAAGATTAAGCTTAAGCCACTCTTCTCTTCTCTCCTCCCCTGATCTCTCCATCTCTGAGTCAACCCCACGACCTCCATGGCTGGAGCTTCAAAGCTCAACACAAATCACCAACACCACTGCCATGGCCAAAACTCCATGGTTTAACCAATAGCTGCGTGTTCTTGTAAATAGTTCAAGAGTGCAATTTTAATGGGTATTGTAGATTTTTGTAGACTCACATTGGGGGTCAGATTCGTTGAAAATTAGAAAAAAAAATTAGAAGAAGATGGGAATCAGTGACGAAATGATTCTTCACGTCTTTCTTGTGAAGATTTTTGGGTCAAAATTCAATTTTTATCTGATATAAGCGCCAATGTCAGCAAGCACTTTGAAGCTTCTCTAATGGGTTTCCAAGAAAAAAAACAGAAACAAAACTGAAGAGTTTGAAGGTGGGATTTTTCTGTTCTTTTAATTTTACGCAAGTTTTATTCATTTTGAGCCTCATGTAAAAAAATGAGAGAGAAAAAACTTATGCTTGTTTGAGATTTTTAAAGCTTCTAGGAAGCTTCAAATAGCTTTTCTTCACTTTGAACATGTTTGTTTCCAATTTTTAAAGCTCTCTCTTTCTTGGTTCTGGGAGTTTTGTTTGTGGGTTGTTTAGTAGTACAGCTAAAATGGCCTACTACTTTTGCAACAAGAAAATCTTTACCTTTGTTTTGCTGTTCACAAAACTCTGCTTTCACTTCACCACCGTGTACTGCCAAAAGAGAAAGATTTCAAGGCCATCTGAATTCCAAAACGGGCTTAGAAGAATCTTTCTCACCAACACCACTGCCATGGCCAAATCTTTCTCACCAACATCCCAACGCAAAAGCATAGCCACACGCAAGCCAAAAATCCAACCTTTTGAACCCCCAAAACTTGAAACAAAAATCTTTTCTTTCTTACACCCCCAAACCCAAAGCAAAATCCCTTCTTTTTCCAAATCATTAAACCCCAAAAAGAAACCAAATCCCCAAACCCACAAACAAGCAGGCAATAAAAAGACAAATTTTCGGCTATAAATCAAAGAATAACAGTAGAAAAATATAAATATAAAGAGAAATAGAGATAGAGAGAGAAGCAGAGGGAAAATGGGGCCATTCCAGTGGTGGCTTGCGGCTGCAGCTATTGGTTGAACTTCTGGCCATGGCAGTGGTGTTGGTGGCTTGTGTTGAGCTTTGTAGCTCCGGTCATGGAGTTCATGGGTTTGATTCTGAGATGGAGAGATCAGGGGAGGAGAGAAGAAAAGAAAGGTTAAGGCTTAATCTTTTCTGCTTTAAAAAAAAAAAAAAAAAAGTGACGTGGCAGGTCAGGATTGGCTGGCGTAAAACACACCTTTTACGCCAGCTCCTGACCCAATGTTTTCTCAATGTAAAATGGCTTGGCAAGCGTCAACCAAGTCATTTTAACGTAGTCATTTCATCATTTGTTAACATAGGCTTCACACCATAGGGAAGAAGGCGGAAAGGCTTCTGGTATCCGGGAACAAAGGCAGGCAGAAAATCAGCATCAACAGGGAGAGGGTCATAACCCCCACCAATCAATAGATCACGGCCCAACCCCTCTAATAAGCAATCCACTTCTTCTGCAAGCTGTGCCTCACCCGCCAGTTGAAATCATACTCTATTTTGTATACCAACACCTTGAATTAATTTTGGTTGAGATATTTCTTTGCTTGGACTCGTTGCATCAGCTTTTACACCAATTATACTGGATGAGCAGCTCTCCGTTTTATTTTTTCCACCATCATCAATGTGTGGATTCGGTGTATCATCAGTCATGGTGACATTTGTTAAAATTTTATCAGAAAAAAGTAAGGGTACTTATAATTTCCCCCCTTGAGCATTCTCATTAAGGTGGGCAAATGCTATATATACTAAATTTTAAAATACAAAATGCTATAACTACTAAAAAACATTCTCTATCAAACCTCTTATATCTCATTTATTTTACAATCTGGCTACAGTGGACTGCTATGTCTAGCAGCCCACTGTAGCAAGATTGTAAAACAAAAAAATATTTTATATTCTTTCTTTCATTTTCTGTCTCCAGATTTCTTCTCTCTCTCTCATTTCCGTTTCTTCCATCTCTCCTTGCTCCCATTTCTCTACTCTCTCGCTCCCTCTGTTCGACGTCTCTGCCTACCTCTCCGACGAAACCCAGACCGGAGCATCAAGCCAAGCCGATCTCTATCGCAGTGGTTTTTTTTTTTTTTTTATATATATATAAGTTTGTGATTTGATGTTAGATTCGGCGGTGGTTGTGTGGGTTATGGATTTGGCGTTTTGGGTTGTGGTATGATGTGCTCTGGCGATTTTGTGAGTCTGGGTTCGTGGGTCTGCGACGTGACCGGCGTGGATTGTCGAGTTGACTGGCGTGGATCGTCGACTTGATCAGTCTCATCGGCGTGGATCGTCGACTTGATCGGTCTCATCGGCGTGGATCGTCGACTTGATTGGTCTAACGGCATGAGACCGATTGAGAGGGAGAGAAGGAGAGACGGCGAGACCGAGAGGGAGAGACGGAGACAGTGAGACCAGAGAAAGAGAGGATGAAAAAAATAAAAACAAAAAAGGAATAAAAAATTATAAAGAAATAATATTTAAATGAAGTTGTAAAAAAAAATAGAAGTTTTGATGGATGGTATATTGTAAAATGAAGTGTTAAAATTGAAAAAGTAGTGTTTTAAGATGGTAAATGCTAAATTTTTTGCAATGCTTGATAAGAATGCTCTTATAGACAATCTTACTTCCAGACTTCCAAACAACTAGACCTCCAGTTTTCCTCTGAAAATATTCAAACAAAATTAAAATTAGAAAGCTATACCAGATGGATAATATTAAGTAAATTCCAAATCTCATCCTCTACGACTAATTTTGGATATCGGGAATCTAAGTTAAGTGATTATCACAGATCAAGCTCAATAATGCAAACTATAAAATTATGTAATGATCAAAACAAAACCTCAACCACTATCAAAGAAAAGGCATTCAAATAGGTAAATCAAAACATTACCTAAGGTTTGCAATTTGAGATAGTGCTAAAAGTGTAGTCAAGGTTAGGGCCATTAAGCATGTTTGCAAAATTTTTTAAAAGATTGACTAGGTTTCACAGAATCTGTTCAATGAGGAATAATATCAAGCAAAATTAATTGGAAAGTCCAAGGCTTTCTTGGAAGATTTTTTTTTTTTTTCGATAACCCCAAGGGGTCGTTCTAGTGGTTTCCAATGACTCATGAAATCCAGAGGTCTTGGGTTGAAAACTCCTAACAAGCATTTTAGGGCCGACCCCAAAGGATCCTCTTTATAATTACCAGGTGTGTGCCGAACAGGGGCAGCGTACCCCAGGGGAAATAGTCAAGTGCTTGAAAAGCTTGTGGGTTGTGCACTAAATGAATATAAGATTAAATTTATCATGATTACCAATCACAGGTGCACAAGGCTCCTGCATAATCCGAGGTTTGGAAGAAGCTGATTCTCAAATCAAAAGCAGAACACATTGAATGGGCAGAAGACACTTACCGCCGCACCAAGGTCTAACCTTTAATTTCTTATGAGAAGTACCTATACATAATACAACTTTATTCGCTTTCATTTTCTTTCCACCTACATTTCCAATTTCCACTAACACACAACTTCACAAATTTGATTGTAATTCAAGCATTATACGAGGTTTTGGAAGAAGCTGATTATCAAATTAAATGCAGAACACATCAAATGGTCGGAAGACACTTACCATCACACCAAGGTCTAACCTTTAATTTCTCAAGATTACTACCTATACATAATACAGCTCTATTCACTTTCATTTTCTTCCCACTTACACTACACGAATTTCGATTGTAATTCAAGCATTATTTATAACAACTCAAACTCTAATAACTACACATAAACTATCCAATACAACACATTGCTCAATTCACAATTCAAAAACAACCAAATAGCATAGAAATGAAAAGCAAAAGAATTGGGTAAGCTAAGCTAACCTCCAATAATTCATGTTCATCCTACACAAATCCTCGCACTCAATCTTCACGACCTCATAGCGCCTCCACCGCTCATGAATACCATTAACAATCCCTTCAGTGATCCCTGCCTTCCCTACTTTTAACTTCTTCCTCGTCTCAATCCCAAGTCTCCTCAGCTCCGCCTCGCTCAAGCTCAGCTCAGCCAATGTCGGCGCTTTCTTCTCCTTCTTATGCATCACCTTCTGCTTAATCACCTCGCGCCTCAGCTGGTGGTATTTGGTTATGGCGGAACCCGTGCCCGGAACCGGAGCCGGGTTCTCGGGATTGGACCAGCTCGAATCGAGAGTGTGCCCGACCCGGTGTTTGGGTAATTGGTGGGGCAGAGGGATGAAGATTTCTCCGGCATTTGGGCTCGGCTTCGGGTTCGGGTTTTGGGGGTCTTCGGCGAATCCGAGAGAGCGGAGCTTGTGGGCAATGCGTTGGATAGCGGAATTTGGGAAGGTATGGGTATCTGAGGTAGAGCTCCAAATGAGGAAACGGGTTTTGGGGAGTGGTGGATGGGAGGGAAAGAAGGGGAAGGGGAAGGGGAAGGGTGATTGGTCAGTGACAGTGAGGGGGTTTGAAGGGAGTGAAGAAGGGTGAATGTGAATGTGTGTTAAAGGAAGCAACATGAAGAATACGGGTAGATATGATAATTAGAATCAGATAGAGAGAGAGAGAGAGAGAGAGAGAGAGTAGCGTAGAGGATGAAGATGAGGAGAGGGTAAGCCTTCTCTCTTTCTGCGAGGGAAAGCTTTGATTTTTTCTATTTTTACAATTTCAGAATTCTTTAATTACAGTTCCAAAGTTGCTTTTGCAATAAGAATTTTTGTCAAAATCAATTTTCATAAAGTCCTGCTTATGTTCACTATATCTGTATATCACAGAAAGATTAAAGCTAAACTATATTTGAAACTTTGGTCACAAAAAATTAATTTATAATTAGTAATTAGTAAAATAGTATTCACTGCGAGCACCCTTTGGGGTTAAATAACATTGTTCAAAAGTTGCTATTTTTGTCAAAATTATATTATATAGTATAAAATTAAATAAAATAATTTGATTGACAACAAAATTATTATCTTAATCTTCAAATTGTATTGATCTTTGAAAGGAAGAAAAAAGTAGCTCTATTCTTAAAAAAAAAAACTGTCAATTATAAGCTGTATAAGAGATTTGAAGTTCAATCCCCACCTACACAAAAAACTGATTAGTGTCTTAGTCTGATAATAAAGAGTTATCATCAGAAGCGGATGTCATAGGTTGATTTTTTATTTTTTTATTTTTAAGTATGAACGCCACTAATATTTTTCTTAAAATGAAAAATAAATGTCACCTTTTGGTCTTTGTGAGGGCTAAAGGTTCAGGGCATGTTCATGGGCTTAGGCCTGACCCGAGGGTATTTACTTATCTGAGAAAGTTTAGTGGCAGTAACGATATCAAGCTTAAAGGCCCACAAGCAAACTGTTGCGAGAGAGGTTGGTAGAAATAGTTCGAGGAGGGGCAACTCCTCAGCTAAGTAGAGTGAAGATTAGATGGTATGTCATAGTGATAAGAATGATATTCTAGAAGGTTTTGTAGATGAAGATGTGTTCTACAAGGGCACAGTGAGGAAGAATGAGTGAGAAATATCTTAGATAAAATTGCTACCACCACATTAAAGACTCTGCACCTACTTCTCTGGCCGCATTAATGAGGAAATAACATCTAAACAGTGGTGATCAGCCTTACCACTATCGTTTGTAGACTTCAAAAGGGCGATAGATATGACAAGTATCTGAATTTGTGATTTGATCCATATATGGAAGATGGAGGGAAGAAAAAGGATGATATAAAAGAAAAAGAAAGGCATTCAAGAAGGGGATCGAAAAAGAAATAGAAAAAAGACTGTACACACCACCATTCTTAATTGTAATCTATTTAAGTAAAGATAATACAAACTGTTATCGACTTACGTTTGAGGAGAGATTCTGATACAAGAATAGTTCATTGCATGTGATTTGACAATGTAGCCCATTATTTTTGTTATCTAACATCCATAGAACCTAGATTTCAAGTTTACTCTCTACAAATTTCATTGTATTGGGCTTTTTGGGCCTGTCCCCTACATACTGTTAGGTTTGGGCACAAATTGCAACCTTACAATCTTTAATGCAACGAGGTTATAAAGATATATTATTCTTTAATTGAGCATTGCTTTTCAAAATAACAATTGTTAGGATTCATAGATGTGTTGGCAGATTCTACTGCAACAACATATCAAATTTTGGTTGTATCAGTAGAATTTTATTAGAGGTATGTTTGGTTCAAAAGTTGAGGTTTTGATACAAGATAAAAATTTCAACTCTAACCTAATCTAAGTGTATATGTGCATGAAACTATCTTTTGGAGACTTGATCCCCGGCTTTTACCTCCCACACCCCATAAACACTTATACTTTTGGAGTAACCACCGCACTAAGGGTACATGGTGGTTAAAAGTTGAGGTTATGGTTTCGTTTACAAATGATGAATTGTTGATATTTTTTGAGTGAAATTTGTTTTATTGGAAAATAACATTTGAATCTTTAAAATTGAATACAAATTTAATCCAATTAGGATTTGAAATGAGCGAAATATGACAATTTGAAATTGACACAACTATATTGTGTCTGTAGCTTTGCTCAATCTTCACTATATGCTTGCTCAACCAAAATTATAGCAAAGCTAACAATTCAATTTTGAAATGTTTTTAAAAAATTCCACTTCATTACAAATTTGTATGACTTTATTGTTGTTTATTGCCTTTATTGCTTTTGAATTTTGGTGATATTTATAGTGTTTTATTTATTTATTGATAATTCGTTGACTGGGGTTGCAATTTTAGTGATAATTATTGTGTTTGTTCAACATATATCAAATGGTTAACTTTGAACTTAATTGGTTTTGTTTTTCTTTTTTAATTAAAAAATAAGGTTTGTAGATCATTGAAAATCTCTCAATTAATAGTAAGTTTAGCGGCACACTGAAATTAACAAAAGATTTCATGCCTGTATAAGATGGAAAAATGTTAATAATATAAGAGTAGTTCTAGGACCACACACTATTTCACAACTTTTTGCCACAACTGTAATATGTTGGAAATTATAAGTGGTTTGCCTACCACTTAACAATGGCCCTACAATTTTTTCTCCACCTTTTACACTTTGTCACATCACAAATATGGTAAAAAAGTTATGAGATAAATTGCAGTACTAGATTTTCTCATAAAGTAGTGTTTGTGATAGACTTATATGAAAATTAATAAGTTGCCAATTTAGTAAGTGTAAAATTTGTTGTAAAAACTATTATATATTTAGAATTACACAATAAATGGTATTTCTACGCAAACTGTTGCGTACATTAGTTACTTCATTATTTTTCTACATGATAAATACGATTTTTCGGCAACATTTCATGAAAAGACTTTTTAAACAAGGATTTTTTGTAATTGGACATCTATGCATTACACATATCAAAAAAGACAACAACTAAACGAATGTCCTTGCGCTCAAGAAAGCTATAAGAACGAGTAGTGTGGGGGGGCAAAAGCGCCAAAAAGCCATATGGGCCTGGGGCCAAGTCCGAAGACGAGGATTCTGCTAAAGGGGGCCGCGAGACGGGAACAGGGCCTCCTAACACTAGGGCCCAAGGGCCAGCCCGTTGGAGATGATTCGAGGAGAAAGCCTCCTCGGACGTTGTATTGGGAACAGAACACGGTGGCAAAACGCCATGCAGAGGGGCTCCTAAAGCTCGGTGAGTCATAGCAGATCCCAGAGGGGCGCCGAGGTGGGAGACAAGGGAGACGTGCATTGCATAAGGCTTCTACCACCGCATTAAAGATCTCCCACCTACCCGCCTGGCCGAATTAATGGAGAAATGACTATTGAGAGGATGGGGAACAGCTTTAAGGGCACTGGGGAGCGTTTTCAGGGAAAAGACAGATGGGAATCAGGGATGGGGAGTATAAATAGAGAAAGAAGAATCACTAAAAGGGGATTTTTTTGGGGAAGGAGGCTAAAGAAAAAGAAGAAGGCTCTCTCTCTCTCCCTTCCTTGAAGAACAGAACGTCAGCCAGCACGGAAGCTCCTCGGCTTACGTCCGAGAAGAGAATTAGGCCATTCCATCAGCCAGCCGTCTCTCAGAAGTGGACTTGGACCTTACACTGCGTCCTTCCAAAGCACTAGGAGGTCTAGGCTTTAAGCCCATTATCTACAAATTCTATTGTAAAGGCCACTTGGGCCGACCCAGTCACCCATTTGGGCCCAAGGCCAATTTGTGCCCCTACAATTGGCGCCGTCTGTGGGAAGCCTTGATCGAAGGGACTGGAAGTGCCATGGAAGGTTCAGGTTCACGTCATGCGGAGTCCAGGGGGTCCCAGCGCGAGGACCATCTTGTGCGGTTAGAAAGAGAGCGCGAAGCCAGTGTCCATACGGAATGTACGCGCGGAAGAAGCCATGCGCGCGGCGGTAGTAGAGCCTCCCGCGAGAAAAGTGTTGAGACCCTGCAAAGGGAGGTTGATCACCTGAGAAGGAAGCTGCGCCGGGAAAAACGGAGGCGCACGCCTTCCCCTTCAGACCGGTCTTCAGCGGATGTCAGTAGTAGCTCCGACAGCTCCAGGTTGGGAACTCCCCTTGGCGAGTCCTCTTCCCAGGAGGACAAGCACCGTCACCCACCTAAGGACAAGAGGACGTCCTCTAGAGGCCTGGCCAACAACGCACTGAGCAAGGCGCTCCACCAGATTTCCAAGTCACCCTTCACCCGAAGGATCGAGAGGGGAAAACTTCCGAGGCGATTCACTCAGCCAGCCTTCACAGTTTACAACGGGAGAACGGACCCAGTGGAGCACATGAGCCACTTCAACCAGAGGATGGCGGTGCATTCGAAGAATGAGACCCTGATATGCAAGGTCTTCCCTTCCAACCTAGGACATGTCGCGATGAGATGGTTTAACAGCCTAAAGGCAGGCTCTGTCAACTCCTTCGCGGAGCTCGCCAGGGCGTTCGGCTCGCGGTTCATCACGTGCAGCAGGATCCCTCGGCCAATAGATTCACTGTTGTCCATGGCTATGAGAGAGGGAGAGACCCTCAGAGCTTATACCGACAGATATTGGGAGATGTACAATGAGATCGACGGAGACTTCGACGAGGTGGCCATAAACACCTTTAAGGTCGGCCTTCCAAACGAGCATGACCTGAGGAAATCACTGACAAGAAGGCCTATCAAGAGCGTACGTAGGCTCATGGACCGCATTGATGAGTACACGAGGGTAGAGGAGGACCAATTACAGGTGAAAGCTAGGATGAAGGTTATCCCTCAAGAGAGGAGGGATTTCAGGTTGGACGAATACAGCAACGGCAGGCAAAGGAGAGACTTTGTTGGGCAACCTCGTCGGGCGCCAGCGCAAGTACTCGGCATCGCATTTCGCGAACCCATACAACGGGTGTTTGAGAAAATCCGCCACGAGCCCTATTTCCGGTGGCCCAACAAAATGATAGGCGATCCCACGAAGCGTAACCAGAACCTTCATTGCCAATACCATCAAGAGCACGGCCATACGACCGAGAACTGCAAGAGCCTACGGCTCTATTTGGAACAGCTGGCCAAGGAGGGAAAGCTGAGGCAGTTCGTGCACCAGCGAGAGGGGCAAGTAGAACAAGCTGGACCAGCGAACCAAAGCCATCACGCCCCTAGGCCCCCACTGGGAACCATCAATACCATCTTGGCCGCTCCTGGAAGGACCGGTTCGCGCCCTCCCAAGATAATGTTCGTAGCCCGGACCCTCGCCGAGGACTCTGCCTCCGAGCCGAAGAGGATTAAGGGCAACGGGCCGCCCACTATGGCCTTCTCGGACGCCGACAAGGAAGGGACCATCCAACCCCACGATAACGCATTAGTAATAACGCTGAGAATCGGAGGATACGACGTGAAGAGGGTAATGGTGGACCAAGGGAGTGGCGCGGACATCATGTACCCCGACCTGTTTAAGGGGCTGAACTTGAGGGAAGAGGACCTTTCGGCCTACGACTCGCCTCTGATAAGCTTCGAGGGGAGGACGGTGGTGTCGAAGGGACAGATCAGACTGCCTGTACAATCGGGCCCGGCAGTGGTGGAGGTGGACTTCGTCGTGGTGGACACCTACTCTCCTTACACGGCCATTGTGGGGAGGCCTTGGCTGCACGCCCTAGAGGCTGTCTCCTCCACTCTCCATGTCAAGGTGAAGTTTCCTTTTTGCAGCCAAGTCGAGGAAATCCTGGGAAGTCAATCCGCGGCGAGACAGTGCCTGACAGCCGCAATTTTGCGCAGACTGGAACCCGAGCCCTCGGCGCCCGCTGCTCCGGTCCCATAGCAATTAGCCTCTTCTGCCATGACTAGAGGGGCAGTGGCAGAAGGGCCCGGATGCGAGGGGTTGGACAAAGTTCTTGTCGACGACGACCCAGAAAGGTTCTTCCAAATTGGTGCCCAGTTGCCGACCGAAGAAAGGGAAGAGTTGGTCGCGCTCTTGAGAAGAAACCTCGATGTGTTGCATGGGACGAGCATGAGATGCAGGGATCGACCCAAACTTCATCTGCCACCACCTGAACGTTAACCCGACGGCAGTGCCAAAGAAGCAACCTCTTCGGCGCTCTTTCGCGGAACACTCTGAGGCCGTAAAGGAGGAGGTCATCAAACTCAAGAGGGCAGGAGCTATCAAGGAGGTGTTCTATCCTGAATGGTTGGCGCACCCAGTCGTGGTGAAGAAGAAGAACGGGAAATGGAGAGTGTGTGTGGACTTCACAGACCTCAACAAGGCCTGTCCCAAGGACCCATTCCCGATGCCACACATAGATCAACTTGTAGATGCGACGGTCGGCCACCCTCGCATGAGTTTCCTGGACGCCTTTCAGGGGTACCACCAGATACCTCTGGCCTTAGAAGACCTAGAGAAGACCGCCTTCGTGACCCCCATTGGCAACTACTATTACAAGGTGATGCCCTTCGGTCTGAAAAACGCAGGGGCCACCTATCAGAGGATGATGACCCGGATGTTCGAGGCTCAGTTGGGAAAAACTGTCGAGGTATACGTGGACGACATGGTTGTGAAGAGCAGGGCCGTATCGGACCATGTGGCTGACCTCGATAGGACGTTCCGAACTCTGTGGGAACATAAGTTACAACTGAACGTCGCCAAATGCTCCTTCAACATGGGATCGGGTAAATTCCTGGGCTACATGCTGACTCGAAGGGGTATCGAGGCCAACCCCGAACAAATCTCCGCGATCTGTAACCTGCAACCACCTCGAATCCCGAAGGAGGTCCAGAAGCTGGTCGGAATGACAGCTATCCTCAGCAGGTTCATCTCTCAATCGGCGGACAGATGCCGGCCGTTCTTTCAACTGCTGAACAAATGGAAGGGATTCGAATGGACCGAGGAGTGCTCCTTGGCATTCCAGCAGCTGAAGGAATACCTTTCTCAGCCACCCATTATGTCTCGTCCCGATCCAGACGAGGTGCTGTTCGCGTACCTGGCCGTGGCTGCCTACGCGGTTAGCCTGGTTCTGATACGGGACGACGATGGCATACAACAACCGGTCTACTACATCAGCAAGTCACTGCAGGAGGCTGAGATCTGGTACTTACCATTGGAAAAGGCAGTTCTGGCCATAGTGCACGCGACGCGCCAGCTCCCGCATTACTTCCAATCTCATACGGTCGTCGTATTAACCCAACTCCCACTCCAATCCGTGCTGCGGAGTGCGGACTACTCAAGTAGAATCGCCAAATGGGGAACCTTCTTAGGGGTCTTCGACATCAAGTATTTACCTCGTACATCTGTAAAGGGGCAAGTCTTGGCCGACCTGGTTGCGGAGTTCACTGAGCCTTCCCCGGAAGAAAACTTGGGGGGATGGGGCGCCGGTGGAAAGCCAGTGGGTGCAATCTCGAGCGAAACGCCTCCGGTATGGAAGCTCTACGTGGACGGAGCGTCGAACCAGAGGGGTTCAGGCATGGGGATAGTGTTGACGTCCCCTGAGGGGATCATCGTGGAAAAATCCTTGAGGCTAGCGTTCTCGGCCACAAACAACGAAGCCGAGTACGAGGCTTTACTGACAGGAATGGACATGGCACAAAAAATGGGGGCAAAAGCGGTGCTAGTATTCTCGGATTCACAGCTGGTGGTTGGCCAGATGGAAGGAAAATTGAAGGCTAGGGAGCCAAGGATGCGGAACTATCTAGCCCACGCGAAGCACTTACAGGCCAAGTTCAAGTCGTTCGGGTTGTCACATGTTTCCAGGAGCGGAAACACGCATGCTGACTCGCTCGCCACTCTCGCTACCACCTCGGGTCATTCTCGTTGAAGACATGCTCAAGCCAATTGGGCAGGAAAGTCACACCTCTCGGATCCAGCAAGTTAGAGTTGGGGGTAGTTGGATGGACCCCATTGCGTCCTTCCTTAACCACGACATACTGCCGGAGGATAAGTCTGAAGCCAACAAGATCCACCGGAAGGCTCCGCGGTTTTGGCTGTCTGAGGACCAAAAGCTTTATAAACGCTCCTTCTCGAGGCCCTACCTGTTGTGTGTACATCCAGAAGAGACGGAACAGCTCTTGGAAGAACTACATGAGGGAATTTGCGGTAGCCACACGGGCGGAAGGTCGTTGGCTCACAGGGCCCTCACGCAGGGGTACTGGTGGCCGAACATGCAAAGAGAGGCGCAAGAGTACGCCAGGAAGTGTGACCAATGTCAAAGGTATGCTCCCAACATCCACCAACCTGGTGGCGTTCTCAATCCATTGGTTAGCCCTTGGCCGTTTGCACAGTGGGGCTTGGACATAGTGGGACCGTTTCTAAGAGCGACAGGCAACAAGCGATGGCTGCTTGTCGGAACAGACTACTTCACCAAGTGGGTAGAAGCCGAACCCCTCTCGAATATCCGGGACGTGGATGCAAAGAGATTTGTTTGGAAGAACATAGTTACCAGGTTCGGGATCCCGCGCACTCTAATCTCGGACAATGGACTGCAGTTCGACAGCAAGGCCTTCAGAAAGTACTGTGGGGACCTCGGCATCACGAACAGGTACTCCACTCCGGCCTACCCGCAGGGGAACGGCCAGGCTGAGGCGACCAACAAGTCGATAGTCAACGGACTCAAGAAAAGATTAGATGATGCGAAGGGCAGATGGGTGGATGAAGTACCCCATGTGTTGTGGACTTACCGAACCACGCCACGGAGGTCCACAGGGGAGACTCCCTTCGCGATGACGTACGGCGCCGAGGCCGTAATACCTGTAGAGATGGGGTTCCCGACGATGAGGGCGCAGTCATTCGCCCCAGACGCTAATGATGGCATGCTACTGAAGGAGCTGGACTTGGTGGAAGAAAGAAGGGAAAACGCCATGGTCCGACTGGCTTGCTATCAACAGAAGCTCAAACAAGGATATGACTCTCACGTACGGTCTAGACCTCTCGCTCCAGGAGACCTTGTCCTGAAAAAGATCGTGGGGACAGCAAAGGACCCATCGTGGGGGAAGTTGGGGCCGAATTGGGAAGGACCCTACCGGATAACCTCAGTAGCCGGTGTGGGGGCATATTATCTGGCCGACCTAGATGACAAACTTGTAAAGCGACCTTTTAATGTAAATAACCTTCGAAGGTATTACTACTGATGAAAGTCGTGTCCGCCATGTTTTCAGATATCATTGTCTTGCGCCAATTGTCAAATACTATCATCTCTATCGGTGCGATTAATTCGTCTTTTTAAGTGTTAAATGTCAACCGGGGCTAAGCCAGGTCCTTAGACCTTCTGCCTTGGGAAAATTCTAACACACATACAATTCATGGTTGAAATTAAGTGTTAATGTCAACCTAGGTTATGCCAGGTCCTCGGACCTTCTGCCTTGGGAAAATTTAACACGGTTCAATTTTAATTAAGTGTTAATGTCAACCTTGGTTATGCCAGGTCCTCGAACCTTCTGCCTTAGGAAAATTTAACACGGTTCAATGTTAATTAAGTGTTAATGTCAACCTTGGTTATGCCAAGTCCTCGGACCTTTTGCCTTGGAAAAATTTAACACGGTTCAATTTTAATTAAGTGTTAATGTCAACCTTGGTTATGCCAAGTCCTCGGACCTTCTGCCTTGGGAAAATTTAACAAGGTTCAATTTTAATTAAGTGTTAATGTCAACCTAGGTTATGCCAGGTCCTCGGACCTTCTACCTTGGAAAAATTTAACACGGTTCAATGTTAATTAAGTGTTAATGTCAACCTTGGTTATGCCAGGTCCTCGGACCTTCTGCCTTGGAAAAATTTAACACGGTTCAATTTTAATTAAGTGTTAATGTAAACCTTGGTTATGCCAGGTCCTCGGACCTTCTGCCTTGAGAAAATTTAACACGGTTCAATTTTAATTAAGTGTTAATGTCAACCTAGGTTATGCCAGGTCCTCGGACCTTCTGCCTTGGGAAAATTTAACACGGTTCAATGTTAATTAAGTGTTAATGTCAACCTTGGTTATGCCAGATTCTCAGACCTTCTGCCTTGGGAAAACTTAACACGGTTCAATTTTAATTAAGTGTTAATGTCAACCTTGGTTATGCCAGGTCCTCGGACCTTCTGCCTTGGGGAAATTTAACACGGTTCAATTTTAATTAAGTGTTAATGTCAACCTAGGTTATGCCAGGTCCTCGGACCTTCTGCCTTGGGAAAATTTAACACGGTTCAATTTTAATTTAAGTGTTAATGTCAACCTTGGTTATGCCAGGTCCTCGGACCTTCT
The DNA here is from genome assembly GCA_032878915.1 of Castanopsis chinensis. NCBI lineage: Eukaryota > Viridiplantae > Streptophyta > Magnoliopsida > Fagales > Fagaceae > Castanopsis > Castanopsis chinensis. Next base: position 3,051,199 of record JAVQMG010000121.1, read on the forward strand.
GCCTTGGGAAAATTTAACACGGTTTAATTTATCATGATAATGTCATCCTCGGCTAAGCCAGGTCCTCGGACCTTCTGCCTAGGGAAAATTTAACATACGATTCATTCCATTTTTACGTGTTAAATGTCAACTGAGGCTAAGCCAGGTCCTCGACCCTTCTGCCTTGGGAAACTTAACACGTTTCAAGTACTTTTGTTACGTGCTAAGGTCGAAATTCGCTCGTGGTAGAACCACACTTGCCCTAGGTTCGGGCATGCCCAAGGGCACTAAACTACTGCCTCAGATGTAAATCTATTTAACAGTCGTGTATTGCATGTGGCGTAATAACGCAAACAATTACCCAATTGGCGCAATGCACTAAGAAGACTATATGGTAAAGAAAATTCATAAATAATAAGCTGTCTAATACAAAACCAGAATAAAGAGGTACAAGCAGAAAAATGAAAAAACAAAGCACAAAAGATAATGACCACTACAAAAAATATATATAGCCGGCAAGAGTGAGGGGCTGAGCGGAGAGACAAAAAGGGGAGGGGCTGGGCACGCCTACCCCTTGATCTTCAATGGGGGTTCCTTTGCCAACTTGGACTGGGTGTCTTTGGCTTGACCTTCCTCTTCCTCTGCCGCAACCTTGGACTGGTCTTGGATTTGCTTCCCCTTGTCCTTTGGCTTAGGCGGGGGTGGGACTTGGTCGGCAGGGGCGTCCAACACCACAGGGATGACGACCTCTCCGGGAGGCGGAACTTCCTCCTGAGAGGGTGGAAGCTACACCGGGGCTGCGATCTCCGTATCCACCAGAGTCGAAGCAGCGTCCTCGACTAACCTGATATCCTCCGGATACCAGATCTTCTCAGCCGCCCTCAACTCGGAGCCGGCAGGGACTCCCGCAGCGTTTAGGGCCTCGGCCCAAACTTGCTGGCAGTACTCCCTGCACAGCTCGCCCAACTCTTCGGTCAAGCGGTTCTGGGTCTGCTCGACCCCCTCATTGAAAGCAGCCTTAGTGGCAGCCTCCACCGTCTCCCTGATGGTACGAGCTGCCTCCTCGGCCCGCGCCAGCTCTATTCTCAAGTCGGAGACCTCTTGCTCCGCCTGGGCCAAAGCTTCCTCCCTTTGCTGTAAGAGCTTACGCTGGGCCTCCACCTGCGCAGTCGCCGACTTCAGGCCCGCATCCAAACTCCTCCTCTCCTTCTGCTCGGATGTGAGTTCTTTCGCCAGGTTCGCTCTAGCTGCCTCAGCGCGGCCTAGCTCCTTCTCGACCTCCACCCTCACGGCATTCTCGACCCCCGCCCGGTCCTGATAATGCTGCACCAAAGCATCGGCCGTGAAGGCCTCCTGGGTGGCCTACGAAGACAATTCAAAGAGCATGTAATCAATGGTTAGTTCTCATGCACGTGTAACAAAGTGGAAGCAAAAACTTCGAGGGGCAACACTTACTAGCGCCAGGTTCCTCTTGAGAGAAAGGAAGAGACGCATCCGACCCATCCTCCCGAGATCCTCCATATCTCTGGGCAGGAGGAGGGGCTGCTCCAGGGTGTTGGCCAAATGTGAAGCGTGGCCCCTCTGATAGTCCCGGATGCTCGCGTTCATGGGGATCGGCACCCCGTCCACCTGGAGGGCGGGGAACCAGCTGGACTCCCCTCGGCGGACCTCGGCTTGTCCGCGGAGTTCCCCACTCTCGACGGACGAGGCCCTTACCCCACCGCCGGCCACCTGCTGCTGTTGCTGCAGTTGCCTTTGGTGATTTTGCTTTTTCTCCCTCTCCTTATCGGCCTCCTCGTTCTCGTTTCTCCTTTTCTTTGGGATGTTGGGAGGAGGAGGGACTGGGTCGGTCGGAGGTGGAGGCGGAGGCAGGAGTATCTTCGGCTGGGACCTGGAAGCGTCATCCTTGGGAACTTGGGTCCCCCTCTTCTTGGCGAAAAGCTCCCTTAAGGACGACATGTCGTCGTTTCCACTAGAAGATACCTCCGGTATTGCAACGACAAAGCCCGGAATACCAGAATGCATGTCCAAGGTGCTCTCTTCCTCGTCCGAGATATCGACCACGTTGCCCCCTAATGGCCTCTCGGCTTCCTCTAGGTGGAACCGGTCAATCTCCTCTCCGAGGGACGGGACGGAGGCTGCAGGCTCTTCCTGGACGATCTCGTCCTCTCGCTGTGCGGCTAAGGGGAGGGCTGCCACGGGCTGGCCGTATAAGATGGTGGAGGGTGCGTCCGGTAATGCGTGGGGAGCAAGAAACTCCGCGTAGCAAACGTCTATCCGCGCTCGCCTCTTGTGGCCGGTAAGAATGGCGTCCTCAACCTCACCAAAAGCCCTCGAAATGGGTTCGTACCCCAAGATTAGGTGGGCAGCCCTCACTTGCAGGTCGTCGTTCACGAAGACCTCGGACCTCAGAACCTTGTTAAGATCTGAGATGTTCACATTTCCCAGATGGGGAGAGGTGTGTTGCTTATCTGCAAGAAAAGAACAGGGGAATCAAACGGAGTTAGATATACGCCGCGGAACAGGCAAGAATGACAGTAAATAAAGGCAAAACTACCAAGGGAATTGAAATAGGGCAAAACTTCGCAAACTAAAACTCCTAAATCCTAGGGAGTCACACTTGGTTGTCCCTCCCTCACTGGGCAATGTAGACCGTCGTGCCACCTCCCGGTAACGAGGAGGTAATCATCCTTCATGCCCTTATTAGATTTTGGTAGACAGGAGATGAGCCGGACCTCGCTAGACCTTGACTTGAGGTTGTAGCCTGCGTCTCTTAGCCGGTGGCACTCATACATGTAGACAACGTCATGCCATGTGAGGTGGAGGCCCATCTGCTCATTCAGAGCATCGACAGAACCTAAAATCCTAAACATATTGGGTGTGCATTAATCCGGACATAACCTATGGTTACAGAGGTACTCCCTAGTCACCTCCTTCATAGGGAGTGTCATCCCGCCCTCCAGGAAGGCAATTATGGGGATGACAACTTGCCCGCTTTCCTAGAGTTCGCTACGGCCCCGGGGGGACAGTACTCCAGGCCCACATCTGAAGGGATGTGATACTTGGCCCGAAATCCTTCCATGCCGGAGGGCATATCCACCAAACACTTAAACCTACCCATGGAATCAAAGCGAGAGACGTAGAATCGTAAAGAGAGGAAAGAAAAGTTGACAGCCGAGGAGAAACTTACATAGGGAAGGACGAGCGCACTTTGGGAGCTTGTTGGAGGAAAGTAAGAAGTTGGATGGCTCTGCAGTAAATTTGCTCTTTGGAAGAAATGATGAATATCGCGTCTACCGAAGTGTTTTAGGTGATTGGGAGGCGGCGGTACGTGGGAAGCCTCCCGCTCAAATTTTCGGGAGCGAATCCAGGCCGTTGGATTCCCATCGCACCGTAGAACGTGCGCGACAGGGAGTTACTCAGCGCATTTAATGCGGGCGTTGCGTGTTACGAAGCGTCAGGAAGGCGTCCAGTAGGCGCAGGCGTGCTCCGCATGTGTGACCATTTAAATGTCACGTGAAGGGAAGATTCGTGGATCAAAAGAAAACCATCCGACTCCTCGGATCGAAGTCAAATGATTTTCCTTTTGAGGGGCTATTGTGGGGGGGAAAAAGCGCCAAAAAGCCATATGGGCCTAGGGCCAAGTCCGAAGACAAGGATTCTGCTAAAGGGGGCCGCGAGACGGGAATTGGGCCTCCTAACACTAGGGCCCAAGGGCCAGCTGACTGGACCGCCAGCCCGTTGGAGATGATCCGAGGAGAAGGCCTCCTCGGACGTTGTATCGGGAACAGAACACGGTGGCAAAACGTCGTGCAGAAGGGCTCCTAAAGCTCGGTGAGTCATAGCAGATCCCAGAGGGGTGCCGAGGTGGGAGACAAGGGAGACGTGCATTGCATAAGGCTTCTGCCACCGCATTAAAGATCTCCCACCTACCCGCCTGGCCGCATTAATGGAGAAATGACTACTGAGAGGATGGGGAACAGCCTTAAGGGCATTGGGGAGCGTTTTCAGGGAAAAGACAGATGGGAATCAGGGATGGGGAGTATAAATAGAGAAAGAAGAATCACTAAAAGGGGATTTTTTTGGGGAAGGAGGCTAAAGAAAAAGAAGAAGGCTCTCTCTCTCTCCCTTCCTTGAAGAACAGAACGCCAGCCAGCACGGAAGCTCCTCGGCTTACGTTCGAGAAGAGAATTAGGCCATTCCATCAGCCAGCCGTCTCTCAGAAGTGGACTTGGACCTTATACCGCGTCCTTCCAAAGCACCAGGAGGTCTAGGCTTTAAGCCCATTCTCTACAAATTCTATTGTAAAGGCCACTTGGGCCGGCCCAGTCACCCATTTAGGCCCAAGGCCAATTTGTGCCCCTACAAGTAGCATCTAGGAAATGGATGTAATAACAACACACCAAGATTTGTTTGCTAAAATTCTACAAATTAACTTGCCTAAAAAAAAGTTTGTTAGCTGCTTCAGGAGACTACAATCTATTCGAGGAATTCCATATAGTAGATTAGAAACCTCTTGATCTGATACTTTTTCCAAGTAATACGAACTTCAATATGCAACCATTCTCATGTGATTTAAACAAGGAAAGTTTGAACTAGATTATATATATATGAACAATTTTTTTTTTTTTTTTTTTGTGGGTAGAACGAAGTATAGCTTGATATCCAAAAACTGCTCAGCAACAGTCGGACAAGTGGGTAATGTTTCAGCAACAGTCGGACAAGTGGGTAATGTTGGGGTGAACCAGAAAAGTTTGGGTAGAGCCGGATCTAAATGTTGGCTAGGTAAGCGTCCTGTAGTAAGAGGAGTAGTTATGAACCCTGTAGACCATCCCCATGGGGGTGGTGAAGGGAGGGCCCCAATTGGTAGAAAAAAACCCGCAACCCCTTGGGGTTATCCTGCACTTGGAAGAAGAAGTAGAAAAAGGAATAAATATAGTGATAATTTGATTCTTCGTCGCCGTAGTAAATAGAATTTGTTTCTTCGTCTTTACAAAAAAAAAAGAAATAGGAGTTTTACTGAACTCAGCCATTTTGGAGCCATATAACCAAGAGTCCCTCTCATAGTTGTCACAACTTGGCTCTGGTCATGATCAACTAGTTTAGACAATCCAAAATCAGAGACTTTTGCACTAAAGTTCTCATCCAAGAGGATGTTATGGGGTTTTATGTCCATGTGAACGATCTTCTGCCTACATTCCTCATGTAAATAAGTTATTCCCCTTGCTACGACAAGAGTGATCTTCTTTTTATGTTGCCAATCAAGTGACATCTCAAGATTTTTGTGAAATATCCATTTATCTAAAGACCCATTAGACATGTATTCATAAACAAGAAGCCTATGAAATTTTTCAGCACAAAATCCAAGTAGTCTTACCAAGTTGAGATGGTGAGTGCGGCCAATTGTCTCAACCTCAGCTAAAAATGATTTTTTGATTTGACTCAAACCATCAAGACGCTTTACTGCAACCTTAGTGCCGTCAATTAGAGTCCCTTCAAAGACTGTGCTAAATCCTCCCCCACCAAGCTCCTTAATGAAATTTCTTGTCATGGCCTGCACATCATGATAAGAATATCTTGTAGGCATTCCTAGTACATGATCCAAACAATACTCCTCAACTTCATTAGCATTCGTCTTCTTCCAAAAAATAAAAGCAAAGATGCCAATTAAAAGAAACAGAACAAGCAAAGATCCGAGGCTAGATCCCAATATAATTTCAAGTTGGAGTTGTCGTGGAGGAATGTTCTGCAACTTGATGTATACTTTGACATTAATGTAAGTCTTTGTTTCTTCATCCGTGGACTTCAATGAAAAAATTTGGGATAGCAAATAGCAATTCCTAACATTGAAGCTCGAATCGCAAATAGCAGCTTTGCATGAACAATTTTTTAAGCATGCCTGTGTACAAGTCTTTAAAGTTATATCTTGGTAGTCTGGATTTATATATGGGGGGTGCTTTGAAAAGGGAAAGTATGTGATGTTCTGGAGCTCTAAAAGAACGTGATTTTTGGAAGCTTCACAAGACAAGGGAGTAAACAGGGAGCATCCAAGATTCGGCAGCATTTCATTAATTTGCCGAAAATAGTTTGTTCCATTAATGGGTGGAGGACAAATACACTGGCTGTTTGAACAAATACTATAATTGCCACAAAACGTAGGGTAACCACAATCACCATCATTAATATATTGTGTAAGGACATCATTTTGTGTCCAATCCTCATAATAAACTCTCAAGTGTCCGTCAGGATCAAATCTTATGTATTATGCTGATGATGTTGAAACCATTTCTAATCCGCTAAATAGCTTAAATGATTGATTCATTTGATTGAAGAAAGCTAAGCTTCGATTAAGAAATTGAACATAACTGATGTTGTCAATACCTGGATTATAAAAAAAGTAGCCTTGTGGAGGATTAGAATTGATATAAGAAAACAACCCTTGACTAGTGAGGGAGAGTGAAAACACTCCTTTACTAGTGAGTTGCTGCCCTGCCACCCACTTTTGCCCAAGAACCAGCGTGTTAGTTGGGTGATCAAGAGACTGCCAAATTGTTGCATTCTTTTCATCCAATAGCATGAGGTTGCATTTGTTAGTTAAAGAGTAGCCCAGCCACAGATTTGTTGCCGATATTTGTGGACCAAGCTATAGTTCCATCAGCATCTTGTAATACTAAACCTCTTTTTGAAGTGATCTTCAAAGTTGCATTATTTCTGACCGGATTGTTTGGGTTGTCAGACCATGATATTTCTGCACCATCTAATGCCACAGAGGTGCTTTCAAAATTAGAATGAAAAGTGAAAATGGCAAAGAGAGAGCTGTTGCACGTTTGATTACAGAAGAAGCCACAACCACAAACAGATCCATAATCTGGATCGGAGAAGGATCCACTGCAAGTATGATTCCAGCATTGGGTTTGTAAAAATCGGCAGTAGGCTCTCTGTCAGTCCATAAAGTAGGAGAGTTTTCAAAATTGCCAGTAGGCTCTCTGTTGGTCCATGAAATAGGAGAGTTTACAGGCAGATAACCACAAGCTGGCAGGGCAGTCGCTAAGATGGGAAAAGGAGTTAGGAAAAAAGCAAGGTAAAAAAAAGACCATAGTAAGCCCAGCTTACACCCATTATCTGTAACTTGTATATGGTGGCAGAAGAAAGAAAGGCAAAATGGACATTGGACAAGGAAGGAGTGATGGAATGACTGGCCTATAGCTAAACAATTCTTTTGGGCATAAAAATAAAAATGTTAATGATCCTGTTTGACTGCTTAACTTGACTGCAACGACAATCAATATCATTTTTCCACCGTTATCCGTTCACCCCACGTTCCAGCAATCAAAATATGCTGTGTCTACTAATTCCTAATTTTATGCTATTTTATTTGACTTACCCAAAAAATAAATAAAAAAGAAAAAACCTCAGGACACATGAGTGACCAAGGCAAAGTCAACAGTGACGGCGGTGGACTTGGACTCGGTGGTGGAATAGCCAAAGGAGAGATGGTTAAGTTATGGTTTTTCGCTTAATATTTTGTGAGATTTTATTATAATTAGTTTAGCATTAAGTTGGTGAAAATCTGATCAAGACAGTTGAAGGTTACATGAGAAGCACATGTCGGAAGCTGAAGAGTCAGTAAATTTTGCGACTTGGCCAACTTGTGAGATGACCCACGAAATGCATTAATAGCTGAGATTTTAAGTGTGACTCTTATACCCTTCACACATACTATATATGCCCTCATTACTCACAAAACTATAAGGAAGCTACTGAGAATAAAACCCTAGAGAGGTTTCTACAACACCCACCATTTTAGAGAAAACTACTTATCCTTAAGTGATAATTCCTTTGTAATCTCTTCTCCTCTCGTCTCCTATTATTATATCTTGAGAGGAGATGTATACTCAAGCATAACTCACACATATTCAGAGTGTAAAGAGTGATTTGGAGCTTAGGAAGTATTGGAGATTTGCCAAAATAAGCAGGTGAGACTTAAGGGATACAATTAGGCAATATTGCGAGATCTGGGAAGCTAGTAAAGACAAGACTTTGAGAAGTCCATTGTAAAATAGAAGCATTGTAAAATAGATTTTAATTTCAAAATATGAATTAATTTCTACATTAATTAAAACTGTTCATTGTTTTCTCATAAAAATTGTTCATTGTTTTCTGCAAAATTTATTTTTATGATTTTGTATAAAATTGTTTTCTCTTTAGCATTATTTAAAAAATTATTCACTCTCTTTTTTGCGTAAATTATTTTATGTTCACTATTTAAAAAATTGTTAACTGTTTTTTCATAAAACACCCACTAAAATCGTGTTTTATAAATTTAAACGCCAAATCAGAATGTTTTTTTGTGCTTAAATTTCACAATAATCGAATTAGTTTTTCTGCATTGATGAAATCTATTTTTACATTAATAAAATTTGCTCTCTGCACATCACGTTTACTGTATATTCGAATCTACTTACTACATTCATAAAATCGGTTTTCTGTATTAATTAAAACTGTTCATTGTTTTCTCATAAAATTAGTTACTGTTTTCTACAAAATCTATTTCTATGATTTTGCATAAAATTATTTTCTCTTTAGTATTATTTAAAAAATTGTTCACTCTCTTTTTTGCGTAAATTATTTTATGTTCACTATTTAAAAATTTGTTAACTTTTTTTCCATGAAACACCTACTAAAATCGTGTTTTATAAATTTAAACGTCAAATCAGAATGCTTTTTCGTGCTTAAATTTCACAATAATCGAATTTGTTTTTCTGTATTGATAAAATCTATTTCTACATTAATAAAATTTGTTCTCTGCACATCACGTTTACTGTATATTCAAATTTGCTTACTGTATTCATAAAATCTGTTTTCTGTATTAATTAAAACTGTTCATTGTTTTCTCATAAAAATTATTCACCGTTTTCTGCAAAATCTATTTCTATGATTTTGCATAAAATTATTTTCTCTTTAGCATTATTTAAAAAATTGTTCACTCTCTTTTTTGCGTAAATTATTTTATGTTCACTATTTAAAAAATTGTTAATTGTTTTTTTCATAAAACACCTACTAAAATCGTGTTTTATAAATTTAAACGCCAAATCAGAATGCTTTTTCGTGCTTAAATTTCACAATAATTGAATTTGTTTTTCTGCATTGATGAAATCTATTTTTACATTAATAAAATTTGCTCTCTGCACATCACGTTTACTGTATATTCGAATCTACTTACTGCATTCATAAAATATGTTTTCTGTATTAATTAAAACTGTTCATTGTTTTCTCATAAAATTGTTTACTGTTTTCTGCAAAATCTATTTCTATGATTTTGCATAAAATTATTTTCTCTTTAGTATTATTTAAAAAATTGTTCACTCTCTTTTTTGCGTAAATTATTTTATGTTCACTATTTAAAAATTTGTTAACTATATGTTCACTCTTTTTTTTAAATAGTGAACATAAATTTATACAGTAAAAGTGATGTACAGAGAACAAATTTTATTAATGTAGAAATAGATTTTATCAATGCAGAAAAACAAATTCGATTATTGTGAAATTTAAGCACGAAAAAGCATTCTGATTTGGCGTTTAAATTTATAAAACACGATTTTAGTAGGTGTTTTATGAAAAAACAGTAAACAATTTTTTAAATAATAAACATAAAATAATTTACACAAAAAAGAGAGTGAACAATTTTTTAAATAATGCTAAAGAGAAAATAATTTTATGCAAAATCATAGAAATAGATTTTACAGAAAACAGTGAACAATTTTTATGAGAAAATAATGAACAGTTTTAATTAATGTAGAAATTAATTCATATTTGAAATTAAAATCTATTTTACAATGCTTTTATTTAAATAAATAAAAACATAAAATATGTTTAAGTGTAAGTTTATGTTTATGTTTATTTGCCGATTATTAAAAAAAAATATATTATAAGGAGCTCGAGTTTACTAAACTCGAGTTCCTTACAAGGTACTCGAGCTCATCAAGCTCGAGAACCTTAGAAATAAAAATAAACATAATTTTTTTTATAATGTTTCTAAGGTACTCATGCTTGGTATATTCGAGTACTGTGTTGCATGGAACTCGAGTTTACCAAGCTCGAGTACCATATTATTTTTTTAAATCGCACAAATTTCAGGTCAGCAATGCCACGGTGGCTGAACTTCTTGGTACTCGAGTTTCTTAAGCTCGAGTACCATTTAGAACTCGAGTTTAAGAAATTCGAGTACCAGAAAAGTGGTATTTCCCTATTTATTTTCGAAACAGTGTTTTTTTTGCTACTAATTTCTGCAACTTGTGGTATTTGGCCATTTTGGCCACCATTTAGGAGAGAAACTTTGACCAAAGTGAACTGAAATGAATTAAAGGGTCCGTTTGGATAGAGCTTATTTTTGCTGAACTGAAAACTGAAACTGAAAACACTGTAGCAAAATAATTTTTTAATGTGTAAATAGTACCGTGGGACCCATTTTTAATAAAAAATTGCTAAAAAAGTATGTAAACAGTACGCGCACAGTGCTGCACAGTGCGCGCACAGTGCCGCACAGTGCGCGCACAGTAACTCCTGCCCTCCTTGTCCCCCGCGGCAGAACCGAAAAAAAAAAAAAAAAAGGCCAAATGTGAAACGTAAACGGCTGAAAAAGCTGTATCCAAACTCTCATAAATTGCACCAAAGTGGACCAAATAGACTGAACGGACTGAAATGCACCGAAGTAGACTAGAGTAGACTTTTTTTTTTCTTCTTCTTTTGAGAAACAATCGGAGTAGATTAAATATAGGCAAAAATGCAAAACTAACCCTCTAACTTTTATATTTTTTCATTTCAGTCCTCTAACTTTCAGTTTTGTCAATTCAGTCCTCTAACTTTCAATTTTTGTCAATGTAGGACTCCGTTACATTGATGCTGTTAGAACCGTTATTTTTTTTTTTAATTCAAAATTAAAAAAAAATCTGTGAAAAAAAAAAACCAAGCCGCTTAATCAATCTCTGTCCCTCTACCTTTTTTTTTTCTTCACTCTTCACCCTGTTGCTCTCTCCCCAGACCGAAGATGGTCATCTCGCCTCTCTCTCCTATCTCGGTTGTCTCACTCAGTGGCGAAGCTTGAAGCCAATGGCAAAGCTTGAAGATGACGGCGGCGATGGCAGAGCCTGAAGGTGACATCGGTGATGTTAGATTTTGAAGGTGACGATGGCAATGGTAGATCTTGAAGGCAACGGAGGCGATGGCAAGGTTTGAAGGTGACGTTTTGCTCGCTGGGTTTGTTGCCGTGAGTCGTGGCTTTTACTTGATTGCCGTGGGTTGTGGCTTTTGATCCCCAGAGTTTGCCGCCATGGGTTGAACCGGTGTTTGAGGCTTGGGTTTGAATGGGTTGTGGGTTTGAATGGGTTGGTTTCAAAGTTTCAGTGGTGTGTGGTCTTGTTCGGCGGTGGGTATGAATTTCGATGGTTGTGGGTTGCTGTTGGTGGTTGTAGGTGATGGGTATTTGACTATGATTTGTTCTATGGGTTGGGGTCTGGCTGAGTTTGATTCAGTCAAGGCAGAGCAAAACTTGACTGAATCAAAAACAAAAACAGAAAAATGCCATGTTTCTGCATATGGATTTGGCTGAGTTTGATTCGTTCCCCTTAATGTTTTTTTTTTTTTTTTTTTTTCTCCAGGTTTTTCTTATTTCCTTTTAATTTCGAATTAAAAAAAAAAAAAAAAAAAAAAAAAAGCAAAATCGTCCTAACGGCATCTACTAACAGAAATGTAACAGAGACTTACATTGACAAAAATTGAAAGTTAAAGGACTGAATTGACAAAATTAAAAGTTAGAGGACTGAAATGAAAAAATGTAAAAATTAGAGAGTTAATTTTACATTTTTGCCTTAAATATATTACATTAGCACATTTCAAACCTCTTGCCTTTCACGGAGACAAGGCAGCCTATAAACAAAAGTGAAGAGATGGAACATAAGTTTGTACTTTCTACGTGGATTACATTTTTTGTTACTTCTAAGACCTGACGTTAACCCAACAGAAGCCCCCCACAGCATAGCCCTCCCTTGCTTCTTCCACAAATTCCATAAACTTCCATTTGTGAGCCTAGCTTATCCCTTCCCTTCTTGTTCTTGGTTTTCATAAGAAATCAAATGGATGGTTTTACCTCTCGGACAACGTTTTTGAGCTGGAACTAAATGTAGAGGAATTGCCTAAACCTCTAATGTTCCATTGGAGGCTCATTTCGGGCAGCCCTCTAAAAGCCCCATAATGTCAGTTTGCGCCAGAAACACCCATTGGGCTTTTATTCTTCTTTTGCAATGCTTTTGTGTACTACTATGCTCGGCATTTTCTCGCCTTGCGTTGAGTCAAAGTCAAACTGTTAAATGGGTCTATGGTAACTAGAGGTGAGTATGGGCAAGTATCGGGTGGGTTATTTTCATAGAGTGGGCTTTCTTATTGGGCTCAGCATGGCAAAATTATACAACCATGTATCTGGTCCAGTACTTCTAAAGGGATCGTATGCAGTCCCTGGTCCATGGGCTTGATAGAATCAGCAAAGCTAGTAGGTCCATGGGCCTGATTGAATCACATTTTAAAGAAACCCGTTTTTTATGGGGGTGTAAATTTTCTGTTGCTTTAAGGTAGGATTTGAAACTTTTAGATAAATCAATGAAATATGTACATATTAGAGCAATCACACCAGATGAGAGTAACGTCTTCTAAAATAAAAGTAAGTACAATTTTTACACATTTTATGCAAAAAAAACACCCACATTAGTGGCTTTAAAAAAATGCATAAATGTGAAAACTCATAAACGATTTACAGTGCCCGTGTAAGTTTACACAGGCACTGTAGCATGTGTATTTAGTTTTTTAATGGTTTTCTCTCTCTCTCTCTCTCTCTCTCTCTCTCTCTCTCTCTCTCTCTCTCTGTGTACTGACTCTCACCCTTCCTCTCTTTCTCATTTCACTCAGGCGCAGCTCTCCCTTTCTCTCATTTCAACAATCTGGCCTGCTCTAGCTTCCACCGATCGCCGAGGAGCAAGTCGAGTCCGTCGCCTACGAGTCCGTCTCCCTTTTTCTGGGTTTGTTTCTTTTTTTTTTTTTTTACTGGTTTTCTTTGGGATTCTGGTGTGATGGAGGCCAGAGGCGTCAATCTTGAGAGAGACGGTGGCTGACGAAGGGTGGCTCTGCGGGTTGTGTTGGGTCTGTGAGAGGATTATCCTTGTTGATCACTGTCTATTTTCTGGGTTTGTTTCTTTTTTTCCACTGACGGTGTTTTTTTTTTTTTTTTTTTTTCCTGGGTTTGTTTCTTTTTTTTTTTTTTTTTTTACTGGTTTTCTTTGGGATTCCGGTGTGATTGGAGGCCGGAGGCGTTGATCTTGAGAGAGACGGTGGCTGACGAAGGGTGGCTCTGCCGGTTGTGTTGGGTCTGTGAGAGGATTTTTTTGGTTTTTTTGATTTTTTTGATTTTTTTGGTTTTTTTTTTCTGGGTTTGTTTCTTCTTTTTTTTTTTACTGGTTTTCTTTGGGATTCCGGTGTGATGGAGGCCGGAGGCGTCGATCTTGAGAGAGACAGTGGCTGACGACGATGGCTGCGCGGGTTGTGGTGGGTCTGTGAGAGAGAGAAAGTGTGAAAGAAATGAATATTTTATTGATTAATTATGTAAAATAGATAAACTGATGTGGGGTATTGTAAAAGTGAATGTGTAAAATATAAAAAGTAGGTTTTTTGGTGTAAAATAGATGGAAGTTTTAAATGAGCTGACGTGAATGATCTTACGTGGTATTGAAACTAAATGGGGTACAGTATTTATATGAGCTACTTACATTTGAGACTCTTTTAATATTTTGTTGTTCTAGAATGTTTGAGACTCATTTATTTTTATTCTTTCTGATTGGTTTGAAATTAAGGTTAATTTAGATTAGTTTTTGCGCTTAACAAAAAAAATATATTATTAAATTTACAAATGCACCTATTGGGTCTTACATTGGCAACTTCACACCCTCTAACTCATCCTTTAGGGGGAAGGAGGTGCCAGAGATAGTGAAACCTATTGCAGTCTTGGAATCAATTGTAGGACTCCACTGACAGTTTGTCTTGTTTGAGCTCTACTATTATTAATGTTTGCTTAGAATACAATAAGTCAATTTGAAAATCAATCGTTTTCTTCTTCAAGTTGACTTCACGAATTTAATGATTTCTTTTAGTTCTTAGTTGAACCTCTGGCTTGAAATACTAATCAGTAATGGTTTATACTGAGATGCTGCATCTCCATTGTTGGAAATTTTCTTTAATTTCTAAAATCTGTACGAAGCAAAAAAGTAGAGAAGAACATGCAAAGAACAATCACACAACATAAATGTTTTCATAATTTGGCAATATGTCTACATCGAAGTTGCAATGATTTTCATTATGCTAGAAAGAATAGTGCTGAGGCAACTTACAGTAAATAAAACCCTAATTTTAAAGCAACAATATATATAGCCCCAAAAATTGGTGCAAAATAGGCCAAAATAAATCAAAAACCCTAATTCTGAATCTCCGGCTCGGGACTATCGGCCTAGCCACTATTCTATGGCCTAAGTCTCACAAATGATACTATTTAAAACCATAATGCTTCCACATCGGGTCGGGCTCAAATAAGATCAAACACAAAACCATGCTCCAGATAGCACATAGCCCAAACATCAATCATGCCAGAAAAACGGTGGGCTTCTATATTACTAGCTACAGGTTGTCTTTGAAGGGGCCAATGTTTATTTATTATGATTTAAACCATTATCTTTAAAGTATTCGCTACTCACAAATTAAGCGAAACAGAGTTGGATTCTGATTGAATTTGCAAATCTATATATATTTATAACATTGCTGCTGTTTAACAGTCTTATATTTCCCAACAAGAAATCTGTGCTAAACCTCCACTGGACTAGACTTGATTTTTTGTTTCCCTCTGTTGTGGGGAAATACATAATATTTTAGATTTAACGAATTTGCTTTGCTACTCACAAAATTGGGCCAAACTGAAAAGGATCCTGATTGAATAATCGAATTTTATTACATATTCATGCCATTGCTTTTGTTTGTTATTCTTCTATTTCCCAATAATTAAAAACATGTGCTAAAGCTCCACTGGACTAGGCTTGAAATTTTTTGTTTCCTTATGTTTTTGACAGATACACGCTATTCTAGATGAGATGATTTTGGAGGCATAGAAACAAGTTCTGCAGAACTTATGATGGTTGTTGAACAGATATCAAAGTGCTCTCCCTCCCTCTCCACACGCACTTTTTTTTTTTTTTTTTTGCACGTCTGCTTCTGAAAATGCATAATTATTACTGATGGAAGGTCTGTTTACACTTTACACATTGCAAGTCAGAAAGTGCCTCCAATACCATCACCCTTGTCTCGAAAACTGCTTGTGGTGGTTGGAGTCAATGGCATGTGGCTTTTATGTGACCATTGCTTTTTGGATCTTGTTTGTTTGGCTTGTAATTGTTCGAATGTTTTGGTAGTTGCTATTGGAGAAGATAAAAACCCACGAGATAATAACAGAAAAATAAGCACTAATTTCTTCTTGCTGCTTCTACTATTTTTGTTATAAATTTGTTGATATTAGATTACACATGATTGAGAATCATTTTAGATAAAATGCACCAACACATTTTGAACTTTCACTTAGTTGCGCTGACATTCTCTGCTGTGCAACTTGAGCCTGTTTTTTTTTCTTACAACAAACCGTAGGGGGGGGATTTGAATCTAGGTTCTCCCATTGGAGGAAACTTGGGGGTACCACTGAAGCAAAAGGCTTTCAGCCCCTATAACTTGGGCTGATAGGTACCGCATTATAAAAAATATATTATAATATGATCATATCATCAAAGAAGTTGCCATTTTATTATGTTGCTCAAGGTAAAATCGAATTCTGACTATTCACAGCAATGTTGTGTTTCAAACCTCCTAAAGATAGCCTTTGGATGTGGATTTGGAGATTGTGGAGCTTGTGGATAGGCAAGATAGGTGGAAGAGCATCCATAATGGGAAAGAGTTGCTGTTATGACAGAAATTTGAGGGATTGGTGGTCGTATGGCAGAAATTTGACAGTGATGGAAACTAATTTGGTTCTTAGTTGCAGTTCCTAGACATGCCTTTATCAATTGGTTTGCTATTGCGAATAGATTGGCTAGCTGAGATATATTACTCCAATGGGGCTACAAAGGTGACTCTCTGCGTTTATTGCAGGCTCCTTATGTGTGAATCTTCCAAAAGAATCTGGAAAGAAGTCATGAAGAGGTGCTTATTAGGAAGCCTGAGTTTGAGATGGTCCAGACTTGTTGAATGGGTTTGCATGATCTGAAGGGGAAAAGTCTGGAGTTGTGCAAACTTGTATGGGGTTTGTTGTATATCATGTTTTGAGTCTAAGTAATGCTACGATATTTGAGGCCAACTCAAGAATGAGGAAAGTGAAATACAAGCCATAGAGGTCAAGTCTCAATTGGTAACCAAAGTGCCATGTTGTTATTCGAAGATGCCTCTATTTGTACTCGGCAAGAAAACTGAAATATTTATTCATTAAGGAAGCGGGTTTTTCTTTTTTTACTTGGCAAGTAAACTGAAATCTTGACTGCGGAAGTTTTCACTGTGGCATGCCAATTTGTACTTACCACACATAAAATATGTACTCTCACTTTTGCTGATTGGTGTAGCTTTGAGTGTTATCTCATGAAGCTGGTGCAACACAGGAGCTGTGATCCAAGCTGATGCAAGAATAGGAGCAGTGATGCTAGCTGCTGCAATTTAACAGGAGCATAGCTAATGCATAATCTGTTAGTGTAGGTCTGTTAGAGCAAGGTTGTTAGTGGCAGTCACTGTTAAGTTTTGTTAAGCTCTTTTAAGTAGTAGTTACTAAATCAGGTTGTCATAGGTTAGTTAATAGATCTGTAACCTGATGGGCTAATGAGATATACGCCTATACCATTCGTAACCAGCCATAAGATCTTGTACTCAAGCCAGAAATGGACATTGATGAATAATAATATAGTTTCTCTCTATTCTCAACTTCGCTAATTATCCTCTTACCTCTAAACTTCGGAGGGCGACTCCTCAAATAAGTCAATTCCTACTCTAATCCCATTTCCTCATCAATACCCTTTCACCTAAACACTATCAGCACTATTCCATTGAGAAGGTTCATTCCATGTTAGGTGTACCTCTTGGTGCTTGGATGTATTTGTGCAGCTTCAGCTGCGTGTCTAGAGTCTTGACTGGCCATTCATCTAAAAATAAATAAAATTTGAGAGACTCCAAGAGCACTGGCAGTGATTATTTATTTTTCAAATTATAATGATTTTTGATGGTGTAGTCGCACTACCAATTAGTAAAATCTTACTATCCCCTATCTCAAAAATGCTATTAGATCTCAAAAAGGCTCTGCTCTGTGCAGAGTTGATGAGCCTCAAGCACACATTAGCGTAGAGGCGCTAATGTGCATCAAGAGACCTCTCCCTCTCTCTCTCTCTCTCTCTGTATCTCTCTCCAGAGAGAGAGAGAATAAAAATTTCCCGCTTAATAGGTTGTAACTGACATGCTTCGAGAAAGTTATTTTCGCTGCCTACTGCTTTTGGCGATCAAAATCCACATAATCTTATTATGTATCTTAATAGTTCAAGTTGTGTGGCCTAACATTTTTAAATTTTAAAAGTGGAGTTTCAGGTTTGGGTGAAGATGAGATTCAAACATAGGATCACTTACTTATGACATATTAACTTTTACTACTTGTCTCAAAAATTTAAATTAATGAAAAATAATTAATTTATCCATTTAACCATTATTCTAATCATAGGAACTTCAATATACAAACTTGATCACATATTTCCAACCATTCTCATGTGATTTAAACAAGAAGAGTTTACTAGATAGCCGAAAAAAAAAACAATATACAATACGACTCTTAACTTCTCTGCAAACTTACCATATTGCGTAATAAATACCCACAATGTTAGATATATGTTACTAACGGAGAAACCAAGCTATTGCCAATAATCATCGACACGAATGACTTAGGTTGAAGTTACCATCAGAATTTGCACTAATAATATTAGTTATTAGGTGAAAGAATTTATTAGAAGTACCGAAGTTACCTCATTTGTCAAACAATGAAACACTGAAAAGTCACTGCGGTCCTGATAGAATTGATGGCAATACTAGGGTTGTAGCAATAACATGCACTTCCTGGTTATCAACTCTAGCTCTTGTTTGGTAAAGGTGGATTCAAGAAAAAAATAATCTAAAAAGATTCAACATCCACAACACCTTCCAAGACCTTAACCACCATAGACATGGAAGGCCTCTTTGTAAAATCAAATTGCAAACACCAATTGGCAACCATCATCATATTTACAACGTCATCACCATGTAATTGCATATCTCCACTGTTCTTATCAACTAGATCCAACAGTCGTTCCTCCTTAATCTTTTTCCTAAAAAGATCAAATAGAAGCATTTCTTCTTCTGATTGAGAGCAATCTAAATTTCTCCTTCCACATAATAACTCCAAAAGCACTACTCCAAAACTATATACATCTACTTTTTCTGTAATTATCGAACTCAGCCATTCAGGAGCCATATAGCCAGGAGTTCCTCTCATGGTTGTTACAACTTGGCTCTGATCTCGATCAACTAGTTTAGACATCCCAAAATCAGAGACTTTTGCATTAAAATTCTCATCTAAAAGGATATTATGGGGTTTTATGTCCAAGTGAACTATCTTCTGTCTGCACTCCTCATGTAAATAAGTTAGTCCCCTTGCTGTATCAAGGATAATCTTCTTTCTACGTTGCCAATCAAGTAACATCCCAGGATTTTTGTGAAATACCCATTTGTCTAAAGATCCATTAGACATGTAATCATAAACAAGAAGCCTATGAGATTTTTCAGCACAAAATCCAATTAGTCTTACCAAGTTGAAATGATGAATGCTGCCAATTGTCTCAACCTCAGCTAAAAATGATTTCTTGATTTGACCAAAACCATCAAGACGCTTCACTGCAACTTTTGTATCGTCAATTAGAGTCCCTTCAAAAACTGTACCAAATCCTCCCTCGCCGAGCTCCTTACTAAAATTTTCTGTTATTGCTTGCAAATCATCATAAGAATACCTTGTGGGCATTCCTGGTACATGATCCAAATAATACTCCTCTACTTCATCAGCAGTTTCCTTCTTCCAAACTTTAAAAACAAAGAATCCAATTGAAAGAAACAGAACAAATGCTAGGTTGGATCCCAATATAAATCCAAGCCAATGTTTTTGTTGCTGAGGAGGAAGAGGAACTTTTTGCACCTTGATATATACTTTAAAGTAAGTTTCTTCTCTTAAGTCTCTTTCATCAGCGTACATCAAGGAAAAAATTTGGGATCGTAAATAGCAGCTCCCAACACGGTTGCTCAAATTATAAATAGCAGCTTTGCACGAACAGACTTTTAAGCAAGACTGTTTGCAACTCTCTAAACTTATGTTTTGGTAGTCTGGATGTATATCTGGGAGGCCTTTTTGAAAGGGAAAGTATGTGATGTTCTGGAGCTCTATAAGAATGTGACTTTTGTTCGCTTCACAAGACAAGGGAGTAACGAGAGAACATCCAAGGTTTGGTAGCCTGTCATTGATGGGATGAAAATAGTTTGTTCCATTTATGGGTTGCGGACAACTACACTGCTCATCTGTACAAATACCATAATTGCCACAAACCCCAGGATAACCACAGTAACCAATATCCAGTTTGAGAAAATCATCGACTTCATACCAGTTTGCATCATACACTTTCAAGTGCCCGTCAGGCCGAAGTTTCATGTACTTAGCAGTAATGGTTAGGCCAACAGCTATGCCAGGTGATGGATAATCAGATTCGAAGATAGCGAAGCTTTTATTCAGAAATTGAGAGTAATTGTATTTCATATTACTAAAAGGATAATGATAATAGATATCAGGGGGATTAGAATTGATATAGAAAAACAAACCTTCACTAGTGATTGAGAACGAAAACATTCCTCCTTCACTAGTGAGTTGCTGACCTCCTAGCAACTTTTGGCCAAGAACCAGCGTGTCAGTTGGGTGATCAAAAGATTGCCAAATTGTTGCATTCTTGTCATCCAACAGCATGAGGTTGCAGGTGTCGTCGGTTAAGTTTAGGCCAACCACAGATTTGTTGCTGATGTTTGTTGACCACGCTCTACTTCCATTACCATCTTCTAGCACCAAACCTCCTTCCGAAGTGAGCTGTAAGGTCGCATCAAGGCTAACCGGATTCTTTGGGTTAGCAGACCATACTACTTCGGGATATTCCGATCCCTTAAAATTGCCCTCTTCGTAATACAGAATAAAATTAGCGAAAAGAGATCTGTTGTTTGTTCGATTGTAGAAGAAGCCACAACCACAAACATCTTGACCATAGTATAGATCGGGTGGTGCACGGGAAAGTATGATTTTCACAAATGATCCATCATCGAATTTCACAGAATCGGGAGCAGAAAAACTGTTGGTCCACGCAGTAGAAGAGTTTACGGCCAGAAAACCACGAGGCACCGCAGTCACTGAAATGGGAAGAAGGTTTTGAAACGAAACAAGGTAGAGAAGAATAGCAAGGCAAGCCCAGCTTAAAGCCATTGTTTGTAACACACGGTGCAGGTAGAAGCAAAAGAAACAGAAAATGGACAACAAAGGGCGGATGGAATTGCAAGCATAACCAAAGAATCTCTTACGGCAGAAATTTTTTTTTTAAAAAATTGTAAATGTAATGCATGAGAAATTCTAGTTGACTTTTTCAGCTACAAAATCAACGTTTTTTGTCCACAAACAGCCGGAGCTATATCCGCACAAAAAAGAGGTGCTCTTTTACGCGCGCGCACGGCCACAGCATTTTTGTGATTAATAATTTTGAATTTCTATCTGTATGAAATGGCGTCAGATCTCACTATTACATTTTTTTTTTCTCTACTTTCACTTTTTGAATTTTATATTTGATATATTTTTATTTGAAAATTTGTCAATAGAGGACCGGAAGAATAGGAAATTTATGTCCCTGACGAGTATTATTCTTATCAGTCGAGAAAATATCATTATTTATTTATTTATTTTCTGCTCATGTCCGAAAGACAGATTATAAGAAGCTTTATCCTATGATTTTTCAATTTGCAAATAGATAAATACTTCTGCTCTTTTCTTCTTCTTTTTTTATGATTATTATTCTTCTAATTTGTAAGCACAAAAAAAGGTCTTGAATCCAAGGTCTCACTCTCAATCTAAAACTCATCATTTTGTAACAACTCCATCTATTTTAAAGTGTACCCCAATTAAAAGGTCAAAAAATACAGAGGGCAACTGAAACGTCCCAGCTTAAAAAAAAAAAAATTCTCTCTCTCCCCCTCTCTCTCACATCAAAAAGTTAAAAACAATAGCATGCCAGTGCCACAGACTGTCTTCCTAGAAAAAAGGAAAATGAGCTTTGGAAAAGAGGGTCCAGCCCTCTACTCGTGACAATATAACTTTCTGGCCCAGAGTATTTGGGCCGGGTGACCCGCCCAAAAGTTTTTTTTTGCTAAGAGCACAACAGTGTTTCGACCAAACAAATGGTCTCTCTTTGATCATTTGATCTGTGGCTCACTATTGCAAGACTGCATAGTATTTTTCCGGGTGAAAATTTACAGTCTTGGAAACATTCAGTAGTGGTAAGTTGCATAATTTAATGGTTTCTTTCTTTTTGAATTTGATTGAATCGCCTCTGTCACATTTGATGCAAATCTCAGTTACAAAGTTGTAATTTTTGCTTGTTCTAAGGGGATATTTGCAGAATAACGTAGGTGAGAGAAAGAAAATAATAAGTTGACTAGCGTTAGAAAGAATTATACAAACTAGCATCTCGAGTTTGAAAGGCTCGATTTCAATCTAAATATCGAGTTTCAAACACTCGAATTTTGCTGGTTGATCTGGCTACATTTTTGCCAGATAGATCTCGAGTCTTATAGACTCGAGTTCTAAAAAGCAAAATCTCTCAATTTTGTTACCTGAAGCTCAAGAGGAACGACGAAGAACAGAGATGAGAGAACAGAGGAAACAGAGAAGAGAGAAAGAACTGAAGAGGAGAACAGAGGAAGAACGCAGGTGTTAGAGCCCCGATCTGGTCGATTGAAACTCCGATCTGGTCGATTGAACAAAGAACGCTGGTTGATTGAACGCTGGAGCTTTGATCTGAACAGGAAGGATCTACAGTGTCGAAGAGTGAAGAAGAACATCGCTGGGTCAAAAGAAGTTGAAAAAGGAAAATCAGGTGGTGAAACTCGAGTCTTAAAAACTCGAGTTCCACTTGGTTCCACGTGGATTTTTCTTCCACATCAGCTACCACCCCTTACAAATCGAGACTTAAAAACTCGAGTTTAATCTTGAAACTCAAGTTTTAGACACTCGAGATGCTAGTTTTTAACATTATTTTAAAACGTGATAACTAACTAAATTTTTTAATATTTAATGTTATTTCAAAAAAAAATTCCTTGTTCTAATGGTAATAGCGAGTGTGCTCTTGTGAATCATTGATGGGTTTTTCAAAAATGTTTACTGCTTTCACTAACATATTAGTTTCCGTGAATTATTCATGGGTTTACTTTTTGGCTCATATGTATATAAGAAGGAGAAAAAGTGTGAAGAATTCATTACTTTATGTGGGTGTCAGAAAAGGTTGGTTTGTGTTTCATATTTGGTTTGATGTGCCTGCTCTTGGAAATATGGTTGTGGAGAACAAAGAGTTTTGATTCATAATGTGAGTTTTTTAAACATTGAGGTTATAGATTGTTAGAACGTTTTGTTATCTCCAATTTGAAAAGTTAATATTGAGTGTTGTGGTTTAGTGTGATCTAAAAGTAATGCATGTTCCTGTTAAAATACCGAATCTCCTAAAACTTAAGCTATTAGGAAATTATAAATTTAATCACTTAACCATAAGTCTAACACTCCTCCCTCACTTATGGGCCTAAACTTTTCCTGTATATGTGGGGGCCCAATAAGCGAGAATTTAACTTTTTAAATGAGAGGTAGAGTAAAACCAGAGATCAAACTCAAGATCTCTTACTCTGATACTATGTTAAATTATCGATTCTTCCAAAAACTTAAGCTATTAAGAAATGGTGAATTTAATCACTTAACCATAAGTCTAACAGTTTCTTAGTAGTGGCAACATTGTTTGCTCCAATATGCATTGGTTTCTGATTTGGATTTTCAAATTATTTATGAAGTGTTGCTTTGCAAATGATTGTTGTTGGCAGAATCATGGTGTTGGTGGTGTTTCTGTTTTCTTTGGTTGTGAGAGTTTGAATAGTCCTATATGCTGTGGATGGGAAGGAAAGAATAATCACCACGGATTGGTGGCTTGTTGCTGTCATAAAAAATAAAATAAAATAAAAAATGATCTCTTTGCGCTTGTAAGGTCATTATCTTTGTTGCTTTATGGTGGTTTTCTTTGACAACACTAACCTCAATTATGCATCTTCAATTGAACCAAATAGTTATGCACTTAATTATGTTGGTCCCTTCCTTTCTGGTCGTGGTGGAACGAAAATTTATTTGCTAAAATTAGTCTGGTCTTTGCAAGGTCCCTTGCCATGCCTGTGAACTATGTGAATGGTTTAATTCAGGTTAGGGCAGAAGCAAATCAGTACTTGATGGGATATATTATATAGATGATATACAGTAATCACTATATATATACAGTAATCACAATTGTCTCATCTTATTTACTACGAATCAATTATACACACTTCACTTTGAAATCAAATGTAAAATTTCTTGAGAAATTTGACAATTTGATGAGCATTCACGAAATGAGAGCGAGCCAGTTCCTGTCGATGGCAGAGACCCATGTTTGGGAAAGGAAAAATGCCTCAGTAAACATAAAATAAACACTTAAAAATAAAATACGGTTCCATTGATTCTGATGGATAATACGAAGGCACAGAAATTACAATTATTTTTCATTATTTTTGCTATATGATTTTCTATTGCAAACATGATATCATTGCTCTAAGACTCACATGCCAGGATGCAGGTACTGATCCAATGTGAGAGGTTTTGGACCACCAAACCTGTTAATCAAGAATATATTCTTAATATCTAATTTCAAGAACTGGAAGCTGTGATCCTCAGGCCAGTCTGTCAAATATCCAAGGCATAAAAATACAGGTCAGAACTGACGGATAAAAGCAGAAGAGTTGCTAATGTATCAATTCTTGTAATTACCTTTCATCTCTTTATGCTTTGACAAAAAGTCACTTTTAGCAAATTCTGCTTCTTTAGAGTTTTTATCCACTAAATTCAACTGAAATATCATGGAGGGAAAATGTAATCCAAGTTATTCCAAATTAAAAGTTGCTCAAAGGGAAAAGGGCTGCAGCAAGCCAACAACTCATTAGGAAGATAGCTTTGGCAGCAGTCATTTAGCACATTCGGATTAATCGTAATGCTAGAATTCATAATGGAAAGATTCGATTTGAAGTTCATATTGTTCAAGCCATATGCAGGATGTTAGATATGGGCTTTTTAATGTCTATGCATAGGAATATAAGAAACTCTATTTCAAAACAAGATGTTATGTAGCCTTTGGAAAATTCCTTGTGGACCAAGTGTCTTTTTTGTGTACAGTTTGATTTCTTTTCTTAATATTAAGATATATGAAGATTTGAAGATGAAGTTCAACAAAGTTGATATGTCGTTTTCCATTAATCGAAGTGCAGTTGCTATACAATACAAAACTATAGTTGTTTTCTATTAATCATGTAAAAACTACATGTCGTGTGAATAGAAATTAATTAGTTACTTAGCCATAGCTTTAGGTGACAGATGTCTCTCTTCTACTGATTTTGTTAGTTTGTTATTCCTTTCCCTCTACTCTGCTCTAGTATAAATAATTAAATATATACAGAGCCTTTGTAATCTTATAGCTTAATCAATCAAGTATCTTTCATTTTCTCAATTCTCTAAATTCTATTGTTAAAGTTCCAAGCTTTTGTATAAAATTTAACACTAAAATTAAAATTTTAAAAAATATCTGGCCTTTTTCTTTCAACTTTCATCCTACAACCACATGTCGCTTCAATTTACTCACCACCATTTTTTTTTAATTTAAAGTAAAATGACAGATTTTTCTAAACACTCTTAAATTCTAACATCCATGTGTCCTCATTCACGAGACACCCGTTAACTTTGTGGCAAAGAAAACAACGATTTATTTCTAAAAAACACAAAAACAGAAAACAAAAACAAATTAAACACATTTTTCAATCTAGGCATCTTTTTTTGTTCTCCAATCCATTAGGAATCCACAGGTTCCCTTCTATTTCAACTTTCATTCACATATATTTCCCCAATTTGATTGTTCTATTTTAGTAACAGATCGATCCCTAGCAATTTCCCTATTTTAGAGCTAATGAGCTTTGCTTTTTTTGCAGAAAATATATTCAATGGGAAGGTTGTGTACCTAGATGAAGTGGAGATTGGAGAAATCAAACTCTTTTGTTAGGGAGCCTTGTGACCAGTGTTTCAGAATCAAGTGATTTCCATCCATGTTCCATGGATAGGAGGTCAGGATTTTCTTTTTGTCAACTTCTGTGCTAAATTTGAAAAGGAAAGTGTTTGGCTTGAGAATAGCAATTGATATGCCTGTGATTGATTTCCATGCTCTTTGGTTAATTGCTGTGACTTTGTTTTGGTTGATTTCGTTTTCAGCAATGATCTTGCCAATTTCCATGCTCAAGGTTTAGTGTCTCAGAGAGGTCAGGCTGTAAAGTAAGGGAAGGTGTCAATTTTTTTGGTTGCTTGTTGATGCTGATCGGGTGATTTGTCTTGTTGGAGGATCCATTTGGATGACCAATTTAATTGTCTGGTGTTTTGTTCTGAATTAGGTTGTTTGATTGTTTTGTAGCCAGGATGTGATTGTTGACTGGTTGTAAGGTGCTGTTGATTGCACCAGGTCAGTGAAGATGAGATTTTGATATGGGAATGCTAAATGAATTGGATGATTTCTCTGGTTGCTGGTGTGATTGATGTAGATGCTAGATCTTGAAAAACATTGGCTTTTTGTTGTGAAGTAGGGGCAAGAAGGGTTGGATTGTTTGAGTATTTGTTGTGCAGGCATGTGCTGAGTCCTTTATTAAGTGGATTTTTGGGTTTATAAGCGATTATGAGGAACCCCAAATGTAAGTTGACTAATCATTTTAAGGTATAAGTGCTGCTCTTGTTACTGAGAGCATGTTGGAAGGGGATATGTGTGATGAGAGTGGGAAATGAGATATGGATAGGATTACCCCAGTCAAAGTCGTGTGTAGGGCTGAGCAGGATCTCGATCAACCCGACCCAACCCAACTGTTTTGGGCAGGTCTGAGTCTATTCGGTTCGAGTGTTGGGTCTCACAGTTGGGTTATTTTTGGGTCAGGTTGGTTGTGACTTGTGTGCTACTCATTAGGTCTGATCACCTTAGCAAAAAGTCAAAACTTTTATTTTAACTCTTATTCCAGTAAAAAAAAGTTCTTTTCTTTTCTTTTCTTTTTTCCCCTCCTTTTCTTTGAGTTCAAGGGGAGACTTATTTCATACAAACTACAAAATCATCATAGCAAGATTGCAAATTCCGTACAAACTTATAAAAACAATATTATGCATTTATCCTTAGCAGGAAACACTACAATATAACAAACAATACTTCTCAAACTTAAATTTTTGTGTCACCTACAGAAAAAACACTTCTTATACAGGACTTGAACAAGGTTAAGTAAAGCATATGGTACTAATAATGAAGCCATGCTATTGCAAATTAATGGCCACATGAATGACTCGGGTTGGAAGCTCCCATCAAAATTTGATCTACTAATATTAGACATTGTACAAGAGAATTTATTAGAAGTATGGAAATTACAGTGAAAAGTCACCATGGACCTGATAAAACCGAATGCAATATTTGAGTAGCAATAGTAACATTCTCTTATTAATTATCAACTCTAGCTCTTGAGTTCGGTAAAGGTGGATTCAAAAAGCAATAATCTAAGTCAAATTTAGCTTCCACAACACCATCCAAGACCTTAACTGCCATGGACATGAAAGGCCTTTTTGTGAAATCATTTTGCAAACACCATGCTACAACCCTCATCCTATTCAAAATTTCTACTTCATGTAATTGCATATCTTCATTGTACTTATCAACCAAACATAACAATCGGTCCTCCTCAATCTTTTTCTTGAATAGATCAAGTAGATGCATTGCTTCGTTCGGTTGAGAGGAATAAAAAATTCTCGTTCCACACAATATCTCCAAGAGGACTATTGATGCAAGACAACCTAAGCTTCCCACCTAGATTAGTCCTACCTAGAACCTTAGGCTTCCCACCTAAGGTGTTTGGAATCACCGCCAAACAATTCAATGCAATCTTTGCAAATAATCTCAATAATAATAATAATAGTCTGTAAAAAAGTACAAAAGGAACCATCTAGAGCTTTATATACAGCTTCCAAGAATCATAATTATAAAGATAAACACTCCTAAACAAATCCTAAACAATCTCAAATACTAATCCAATACTAAAGATAAACCCAAATAAAGATAACATAAATGATAAAGAAAATCTCCACAGATGTAGTGTCCGCACCAACTCCCCTAGGGTGGGAGAAACTCGACCCTGTCGAGTAAAGCTCATTAGGATCAAGTGACATCAGAATAAGCTCCATCGAGCCACAAGCTCACTGGGTCAGCATGGCACCTCCGTCGACGCTCATATGTGCGGATGATAGGAGGTAAAGATAAGGTGGTAGCAAGTGTATCCAAGTAAGCCTCCAAAAGAGCGAGATCAAGCTGTTGTAACTCTCTGGTGATCCATGTACAGTCAGAATCAAGCCGTCTTCGCCAGTGAACCAAGAAGCGCTGAACTGTTCCATCCCTAGTGAAAAGAGATTGCTCATCCAAAATAACATCAATAATATCTTTTTGTGCCTTTTGGAAACAAGATGGTGTAGAGTTAGGGATAGGGTTAGCTAAAGAAGAAGAGGGTGGATCATCAAAAGGGTCATAAGGAATAACTGTTGGACCTTTAAAACCAATTAAATCAACAATATTAAAAGTAGGACTTATCTGAAGGTATATCAATCACATAAGCATTAGATCCAGGTTTCTTTAATACCTTAACGGTTCCTGAAGGGTACCGTTCAGGCCTGATACGAATCATAACATAATCTCCTACATCAAAGTTTAAATGACGTTGATGTAAATCAGCCTGAGCCTTATACTTAAGATTACTAGCATGAATTCGTTTGTTGATCTCTTTATGCAGCTCATGCATGTGACTAGCAAACTCTATTGCAGACACAGAAACCCTATCATGTGAGGACATTGGGAGAAGGTCTAAAGGTCTCCTAGATGTATAACCATGAACAACTTCAAATAGACTCATACCTATGGACCTATTAACTGAGTTATTGTATGCAAATTGGGCTACTAGGAGTATAGATTCCCAAGCCCTACCATTCTCACCTATGAGACACCTCAAAAGATTTCTTAAACTCCTATTAACAATCTTAGTTTGACCATCAGTTTGAGGATGGTATGTTGTGGAGAATTTCAAAGTCGTTCCCATCATGTGCCAAAGGGTCTTCTAAAAATAGCTCATAAATTTAACTCCCTTATTTGACACAATTGTTTTAGGTAACCCATACAGCTTAACAATCTCATCAAAGAAAATATTGGCTACCTTGGTTGCATCAGATGTCTTAGAGCATGGAAGAAAGTGAGCTATCTTAGAAAACCGGTCTATCACTAGAAGAATGGAATCAAACTTCCTAAGGGTACGAGGGAGACCTAGTATAAAATCCATGCTAATATCCTCTCAAGGACGGTGTGTAGGGATGGTAATTTAAATCCGACCCGCGGATACTCGGCCCAGTCCGACCCTAATGGGTCGGATTTTCCCTGGCCCAATAAATTATAGGGTTGGGTATGGATTTTTTTTAAAAAAAAAAACCCGAAGCTAGTCCGGGTCGGGTTCGGGTTTTATGCATACTCGGCCCGAACCCGACCCGTATACACATAATATTAAAAAAAAAAAAAATTTAAAACCCTAGTATAAATAGTCTCTTTTCCTTTGATTTCATTTTCTAACATCTAAACCTATCCCTCACTCTCAGCCGCCCCCTCTTATTCTTCTCTCTTTCTCTCTCAAGCTCTCACCACTGGCCACCCACCCTCGCCCTCAAACGCTCCCTTCACAGTCACGACCTCACTAGCTTCACGACCCCACAGCCTCGCCTCGTCTCGCCTCATGCTCCACTCACGGCATCACTCCACCTCACTACCCCTTACCTCTCTCACTCTCACTCTTGTTTTCTCTCAGTCGCCCCTCACCTAGTCACCTCACTCTCATTCACTCACCAACCCACCCTTACCCTTACCCTCACCCTCACTCTTATCGGTCATCACGTGGTGGTTGAAGTTTGTCACGGAGGAGCACGGGATTGTTAGATCGGAGAGAGATCATCGGAGGAAGGGATTGTATTTTCTGTTTATGATTTGTGTTTTTTTTTTTTTTTTTTTTTTAATGAGTGAAAAATCTGTATTAACAAAGAGAGCCAAAAAAACTGGTTGATTTGTGTTTCTATTTATGTTTGGGTTTGTGATTAGTGGTGGTTTTTTTTTTTCTTTTTAATGAGTGAAGAGTCTGTATTAACAAAGAAGATCAAAAAAAAAAAAAAAAAAAAAGCTAATTTGTGTTTATGTTTGGGTTTGAGATTTGTGTTTATGAACCTGTGGTTGTGATTTCTTAGTTTTGGAATTTAGATGTAAAATTGATTTTTAATTTTTTAATTTTATGATTGGGTCATATTGGGCCACGGCTTTCAATTAGGCTCAGAAACAGTTGGACGAGGCCTGCGAGGCCTGTGAAGCCGATGGGGCTTGTTTGGATTTTTTTTTAAAAAAAAAAAACCCCGTTTATTAAACGGGCCGGGCTTGGGTAATGGGTAAAGACTTGCAAGTTGGGTTTGGATATCTAAAAACCCAGCCCGAATCCGACCTGTTGTCATTCCTAACGGTGTGGAACTAGTAGAGGAGTGTAAAGGCCGATATTTTGCTTGCAATGCTTAGCTAGTTGGCACTGACGACATTGACCAATTATCTTGGCAACATCCCTCTTAAGACTTGGCCAATAGAACTGCCTCTCTACCTCTTCAATTGTCTTATCACGTCCAAAATATCCTGAAAGTCCTCCCGCGTGCACTTCCCAAACCAAAAAGTCTTTAACTGATGTGCGGGGGATACAAAGCTTATTAGCTTTAAACAAGTAGCCATCTCAGAGGATAAAATCATCAACAACCTGAAGATGCTTAATCCTAAGTGTAGTGTACACTTCTCCAAGTTCTGGGCAAGATTGATACTCCTCTTGTAACTTCTCAAACCCTATGACTTTTGTGCTCATCACAGAAAGTAAGGTGACTCAACGACTCAAAGCGTCAGCTATTTTATTATCAACACTAGATTTATGTCTCAAAACAAAAGAGAATCTTTGCAAATACTCAACCCAAGGGACATGTCGAGCATTTAATTTCTTTTGGGAATTGATGTGGCAGAGAGCATCATGATCAGAATAAATGACAAACTCATGGGGTGTCAAATAATGGCTCCAATACCTTAAAGCTTGTACCACATCATAGAGTTCTTTATCATATGTTGAATACTTCTTCTTAGCCTCATTTAATTTCTCACTAAAGTAAGCTATAGGGTGACAATCTTGGCTAAGAACTCCTCTTATGCCTACACTAGACGCATCACATTCCACTTCAAGGACCTTATCAAAGTTTGGTAAGTGCATCACTGGTGCTTCTGTCATCTTCCTCTTGATTTCTTGAAATGCTTTACCAGCAGCATTTGACCATTGGAATTCGCCTTGTTTCATACAATCAGTGATTGGTGCCGTGATTGTAATAAATCCACGTATGAAATGGCGATAGAAAGTTGCAAGCCCGTGAAAACTATGAACCTCATGAATGTTCTTGGGCTCGGGCCAATCCACTATGGCCTTAACTTTCTGTGGGTCAACAGAAACTCCATTAGATGAGACCACAAAACCTAAGAAAATGACACTATTAGTGAAGAAAGAGCATTTCTTGAGGTTGGCATACAAGTTTTCTTTCCTCAAAGTGGAACAATCTTGTTTAAGATGGTCCAAATGTTTCTCCTTTGACTTACTATAAATGAGGATGTCATCAAAGTACGCTACCATAAATTTGCCCATGAAAGGCCTTAGTACTTGTGTCATCATTCTCATAAAAGTACTAGGAGCATTTGATAAACCAAAGGGCATTACTAGCCACTCATATAGACCATCCTTTGTCTTAAAAGCAGTCTTCCATTCATCGCCTAGGCGGATCCTAATTTGGTGGTATCCGCTTTTCAAATCAATCTTCGGAAAGATTGTGGCTCCTAACATCATATCAAACATATCATTTAACCTAGGGATAGAAAAATGATACTTCACAATAATCTTATTGATTGCGCGACTATCCACGCACATTCTCCAAGATCCATCTTTCTTTGGGGTAAAAAGTGCAGGGACTGCACATGGGCTTAAGCTTTCAAGCACAAATCCTTTGTGCAAGAGCTCAATCACTTGTCTAGCCATTTCATCATGTTGAGGAGGGCTCATTCTATAGTTGGGCAAATTTGGAAGTGCGGCTCCTAGGACAAGATCTATGGCATGTTGAATATCACGCATAGGAGGCAACTGATTTGGGAGCTCCTTAGGGAAGACGTCTTGGAACTCTTGACGCACTAACTGTACTTCTTTTCTTGGTTCTTCAAAACTATTTAGTGCAGCTTCCTTAACAACCAAAGCAAAGATGATGGAGTCTTGATTGACAGCTCTTTCAAGTTCTTTTGGACTGATGAGGTTCATATTTTGCTTTTTGGGCTCTTCTTTAGCCTTACATGCTCTAATAAACTTAGTTCTGACTGGATTAAGCTTAATCCTTTGTCTATTGTGCATGAAGGAACAAGAGTTCGAGCGACCATAAAAAGTGACATCTAAATCATGGAGTCATGGTCGTCC
Source organism: Castanopsis chinensis (assembly GCA_032878915.1). Taxonomy (NCBI): domain Eukaryota; kingdom Viridiplantae; phylum Streptophyta; class Magnoliopsida; order Fagales; family Fagaceae; genus Castanopsis; species Castanopsis chinensis. The sequence continues at coordinate 3,083,275 of JAVQMG010000121.1, forward strand.
CAAAATTATGTGTCCTACATCCATTGGAATCACATCACATGAAATCTGAGCCTTGTATGAGAGGATATGAATAGGAATAAGACACCTTTCCTTAATGGTGATAGATGAATCATCTACCCAAGAAACCTTACAGGGTTTAGGATAGGCAACTAACTTTAAACCTAAGAGAGAGAAAAGTTTAGAAGAAACTGCATTAATGCAACTTCCATTGTCAATGATGACCTTGCAATTTATGGTCCCACATTTGACAAAGGTTTGGAAGATAGTATTTCTTTTCCAATCATCACTATCTTTGGATTGTGCTAAAGTACACCTAACAACACTCATTACAGGCGTATCAAGACTACCCTCACTAAGATTATCAAAAGATGGTAGGGCTTTAATGCAAGCTAATTGGGTGGAATCATTCTCTCTTATTTCTACGATGTCTTCAATGTTAGGCTCATAGACTACTTCTTCTACCTCTTCCTCTCCATCCAATTCTTCAATCAACAAAGTTTTATTAGGACATTGGGCAGCCATATGACTAAAGCCTTGACACTTAAAGCACTGGATTCTAGAATTGGGCCTAAATGTCTCTCTAACCACACTCTTCCCTTTGTCTTCTGGGCGCAAGGGTCTATTGATGGGATTGGGTCTATTCTGAGGATCTTGTTGGTATCTACCGTGAGGATTGTCTTCTATGTGCAAGGGTCCTATTTCTACCTTGGGGACCTTCAAATTGTTGTGAGGCAACATGCGATTGTCAAATCTCCTTCCACTTTGGGGCCTTGGGATCAGCTCTAAATCTTGCACTAAGTTATAAGCATCATCAAGAGTTGAGATCTGTCAGGCCATCAATTCTCTTTGAAGGTCATAATTGAGACCTTTCCTAAATTTACTCAAGGTAATTGGCTCATCTTCAGTGGCATTACTACGTATCCTGTGTTCTTTAAATTGTTCTACATACTCAGTAGCAAACCTATTGTCTTGTCTCAAATCATGCCAATGATCCAACAAGTTGCCTAGATGAGATACTGGGAAGTACTTTTCATTGAGCTTTGCCTTCATTTCTTCCCAAAGAGTGATGGGTGGTTGGCAGGTCTTACGGAGGTAGTTGACAACACTATCCCAATGGAGTTTTGCTCTTCCTACAAGTTTCATTTTGGCAAACCTAATTCTAGCAAGTGAATAGTAAGGATAATACTCAAGTTAAATTAAATGTTCCATCTCTCGCACCCAATCATTGTAGACCCGAGGGTTCCTAACACCATCGAAAGTAGGGGCTTCGACTTTGATATGCTTTGTTGAGTTTTCTTCATTGTCTCTATGGTCTTGCCTATGATGAAGGCCATGTCTATTATTATTTCTTCCATTATGTGCATTATCCTCGTCATACCTAGCCTCTAAGTGGCCTAGACGGGCAGTAAGCTCTGCAATGGCCTGTCTTAATTTATCTTAAGGAGGAGGATCCATGTTTAGGCAGGATTGGGGACTAGAGTGAGATTCAGAACTAGACTCTGATTTGGAATTAGATTGTTCTTCAGAATTAGTTACTAGACGATCATTACGCAAATGCATATAAAGAGATCAACAAACTAATTCTAGCAAGTGAATAGTAAGGATAATACTCAAGTTAAATTAATGTGAAGACAATTCATGAATTCCACAGGGTGTTGCAGTCAAGCAGTACTAGCTTTAACAAGAATTAAATTAAAAGGACCTAATTGTGACAATGTGAGTATGCTAGTTCAACTACTAATATTGAGAATTAATTACTTTAAAGGATTTTTTTTTTTTGGGTAAAATAAAAGGCTGAAAGAAAATAAACCAGCAACTAAAATAATAAAGACATGTGAAAGTTTAAGCAAAACAAGGGTAAAGGCAGATGCATGTGATGAAGGTAAAGTTGAGGCACATGGTAGACATATTGATATTAAATTTGAAATTGCATTGCAATCCATTAAGATAGGAAAGTCCACACCTTGGATGGGCTGACTTAACAACCTGGGCCTCACTGTACAGCGGGGCACTCTACTAACAATGATGAAATTGGGCCTCACGTGTAACGCAGTGGAAGTGGAATCTTCTTGAGACTTCTGCCTTCGTGGACCTGACTTGACTTTTTTTTTTTTTTTCTTTAATACAATAAAGAAAGACCCAAATATAAAACTAAAACCTATTAGTGCCAAACGGTAGCACATCAAATTGAAACATTACACACTGTTAAGAGCTTTACAAGTTGTTGATGATGACATGAGGAATATGAGTGCTTGGACAACAGCAGGGTAGTCACATGGCTCAACGTTTTCTCAAGACACCCCTGGCTCCTCATGCCATACTAGTGAAGCTCCTAAGCGCTCTATGAGGGGGACAAGCCCGGTCTCCTTGCTGGGTTCAGATTGATGAGCATGATGAGGGGCAGCATGTGGAGGCACCTTGCTCCACATGATGCCCCAAGGTTATGTCAATGGTGAGCCATGGTAGGCAGAGGTGGTTTAGTGATGATGGGCAGCAGCAAGTGGTGTTGACCCTTGATGATGGTTGATGGCATAGTGGCTTGGTTGGGTGGCTTTGTGTGTGAGCTTGGTGGCTTGTGTGCAAGGCAGTGCTGGGATGCTATGATGATATCAGGCTATGTGAGGCATTTGGGCTAGTGGGTGCTGGCTGAATACATGGACTTGTATGTGTGGGCTGATGGCAGTTGCGTAATGGGCTGCATTTAGACATACTACGTGGGTTGTGTTGCTAATGAGAAGGGCTTGGGTAGGGCCAAGCACTTAAAACGTGATGGATTAATCATGTGTGGGCTGCTGAAGCATGGGCAAAGGCCCTATGATATGCTGAGTGATGGGCTGGCATGTGCAGAGTGTGCAGCAGCAGTTACCGGCAGTTACCAGTCAATTCTTGCATTGTTGGATGTTCAGACATGCTGAGAGAGGGCTGGAAACGTGGATGGCAGACCAGGCAGCAGCAGTTGTAGGTGTCCTAAGTCAGATCCCAGGTGGCAGCAAGTCCAGATTATGGGGCAGTTACTTAGTAGTAACTGCCGCGACAATTATTTCTGTGCATATAGCCTAGGCTGTTGGGGCTGTCAACAGCAGAGAGAGTGTATTTTGCTTAGAGAATTTTCATGTGTATTCTCCAGGCTTCCTTTGTACTTGAATATTGAGTAATAAAGGTTGGGGTTGGTGCCCTGTAAATACTGTGTACTGTGTGTGTGATTTCCCTGCATAATTCTGTTCTGTGTAATACTGTAGTGTGTGTGTGTGGTGTATTGGCTGAGACTAAGGGACAAAAGAAAAATTTAAAAGAAAAATTGACCCTGTAACACACGAAAGCTTAAGAAACTAGGACAGAGGAAAACTAAAAAAAAAAAAAAAAAAAGAGATCGGCGCTTGCAAGAATCATCGGCGAAGAGGCGGCGTGCTCATCGGTGTTCATTGTTGGTGGGGCGCGATGGTGGAGATTGGAGGTGGTGAGTCAGATCTTGGGAGCGATGGTGATGGCGATGGTGCACGGGAAAGTATGATTTTCACAAATGATCGATCATCGAGTTTCACAGAATCGGGAGCAGAAAAGCTGTTGGTCCACGAAGTAGAAGAGTTTACTGCCAGAAAACCACGAGGCACCGCAGTCACTGAAATGGGAAGAAGGTTTTGAAACGAAACAAGGTAGAGAAGAATAGCAAGGCAAGCCCAGCTTAAAGCCATTGTTTGTAACACACGGTGCAGGTAGAAGAAAAAGAAACAGAAAGTGGACAACAAAGGGCGGATGGAATTACAAGCATAACCGAAGAATCTCCTACGGCAGAATTTTTTTAAAAAAAAAAATTGTAAATGTAATGCATGAGAAATTCTAGTTGACTTTTTCAGCTACAAAATCAACGTTTTTTGTCCACGAACAGCCGGAGCTATATCCGCACAAAAAAGAGGTGCTCTTTTACGCGCGCGCGCGGCCACAGCATTTTTGTGATTAATAATTTTGAATCTCTATCTGTATGAAATGGCGTCAGATCTCGCTACTACATTTTTTTTTTTTTTTTTCTCTACTTCCACTTTTTGAATTTTATATTTGATATATTTTTATTTGAAAATTTGTCAATAGAGGACCGGAAGAATAGGAAATTTATGTCCCTGACGAGTAGTACTCTTATCAATGGAGAAAACATATTATATCATTATTTATTTATTTATTTTCTGCTCATGTCCGAAAGACAGATTATAAGAAGCTTTATCCTATGATTTTTCAATTTGCAAATAGACAAATACTTCTGCTCTTTTTTTTTTTTTTATGATTATTATTCTTCTAATTCGTAAGCACAAAAAATAGGTCTTGAATCCAAGATCTCACTCTCAATCTAAAACTCATGATTTTGTAACAACTCCATCTATTTTAAAGTGTACCCCAATTAAAAGGTCAATAAATACAGAGGGCAACAGAAACCGTGAAACGTCCCAGCTTAAAAAAAAAAAATCTCTCTCTCCCTCTCTCTCATATCAAAAAGTGAAAAACAATAGCATGCCAGTGCCACACAGACGGTCTTCCTAGAAAAAAGGAAAATGAGCTTTGGAAAAGAGGGTCCAGCCCTCTACTCGTGACAATATAACTTTCTGGCCCAGAGTATTTGGGCCGGGTGACCCGCCCAAAAGTTTTTTTTGCTAAGAGCCCAACACTGTTTTCGACCAAACAAATGGTCTCTCGTTGATCATTTGATCTGTGGCTCACTATTGCAACACTGCAAAGTATTTTTTCGGGTGAAAATTTACGGTCTTGGAAACATTCAGTAGTGGTAAGTTGCATAATTTAATGGTTTCTTTCTTTTTGAATTTGATTGAATCGCCTCTGTCACATTTGATGCAAATCTCAGTTACAAAGTTGTTATTTTTGCTTGTTCTAATGGTAATAGCGAGTGTGCTCTTGGGAATCATTGATGGGTTTTTCAAAAATGTTTACTGCTTTCACTAACATATTAGTTTCCGTGAATTATTCATGGGTTTACTTTTTGGCTCGTATGTATATAAGAAGGAGAAAAAGTGCGAAGAATTTATTACTTAATGTGGGTGTCAGAAAAGGTTGGTTTGTGTTTCATATTTGGTTTGATGTGCCTGCTCTTGGAAATATGGTTGTGGAGAACAAAGAGTTTTGATTCATAATGTGAGTTTTTTAAACATTCGGGTTATAGATTGTTAGAACGTTATGTTATCTCCAACTTGAAAAGTTAATATTGAGTGTTGTGGTTTAGTGTGATCTAAAAGTAATGCATGTTCATGTTAAAATACTGATTCTTCCTAAAGCTTAAGTTATTAGAAAATTGTGAATTTAGTCACTTAATCATAAGTTTAACACCCCCCTCACTTATGGGCCTAAACTTTCCCTTTATAAGTGGGAGCCCAATAAGTGAGAATTTAACTTTTTAAATGAGAGGTAGAGTAAAACTAGGGATTGAACTCAAGATCTCCTACTCTGATACTATGTAAAATTACCAATTCTTCCAAAAGCTTAAGCTATTAGGAAACGGTGAATTTAATCACTTAACCATAAGTCTAACAGTTCCTTAGTAGTGGCAACATTGTTTGCTCCAATATGCATTGGTTTCTGATTTGGATTTTCAAATTATTTATGAAGTGTTGCTTTGCAAATGATTGTTGCTAGCAGAATCATGGTGTTTCTTTGGTTGTGAGCGTTTGAATAGTCCTATATGCTGTGGATGGGAAGGAAAGAATAATCACCACGGATTGGTGGCTTGTTGCTGTCATAAAAAATAAATAAAAAAGATCTCTTTGCGCTTGTAAGGCCATTCATCTTTGTTGCTTTATGGTGGCTTTCTTTGACAACACTAACCTCAATTATGCATCTTCAATTGAACCAAATAGTTATGCACTTATTTATGTTGGTCCCTTCCTTTCTGGCTATGGTGGAACGAAAATTTAATTGCTAAAATTAGTCTGGTCTTTGTGTAAAATGAGAGGAAAACAGAAAATATTGAGAGAAAACTAATATTCACTAATTTGGAAAACTAATCAATGTTTTCAGTTACATAAATCAACTAACAGAGGAGTTATATATACAGAACCCAAAACAAAGACCTGGAATCGCGCCAAAACCCAATAACTGTTTATATACAAAACAACCAATAACACATAGACACCTGGCATCTAAAACAACTAACTTTCACTCATTTAAACGGTGCGTTTTCCTTCCTTCTGTTTCTTTGCCGTTTTGTGTTTTGGCTTCCTTCCACTGATGTCGTTTTGTTCATCTTGTTTGTTCTGTCGTTTGCCTATTTCTTCATTCACTTCAGCTGCTTCAACACTCCCCCTCAAGTCCAGTGTCTCAGACTCTGTGACTTGAACTGATTGTGAGACTTTAGGTTGAAATATGTCTGTCATTCCCAATTTTCCCGAGAGTCTTGTAAAAGCTGCCATGCCCAAAGCCTTTGTCAAAATATTAGCAACTTGAGAATTAGTTGTCACATGAAAAGTCTTTATCTTCCCTTCCAAAATCTTATCCCTTACCAGATGACAATCAACCTCTATATGCTTAGTTCGCTCATGAAAAACTGGATTTGCAACTATATATAAAGCTGCTTGATTGTCACAAAATAGCATAGCAGGTCTATGATGTTCAATCTGTAAGTCCTTAAGCAGTTGTATCACCCAAGTAATTTCACAAGCTACACTAGCCATTGCCCTATATTCAGCTTCTGCAGAGGACCTGGACACCACTCCTTGCTTCTTTGATCTCCAAGATATCAAGGAATCACCCAAATATACTGCATATCCTGTTAAGGACCTACGGGTATCAGGGCATCCAGCCCAATCTGAATCACAAAAGGACTTAATGTGTAGCTCTGAACTACTAGGAAAGAAAATCCCTTTACCTGGTGAACCTTTGATAAATTGAAGAACCCTATGTGCTGCTAATAGATGAGGTTCTCTAGGCTGTGACACAAATTGACTTAATCTATGCACAGCATATGTCAAATCTGGTCTTGTTAGAGTCAGGTACAGCAGCCTCCCTATGAGCCTTCTGTACACTCCTGGTTCAGCAAGTAACTTCCCTTCATATTTGGACAACCTCAAATTTTGTTCCATGGGAAATTTGACAGGTTTGCAGCCCATAAAACCTGTGTCTTTCAAAATCTCCAAGGCATATTTTCTTTGGGTAAGACTAATACCTTTGTCAGTCCTTGCAAGTTCTAAACCCAAGAAGTACCTTAAGGTGCCAAGATCTTTTAAGTCAAATTTATTATCAAGTAGTTTCTTCAAGGCAGCAACACAAGTAGGATTATTCCCTGTGAGCAAAATATCATCAACATAGACCAAGAGGGCAGTAAATGAAGTTCCTTGTGAGTGTGTGAACAAGGAGTAATCTGATTTTGACTGCACAAAACCCATCTGCAATATGGTGTCTGAAAATTTCTCAAACCATTGCCTTGAGGCCTATTTGAGACCATATAAACTCTTATTTAACTTGCAAACTAAACCCTCCCCCTTGCTGTGAAAACCAGGTGGCAAAGACATGTATACATCCTCCACCAAATCACCATGTAAGAATGCATTGTTAACATCCATTTGATGCAACACCCACCCTTTCACAGCAGCCAAGGAAAGCACAATTCTAACAGAAACGGATTTAGCCACTGGAGAAAAAGTCTTAGAATAATCAAGACCAAGTTTTTGAGTAAATCCTTTAGCCACCAAACGAGCCTTGTACCTCTCAATAGACCCATCTGGTAGATACTTGATCCTATAAACCCATTTGCAGCCTATGGCAATCTTGCCAAGTGGCAATGGAGTTAAAGTCCAGGTATCATTCACTTCTAATGCTTCAATCTTTTTGTCCATGGCAACCCTCCATTCAGAAAATTGCACAGCCTGATGAAAAGAATCAGGTTCTGATGGAGCAGCAGTGACTGCTAAAACAAAGGACTTAAAAGAAGAACCCAAGTGAGAATAACTCAAGTAATTTGAAATGGTATAAGGCAGACTAGGTTGGGGCTTAGCACTAACCATCTTGCAAGTGTAGTCAGAAAGATAAGAAGGAGGAACATGGGGTCTAGCAGATCTACGCAAAGGGGCAGGTAGATCAACAGGAGTTGTAGCAGAATCTGTTTGAGAAATAGACTCTGAGAGAGTAGGAGTGGTGGTTGGAAGTTCTATTGAAACAGAAGTAGGAATGGACTCAATAGAAGGGGAAGAATCTAAGGAAACTGATATGGAATTATCAAGGGAAGAAGTATTGGAAGGAACAGAATTAGAATCAGAATCACAAGGAAAAATGGAAGTAACATGTGGAAAAACAAAATCATTTGAGTATGAGGTAGATGGTGAAGAAGTAGAAGCATAAGGAAAAATTGTCTCATAAAACACAATATCCCTGGAAATGAAAATGGAATTGGAGGTAGGGTCCAAAACTTTGTAGCCTTTGATGTCTTGAGGATAGCCTAAGAAGACACATTTTCTGGCCCTAGGTGCAAATTTGTGCCTATGGTTGGGTGAGGTGGAAACAAAACACAAACAACCAAAATTTTTGAGATGAGCATAAGATGGTGGAGCATGAAAAAGGAGTTCATAAGGGGTTTTGTTGCCCAAAGATTTTGAAGGAATTCTATTGATCAAGTGTACTGCAGTAAGAATGCAGTCACCCCAAAAGCATAAAGGGACTTGGGATTGAAATTTCAATGCCCTAGCAACATTAAGAATATGTTGATGCTTATTTCAACAATGGCATTTTGTTGAGGAGTATCAACACAAGATAGTTGATGCAAAATGCCATTGGAATGAAAAAAAATCCTTAAGGAAAAATTCAGTACCATTATCACTCCTAATGGTCTTAATATTGCTATGAAATTGAGTTTTAACCATGTTAGCAAAGTTAGGAATTAGAAACTGAGTATCGGATTTCAGTTTTAGTAAGTACACCCAAGTACATCTAGAAAAATCATCAACAATGGTTAAAAAATATTTATAACCTTCAATAGTGCAAGTGGAAAAGGGACCCCAAAGATCACAGTGAATCAAATCAAAAGGGGCAGAAGATACATGAGCACTAATGGAAAAAGGAAATCTCTTTTGCTTTGAAAAATGACAAACATCACAACATGGAGTTTTATTAAAAAAATCAATGTTTACAACATCTTTCAACAACTGAAGTTTTGAAAAGGAAGGATGGCCTAATCTAGTGTGCCACAAGTCTGAAGATGAACTGGCAGCAGCAGTGAGAGCACAAAAGCCTTGTTGTTTAGCTGAGTTTAACAGATATAAGCCATTGCTCTCTCTACCCTGACCAATCATGCTCCATTGAGCAAGGCTCTGAATAAAACAATGATGACCAAGGAAAATGAGACAACAAAACAAGGATTTTGTAAGCTTGCTCACTGAAATCAGGTTGAAACCAAAAGATGGAACACACAAAACATCTTTTAAAATAAGTGTAGAAGAAAGATGCACAGTGCCCACATGTGTGACTAAGGCTTGTTCCCCATTAGGCAAATAGACACAAGTATTGACTATGGAAGTGATGGAAGTAAATTAAGTCACTGAGTGCACCATATGGTCAGTGGCACTAGTGTCTATAATTCAAGAATTAGATTTATAAGCAGTCCTATCAGTCATTTGAGCAGAAAAAATAGAATGTGAAAGATTAGGTGGAATCCAAAAGGGATTACCTGAAAAACTAGTGAAACATGAAGTGGAATTGGAAGTGGTAGGCAGTGGTTGAGTTTGTGATGAACTTGGAACAGCATTAGGAGTCATAACAGATGCAACATGACTAGTTGGAGTCCCAAGACCTGAACTCATACCTGCATACCCTTTCAAGAAATTGAGTAATTGCTCACATTGAGCTTGAGATATGGGACATTGAGGCTGATAGGAAGCCCCTTGCTGCATGAAAGAACCACCAGAAGCACCATGTGCAAAACCAAAGGGTGAAGTAGCAGCAGCATTCCCAAAACCAGATTGAGTACTAATAGGATTATTTGCCAAATTTTGAACCATGCCATCATTTTGGACAGAAAAATTAGGCAAACCAGCAAACAAACCATTGGACTGAAACATGGAATTACCATCAAAACCAAGATTTCCTGAAACTTGATTAACCATTGGCTTAATGCCTCCTTTAGGCTTATAACCAGGGGGGTACCCATGAAGTTTGTAGCACTTGTCTGCTATATGTCCAGTAAAACCACAGTAAGTGCACAAAGGTCTGTCTTTCTTTCCTTTCCCACCAACTTTGTTCTGACCTTGATTCGCATTGAAAGGCCTATTATTGTTATTAACAAACATTGCCACAGCATCCAATTGCTGAGCCACATTAGCAGTGCTACCTATATTCCTTCTTTTCTCTTCTTGTAAAACTAAAGAACACACTTTACTAAGAGAAGGAAAGGGTTCAATAAGCAAAATCTGTGCTATTAGGTTTCCATAGCTATCATTCAAGCCCATCAAGAAACGAAATACATGTTCTTTATGCTGTGCATCTAACTGAGACGACTTGGAACCACATACACAAGCACAGGTGCAAATCGTAAAAGGCTGATTATTTGCAAATTCATCCTATAAGGTCTTAAATTTGGTAAAGTATGAACTCACCGAGAGTGATCCTTGAACCAAATGCGAGATTTCCTTTTGCAACTCAAACAATCTTGGTGTATTATCCTGAGATAGCCTGTTCTTGAGATCAATCCACAAATCTTTTGCAGAATTGATGTACATAACACTAGCCTTGAGATCGGGACTGAGTGAATTGGTCAGCCATGAAAGGATCGTGGTGTTATATCTATTCCAAGAATTGAACAAGGGTGAATTTGGATCTGGTTCTGAGATTGAACCATTAACAAATCCAAATTTGTTTCTGGAACTTAGAGCCAGGAACACTGATCTTGCCCAGGTCATGTAGTTCTCAGGACCAATGAGAGGTTGAGATGTGAGAATCAAGCCAGGATTCTCATTTGCTGGTAGGAAATAGGGATTATTTGCAGATTCATCTGCTATGACTGTACTTGCAGTTGGAGTGGACGAAGAGTCAGAAGCCATGGAAAGCCAAGAAGTTCAATTCAAGAGAGAAAATTCTGTTTGGTTGGTAAGAAAAAGGAGAGAAAATAGCTCTGATACCATGTAAAATGAGAGGAAAACAGAAAATATTGAAAGAAAACTAATATTCACTAATCTGGAAAACTAATCAATGTTTTCAGTTACATAAATCAACTAACAGAGGGGTTATATATACAGAACCCAAAACAGAGACCTGGAATCACGCCAAAACCCAATAACCGTTTATATACAAAACAACCAATAACACATAGACACCTGGCATCTAAAACAACTTTCACTAATTTAAACGGTGCATTTTCCTTCCTTCTGTTTCTTTGCCGTTTTGTGTTTTGGCTTCCTTCCACTGATGTCGTTTTGTTCATCTTGTTTGTTCTGTCGTTTGCCTATTTCTTCATTCACTTCAGCTGCTTCAACACTTTGCAAGGTCCCTTGTCATGCTTGTGAACTACGTGAATGGTTTAATTCAGGTTAGGGCAGAAGCAAATCAGTACTTGATGGAATATATTATATAGACGATATACAGTAATCACAATTGTCTCATCTTATTTACAACAAATCAATTATACACACTTCACTTTGAAATCCAATGTAAAATTTCTTGAGAGATTTGACAATTAGATGAGCATTCACGAAATGAGAGCCAGCCAGTTCCCGTCGATGGCAGAGACCCATGTTTGGGAAAGGAAAAATGCCTCAGTAAACATAAAATAAACACTTAAAAATAAAATATAGTTCCATTGATTCTGATGGATAATACGAAGGTACAGAAATTACAATTACTTTTGCTATATGATTTTCTATTGCAAACATGATATCATTGCTCTAGGACTCACAAGCCAGGATGCAGGTACTGATCCAATGTGAGAGGTTTTGGACCACCAAACCAGTTAATCAAGAATATATTCTTAATGTCTAATTTGAAGAACTGGAAGCTGTGATCCTCAGGCCAGTCTGTCAAACATCCAAGGCATAAAAATACGGGTCAGAACTGACGGATAAAAGCAGAAGAGTTGCTAATGTATCAATTCTTGTAATTACCTTTCATCTCTGCATGCTTTGACAAAAAGGCACTTTTAGCAAATTCTGCTTCTTTAGAGTTTTTATTCACTAACTTCAAAACAAGATGTTATGTAGCCTTTGGAAAATTCCTTGTGGGCCACGTGTCTTTTTTGTGTACAGTTTGATTTCTTTTCTTAATGTTAAGATATATGAAGATTTGATGATGAAGTTCAGCAATGTTGAAATGTCGTTTTCCACTAATCGAAGTGCAGCTGCTATACAATACAAAACTATAGTCGTTTTCTATTAACCATGTAAAAACTACATGTCGTGTGAACAGAATTAATTAGTTACTTAGCAATAGCTTTGGGTGACAGATGTCTCTTTTCTACTGATTTTGTTAGTTTGTTATTCATTTCCCGCTACCTGCTCTACTCTAGTATCTATAATATTATTTAAACGCCTTCTCTTGACTTGACCGAAATTTTTTTTTTTTTGTTCCAGAATACCCTACTTCCCTAGGTTTAAGTAGAGACAAAACTAAAAGATAGTCTAGTAAAAATATATGTCTAACTTGCACTAAAACATTGCCTACAAAATAGGAACACTCTTCCACTAACCCACTTCTCCAAAGTAACTATACGTTTATTGTTTTTTTTTTTTTTAAAAAAAATAGAAAAATAAGTTATATACCCCACATTTATCCAAAAACAAATCTAAATATCAAAAAAAAAAAAAAAAACTTAGTAGTTATTACAAAAAACTAAACTAAATAGATATATACACGTTCTTTTTTAATAAGTAGATGCATCTTTAACTCTCACTAAAAAGTTGCCTACAAAATATGACTACTCTCCTGAAGATTTTCAAATTGTTTTATCTATTTAAAAAAATTAAAATTAAAACAAACATACGTCTCTTTATAAAAACACATCTGCTGTATTGATAAACAAAAAACACATATCGTTATCGAAAAAAAATCAACCGTATACCCACATTTTAGTCACACAAACAACTTCAAATTTCTACCCAACAAATTTAAATCTTCTCATTATCATTAAGTAGTTACTAGCCTCTGAGCACGCGCGTAACCCCTATGTATTTTTTTTTAATTAAAAAATGTAGTAATCTCAAATAATTTTTCATCATGCCCCCTAGGTTTTTTTTTTTTTTTTTTTTTTTTTTTTTTTTTTTTGTGATTGAAAAATATAGTAATCTCAAAAATACCATTATGAATGAAGGGTAAGTTTATTTTAAAATAGGGTCATAAATGTCAATTAACAAATTTCATTTTGAATTCAAAAAAAAAAATCTTGAAATTTAAGATTTTTTTCCGTTCTCTTATCTCTAAAGTTTATCCTTTTTATTTGTTTGAAAAATAAATAAAAAATTCTAAATTTTAATGGAAGAAAATTATAAACCTTTACTTAAAAAAATAGAAGAGCTTATGAACATGCGCGTGAGTGCGTGTCCAAAGGCTAGTAAATAATTAAATATATACAGAGCCTTTGTATTCTTATAGCTTAATCAATCAAGTATCTTTCATTTTCTCAATTCTCTAAATTCCATTGTTAAAGTTCCAAGCTTTTGTATTAAATTTAACACTAAAATTAAAATTTATAAAAATATCTGGGCTTTTTCTTTCAACTTTCATCCTACAACCACCACGTGTCGCTTCAATTTTTCACCACCATTTATTATTATTATTATTATCTATATATATATATATATAATAGGTGAAACAGAGAGAAACTCTAACTGCAATTCTAAATTAGAATACTAATTTTATGCCATATGTCAAGATTCATGTGGTTCTATTTGTCTAAATTTAAGTGGATCAGTTGTAATTCCAGTGTGTTTTTTTTTTCACACCTGCGTATTTCAAGGTTTATCACATCTGTGTGTTTCAAGATTCATCTCCCCACATCTGCATATTTCAAAGTTCATCTCCCCTTCTCCAATACAACTCTCCTATTGTTCAATGAATGTTATGAAATTTGATAAAGAATTTGAAAAGAATCTCTTGGTATCAATGATGCATGTATTTGGGTATTTCTGTATATTATATAAGAAGATGTTTTTCATAGATTCCCATTGTAATTTTTTGATTTCATGTATTTTTTCTCAAAAAAAAAAAAAAAAACATGTCTCACTACTCATATTCATCTGAACCTCCTCTCTCTCTCTCTCTCTCTCTCTGTGCAAAATTCAATTTCTACTTCTCTACTAAATCTATTTTATCAATAATTTTTTTTTTTTGGTTTCGTTTCATTTATGCAAAATTCAGTCTAATCTCTCTTTCTCTCGCTCTATTTTGCAGATCAATTATAGATCTCCTTTACAAAGGCAGGCTTTATATGCAAGGTAATTGTTAATTAGATATGATTTTATTATTATTATTATTTGCTTGCAAGTTTTATGGAGTTTATAATCTAGCTCTCATTCTCTATTTTCATTACATCTATTTATTTTCGTCCTATGTTCTCAATCTCTTTCTCTTAAGAATTTTGGTTTATAGGATTGATGATGGGCTCTCTTTTTTTCGTTGTAGTGTTAAAGAGATATATAGTGTTTATTGCAAAAGTAGACTTTGGATGTGTAGTTTTTTTTTTATTTAAATTATTAAATATGTGAATCTTCTCAAGATTAAACCACAGTTTTCTTAAATCTTTATTCATAGATCTTGGATCTCAAAACTCAGACTTATATACAATTGACAAAGACATGAACTCAAGTTGTTTTGCAGATCATATATACAATTAGAACTTATCCTATTTGTTTGCCTTTACATTTTATGCTCATAATTTTAGTGATTTTTAATTAAATTTTTTTAAATGTGATTCACGTTATTCTATTGTTATATATTGTTATGAGATGCATGTCATGAGATGCATGTCATGAGATTCACATTTAATTGATTAAAATATTTTGCTAAAAATAGTTTGTGATAAAGCAACTTAATCATAGCTATATGTACCGTGTATGAATCAACCTTAAATATATATATATATATATATATATATCTATGTAGCATTATTTCTTTAAAATTTTGTATGATAAAAAATATTTGTTAAAAAATTACATAATGTTAAGATTTATTAAACATACTAAACTCAGGATTAATAATTAAAAAAAAAACCAATAATATTACTTAAATAATAAAATATAATATATTTATTTTTATTATTTTATTAAATTATATCTATTCCCGTGCGGTAGCATGGATTACGTACTAGTTGTATTTAAAGTAAAACGACAGATTTTCTAACAACTCTTAAATTCTAACTTCCGTGTGTCCTCAGTGACGAGACTCCCCTTAAAATTGTGGCAAAGAAAACAACGATTTATTTCTAAAATAGAAATTAAACAAAAACACATTAAACGCAAAAACACAAAAAAAACACATTTTTCAATGCAGGCATCTTTTTTTGTTTTCCAATCCATCAGGAATCCAGGTTCGAGTCTTTTGTCCAAATATTGCTAAAAATCAAGTTTTTTAGGATTATAGGTACTGTTGAAAGTTATTTAGCTAAATGAGGAGAGAGAGTGAATTTCGGCAACAGTGTTGCCGAAATTCTAAGAAAAGTAAGAGAGAGAAAGAGGGAAAATGTGGAGAGAGAAAAACTGTAATTTCGGTAACAGTGTTACCGAAATTCAGCTGCCCAAATTTTGCCCGTGCGCGAGTGTGTGCGCGAGTGCGCGCGAGTGATTGAAGGAGAAATAAATGACGAATTTCGGTACCGCTGTTGCCGAAAATGCAGGAAAAAAAATTGTAAAATTTCGGCAACGGCTATACCGAAATTGGGGGAAAGAAAAAAAAAAAAAAAAACCCAATTTCGGTACTGCCAATACCGAAATTGGGGAAGAAAAAAAAAAAAAACCCAATTTCGGTAATGGCTCTACCGAAATTGGGGAAAAAAAAAAAATTTTTTTTTTTTTTTTTTTCAAATTTCGGTATAGCCATGAGTTTTGTTTTTTTTTTTTTTCTTCCCCAATTTCGGTATTGGCAGGATCGAAATTGGGTTTTTTTTTTTTTTTTTTTTTTCTTCCCCAATTTCGGTATTGGCAGTACCGAAATTGGGTTTTTTTTTTTTTTTTCCCCCAATTTCGGTATAGCCGTTGCCGAAATTTTACAATTTTTTTTCCTGCATTTTCGGCAACAGCGGTACCGAAATTCGTCATTTATTTCTCCTTCAGTCACTCACGCGCACTCGCGCATACACTCGCGCACGGGCAGAATTTGGGCAGCTGAATTTCGGTAACACTGTTACCGAAATTACAATTTTTCTCTCTCCGCTTTTCCCTCTTTCTCTCTCCTACTTTTCTTAGAATTTCGGCAACACTGTTGCCAAAATTCACTCTCTCTCCTCATTTAGCTAAATAACTTTCAACAATACCTATAATAAATTTCAACTTTCATTCACATATATTTTCCCAATTTGATCGTTCTATTTAGTAACAGATCGATCCCTAGCAACTTCCCTATTTTAGAGCTGATGAGCTTTGCTTTTTTTTTTTTTTTGGCAGAAAATATATTCAATGGGAAGGTTGTGTACCTAGATGAAGTGGAGATTGGAGAAATCAAACTCTTTTGTTAGGGAGCCTTGTGACCAGTGTTTCAGAATTAAGTGATTTCCATCTATGTTCCATGGACAGGAGGTCAGGATTTTCTTTTTGTCAGTTTCTGTGCTAAATTTGAAAGGGAAAGTGTTTGGCTTGAGTATAGCAATTGATAAGCCTGTGATTGATTTCCATGGTCTTTGGTTAATTGCTGTGACTTTGTTTTGGTTGATTTCCTTTTCAGCAATGATCTTGCCAAGTAAAGCAAGTGTTTCAAGGTTTAGTGTTTCAGAGGTTGTTAATTTATTTGGTTGCATGTTGATACTGGTCGGGTGATTTGTCTTGTTGGAGGATCCATTTGGATGACCAATTTAATTGTCTGGGGTTTTGTTCTGAATTAGGTTTTTTGACTGTTTTGTAGTCAAGATGTTCTAAGGT
Organism: Castanopsis chinensis; assembly: GCA_032878915.1. Classification (NCBI taxonomy): domain Eukaryota; kingdom Viridiplantae; phylum Streptophyta; class Magnoliopsida; order Fagales; family Fagaceae; genus Castanopsis; species Castanopsis chinensis. The sequence continues at coordinate 3,100,311 of JAVQMG010000121.1, forward strand.
GCTGTTGATTGCACCGGTCAGTGATGGCGATATTTTGATATGGGAATGCTGAATGATTTGGATGATATCTCTGGATGCTGGTGTGATTGATGTAGATGCTAGATCTTGAAAAACATTCGCCTTTTGTTGTGAAGTAGGGGCAAGAAGGGTTGGATTGTTTGAATTTGTGTTGTGCGGGCATGTGCTGAGAACTTTATTAAGTGGGTTTTGGGTTTATAAGTAATTGTGAGGAATCCCTAAATGTGTCTTGACTAATCTTTTCAAGGTATAAGTGCTGCTCTCATTACAGAGAGCATGCTGGAAGGGGAAATGTGTGATGAGAGTGGGGAATAAGAGATGGATAGGATTACACCACTCAAAGTCACGTGTAGGAGTGAGCAGGACCTGACCAACCTGACCCAACCTCGTCAATCTCATTGGATATTTTAAGTATTTTTATTTCTAAATTTACACACCCAGCTACTGGTTCTTAAACTTGCAACCTCATCCTTTAGGGGGAAGGAGGTTCCAGAGATACGTGAGCAAGTGAAACCTATTGCAGTCTTGGAATCAATAGTAGGAATCCATTGAAAGTTTGTCTTGTTTGAGCTCTACTATTATTAATATTTGCTTAGAATACAATAAGTCAATTTGGAAATCAATCGTTTTCTTCCTCGAGTTGACTCCACGAATTTGATGATTTGTTGTGATTCTTAGCTGAACCTCTAGCCTGAAAGTTTACTGAGATGCTGCATCTCCATTGTTGGAAATTTTCTGTAATTTCTAAAACATGTGAGAAGCAAAAAAATAGAGAAGAACACACTAAGAACAATCACACAACATAAAGATTTACATGATTTAGCAATATGCCTACATCCATGTAGTTGCAATAATTTTCACTATGCTAGAGAGAATAGTACAGAGGTGGCTTACAGTATATCAATTTTTAATTATGAAGCAACAATATATATAACCCCAAAAACGGGTCCAAAACATGACAAGATAAATCAAACCCTAATTCTGAAGCTCTGGTTCGGGCCTATTGGCCCAGCCTTCATTCTATGGACTAAGTCTCACAAAAGGTACCATTTAGAACCATAATGCTTCCAAGTCAGGTTGGGTTCAAATCAGATCAAACACAAAACCATGCTCCACATAGCACATAATCGAAACATCAGTCATGCCAAAAAAATGGTGGGCTTCTATATTACTAGCTAGAGGTTGTCTTTGAAGGGGCCAATGTTTATTTATTACTAGCTAGAGGTTGTCTTTGAAAGGGCCAATGTGTATTTATTGTGATTTAAACCATTGTCTTTAAAGTACTCACAAATTGAGCCAAATTGAGTTGGATTTAGATTGAATTTGCAAATCTATATATTCAAATCATCGCTTTTGTTTGTTAGTCTTATATATTCATAACATAGCAACTTAAGATATATTACTCCATTGGAGCTACAAAGGTGACTGTATGCGTTTATTACTCCATTGGAGCTACAAAGGTGACTGTATGCGTTTATTGCAGGCTACTTATGTGTGAGTCTTCCAATAGAATTTGGAATGAAGTTATGAAGAGGTGCTATTAGAAAGCCTGAGTTTGAGATGGTCCAGACTTGTTGAATGGGGTTTGCATGATCTGAAGGGGAAAAGTCTGAGGTTATGTGTAAACTAGAATGGGGTTCGTTGTGTATCATGTTTTGCAACGAAGTAATGCTAGGATATTAGAGGCTGATTCAAGAATGAGGCAAGTGTAATAAACGCCATTGAGGTCAAGTCTTAAGTGGTAACCAAAGTGCCATGTTGTTATTGGAAGATGCCTCTATTTGTACATGGGAAGTAAACTGAAATCTTTATTCATTAAGGAAACAATTTTTTCCTTTTTTACTGGGCATGTAAACTGAAATCTTGACTGTTTCCGCAGAAGTTTTCACTGTGGCATGCCACTTTGTACTTAACACACATAGGCTATGTACTCTCACTTTTATTGATTGGTATTACTTTGAGTGTTATCTCATGAAGCTGGTGCAACACAGGAGCTGTGACCCAAGCTGATGCAACAATAGGAGCTGTGATGCTAGCTGCTGCAATTTAACAGGAGCATAGCTTATGTATGAGCTGTTAGTGTAGGTCTGTTAGTGCAAGGTTGTTAGTGGCAATCACTACTAAGTTTTGTTAAGTTCTTTAAGAGTAGTTACTAAATCAGGTTGTTATAGGTTAGTTAATAGATCTGTAACCTGATGGGCTAATGAGATATATGCCTATACCATTTGTAACCAGCCATAAGATCTGTACTCAAGCCAGAAATGGACATTGATGAATAATAATACAGTTTCTGTCTAGCTATCTTCTCTAATTATCCTCTTCCCTCTAGACTTTGGAGGGTGACTCCTCAAATAAGCCAATTCCTACTCTATTCCCATATCCTCATCAATACCCTTTCACCTAATCTCTATCATCAATATTCCACTAAGATGGTTCATTCCATATTAGGTGTACCTTGATGTTTGGATGTATTTGTGCAGCTTCAGCTGCGTGTCTTGACTGGTCATTCTTATCTATAAATAAATAAAATTTGAGAGACTCAAAAAGCATTGGCAGTGATTATTTATTTTTTATTATAATGATTTTTTATTATTGTGTAGTCGCACTACCAATCAGTCAAGCAAACAAATATATATATATATATATATATATATATATATATAAACAGAGACCTAGTGTAGGATTGCATGAGATTTTGCCAAACAACACATTCTATGCGAAGATAATTAAAATATTTTCAAGTGTCACATCAGAGATAAGAATAAATTAAATTTTTGTTTCATTTGGTTAATGTATCATTTGGTTCAATGATTCAAGACTTTTCATCTTTCACACATACACATAAAACTTTTTGCATTTGAGTTCATCATTTTCACCTCTTGCACTTCTATCTCTTATATATATATATATATATATATATATATATATGCACATAGCCCTTCATGTCATCCCATATCAAATACATAGACTAAAAACGATGTCATTTACCTTCAATCTTTCGATGACACTTACTTAGCTTTAACATTGTTGTTTCATCTAATTTTAACTCACATGAGTTTACTAGAACCAAAGAAAGGGAGCTTGCATTTTATATTGAGTGGCTACAGCAATCACGTTTTTTATGTTAAGGTCGAACGCTATGGATTTGTGGATTTTGTAAATGATGTGATTAAGTGTGGGTGTTTGGATGTGTATTTTTTTAGAATTAAGGAAAATGAGAAAGACACATTCTATATCAACTTTTATTTTATAATATTCCTCCAAAGTTGTATATTTATTTCTCATTCCTTCAATTAAATAATTATAATGGATATGTGTATACAATTTATAATTGTTGCTTTTTTTTATGAACTCATTACTAATAAAATTGTATAACAATTATGTTATAATATATATAGAACATATTCCAAACTATCTTATATAAGATATCACAAAATTATCCATATATCGCACGAGAAACTTACTAATTAGTAAAATCTTTCTATCCCCTATATAAAAAATGCTCATAGATCTCAAAAAGGCTCTACTCTAAATAGAGCTAATGAGCCTCAAGCGTGCGTTAGCATAGAGGGGCTAATGTGCACCAAGAGACCTCTCTCTCTCTAGAGAGAGAGAGAGAGAGAGAGAGAGAGAGAGAGAGAGAGAGAGAGAGAGTTTTTTGCCGAATAGGTTGTAATTGACATACTTGGAGAAAGTTATTTTTGCTTCTAACTTCTTCTAGAGATCAAAAACTACATAATCTTATTATTTATCTTAATAGTTCAACTTGTGTGGCCTATAACTTTTAAATTTTGAAAGTAGGGTTTGGGTGAAAATGAGATTCATACTTGGGACCACTCACTTTAATATCATGATAAACTACTATTTGTCTCAAAAATTTAAATTAATGGAAAATAATTAATTTAACCATTTAATCGTTATTCTAATCATAGGAACTTCAATATACAAACTTGATTGCATATTTCCTACCATTCCAATGTGATTTAAACAAGAAGAGTTTACTAGATGCAGGAAAAAAAATTATAATAATGAACTATATACAATACGACTGTAAGTTCCTTACAAATTTACTATATTGCACACTGAATACCAACAATGTTAAATAAACATATATGTTACTAACATAGAAGCCAAGTTATTACCAATAAGCGGCAACAAGGATGACTTAGGTTGAAGTTACCATCAAAATTTATACTGCTAATATTAGTTATTAGATGAAAGAATTTATTAGAAGTATTGAAGTTGCCTCATTTATCAAACAATGAAAGACACTGAAAAGTCACCGCGGTCCTGATAGAACTGAAGGCAATATTAAGGTAGTAGTAGCAACATGCGTTTCCTGGTTATCAACTATAGCTCTTGTGTTTGGTAAAGGTGGATTCAAGAAGCAATAATCAAAGTTAGATTCAACATCCACAACACCTTCCAAGACCTTAACCACCGTAGACATGGAAGGCCTATTTGTAAAATCAATTTGCAAACACCAAGCGGCAACCATCATCATATTCACAACATCTTTGCCATGTAATTGCATATCTCCACTATTCTTATCAACAAGATCCAACAATCGTTCCTCCTCGATCTTTTTCCTAAATAGATCAAGTAAATGCATTTCTTCTTCTGGTTGAGAGAGATCCAAATTTCTCCTTCCACCTAATAACTCCAAAAGCACTACTCCAAAGCTATATACATCTACTTTTTTTGTAATTACCGAACTCAACTATTCAAGAGCCATATAGCCAGGAGTTCCTCTCATGGTTGTCACAGCTTTTGAAAGGGGTCGGCTTGAACACCTAAGAAATCATCCCTTATTGTTGACACCAGTAGAAAAATTTATACTCCCAGTTATAACCCTTATACTTCTAAGTTTTGGAAGAATTACATCAACTTTTAAAAGGATTCCTATAATCAACAATTTGGCTCTCATAAAGTAGAAATAAAAAGAAAAGTTCAAGGAGATAAGGATAATTCGAGGATATATATGCATCGAGAGGAGTCACGTTACTCGGAAGACGCAAGTCAAGTTGTTTTTATCAAGAGTACCAAATCTCACTTAAATGATGAGGTATGTCCTTTTAACTGTTTTTAGCACTTTTGTCAATTTCATTTGTAGAAGTCATATCTTAATTAATTAGTATTATGAAAAACAATAAGAGGGGAGGTGTTAAATTTTTATTTATTTATTAATTTTTAAGTTTGCTTACTGTAGAAGTAAATTTAGTGTCATGGCCTAAGGAGTGTGCATGCAGGGCTGTCATGGCTTTGGCATCATGCACACAAGCATGTCATGGCCTTGACAACATACCCAAATGGGTTTGTCATGGCCTTGGTAGCATGCTCACGTGGGGCTGCTATGACCTAAACATCATGCACGAAGGACTGCCATGGTCTTGACTACATGCCCAAAAGAGGTTATTTGGTCTTACCAGCGTGCCCACAGGCATGCCAATATGCACGCCACATTGCCTCACCCCGCCCCTCGACCAATGCCATTTTACCAAATTGTGTTTCTTAGTTCATATTAAGGTTTTAAAGCATTAGTATTGATGATGCTAAAAAGCTATATTGCTATTTTTAGCATTTTTAGCACCACCAAAAACAAGTTTATGGTTACATTGGTGAAGCCAAAGTCAAATAATTTAGCTCCATAGCTACAGTGCACAACCAAAGTGGCTGTGCATTGTAGCTCATAGGTAAAAAAAAAAAAAAGTATTATTAAATTATGTTCACATTATTTTATATTAAATATATAATTTTATTCATATGTTTACACTGCTTTGTAGTGAATATATTATTTTATGTGTTTTTTATATTATTTTATTATGTTGAAAGTTAAAATAAAATCATTGATATTGGGTGTTTTGTAAAGTAAGAAAGTAAGATAGATAAAGTAACTTTTTATGGAACTATATTGCTAAATTTAAAACTCTACCAATGTAGATGCTCTTAGGGAGAGTTTCCAACAATCGGTTTAGTATTTTGAGTTTTTTTTTTTTTTTTTTATTATTTAATTCTTATGATTATTTTATTTTTAGGCTTCCAAAAATCATTTAAAAAAAAGCCGACTACAAGGCAAATGCCTTCAATCCGGTGTTTTTTTTTTTACCATAAAATTTTTTAAAAATGATTTATTAATAAATGTTCATATGATTTATTAATTTTTTTTTGCTGAATAAAATAAGGGTCATGCTAACGAATGCCCTTAGGGCATTGGTTAACAATCCATTTAAGGAAAGTTTTAACAACACTTTTATGAGAAATGAAAAAAACTGTCGAAACATTAATTGTTTTATTTCATTTTTCCATAAAAACTTTCTTTAAATAGATTGTTAACGAATGCCCTTAGGGCATTTGTTAGCATTTCCCATAAAATAAAACAGTACTTATTAGTGTTGGAAGTGAATTATGAATGTATGGGGATTGATAGATCAGTTTGTGAGTCTGTGTCTTATTGTAAGTTTGTAATTATTTGGCACTTTGTCATTGGACTAGCTAGTTAAACTGCAGGGAATGCATAGTCACCAATTGCAGGTGATATGTTTCCGAAATTTTCTAAACACTCTTTTAATAGAAACATCATGAAACTACAGCCACGTGTTCTCATCCCTGGAGGTATGTGTTCTACACACGAGACCCCTTAAATTTGTGGACAAGGAAATAACAAAATATTTATTTCTCGCGAGAAAACACAAAACACAGAAAACAAAGACAACCACCTTTAATTTGTGTTAATCTTTCAGTCACGTCTGTCTGAGCCACACCACATCCATGGCTTCTCTCTTAGCTAACGGAACTATTTCTGGCTTTTCTCCAAAACCCACCTACGATTCACATAAACTCCCAAAAGGGTTTCACCCAAAACCCCAAATTCCAAAATTCCCGGACCTCAAAACCCCAACTTCAAGGCTCTTCAAGGTCCGAGCAGATGTCGGGTATTCGGGTCAAGGTACAAGTTCTAATGTTTCTTCTTCTGCACCAGGTAAGTCTTCGATTTCAACAACAACTACAACTACACCTAGTGCTAGTGAGAAAATCCAGGAAATTCTTCGTAACATAGAGTACGATAAGAAGTTTGGTTTTAATATAGATATTGATTCGTATTCGATCCCTAAGGGGCTTTCTAAGGAAACAATTAGATTGATTTCTTCGCTTAAAGAAGAACCTGATTGGATGCTTGAGTTTAGATTGAATGCTTATGAGAAATTCTTGAAGATGAAAGAGCCCAAGTGGTCTGATAACCAATACCCACTTATTGATTTTCAAGATATTTGTTATTACTCTGCACCCAAGAAGAAACCTGCTTTGAATAGCCTCGAAGAGGCCGACCCGGAACTCATTAGGTACTTTGATAAACTGGGTGTTCCTTTGAATGAGCAGAATCGGTTGGCTAATGTTGCTGTTGATGCCGTCCTTGATAGTGTGTCGATTGCCACGACACATAGGAAGACATTAGAGAAGGCCGGTGTGATATTTTGTTCGATATCAGAGGCTATTAGGGAGTACCCGGATTTGGTTAGGAAGTATTTGGGGAGGGTGGTGCCTAGTGAGGATAATTACTATGCAGCGTTGAATTCGGCTGTGTTTAGTGATGGTTCGTTTTGTTATATTCCAAAGGACACCAAGTGTCCAATGCAGATTTCGACTTATTTTCGGATTAATGCATTGGAAACGGGGCAGTTTGAGAGGACGTTAATAGTTGCGGAAGATAGGAGTTTTGTGGAGTATTTGGAAGGGTGTACTGCGCCTTCATATGATAGAAACCAGCTTCATGCTGCTGTGGTGGAGTTGTATTGTGCTGAGGATGCACAGATTAAGTACTCCACAGTGCAGAATTGGTATGCTGGGGATGAGGAAGGGAATGGAGGGGTTTATAATTTTGTTACGAAGCGAGGCCTTTGTGCTGGGGATCGCTCAAAAATATCCTGGACCCAAGTGGAAACAGGGTCTGCCATTACTTGGAAGTATCCGAGTGTTGTTTTGGAGGGTGATGATACCGTGGGTGAGTTCTATTCAGTAGCTTTGACGAATAATTATCAGCAGGCGGACACGGGTACAAAGATGATACACAAAGGGAAGAACACTAGGAGTAGGATTATTTCTAAAGGTATATCGGCTGGGCATTCAAGGAACTGCTATAGGGGTCTTGTACAGGTTCAGTCAAAAGCAGAGAATGCTCGAAACTCCTCTCAATGTGATTCCATGCTTATTGGTGACACTGCAGCTGCCAATACATATCCATACATCCAGGTAATTTCTTTAGTTTGTTTGTATTAATATTTCTGTTTTTAGTATTTTTGATTGATTACTCATGCTGATTATTTTGGTTTTTTAATTTGTTCGAAGAGCTTTACATGGAGTATTCTGTATTCAGATTCCACTTCCCTCCCAGCCCAATGGGGCTACTGGATGTCATACTTGCATTTGTTTTTATCACTGTGTGGTCCTACTGAAATCTACCCTTAGATATGTTCACTATATACAATTATAAATGCCCCCCCCCCCCTCCCTTCTCCCAGTTTATACAGGTTGCCACACCCTTTGATGTTCTCTCAAAAATTATAATTTCCTGTATTAGTTTTCCATTTTTTAAAAAGAAAGTCGCACACACCATTTATATCATGCTAGTTGGCCAATTGGGCATAGTTGAAGACAAGATGCCTATATTGTTTTGGAATCTACCTAGAGGTGTGATTTAAGTTAACATTAGTTTCAAAGGTGGCTGTCTTGCAAAGTACACAAAATCAGTGCGGGCAAACATTTAGGGTGTGTTTGTTTCAACTGAAAATCACTTTCGGAAATTGTTTTCCGTAAAATTGACTGTTTGGCTGGTTTGGAAAATTCGGTCAAACTGAAAATGTTTTCAGTTTGACCGAAAATTATGCTTGAAATGGCTGAAATTGGTTTCAGTTGAAATTTTCACTTCAAACGGATGGAAAACACGCACTCCTCACTGAGATAAAAGAATACGTCCTTCTCTCACGCGCAAAGAGAGAAAGAAAGAGAGAGAGAGAGAGAGAGAGAGAGAGAGAGAGAACAGAGAGTAGAGAGATCGCGCCCCAACCCGCGCCAGCGGGATCGCACCCCAACCCGCGCTGGTGAGATCGCGCCTTCGCCATCGCCGATCTGAAACCATCGCCCATCACGAAAACCCTCCTCGCCGATCTGAAACCATGAAAACATCACCCACGCCGGCGAGATTGCACCCCAACTCGTGCCCCAACCCGCGCCGGCAAGATCGCACCCCAACCCGCGCCCCAACCCGCGCCGGCGAGATCACACCCCAACCCGCGCCGGCGAGATCGCGCCTTCGCCATCGCCGATCTGAAACCATCGCCTCAAACCCATCGCACTCCAACCCGCGCCGGCGAGATCAAACCTTCGCGATGAACACACCGCGCGATCGAGCCTTCGCGATGCCTCCGCCGCGCGATCGAACCTCAAACCATCGCCCATCCTTCTCTCTCTCTCTCTCTCTCTCTCTCTCTCTCTCTCTCTCTCTCTCTTCGTTCTTCTCTGACTGGATTTGATGAATTTGTTTTTTTGGGTTTTGTTTGTGTTGTATTGTGTTTCTGTAACGAGAAATGATAATGAGAAATGATATTATCTGTTTGGAAGCCAAGAAAATGTGAGCAGAAAATGTATTTTATATGGAATTTTTAAGAACATAACCAAACACTAAAAACTATTTTTCAGAAAATTTTCTAAAATGCTACCAAACACCTAAACATATTTTCCTTTCCCGAAAATATATTCCCGAAAATATTTTCCTTTCCTGAAAATGATTTCCGTTGAGCCAAACGCAGCCTTAATGTATAGGTTACCTGACTGTCCAAGCTATCCGGATAGTCAACGAGTCAATGAGGTTTATGGGAAAGATTAGAGATATTATTGTATACATAAACTGCTTCAATTATAGAAGTGTTTCTGTACATAAAATGAAATTTTCTGGGACAATATATGACTAGCAACTAAAAGCCATTTAGGAAAAGAATGACTGCACCTAAGCATTTAAGAGATTTCATTACATCTGGACAGGATTTTTGTATCTTGTATTGTACTTTATTTCATTGTTTCATTTCATGTTTGACCCTTTGAGTAAGTGGAGGCAATTAAGACTCTGGCATTCTTAATGATTGAAATGTTGGAGTTGCGCCATTGCTCCTCTCTTTTTATAATTACTTCAAGTTCATGCAAGGGATATGGACTGAGAATTATCTCCATGTCCTCATAGTCATAGGGCAGAGACAGATGTGAGAGTGAACTCTGTTTATGACATTATCTGAAAGCAACAACAATTTGTAATTTCAATTTGCCAAAACAGCATTAAATAGTCTGCAAATTAGGGTTACTGAGCTATTAATCTTTACAGATGTGTATAATTGCTTCTTTTTTATTCTTCTCATTTTCATCTTCTTCCTCTTTTTCATTTATATCTCTTGTAGTCCTGTATAAACCTTTCCATTTGCTCATGGAAGGTTTGAAGTTTCTGAGGTGGTTTACTAACCCAATGTATCTAGTCCTTATGGGTCGGTTTGGTAGGGAGAATGAAAAATTGGGGGATAGAGAACTGGAAGAATAGGAAATTTATGAATTTTGGGTCATAAACCTGAATGCTTGTTGAAAGTGCATATGAATTTGGACATTTTTTTTTTCTCCTTAAGAAAGATATCATCCCAGTTGAAGTTATTGTAAAATATTGAAGAAATCAAATCTGGGACTAAATAGATCCTAGAGTCAATTATCAGTTGTGCAATTGGAATTTTTTCCGTCTGACTGATTTGACAATTTTTTCTAGGTGTCTCATCCTTAGTATCTGCTCATAAATATTTGATGTATGCTACCCATGTACACCCCCGGTGTACCTCAATTTCTTTATTTATCAATTTTTTTTTTTTTTTGGATGTATTAGGTTTTGTTATTGCATAGTCAGTGATAAACAGTTGGAGTTTTTTTTTTTAATAAAGTAGCATTTTATGATATTCAGGAAGAAAAATGAAGTAGAATTTATGATTGTTTTCATATGTAGCATTGGATTGATTTTTGTATGGAGCACAATTTTTCCAATGGTGAGATCAGGAAATTTGATATATCCAGGAAAGATTTTTGTGGGTGGTGAAATTCATTAGAGAAATTGCAATAGAGATGTTGATGCATCACATGGGGATAGGGTGGTTACTTTATCTACATGTCAAATAAACCAATTAAGAGAGTTGGAGGTTACTTTGATTTTGAGGTTATTTTTTAATATGATACATGAGAACGAGTAAAGTTTAGCACTGATTCAGTGCTTCCTTTTATATAATGCTAGTATAGAAACTAAATTTGGAGTATCTCCAAACTCTAATTATCATTTACATCGGTTCTCAGTTGTTTGTCTTGTTTCCTTCTCCCACAAATGACTACTAATGTCTACTGAGTTTCATATCTACTTCATGTTTATAAACTTACCATATTTATTCATATTTGCTGCACTTCAAGAAGGTACTGACATATTCAAAAAAAAAAAAAAAAAAAGTAAAATACTATTTTGGTCCCTAAACTTTATCAAAAGTTTGTTTTTCATCCTTAAACTTTAAGAAGTTTATTTTTTGTCCTGAAACTATTGCAAAGTTCATCTTTCGTCCTTAAACTATTAAAAATGTTTTATTTATGTCCTTAAATTTTACCAAAATTTTGTTTTTCATCACTAAACTATTGAAAAAGTTCGTTTTTCATCCCTATTTTTGTCTTTAAACTATTAAAAAAACTCTTTATAAAGTTTAGAGATGAAAAATGAACTTTTTAAAGTTTAGGGACAAAAAACAAACTTTTGGTAAAGTTTAGGGACCACATTAGTATTTTACCCAAAAAGAAAAAAGAAGGAAGGGACTGACATACTGTTTCTGATCTGATGGAATAATATTTTGAGATGGAAGTTAATACTTGCAACTTATTCTGGTATTATGTCCTCCTGAGATGTTGCTGCTTTTTGTATCAGAGGAGTTGTCCTCTGTATTTATTGACCTTTTAATTGGGGTGCACTTTAAAATAGATGGAGTTGTTACAAAATCATAACTTTTAGGTGGAGTGTGAGATCATGGGTTCAAGACCCATTCTCTGTGATGAATTTGAAAAAATAGTAATCTGAAAAAAGAGCAGAACTATTTATCTATTTGCAAAATTGCAATATCATATGGTAAAGCTTCTTATAATCTGTCTTTCAGACATGACTCAAAGAAGGCATCATTACCGTCATCCTAGAGAGGAGAGCAGAAAATAAATGAATAAATAAACAATTGAGCTTGTTTTTGGTAGGAATCATGTCACTTCCATTGGTCCACTCTAAATGTTACTGCCATAACTTTAATGTATATGATGATTACTGCTCAAATGTTACTGCCATAACTCTTATGTGTGGCTTATACTCTAAAATGTTTTGACAGGTGAAGAACCCCACTGCTCAAATTGAACATGAAGCCAGTACCTCCAAAATTGGTGAAGATCAACTATTTTACTTTCAGCAGAGAGGAATTGAGTATGAGAAAGCCATGGCTGCCATGATTTCTGGGTTTTGCAGGGATGTTTTCAATGAGCTTCCTGATGAGTTTGGTTCTGAAGTGAATCAACTAATGAGTTTGAAGCTTGAGGGATCTGTTGGTTAGGTAACAAGTTGGTCTGTGTCAAAAAGCTTGTGTTTGTTGGAGGAAATTTAGGTCTTTTTGCTCCTGAGGTTTAAGAATCTTAAAGTCTTGTATCATATCGACCAACTATTTATACTACACGATTGTAGGAACGTCACTACCGTTACCGTGTACATAATGTTGCTTGTTATAAGTTAAATTGCTTGTTGTATAATAAAATCTTTTGTTATATATTAAGTTGCAAGTCCTTATAATCGTTTTTACGGATCATTAATACTTGAATTCATTTTTCCCTTTTGAAGGAAATGAAAAAGGATAATGTGATATTGTGCTTCGAAATTTCAAATATTTTTGCTACGTGAGGGTTTTGATGGTGATAATTGTTGCGTCCTTAGCAGGTCAACATAGCTCAATTGAACTTTCAAACCAGACAGTGAAACTTCCATGGGATTGTGGCGAATTGATGTTGGAATATTTGGTGAATTGATGTTAGAAACATAACGATAATTAAGCATCTTTAGAGTTCTAATCGATCCCTCAAAAGTTACTATGGCTATTGAATGGAGTTGTGGTATGTCTTTGTGTTAAAATTACTTTTTCTCTCTCTTGTGCGTTTGTTTGTGTTTGTAACTCAAAAAAAAGAATGGGTAATTTTCCAACATTGCATAAGAGAGTATGTTGTATGCGACATAATTTGTCTTATCCTCTTTTAATAGTTACCATGGTTTTTAAATGGAGTTGAATTTCTTTCCGTCTCCCTTGTGTGTGTGTGTGTTTGTTTCTAAAAATAAAAAGAGTTCCAATTGATAAAATTATCTAACTAATAAAACTTAAGAAATTTCAAAATATTTATTTAACCTTTTTTTTCTTTTTCTTTTTTCCAACATGATTAACTATGTTCTAGTCAAGACATTTAGTTACGAATAAAGAGAAAAAGGCTTAATTATTAAATTTGTTAGAAAAATAAATCAATTATACAATTATACTTGAACAAGCTGCTAAATTTGGCAATGATAGTTATGACGCTCAGATATGCAAATATTCAAAAGCTTTATTTTACTTTAATTATCAATCTAAACAATCAAAAACTCAATTAATCATACTCCAACAATTAAGAGCTCGAGCTCGATTGTTATTATGGTAAATGCTACAATGATTGAGATTCAAGTGATAGGTCAATGGTAATAATATTTTTTATGGTATGGCATGTTGGTGGTTTGAATTCCACCTCTCCTTCCCACTATCTACCTATTTCTCAAAAAAAAAAAAAAAACCCTCCAGTTATCTTTCTCCCTCACTATCTACCTATTCCACACAAAAAATAAAAATCCCTCCAATTATTTTTTTGAGTGATGAAATTATTTAGTGTGTCATGTGTACTATGCCCTCTTCCCATATGAATGTGAGTCCTATCTATGAGTTCCATATACGAGATCAGTTCTTATTTGTGAAAGCTGTAATAAATGTGTATGAAATAATTTCTATTATGAAAACTATTTTGAGTTGAGGTATATGGGTTTTTCTACCAAAATCCAATACTAGACAAATAAATCATAGTAGAATGGCTCATAATATTTTTTTTGGAGTTGAGGTAGGTGGGTTTTTTGATCAAAATCCAATAGTAGATAAATAAATCATAGTACAATGATTCATAATATCGTTTTCTTAGGTCTACAGAAGGTCCATTAAGTTTTTAGATTACACAATAAATTCTTGTTAGAAGTAGGATGTGATTTTAAGAACATTATTTGGTAACAAAAAGCTTTATTAGTTAACACCCATGTAACTCCACAAAATGGAAGAAGCCCTTTTTATTTTTGGCAAAAACACGAAATTATATCTCATCATCCAAAAAAAAAAACACTCACACACACTAGCATGCCATAATTGCCATTGCCACCAAGAAGGTCTTTTCAGAAAAAAAAGGAAACGAGCCTTGCTAAAGAGGGCGGTCCAGCCCTCTACTCATGAGTCGTGACAATAGAACTTACTGGCCCAGACTATTTGGGCCGGGTGACCCGCCCAAAAGTGTTTTCGACAAAACAAATGGTCTCTCTTTGATCATTAGGTCTGTGGCTCACTTTTTCAGTACTGCAAGATTGCATAGTATTTTTTTCCGGGAGAAAATTTACAATCTTTGGAAACATTCAGTAGTGGTAAGTTGCATAATTTAATGGTTTCTTTCTTTTTGAATTTGATTGAATCACCTCTGTCACATTTAATGCAAATCTCAGTTACAAAGTTGTAATTTTTGCATGTTCTAGTGGTGATAGCGAGTGTACTCTTGTGAATCATTGATGGGTTTTTTCAAAAATGTTTACTGCTTTTACTAACATATTAGTTTCTGTGAGTTATTCATGGGTTTACTTTTTGGCTCATTTGGGTGTCAGAAAAGATTGGTTTATGGTTCATATTTAGTTTGATGCGCCTGCTTTTGGAAAAATGGTTATGGAGAACAAAGGGCTTTTTATTTATTTATTCATAATGTGAGTTTTTTAAACATTGGGGGTTATAGATTGTTAGAACATTTTGTTATTGAGTGTTGTGTTTTAGTGTGATCTAAAAGTACCATATGTTCCTTGTTTGTGGCAACATTGTTTGCTCCAATATGCATGGGTTTCAGTTTTGGATTTTCAAATTATTTATGAAATGTTACTTTGCAACTGATTGTCGTTGACAGAATCATGGTATTAGTAGTGTTTCTGTTTTCTTTGGTTGTGAGAGTTTGAACGGTCTTTATGCTGTGGATGGAAAGGTAAGAATAATCACCAGGGATTGGTGGCTTGTTGGTGTCATTGGTAAAAACATGAATCTTTGCACTTGCAAGGCCATTTATCTTTGTTGTTCCATGGTGGTTTTCATTTACAACACTAACCTCAATTATGCATCTTCAATTGAACCAAATAGGTATGCACTTATTTATGCTGGTCCCTTCCTTTCTGGCCTTGGTGGAATGAAACTTTTATTGCTAAAATTAGTCTGGTCTTTGTAGGGTCCGTTGTCCTGCCTGTGAACCAAGTGAATGGTTTAATTCAGGTTTGGTCAGAAGCAAACCGGTGTACTTGATGGAATATATATTATATAGATTTTTTTTTTATATTTAAATTTTGAATATTAAGTGATTTTGTACTGGGGGTAGGCAGAATTGTGACTTCTATTCTATGGAAGGCATACCATGATGCAGGATTAACTTGTGGTACTGTTGATTTTTTGAGTCTTTATGGTATAGTATGTAATTAAAGATTGAATATTACCTTGTCCATGAGACACATCAACTTGCGCAGATTGGGAAAATCAATACCTCCATGAATTGTGATGTCAAAAGGTCAAATTTCATCATAAGGATGGGGTATTTGATTCTTATCATAAATGCTGGTGTTATTTATATAATTTGTACAAATTTGTTGTTATTACTTATCATAGGAAATCATACATTGTTCTTACATCTTTAGTTTGATGCTTAATATTATCATTCCACCCTTTGAAGTGTATGGCTAATAAATAATGACAATCAGGAGTATCAATGGAGAATGTTGCAATAGTGAAGGGAGACAAACTCATATTAAGGGGTTTGAAGTTCCATGGATATCATGGGGTGAAGCCAGAAGAAAGGAAGCTGGGTCAGAAGTTCTTGGTGGATGTTGATACCTGGTTGGACCTTCAGCCAGCTGGTAAATCTGATTGCTTGTCAGATACTGTTAGTTATACTGATATTTACCGGTAAGCTAAAATTTTTAATACCTTGAAATGTGATATGTCATATGCGTTCTCACATTTTGAATGTTTGCTTTGATGGGCAAAAGTTCATCTTAATTTTCATGGATTCTTGAACCATCTTCTTAATGATTCCCAGTAAATTTGAAATTTTTTGGCATAGCTTGAGGCCGTATATGATTAATAGACATCTAATAATGCAAACCTACATAATGTAGGCATTTTAATACCAATGATGATAATTGTGCTTTTTGATGAATCTTTTCATTCTGAGAGCTATCCATATGTTATGTATGCTCCTTTTATTGTTGTTATTATTATTTTCCTGAATGTTATGTATGTTCTGTTTGATACATGATCAAATTTGATGGTTTGAATTGGTGAAATGAAATGCAGAATAGTTAAAGAAGTTGTGGAAGGGCCTGCACACAATCTTCTAGAGTCTGTCGCTCAACTCATTGCATCTACCACTTTCACAAAGCACCCCCAGATATCTGCTGTTCGCGTAGTAGTCGGAAAGCCTCATGTTGCAGTTCCTGGTTCTGTTGACTACTTGGGCGTTGAGATTCTCAGATACAGAAGTGTAGATGCATCAAACTGAACTTATTATTTGTACTTTTTTCTTTTTTCACCCAGCTGAACAGCTATATTTTTTAAGCAAATACATTGGCTGCCATACATCTATAATGGTTCTCTGACTGATCTGCATTTCACCAATTTAAACAATCAAGATACTAAGAAATTAGAGTTTCCCATCCTTACCTTTCCTCCTGAAAATTTCAGTCATTATTCTCATCTTCCTTGCTGACACTGCCATATATGCTTGTTTATAGAAGGCTTGGTTTTGTGTTTCAGAGTTGGTAGAGGGTTTACATGTTTATAATTTTTCCCATGAAATATTGGGGGCAAGGAGCCCGAGTAGAAAGAGGCGCTGTAGTTATGCGTTACAAGGTGGTGAGAGTTCTGCAGCATCATGCTATCATATGATGATCAAGCTGAGGGTTTTCTCTTCTGAAACTGGTCAATGGAAGATGTATAAAGTGCACTGTGGTTATCCTTATTGTTTATGCACTTGGGGTTTGTTGTGGTGTGTGATTCTTATGGAAAAACCCTTGAAGATGCATGAGGGTATGTGTTTATCTGAGGATGGTTTATCTGAGGATGGGGCGACATGGACTGGGATGATGGGTTTGAAGGACTTGTTTCTTGTTATTTGTTACATAGGTTGAATGGTGCAAGTGTAGGACGTTTATGATATTTTAAGACATCTCCACCTTGGAACAATCCTAGTTTGTAGGTGTGGGAACTGAAAGATGCTGATATAAGTGATGTGGATTCAAAACAAGTGTAAATGGAGTGATCTCTGATGACATTCGTTCAGCAAGAAATTTGTCATGTAACTGGCATTTCATGCTAATAGCATTCCACCCATTTGATTTGGATAGAATTTGTTTGACTAATGAGAAATAATTTGAATCCTGCAACGTTTGTATTGGGATGCTGGACTCTGGAGTACTTGTGTTTAACCATGTCGTTTGTGCTTCCACCATGGCCAACACTTGCTCGTGAACGCACTTGAGAAGCTGTTGAAAGCGCGAGTTCATCTCTTCAATCGCTCAGTTCTCTCTAATTTTTATTTATTTATTTGTCTTTTGATAAGTCCAATACTCTCTAATTTTTAGCTAAGTATGTGATACATTGCATTATAAAAAATTCTATGGTCTTTAAATTCCCGTGTAAACGGTGAACCACACAATGTCTATTTGATTTTGAGTAGCTTGCAGTTGGTGTGAACTTCGGCTACCATTTTTTCTTTTTTCTTTTTTCTTTTGCCTACTGTTTTCCCAGTGTGTTCCGTACCACTAAACTCTATTTGTCATGATCACCTTTTAATTGTACGAACTATTAATTTGATTGCAAAAACATATGCATACTGATGACACTGCTAGTCTGGAGAGTTATCAATATCATTCACTTGAAAGGAACCATACAATTATTCAGATTGCCTGAGAGAAATATAAATTGGAAGTAAAAAGAGATGCATGTGGCAAAGGAACTTACATTCATGTTTTTTGAGGCAGTTGGCCAAGACAACCAAAAATAATAACTTACGGAATCAGTGGCATGCCACTTAAATGCATTGGACATGTTGAGCACAAATGTAAGTTGTGAGTCAATCCGTATGTTTATTTTTGTGTATAAATGTACATCTTCAGAATAGTATGAAATAAACAATGAGGGTACATGTGAATACAAAGCTTGTACGAACAATTTATCGTCTTTGATTGCTCCCAACAGACGATAAGATGGTACAACTATAACAATATATATACAGTAATCACAACTGTCCATCATCTTTGCAACGAATTAATTATACACACTTCACATTGACATCCAATGTAAAAACACATGAGAGATTGGCAATTCGATGAGCATTCAAGAAATTGAGGCGAACCCGTTCCTGTCGATGGCAGAGACCCATATTTGGGAAAAGAAACATCAGTAAACATAAAATAAAGTTCCATTGATTCTGATGGATTATATGAAGGTACAGAAATTATAACTATTTTCAGTATTTTTTCTATATGGTTTGCTATTGCAAACATGATATCATTGCTCTAAGACTCACAAGCTAGTATGCAGGTACTGATCCAATGTGAGAGGTTTTGGACCACCAAACCAATCAATCAAGAATATATTCTCAATTTCTAACTTGAAGAACTGGAAGTTGTGATCCTCAGGCCAGTCTGTCAACCATCCAAGGCATAAAAATGGGTCAGAAAAAGCGGATGAAAGCAGAAGTGTTTCTAATGCATCCATTCTTGTAAATACCTTTCATCTCTGCATGCTTTGAGAACAAGGCACTTTTAGCAAATTCTGCTTCTTTGGAGTTTTTATCCACTAACTTCAACTGAAACATCATGGAGGGAAAATGTAATCCAAGTTATTCAAAGTTAAAAGTTGCCCAACTTTCTAATTTGAAGGTGAGATCAAGAACTTTATAGGGCAGCAAAGGAGCTTAAAGGGAAAAGAGCTGCAGAACCTCATTGGTAAGATAGCTTGGGCAGCTGTCATTTAGCACATTTGGATAGATCGTAATACTAGAATTCATAACGGAAAGATTTGATTTGAAGTTCATATAGTTCAAGTCATGCAGAATATTAGAATATTAGAAATAGGCTGTCTAATCTATGCTTAGTAATATAAGAAACTCTATTCCAAAACAGGATGTTATGTAGCCTTTGGAAGATTCCTTTCTCTGCTTCTGATAGTTGTTAGGTGTGCTGTTATGCTTGTATGGTAGTGTGCAGCTTCCTGCTTAAGTCTTTTTTTTGTCACTAGGTGTTCTGTTATGATTGTCTTCGTTGTTTCTGATTTGCTGAATAGAATTCTGTTCATTCTTATTAAGAGAGATGGTTGTTGGGGGTGGGGGGGGGTTGGGGTAGAGAGGGTGGGAAGTAAAAGGAGACCATTACCTAGTGTTGTTTCCATCATATGAAGACAATAATTATTTGTTGGTGTTGGTTACATATCCACCCTGAAGTGAAGGGATTAGGGCATAGCAGATAACACCACCATATCTAATGGACTCTTAGGCTGTGGCACATATCCAACAAGGGACAGGGAGCATTAAAATGATACTTAAATGATTAAGATCATCATTTCCTATCAGTTAGAATTTTATTTTTAATTACCAGGTGCAATTGGTAATACTTGTCTACTCACATATAGCAAAATCAAAGGACCCATAACAAAAAAGGGGAGAAAAAAAAAAAGATAGGTGCAAACTGGAAATTAAAGCAACAATCAATAGAGCTACAGTTAATCTGACCAAACATAAACCAAATTAGTATTAGAAAATTTTTATTTTGCAACAGACCTTGCCAGTAAGTGTAATTTTTGCGCAAGTGGGATTCTCAGGATCTATCTTGCCACAAGTTCCAATAGGGTATTCACTGATTGTGAATGAAGCCCTGTCATCTTTCAATGCATCTCTCGCAGTTGGATCAAGAGCTGTCAAGTAAAAGTATGGGATGCCACTACCTTTGTTAGGCAACCCATCACTAAAAGAAACCACATTCCTGCAACATATTTAGATAGTTATGAAACTAGTTCTAGATAAATGAGATGGAGGCAAACCTATCGTAAAGAAAGGTATAACAAATAAGTATTACAATTTTTTAAATTTATTCAAGAGAGAATTTAGAGTCAAGAAATGTACTCATTTATACACACATGCATACATACACATATATGCACACTCGGAGATATTTGAAGTGCTCATAGCATGCAAAATCTTTTAATAAAAAGGAAAGAAAAGACCAAAATTCGGGCCAAAAAGACAAACATTAAAGGATTTTATTGTCAAAAGTAACAAAGAAAACTCAATCGTATATCTATATTTTAGACTAAAAATTAGTTATGTTTGCAGGTAATCATTTGCATAATATAATAAGAAACAAAATAGGACTCGATTCAAAAGAAGCTCACATGAAACCTTGATAGTGAAGAGGCTCTACTTGCTATTAGACATGTCTTTGAACAATCAACACTTAGAAAGTCCATTTTAGCAGTATTATAATAAATACATATTTTGTAAGAAACAAGCAAATTCATAACTATTTCTGCTTTGGAAATTTCTGGTTGCAATTAGATTCATGATACAGAGGTATTAGATACAGAGAATGGAGACTTCTGCTATAGCTGAAATGTGAATATGGATTTTGTAATCGTAAGCATGAAGTAATCAATTATATTAATAAAAATTTTATCTCTTATAAACGAATTATTATTTGCTGTCCATTAACAAACAGTATTTGAGGTTCTATAGTTATTGTGAGGGATTGCAAAGGTTTAGCTTCAAGGTATTTAAAGCTAGCCTCAATCTAGCAAAGAAGAGAACCAGAGTCACTATGGGTTCAACAAATGCTATAGATGTGCTCAGAAACAAAACGTTTTGCCCAAAGTGTTGTCGAACAAATTATTCAGGTCACTATAAGCTTAGAAGAGTACCCCTTTTTCATGCGATACAGAGAACATTACATTTTTTTTTATGAATTTGCTTCCCCAGAATGAAAATTCAGGACAGTTTATATGTTTAATCCTCATGAAATTCCTGAAAGAGACAAGGGTTGATAGCAAGGGACTCACATAAACGGTTGATTGGATTATTTGTGAATATTCTTAATAGCTCTTCAACAAAAAATTAAATGAAATTATGCACACTTACATCTTAACTTGACTCAACGATGAGACAAATTTTTTCTGCCCATTTTGCACTCTCGCCTGACATATATACTAGAGGAAATGAAGTTTCAAGTTACTGTATATTTTTTAGATAATGTATGAGGCCGAAATATCGTACATACAATAATTTTCACAAGCACAAAAGTGTGAGTGGCACTTGAAGCCATGATTTTTAAGGAATATGAACCCCAAAGATTAGCATCCTTGTTAACCTATGGCTATAACTCCACAAAAACATCTAAAAGTCACTGTGCATCTCATAGAGAAGTAAAACTTTAGTAAAGAAGTGACCCATTTCAGGCAATGCTTCAATATTCTCCAAACAAAGCACTTGCATTATAAGCTGTTTGAACTTTACAAATAATTCTCAAGTACGTAGAAATAGGAAAAACTTACCCAAATGGAGCTCCTCCCAAGTCACTTGAGATGGTACTACAAAATGAAAATGAAAATGAAAGAAAAGCTTCTGATTCAACGGAAAACAATCACCCATATACACATATCATATTACAAAGTCAATAGTTAGGACCTTTAAAACTAAATTGTTTTGCAGCAATTGGTTTCAATACAACATAAGGTGAAAAAAATATGATATATATGTTGGCTTCTTTAATTTAACAATTAAACAATAGTGAACTTCTTAACACTCACTTTCTTTACCACACTTCAGAATGTCCATAAAATATCTTAATGTATTCCTCAATAACTTTTGCATAAGCAATATATCAAAGATGAATCCGTAATGAACCAGCAAACCAACAACTTGATTGGAAATTCCTACAGCATTTAAGCCACCCAGAGACATTAAGCTTGCATGCTATATCTTCCAACATGACCAACTGAGCTCATAAAATAGCAAGGAGATGAGAACCCTCTATGCCCAACAAGTGCAAGATTAGTGAAATAAGAGAAGAAAATTAAACAAACAAAACATTAAAACACAAACAAAGAACACACAGACAGTTAACCACAACATAAAGGATTTAAACAGAAAGGTGCAAAATTAATTAATGGTATTGACAAGTTTATCAATCACCAAAAGAAACTGTTTGTTCTCATGAATCATTTCCATCAATACACCAACAACTAAACCTTAGTCCCAAAATTTAGGGGTTTGCTGTAGGCCACATGTTTTTTTTTTTTTTTTCTACCATTCTATTCTATCCGAAGATATACTGTCTGTAACCTCCTTAATTGACACGTCAATTTCTACTACTTCTATTTACGTTATTTCGGGCCTTTCTATCATCTTTCGTTCCCTCAACTTCAATCAACTCACTCATTTCTTTTGATAATCAGAATAGATTGATTTTTCAATAAGATAACAACAACAAAAAAACCCAATTTAATTTCATCAAAATCAAGCGGGGTTGGCAATCACATAGCTAAAAAACACAACTCCTAAAGAAACCAAGCTAATGGGTACCCAAAACCCAATTAGTCTATTAAAAAATGGAGCCTTTACAGGAAATAGTAAGCCTAGATAAACAAGTAGAGATAGAGAGAGAGTATACTTTAAGACCCCCCAAGAATTCTGAGAGACCAACCAACGAGCAGTGGCAGCAGCATTTTTTGGGTCAGGTTTCTTGGTTAGGAGCAACCGTCCCTCTATGGAACCTGGAAAACCCACAAAACACAAGAACAAATATAAAACATAGAAACAAGGAAAAAGGACTGTGATGCCCATGATGTTGCTATATTCTGTGATCTCCGAAGTCTGTCAGACACAGTAAAAGAGTCAAGAAGAAGAAGATGAAGAACTAAACAAAAAATTCGAAGTATTTATAGCCCCAAAGTTGGAGGCATATCAATAGTGTCGTGTTGGCTGTTCCAAAAAAAAAAAAAAAAAAGAAGAAAAAAAGAAAAAAGATAAAAAGGATTTATCCTCTACTATCCAGCCAGGGTATGCACGTGGATAGAATTTTGTGTATTTTTTTTTTTTTTTAAAGGAAAGTAAACCAATTCCCTTAGGACATTGATTTAAAAATTATTTTTAAAAATATTTTATCAAAAAATAATAAAATAATAAATATTTGTATGGACACAAATCGTACAGAACCTACGTTGCACTTACGGAACCTGCCCAATGAGCCCAAAAACAATGAATTTATAGAGAGTGGGCTTCCAATCTAAGTTTGTAGACGTTGGATAACATAAAAGCTAAGTAAAATCACAGAATACATGCATACTTCTTGTACGTAGATAAATCATTATCTCATATATTACTGCTGAGGACAATTTTTGGTATTTTTCTTACAATTTCTCTCTTGTGTGTGTGTATGTCTTTCTCCCCCCCTCCTTTCTTTCTCCTTCCTTTTCCTTTTATAGACCTGCATCTTTCTCCTCTTCTTTTACACGTGTAGACTAGATGCTCTTTTTTAAGTACTTGTCCCATCATTCCTCCCTACCAAAGTCTTTGGCGGTAAGTGCAAGGTTGGACTCTAATGCTCAGGCGTCACTTTCTCATTAATGCGGCCAGAGAGGTAGGTATAGAACCTTCAATGCGGTAATAGCAGCGTTATCCTTAATATTTGTTTGTTACTCCCCTTTATCTCCTATTCTTGTTTTCTTAGTTTTTGTGTCCAAGGTCTTCAGTACGGATGCCCTTGAACTGCCAGATCACCCTTCTCGTCCTCAGTAAGCTGTGGCCAAGAACGTTGCCCTCCTCGAACGTCAAGCTTCGGGATGTTCTGCTCATGCATGGAATCCCTCTTATGTCATGCTACTTCACAAATGGGTCTTCTCATGTCCTCGGACCATCCACGCTGTTAGGCTGGGCTTTCAATCTCGCTAGAGCTTTTGGGCCGACCCAATACTTATCTTGGGCCCATTGGCACTACAATATTGTTGATAGTTTTTTATAATTTTATATTTTCTATAAAAATTGTGTCAAAACTTTATTATTATGGTTTATTAACAATTGTCTTAAGGACATCCGTTAACATGACCCTTAATTTAAATCAAATAGTCTATTTACTTGGTTCATGATTGAAAAGACAAACACAATTTAAAAAAAAAAAAAAAAAAGAAACACTCAAAGTTGATTTACATACTTCAAAGCCATAAATTTATTTTATTCTATTCTAGTTTAGGTGGATAGCAAGGAGGGGAAATACAAACAACATATATAAATATAAGCATTTTGTTTGTTTTAACATTAACATTTTTTTTTAGAAAATGAATTAATTTTCAAAAATCATTTTTTTTAGATAATTATCACATTTTCCTATATTTGATAACAACTTTAAAATAAATTGAAAAAATAACTTTTAACTTCCCTTATTTAGGTTGGTGAGAGATATAGTTATTTTCCACTAAATTTTGGTAGAAATCAATTGTTTGTTTCGATGTTAACATCTGATGAAAAATGAATCACTTTCTAAAAAATTATCTTATTTTCTTATGTTTAATAGAAACTTTAAAATAAGTTGGAAAACTATTATTTGACTTCCCTTGTTTAGCTTGACTTAAGATATAGTTGTTTTCCAAAAAATTTTAGTAAAAAATGATTTTATTTCACACCAAGCTAAATAAAAGAAATCAAAAGATGGTTTCCTCTGAGCCATTTTTTGTTGATATTACCAAATACAGGAAAATGCAAAAAACTATCTTCACATAAAGTTTTCCATCGAAACAAATGGATATAATATTTGATATATTGATAAAAAAAACCTTTAATGACCTCCTCCCTTTTCGTAGATTGCATTTTATATATCATCTACTTTTCAATTATTATTATTATTAAAAAAATTAAATTGATATTATAATATTGATAAATTTTACTATATAGTCCTTAGAAACTGACGTGCCAATTTTTATATATAAAACAAAATTTTAGTAATTCATTTATTATATTTTTAATATGAATGACCTATATTCATTATCAGTTTATAAGTATTTTGTAGTAAAATTAGTACTGACTTTAGTATTTTTAGGAAATTGAAAATATTAAATTGTTGAAAAATTTTACTATATAATTCTTACAAACTGATGTGTCTATTTTTAAATAGAAAACACAAATTTAAAAATTTATTTATTCTATTATTAACATGTACAAGTTATATTTATCGTCAATTTGCAAGTAGTTTATAGTATAGTTGGTATTAACTTCAAGATTTCCAAAAATTAAAATAATAATTGAATAATAAATGTTTGAAATTTGAAATTTTCTATATTAAAGTTGTTCTTGAAATTTAAGACATCTTATTTCTTGTTGATAATAGATATGGTCTATTTTGTTTAGAAAGGTAGATAGTTGGGAGGGAAACGTGATTCAAATTATAAAGAATATCACTACCTTATGAGCGATCACTTGAAGTTGAACCCCTCCAATATTATTAAAGATTTGATAAAATATTTAGTTAATATAACTTTCATTAATTAGTTTTTTTTTCGATGAACCATTAATTAGTTATTTGGCTTAAAAAATAAATTGGACCACCTCCTTTTTGGCTTTTCACCTCTCCCATTATTTTCCTATCGAAATAAATAAATAAATAATAGATTTATTGTTTTCCCCCTATAGGATTTAGAAAGAACTTGGTGCTCTCCACAACACTGAACTGCAGTTACTAAAACGGAAAGCAAATAGAGAAGGAACACTGGTCCTTGTTTTGAGGGTCACACAACTCGCATTCGCTCCAACTCACCAGCATGGGTTTCCTTTGCACTTATTGGTTGGTATCATTCATTACTTTCATCAGCAGTTCTCCTGTGACTTTATCTTATCGTGTTCACGTGTACCTTCTTCAAGCTTGTACCATAATTGCCTCATGGGATAGAACAAAATAGGAAAAATGGTATGAAAAATGTTAACAAGCACAGTAATAATCCTAAAACTTATAAAGTTGACAAAATACTGACATAAAATTGAGGGATTTATAAAAATTATGATATAAAGTTATGCGTTAACAAGCACCTTACGGTACTCTTGTGTTTGCGTTCTGGTAGGTCATAAAATGAACATCATTGATTGAAATTATATTAGTAGGTTCATATTTTTATGTGATTGACATATCCTATAACAAAACACACTTTATTGCTTTATTATCTATTATTGTTTTTCACATTGTGCACGTAACATGTTTGTTAAATGCTTTCAAAAAAGACAGGCATGGAGCCAATCAAAACAATCAATCTTAATTTGTACTATGGTTTCTCAAGATTAGTTGTTTTTAGATAGGTTGGTTTGTATGAGTATGACTTCATTCATTGTATTCGACTTATTAATGTATTGGACTTACTCTTGTACTTGAAATTTTGTCATGAATTGACAAAGAGGGAGATTGTTAGGGTTATGTGTTTTGGTATTGTCAAACCATGCCAAATTATGTGTCTTTTATTGAGTTTTGATGTGTCTTAAAGTTGTAATTGAAGACCAAGTTGAAGAAACAAAGTTTGCTCAAGAAAATGTCAAGAAAAACATATTTTCAACACTTTTTCAGCATGTACCTTGATAGCAGATCAATAGAAGCTCAATATCTCTCAATAAAAGCTCGAAACTTACTATTTCCTTGATAGAAGTCTCGAGCGTCGCAGATCAGCAAAAATTAGCAACGCGAAAAGACCCATAACTTATTCGTTTGAAACTCAAATTGAGATCCGTTTGAACCAACATTTAAAGGACATTATAAGCCATCTATTAGGACGCTTTTTAGAGAGAGAATCACTCTATTTATGTGGCTAGGGTCTTGTAACCAAGTTTTCTCTATTTCACTAGACCAAAGAGTTTCAAAGTAGCTCTAAAGGTTCCATTAGTGAAGAAGTTGAAGTCATAGCAACCACCACAGACTTACTAATGTGAGAAAAACCTTCAAGAAGTTCTTGAAGTCAATTGGAGGTTTCCAATTGTGATTGTGGGTGAACTTTCATATATTGAAGAGTTCAAAAGTTCTGAAACGGTATAAGATTTCTACTATAAGTTTATCTACTGGATTGCAGAGTCTAGGAGCAAAAGTTTTGTACTAAATATGAAACTTTTCTTTATTATAGTGGATTGTTTTTTGGGAAGGTTTTCCCTTTAGGTTTTTTATTATGAAACTAGTTTGTTTTATTAGTTTTCTTGAGTCATTATATCTTGTCTTACTTATTATTTTATGTGCATGATATTAACATGATATTAATGTTTGTTTGTTTGAACAAAGATTATTCATAATAGATCTAATTAATAACTTAGTTTTAAAACTTATTAATTCTATTAACGGAGGTCTAAATTTCCCAACATATACTATATCTAAAAAAAAAAAGTTGTCTATAAAATGAAAGGAAAGGTCTTTGAATACTTCACTTATTTTTAGTATCAACAAATAATTTATTAGTTTTTTTCACATCCTCTCTAGTGTTTATGCTATGGTGGGTCTAATAGAAATTTTTAAAGAGATTTTCAACATGTGGCATCAGCTCTTGATGATAGCTCTTTTTATTATCAAACTAAGACACCAGTCAATTTTTGGTATAAGTAGGGATTGAATCCTAAATCTCTTATTTAACTATTAGAAATTTTACTAGTTGAGCTAATTGGAACCCATGAGTCTAATAGAAACCTTTTTAAATGAAGGTGCATAAGATGTAAAAAAGTTGGTTAAAAATTTCGAAACCCTTGAAAAACGGAAAATGAAAATGCTAACCCCATCATTTTATAGAACTAGTGTATAAAATGATGCTTCTCTAACTAGTGTCATTAAAAAACTAAAGAGTTATCTTTTATGACGACAACTTAGGTCTTGTTTAGGTGGAAAATATCATCACTTATTTCCTATCACTTAAAAATTTTCAAATTTCACCTAAACATGGTTATATTTTCAAATCCAAAAACTCAAAAATGTGTGATCCACACTCTGACCTAGGCTACTAGTGCTCTCAGAACCCCTACGCACCCCCTTCTCACCCCACTTATCCCAAAACCCAACTTCACCAAACCTTCCTCCTCACTTCCCTTCTGCGCCTCAACACAAAATGTCCTCTACTCAATCCTCACCCAACAGCGCCGACGCCACCAATGATGGATGGGCTTTCTTCCTCCCTCCTTGTCCCTAAAACTGAACCCACAACATACGCCTGTACCTCCTTCCTCCATCCTTGGCTCCAAAACTGAACCCAACATTAACCCAGACAAGGTGGGATTTATGTGAAGATGAGGCTATGTTGAGGAAGTGAAGAAAGATGGGAGTATAGTGATGTGGCTGTGCAGATGGGGTTGTAGTTGTGGAAGCAAATGCTCATTAGAGCCATTGGTGGGGAGTACGAAAAGGAGCTGCATATTTGACTCTTCTCTGACCATGAGGCCCGTTGATGTGAGGGTATTTACGAAATTGCCACCCGTTACTTTGTTTTTATAACTCAAAAACACTTAAAACCTATTTTTGTTTTCAGTAACTCATTACCCGGTTCGGTGAGAACTAAGTGATGGAAACAAAACCCCAAAACCCGCATCCAAACAAGCACCTTCTCTGTGGAACCCACTTATTTTGGGTGATGAGTGATAGAAATAGAGTGACAAGTGATGAAAACCCACAAATTCAAATAACCCCTTATTGTCTTTTATTATGTTATCAGATGATAGGCTGACACAGAATTGAAAGAATATGTCAACAGTAAACACAGCTGTCTCAACCTTATGGCACGCTTCACATTGAATAAAATGCACAAACTAATTGGATTCCAAATTCTACCGATGTTTTTGAATGTTTATTGTTTAGAATACAATGTAAAACAGGAAAGGTTCTCCGTTCCTGCGATTTAAATGCTTATATCAACAACATATTGTCTTATACTTTGTTATCAAACGATGGGTTGACACTTCACACAATTTTGTGAGAATATGTAAACAATTGACACAACGGTCTCAATTTACACGCTTCACATTAAATCCAGTGAACAATCAAATAAGAAAAGTGGGAATTATTAATTATGAACCATTCACAGAATGATGGGGATATTTAATAGCAAAGAAATTACATATATTTTTTTTCCAGTATTTTTCCCCTGATCAAGGGAATCATAATTCTAGCACTCATTTTTTGGGATGCCAGGCACTGATCTAGTGTAAGAGAATTTGGACCACCAGCCCCATCAATCAAAAATATATGCTCAATTGTCAACTTGTAGAACTTGATGTTGTGATTTTTAGGTCAATCTGTCAACCATTTGAAACATAAAGTGTAAGGTTGGGTACATTTAGTAGTAAAAAATATAGAAAAATAAAAAAGTAACACTTGCAACATGTCAAGTGTCTCATGTAAAAAAAAGTGACCATTGAAAAAAGAATTACAATTAACGTATCAAATTTGTGCAATTACGTACCCTTCATTTCCTAATGCTTTGAGAACAAGGCGATTTTAGCCAATCCTGCTTCCTTAGAGTTTTTATCAACTAGCTTCAACTGAAATGCCTTTACAGGAAGATTTTAATCCATGCTTGTCAAAATCAAAAGCACTAGTTAGTAGCTACTAGCAAAGACATTTCTACGTAGGGCTTTCTCTTTTATTTTTCTTTTTGGTGTGAGAAAAGTGATATTTGAGAAAATTGGAAAATTTAAATAGGAGGAAATCTTCATCTATTATGGTGGAATTTTTTTATAGAGATAGCTTCAACCTATAACGTCCATTCTTAATAATTAATTACTTTTTATAGTTGATGCTTTGGTTTCTTTAGGACATTTCTTTGAAGTTAATCTGATAGTGCTCTTCTAGGATTATGAGCTCTCCATTTGCTTGGAAATGGATGGGTTTCATTTTTAGTTTAATATTTAATTTTAATATATATGATCAAATTTGCATTAATGGAAAAAAATAGAGGATTATTTTTTATGAGTAAGGTACCTAGTTAATTATAATATTGTTATTATATGCGAGATAATTTATGATTTACTCAATAAACTATATAAAAAAAATATAATTTTTATAGTTTAGGACATGTCCTAAACTATCATTTTTGTCATCTATGATTAAAAAAAAATTACATTTAGAACTTTTTAAAAATTTCTTAGCATTATTAATTACTATAATTCTTTAATATTACATTTTAAATGTGGTGAAAAATAAAAGTGGTATTTATTATTTAATTCATCCAAAATTAATTTTTTATATATTTTCCTGTCTTTAAAACTATTATCATTATCTAATGGGTAATCCTTAATTTTTCTAATAAAAAAACTATGATTAAAATATTTAAATAATACGACTTCAGTTGTCATCTTACTATAGTGTGCATATATATACCTATAGGTATATTGACATCACTAATTAATCCCGTAACGTTGATAATTTAGCTCTAGCTTCTTATACACACATATATTATTCAATTAGTGACATTAACATATCTTTGGCACCTGATGTAGATTTCTAAAACTTGTCTCTACAAATCTACTTTAATTAGTTGAATAACATATTTAAGCATATTCAAGCATAAGAATGGAAGAAATATGTTCAAATTGGAAACTAGAAAGACAGGCAAAATAGTCATTCATAGTGTTGACACTCATATATATGTACAGACATACAGTTCTTTCTATTTATTTTTCTTCAACCTATGTGACAATACAAACATAACAATTAGATAAAACTGATTTTTGTAACTCACCTTTCCTGTGAGTGTAATTTTTGCACAACTGGGGTTCTCAGGGTCTGTCTTTCCACAAGTTCCAAGAGGATACTCGCTGACAGTGAATGAAGACCTCTGTGAGGTAGTCCATCACTGAATGAAACCACGTACATTCCTTCATTGTATTTGAACAATAATGTAAAATTAATATTCATCTCAAAGAGAACTGAGATCATTTTCATTCTTTTGGACGAACTAACATATTTCAGGCAATATTATATTATGCTACAATAACTTAATTAACTTCTATATATGCAGCTTGTACATGAGAAGTAACTCTCTAAGATAGGAATGGGAAAACCTTACCCAAATGGTTCTCCCCCCAAGTCACTTGAAACAGTACTACAACATTAAAAAGAAATATGAGTTCTAGTTCAACAAAGCAACCCTATACAACACAGCTATACCCATTTTGAGATAACAAGCTAGAGAGTAGAGAGTGAGAGCATGCTTTAAGACTCCCAGAAATTCTGAGACACCAATCAACGAGCTTTGGCAGCAATATCTTTTGGGTCAGGTTTCTTTTCTGTGAGTAACCGTCCCTGTATGAAACCTCGGAAGCCCACAAATATTAAGACCAATTATAAAACATTGAAATAGTGAAAAAATCCATTGATGCTCATTTTCCTTTATTTTTTGTTCTCTGATATATGGTCAGACTCTAGGCCTAGAGTGAATACCAAGGAGACAAAATAGGTTGGATCATGTACCCTTCTGTGCATTCTAGAATAGCATATATAAGAAATTAAGCCATTTTGTGGTTGCCAAAAGACAATAGTGTAGTGTTTGTGTTAGGGGTTTTAGTACAAAGAGTACGTAATGCTATATTTTGGAGGGTTCAATGCTGTTTCAAAATTTTTTAAGGCCAGCCAAAAAGTTGAGATAAAGTCTGTGTGGAAACTTGGTAGTGACTAGGCGATATCATGCAAGTCCAAAGAGATTAAGTTGATTTTTATAAGCCCGTAGATTGTTGAAAAAAGGGGAAAAAAAATAAGTATCCTTAGCCTGGACAAAGTATATCGAATAATTATTTACAAACTATATATATATATATATATATAGAGAGAGAGAGAGAGAGAGAGAGAGAGAGAGTGTGTGTGTGTTACATTTTTTTTTTTTTTTTGATACAAGAGAGTTTTACGTTTAAGATGTATATGGCTGGGTAACTTTGAATAATGATATATATATATATATATATATATATATATTGCTCAATATTTTTTATTGGATGTGAAATTAATGAAATTTCAAGTTTTTATATTTTAAAATTACACAAAATATGATTCTATGGATTGAATAAATTTGTTAATACAAATCAATTTAGCATATATGTTAAAAATATAAAAAATATAATCCAAAAAGTAATGAATTTTTTGAAATATTAATCCAATGAAAGATATTAGAAAGTGTTGCAACCCATTTACTTATATCATGTCATTTGGAATTTACAAGGGACACTTAATTGTATATACTTAATCCACCATTTATTTACAAAGGCCACTTCATAAAATAAAAACCGCATGCATGTGCTACTTTTTCTATACTCTTATCTTCTTCTTCTTCTTCTTCTTCATTTTTTTTTCCCCTTAGACAAAAAGATAGGCTATTTTATCGCAAGTAGATTGGTGTCCATGATTCTCCTTGGGAACAAAGGGTACAATAAAATATGGAATACTAGTTTCTAGCCAAATTTTATATATATGTCCTAAACTCGACTATCACAACTATTCGTTTCAGGATGCTCTTCATTTCACTTAAAAATTAAAATTGAGAACCACCCTCAAATGTTGCATTTGTGTTTCGAATGAGTAATTTTTAGGTATTCTCCGAGTACAGAAAATGATACTTCATTTTCTCATATTCATGGTAAAGTTCACTCATTAAATTCATAATGGATTTTACCATAAATGTGAGAGAAGAAAATACCATTTTTCTGTACTTTGAGAGTATCTAAAAATTTTCCGTCCTCAATTATGCTTTTGTTTTTATTTTTATTTTTATTTTTTTGTTTTACAAAATAGAAATTCTACTTTAGCCCAACTTAAGTGTATATGTATACAAAATTTCTTCCTAGCAACTTGAACTCTGGTCCTTACCTATTCACACCCACAAACATTTATACTTGTAAAATAATTATTGCGCGTAGTAATAGTAATGTTTTTGCTAAGCTTGTGGTTTCGTGTCTTCAACTGTGGTCCTTTAAGGCACTCGATTCCTTTCATCCCATGTAGGAGACGCATGGTAGGGGGCTGTTTTGTATTCCTATTTCTATGGGCCGGATTAGGCAGAATTGTGGGAATGTTTAGTTAATGGAAGGGTGGAGTCATGGAGAATTCCTTTATTTTAGCTTGAGTTAATATTTGAGCCCTTAAATTTAGCATTTGAACATTGCTTTTGTTGTATAAAAAACGGATGGAGTTAGTTTCATACAATTATTCTAAAATTATTACTTCTTCTGTTTTTGGGAAATCACGTTTTTAACTTAAAATAAAAGGGGGGTTTGAGGTTAGGTGTGGGTATTCGTGGGTAAAATTTCGGGTAGGAATCGGGTATGAGTGGCTAACGGGTATTGAAATTTGGGTATCAACTTGAGGACAAGGATAACTATGCTTATTCCAGCTGCCTTTTTTTTTTTTTTTTTTTTTTCATTGGTAACTTTCCTAAACTCTAACAAGATAAAACATCTATTACAAAAGGACTTACAATTTACCTAGAACAAAGTTTAGCTCTTCAACCCATTAGTTGATCATTTATAAGATGTTTATGTGTATTATTTAAACAAATAACATTAACTCATTGAAAATCTTTAAGCAATTCATCCACCTCTCTTTCAGGAAAAACCGAAAAAGTATATAGCGTTTTCCTTGCATTTAGTGGAACTGTGGAACACTCACATAATCACACTCACTACATGAGGAATCCACTGGTTTTGTGGCCGTTCCAAATACTAGATATTATCCCCTCCTTCACACATGCTTAGAAACAAAGGAAAAATGTTATGAAAAACCTATAATTTGATAAACAATTTAATCAACCTATTATTTGATTAACAGAGCCAAACTCGATGTGGCAATGTGTGTACATGTTAAAAATTGTCGAGACTCTTTGTTGGCTTTTCTTATACAATCACATAAGTTTGTGGAAGCATAAATTTTTTTTCACATCAACTCAACATTTTACAATATATTTTTCTAATAGAGTTTTTAAAATTTCATAATTATAATAAATACTAAATTATTATGCTTTAGTTGAATTCAATTAAGACAATCTATCTCTCTAAGTTCTAGTAAGTGGTAAGGTATTTTATGATACAATCTCATGAGACCTCTCTCACAACATGCGGAATTTATATATATGAGACCTACACATGTTGTGAGAGATATCTTATAAGACTGTCCTACAAGATAATATTTTCTAGCAACACAATACTATTTGAATTTTGATTCTATTCATGAAAAGAAAATGCCAAATTTTTTCTAATAAAATGTTAGAAAAAAGGGGGTAAAATACAATAATTACCCTTGAGGTTTAAGCTAATGACTATTAAATTCATTTCACAACTGACCAATTTGATCTAAACACCAAAAAAAAAAAAAAAAAAAAAAAAAAAAAAAAGGTTAAAAAAGTTGATTATATTAGCTATAACAGTTTGATTGACCTTCATATAAGTTAGTTGTAATGCCGTTTATCCGTCAAACAGTCAAAACAAAGAGTTAGAATATTAATGGCATTACACTTTATGTGTGTTTAGAGACTAAATTGATCAATTTTAAAATTGTTGGGACCTAATTCTCATTAGGCCAAAGCTCAAGAATAATTAATTAACTGGCCGCTGGCCCGTGCGATGCATGCAAAAGATATTGAAAAATATATTCAATCTTTCTTTTATACTATTATATGTCATGTATATATAACTGTGTTTAGGTCTATTGATAGAGAGCAACCATTGTGTAGCGTACTCCATAAATTAACATTATACTGAAATTAAAAAATTAAAAGAAGAAAAGAGATATAACATCATTTTCAGTTGTAAATCTATAGTTTTATAATATTTTAACTTTTTTTAATGATATAATGTGTTTAGGACCAAGTGTGTGCGTAAAACATCATATACCTATAATCATAAAAGCAAGAATTTCTCATAGCAAAATGTGAAAAATAACCAACAATTTTTTTGGGGGGCAAAAACCTGTTAGGGAATGAGTCGAGGGCAACCTTGTAATCATTGTGGATTTGAAAAACCTTTCACTTCTTGGCTTGTGTTTGCTCCATTGCCTCTTCTTATCTAATAACCCTTCTTCTAATAACCCATATAGCAAGCCAAAATAAAATAAAACAGAATATGAATCTGAAACTCATAAAAGAAAAGGAACAAAACCTAGAAATTGAAAATTCCTAATAAAAATTCAGGAAGAATTTGAACTTCTAGGTTTTTTTCCCTGATTTCAACGAAATCCCTTAATTTACAACAAACCTAATTCAATTTCATATGGCTACTACGCCAAACACCTTTTTTGATATGTACTTAGAAGTGTAACATCCTATAAAAGGCTCTTGCCCAGTTGACATTTGGCCACAAAAGCAAATAGCCCCAAAAAAATCAGCAACTACTTCACACTCTTAGCTTTAGTATTCTTGGAACCAAATGCTTGCTAATCATCAAATCTTGTATAGCAAATTGTTGCACACCCCGAATACTTTTATTCATCTTATTACAATTTCCACAATTACTACAATAGGCCATTATAAAGAAAAAAAAAAAAAAAAATTCTATAGCAATGGTAACTACAAAGCTAACATAGTGATGTTTAAGGGAGCATTTCAATAAGCAGAATGCAAATCAAACTAAACTCTTTATAATCACTGCTATAACAATGCATGTCCTCCCATTCCTTCTTCCAAGCCAATAGTAGTTGCAAGAGTTACCACGATTGCTCAATGCCATAAGAGCATTTCACTGATGGTCATAACTCAAGCATCCTTCTTCTATATTCAATCTCATGTGTGTCAAAAATTTTTAAGAATGAAATTTTTCAGTTGGCGGTTTCAAGTAAAAGTTACATTTTGCACAAAATCTAAGCAGCCTAATTCACTAACTTCATGAAAGAAAAACCAAAACCTCAGCTGAATTTTTTTACATCAAAGAGGCAATTACTTTTAGCTAAAAAAAGAAAATGCAAGTCTAAAACTCTTCCCAAATCTATAAAAAAAAAAAAAAAGAATTTTTTAAAAAAGAATGAAAGAAAATGCATATCAAAGTATCATTCAAGGTAAAATATATATTAGTGCGCAAAAGAACTACAAACATCCAAGACAATTAAAAATTAACAATATCCACACACAAAAAAAAAAAAAAGCTTCTTGCGAGGATTATGCTTAATTATGCTATGAAAAGTTGAACATATGAAAAGCAATGAATTTAATTTTATGCATTGAACACTATTATGCTACTAAAATCTCATACTAAACTAAGAATATCTACAAAATCTATATAACATTATAGCTATATTGGTTAGGTTCAAACACCCTCTTCTTGAATTATCAAATTATTGAAAAAAATTAACCCTCTTCTTCAATTTTTACTCAAACTTGTTTTCATAGCTCATATTTAAACAATCACAGCAGAAAATTTTCTATTAATAGTAAAATTTTTGTATACACAAATTACAGTTTCATGTAAAGTGTACATACACATGCTCTATACCTCTAAGGAAGGAAACATCACAAACCCTTTACATATGTGGGTTAGATTTAAAACAAACTACATGTATTCCAAGTCTAATAAGCCAACTCAGTGGTAGAAAAATGTTCTTTATAAAATTAGAAACATATTTTACAAAAGGAGGCAATTCTTTGTAACTCTATCTTGCTGCTCATATTCTGCTTTATACAACAAAGTGATTTATCTATCTAGGTACAATGGGCAATAGCGTTGGCCGTTCTTAAGCACAATTCAATACAGATAAATGATATAAAAAAAAAAAAAAAAAGTAACATAACAAATACAAAAAGTACCATTGTTCCAGCTCTCCAAAGCTCCTTAAACAAAACCCTTTCCTAGCCCAAAAATACAAAAAGTTCCCTCCTTTCCCACAAATCCAAGAGGGCTAAGACCACCACCAACTCCCCACAACAGTCAGACAAACCTCTCAAAGAAACCCGAAGAAAGCATGACCAAAAACATATAAAGCTTCCTTTTTTTTCTTATTGAACCAAAAAACCCAGCAAAGGCAACTCCTTTTCCCATTCACTCTCAAAAACCAACAGAACAAAACAGCAAGAACATATTCAACAAAACAAGTAGCAAGGCATGGGAGCAAAAGTAAAAAAGGGAAAATGAACAAAATGTAGGGCAAAGAAAAGAAAAGAGAAAGAAGCAGAGATGAATCAATAACATTTCCCCACTTCGTTCTTACTTTCTTTTGTTTCTTCTCTATATTCAGGTATTGATGATTTAGGAACTAATTTATGTGGGAAAACAAATTATGCCATATGAACACTATTTAGGAATTCTATCAAACTCTTGTGAGAAGCCAATAACAAATCTGGAAAAGACTTCCAATTTGAATTCTTTCAAACTCCAGTTTAATTGGCTCCATCTAAAACAACTTTTCTAACAAAAACTTAGCAGTCTCAATTTTCAAAAGAGAAACGAATACTTATCACAATAAAGAAAAAATTGGAAACAACTGGAGCTTCAGTATATCGTTCTCAACAAAAAATATTTTGCCAAAAAAAAAAAAAAATGGAATCCAAAATATTTTGGGGTTTTTGTGATTTGTGACGGCTTGCAACCAAAACAATATGAGCCACACTATAGTATTTCCAACTACCATAGTGACTTGTTTTGTGGAAGGTACTTATTATTGCACCAAGCCCAACCTCTAAATCCTACCCTTATGTTCAATTATAAACTACATCTAATCCTAATTGGCTTTTATGTTTAGAATTATATGCAAAACTAAAACAATTAGGCTCCATAAATAAATATATAAATTCTAATATAAAGTTAAATTTTTTATAACAAACATGAATTCTAATATCAAACTCCAAATAAATTATATAACATGCAACAAAGAAACCCAAAAAAGAAAAAAAGAAAAGAAAAGAAACTATAGTATCTAAATATTCAAATAAAATAGTAATTATAAGACATTGACCCGCAGAAATTAATATGTAAAACTAAAGAAGCATACTTTGCTCATAAACTTATTTATTTCGACAAGATCAAACCTGGCTCAGAAAACCTTAAATTAAAAGAACACAATTTAAATAGATTAGTAAACCCAATGGCCAAATAAAGAAAACAAGTAAGAGGGAAAATCCTAAAATTATATTAAAAATAAAAAATAAAAATCGGATAATGATTCATAGATATAAAACCCAAATCGCCCAGGTTATAAACCAACCAATCAAATCTTCATTAATTTTGACCCTTTTTTCAAGTAGAGAAACCCCCTGATAGGATTAAAATCAAAAGCACATTAAATTATTAAGTAGATTATAAAGTTAGCATAAAAAAAAAACACAAAACCCCATAGTAACAATCGAAAATTAAGTGAAAATTGAAATTAGTAAATATATCTTTGACTAAAAAAATCAAAATAGGGAGGAGGGAAACAAAAATTAGATAATAAGTCATAGATTAAAACCCAAATTGCCTAACAAAAACAACAAAATTTCCCATTTTTTAATCAAATGAAAGCAAACCCAAATTATAAATCAATCAGGATTGCCCAAATTTTGATCACATAAACTCAATAAAACAAAAAACCCTAGAATATGAAACTAAGATCAAAAACCAAAAAACAAAAGGCAAATAATAGAAAGATTCAGAGAGAGAGAGAGTAGAAACATTGTGGATTTGAAATATCTTTTCCCTTCGTGGCCTGTGTTTGCTCCACTACCTTCTCTTCTTATCTGATAACCCAGATATCAAGCCAAATAAATAAAAACAAAATAGAATAGAATAGAACAGAACATGAAACTGAAACTCATGAAAGCACAAAAACAAAACCCAGAAACTAAAAAATCCTAATAACAATTCAGGTAGAATTTGATCATCTAGGTTGTTTCCCTAAATTTCAACAAAATCCCTAAATTGACAGCAAACCTAATTGAAGACCATAGGATAAGCAATTAGTTGAAGACAATAGAATAAGAGATTAGTTGAAAATTACTGAGAAAGAATGGTCTTAATTATATCAAGGCAGGTTCGGGCTTTGAAAAAGATAGCATCCATCACTAGCATCATCCTCAAGCTTTCAAGAAAAATAAAACTTACTGACAACTGTGTGGAACCGGAAGATGGAGGGATATCGGTCTAACAGTAGTGAAGAGGCCTCCCTTAGGTTTCTCTTTCCAACACTCTTTGCAGCTTATCAGATTTCTATCTCTGTGTTTCACGGTCACAAATGCTCTCTATTCTTTATATCTCTCTCTAGTCGTTTTTTATTTAATATAGAGAAGCAGAGCTTTGGGTTTAGGGTTTAGAAAAGTTTTATTATTATTATTATTTTTTTTTAATATTATGCTGACCTGAAAAATTGTAGAAACTTCAAAAGCTTCGGTTTTATATATATATTTTTTAAAAGCTTAACCCACATAACCAAACTAATAGCATCAAATTGATACAGTGCATGGCACTCTGTGAAAACCAGTTATTAATCTTTTACAAGTGAAGTACGTACGGTCAGCCATAAAGGGAAACCGCACCCTATAGGTATACCCACCCCCCCCCAAAAAAAAAAAAAAAAAAAAAACTAGCTACACCACATTGTGTATAGGCCCATGTGTATTTTATGGGACAAGGATAAAAATGGTATAATTTTAAATTTCGTAACTACAACCATTAAAAAAAGGACAAGGATTTGCTGTAAACATGTTGTAGGAGTTGCTACAAACAGTATTAGGTGCCAACTTATGAAGCCAACATGTGTCTTGGGTCACATGCTTGTCACATGACCAGCCAAAGTCCCTAAATTCCCTTAACCATAGATAACATTAACTTAAACCCAAGTAAGACAAAACTCATCCATTAATTTCTTTACCGGTCCCCTATCTCTCACACCCACTGTTTGACGCTACCCCCTATTGGAGACACCTCAATCAGCTCATCTCAATTGAGCCAAAACACTTCTTTCTCTCTCATTTAGTCTTACTCTCTTTCAAAAATAAAAAAATAAAAAAAAAATAAAAGGAAAAAAAGAAGAAGAAATATTTTCAATCTGGTGAGGACGTGAGGTAGATAAGTAGATCTATTACAACTGTGACTCAATATGTATGCACAAGGCTTAGATCCGATTACTTAGTGGACCACATAAAAAATTACAGCCAAAATTATTATATTTGCAAACCCACAAAAGATTTAGAACTTTAGATCAAAGCAAAGCCAACCAAGAAAGACTATATTCTTCAGAATGTTGTGTTTTGAGTTGAATTTATATTGGTAGTGAGAGTGTGAATTTGTAGATGCAGAGTTGGTTCAAGTGGATGTGTAAGAGGAATATTTTGCTTTGCTCGGAGAGTTGGGCAAATTAAAATCATGAGACCAATTATTAATAGATATTTTGCTTTGCTCGAAGAGTTGGGATATATTGCTTTGCTCAGAGGCTAAGATCATGAGAGACATAGTAAAGGGAATGAGTAACAAAGGCTTTCACTACCAGAAGACGACAGTGAGCGATAGTAGAGTGAGAGAGAGGGACCAAAAAAGAGTGAGATGGTTGGGTTATATTTTACTTGGGTTGGTTAAGAGAGAGAGAGAGAGAGAGAGAGAGAGAGAGAGAGAGGGGGGAGTTGATGCTGATGGTTAAAGTTTCCTATGGTTAAGGAAATTTGGGAAATTTGGCTAGTCATGTGACAAGCATGTGACCCAGGACACATGTTGGCTTCATAAATTGACACCTAATACTATTTGTAGCAACTCCTACAAACATGTTTGCAGCAAATCTTTGTCTTTAAAAAAAATTTTGTAATTGGTCGAAATGCAAAACGCACCCTCTAAGTTTCACTACTTTTCATTTTAGTCCTTCAAGTTTACATTTTGTCATTTTAGTCCTTTAAGTTTCGATCCTCTTTTAACATTTTTTCCGTATCTGCCATTAACTTGCCCAAAATGATATCATTTTGACCATAATTAATATTTATTATTTATTTAACTATTTATTTCTTAAATTAAAAAAAAAACATTAGTTAAAAAAAATCCAGAACGAGAAAGAGAGACTAAGAGGGAGAAGAGAGAGAAAGAGACCAAAAGGAAGAGTGAGAGCTCGAGAGGGGGAAAGAGAGACTAAGAGGGAGAGCGAAAGATTGAGAGGGAGAAGGAGAGTGAGAGACTAGAAAGGAGAAGGAGATCGAGAGATGTTTCTTGGTAGCTTGACTCCAAGGTTTCGCGACATCTCCGCTCGAGGAGGTATATGTGGGGGCTCCACTCTAAGAGATGTACTTGGCTCCGACCAATACACCCAAAGGTAAGTTCATTAAACTTTGGGTTTTCTAGGTTTGATTTCTTTTGTGTTTAATTTTTGGGTTTTTTGGGTGTAATTTTTGGGGCTTTTTCAATTAACATTTTTTAACTTTAAGAATAAATAATTAAATTAAAAAAAATTTGAGAAGAAATTAAATAAAAATTTAATATTAAAGGGGTAAACTACATATTTGGTCTCTATTCTTTACAACATATTTTAATTCAGTCTTTAACCTTTCTATTGTATCAATTTGGTCTTTAACCTTTCATTGTTGTATCTAGGCCTGTCCAGACCCATCCGCGACCCGACCCACCCGGAGGATCCAAAACCGGCCGACCCGATTGTTCCGACGGTCGGCGACGGATCTCGACCTCCAGAACCCGAAAAAGGCGGGTCGGCCTGCGGGTTTTCTCTCCAAAGCCCGAAGAAACTTGACTGAACCGATATCTCATCATTTCCTGGCGAAATTTCTTAGATTCGGCGAGATCTCTGCTAGATCCTTGGAATCTTCACCAGATTTGGCGAGATCTCCCTAGATTTGGCGAGATCTCGCCGATTTGATGAGATTTTGACAGATTCAAAGAAAATCCGGCGAAAAAATCACCGAAACTTTGCCGTTTAATCGCCTGATTTTGGCCGATTTTCAGACCTTCAACTCCGACCAAACCGACCGCCGTCCGTTGAAGGTTCGATCCGCCTAATCCGATCGACCATGCCGGTCGGTGGTGGATTGAATTTCTGGCCATCCGATCAGGTCGGGTCGGTTTCGGGTTGGGCACAAACCCGACCCGGACCAACCCGTGGACAGGCCTAGTTGTATCAATTGAATCCATTCTATTATCTTTTAGATGAAAATTTCTGACGTGACAAATGGACAAAAATAAAAAATTATTTTTCGTTGATGTGGCAATAAACTTGTAAGGACACAAATTGATCCACAACCCAAAAGATTTGGACAATGGCCCAATAAGCCCACAACAATAGATTTGTTAGAGAGTGGGTTTGTTACTGGACGCTCAATGAGTTAAATGTAAATCACAATAGGTCAGTTGGTGCTAGAATGATTAGGACAAACAAGTTGAAAAGAAAAACACTCCTCGATCAAGTCCAAGGATAGAATGTTCTTATATTTATGTTTCTCAGACTTATACAAATATTCAATTTTTTTGTTACAAAGTTGTTTTTCTTCCTTTTTTTCTGATGATCCCTTCCGTAATGGAATCCTTCTTCTTTTATACTCCATTCCCTTATTTCATCTTAGCCTTCCATGTGTAGACCAGATTGTTAATCTTCTTGATACTTGTCCCGTCAGCACCTTCTTGAAGTCTTTGTAGGTAGCTGTAAGACTAGAAGTCACTGTTCAGGTATCACATCCACATTAATGCAGCTAGTTGGTTAGGTGCAGAGCATTTAATGCGGTGATAGCAGCTTTCTTCCCTAATATTTCTCCATTCTCTGTTGACTCTCCTCTCTCCGAGGCTTATCCTCCTTCCATGCTTGGTTGTCCACTTCCTAGTACTTGCTGGGTGGTCAGGCCTCAGGTTTCCACTCTGCTTCCCTAGGAGGTTTGTCTTCTCAGACAATTTCACCTGCTTGTCGTAGCTAGCTCTTGTCCTCGACCCGATAACTTGCTTGCCTTTACTAACACTGGTTTGACCTTGGGCTCTTTGACGTCCTCAAGCACAACCCACGGCCTAATTCCCTTATCCAAGCCATTTATCCCCACAAAACTAATTGTATTTATTTTATCCATTTGTCACATTTGCAATTTTCATCTAAGAGATAACGGCAAGAACTAAATTGACACAACACTAAAAAGTTAGAAACTAAATTGACACAATTAAAATGTTAGAG
Source organism: Castanopsis chinensis (assembly GCA_032878915.1). Classification (NCBI taxonomy): domain Eukaryota; kingdom Viridiplantae; phylum Streptophyta; class Magnoliopsida; order Fagales; family Fagaceae; genus Castanopsis; species Castanopsis chinensis. The sequence goes on from JAVQMG010000121.1 coordinate 3,143,833, forward strand.
ACCAAATTGAAATATGATGTAAAAAATAGGAGACAAAATACTTAGTTTACCCAATATTAAATTATGGTTAAAATAACGTCATTTTGACGAGGTTAATGGTAGATATGGATGAAATATTAAGGAACGACAGGATTGAAACTTATAAGAACTAAAATGGCAAAATACAAACTTAAAAAGTGAGTTTTGTATCTTTTGCCCAAAAAAAAAAATAAAAAAAAGGTATTACTAAAAAATAAGGAGACAATATTGGCATTTTCTCCAAGTATCTTGAATCCAAATCCGAGTGAGGAGAAATATCATTAAAAAAAATAGATGAGAAATTGTCCGTGATGGTAAGAGTGGTAGTTTTATTTTAAACCTTCGGTTTTTTTTTTTTTTTTTTTTAAGAAATGAAAAAAATAAATAGATCTGGATTTTAAAAAGTTATTATTTTACTCATTTATCCTCATTAATTACAGGTTACAGGATTTTAAGCAAACAAAAGTTATACATGACCGCATGAGGGTATTTTGGGACAGCTGAAAATTCAATCCCTTATCAGAGTGTCATTTTAAAAGTAACATATTTCCTCAAAAGATAAAAAAATAAATAGCTAGATAATTGCACCAACCGTCTAAAGGTAAGTACGGTAAAATTAAAAATAAAAAAACGTGAAATTGCAGTTTTTATAATCTCGCCAATTTTTTAAAAGGGAAGTCTTAGTAATTGTTGAAGTCTTGAAGAAGCTGAGAGCCTCTTGTAGAAATTATTAAAAATTGCAATTTAAATAAAAATAAAGTTTGGCAACAAACTTAATTGTAGCTTAAGGCTACAACTAAGTTTAGGAACAACTTATTTAACTTATTTAGCTAAAACAAAACTTTTTGCTAAAAGTGTAAAAAAAAAAAAAAAAGTTAGCTGAATAATAAAGTAAAAGCTTCGATTATATATATATATATATATATATATATATATATTAGGGCAAACAAGAAGCAAAATTGAAATTTTAGAACAGCTAACTTGTAATAGAAGATTTGAACTTTGTCAATGGCCAAGGAAGATACAAGAGAAACCCTGAGATTTTTGTATTTTTTTTTTTTTAGAGAGAGAGAGAGTTGATGAAGGGGTGTAGAACCCAAATAAATAAGAAAACCATGATTGTGGTAAAATAGGAATCTACTCCTAGTCCTACTAGTACTAGGTAGTATTGGTTCAAAAAATAAAAGTACTAGGTAGTATTAATTTTTCTTTGACTTAGAAAAATTAATAATATTAGATTTATTTTAATCGATGTGTCGTAGCTTGCAAGGAATCACTGCCATTGAAAGTAGGGGTGACCACGGGTTGGTCCTGGTGGGGTTTGTTCCCAACTAGCGACTGACCTGATCAAGTCCGATTAAAAATTTTCAGACCTACCGCCGACCAGTCAGAGACTCGAGTCGGATCGGACGGTTCTTCGTTGGAAGGTGGTCGAGTCTCAGTTGGGGTTGGATCTGGCCAAAACTCACCGGATCTAGCCAAAAATGGGGCAAATCTGGTCGAAATCCAACAAATTTTGGCTCAAAATTGGCCTTTTATGGTAAGATCTCATCAGATATTGGCAGATCTCGAATAGATCTCGCAGGATCTCAACGAGATCACGCCGGATTTCAACAAGATCTCGCCAGATTAGGCAAGAATCAACTAAGAAAATGAATAGGCGATGGAGGTCGGCGGCCTTTTTGGTGGTAGAATCGGCCGAGTTGGTTGAAATCGAGTTTAAATGCAAGGACCCGCCAACCGACCAGCTAGAATCAAGTTGGGTACCTTAGAAACCGTCGCCAACTCGTCACCAAAGTCGGATAGGGCGGTTTCCGGATCGGGTGGGTCGGAATTTCGAGTGGGTCGGGTTATTGGGTTGTCTTGGACAAGCCTAATTGAAAGAACAGAACGCGCTCATAATATATATATATATATATATATATATATTTAAATGAAATGCGCAGAGTAGAGTTTGTAACAGGTAGAGTTTTTTTTTTTAGGCAAGGTTTTCAGACCTCCCTCTTTAAATATCTCTCTAAATACTTAGAACCCGTTTTGTAATATTGTTCTAGTAATATTATTTATGTGTTATGAAAATACGTGTGGGTGAAAAGTGTTGTGAAAATACACGTGTTGTGATATTTAAATAACAAAAACTGTTATTCAAACAACATTACCAAACGCATTTGAATATTTATTTGACTCTTCTTTCAAGTATGTATAGTCCTCCATCCAACATACTAAGTTATTACAATTTACAAGGAGGAATCCTTGAGATGACCTCAAAAGGTTTCGAAAAGTTAGTAATAATCTTTTTAATTTTCAAAAAGACTCCTAATTTAATTAACTTACCATTATTCCTAAAATATAAAATGAAATTAAGACCGTAAATCTACCCAACATTCATTAAAAAAAAAAAACTTCCTAGTTCCCACTACCCCATGTTCTAAAAAAAAAAAAACTACCCATGGTTCCAAAAATAAAAAATAAAAAACATTATCACATTCCACACACACTCTCTCTCTCTCTCTCTCTCTCTCTCTCTCTCTCTCTCTCTCTCTCTCTCTCTCTCTCTCTCTCTCTCTCTGTCTCTCTCTCTCTATATATATATATATATTAGATCCCATAAACTCCAAACCCACAATATATGTTTAGTTTCTTTTTCATTCTTACATACTATTTCTAACCGACACTATCTTATTCCATTCTCATTGTTTCATATGTTGAATTCTTCTTAATGGTCAAACTTTTTATTATTATCAAAAGTGGTAAGTTTTTTAACAAAAATTATATACTATTTTCTTAATTTAATTGTATATTGTTACTTTCTCAACTACATATATTGTGAATGGGTAATTTTTCAACCTTCTATAATGTGTGAACTATATGAAAGGTGTTATAGAAAATTTGGTTATGAATGACAAAGACAAAACCAAAATAGAAGGTTAGTCAGCTTAAAACCAAAAGGTTAGTCAGCTTAAAACTCGAAGGTCAAAACCAAAATAGATCCCAACCAAGTAAACTTTAACTTGCGGACGTTTTAAAATAAAAACTCTCTTTAATTCATTGTTTTCTAGTGAATTCGGCATTTTTTGGGGAAAACAATCTTGGGGCCTTTTATAGTTATTCGAGAGGGGTGTAAGGCAGCTCCCAGCCGATGTGGGATTAGCTTTACATGCATTTTACATAAAAAAACTTTCCTTACAAGTACTCTGAAAGCCTACATGTGCGCACACGTTTTGCATGCTCGAAGTGTGCATGCATACTTAGGGTTCCTATAGGTTTTTCTTTGACCAAAATATTCTTTATGTTAAAGACATATAAGATTGAGCCTTACATTAGCCCTAGGCCTTCGAGTGATATCATCATTGAGGAACGAGGGCTCAAGTTTTAAAGGGTACAAAATGAAGTGTTTACAAGTGTAACACTTAATTAAATGTCTTTCATTTAATAACTTAACATCAATTATTAAATATACTCGTGATCTTTAAATGTTCTTGTCTTTGTTGAGGTACAAATTTTCGGGCCCTAGTTTCATTGGCCCACTCACCAAAAAATACCCATACAAGCCCATAAACTATTTTCGGCCAACATAAATATTTCCACATATTACCCAAATATTCTCCATATTATTACCTAACTTGGGCTCCCACAAATATTGCCCATATAAGCCCCATAAATTATCTTGGGCCCTCTCACAAGTATCACCCATTATATCCCACATATTGTCCAACTTGGGTTTTCACCAAAATACTTATCACACTACTACCAAAATTGGGCCACGAAATTAAACTATCTCCACAAAAAAAGGCTCAAACTCACTTACCTTGGGAGCAAAAAACCAAAAATCCCAACAAAACTCTCTTACAAAGCCTGTTGCTATATGGCATCTCTAAAAGCCCGTTGCTACACATCACCCTAAAGCCCGTTGCTACACGTCACCCTAAAGCCCGTTACTACACGGAACTCTAAAACTCGTCGCTATATGGCATCTCTAAAAACCCCGTTGCTACACGATACTCTTACTAAGTCCATTGCTACACAGCAATATTTTTAAAAAATCTTATTTTTGCACCTATTTACAAAAGCCCAAAAAGCCCAAATGTTATTTTGGCACCTATCTACAAAAGCCCAAATATTATTTTGGCAACTATTTACAAAACTCAAATATTATTTTGGCAACTACTCATATAAAGCCCAATATTACTTTGACACCTATTTATAAAAGCTCAATTACTATTTTGGCAAAGAATAATTACATATAAAGCTCAATATTATTTTGGCTTACATTTACAAAGCCCAAATATTATTTTGGCACATATTTATAAAGGTTCAAATACTATTTTGCCAAACATAATTACATTTTGCTCAAAGCCCAAAACTATTCCTTGGCAAAAACATATTTTCATATACTAAAGTCCCTAACTCATGAGAAATATAAATTACTCATCTCTCAACAATACTTCTTTATGGGAACTATGCTTATTTCTTTCCATAATCAACCAACTACAAAAGCCCATGTATATCATCCATGGCAAAACTATTTATTTTGTAGGGATGGACAAGCCCAAAAGAAGCTCAAAGGCCTAGCTGAGCTAGCCCAGCTCACATGCAAATTTCAGCAGCTGAAGCTCACGTGAGCTATCAAGTCAAATTTTAGCACAACCTGACAGTTGGGACCCATTACCATCAGTTTCAGCTTGTCAAAATCAGATCAGAAGAGGACATGTGTCTAGCAAGGGTTAAACCCTTCCTTGCCAAGATGATTTTTATCATTTCTTATGTGACATAAAGCTAAGGTGACATGACATAAAGCTGGAAAGCTTCAGCCAGTCTTTCTTCTTCACCCATTCGGTCAAAGACTAAAGGCAGCCATAATCAAACCATGAAAGCTTTTGGAATAACTTGAAAATAGCTCATTATCATCCCAAAAACGTGCACTTTTTTGGTTCATGAACCAAGCACATGAACCCAAATGGGGAAACTTAGGAAAATGTAGTTTGGAGACATTCTCTAATCCCATCAATTGTGGACAATCAGCATTTAATGCTAAGTCAGAACTTCAACTGCCATTACCCAAAACAACAAAGAACACTCTAAAGCTGAACTTACCACTCTTGGCCAAATCCTAGGAACGATTCTCCAAGAATTTTTTGAAAATTGAGGATGATTTAGCAGAGATTATTTGCTAATTACCCCCCTCAAACTCATTATAAATGGAACTCTCCACTAATACTTCAATGGGGACCAACAACACCAAGAGACAGACCAAGAGAGAAGAACTCTCTCAAAAACTTCTCTATTTTCCTCTCTCTAATTTCCTCTAAGCTCTTAGTGAGATTCTAAGCCTCTGAGTTCTTAGTTTCAAGCTTAGAAACTAAGTTCTTTAGCCCCTAGCTCACAAATACCCTTCACACCTCTACTTATAAGCTCTTATCCATCCCCAGCAAAAAGCCCCAGCAGCTTCACTAAATACTCACTCTCACTCACTACTCATACTACCCAAAAATGACCCTCATTACTCACTACATATACTATATCCATGAGCATGTCCTGAAGGCATAATGATCTTGCTACGCTAGCTAAAATCTCTCTCTCTCTCTCTCTCTCTCTCTCTCTCTCTCTCTCTCTCTCACACACACCAAGTTTCCTCATTATTTGTTATAATGGAACCCATGGTATTTATTTATTCATTTACTATTGAAGGTTATAATGTAATCGTTACTATAGAGTTTTTCCCTCATGTTATTGTATTAGAGGACTCTTCAACATTGCAACCAATGGATGATGATTTTGAAGATGCAGATACTTTCCTTAATCTATAAAATAATTAACGACTAGAAGTTCATTCTGTTCTGTCTCATCTTACCGCGGGAATATTTACTGTTGGGCTATCTTTTTTATTACAGTATGCTTTTTATTGTGCTGACATGTCTGCTGAAGTCTTTTTTTGGGCCATCCCATAATCCTTGTCAGTCTCATCCTAAGCCCAAGGCATAAAATAAGGCGAATTCTTCAAATCTTTACCGATAACCTTTAGGCCATGCTTCAATCCCATTTTTGAGTTTTGGCCTAGGCCCCCAACCCAATATAAATCTCATTTGTCGGAAGGAAGATTTTTCCGCCCCCAACAGTCTTTTAATGTGCTCTTCAATCAATTAACTTTTATTGCCTTAGATATCAAATTAGTTTGAATTCAAATATTCAAGTCTATTTGGAATGGCCATAAAATTAAATAAGTCATCAATTGTTTTGTTCTTTCCTAATCAACTTTTAAATTCAAATTCAACTATTTTCAATATATTAGGCAATATGATCTATTGATTGTCAACTATTTTGGAATTAAAACCTTAAGCCTTTTAGGAAAGATTTGTAATTAATACCTCATTAATTATTTGTCTTTTCCTTAATTGACTTTTAGGTTTAAATTCAAAATTCCACTGAAAAGGAAAAAGAGCATTTTAGGCATCTGACCAAAGAACGCATATGCATTCACATGGGTGCGTACACATCTATACACCCATGTACGCACTCTCTTTAAGCCTTTTTAAAATCAGCTTACAAGGTGTGCTTACGCATCTAAAAAGAAGCTTGCGCGCTCTTTGTAAGCCTTCTAAAAATTAGGCTTAAAAAATGGATCCTTGGCTTGAAAATGGATTTTGGGCTTAGGCTTGGTTTCTTTGATCATATTTTGGGCTCTATTAAGCCATTGGGCTCTACACACAGCACTGAACATTTTGGTAGCAAATTGATTTCTTGTCATTGGGACCGGAGAGCTCAGACTTAGGTTGGAACGAAATAGGGTAATTACTACATTTCTAAGGGAATGGAGGCCACCACCCCATCAAAGATTAAAGTTTGGGGCCCAAAACTGAAGTTCTAACGTTCTAAAACAAGCAACTCATGTGCATGGTCATGGGTACACGTGCATGCTTCCAAACACAAGCGTAGAACCCTAAATTTGATTGCATTGTTGGCCCAATTTAAAACGGTCATAACTCACTCATTTTAAATCCAAATTATGTAAAATTTATGTTCAAATTGAAGTACAGGATATCTAATTCCCAAGTTATGGCCAAAATAGTGAGAAAATATCATTTTTAGCATCATTATCAAAGTGATTTGAACACTTTTGAATTGTAATTGCCTCCAAACTATTGAGAACTTTTAAATTACCCTTGGTTGATGTATATCAAGATCATCATTTGGACAGGGGACCAAAAGTTATTAACGGGTACAAAATGAAGTATCTACAATAACCAATATGACTAATTTCTAAATTTTCATTGATATTTTAAAAATGGGTTTTAAAATATCAATGAAACTTTTAGGAAACTTTGAGGGCACATGTTAGTAAACCATTTTAGAAAACTTTTTATGAAAAAAAAAATGTGATTAACTGCATTGACAGCTTTTTCAATTCCCCACAAAAACATTTCCAAAATTGATAGGTAGACATTAACTGGACCCTTTAAAAATTATTGTGTTATGTTATTTATCATTAGACCAAAACACCAATCAGTTTTTTAGTGTAGGCGAGGATTGAATCCTAGATTTCATATTCAATTATCAAAAATTTTACCAGTAAAACTAATTGGAACCCACAAGATTAAAATTGTTAATCATATGATTTAATTTATTCTTTTTCTTTTAAAAAGGATGACAATCACTTATCGATATATTTCTTGATTAAACCATTAATTTCTATTTAAACTCCAATAAATATATCTGCCAACTTCATAAAATCTAAGATCGCATGATAATTCAAAAACAAATATCACATGGAAACACGAACGAGAAATTACCACAAGTATTTAGTAAAAAAGGACAACATGTTTCTAAAATAAAATAGCTTATTACCTAAAGATGATGTGCACGACTGCTTTGCGACTTTTTCTATCTTGGTTGCATGTGTCTAGTGTCCATTGTTTATAATCTCAGTCTACAATTACAAAGGTTAAGCCCTTTTATAATTGTACTCTAGTTATGTAATGTATTATAAATCCAGTTAAAATATTAGAATTACTATTTTTATGTGTATTCTAACAAGTATCATTCTTTACTGCAAAAAAAAAAAAAAGATCCTTGCTGCCATAGCGCGCAATATAAAAAACATCCATCACAACATTAAAGGAAGCACCTATACGAATACGAGTATGGCGACACAATAATTTTTGAAAAAGTAGAATATGATACGGCATGGATGTATGTGTGTGTGTATATATATATATATATTAATTATTAAATTTATTTATTTTATTATTTTTATATGTAGTTGAGAATTTATTTTTCATACAATATTAAACATATATCAATTTAACAGAAATAATAAGTATTTTATTTTTCTATATTATTAATAATTTTTTTTTATCAAATTAAGAGTGATAATGGATAATAAAACAAATTCATTACTATTAAAAGATGTTCAGAAATTAGAATACTAATAAAGATTAAAGATATATATTAATTTTCAAGTGGAATATTTATTATTCAGAGCATGAATATTTTCTTTGTTTTGTGAAAGGGCATTCAATTCCTACTATTCTCGTGTTCCAGCTATGTCCTGCATTTTTTTTTTTTTTGAACTGACACTATTGGGACACGCATGTAGAATTGTTTGAGGAGTATTAAGTGTCCAACACAGGTACAACACTCCAAATTAAGTGTCCATGCTTTCCAGGGAGAACATTTTAAGTTTTCTACTTGCAAAAACAGATGCAGCTTTGGAATCAGCTGGCAGAATTCTACTTGATTGATCCTCCTCCTTCCTTTCAATTCCCAAGCCTTAAAATTCTGCATCTGCACGAAATAACATATTCATTTGCTCTCTGATCATAAAATTGGTTCATCGGACATCAAATCAAGACAAACATTCAAGTATTATGATTTCCCAATTTCCAGATGGAAAATGCAGTTTTTGGAACTTTTAAGGCTCAAAGTAGAATTTTTTACATGTAAATTGAGATCGATCAAGGTACGGTATTGAAAACATACATAGATTGCTGAAGAGAAAAGGTGGTGAACAGGGTGAGTGGTGTTTAGAGCTTCATTAGTGACGTGGCTGAGTTGGAGTGGAGCTGGCAATTTTACATGTGGCAAAATTTTGTTAGTCCAATTAGTCATAGTACAGATTTACAGGGGTTTTATGTATGTAAAGAAATAAATGGCCAGTGATATCGTCATCAGTGATGACAATATCACCAAGGGACAAAACCGTAGCTTTTTTGGATTACTCGACAATAAAGGAATTCTGGACTCCACACCCTGTCATGAACTTTGATCCAAGAAGTAAGGACTCGCCAATTAGACCTTGTGTCTCAAGATGACATAAGGTTCCAAACGTATATAGTACCCTGAGTAGGCTGCCTCCATTTAGAAGATTGCATTGCAAATAATTATTGGTTTCTTTTTGCCACAGTAGCCAATGCTCATGGAAGTTTGCATAACTTCCTCGACAACTCATAACCCATTCAGATAGCAACTCATAACCCATTCAGGTAGCAACTAGTATACTTCTAATCCTAGCAGCAATTTGTATTCTAAATGAAGCACCTCAGGAAGAATTAACTATAACCCAGGTAATCTCCTCACACCAATGAACTAACTGGAGTATAAAAATGAAGTCATAGTCTGTTTAATTTGTATATGCCAAATGCCAAGTATACAAATGTAAGGTAGAAATAGAAATTACAATATCAATAGAGTTGAATTAAAAGGCGAGATATGATATGCAGAAAAATATACACCAAAAATTTGATTGTGTGAAAGATTGACATACACCACAATTTTTTTTTTTTTTGTTTCTTTGAAAGATTTCTCTTCGGAGGCCAGTGCCTTTTATCATGACTTAGGTCTTTCGCATAACTTGATCCAAATACTACTAAATAGCATTTCATAACTTTATCCAATTAATTTCTCTTCTTGTACCTACCAAAAGAGGCCCAAGAAATTACTTTGGCCATTTTCCCTATAACAATCACAATGGTATTATTGAACTTTTTCCTATAGTAAGGCATAGATGCACTACAAATTTGAATGATTAACAATGGTATGTATCCTTTCTCAAAAAAAAAAAAAAAAAAAAAAAAAAAACAATGGTATGTATCAAAAGTAAGGATGATGCAGTGTAATGGTCAAGGATAAGTCAGCTACTAGAGCAGAGGACTGAAATACTCATGTCACCAGTTTAAATATGGTTCCTGGCATACTAATGACATGCACAATACTAGATATGTCAACATAGATCCATATAGTTGGTTTGCACCCTTTAAAGACTATGAGTGTAATAGAACATCTATAGACAAACGGATCACCCTATGATGATCTAATGGCTATTGAGAATGAATCAAATTTGATGGTTGTATTTCTCAATCTTAAGATTGAGGAAAATTGATCATTCATAACTACTAATAAAAGATTCCTCAAACAGTTATGGATGAGTAACCTTTTTCTTGAAATTAAATGATCTTAGATATATGCAAGGTAAATAAAATTAAAAAAAAAAAAAAAAAAAAATGAAAGAACCCGAAAGTTGACCATTACACCAATAGTGATTGGCCAGACCATCGCTATACATAATGAAAAGAAAATAGGTGAGAACATCATTTGCAGTGTACATAATTAAGGGAGCAACCGAAAAATCTCTGGGTATCAACTATCAAATAAAAATAGATTCTATACCCCATAAAATTTGTGAATTACCTAATTTTTGCTAAGCGTTTTAGGACTTGTATTACTCTTTTAACAACTAGGATAAAAATTTGTACAATATGATATTTTTCACTAAGAGGAGCCCAGAGCTCTTGATCCACATCTAATTGCTCTTTCTTGTCTTTCATTTGTATTTTTCAACTACTAATTCATAATATGCCATCATATGTTTGTTTGGCTTAGATTTAGGAGTCTCTCACTTTCTGTCCCAAGTTTATTTATAGCAAAAGTAAAACATTACAACTCAATGTTAATGGGTCCAACTAAATTGACATCTATGTAGGAAGCACAAGACACTACACAAAAAATGTTTCTAAAGCATAAAAACAACTTACTGCTAATTGACCCAAATGACTTGCCAACTGAAATAAGAAACCTGCTATACTTGATCTACACCTGATATCTTCAGGATTTGCTAGCAGTTCCTTTAGCTGGTAGCTACTGGGAACATAGTTAAGTAGATACTGCCAAGCCAACAAATTATAAGTAGGATAAATTCTAGACATCTACATCAACAAAGAAAAAGTCTTGAGATAGATGGAAGCATACACGAAATTCCTGTGGATTTTCCAATTTATCAATGATTGCTCCAACCAGTTTGCTTACATCAGCTTCAGGATTACAGGCATAATCCTCTATAAAGTCTCCTGTGAACGCTATATAATCGAAATATTTACAAAATATTGTTAATTATATATCAGTGTACATAAGCAACAAGTTCATAATCAATCATAGTTACCTTTGGAAAAAAGAGAATAATGATTTGCAATTAACCACCATTGGATCTTGGCTCATCAACCTCACGTTTCGAAATCTAAATTGATTTTTTTGAAAATTTGATTCCAATCCCTGCAATAGAGAAGAAGAAAAATAACACTCAAATAAGTTTAGTTTTTTTTTTTTTTTTTTTTTTTTTGAGAAACACTCAAACTAAGTTAAAATGGTATAACATCACATTATTGATTTTGGCTCAAATCAAGACCCACATTTGAGTTTCAGACTTTCAGTAGTTAAATGGGATGAACAAACTTGAATTTTTTCTTTAAAGTTGGTTAGAATGCTTGATAGTCCTTGACTCTGAGAAGCCACAGGTATCATATAAGAACAGATCTCTAGCATCATATACCATGCAAATCTTTTAATCAGTATCCAAAGAATTACTATGAAAAAAATGATTATGGATATTAATAGAGTCTACTTTTTCTTCTACTATCCATCAAATAATTTCAAACAACCAATAAGGTGGAGATTACTTAAACAAATCATAATAAGTTTAGTCATATTTGTTTTCTAAAAACCTTACATTTCTTTTTTCATCCTTTTTTTTTTGGTTGCTAGGTAAGTAAGGGGGATAGAACCCCCGAGCAAGAGGTTACAAAGGAACCGAGGTGCCACTTGGCTACAAGGCCATTGGCTTTGTTCATCCTAATTTTACATTTTTCCTAATTCTAGGGGGCTATTTGGGAAAAACAGGGTTAGTGTTTTTAACAGTTTTCTATCTATACTAACAATTGAAAAGAACTACAGCCATCATAATTCATAATTTTCAACAATGTTTAAGTCCTTAGCATTTGATAGAATATGTTTATGAAACAATTGTTAGTAATGAACTAATGATTTACTTAAGCATATTTCTCACTTAAAAAAAAAAGAAATTATGGCACACTATGATAAAGAGGTGAATTTTACCAGTAAGGAGAAAATCGATCAACAAATCTCGCAAAAGTATTTAGTATCCCAATCGCCATTTTTGAGCTTGCAACGCTTTAGGATAGAGTGCAAACGGCTAAGGACGTCTTCTCCATATTTGTCACTATTATTTTTAAATAACTTAATTAGTAAGCACATAATATTACATGTTTTCTACTAAAGAATATTTCATTAATTTCCACTTACTTTTCTTTATGAAAAGCATCGATCCCTTGATCCATCAAAAATGCACTAAGACCAGGGAGCATGTTTGGGAAAACCCCATTTAGGCCCTCCTCCACCTCCTCAAGTTTCTGTAAAAAATTCAAACATATATTCAAACTTACGTACAAAAACAATAATCAAATTTGCAAATAATGCAATAAATCCATATAATCCATTCCCAAGAATTAAATCAACGATGCTTGTTCTTTCCATGTTGACAAATGCATTGACAAATATTATGCACTTTCAATTCTTCATGCGTTTTCCATAAATGATAGCTAACAATAATACACACAGTACATTTTAAGAAAATCATGAATAATGTTCCAAAATGGGTTTAACGGTTTAACCATAAAATAATTGAGTGCAATAATGATTCTTTTTCAAAAATCCCATTAAGAAGCCACTTACCTCAAAATGCTAACCAATTTTACCTCAATCAGGCACCACCAAATCAAGCAACCCAATCACTAGGCCCATCACCAACAATATCAGAACCTATCAATAACAAGGCCTATCACAAAGTTTACCATCGCACTTGTCTCCAAGATCGAAAAGGATCCCCTAAAATCAAACCAAGGGTACTAAACTTAACCATCCCAAGACAAGTACCCCTTCTCTAACAGGAACCAAACAAGCACACAAGAAATCCATTTGACCAAATAAAACCTCAAAACAATTTTAATTTCCAGCCGTAAACAATGTAGATTTGTAGCATAACATAAAACACATCTCTTTAATATAGAGGTAGCAAGGCATATGCATTTCATTTGATACTAAACAACAAAACCCCAGCTAGACAAAGCAACTATCTAGAATTCCAAAAGATGTGAAAACTAGTTCATAACAAGCTTGTATAACAAAGGTGTCTATATGAAGACAAGACATTCAAAATGGAATTTAAAACCTTAAAACCTTAACATGACTAAGAATGATCTAGATTTGGAGTAAAGCTCTCCTTATGAAAGGAGACAATTTTAGTGAAGGGTTCGTGCCCCAATTTTCAAAGAACAACAATATGTCTGTTGATGCATTTTATCAAACACATGGTATGCAAACACAAGGTATGCAAACACAAAGCAAACTCAAGGCACAGTGAGTATTGCATACATCTAATGAGACATTCACATAATCTAAGTTCTTATAAGTTCAAATTTGATTATATGCCACTCAAAGGATTGTCATATAGATAGATTAAGAATTACCAACGTAACTTAGCACAACCAAAAACAAACGAACTAAATACCCTCTTACTTAGACTTGTACAATGGAAGACTAAATCTTAGGAGGAGTAATAAGTAGAACTGTGAACAAGTTTCTTACCAAAATCCTTAACCCAAAAGCTTCCACCACAAAATGGAAAATGAAAGCACGATGGAAGCAATGGGCAACAGGTATCTGTGAGCAATGAGAGATGAGAGAGAGGGAGGTAGTTCGGCCAACCAGCACAAAGAGAGAGACGGGCTGAGAAGGGAAGGGAGAGATAACGTGTGGAGGGGGTTTTGTTAGAAACAGATTTACACAATTACCCTCACCTAAAATTCTATAGCCAAAACTTTTTTTTTTTTCCTATTGTTACATCAATATTGTAATATTTTTTTTTAAAATAAAATAGAATTTCTATTTTGTATAAAATAAAATAAAAACATAAATGCAAAAAGTCATTGAAATAAAAATGAAATATTACAACATTAATTAACATATGATATGGCTTCTAATACAATGTACTTCTAAAAGAAGTTAAGAGGACTCACACGTAGGAATGCCAATTTTTCCCCGCCCCGCTTGACCTGTCCCTCTCCGTTTCGTTCCATGCGGGTTTTTCCTGTCCCGTAAAGGTGATGGGACGGGGATGGGGCGAGATTTTAGACCCACACCACGGGGCGGGGCGGGGATGAGTTTACACTTTTTAAACCCACCCTGCCCCGCCCCACCCCATACTCGCCCCGCCCTCATTAATAAGGGTTAAGTTGTAATTTTTTCATATTCTAAGACCCTACTATTTAAACAAAAATATCATCATCTTATTTTATTTTACCTAACATGGTTCTACCTCTTTTTTCTCTTTAGCAAAGTTGGAAGTAAGAGACCAATATCATCATCTTATTAGGAGTTTGAATTATTTTATTGTGTCATACTATAAGATTTTTTTTTGTGACATTGTCTTGTTAAACATTTAGATAATATTATTTAGTTTTTGCTAAAAATTAGTTTGATTTGATAGGATAAATTCATTTATAATTTCAAATATATTTTTAATATTGAAACATGTCATTTTGTTTGAAAAAATGGTAATAGTTGTAGGAAAAATTAACAAGGAATAAAGTTTTACTGTGTAGGGCGGGACTTTGCAGGTCTTCGCGGGGCCTTAAGAGGCGGAGATAGGGCAAGAAATTTTTCCAGTCATGCGGGGCGGGGTAAGGATGGGGCAAGAAAAATCTGTATGGGGCAAGAGCGAAGATCCCATCCTTCGCCCCGCCCTGCCCCATTACCATCCCTACTCACACATTGATACTCATCATTAAAATGAGATTTGGCGTTTCGGCTAAAAACAACTTGATTTGCTGGCGCCGGTTGGTAACAGCTCATCTCTTTATGAGTGAAAATTCTCCAATACTCCCTATCTCCTTGAACTTTTTTCTTTATATCCACTTTATGAGATTCAAATTGTTGATTGTATGATGTTCTCCAAGTTGATGCAGTCCTCCCGTAATTCAGAAGAATAATCGCTATAACAGGGAGGAGAAATCTTTCTTTTGGCATCAGCAATAATGGATGATTTCTTAGGTGGCCAAGTCAACAACTTTCAAGAGTAAAAAATAAATAAATTAATCATGAACAAAAAATCAATTTATAAATAAAAAGATAGCGCTTTGTTTTGCTTTAGTTGGAATCATTAAATTTAGCAAAGAGAAGATATATGAGAAACAGTTTATATAATACTTACGTAGGAAACCTGTTAACCCGAGAGTAAAAATCTCCTAATTCCTTCGAATTATGACTCGGTCCTAACTTCTTCCATTAATGCTTTTAGATTTTGCCTTTGCATAAAAAGCTGACACCCATTAGAAGTAGAACTCGAAAGCTTCATCAACTTGGCATGACCATTAATAATCCCGATATCTTTGGTGTTTAATTTGGCCACAAGCCCCTGTCTTTCCACTTCTGCTACTCCCCCAATGATATCTCTGATAAAAAACAAATGGTTAGTAGAACATGACATAACATATTAAGAAAGGTTATCATTGAAGGTTCATATAAAAATAACATATTAAGACATAACATACCTGACAAGAATTTTGGTGGTATCATCTAATTTACCACAGGACCATTTTCTCAGGAATTGCTTCATGTAATCATTTAGAGTACAGTCGATTCTCTCACTTACCAGCCAAAATACTATTGGAATTTATGACCATCAGTGGGCTCACAATCTCTTCTATCCCAGTGTTTGGAGGATATGCATGTTCAAATTTGCGTCTTTAATATTCGGATACCGAACAAATGAGACCATGTTGCCTTCCAATGCACCCTGACTTACGTCTGCACTTGCCTCTTCAATCTTGAACTCAATTTCTGCTACCCCTTTCAATTTAAAGGGGTTGGTTTACTTTTGGACATGCTTCGTTTGCTCTACTCTTCTTTTTCGGACACATTTGGCATGGTGCTAGAACCTCGAAAGTTTGATAAAAAATTTGTCCAATGTGTGTATTTTTGGGATACAGTAGGTAGCAGAAATTGAGTTCAAGATTGAAGAGGCAAGTGCAGACGTAAGTCAGGGTGCATTGGAAGGCAACATGGTCTCATTTGTTTGGTATCCGAATATTAAAGACGCAAATTTGAATACGCATATCCTCCAAACACTGGGATAGAAGAGATTGTGAGCCCACTGATGGTCATAAAATCCAATAGTATTTGGCTGGTAAGTGAGAGAATCGACTATACTCTAAATGATTACATGAAGCAATTCCTGAGAAAATGGTCCTGTGGTAAATTAGATGATACCACCAAAATTCTTGTCAGGTATGTTATGTCTTAATATGTTATTTTTAAATGAACCTTCAATGATAACCTTTTTTAATATGTTATGTCATGTTCTACTAACCATTTGTTTTTTATCAGAGATGCACCCTGACTTATGTCTGCACTTGCCTCTTCAATCTCCAACTCAATTTATGCTATCCCTTTTTCCTGTAGTAAATAGGTAGATCAATTTAAAAACAAAAGGTAGAACATGATAACCAAAGAGAGGTTAAGAGTGTTGAGAAGAAAATCAAATATGCTAACTTTACTACAAGTCGTTTTATAGGTTTTATTAATAAGCTACACGTAGTTTAAGCATTTGTTTGTAATAAGTGACGCGTACTGCTCGGCATGTGATGTTTCAGTTAGTGAAGCTTGTTAGTTCTGTTATAAGTTAGTTGGTTAATTTCTGATATTAGCTACTGTATAAATACATTCATTCCCATCAATGAAATATCAGTCAAGCATTTTCTTCATTTCTTACTCTCTAAATTCAATGTGGTATCAGAGCACGAGTTAGCACAGTGTCCCTGATTTCCTAACTCGTTTCTTCTTCCTTTCACATCAATAATTCCATTGATGATTCTTTGATCTTCACCTTTGTTTTTCAGTGTTCAATTTTATCTTTCTTTTCTTCTTCAAAGCTTTGTTTAGGTTTCTTTTGATTCTTTGAAAACCTCCCATGGCTTCTACCTCTGTAAATCCTGATTTAGCAGGGGTTTCTACCCAAGTTTCTAAGCCTCACTGTGAAAAGACTTCAAGCCCCAATTATCTACATAGGGGATGAGTTTGATGTGTGCTCTCAGATAGTTCTCTTTTATCAAGGGTTGTATAAGGAAACTGAGGTGGGGTGGCCTACTATGAATGGGTTAGATTTTGCTTGTATTGAAGAGGATGAGCGGTTATCCTTAGAGAAGGAATTTATGGAGGAGGAAGTCATCCAGGTATTAAGGGAGATGGAGGGTGATAAATCCCTTGGTCCTAATGGTTTCACCATGGCTTTCTTTCAGAAATGTTGGAGTGTTGTGGAAAAGGATGTAATGGATTTTTTTGATAACTTTCATTGGTACTTTGTGTTTGAGCGGTCTATGAATGCTTCGCTCCTCACTTTAAATCCTAAGAAGTGTAATGTTGTTAACATCAAGGACTTTCGCCCCATCAGTTTGGTGGGTAGTGTGTACAAGCTGCTGTCCAAGGTGTTGGGTAATAAGTTGAGGATGGTTTTGGATAAGTTCATCTCTGAGACTCAAAATTCATTTGTTGGCGGACGGCAGATTTTAGATTCAGTGCTTATTGCAAATGAATGCTTGGATAGGAGGTTGAAAGTAGAATTATGGGTGTGGCTTGCAAGCTGGATATTGAAAATTCTTAGGACCATGTGAACTAGGAGGCCTTGTTTTATTTGTTGGACTGGATGAGTTTTGGGTTGAAATGGAGGGGGTGGATTAAGGCTTGCATTTCGTCTGTTCGTTTTTCAATTCTGGTAAATGGTTCCCATGAAAGTTTTTTTGGAAGCTCTCGTGGGTTGAGACAAGGGGACCCACTATCTCCGCTTTTGTTCCTTTTGATCATGGAGGTTTAAAGTAGACTCTTGAAGAAGATAGAGGAGTGTAATCTTATATGGGGTTTTCATGTGGGAGCTGGGAACTCTGTTGGTGTAAGTATTTCCCATCTGTTATTTGCTGACGACACTATTTTATTTTGTGATGCCTCTAGGGAACAACTGTTGTCCATAAGGTTGGTGATGTCTTGTTTTTAGGCTTTTATGGGTTTGAAGTTCAATGTAGGAAAAAGTGAGATTGTCCTTGTTGGAAAGGTGAATAACCTAGATGCTCTAGCTAATATTCTCCATTGTAGAGTGGGCCTATGAAATATTTGGGGATGCCATTGTTAACTTCTTTTAAAACAGCCTCGATTTGGAATCCTATTTTGGAGAAAATGAAGAAAAAGCTTTCTGGGGGGAAAACGTCTCTATTTATCTAAGGTGGTAGGCTCATGTTACTAAAGAGTACTCTCTCAAGTCTACCAACATACTTTTTATCTTTTTTTACTATTCCTAAAGCTGTAGTGGCTAGATTGAAAGTATTCAGAGGAATTTCCTTTGGGAGTCTTCTGAGGGAGGTTTCAAATATCCTTTGGTGGCTTGGGAAAAGATGTGTTTACCCGTTGAGATGGGTGGTTTGGGGATAAGAAGTGTGGTGCCTTTTAATCAAGCTCTTTTAGGGAAATGGCTGTGGAGATATGGTCATGAAGTTACCCATCTTTGGTGGCAAGTTATCTCCACTAAATATGGTGAGGGTCAAGGGGGGTGGAGGACTAATGTTGTAAGAGGTCTCATGGGTGTGGCCTATGGAGAAGCATTAATGAAGGGTAAGAGAGCTTTTCTAAGCATCTGTCTTTTGTAGTGGGTGAAGGCACTCGTATTTGCTTCTGGCATGATAGGTGAATTGGTGACAATACTCTAAAAAACCTCGATCTTAAGCTCTATGTGTATTTAGCGATCAAGGATGCTTGTATCTCTGAGGTTTTGTGGATTCCAAAAGGAGGTACTGTTAGAGTGTGAAATTTGAGGTTTTATAGAGCTTTTGAAGATTGGGAGTTGGCTGCATCGTATTCTCTTCTTCAGCTTATCCAAACTCGTATTCCTCAGGATAATAGGAGAGATACTCTTTATTGGCGGCTTAAAAGGGATGGTAGGTTTGACACTCGGTCTTACTACCATGCGATCCGAGGTGCTTCGAACTCTTTGTTTCCTTAGAAAGGTGTTTGGAAACCAAAGATTCCTAAGCATGTGGCGTTCTTTTTGTGGACTGCTGCACATGGTCAGATCCTCACTTTGAATAATATAATGCCTAAAGATCGCCCTTTGGCTAATAAGTGTTGTATGTGTTGCTATGATGGGAAGTCAGTTAACTACCTTCTTCTTCATTGTCCTGTTACCCATTCCTTATGGAATTTTATGCTTCAGGTTTTTGGTATTCTTTGGGTTATGCCAGGATCAGTGGCGGGTTTGTTATTTTGCTGGTATTAGTGGCTTGGGAATCATCACTCAGACATTTAGAACTTGGTTCCAGGGTGTTTAATGTGGATTGTGTGGTTGGAACGAAATCGTCGCTCCTTTGAGGACAAAGCTTTTATGCCAACAGAGTCTTTTGGAGCGGTCTCAGTGTTGGGGTTTTACTGATTGTTCTTCTCTCTTTGAGTTTTTGTCCTCCCTTAGTTTAGTTTCCTGACTTCCTTCTGTTTGTTGTGATGTTTATTCCTTTTATTTCTACTTGTTCATCATCATGAACTTCTTGTATTCCTCTTTTTTCTATCATTTATAAAAGTTTTCTGATCACCTATAAAAAAAAAAACTTAGCCTTTCACTGATGATAAATATGCTACTTAGAGCTGTTCCATCCTCTATGCTCTTGATCCCAAGAACAAAACAGAGTTTATCGATGGCACCATTACAGCACATGCTAGCACTTTAGAACCATTGTTCCCAATATGGAAACGCTGCAACAGAATGTTTTTGTCATGGATTCTCAACTCCAAGTCAGAAGACTTGATTTCAAGAGTTATATACTTGAACACTACACAAGAAGTTTAGACTAACTTGGAGAATAGGTTTTCTCAAGGCAATGGTCCAAGGGCTTTGGAGCCAAGGAGGATGGTGAGCAATCTTTCTCAAGAAAATATCACCGTAAGTAGCTACTATACCAAGTTCAGGATTATCTAGGATGAACTAGTCAATTACAAGTTTATTCCATCTTGTTCTTATGGAGTTTGCACTTGTGGTTCTACGGCTGCACATGCTGAGTACCAAGAAGAGGAATGCATAATGAACTTCTTAATGGGCCTTAATGAATATTTTGCTTCAGTTAGAGGGCATATTTTGATGATGAAGCCCTTACCCTCTTTGACCAAGGTTTTATCTCTTATTACTCAAGAAGAGAAGCAAAAAAAGTTTGGTTTTGATTCTACTGTTATTGAGTTTGCAGCCTTGCTCTCTAGTGATTCCAATTCCTATGTCAAGAATGGTAATGGTAATTGGTCTAATAGGAAGAAAGAAAGATATGTTTTGTTCACATTGTGGGTTGCTAAGTCATGTGGTGAATAAATGCTATAAGATCCATGTCTATCCACCTAGTTATAGAAACAAAGGGAAAGACAACCCAGCTAATCAAGTTTCATTATCTACTGATTTTTCTATGGATGGTGCAAAAGAATTGACTGCCCTCTCTGCGTCTCAATGCCAGCTGATTATTTCAATACTTCATTCTCACACCTTAGGTTCACAACCTAGCAGTTAGTCTAATTCAGAGTTTGCTCTTGGGTCTACTCAAGTAGCCACTGCCATTGCTTGGTCTACACAACCTATTCATCTAGCTTGCTTAATACTGCGAGTATTGATTCACCCACACACTTGTGTCTTACTTCCAATAACCTAGATCATTTTGTCTTCTCTTCCAATCTTGTTGCCCCACACAATCTTACATGAAATGAGTGGATAATTGATAGTGGTGCCACGGACCACATGTTTCATTCCATTTCACTTCTAACCAATATCACATCAGTTACTCATATCTTTACAATCTTCCCAATGGAGAGTCTATTAGTTACACATATTGGTCAAGTTCAACTGTCTTGTGATTTGATTCTTCATAATGTTTTGTGTCCCTTCCTTTTCTTTTAATTTCATTTCCATAGGCAAGTTAAAACATCATTTGAGATGTATTTTCTTGTCTCGTTTCTATTTTCTTCAAAACTTACTCCAATGGAAGACGATTGGATTGGGTAGAAAGCATGATGGTTTGTATATCTTACAACAGTCCAACACTTAGCATTCTATTCTAATTCAGGTCTCCTCTTACATGCATCCTTGTTTGTCTTAACCTGGTGTTCACTCTCCTATTGGTTCTTTCATTGATTCTAGTTCAGCTTCAGTTTCCAAATTCATTTATGTTTGCAACAAGGTTTGTGTTGTCTCAAAGTCTTTTATCATGGCACAATAGGTTGGGTCATCCCTTCTAGTCTAGATTGCAATTACTTAGTAATATAGTCCCTGATGTATTTTTTTCTTATTCAGATTTATCTCTTTGTATTGTTTGTCCCCTTGCAAAGCAAAAGAGACTTGCTTTTCCTAATGAAAACAATTTTTGTTCTTCTATTTTTGATCTCATCCAGTGTGACATTTTGGGACCATTTTATGTACCTACTGGGGATGGTTTTAGATATTTCCTAACCATTTTTTATGATTACAGTAGATGTATATGAGTTTACTTAATGAAACTTAAGTCTAACATACAAAGCATCCTTCAATCTTTTTTCCCATTTATTGAAACACAATTTCATCTTAAGATCAAATCTTTAGGCCAGATAATGGACTTGAATTTTCCATGTCTACTTTCTTTTTTCTAAGGATGTTATTCAACAACATAGTTGTGTCACTACAAGAAATCTGGGTTTAGGCGGCGTTTTTTTTAGCGACGTTTTTAAATTCGCTGCTATAAGTGGTATATTGCGACGCTTTTGAAAAACGCCGCTAAAGAGTTAGCGCTTAGCAAACAATAGCGACGTTTTTTAAAACGCCACAATAAGTATAGTTTTAACAGCGTTTTTTTGGTTTATAGATAAAACGTCACTGTAGGTATTAAAGAACACTACCAGGAAAGTGCAAAAGAAAAAAACTCTTGCCCCCCCATTTTTTACTTTTCCGTACAAACTTTTGCCAACAAAAGAAAAAAATCTTGCCCCCCACTTTTGACTTTTCCACTCAAACTTTTGCCAACATTTCATTTCCCACACTTTTTTCCTTCTTTTTATTTTTTATTTTTTATTTCTTTTCACTTTGTTTTTCTTTCTTTTCTTTTGTTCACTGTGTCTCACACTCACACTCCCACTTCTCTTCTTTTGTTTTTTTTTCCTGCACTTTGTTTTTCTTTTGTTCACTTTGTGTCCCACACTCTCAGTTATATAGTCTTTCCTCTCCCACTCCAAAGCAGCCACACCTCTTCTCCCTCAAGCCACCACACATCTTCTCTCCTCCCTTGCCACCCCTAGCCACCGTTGTAGCAACCCCAAGCCACTGTTGACCCACCGTTTCTTTAGAGTGTAAGTATTTATTTTTGGCTTATGAGTTTGCTTTGATTTGGTTTTCTTTAATGGGTCATGGAGTTTTTGTGCTAATTTTTGCTCTTTTTCTGTTTTGGTTGGAAAGTTTTTGTTGTTCAAGTTTCTTTAGAGTGTAAGTCTTTGTTTTTAGCTTATGGGTTTGCTTTGATTTGGTTTTTCTTTAATGGGTCATGGAGTTTTTGTGCTAATTTGTGCTCTTTTTTTGTTTTGGTTGGACATTGGTACAGAAAACTCTTATTCAGATTTGGCTTTGTGAGCAAGGACTTGAGGATCAAGGGCCGAATGATTGTAAGTTTATGTACAAGTTTGTAAATCTTGTATTTTTTTATTATTTCTACTTAATTTTTCTATAGTTTGTAGATTTCGAATTATTTATTTATTTATTTATTTTTTTGTTATTGGTTTTGTGGTTTAGCTAACTTGAGATTAATTTTTTAGAAAGAGACCACTGCCCACTAATGTCTACAAGGAGATTCTTCCATTAGATGAGGATTTTTGCTTAAAAATGATATCTTTAATGTGTTATCATTATTCAACATTTATGTGTGTATATGCTTGCTTTAGTTTTGATTTTTTTTTAATTGGTGTCATTATTTGCGGTGTTTTAAAAATGTCGCTAAATGTATTTTCTTAAATTATATACAAAAATGTTAAATTATTTAGTGACATTTTAAAAAACGTCACTAAAGGTTTTTGAACACCACTAAAGAGTCACATATAGCGACGTTTTTTGAAACATCGCAATAGACCTATAGTGACTGCTCTACAGAGACATTTTTGAACAACGCAAAAGAAAACGTCACTGTTAACCATTTGTGTCTATAGCAACGTTTTTTTGGTTTTTAGCGACGTTTTAAAAATGTCGCCTAAACCTAGATTTTTTGTAGTGTGTAGACACACCCCAACAGAACTCGGTGGTTGAAAGAAAGCATCAACACATCCTTAGTGTTGCTAGAGCCCTAAAATTTCAGTCCACTTTAGCTTTAAAATTCTGGGGGGATTGTGTTCTCATTGCTATCTATTTGATCAATAGACTTACTAGTCTTTTATTACAAAACAAAACATCTTATGAAGTTCTTTTGAACAAATTTCGTTCCTATTCTCACATTAGAGTTCTTGAATATCTTTGTTTTGCATCCACTCACTCTAGGACCAGGACTAAATTTGATCAAAGAGCCCAAGCCTATGTGCTCCTTGGGTATCCTAATGGGGTTAAAAGGTACAAATTGTTAGATATAAATTCTAATTCCATTTTTTTGTATATGGATGTTGTTTTTCATGAACTATATTCCCTTTCCACTCTATGAGTTTTCATTATCCTTCTACTCTTCCCACCGGTTCTCTATTTGCAACTCACCTCCTATTGTATTAGACAATAATCTCTTTTCTTCTTCTACTTCTAATTCACTGTCACCAATTACCTTCGAGTCTGTATCTCTTTCTCCTCAGACTGAACTTCCCATTTGTCCTACTATCACACCTGACCTTCCTCCAACTGTAACTACTAGACATTCTACCAGACCACATAAAGCTCCAGCTTATCTCAGAGATTTTCACTGCAAAATGGATTCAACTTCTACACTTTTTTTTGATAAGTAATAAGCTTATTGATGTCAAAAAAGGGGAATACCCTAGTACACAGGGAGTGTACAAGGGATGAAACAATCAAGAACAAAAATTACAAGAATCTAAGAAATCAAGAAAGATAAAAATGATTGGTTCTGCAATACAGCCAACCAATCCATTAAAGTTCTAAAGAAAAATAGTTTCAAGTCTGATATTGATCTCTCCTTATCTTTAAAGCACCAACTATTTATCTCCCTCCAAAGGCACCATAATAAACAATGGGGAACCATCAACCATATATACCCATTTCGATGATGACCAAATCTGCCTTGCCAGCATGCTAGAAGCCCCATTATCGATTGCGGCATAACCCAGCTCACCCCAAACAAACCAAGCACCATAGCCTATAGATCCATTGCAATTGGACAATGAAAAAAAGGATGATCAACCGATTCACCATTGCACTTGCACATGTAGCACCAATCTAATATCCAAACCTATCTTTTCCTTAGATTGTCAATCGTTAAGCATTTCCCTAAAGCAGCAGTCCAAACAAAGAAAGCTACTCGAGAAGGAATCTTTTGTTTCCAAATGCTTTTCCAAGGAAAGGAATAGTCGTGAGAGCCTTGTAAAAGACTATAATAATCCTTAACCATGAAGCCTTTCTCACTATTGGATTTCTAGCACATCTTATCCTCCCCAAACCCTCTCACCAAAGTACCATATATGGTATCCATGAACCCAGCCAGTGCCTCTAATTCCTGAGCATGCGCACCCATAAAGAAACTGACATCCCAAAACAAGGTTCCATTATCAAACTTCATAATCTCAGCCACACTAACCTCTTGATTTCGACAAAACTGAAATAATGCAGGATAACTAACTGCAAGAGATGTTTCACCACACCAACGGTCTGTCCAAAATTTCACCCTAGAGCCATCCCCAATATCATATAGAATGTGACGAGAGAAAAAAGGCCATCCTCAACTAATAGTTTTCCACAAACTAACACCATATGGGCCATTAATAGGTCTAGTACACCAACCACCCCATTCACAGCCATATTTCACCGCTATCACTTGCCTCCAAAGGGCAGCCCTCTCTATCCTAAATCTCCATAGCCACTTCCCAAGTAAAACTTCATTAAAAAGTCTTACCTTTCTTATCCTCAAACCATCAAAGCAATGGGACTGTAGACAGTAGCCCAATTAACCAAATGGAATTTTGGTTCATCACCAATGCCACCCCATAAAAAATTCCTCTGAAGTTTCTCAATTTGGTTAGCTTCTACACTCTCTCTCCAGAGTCTACCTTTCCCATTGAGTCAGTTATTTCATATAACAATCTCTCTTCCACTCATAAAGTCTTAACTCTTGTCATTTTCACTTCCTTTGAACCCTCTTCCTATGCTGAGGCTTCCCAAGATCCTTAATGGCAGGCCACTATGGCTGTTGAGATTGAGGCACTTGAAGCTAACATTCTTGGGTTCTAACTGCTTTACCTCATGGTAAGGTTCCAATTGGCTATAAGTGGGTGTTTAAGATCAAACATAGAGCTGATAGGAGTATAGAAGCCTAGTTAGCTATACACAACAAGAAAGTTTGGACTACTATGAAACATTCAATCCAGTTGTCAAGTTTATCTTGCAAGATAGGCATAAATAATATTTATGCTCATCTTGAGGAGGAGCATCAAGAAGAAAATCAAATATGCTAGCTTTACTACAATCATTTTTATATTTTTTTTACTAATAAGCTACATGTAGTTTAAGCATTTGTTTGTTATTAGTGACATTGGTGCTTGGCATGTGATGTTGCAATTAGCGGAGTTTGCTACTTCTGTTAAGAGTAAGTTGGTTTTTATATAAGCTACTATATAAATACACTCATTCCCATCAATGAAAGATCAATCAAGCATTTTCTTCATTTCTCAATCTCTAAATTCAATAGAAAGCACAAGATAGCTTCTACCGTTTCATATAATTTTTATTAGGAACTTTAGATGTGAATTGTAAGTAAACACACACTATCGTTTGATTTCAGAGTGTCAATATGTGACAACAATGCCAATAGAGAATTCTTACAACCCTTGAATCTTCTACCGATTCTTTTAGAATTTGCACAGAACCTGTCAATGGAATTGTATATACGTAAACAAACTCATATAGCCCAATATAAAACACAAGGTTGGTAATATCAAAGAATCAAAAAGAGATGCTAACATGGGTACAAACCTTCATCATTGATTATGCCTATACTGTTGGAAAGGTTTCCTTGAGGAGTAACAATACGACGAAGTCTTGATATAAAGTCAGTCTTGGCAATTATTTCTTTTCAGAAATGGCTTTTCCTTTTGAATGATCCCTGCAAATAAATCAAAGGAAAAAAAAAAAAAACATAAGAAGAGCAAGAAGAGTTGAAAAAGGAAGGGAATGGGAAGTATAATTTTCAAAAGTGAAACGCTAAGAATAGCGTACCCATCTCATTTTAGGTAACAAATCATAGGCATCAAAAATGGTAGCAGCTGCTTCATCAGAGTCATAAGATGAAATGGTTGGTGAGGGTGTAGTAGGAGCTTCGATGGTGTCAACAACAGTGTGTAGTGATTGAAGTGGAGTAGGAACTTCAATTGTAGCAAAAACTGTGGGTGGCGGTTGGAGTGGAGTGGGAGCTTCATCCTTCAAAAAATCAAACAACAATGTTGGCCATTGGGTTTATATTCTAGCAAATGTCAAGAACAAAAAGAGATGAAAACATAAATCCAATAGAAATGATACCAAAAAAAAATCTATACATTTCGCTTCTTGTTCTTGGTATGATTCCTTCCCATAATGTAGAACAGGTTGTTTGAGGAAAAATAAACAAGTTACCTTCAAGTAGAAAAGCGAATATCACTATCAACTGAAATGAAGGTTTAGAAAAGGAGGAGATAAATGACAAATTGGAAAGTAGGGGTGTCAATTCGGGTTAATGTGTCGTGTCGTGTCGTGTTTGTGTTTATGTCATGTCAAGGAAGGGATATTTGGCTAAATGACTCAATCCGAACCCAACCTATTTAATAATTGTGTCATGACCCTTCAACCTTAACATGTCTTTGTTAATGAAGTGGGTTGACTAAGAAAAAACCTCACTACCATACCAAGACAGCGAGCAAAACCCACCACCAACAGAACCCACGGCGGCAAGAGCAGAAGCATTGGCAACGGCAGTAGCAACAACCCACAGCGGTGAGAACCCACGGCAAATCGCCATAAACTGCCACAAACCCACCAGGATCCACCATAAACCCACCGGGATCTACCACAAACCAACCCATAAAACAAACCACCACATTCCACTGAAATCCACCACAGAGACCCACCGTAAGAGAAGATGGAGAAACGGAGAAGAGGGAGAGTGGAATAGAGATAATAGGGAGAGTCAGATGAGACAGAGAAGTGGGACAGAATAAGGGAACGTTTGGTAGAGGAGTGGGAGATGGGATTTGTGTAGTTTGAGATAAGATTTTTGTAGTTTTTTGAAATAGGTATGGGTAAAAAAATGTGTAAAAATATATGTAATGTTGTTTAAAATATAAAAATATGAGTTTGAGATAGGACCAACAAACCCTAAAATATTTGTTTTTAAGTTAACATCTTGCTTTTAAGTTTACATCCATCTTAAAATATTTGTTTTTTTCACAGGATGTAAAAAATTTTGGGTTTACAACCCGGATGTTGAATGGTTTTAAGGTTTTAGAAGCTAAAATAGTAACCAGAGGGTTTTTACATTAGCAAAGTGCTCTTAACTTAAGTAGTAAGGATTATTGCGCTTTTCGACATTTTCATACCTACCAAGTGTCTTTGCACAAATAGAAAATATAGATTAGATTTATGGTTTTGGATTCATAATACTGTGCTGTTATTATTATTATTATTTTTTGATAATAAACTTTCCATTAACTTTCATTAAACGAAATCATGATTCAGATAGATTATATCAATGAGAACTTGCACTACAATAATGGGAGGGGTATCCTCCACCCAAATAACACTACCAAGGACAGGCTTAGCACTTCTAGTCAACATGTGAGCTGCTCTATTGCCATTTTTGCGAACATGAGCAACACTTCAATTGTTGAAACAGCTTAGGTTTTGACATGATCTTTCCATCACCTTTTGAATAGACCACGATGGAGGGGTAGCTTTTGACAGAGTCGAAAACACCACCATTGAATCACTCTCAATAACAACATCTTTCAATCCCAAATCCTAGGCTAGTAAGATGCCCTCTTCCACTGCCACAGCTTCCGTCTCAAGTGCCTTTAATGGGAGTTCAATCTTCTTGCACATTGGCCCCATTAATTGACCCCAATCATTTCTGATAACAACCCCTATCCCACTACATCCTATCTCTTTAAAGACTACTCTATCCACATTTATTTCGTAAAAGCCCTGCCTCGGTGGGGACCAGGGGACAAGGGTGAGGCATGGGGGTTTTGCCATAGGTAGTTCATCTTATCTAAACTCCTTGATGTACTCAGCAGCTTCCCTGACAATCTTGCTAGTCTCCTTACATTGTCCTCCATGCTTGATGAGATTTCTATGGTTCCATAAACTCCAAGCTATTGTCGAGAAAAGCTCCCAATCCATCTCAGGTTTTTGCTCCCTAATCGTCCAAACAATATCAATAAACTCCCATGGTGTGTTTTGAATGAATGGGATTTTAAGTCTTGTCACGCCCCAAACTTCAACAGCAACCTTGCAGCCCCACAGTGTATGGCCTAAAGACTCACTCAAACCATAGAAATCACATTCATCTTCCTTGATAATTCCATTTGGCTTCAAATGGTGCTTGGTTGGGAGAATATTCTTATATGACCTCCACATGAAGTGTTTTATTTTGTTCAGGCAATTAAGTTTCCATATCTCTTTCCACATTGTTCTCAACCTTGTATTATCAGAGCTACCACCACTTTCAGCACTAGCATTTCCTTCCTTCAACCACCTTTGAGCTACTTTATACACACTTTTCACAGAGAAGTGACCCGTAGGAGTCCATGCCCAGATTAGAGAATTGTTTAGGAGGCGAGGGCTAACAGGGATGCCAAGGATTACCTCGGCCTCATAGGGATGGAAAGTGCTTTTAACCTTGTTTATATCCCATGATCTCAACTCCCTATCTATGAGGCTTGACATCATTTCTAATTCAAGGACTGAGCTTCTCGGGCTGACCACCTTGAAGGACTTTGGGGTAGGAATCCACCTGTCCTACCATATGTTCACCGTCACGACACATACCTATACTTCAGAATTTAGAGCATGACCAGCATGTTAATATCAAATTTACCTCCATACTAACACAAACCAATCTAAGCTGAAAGTGCTTATCAAGAATTGTTTCTTATATTCCTTCTTATTTTCTTGCATAAAAGCCATAATATACAACATGATGAAAACCTTGAACCTTCATTTCATTTGAACTTTGCAAGATTACCACTTGGCTGAAACTTAAAGTATTCGTGTAAATATTACATAGCTACCTGTTTAGCAAAAAATTTTATTAGCAAAAATTTTTATTTACAAACCCAACCCCAAAGACATACAATTGGGGTTCAAAACAAACTAAGGTTCCGAATTACATCTGTGCTCAAAGGGTTAAGTACATCTTGATTCCTCCTATACAACAAAAAAGCTAAACTACTATACAATTAAAAAAAACTATACATTCTAACAAACGAGAATCACAGAATCCTTGCCACCTCTAATACTCTCACTGCTTCTAGGACAAACTTCTGCATTGAAATATAATAAGGTTTCAAATTTTTCCTCAGAGCTTCCAAGCTGATGCTTCTGTGCGCCAAAATCTTCATCACTGCACAATTTTTCCCTACTTCTCTGGCAGCTCTCGTGCAACTACTCCCAAGAACAATATCTTCATCCTCCTCCTCAATAAAGGAGAGCTTATTCCATAGTTTCTAAAGTTCATCAGCCATTAACCCTCCTTCCACACTTTCCCTTTTGTATGGAACCTAAGTAATTAACATACTAACTAACCAGGACAAGACAAATGAACAAAAAAGAGAAAAAATGACCTCACTCAATGGAGGTCACTACACCTCTTGCAAGTGAAAGATTGCAAGACACCTGTTGCTTCCACATTCTCTAGAGCATGAGAGCATGCTGATCTTGATTATTGTTTCAATAACAAAAAATTATGCTGTTATTTTTTATGTAGTTTTTTATTCAATTAATGTAGGAAGGAACAAACATACATAAACTTATATATTTCTTGAAATTGAAAGATTAATGGTGAAAGAACTTACCAACCTAGAGGCCTTGTAATGGTGAAAGAACCATTCGATGAAGCTTGAAACAAGAAAGAACCCACTGTGTTCTTCTAAGGGAAAAATAGAGAGTTTTATAGAGAGAGTGTTTCAAGAAATGAATGAAGAAATTCTGAAGTTCATTGATTAACAAAGCTAGATTAATGGTGAAAGAACTTACCAGCCCAGAAGCCTTGCAATGGTGAAAGAACCAGTTGATGAAGCTTGAAACTAGAAAGAACCCACTATGTTCTTCTAAGGGAAAAATAGAGAGTTTTATAGAGAGAATGTATCAAGAAATGAATGAAGAAATTTTGTATTTCATTGATTAACAAAGCTAGAATACAAAGACTAATATATATCAAAGAGTAAAACAAGCCTAACTACTAGCTGCTACTAACAGACCTAAGACTAACTCTTACATGTGAGTACACAACAATAACTAACACTCCTACATGCAATCACTTACAGAAATAAATCATCTACTAAACTACAAGTCGTGTATACAGTACAAAGGCTAAGTCTATCTAATGTCGTTTATGCAGAACTTGTTGTTCTCTACATATCTATGAGTAATCAGAATATTGTGTGAGAGCTTGAATTCTAACATTCTATCAAAGTGTAGAAAGTGTTGATGTTGATCACAAGGAAGTGGCAAGAGGAGAGCTTACATTATCTGCAAGTAGAGAACTTCATATTGGTTACCTACAAACTTCTGATTATTCATGCTTTCAAGTAATGCATTCACCTACATGCATTTTTTAATTTTCCTTTCAGGTTATGCTTTTTGACAAGCGTTTAGGTCCTATGCATCTTAGAATATTAAAATTTTGGAAATTTTGGCAGGGTGCTCATGACACAGAGATCCTCTCATTAAGCTTTAGCTTATCAAGTAAAAAGGAGGCTAATTCTGAAGAAGCCGCAGATAGCCAGTCTTTCCTTGCATCAAGGGGCCGCGATTGAATGATCCATTTTTATGATGTTAGTAGGTTTGCTACTTTCCTCTGTTTTTTATTTTTATCTTGTTAATCTCTACCCACTCACTGGGGAATCTGTATTGCTGTTTATCTATGTGAGTTGTGGACTACTTTCTTCATGAAATAAGTCCCTTTTTCCTTAAAGAAATTCATCCACCCCTCTTTTAGGAAAAACCGAAAAAGTATTTAGCGTTTTCCTTGCATTTAGTGGAACTCTCCCACAGTCACCACATGAGGACTCCACCGGTTTTGTGACTATTCCAAATACTAGATATTATCCCCTCCTTCGCACATGCTTAGAAACAAAGGAAAAATGTTATTCACGAGTCATGTCAGAATTCTTGCCACAATTTAATCATCCTATTATTTGATAAACAAAGCCGAACTCGATCTGGTAATGTGTGTAAATGTTAAAAATTGTCGAGACTCTTTGTTGGCTTTTCTTATACAATCACATAAGTTTTTGGAAGCATATATTTTTTTCACATCAACTCAACATTTTACAATATATTTCTCTAATACAATTTTTAAAATTTCATAATTATAATAAATACTAAATTATTATGCTTTAATTGAAATCAGTTAAGACTCATTCTAATAATAAGTGAAAATGTATTTTATGAGACGGTCTTATGAAACTTCTCTCACAACATGTAAGGTAATTGTTCTACAAGATAATATTTTCTAGCAACATAATACTATTTGAATTTTGATTCTATTTATGAAAAGAAAATTCCAATTTTTTTTAATAAAAGGTTAGAAAAAAGGGGTAAAATACAATAATTACCCTTAGGTTTAAGCTAATGACAACCAATTACATTTTAAAACTAACCAATTTGATCCTAAACACAAACAAACAGTTAAAAAAGTTTTTTACTTTTTTTTGGAGAAATAATTAAAAAAGTTAACCATATTAATCGTAACAGTTTGACTGATCTTCATATAAGTTAGTTATATAGTGATTTATCCTACAAATGGCCAAAACAAAGAGTTAGAATATTAATGGATCATACATTATGTATTTTTTTTTTTTTTTTTTTTGCCGAACATTATGTATGTTTAGAAACCAAATTGAATTGACCAATTTTAAAATTTATGGGACTTGATTATCACTAGGCCAAAGCTCAAGAATAATTAATTAATTACTGTATTTTACCCAAAAAAAAAAAAAAAACCCATCAAATTGTCAAGCCCAAGTGCCGATTTCTCAGAACCAGCCTGGGGAAAGACCAAAAAAAGTCATATTCCAACCGTTGAAATCAAACACAAATCACAGTCTGACTTTGCAACAATCAATCCCACGAAGGCACAAACATCTCAGAAAACCCAAAAATCCTCAAGATCAAGATCTCCATTAATACAGAGATCGAAAAAGCAGAGAACTTTAACAATGGGTCTCTTCACATACACCATGGCAGGCGGTGGATTCATCCTGATGGGTACATGGGAAGCCCTTACCTCCACAATCCCAAATCACAATTCGATCCCACCTTCACCTCTCTCAACAATTCACCCACCACAACAAGTTTCGTCGTCGAAAACCAGAAAAAACCCATCTTCCTCTTCTTCTTTAACCTTCCTTTTCTTCTCTGTCCTCTCCTCCTTGTTCCTCCTAAACTCCTTGGTCTCCTTCTTTGACGCCCTCAATTCCAATGACAAAATTGGCTCGGCGCTCCAACTACAAGTGCTCGCTATTGCCTCGCTCTTCTTGCTCTATTCCCTTACGGGTTTCTTGGTAAATTTCAAGAATTTCATTCCTATGCCTTGTTCTTTTCTTAGTTTGATAGGTCTATTCGCTTTCGTGGAAGAGTTTTTGTTGTTTTACTTGCAGAGAAAAGACACAAGTGGGATTGAAAATCATTATTATGATTTGTTGCTTGTCCCTATAGCTGTTTGTTCATTTGCCACGATGATGGAAGTGAAATCCCCAAAATCGAATTACCCGAAATTGGCTCGTGGGGTGGGGTTAATTCTACAGGGGACATGGTTTGTGCAAATGGGTATTTCTTTTTACACCAATTTGATTGCTCATGGATGTGCTTTGCATGAAAAGAGTAGAGGGAATTATACGATTAGGTGTAAGGGACATCCTGAATATCACCGGGCAAGAGCGGTCGCCACTCTACAGTTTAATTGTCATCTCGCACTTATGGTGCTTTTGGTCGTGGGGATTTACTCGGTTTTTGTCAGGAAGTATGGAGTTCCCGGTGATTTTATGCAGTATAGGCCACTCAGCGCAGAAATGCAGCAAATTGAGAATGCACAATTCTCTTTGGATTCTGATGATGACGTTGGTGAAGAGATTAAGGAAGTGGAGAATATGGGAAAGCAGAATGTGGGTATGTTAGAATTGGGTACGAATGGCCATGGCTCCCATTAGTGAGGTAAATCTAGTCGAATTTTGAGCTGGTGAATGTAATGTTTCAGTTTATTATTTTTATTTTTTGTGATTGTTGTGAAGAATGTGGTTCGCTTCGTGTACATGAATTGGGATAGCGTTTAAACTGGATTTCAGTTTTGTAGATTTTGTTCTAGATTTCTAGTTATATGTTATACATTGTGTGCTTCAGTTTGATATTGTAATCAAACTCCAAACTTCATTCCTTTTCTCATTTTATGTGATTTTGATACCGATATTTTGTGCTTTGTTTTGATTCATTTGATTTAGTATTGTTTGAAGTTCTTTTATGAACAAGCTTATCAGTTCCATTGATTTTCAATTCATCTATTTTATGTAGTGTTTCTCTGTACTTGTTATTATCAACCCAATATTTCTGAGATGAAATACAATATGGTCTTCTGATGGATTTATGAATTGCCATCGGTTAAAGTAAAATTAAGAAACATAAATTTTTCCAAAGACTAGTTCTGGATCCCAGTAAAGTAGAACATATTCTATTTCCGAGATGAAATAGAATATGGTCTTCTTATGGATTTATGAATTGCCATCGGTTAAAGAAATTTTAAGAAACGTAAATTTTTCCAAAGACTAGTTCTGTATGCCAGTAAAGTAGAGCATATTCTATTTCTGAGATGAAATAGAATATGGTCCTCTGATGGATTTATGAATTGCCATCGGTTAAAATAATTTTAAGAAACATAAAATTTCCAAAGACTGGTTCTGTATCCCAATAAGGTAGATTATCCTTATTCAATTCTATGCGACTTTCAAAAGCCTTACAAGTTTCTGAACTCTGAAATAAAATTTCTTTAATTTTGTATAACATCTGGTATTGTTAGTCTTTATGTGGCCATTATCTATGACTACGTTGTTTATTCGCATTGTTATTCATCATATGTTTTAGCATCAGAAAAGATGAAACTTAATCAGGTAAGAGCTGCCATGAAAATCCTATCTTAAAGACACTAGCCAACTAAATTCCTATCTTAAAGACACTAACCAACCGTGTTAATAACTCCAAAGCATAATGTATTTGGGTCACAAAGCAAACTTTTTGTTAATATTATGGGCAGCAATTAGATTAGGAACCTAAGATAGCTGTATATATGGTAAAAAAATAGGCAGAATATTCATGGAAATCTTATTACCAAAAATTCCGTAATTTGATGTGGCTTGCATTTTTGTAAAAATGGAAAAAAAATGGTGTTTGAATGGATTTTAATTTTTAAGTAAAGAAGAAAAGTGATGTTCTCTCTTATTTGCCATTTTCTTGAAGAGATCCCTCCCCCCCGGGGGGCTGCTGGTGAAGGCTTTTATTGTTGAAAACTCAATATATATATATATATATAATTTTATTTATTTATTTATTCTATACAATTCTTATTTCTCCAATCTCTTCCTTCACGCACTTGTGAGGCCAGCGGTTCTCCAAGTAAATTTTCCAGGAGCACTTCGATACCCAATGACAACATTGATATTGGAAAGGAGTGCTATTTATGTTCTCCGTAGATTTCATTGTGTTTGAGTTTCACATATGGTTTTACTTATATATATTAAAAAAAAAAAAAAAAAAAAGTTTCACATATGGTTCATTTGTTGTGCATTAGCCTTTCTACATTTGGTATGTATTTAATTTTGGGTTGGAAGCCATCGTGCTTACTTTTTTGTCAGTTAATTAAATGATTATATGTTTTTGTCAAATAAATATGGTGTCTATTAGAATTTTTGGTTTGACATAATTGAATGGTGTGGATAAATTTTACTTCAAAAGTAGGTAGAGATGGATGCAAGATTTCAAAAGGATGGATTGTTAGGTTGCTTACTTTGTGTATGTATTGGTTATTTGTATAAAATTGAGGCTAAAGCAATGAAATGTGCTCTAAGCTATGTTTTTGTCATTCTTGCCAAAAAAAAAAGTGGAATGTTGTTGGATGCATTGTAATTTTATTCCCTGTTTTTCAAGCTTTCCAATTTAATGTAAGTTTGGAAGTCTGGTAAACTTCTATTTAGTATTTATTATTGAAATTGATTTTCAAGCTTATTAATTTAATGAAAAACATAATTAGAGAAGCCAGTCTTTAAGCATTTGTCTTTATTTTTTTCTCTGAGCCTGCACTAATAGGTATGGTTCTCACACCCAACGCACACATGCTCATGCATTTTTGGATCCCTTCTAATATCCTGTTCTCAACTTGTGTGTGATTGAGATGGTCCTGGATCAAAATTAAGATATGTGATAGATGCTGTGAAGTCAGATGCCAATTCACATTGATTAATGCTTGAAGAAATCAATACTAACATTTTGGATGACTTATTTTACTTTGTGAAACTCCTATATGATTTGCACTTAGTTGGAGCTCTAGAATGGTCCATAGAGGAATGCTTTATCCAGCACATGAGGACATGGATAAGCTTTATTCAATTTTATGTAAAAAGTCATACCTGCTGACTATGGTGTGCCACCAATATCTTAGAATCAAATTCTCGTACCAATACAGAATATGAATGAGCTCTGTACGGTTCAGCGCACAGAACCAGATTTTTGTTCAACGGAAGAGAGTGTAATCCTTGTTGACTTGAAACCACTTGAGAGTCTCCTCTCCATGAGGAGCTGTATTTTTTTTTTTTTTTTTTTTTTTCAATCTTGGATGGCTAGGATTTTTGCAAATTAAGATTCTAGAAGATAAGTTTGCACTTCGCACTCAGGCTCAAAGAAAATAGGAAATGACCAAGAACCAGCAGCAACCTGACTGTGTTGAGGACACTTATTGCACGTCTTTGGAACCAAAAAAAAAAAAAAAACTCCAAAATCCATTACTTTAACCACAAAATTATGCACACTTAAGTTGACACCTCAAATCTTGGATTTTTTTAGAAGGATTTCCATCTAAAAAGCCAAAACTTTCATGCATAACTAGGATGGAAAACACTCCATAGAAGGGGGAAAGTAAAAGAAGGAACTCATGTTCCTTCACTTGGAGGAAAACTCCCATCCATTTTTATTTAGAAAATTCCAATACTCATTCCCTCCAATTCAGCAAGTCCCCTAAATTGATCCTATCTCATTTAGCAGCACTAATTAGTAATTAATAAGTGCCATTCCTCTGTCTTCCTCATCAATCAAAACTAGAATGCTATGCAAATCACTCGAGAAACAAGAACACTATCTTTGAGACTTAGGCTTTTACCAACTCTGAGTACATCTCCTCCCCATATCACTAACTCATATTATGCTTTTGTATTGATTATCATATCCTTCTTGCTTTGCATTGTGTTTATAAACATGGTTGGTTTTATCTTGAAAATGCAACAATGATGAAGTTGCAAGTCTAGCCATAAGGGGGATATTAGATCTTATTGGTACACAACAAAGTGAAGCCCTAGATGTCCATTCAACCCAAGAACTCCATCTTCACTAAACGGCAACGATCAAATGACTATTTTGACACACAATATCAAATACTTAGGGATTAAACTGAAACATTAAAGACTAAATTGGCACATTATACAGTGTAAACATTATCGAGCAAAATAGTAATTTGCCAAGTATTTTAATTATGCAAAATATTATGTTTCATAAGTAATTCTACAAAATAATTCAATTAAATATAAATATTTTATTTTATTTTATATTTCTTGAAATTTTTTGTGTTTTTATGTAATTTTAAATTTCTTAAAACTTAGCTAATAGAGTTTTACATAAATTAAACTAACCTAACAGTAAGG
This sequence comes from Castanopsis chinensis, assembly GCA_032878915.1. NCBI lineage: Eukaryota > Viridiplantae > Streptophyta > Magnoliopsida > Fagales > Fagaceae > Castanopsis > Castanopsis chinensis. The sequence continues at coordinate 3,181,573 of JAVQMG010000121.1, forward strand.
AAATTAGGGAATGACCTTGAAGCTACAGCTTGACTGCCACTTCAAACATGGATTATAACTAGTTTCGTTTGATGAGTTTAACCAAAATCCATCTTAAAAACTCTTGAAATATCTATATTTGTGAATTAAAACCAGTGGCTTTTGTGGCTTGGATTTATGTGGTTAAAGATTCTTCCAAGACTTGTTCCACTATCATACAAAAAAGGGCCTTTCTAAGACCTATATACAAATTAATCAATCTCACATATGAATTCAAAGTCTGAACTGAAGAGCAGTTTTACTTTGACAAATTGAAAGAGGATCCCATTGTCTTACAAATTGAAAGAGAAATTCTAAAACAGGATCCCATTGCCTTTGACGTAGTCAAAGAAGAAGGCATGAGCAAGCCTCAACCATAAGAAAATCGACTAAAATTTTCCAAGCAAATAATCTAACATATGAAAATGTCACTAAACATACATATTTCATGATCTTGTTAAACAAGGAAATATTTTCCGATTAACTTTAGCATACTGATTAGAGAATAGAGCCATAGCTATTCAAATATATTGTTCAAACAACAAAAAAACCATTGAGACAATAACATTTAACATTTCACAGTGCATATTGGCAAAGAAGACTTGAACTTCAAAAGAGGCTATTTGGGAATTGATTAATGCAAAAGAACACAACTTGATACACACTAATTTTAATAACTTGCGAAGTGTGGCAAGTTGAGATTGATACAAAATCACTTTTAGTTACCCTCACTACTGAAACAATTTTTATTGTCACAAATCGCAACATATGTCAATTTGTTTTGAAAAATCAGATTGTGTGACTATACTTCTTGTTTGGGAATTGGGGTAGGCCAAGCAGGGAGCACATAAGAGAGTGTCTCAGGCCATCCAAGCATGGCATGAGAAGCTGGGGCTTCTCCAACCTTCTAGTTCGAAGATTATATGGTAAAACACTTTCATCACAACTAATATATATGATATCCAAATCAAAAGGGTGGCAAGCAAATGGATGCCCAGAACCTGAAATCGACTTCTTCGACAAACCATCATCACATCCCATATCAATAACTCTAATACTATGCTCCAAACACCACTTCCCAGCATCACAACTCTTCATTTCCCACACGGTCAAAGTCCTACCAAGCCTTTTCCCACTTATTTCTACGTACCGTAGCCCTCCTTGACACAAATCACACATACTTGCTTTGTGATCAATTCCCCCATTTACACTATCCAAGTCCCTATCACCCGGCAAATTGATCAAATTACAAGCAGCCGCGACAGATTTAGCTGTGGAACGGTAACTGGGTCTATCCCAATTCACTTGAAACTCACTACTCCATTCACCAGCCTCAGAAGAGTATCTCTGCAGTGACAAACTCAATTTCTCCCGGCTCTCCATTATATATACAGCGCAACACTTTGTAAATTGCAACGACCCCACCTTCCAAACGTGAAGCAAACCCATCTAGCATTATGTTGCAATCAACACCAGGTTAAGCCAGTGCAAACCATTCCTTAGTAATAAGGTTGCACACATAGTACGCGTTTCTATCATACTCTCGCACAATATAAACAACAAGAATCCGTTGCTTGATGCTACGATAGAAACGTAATCTGATCAAGTGAGAAAATCAGGGACACATATCTCTTCAGAGACCATTTTGTTCTTTGTCACCTCGTATGAAACTAATAGGTTTGGCATTATTCTATTGAAAAAGGATTGTTTTAGGAGTCTCCATTAGGGTGAGGCATGAAAGCGAGAGATATAGGAGGAAGTGAAAGAAGGGTCTGAGATAAGAGAGAGCCAGTGTTTTGAAACGCACCTGAGTCTGAATGGGGAGAACAAGAGGTAGTCTTAGGACGATTTCGATCCAAAGACTGTCTGGGAGATCATAATAATCATATGATGATTCTTGGACATGTTGGTCGTGTGGTTGTGTCTCTGACATTGTGGAGGCAGATGAGTACGTCCCAGTTCCCACGATGATGCATGTATCAAATCTTGCAAAAGATCTACAAGAGTATCTCCAATAGTTTAAGTAAAAGCAAAATAACCTCTATAATAGAGAATAAAACCCAAAAAATGATTTCCAATAGATTCTCTAAATCACAATTTATTTTTTGCTCATAAAAAGTAGCTCATCAATTTTGATGGGTTACGGTACATTAGCAATTAGATTTTTTTGATTAAAAAATTATACCAATTATTATTATATAATTTTTTTCTCTTTCTTCTAGATTTCGTTTTTTCTCTCGTACTCTCTCTCCATTGCTTCTCACAGAACAAGTGAAAGGAGGCTCTGCCATTATATTTTTTCTTGGATCCTTTTTGTTGTCTTCTCAAATTCCAGCACCGTGAGATTATTGAAGTCAACTGATAAAATCAAGCAACTAAAAGGAAAAAAAAAAAAAAAAGTCTCTCCTCTTGTTCTCTCTTTGTTGCAAAATTTGAAAATGTTATGAAATTTAAAAAATATAGCAATTAGGAATTTGAAAAATATAGCAGTTAGGAATGAATAAAGGAAGAATAAAAAAATATTAAAAAAAGAATAAAGAAATAATATTTAAATGAGATAGAGAATGGATAAAGAATTTGTTGGAAAGTGTATTTAAAAAAGTAGGTAGTTAAAAAAAAAAGAATGAAGAAACAATATTTAAATGAGATAGAGAATAGATAAAGAATCTGTTAGAAAGTGTATTTGAAAAAGTAGGTAGTTAAAAGGTAAAAGTCATTGTTCATTTTCTAAACAGTACAAAAATTTGGAGAATCTCCAAGCATGTTGTGAGATTAGGGTTCTTATGAGTAATTGAGAATTAGGAGGTGGGGTTTGGTGAGAGGCTAGTGGATTTGGGATCTAAAGGTAATATGTGCTATTAATTGGGGAAGATTTCCTCCCATTTAAATAGTCTAATTTCCTCGAATATTTTTTTATTTGATTTTTTTTAATGAAAAGATCAATAAAAATAAAATGAAATGAATTTAATACATCTTAAGCTAAAGCCGACCCAATGACTATTGGATCCTCCTCTGCACAAGTTAAAAAACTACTAATGGCCTTGGCATTTTAAGCTAAAATATGTGCTAGATTATAATAGCCACGCCTCACATGGGACACAATGATAGATCTAAAAATTGGTAGTTTATGACATCCTAGTGTAAGGGTCATTAAATAGTCCACGACCCATAGCCTAACTTAGAAACTCAACGGCCCACCGGGCTAATAGGCAGCCTGTCCCGTTATTATTGAGGCTCATGGGTAGCCCATTAGCCCAATGGGTCAGGCTGTAGGCTAGTTTTTATGCCCATGGGTACTCGGTGGGCTAGCCCAGTAGCCCAACCCGTTAGCCCAGCCTAATAACTCATAATTCATAACAAAAATATATAGAAAGTGTATGAAAGATTGATTTTGAGATATTATAGAGGAATTTCTTAAGAGAACTCCCTTAACCACTAAGATACTCAAATAATTGTGTTAAACATAGTTTACTAAATATATATTTTCCTAGTAGCCTAACAAATTTGAATTAACCATTTGACATTTTTTTTTTAAAGATAAAAATAAAAAACTATTTAAAGCCTTAATAAAAAAATTAAATAGGTTTCCATCAACAAGACAAAAAATTAAATAGATTTGACTGTAAAACAATTTGTAAATACGTATTAAATTCTTTAATTCTTTCCTTTAAAAAAATAGGCTGATTATTCCCTTATAAAAAAATTGATTTTTTCCTTATAAAAACAATAAAATAATATACTAACACAAGCCTATGGGTAACCCATTAAGCCTAACCCGATAGCCCAGCTCACTAAAGGCAAAATGGGCATTGCCCATGAGCAGAGTCATGGGTTACGGTTTCTCTTTCGGCCCAGCCCGTTAACTAGATAATAACCCATTATGCCCAGCCCGTTGTGCCCATGGACCAAGTAAAAATGGGTCGGGCGGGCCTGACCCAGCCCATTAACGACCCTTATCCTAGTGACAACATTAGAGATGGTTACTAGTGAATTACATTGACCTTGCATAGCATTAGAGAGTACAAGTGAGTCTCTCTCAAAGTGCGCATCCTGAATACCAACATCCTAGGCAAACTCCTCAAAGTGTGCATCCTGAATACCAACATCCTAGGCAAACTCCACAGCTTCCTTGAAACGAAAAGCTTCCTCCATTGCTTTCACTTCAGCTTCTAAAGGCCCCGAGGGTAATAAAGCTTCTTGTTCTTTGTATTTAACAACAACAACATATACACACACACACACGAAAAGTGTAATGTAATAAAAAGATTTAAATTACATCTTTATAATATTGTGAGAAGATATTATTAAAATGAATTTTGTTTTTAAAAATATACCATAATCGGTTGATTAATTTGAAAATATCCAAGAATATTAAAAAAAAAAATGTACTCCCCCATTTCCTTTTAACATGTTACATTAAGTTTAAAGTATAAATTATTATATTGTTTCTAAAAAAAATGTTTAAATTATTATATAATTTTAGAATTGTAGCATTTTGTTTTTCTTTCTAAATACAAGTATAATGCCTATATTATTGAAATTTGAATTTTAAGGAAAGCTTTTAAATATTTATCATTTTTATAAGGCACATAACTATAATTTCTAATACTTGTTTTACTTGTATTTTTTATCCCAAAACTAAAGAGTTTGTCCCAAATAGAATTAAATTTCATATTTTTCAACCAAAAAATTACGAAAAAAATTGAAATTTTGAGCCCAAAGCTGAAAAGGTAACCTACAAAAAGAATTAATTTAAGGTCCAATTAGTCCAAAATTGACTAAAGTGGACTAGATTAGTCTGAATGGACCAAAATTGACATAATGCACCTAATTGGACAGAAGTGGACCGAATTGGATTGAAGTGGATATAAAAAAATAAAAAAACAAATTGGATCAAATGGACTGACTAGGACCAAATGTATCGAAATGCTATCCTGATCTGTCCCAACAGTAGCGTAACAATAATAAATACTGAGTTTCAACTTTTAGATAGTATATAAATGACTTGTTATTGCCTAAAAAAAAAAAAAAGAAGAAGAAGAAGAAGACTTGTTATTGAACAATTGCACGACAGTACATGTTAAAAATTTTTAAAGAGGATATGAGGCTTTTATTCTCTCACATCCACTTTTTTACTGCCAATTTTACACATTGATTTATATGTTTTAAATGTGACATTACCTTTTTCCTATTTTTAAAATATGTACATCAGCATCAATTGTGAATGTTGTGTAAAACAGCATATGTAAAATAAGTGTAGAAGTTTCTCTTTCATTTTTACAGCCGCCTTATGAATGACCAATATTTTGAACATGAAATGAGTCTCAACTAGTGACAAACTGAAAATTGGAAAATACTACATCAATGCGCGAATATTCCACTTGCACATAGAAATGTGATATTAGGCTGGACTACCTAATATTTGTTGTTGGGGTCCATGTAACCGGTCATTCTTGTATATTTTGTCATCAAATCTCCACTGTGTCTTGTAGCTCTGAAGAGAGGGGAAAATTGCCAAATATTTGATATGTCAACAACACAATGGATGTGACCAAGATTACAAACTACATTACTTCAACTTTATTTTTCAAATCTGTTTTCTGTTTGGCTAACAAACAATAACATTTTGTTGAATATCATCCAATGTCCACAATATCCCCAACAACTTCCTGAATTTGAAACCATTCTGTGGCCAAACATTTCTCAAGTATATACAAATGAACAGGAAGTAAGACCAGTGAGGCTTTTGTTTCCACTCTTTAAGATTCTGCTGGCATAAAAAATTACTTGCTTACCTTCCCCCTTGCAGCAAAACTTAAGACATTCACATTTGTTTTTCTTTTGTTTTTTACTTGGACATTCACATAATTGTTGCCACATTGAGCCAAGTTATCAACAGGGTTTAAATCAAATTGCAGGAACTGTATGAAACTCAAAACTAATTAAAAGGTCATTTACAGTTTTCATTCTCCAATTCAGCCCTACTTATGTAACACTTACACAAAATCATGTAAAATAGAAAGCTCACTGTACTTAACAAGGCTAGAAGCCAGTAGAATTTGGCTAGGCAAGCTTCATTCATGTTGTCAGAGAACCAGCCATGCCCTTCTTTTGAGCTGGTAAAGATTTCAACTAGGGAAATTGACAAGGCACTCAAGTAGCTTCCCACACCAAAAACACTAGTGTATAGAGCAAACCCCATGGTTCTCATTCTAACAGGAACTTCATTGTAAAAGAACTCTTGCATCCCAACAACAGTGAAAATGTCTGAAATGCCCAAGAGAACGTATTGAGGCAGCAGCCAAAATATGCTTAGAGGTACCGTTTCTGAATGTGATTCAAGTTTTTCCATATTTCTGCTGATCTCCAGCCTCTTTGTTTCAACAATTGCTGCAATTATCATGGCTACGATAGAGAGAAACATTCCTATCCCCATTCTTTTCATGACACTAATACCTTTTTCATCACGAGTTATCAGTTGTGTAATCGGGATCAAAATCTTGTCATATAAAGGCATTAGAAGGATTATAGACAATGTAATAGCGCTCTGTAGTGTAGCCGGTGGAATCTTGAAGCTTCCAATGTTCCTCTTCATTGTCATACCCTGTTTAGTAAAGAATGTTGCAGGTTGTTGAAAAATTACTGCAAACATTAGAAGCATTGTCCATATGGGCAAAAGCCGCAGCACTACTTTCACGTTGTCAAACATGGGTACGCCATTTCTTGGGTTCGCTTCCAAGTCCTTTATGCTGTCAAACTCTTCGCGACAAAGAGGTTTCTCTTGAAGCCTACAAACAAGCAAGATTTATAATTGAAAAGTTCAGTCTTGAAGCAGAAATAAGTAAGAATTGTAATTATAAAATGAAGATACCTTGAAATTGATACAAAAAAAACTTACTCTAGCTCAACCTTATCAGCTTTGTAATTTGATAACTTGACTTCACAGTGCATAAATTTTGATTTGGCTGCTTTGAAAGCTTGAACTATGCTCTCAAAGGGATTACTAAAGATAGCATCATTTTGTTTATAAATAAACATCCGTCTTCCACAACAGAAAAATGCAACCGATGCTACCATTGCTGTCATGGGAAAGGCAAATCCCAATACCCAACCAAAGGTATCTTGGATGTAGGACATAACTGTGACACCCAACAGGCTTCCACTACAAACACCAAAATACCACCATTGGAAGAATGTGCTCTTTTTATGAGACTTATTCTCGTTTTTGCTACAGGGCAATTCCTCATCATCATCGAGTTGATCTGCTCCAAAGGCTTGCAACGATGGGTTATATGCACCTTGGCCTATTGAAACCAAGTATAGTGACAAAAACAGAAATGAAGAAGACATTGTTTTGTTTGTAGAAGAAGACCATGCCAATGCCAATGCTGTTGATGATGTCAATGCCACAAGCCCCTAAAAGTGAAAAGCATAGAAAGAACAAAATATATAATATTGCAAAAGCTTTCATAGACAGGCAATATATACATAATTTAACTGTAATATATATATATATATATACAGAGAGAGAGAGAGAGAGAGAGAGATTATTATCCACCACTAGCATAAGAATAATGCTTAAAAGAGAGTAGAACCAGTTCACTTTTTTTTTTTTTTTTTTTAATCATTAAAACATATATGTTCTGCAAGCTACCTTAACTTAGTGACTCAAGCCGGGCTTAGGCCAATTAGGCAATTGCCTAGGGCCCTCTTACTAGAGAAGGCCCCAAATTTGGGGGCAATTTTTTTTATTTTATATATAAATATTTTTGAGAGATATTAAAACATTTTAGTTTATATTTTTTTTTCACTATTAAGAAAGCTCAACCATCACTCCCCCTTGGTGTAGTGGTCACTCTACAAGTATAAATGCTTGTGAGTTGTGGGGGGGACAAAAGTTGGGGTTCAAGTCTTCAGGAGGGAGCTTCACACATATATACACTTAGATTAGACTAGAGTATAAATTCTATCTTGTATAAAAAAAGAAAGCTCAAAGAATTAAGTAATGTTAGAGATATAAATTAGACAAATTTAAATAAACAGGTTTTACAAATAAACGTGTTACTAATCATAAGTAATGCAAATAGGAAAATGTTAAAAATATGATAAATTTTACTACATAACTTTTATTTATTTAATTATTTTTATACAAGATGAAGATTCTATTTTAACCCAATCTAAGTGTATGTGTGTGCGAAACTCTCTTTTAGAGACAAATCTCGGCTATTGCCCCCCACACTCCACAAGAACTTATACTTGTGGAGTGATCACTAGACCAAAGATTCATGGTGGTCTTCATAACTCTTATAATTTGATGTGGCAATGAAAAAAAATCATATTAAAAAGTAAAAATAATGAATTTTAAAAAAATTATTATTATTAGTTAAATATTATTTAAGTGATAACCTAAATGCCCTATTTGAAGATTTCGCCTTAGGCCTCCAAAACGCTTGGGCCGACAGACTTCTCTATTGCCAGTGACCTTAAGGCCTAGCAGCACCTGCTCCCTCGTTGGATTTAGTCCCACTGATAAAATCATTTCACTTACAAATAGCAAAAAAGTGACTTTCCTATTCTTGGTATATATTGTGTTGTTGATTTTTTTCAAGTTATACAGAGGAAATTGATACCATTATTTCCAATTGAGCTTGTAAGTTATTATTAGTATTTGAGGCTGGCCTACCCTTAATGAACTCTTTTCTCTTGTTTTGAGAATCACAAGTGATTCTTCATTATCAGTAACCCAAAAAGTAATCAAAGTAGTGCTAGCTTTTTGTAAAGATTAGTCCTTTAATTGATTCTTTTTTCTGCTCACACTGCAACCTTTTTATGCTGCTACCATTACCAATAAATCTTCTTGACAAAACTACAATCCATGGTATATTATTAGTGACAAAAACACAGTGCTTTGTGGTGAAACTTAACCAAAGAGAAGATATTTTTTTCATGGGTTCTCAGTCAAATATAAGTTAATTTCCTACATAAGTGGGAGTTTTGTGCGCACGATTGTTACCCACAGTCATAACACATTTTCTTGATTCAAAATCCAAGCAATCGCGTACCGCATGAGGTCATAATTTCCTCATACTCAAAGGAAGCAAAGCAGCAAACTTTAAAGTTCTGGCTCTGTAGTTGTCTGGCGCCAAGGACACACGCACACACAAGGTCATTGGGTGATGAACTCTTAAAGGAGTTAAAAGCAATTCTTGAAAAGCAGTAAAGACTTTTGACCATTAAAAATAAAACTAGCAATAAAATGGTCTAATCAAACCATTATTATGGTAATCAGCAATCACTCAAGAGAACAAGAACTATTGAAATTAACTTATTTAATCTTAGCAAATAAAAACATTCGTTTCACTCAAGGGCTATCAGATAGTGGGCGCTAATCTTGGAAGTAGCTTGGCATGCACTTGCTGATACAGTGATATTTAACTGGTGACAAAGTCTTAGGCAAATAAATGGCTCTTCTTATTCCTTAATCATCACAAAAATTAATCGATTCTAATGGCCCCCAAAAGTTTACCAGCTAGTCTTCTAAATTTTAAGGATATTAATTTTATAATTTAATTGGGTGGTGAAAATTTCTCCAAAAAAAAATTGGGTGGTGAATGGCGATTAATGATGACTAAGGCTCCATAATCACAATGGATTATCTAATCATCTTTTAAAGCCTTAAATAATTAGCCACACCTTGATAAGTAAACTTCTAGATAGAAACAAGATATGCAATATTAATAAATTGCAATCTCCATTCACTCGTGGGAATCACGGCCAAGTATTGTGATAATAACACTAACATTAATAACAATTAACAACAAGAACATATCAAAGAACTGTACCATGCACTCAGAATCAAATTATATAAATAAAAAATAAGAGAGAATTAAGAAGAGAGGAGTGACTCACAGCAGCATAGAGGAAAGAAGAGTTCAATATGGTGGAATATCTATTCCAATAAGAGTCAGCAAGTGGTGCCACTAGCAGTGGCAACATAGAAGTAAACCCACACCAACTGTTAACCGCTTTGGCTGCAGAAGAGTTGCTCATCTTCACAACGTCTGTGAGATAAGTCACTAAATTTGATGCCACCCCTTTGAATGCAAACCTCTCCATACCAGCTAGCACTGTTAATTCAGCCATAAACAGATCAAATGAGAACTCTATTACACACACACACACATTAACTAAGACATTATGAAGAAAACAATTAAGTTCATTACAAATGCTCATCCAAAGCTACAGCTATAGAATGGAGCACTTGTATATACCAAGGTGTAAAAATCCCCCATATGGGTTTTAGAGAACTTACTAGACCCAAATAAGGGTGTTCAAGGTTGAGAAAAAGCATGTTTTATGGTTGAAAAAAAAGAGAAAAATTAAGATGATGGTATATATACTTAATTATTACCTATTAGAAGAATGCATGACTTGCTTAGTCCCTTTGTTCTCTGACCTCCAGCCATGAGTGAAGAGAAGGAATCAACTATCTGGATTCAAAGAGCCAATAAATAAGAGGGAGGTGAAAATTGAAGCAAGAATAAGTTGTAGCTATTTTGTCATTTTTATAATCAACGTAAGTAAGTTGCTTTCACCATCCAAAAACAGTTGCACCACTCATTATTGGCTCATATCTTGTTATTTACCCCTTATACGTCTGTCCAAGGTTTTGTTTCCAAGCTCTTAATGGGACACTAGACAATACACTAACGCTAAAGCTTTTCAAACATTGGTTGTATTTTTATATCAACAAAAGCTAATAATAATAAGTAAGTTTCCACTAGGATCAGTTTGGACATGGTGTCACGGCGACGTTATCGAGAACAAAAAGAAAAGAAAAGAAAAAATGTTGACATGCGATGCAAAACCAAATACACAGCCTCAAGTATGTGAGTTTGATTCATGAATAGCCAACTGGCATCAATGACACGTCAATGTGCACACCTGTACAAACATTTCGAACGAAGATTTTCGAAGTTACAAGTATAGGATTCAATATGATATTGTGAATGATGATATAAATTACACTTTTTTGTCAAGATGAAGTCACGTAATTAATATCACATGAAAACGAATATAACATAAACAGTCAAAAAGCTTTTACTAGGAAGATCTTTTATTGGAATATTCGCGCGAGTCATTTTTGGTGACGATGAAGAAGTTCAGATTAATATTTTTTTTCATGTAATACCACATGAAAACGAGTATAGCATAAACAGTAAAAAAACTTTTACTATATATATAGGAGGATCTTGTTGGAATATTCGAGTTATTTTTTGTCATGTGGTTGAAGAAGTTGTTCAAATTATTATAATAGTGATAAAAAAAAAAAAACGATTATCATTTATTATATATTGTCAAGCCCAAACTTTTTGTGTTAAGTTAAGGTGGCAGCAATATAACATATAAAATTCTCACAAAGAAACTTCAAAAATTAAAGTATTAAAAACCCAACATGTGCTTAAGCTGATAAATTCTATCCAAACCTTACTAAATTTTTCTTTACACATTAGAATGATAGCAAGCAATTCATCAAATCAAGAACAAAAGGAAAAGAGAAAAAGAATGCAACCAAACATATAATATGACGTATACAATTGTTAATCATACACAAAATGCAGACTTGTTTGGGGAAAAAATATCTATATATGCAATCCAAGCAAGATTCCTTTTTGACTGAGTTTATCTCCATGCACCTAACTCGTACCCTGTTCGATCACGCCATTTTTACTGGTATTGTTTGTGCTGTCATAACTCATAATTTCATCATTTCATTGACAGCCATGAATTTTAACTTTACTACCTTTTGTCTAATTCAATCCTACACCAGAAAGAGCTAACAAACACAAACTGAAACACAAAAGTGAATCAGTTTTATACTCTATTTTTTGCGCTACGTTCAGATCACTACTACTGCATGACTGACACATCAGTATGCGTTACACAAATGCATGGAAAGGAAATGTCTATGGCACACACGCACACACACACAGCAAACACATGCAAACACACAACAAACACACAAACTTCACAGTGGCAAACGAAGAGACACACACATATGTAGCTCTGAACCAGTGCTAGCCAATGACAGAATTGGCCACCAATGTCAATTACAAAACTAGCCACAAAATGAACAGATGGCAATCTCACACAATGGGTATGAACATTTTCCATTGTTTGGGAGATCCACTATAACTTTGCCTCATTTCCCCACCTTAATGGTTTAGTGAGAAGGATAACACTTTTGCTATCCAACACCTCCACCACAAAAAGAATGCTACAAGAAAAGATAGCCAGTGACCAAAACGTAACACAATGCCTAATGGGTCATCAACACGTATGCATTTCTCTATTTCTAGATTATATTGCTCTTCTTTGGAAACTTTTTTACACTTATCCCTATTGGGTTGTTATGAATCCATTGTGATTAATTAGTTCTTTTTCATCTTTGGTTAGCATTAATATTTAAATGTTTGAGTTGACACGTAAGGAAAGAACACCAACTCAGAATTTAGTGCTTTTGCATGGCTTTTGTACGTTGAATCCTTGTTTAATTCACTCTCATGTCCTCGATCTACAATAATCTTTGCAATTATTCTTATCCCCAACAAAATATATAAAAGCACACAATTATTGATTTTTGATCTTACATGGCCCACTCTCAATTTCGACATGCCTAGTTGGAAGTTAATGGAATCGACATTTTGATGTGAAGCCACTGCATTGTGTTGAGAAATTTTATGCAGACACTAAATAATGATTGTTTTGTGGCCACTACAACACGACAATATATTTGGTAGGCCACTAGACCATTCTACTTATAGCAATGTTACGTCCAAAAATTGAATTACCCTCTGTGGTACACAAGTTTTCAGCATCTTATTATAAGTTTTTATCCTTCTGTTGGTTTTAATTACGTTCGAGGATACAAGGTTCTTCAGTAAAAATAGAGGAGGGGACCATCAAGTGACGATGGTGATAGGGAAAATATAGGATTAAGACTGTTGAGTTCTAATTTTAATATTATTTTCTCAAATCAGATTGGGTCGAGTATTTGTTTTTTTTTATGTACACATAGTTATCTAAAAATTATATATTTTTACACAATTTTGCATGACTTGATATATATAAATTTTAGGTTGAATTGGCTAAAATGTGATCATTTTTTCTATCATATACAAGCATTAATTCAAGTGCTCTAATAGAGTAGGGGACCATCAAGTGATGATGGTGATAAGGAAAATATGGGACTAAGACTATTGAGTTCTAATTTTAATTTGTTTTATTATTAAAAATTAGATTGGGTTGAGCTCTTTTGTGTGTGTGTATATCTATTTGTTAATTTCATTTATTTTGAATTTGAGACTTACTTTAAATTTGCTATTTTAATTTAATTTTGGTATTTTGAGACATGAAGAAGTTGACATATTAGTTCCAAGGTAAATTGCAATTATCAGTATAATATATATAAAACATAAAAAACCTTCTCTTTCTCCAAAATGCAGACCCTAAGCTCCTTTTATCATCTCCCCCAACCCAACGCTCCTCCTCTACCAGCTTCCCCAACGCTCAAACCCAAGGCAGATCTCCTTCCTCAAACCCACGGCAAAGACACCATACCCACTATACCCACAGATTCCTCAATCAAAACCCACCATAAAAAAAAAAAAAAAAAAACATAACCCCTATTTCTAACCCCAATAAAAAATAAAACCCGTAACTCAACCTTCTCTCATTTCTTCCTTCAAATGCAGACCTTACATCAGCTCCAATTTGTTTTTCCAACTAACTTTCTCCCAACCCAACCTTGATGCCGTAGTGGCAGTAGCGAGACATTCCGTGTTTTCGAATCAATTTTCTTAATTTTGTTCCATGTTTATTTTTCCTCACATCAATGATCAAACATAAATCTTCAGATTTACTACTAAATGATTTGTGAGGAAAAAAAAAAAAAAAGTAGAAGGCCCATGGGTTGGGAGGCAGAAGCATTCCTCTCCTTCCTCATAGAGTTTCCAAACTGGTACAGTGATATGACTGAATGAGACTTGGAAATATAAAAAGGCAAAAGCATTGGAAGGTGGTATCACGTGGTAGGTTGTTGGACTTGGGAGTGGAGAAGTTTCATGATTTATAAAATTCTAAATATACTAATATATTAGTTTATTTATAAGAAAACCCAAAATGTGAATTATTTGTTCCTCATTAACCATTCTAATCACTTTATTATGATTTTCTTTTTTGAAATATTGTAATAAATAAAATTCACTAAACTATATCATTTGGCTTAATAATAGTCATATATAAGTAATATATATGACTAATGGATATATAACTATTATGCTGTGTATCCAAGAGTTAGGTTATTTTGAATATACGCCATTGTAAGTTACATTAAAACATCTTCCTCTCTTCCCACGTGTGTGTTAAAATACTTGGTATTTTTTATGAAAAAAAAAAAAACTTACATCGCAACATTTATTGGATTGTTGGATACTGATTTTTATTTTTAATTTTTTGTTTGATTGATATTTTCCAAGAAAACGTTAATGCTAAAATAAAAAGAAAATTAGAAATTTAATGTTTCATATGAAATTTTTAAGATTGAAATCTTAATATGTGACCAAAGAGGTTACAAAAGTTATATTTGTAAAACATTCATATAAAATAGTAAGCCATAATCAATAAATTTTTCGTGCATTGCATGAATTAGCGACTAATTTATTAAATAATTAAATAAAAATCTTTTTTATTTTCTTAAATTAAGGCTGGGCAAAATGGCCCAACTCGAATCTCTAGGGATTCAGCTAGGCTGGTTATGACGGATACTATATATGGATTAGGTTGGGTTTGTCAAGCTTTTATCATTTGGAGAAAAATACCCAAAACCCAATTTAACCATTCTTATCCCTAGTTATATATAAAAGTACAATTATACTTAAAAAAAATTACAAATTGTACCTAACAAAAATAAAATCAGATAAACAAAAAGAAGAATGTATTGGATTTCTAACAATTAGAAGAAATCAACAAAAAGTCCAAACTTTTAATTTATATTATATAAATTGATTTTCTTTATATAATAATATTATAGGTAGAGATATGGATATAGCATAAATGGAAATGGGATTGAGATTTTTTGGTAGGTGACTCCAAGTCTTTAAGATATTTAACTGGAACAATATTTTCTCCAATATATATATATATATATATATTTATATATTGACAAAGAAGCATTCGTTCTTGAAGGCTTGCATCTGTACTTTGTAATAAGTCTGTAGAGTTTCCAAACTGGTACAGTGAGATGACCGAATGAGACTTGGAAATATAAAAAGGTAAAAGCATTGGAAGGTGGTATCACGTGGTAGGTTGTTGGACTTGGGAGTAGAGAAGTTTCATGATTTATAAAATTCTAAATATACTAATATATTAGTTTATTTATAAGAAAACCCAAAATGTGAATTATTTTTTCCTCAATAACCATTCTGATCACTTTATTATGATTTTTTTTTTTTGAAATATTGTAATAAATAAAATTCATTAAACTATATCATTTGGCTTAATAATAGTTATATATAAGTAATATATATATGACTAATGGATGTATAACTATTATGCTGTATATCCAAAAGTTAAGTCATTTTAAATATACACCATTGTAGGTTACTTTAAAATATCTTCCTCTCTTCTCATGTGTATGTCAAAATATTTGGTATTTTTCAAAAAAAAAAAACTTACATCGCAACATTTATTGGATTGTTGGATACTCATTTTTATTTTTAATTTTTTGTTTGATTGATATTTTCCAAGAAAACGTTAATACTAAAATAAAAAGAAAATTAGAAATTTAACGTTTCATATGGAATTTTTAAGATTGGAATCTTAATATGAGACCAAAGAGGTTATAAAAGTTATATTTGTAAAACATTCATATAAAATAATAAGCCATAATTAATAAATTTTTCGTGCATTGCATGAATTAGCGACTAATTTATTAAATAATTAAATAAAAATCTTTTTTTTTTTCTACAATTAAGGCTGGACAAAATGGCCCAACTCGAATCTCTAGGGATTCAGCTAGGCTGGTTATGACGGATACTATATATGGATTAGGTTGGGTTTGTCAAGCTTTTATCATTTGGAGAAAAATACCCAAAACCCAATTTAACCATTCTTATCCCTAGTTATATATAAAAGTACAATTATACTTAAAAAAACTTATAAATTGTACCTAACAAAAATAAAATCAGATAAACAAAAAGAAGAATGTATTGGATTTCTAACAATTAGAAGAAATCAACAAAAAGTCCAAACTTTTAATTTATATTATATAAATTGATTTTCTTTATATAATAATATTATAGGTAGAGATATGGATATAGCATAAATGGAAATGGGATTGAGATTTTTTGGTAGGTGACTCCAAGTCTTTAAGATATTTAACTGGAACAATATTTTATCCAAAAAAAAAAATATATTGACAAATTTGAAAGGTTATTTCAGACTATTTAAATTGGAATTTGGAAGAAGTTTTAAACTTGAGAGGTTGTTTCAGACAACTTAAATTGGAATTTGCTGGAAGTATTCAAAAATTCGGAATCCTTTACAAGGACTTCATGGCTATAAATTAATTAAGACTCCACAGACTTAAGGGGGAAAATTGAATATGATATCTATGTAGTTCACATACAATCACATATTTGTATTTTAATACATAAGTTCAATTACTTTCAATAACGTATTGACTCAGTTGTTGTATATATAGGTATATACATAGATATGTTGTAATAATAATGTTTGAGTTTGGAGAATATTGTTTCATAAAGTGAAAGTTCGAAATACAGCATTTTTGATCGGTCGAAAATTTTGGCTCGATCAATCGAAAATGGTAAAGAAAAAATCCTGAAGTTTCTAGATTTTTTTATCGCTGTTCGATTTCTATTCGAAAAGAGCACTCGATAGGTCGAAAGTAATTTTCGAATGATCGAAAATCGTGAAATAGGATTTTCAGCAGAATTTTATGGTGACTGTTCAGAGAAGTTGAAGAGCTTTCAAGCTTTGTTAACGGTTTTATGAAACATTTTAACTTTTCATACATGACTTTTGATGAAATATAACCCCATGGGTATAAATAGAGGCTTATATTCACTTGAAAAATAGTAAGTTAGAGAAAAACACAAGAAATCCTGTGATCATTCTCCAGAATTGCTATCTGTAGAACTAAAAATCTTGGTTGTATCTTGGGAACAAATTTGCGATAACTCTTTAGCAACAAAAATGTGGGGTGGCAAATATTGTCTAAAGAAAATGATATAGTACCTTCAAGTTATCTATTTTCCGTTTATCTTTTGTGTTAATCTTGTTCTTCTATTATTACTTTGTGTAATATTCCTAAGGTCAGTTTGGTTGCACTCATATTGCATTAGGTTATTTCTTAAGGTTTTCCCCCTCAAAAAAAGAAGAAGAAAGTATCTGTTTCTCACTAAATTTTCCATTAGTAAGAAGATTTATACAAAAATAGATGGGTGAATACATTGGAAAAGATTCTTTTCTCTTGGCTGACAATTTTTTTTTTTTTTTTTTTTTGAGAAACTTGGTTGACAAAGTTAGTAATGCTAATTTTATCGAGAAATCATATCGGCTGTCAACTACCACAAAAGCAAATATGGGAATGAAGCAAAACAAGAAATACAAAGAAAATATGGAACCAATTTGTGTAAATAGAAAACAAGAACGCATAACATCAAGGAAGAAACTTCAATTTGAATTGATTCCATTCTATTATCTATTTACACATATTTCTATCAGGTTCAACATAGCCATGTTGAATTATCAAGGATTTAGGTTCAATAATAATTTTATATATAAGAATTGATTAAAATTGTATATCATTTTGAAGAATTAAAATTAAAGGATTGGAAGAATAATTTCCAGTATACATTGTTTTGAGTGAATTTTAACAAGAAGTCCTACCAAAACTCATTAGTTATGAATTTGTAATAACACTTTACACCCCTAATCAACTAAAATCATATGTTAAAAAGATTTTATGATTTTGATTACAAATATATTTATGATTTTTATCAATATATATATATATATATATATTTTTGTATTTACTTTAATACTTTATTCAACCCATTTAAACCAATTTAATGGCAAATCACAACCATCATGCATTGTAGGTTCAACCATTATTATATGGAAATGCTAATAATGATAATAATGTTCATTAACACAGAACAGAAGCAATTTATTACATACAATTTTTTTTTTTTTTGAGAGAGAGAGAGAGAGAGAGAGAGAGAGAGAGTATTGTTACCTCCTTTTTTTCATTGATCACGACAAATTTGGAACCCAGAAAGTTATCTTTGATAGTGGATAGAATGACAAACTTTGTGTCTTTGTCTCTATGATCCTCTACTTGTTCAATATGGTTGCAGGCTTCAATGGCAGTACTGACTTTGATAGGTGCAATTCTAATTGTTAATAGACCAAAAACCTGAGATTTGTTGCGGAAGAAACTAAAGACAAATGGCATAAGTGGATACAAGCAATCTAGCAAAAGAGAAAGAGAGAGAAATTTTAATTAGAGAGTATTTGAGTGTCTTTAGGTGACCAATAACATGTTAAGAAATTTTCAAACTTCATTTTTGATGCACCAAAAGGTAGGACATGTGGACTTGGAAGTTCCTAGCTTTCTGTCAAATGGCAGGCATATCTTTTAATTTGATGTAATTGTATTATGAAAATATTTTGATAGAAACAGAATCTCCCTTTTATTTGCTTTCTGGTCTAACTGAACCCCATTTTCAAAGCATTTGTGGACTCTGTTGCTTTAGCACCACAGTTAGTGAAATATATAGCATATTATAACAAGATCTAATTGAGGATCAAATCGATGACATTATAATTGTAATACCCGGAAAAAAAAAAAGGTATTTAAGTAAATCTTTTGTGGAGTCAATTTTATAATTTATAATTATAAGGGAGTTTTTAGAAAATAAGGTTTTAACCATAGCTATATATAAGCTTATTTAGTAAATGTATAGAAAGAGATATTTTGATAGAGTAGGCTATCCAAAATACTCAAATAGAGAAGATTTGACTACACACTTGAGGTAAGAACCTAGGAATCTCTTTCTTGTTAAATCTAAACTTTAACTGGAATTAGAGTATATTTTTATGTGAGTATTCTGGCCAATAGTGAAACTATTTAAATATTCAAGAGTTATAATGATGCAAACATATAAAAGTTTAGATTTATTTTTTTGGTATACTGAACGTTGTACCTACAGATTTTTCTGCCTCGGTATTGTGATTTTTTTTTCCTATGCCCACTATTGTGTCATGCGTGTAAGTGTAGATGGAAGTTGCATAAGGTGAAGTATGGTGAGTCTAGTTCTGCACGAGTTTCTGCCTTAAGAAGTTGTACCGAATTGTGGATTTGGTGAATAGAAAAAGTCATGGTGTGGACTTGAAGTCTCTAACAAATAAATTAAAAAGAAAAAAAAGAAAAGAAAAAGAGCACACATATAGAAGATAGATCTAAGTGGTGTCCTTTTGAAATTGACTTTTAACCATATATGGCTATGTATAGCCTATTATATAGACTTTATTCCTAGGGAACTATTAGCAGTAGGAAGTAAAATTATATTATGAATATGTAGAATTTTGGTGTGAGATGAATAGTAGACAGTTGTTAGATATTTTAGTAGTTTCTCTTTTGGCCGGGTACCTTTATAAATCTTTCTTAAATTATTTGATTATTGAATAAAAAGATTTGAAAATTGTTTTAGGTGATATCTAAGGATTTTAGAGGATTTGTTAAGGAAAAGTTTCTTTTGGAATAGCTTTTGGAAGTAAGTAACCTTATCCTAATTGGTTTTATTTTGTGTATTTTAACTACTAAAAAGTGTATATAATTGTTACAATTTTATTTCTATTGCATTACTGATTTCAAGTAAAGAATTATGAATTTTCACAAAATATATATGAGCATTGAATATAAGATTTATTTTATTTAATTTTTTTTTTTGGCTATATTTATTTAAAGTAAAGGATACAGAAATATCACAAATATATTTGAATATTGAATATATGATTATATATATGTATTTGAATAAGATATATTTTTGTTAGAAACTATGATTTCATATATATGATTATGAACAATCTGACTATGAATTGATTCCGATACTCAAACTAATGTGGGTTATTCATTGGTACTTTCATACCCAGCCAATAGGGGCTATTCATTGGTATTCTGATATCCAAACTAATGGGGTTTATTCATTGGTACTCTGATACCCAGCCAATGGGGGTTCTTATTGGTATTCTAATACCCAAACCAATGGGGGTTATTCATTGGTACACTGATACCCAGTCAATGGGGGTTATTCACTGGCATGCTGATGTCCAGTCATGAGGATATAGCGTGACCACAGTCATTAGAATGTTAACAATATGAATTACGTTTGAATATTTGAACCATTTGAGTCCTTAAAACTACATATGTGAATCTGAAAATGTTTGAGTGTTTGAAATATTTTGAGTCATTAAAACTGCTTATGTATTTTTGGAACCTATTGTAAATTATAGTTTTTGATATATGGAAAACTGACTACTTTCTAACCATCTATGATATATTTGTAAGATTTAAGTATGTGATCTATTTGTAACTTATTATTTTAAGACTATGAAACTTCTTAGTTATATTTTGAAAAACCTATAGTATATTATAACTTTTGAAAACACATATTACATCTTATACTTTACAAATCTATTGCTTGATAGAACTTATTAGGACTTTGGTTACTTATTGAGTTATCAACTCACCCCTCTTTTGCCCTTCCAGTTTCAGATTGTGAAGAATAGCAAGTTTTGGGAGTTTTGATGTTGTGTTGTGAGCAAGAAAAGAAGCTTAGTGATTTTGAGATTGGATGGTCTTCTAATAGTTTTTATATATTGGCCAATTGGTATTATGTACATGAGATTTGGATTTTGTTCATATTAAATTATTGGAGATCTATTCATAAAGAAATTGTTGAACTATTTTGGATTTATTTGATCTAATTTTTTAGGATAAATTTTTAATTGCTAAGAAGGCCTTGCACACTTGTAGGGTGCTTACTTTATAAGCGTGCGGCAGTTGTCACATGCCTATCTTTATACTTGGGTTCGGGGCGTAACAATTTAAATGGTATCAAAGCTTAAGTTATGATCTTGTAGACTTTATGCTAGGTTTTGATTTAGAATGAAATCTCCACCATTGTTTTTGAATGTTATTAGGTCATAGATAGTGTTCTTTTGATGACTTGATGAGAAGTGTAAGTGAGGTTCCATCATATGATGATTTGTTAGATCATATTTGAAGGATTTGATATTTATGTCTCTTGGGTTATGCCTACATGACTTATAAAACAAAAAGGAGGAATTTAATTGATATACTTTTATGTTCTTATACTAGAATTAAGTGGGTGTATTTTACTCTTGAAATTTTTGTAATTGATCAGATTGGTCATTAAAACTTCTTCTTCATATTAAAAAGGAAAAGAGAGCAAGAAAAGAACAAGCAAAGGAAATATTCCTGCTATGTTGTGATTGATCTTCTGTAAACTCATTTGATAGTTTTGCCTAATATAGTTGACCTACCTGAGGTTAGTTTGATCCGCTGGGAATTCTCATAGGTCTAATTATTTAATGATAGTTTACTATATGTCATATTCAGAATTTGGAGTGGTTTTAGGGAATTGGAAATTGCAAAACTTTATTTAGGGGTTAGACTTAGATGTTAGAGCTACGATTCCTTGATTTTAGTTTATATGGAGTTAGGAAATTAATAGAAGGTTTGTAGTGTGAAGGAAAATCAATTTGTGCTTATTGTAGTTCACATTATATTATATATTATTATATAATCCAGAGGGTATTTAAAGAATTAGTAATATATCAGTGGACTTCTTTGGATTCTAATGTTAAGGTCTGACTTCCTTTGAATTATTGTTCTTGTTAGGGTTGACCTTATGTGTGAGGTAGTCCTTAAATGCTTTTGAGACACGTTCTGTTACTTAGAAGTTTGAGGTCATCAATTTCTTTTCTATGGACTTGGAAGATTGTTTAATATTCTGGGAAATAAGTTTTGATGCTAAAAATGTAATTCTTTGATTTTAGCTAATAAGAGATAATTGATTGACTCAATAGAACATGAAGTGTGTTGAAAGCAATGTTTGTGGTATTATAAAATTGGATTAGTGAACCATATTTTGATTGGATATTGATGGATTTGGGTGGCAAGAGAGTTTGTTTTGAGAGACTATTACAATTTGAATTATAGCCAATTCTGGTACCTTTTGTGTTATATTGTCAGATGGTTAATGATTATAAATTGCATTGTACTCTAAGTTCTAGGCTGCTAGGACAATATTATTTCCAAGGTAAAAAAAAAAAAAAAAAAAAAGAACACGGTTAAGATATTTCATGGACTATTCCCTTCTAGCCGACGTATACTTAAAGATTTGTTTACATGATAGGCAATGTAATTATAAGGAACCCAACCCTTCAATGAATTCCAGCCAAGTATCATTTGGGGATTATAGGTGAATAAGTGTTGCTTATTTGAGAAGATAATTTATGGTTAAGATAGAGGTTCTATGAAAGACCTTATATCAATGCTCAATTGATTATTTATAGAGATTTTGGAATTTCTTTTTTTCTTACAAATCTTGAGGAAGAAAAGATATAGTGATATACGCATATGTTGTAAATTAGTTTTGAACTTAGGAAGGATTGGAACTTTGGATGCACTACTTAATTTTGAGGTATAGAATTAAATGGATGCTAGCATTCAATGGTCTATGGTGAATCTCAAAATTGTAGATTTCCCTTGTTGTAATTTTGGAGACTACTTAGGCCTTGGAATTTTGTTGAAATTAATAATTTATGGAAAATCAGTTATTGCGGTTAATCTAAACGAATGGCCCTTGGAACTTTTATTCATATTGAAAGGAACTTAGAGAGCTATTTAGACTAGAGATATGTATATCTTTAAAGAATCTTATATTTTTCGTAATATGGTTGTTCTTAAACTATGGGTAATTGAGTAAGAGATTTTATAGTGGTATTGTATTATGTAGAGGAAGCATCATGGCTCCATTTGCTTTGGAAATTTTTTATTTTACAAATTTTGAGGAAGAAAAAGTCTATGCATATGTTGTGAAATTGTTTTGAACTTATATTTAAGTGGAAGTAATATACAACTCAATGGGATGTTAGAGCATAATGATTTACGGTAGACTTTGATTGTGGTTTTCTTTTATCACAACCTTGGAAGTTCCTTCACCATTTAGAATTATTGGAGATTACTTATTAAAGAAACTATCGTTTTTACAGGGTTTACTTGAACATGTGGATTTTGAAATTTATATTCACTATGGAGCTAAATTATAGTGCAATTCGGGTCAAGTGATAGGCATAAAAAAAAAGAAAAAAGAAGAAAAGGAATTCTTCATAGTTTAATTGCTCTTACTGTGGTAATGGGAGATAAATTTGTATAGACCAATACGATTGTGGCTTTAGAATAGCGCAACGAAAGCGTGATAAATTGGTTCAGTTTGTGATGAATTCAGAAGACTGAATTCTTATAAGTGGGGGAGATTGTAATACCCGGAAAAAAAAAAAAAAAAAAAAAAAAAAAAAGGCTACTTAAGTAAATCTTTTGTGGGGTCAATTTTATAATTTATAATTATAAGGGAGTTTTTAGAAAATAAGGTTGTAACCCTAACTATATATAAGCTTATTTAGTAAATGTATAGAAAGAGATATTTTGATAGAGGAGGCTACCCAAAATACTCAAGTAGAGAAGATTTGACTACACACTTGAGGTAAGAACCTAAGAATCTCTTTCTTGTTAAATCTAAACTTTAACTGGAATTAGAGTATATTTTTATGTGAGTATTCTGGACAATAGTGAAACTATTTAAATATTCAAAAGTTATAATGATGCAAACATATAAAAGTTTAGATTTATTTTTTTGGTGTACTGAACGTTGTACCTGTAGATTTTTCTGCCTCGGTATTGTGATTTTTTTTTCCTATGCCCACTATTGTGTCATGCGTGTAAGTGTAGATGGAAGTTGCACAAGGTGAAGCATGGTGAGTCTAGTTTTGCATGAGTTTCTGCCTTAAGAAGTTGTACCAAATTGTGGATTTGGTGAATAGAAAAAGTCATGGTGTGGACTTGAAGTCTCTAACAAATAAATTAAAAAGAAAAAAAAAAGAAAAAGAGAGCACACATATAGAAGATAGATCTAAGTGGTGTCCTTTTCAAATTGACTTTTAACCATATATGGCTATGTGTATAGCCTATTATATAGACTTTATTCCTAGGGAACTATTAGTAGTAGGAAGTAAAATTATATTATGAATATGTAGAATTTTGGTGTGAGATGAACAGTGGACAGTTGTTAGATATTTTAGTAGTTTCTCTTTTGGCTGGGTACCTTTATAAATCTTTCTTAAATTATTTGATTATTGAGTAAAAAGATTTGAAAATTGTTTTAGGTGATATCTAAGGATTTTAGAGGATTTGTTAAGGAAAAGTTTCTTTTGGAATAACTTTTGGAAGTAAGTAACTTTATCCTAATTGGTTTTATTTTGTGTATTTTAACTACTAAAAATTGTATATAGTTGTTACAATTTTATTTCTATTGCATTACTGCTTTCAATTAAAGAATTATGAATTTTCACAAAAATATATATGAGCATTGAATATAAGATTTATTTTGTTTAATTGTTTTTTTTAGCTACATTTATTTAAAGTAAAGGATACAGAAATATCACAAATATATTTGAATATTGAATATATGATTATATATATGTATTTGAATAAGATATATTTTTGTTAGAAAATATGATTTCATATATATGATTATGGACAATCTGACTATGAATTGATTCTGATACCCAAACCAATGGGGGTTATTCATTGGTACTCTGATATCCAGCTAATAGGGGTTATTCATTGGTATTCTGATATCCAAACCAATGGGGGTTATTCATTGGTACTCTGATACCCAGCCAATGAGGGTTATTCATTGGTATTCTGATACCCAAACCAATAAGGATTATTCATTAGTACTCTGATACCCAGTCAATGGGAGTTATTCATTAGCGTGACCATAGTCATAAGAATGTTAACAATATAAATTACGTTTGAATATTTGAACTATTTGCGTCCTTAAAACTACATATGTGAATTTGAAAATGGTTGAGTATTTGAAATATTTTGAGTCATTAAAACTGCTTATGTATTTTTGGAACCTATTGTAAATTATAGTTTTTGATATATGGAAAACTGACAACTTTCTAACCATCTATGATATATTTGTAGGATTAAAGTATGTGATCTATTTGTAACTTATTATTTTAAGACTATACAACTTCTTAATTATATTTTGAAAAACCCATAGTATATTATAACTTTTGAAAACACATATTACATCTTATACTTTACAAATCTATTGCTCGATAGAACTTATTAGGACTTTAGTTACTTATTGAGTTGTCAACTCACCCCTATTTTTCCCCTCCAATTTCAGATTGTGAAGAATAGCAAGTTTTGGGAGTTTTGATGTTGTGTTGTGAGCAAGAAAAGAAGCTTAGTAATTCTGAGATTGGATGGTCTTCTAATAGTTTTTATATATTGGCCAATTGGCATTATGTACATGAGGTTTGGATTTTGTTCTTATTAAATTATTAGAGATCTATTCATAAAGAAATTGTTGAGGTATTTTGGATTTATTTGATTTAATTTTTGAGGATAAATTTTTAGTTGCTAAGAAAACATTGCACACTTGTAGGGTGTTTACTTTATAAGCGTGTGGCAGTTGTCACGTGCCTATCTTTATACTTGGGTTCGGGGCGTGACAATAATTATATTTATTATTATATAATAAATATATAATTACTCATCATATTTACTAAAAGAATTAGACTAATAATATTGATAAGTAGAAAAAAAATATAAACAATCAAATTAGTATTAAATAATATTAATAATAATAATAATTTTATCACTTTTTTTTGTATATACTTTTTTATGACATAGTTAATGTTGGAGAATATGAGAAGTTATACACAAAGGACAAAACTTATATATACTACCTTAGATATTATTTCTTAGGTTCATCTTTTAAAATTTTGTCATGTGATTACTTAACTTAAAAAATACACTTCTATCAATGAGAAAAAATTCACATGGCAGAATCTTAATAGATGAATCTAAGAAACATCACTTAAATACTGTACCTAAGTCTTTCTCATACAGAAAAATAGTATACAATAAGCTAGTAGGTGACAGGTTGAGGGCAATCTCTTGAGACGATTATCACCCTCTTAGTAGTATTACCGGTGCAGAGAGATTATTAGCACGTTGTCCTTAGGATACAATAAGCTTAGCCACTCTCTGCACACTTTACAAATCTAAAAAAATTTGTAAAGTAAAAGTCTCATCAATTTTAACTCCTCCCATACGGCCATACCCATAAATAAGAAGGGTTTTTTTTGTTGGTTTCATGAATGGAATGTTGTAGGAGAGTAGGACCAGTAGGTGGCTATGGAAACAGTTTTGGAAAAAAGAGATAATATGAGTGTGCTATTTATAGGCTTAGGAAAGAAAGAATCCTAAAGCTTTAAATAAATGAAGGGTCATGTTAAGAGTCCAAATCTTCTGTCCTACTCTTTCTACTTCACTTTATACTCTACAAATAAAAACATATCATATGTCCATTTATTTTATTAAATGCTAAATTTATGCCTTCTATTATTTCAATTTCCTAAAATAAATAAATAAATAACCTATCATATTTAGGTAATTGAAATAATAGAATGCATAAATTTAGCATTTAATAAAATAGATGGACATGTGACATATTTTTATTTGTAGAGTATATAGTGGAATAGGAAGAGTAGAATAGAAGATTTGGACTTGTCATGTTAATGGGTGCTTTTAAAGCAATTGTTAATAAACCATTTTAGTAAAGTTTTGACACCATCTTTATGGAAAAAAAAAAAAAAAAAAGCCATCAAAATATTAATTACTTATTTTATTTTCTCATAAACATTTGCCTAAAATTATTTACTAACAAATACTCTTAGGGTGTCTATTAACATTTCCCATAAATGACGCATAAATTTAACTCACACCCATTTATTACAGTGAAGGAAACAAAGTGTAAAATAATTTTGGGAGAAATTCCCATATGTGTTTAATGACTTTAGGTTCAAGATAATGAATCACTACTCTAGTAGATATTTCATAACAACAAGTATAAAGTCAAATAAAAAAAAAGGTATAAAGTCAAATTTTAATAAAATACTACATTTAAGAATATATAATTCATAGAACTGATAGGTTTTTCTTGTAGTGATCTATTCTAAAAGAAAAAGGTGTTGAATTAGAAAATTAAGTGACTTAAAATGCAAACTATTCTCTCTTCTCTCTCTCTCTCTCTCTCTCTCTCTCTCTCTCTCTCTCTCTCTCTCTCTCTCTCTCTTAAAATAAATATAATACTCCAATATTTTTGTATTCTTCACCAATCACTTGCCCATTTCTTGAGGCACCCACCCTAAATTCCCCAATATCCCAATCGGATTTGGTTTAAGTCCAGTGCATTGAACTCGTTCAGATGATGAGATGTGTCCAAAAGTGGACACATGTCATCATCTCAACGAGTCCAATACTACTGGACCTTGGACCAAAGCCTAACCCATCCCAATTAGACCTTCCAATTCCATGTCGATATTGTCGCAAGCATTTTTGTTGCTGCTATAATTGTACATCAACATTGTCTAGATGAAGTCTTCACTTTCTACAGTAACAGGAACCATTTTCACCACTCATGTACTTCCTAGTTTTGCCGATTAAACTAGTCGTTGACAATTATTCTCAAATTTTTTTTATGATTTTTCCTTTTTCTTTTTATTTAGCTGGACTGGACCATTGACTGGTTCACGATCAAACCAATTGTTACAAATTATTAAAAGGAGTTAGAAAATGTAAATTGTTAAGATTAACATGATTAAAATTTTAAATCAATTATTTCATTGAATTCATAAATATTTTAGTATTTTGACTAATTTAAGCATAATAATTTTTTATACTTTTTAGTGAATGTGTTTTTAAAATTTTCTTTTAACTTTTGATAGCTTTTGTTTCAATTTTTAGAAAGAATTTCATATTTCAATTTTTTTTAATAATAAGTGTTCTTCTCATTTTTTAGAAAATAACAATAAGTTTTCTAAATAGCCAACTTGGCTTGTAATTCAACTAGTACCTTTTAGTATTTCTCATTTAAACGGCCAAGGTTCAAATTCTCCCACCTTCGTTGTTGTGACAATTAAAATTTCAAAAAGAAAAAATAATGAGTAATGCTACAGTCACAAACTATTTTATAATATGTTTACAAATTATTGATATGAACAACTTTTCATTAGTTTTCATCTAGACCCACCATTAACATCACTTTTTTATTTACCAATGACTATTCACTACATCAGCAGTTAGTAAAAATTTTTGTAAAAAAATTTGTATGTCTAGCATTACTCAAAAATAAACATAACCTTATCAATTTATTTTATATAAATACTAATTATTGCACCATTTATAGCTAATTAATACATTGAAATAAATACATTAACCTCATTAATACACGGCAAGTAATTAATACATTGACATAAACAAACAAAAAACAAAAAAATTGGCGAGGTGGAAGGATAAATAAAGAAAATATCATGCTAATGAGTGCCCTTAAGGCATTAGTCAATAATCTAGTTAAAGAAAGTTTTTACGGAAAAAAAAAATAATTAATATTTTGACAGCTTTTTTCATTTTCTATATAAGTAATGTCAAAACTTTCTTAAAATGAATTGTTAACCAATGCCTTAAGGTCACTCCTTAATATTTCTCATAAAAAAAAATCTTTTTTCATCTCAAAAAGTGTGCCAATGTTTTTTTTCCAAAACAAAGAATTAAGATTGAGGTTTGTGATTTGTGATTTTATATAAACTGACCAATGTCCCATGCAATTAGCAATGAATTTAGAAACATTTTTTAAAGTAATTATCTTAGGAAAATGCTAACGAATGCCCTTAGGATATTAGTTAATAATTCATTTAAAGAAAGTTTTTATGGAAAAAGAAAAAAAAAACAATTAATATTTTGATATCTTTTTTCATTTCCATAAAAGCGGTGGTATCAAATGGATTGTTAACCAATGTTTTAAGGACATTCATTTGCATGACCCATTATCTTATAGCCTATGTATAATATTTATTTTCTGTTATAATATTTAGGGATCAACTCAATTATATTAGATGTAATAGTTTGAAAGAAAGTGCAAAGTGTTAAAATTAATTAAGAATACGAATCTATTGTTTGAGTGAATTGACAGATATCTAGTTTTTTTCCACCGATTTAAGTATAAAATTATATTTTATATTCTTTATTGTTGACCTATAAAAAATTAACACCTCAACAATTTTGAAAATATTGTGCCAATCTGTTGTGTTAACATTTTATTATTTTGTGAAACATTGCGAATTGAACAAACCAAAAATAATGTAGCAAAACTACCGTAACTTTAAGCATTCAAAAAAAAAAAAAAAAAAAAAAGGTTGGCAAAATAGTGCAAGTTAAACAAACCAAAAATACTGTAGCTTCAAGGCATTCACTCTTTATATATATAGATAACATAATATAAAATAAAACAAAAACAAATTGGTGTAAGTGAGAAGAAAAAAAAATCCATCTCACCTGATTGGCCAAATGCCTTAAATAAGTATGAAAGGTTTTTTAGTAGCATTAGAATGAAACCAAAAACTTGACTAAACCAAAACGCTATTCCTAAGCCTATTGACTCTTTTTATATTTTATTTTGACTTGTAAATAATTGGTAGCTCAACAGTTTTAAAAATATTGTGACAACAACAAGATATTTTAAAATTTTCACAAAAGAAATATTATGTTCACAACATTTTCATAACAAATTATAAGTAGTAAGTTATTATTGGTGGGCAAAAAAGTAATTTCATTAGCAAGTTTAAATTAGAACTAATAACAATTTACCACCTATGGTTTGTTATGAAAGTGCTATGATAAATGTTGTGGATGTAACACTTTTTTTGCATAATAACTTTATTTTTAGTTGTGGTTGGTACCAATATGATATTTTGTTATTTAATTTTGACCTATAAGAAATTAACACATCAAAAATTGTGAAAATATTATGCCAATTTGTTGGGTTAATATTTTATTATTTTGTAAAACATTGCAAATTGAACAAACCAAAAATAATGTAACAAAACTACTGTAACTTTACGCATTCAAAAAAAAAAAAAAAAGTGGCTGGTGAAACAGTGCAAGTTGAACAAACCAAAAATATTGTAACTTCAAGGCATTTGCTCTTTTTATATATAGATAATATAATATAAAACAAAACAAAAACAAATTTGTGTACTTGAGAAGAAGAAAAAATCCATCTCACTAGATTGGTCAAATGGTTTGAATAAGTATGAAAGGTTTTTTAGTAGCATTAGAATGAGTCCAAAAACTTGACTAAACCAAAACACTATTCCTAAGCCTATTGACTCTTTTTATATTTTATTTTGATTTGTAAAAAATTAATAGTTCAACAGTTTTGAAAATATTGTGACGACAACAAGATATTTTAAAATTTTCACGAAAGACATGTTATGTTTACGACATTTTCATAACAATTATAAGTAATAGGTTCTTATTGGTGGATAAAAAAGTAATTTCATTAGCAAGTTTAAATTAAAACTAATAACAATTTCTCACCTATGGTTTGTTATGACAATGTTGTGAAAAATGTTGTGGATGTAGCATTTTTTTTGCATAGTAACTTTATTTTTAGTTATGGTTGGTTCTAATATAATATTTTATTATTTTATTTTGACCTATAAGAAATTAGCACCTCAACTATTATGAAAATATTGTGCTAATGTGCTGTGTTAATATTTTATTATTTTGTGCAACATTGCGAATTGAACAAACCAAAAATAATGTAGCAAAACTATTGTAACTTTACACATTCAAAAAAAAAAAAAAAAAAAGTGGCAGGTGAAACAGTGCAAGTTGAACAAACCAAAAATATTGTAACTTCAAGTCATTCGCTCTTTTTATATATAGATAACATAATATAAAACAAACAAAACAAATTGGTGTATTTGAGAAGAAAAAAAATCCATTTCACCAAATTGGCCAAATGCCTTGAATAAGTAAGAAATGTTTTTTAATAGTATTAGAATGAGTCCAGCAACTTGACTAAACCAAAACACTACTCCTAACACTATTCCTAATCCTATCAACGCTTTTATATAGTTAATAGAAATTTTTTGGAGAATCCATCCAAAGGAGTTCTATTGAATAAACATACAAACTAGCAAAGGAAACATCACGAAATACGTATAAGGAGCTACATTGTCTGTAATTTCTTTCAGTCACACCTGCAGTTCATCCAAAATTTTTGCTTTTTTGGCTAAAACACGGCATTGCTATGGCCTTTTACATAAGGAGTTAACTTTCTTTTTTTCTTTTTTCTTTTTTCTTTTAAAGGGCATAAGGAGCTACTTGATGAGATTGTTTTGGGGGAATATCTATTGCAGTTTGACTTTGAAGCATATTAATTAATTACATTTAGGACAAAGAATAGTTTGACTTTGGGACATACTAATTACATTAAGGGGAAAGAATAGTTTATGGAGGACTATAGTGTTATTTAAAGATAGAAAGTTACTAGATAACAAATCTTACATCTCACTCAAAAAAAAAAAAAACTCTTACTTATTGCTATTAATTAATATTTGACCAAGGTATTTTGATGAAAGTTACTATTTGTGAAGTACTTGTTTTGATATGATATAAGTGACCATCACCCACACTTGGTGTAATGGTCATTCTACAAATGTAAGTGCGTATGGGGTGTGAAGGTTAAAGGCTGAGATTCAAGTCTTTAGGAGAGCTTTACACACACATATATATTTAGATTAAATTAGAGTAGAATTTCAATTATGTCAATGTTTTATTTACTCAACAGTTTTCGCCCTCATATAAATTTTATGATATGATATTCGTTTTATGATTTTAGCAATACTCACATACTAACTGCTTTTCATTTTGGAGTCCAATTTGGGTTATTCTGATTTTTTATTTGAATCATGGCATTTTTCAAATTCGTTTGGTAACCTAGACTTGTTTTAAACACATGCATGTTAGCAACACAATATATGTTTAGTTTTAGTTCAGAAATATTTATTTGTACTTTAAACTTGGTTAGCTGTGGAGACTGATGCTATTTAGCTATTCATGGGGTTATAATATATGATCATCTATTAGTCACCAGTGTAATTTGACTGTGCCAACAGGGGTTTAAATTAGTTGGCAATATCTGCTCACGAAGAAAGCATCTTATACGCTGGGCGTATATAAGATTTTTGCTCACTCACAGGATTATACATTCAATCCGCCAGCCACATGGCCATATGTTAACCATGTTCCAATTTATTTTATGAATGCATATGTATATTTATAATTTACTCTATTTGTTATCTGTATTTGAAAGCAGAATATTTTGTTAGACCATATTTCTAACTAGTCATTTTTTTTTTGGGGGGAGAAAATTCTAACTAGTCATTTGAGAGAAATAACTTTGTTTGTTATTACTTTATATGATTTACCTTATTGATATGGTATCTATCCACAGTTTCTTTGATGGAATATACATAACTTGGGCCTTTCCTGTTTGACACTATGCATTGTTACTAATTGGACTTTTGAGCTCTACCTCAACCTTAACTCCAAAGAACCGGCTCTATCAAAATTCTAAAGTCTTCCCCTGTCCTTCTAGAGAATGACGGCTTTACCTATGTCCCATATTTCATCTTATACCCTGACCCATTTAATATTTTGGAGTTGTTTCTTTTTAATTATTAAATATATTTAAAAAATAATATCTAGTGTACAAAATTCCTATTTTTAGGATGTCTACCATCTTTGATTTTGTTTTTAAAATGAATTTTTTTTATCACTTTCTTGACTAATCTCACTTATTTTTTTAGAAAAAAAAGTTGTCTCATTTTTTTTTATGGGGGATTCCAAGAATTCTACTTGTAAATTCATGAAATCTCTCGTGGATTCGAGAGATTTTTTTATTCCCTTGAAACAAACAAGTTTTGTTTTCGTGACTTTAAACCTATGTTAGTTGGAATCATAACCTTGTTCTTATCTTGGTTTGATGGCTAATGAACATATTAGTAGTTGTTTTATGATTGATAGGTTGAAGTACAAGTTATTACAGGGATAAACATTTCTTCAACGTCAACAGTAGTAAGTATCATGTGAACTTTAGCAAGCAATCACTACGATTCTTACTAGAAAACCCTCCCATGGCAACACCAGTTAGCCTATTCAAGGGCGCATTGCTAAATTTAATAAAATTTCTTTTTTTTTCTTTTTTTTTTTTTCTTTTTTTTTTTATGGAATAATGTGTACGTTGGATTTCATTGATTGAATATTAATATTTGATTTGGAGGAATATTTCATTAAGAGTGTGTTGGAGATTGATGTATCCGAATATAAGACGGTAGAGTGTGTCAAGGTATGCGTCAAATTCATTCTTAAAAAAAAAAAAAAAATTGTTGGTTGATTTTTTTTTTTTTCACAATTATTATGACATAATACTTTTCAAGTGTTGATTATAAATTATATAAATTCATACGAAAGAGGATTTTGTCAAAAATTTCATGACCCATCCACATAATCAAGATTATTGTCCGAAGAATTATTATAATCAGTATCAAGTTCAAGCTTCGTCTATCTTTCGTTAAATCCTCCACGATGAAAAAAGATGAATGGGATAGGCCTAAGGGCATCACAAATCTAAGCCCATGATTCACATTTGGGCCTGTAATTTAGACTACAACCCACTCCGCTATTTTATATGATCGTGACCCACTGAACCACTCTAGAAACCTCACCCAAAAAAAAACAAAGTTACGGAAGCCCGTTTCTCCAAAGAAATGGGAAGTCTAGGCTAACGAAGCAAAGACTAGTCAGAGCTGTCTCCCATAATCAACGCCCAAATAATAAGGCAAGGTCTCAGACCAGATTCCGGAAAAAATTGACTATGAAGCTTCTTCACAGGATTCAAAAAAAAAAAAAAAAAAAAAAAAAAAAAAAAAAAAAAAAAAAAATCAAGAGCTTTTTTTATTTTAGGATTTTAGGTAAGTTCCGCTTGTTTGAGTTAATATCAATCAGGTCCAAAACTTTTTAAAACTAATTAATTTGGTCATTAAAAGTTAAAACTAGTTTAGTTTTTAAACATTTAATTATTTTTTCTTAATTGTTTTAGAAACTAAATTGGTTTTAGGAACTAAATTAATTAGTTTTGAAAGTTTTGGATTTGTTGCTATTAGCCTAAACTGAGAAATCTAAACCTTTCAAAAAAAGAAATGTAAATGAAATTTACTTTTTAAAAAAAAAAAAAAAATTTTGTTATCACTCATCCAACGGTCAAAATCACCCCATTAGTCACCTGGTCGTTGGTCCGACCCCTTTAATTTACTCAACTGCCCCTCTTAAAGCTCCAAAGAACCGGCTCTACCAAAATTCCAAAGTCTTCCCGTCCCTCTAGAGAGTGACGGCTATACCTATCCTCTTTATACCAAATATCTTTTTCTTTTATTTCTTTTTCTGTCCCAAACTTCATCTTATGTTGCTATACCTATGTTCTTTATACCAAATATCTTTTTCTTTTATTTCTTTTTCTGTCCCATACTTCATCTTATATATATATATATATATATATATGTATATATATATATATAATTTAATATATGGGTTTTTTTTCTTAATTTGAAAATTTTCATTTTGATCCATTAAATTAAATTTAACGGTGATATTTAGCGTACAAAATTTCTATTGTTGCAATATCTAACAACTTTGATTTAAAAAAAAAAATTATGTTCTATAACTTTCTTAACTAACTTTACGTTTCTTTATTCTAAGAAAAAGACCAATTTCAATTTTTTAATTAAAAAATAGAAAGACTAATCTCAATGTTAAGTGCTAAAAAACCGCATCATCATTTTTTTTTTTTTTTTTTGTACAAGATAGAATTTCTACTCTAACCTAATCTAAGTGTGTATGTGTGTGAAGCTCTCTTCCAGAGACTTGAACTCTGACCCTTGCTCCCCACACTCTACAAATACTTGTACCTGTAGAGTGATCATCATTTCTTTCTTAATCGTTAAATCATTTGTTAACAAATCATTTAAAAAAATTAATAACATATATAGAAAATATAATTTTTAAAAAAAATAAATTATTTTTCTTTTTCTATAAAAAAATTTTAAAATTACTTTTTAACAAATACTTTGAAATTATCAGTTAAAAAAGTCCAAAAAAAAGTCCTTAATTTTCTTCTGTGTCTTAATTGCTAAAAATATAAAAAAATTAATAACATATATTAACATATATGGCACACATTTAAAGCTATCAATTATTTTTGGAAACATTTTCTAGAAAAAAAAAAATTACTTTTTAACAAATTCTTTGAAAAAAAAAATTTTAAAAATAATTAATTATTTTATGCTTAAAAACACACACTAGTAAAATCCAAATTTAAAAGTGCTAACGCCTAACGGTATGAAAAACCGAACGAGATAAAAAATGAAGATTTTCAAACTTGCCCAAAATAAAAACAAAAATGTACACTTTTTATTTATATTTATTTTTAACTCAGCACCTTAAATCAGATCTCTCTCGAGTCTTAACACACAATGACCCAAACATCATAGACCCAAACCAAAGCAAAGCAAAGCAAAACACAACACAACTCCGCCATGGCCGATCACCAACACAATCTCATCCACAACCACCACCACCACCACCGTCCTAACCGCATCTCCCTCCCACAACGCACCACCGCCACCACCGCCAATCCCAACACACCCACCACTTCAAGACTCTACCCTGTCTACCCATACACTCCATCATCTTCATCTTCATCTTCAACCCCTTCAAAACACCGCCTCTCCTCTCTTCCTTCGTTCACCTCCAATTCCAAAGCCGCCACAAAATCTTCCCTTTCCTTTCTCTTCCTCCTCCTCCTCTTCTCCCTCCGCTCCCTCTATTCCCTCCTCCCTTTCCTCCGCTCTTCTCCTCCTTCGTTCTCTCTCTTCCCTTTCTCCTTCCTCGTCTCCCTCCTCTCTTTCCTCCTCACCCTCTCTTTCTCTTTCCTCCCCTCCAATCCTTCCTCTCTCAAAAACCCATTTCACCCAAAACCCCAAAACCAAACCTCTCTCTCGCTTTCCTCCATTTCCCACTCTCAGCTCAGGGCTTTGTTCTTCAAGTCCATTCTTTTGGCCGTGGTTTTTCTTCTCCGATTCCAAGCGCTTCGATATTGCGGCACTGCCGCATTGATTCTAGCTGAATTGTCCGGCAATGTGGCTGCCCGGTTCGCTTTCGAATCGAGGGATCAGAATTTCGGTGGTGGGTTTGTTCAGAATCGGATTTCTAAGGTTCGTGGATTCTTGGCTTTGTTTTTCGGGTTGTTTTTGTTGGCTCTGAGTTGGGATCGGATTGAATGCTTTCCATTGTCTGCTTATTCTGTTGAAAAATTTGGTGTTTCGGTGTTTCCTAGAGACAATTGTGTCAGGTTTTGGCCTATGTTGTTACCGTTTGTTTCTGGGTTTTTGGGTTGCTATGATCGTGTCACGATGAATTCTGGGACAATTAGGCAACTGGGTCAGAAAAGGGTTAGGCTGATTTCATTGTTTTTCACTACAATTGTGCTTTTTGTGCCTGCTGTTATTAGTGTAGTTGTGTTTGAAGCTGAGGGAGATAGTGTTTCCTTTGGGAATTTGATTTGGCCTTTGGCAAACACTGTGGTTTTTGGTGTGCTTTTGAGTGAGAATTATAGTGATGAGAAGTTGGTGAGTTCTAAGGATTTTCGGAGGGAGTTTTTGGTTACATTTCTGTGTACTCTTGTTTTAGAGCTGTTTTATTTTGCTGAGCTTTCGCTTTGGGGATTGTTACTTTGCGGTTTGTTGCTTTATGTAGCTGTTAGGGAGTTAGATCCTGTGTATTTGAATTATCTTGAATTGGGGATGGAGTCGCCAGAGTCATTTTCTACCTTGATTATGAAGCCTATACGGCATATTTTGAGTGAGAGGAAGTCACGGAAGATTGCACTTTTCCTTTTGATCAACACGGGGTACATGGTTGTGGAATTCGTTGCTGGGTTCATGAGCAATAGTCTTGGGTTGATATCTGATGCATGTCACATGTTGTTTGATTGTGCTGCTCTGGCAATTGGGCTATATGCTTCGTATATTTCACGTTTGCCTGCAAACAATCAGTACAACTATGGACGTGGGAGATTTGAGGTTCTTTCGGGATATGTTAATGCTGTTTTCCTGGTTCTGGTTGGAGCACTAATAGTTCTAGAGTCGTTTGAGAGGATTTTGGATCCTCAGGAGATATCAACTAATAGTCTATTAACTGTATCAATTGGAGGGCTTGTGGTAAATGTGGTTGGTTTGATTTTCTTTCATGAGGAGCACCATCATGCCCATGGTGGATGCTCACATTCTCATCCTCACTCCCATTCCCACTCCCACTCCCACTCCCACACCCACACCCACCATCATGATCAACATTCTCATGACCATACTGGACATCATCATGAAGATCTTGGAAATCATCATGAATGTATCACTGTTTCCCATGAATGCCATGAAAAATCATGCTCTGACCACGGTGACCATCATGAACACCACAGCTGTAATACTCATGGTGGTGCTGACAGTTGTAAAGACCACATTAGTGTGGGACATGATCACCACCATGACCATGCTCACCAGCATGATCACCATGACCATACTCACCAGCATGATCACCATGACCATGCTCACCAGCATGACCACCATAACCATGATCACCAACATGATCAGCACCATCAAGCTGATGATCAACATGTCCATGACGTCCAACATTATCATCATCATCACTCTGAAGGCCATAATGTGGCAGACTCTCATGGTCAAGGAGCAGGTTCCCATGCCCATGCCAACTCAAGAATACTTTCGTCTGGTAGAGATCAACCACAAAAACACCAGCATCAGCATATTGACCACAACATGGAAGGAATATTCCTGCATGTTCTGGCAGACACCATGGGAAGTGTTGGAGTTGTTATATCAACCCTTTTAATTAAGTACAAGGGATGGCTTGTTGCTGATCCTGCATGCTCAATATTTATTTCAGTCTTAATTGTAGCTTCAGTTATCCCATTACTCAGAAACTCTGCAGAAGTTTTACTCCAAAGAGTTCCTAGAATGCATGAGCAGGAGTTGAAAGAAGCTCTAAATGATGTTATGAAGATAAGGGGAATACGTGGTATACAGAATTTTCATGTGTGGAGCTTTACAAACACAGATGTTGTGGGAACACTAAATCTTCACATCTCAGCACAAACTGACAAGGCTTCTGCAAAGGCACATGTTTCTCGGATATTAAATGATGCGGGAATCAAGGATTTGACATTGCAGGTGGAATGTGTTGGATAATCAGTGTGGTAACTTTTGACCTAGTTTTCATCATTTGTCGAGAGCATTATACAAGTAGCCAGTTTCTTGAGAAGTGAATTTGATCAACATCCTACAAAGATGCTGTTGGCTTGTAGAGAAGTGTGGATCCTCAGTGCTCCCCTTAATCTTGGTTCTTGGAAAATAATATATATATATATATATATATATATATTCCAAGGAGTTGAGACAAAATGGGCTGGGTTTTGTAAGCATTATCAACAGAGTCATGATGGCTGCTTATAAGATCAGCATGCTTCTTTCAACAACTCATTAAGGATGATGGATTTTGTATTTTATCAGTAGGTAACATTCTAACAGTCGCAAGTTTTGCTTATATGATAAGGTGGTCGTGAAATTCTGCACACATGTAAAGAAATAAGCAAAGGCTGCTGGATTACTTGGGTATTCAACTTTTTTGCTAGAATAGGTATACTTATTTGCTCTTGAAACACAGTGTGGTGGAATGTATCGTTGAACAATTTTGATTATACATGGTGGATAATCATTCTATATCAGTTGTATAACATTTATCTTGATAGTACTCACTACATTTTTTGACATTTCTTCTTCTTCTTTCTCCATCCATATCAAAATTAGGCATTGAGGAGAAAAATTTTGTCCTGCCAAGATATTCTGAATAAATTAAAACAAATACATATAGCACACCTGAGATCCGAAATGAAGGCTATGATTGTGAACATCTGAGTAAGACTAATTTAGAATGAATTATAACTTGTAATACTATATTGCTGCCTTGCAATTTTTCAGCCCATGCTTCAGGTTTTGCAGAGAATATATGAGACTGAAACTTTATGGCAAGTGAGGCCTATCAACTCTTTTTGTTTATGATTTGTATTTTCCACACCCATGACATAATTTTATATTTTGCTTAGTCTGGGTTCCACCAGGTCGCACCCCATTAAGCAGTTTGGTTAGATCAAACATGTTTTTACCAATGTTGAATGAATTTTATCAATGCTATAAATTGTCATAGCCAGCATAACAATCTGACATGATGCTTGTCAAAAGTAGCTGCATAGGACATAAAATCAGACTACCAAGAAACGACAAAACTTATGTCCACTTCTTATATGTTGTACCTTCAATTTTCCAAATGAAATCAATGGTATGGTTAATACAATGTGATTTTTTTCAATGGAAATTAAATTTTATTGGTCAATACAATCATGTAGTTGAAATCAATTGGTTGAAATCAATTGGGAAGGTTACCACTTTTAAGAAATTGTACTTAAATTTTATCTTCTTGAGAAATAAGAATCCTTTTCTTGGGCTTACTTGGAAGTTGGGTCTGAATTTGGGCAGTACGTGGTATGGCTGGGCTGGGCTTCATATCTACATCTAATTGCCTAACTTTTTAGTTTTCAGTTTTTACTTTTTACCACCATACTACCATAGCCGAAAGCATGCAAGACGTGAACATATCTTAACATTATTAGAAAAAAGTATCAACATTTCATACAGTGGCATTTGGAGTTTTCTTTGATGAAATAAAGTAAGTTATGGTCCCCTCGTTTTAACTTTTAAGAACTCAAAATATGACAACGACCCACAATAATAATGAACTCTTGTTGCTTATTAGACTATTAGTTAGTCCCTGTGAAACCAACAAAAAAAAAAAAAAACATGCATAGTGAGTCCACTTGCTGAGTTCTTGTGTAGCTTGCCATCATGGCCATCCAAATCCCTTCACGCCAGCTCTTCATTGATGGTGAATGGAGAGAACCTGTTCTCAAAAAACGGATTCCGATCATTAACCCTGCCACAGAACAGATTGTTGGTATGTGCTAATTCGTTTCTTAGTTTTCTCTTTTGTAATTCATTCTTTTTTCTTTTTCTTTTTTTTTTTTCTTTTTTTTTTTTTTTTGTTGAACAGATTTTTCCACTGATCTTTTTCTTCTTACTGTTAAGTCTGTAAGGCATGTTAATGTTCTGTTGCCTCATTACTTTGCTGATGAGGTTGAGTCTTTATTGTGAAAGACGTAAATGATCACATGTACCATGGATAACCTTCTAGTAACCTTTTACTTGAAACAGAAACGTGTGTACTTGAGCTGATTGTGTTTCTTCAAACCACAAGAATATTTTTGCTAGAAGATATTTCTTAATGCATGAACATGAATAGTGAAATCAGATTAATTTCTTAGTTCTTTTTAATTTCAGCCATCTAATATTGTCCTTTAATTAGGGGATATACCGGCAGCCACTGCTGAAGATGTGGAGATTGCAGTGGCTGCCGCCCGCAGGGCTTTCTCTAGGAATGGAGGGAAAGATTGGGCTTCTACTTCTGGGGCTTTTCGTGCCAAGTTTCTTCGTGCTATTGCTTCCGCGGTATTTGATAACTATTGTTTTCCATATGGAAAAGCATGGCCTTTCTTCTGGAAATTCCTTTTACCATTATATTTGCACAATCATCTTTGTCAGATAAAATTGGACAGGATTGAAGCCAACTTGTGTTGTTCAAGAGTCTCATGTTTTGCATAAATTGTGACAACTGACATTGTTACATAAGTCCTCCACTTTACCACTTAAATTATTCCTCTGATTACTGTTTAATTAGTTATAATCTGGGAGTTTTCTATATGTTAAAGGTTTCGCAAACCTCTCTATTGAGTCCCTATATTATATGCTGCAATGAAAATGAAAATTGAATTCAAATTTCTCTTCAACATGTCGTGCACATGTACATATACTTATAATCCTAACTTTAGTAAACAGGGTTGGTGTGTATGACTGTATGTTGTTGGCAAACCTTTTAGAAGTCATAGAGGTTCATATTTTCCACATGATCATTTACAACTCTGGTTTGCATGGGAAGTGTAGGGATCAACCCATTGCCACAAACAAGGCCAAAGTTAGGAGATTGAGAAAACTCCTTTTTCTTTCAAGTTTGAAAAGCTATGGATAGATTCAGGCCAAAAGAAACTACAAATATGTATGCTGTTTCTGACTTCTGTATGGTTGCAGTGCTATTGATACTTCAGCCCCATTACAGAAGTTCAGAAAGATGTTTGAGTTTTGAAATTCCTTTTCTCTTTCTTTTAGATTTCATGACTTCCTCTCTACTTTGGATTCAGGTATTGGAAAGGAAGTCTGAACTTGCACTACTAGAAGTTGTTGATACTGGGAAGCCCTTAGTTGAAACAGCATCTGATATGGTATATCAATAAGAATGATCTTGGACCAAGCTTTTTGTGCCTTTTTTCTTTCTCCCTTTAATAGGCTACTTCTTGTCATTCAGGATGGTGTTGCTTCATGTTTCAATTACTATGCAGAACTGGCAGAAGCTTTAGATGCGAAGCAGAAAGCTCCTATCTCCATACCAGTGCATTCGTTCAAAAGTTATGTCCTTAAGGAGCCCATTGGTGTCATTGCACTAATTACTCCTTGGTATATCTTATTATGTTATCCTTGTTCCTCTATATAGGTTTCTTTTTGATACCTTCTTATGCTACAATTGAACTTAAATGATTAATTAAGAAACGAGGGGGGAAAAAAAGAAGGAAAAACAAGAAAAGAAAAGAAAAACTGGTATTAATATTCAATTGCATTCCATTATTGATTCATATAAAATTCTGGACCAATAATAATTACTAAAGCTATTATGATTTGTTTCTCCTTTACATACAATGAATTGGAATTTTTTTTCCATTTAACGTTAATTTTATAAGAATATTGATAGTTGTCTAGTTGTAAAAGAAAGTGGGAAACTAACATCTCGAGTTTTTAAAACTCGAGATCAATGCCGAATTCGAGTTTTAAAAACTCAAGACTCAAGCGGGGCAGAAGCTGATGTGGAAAAAGTTCCACGTAGAACTCGAGTATCTAAAACTCGAGTTCCACATTTTCCCCATTTCACGTGGAACTCGAGTTTTAGATACTCGAGTTCTACGATAAAACTCCAGTTCTACCGTTTTTCCCTCATCTTTTGTTCTTCTTCTTCATCATCTTCCGTTCCTGGGTTTCTTCTTCTTTTCTTCATCATCATCGTTCTGGGTTTCTGCTTTTGTTCTTCGTTTCGTTCTTCCTGGTTCGGGCTTCATCTTCATTCCGTTCTTCCTGGTTCGGGATTCATCTTCTTCCTGGGTTCAGTTCATCTTCGTTCTGGGTTTCTTCCTGGGTTCGGTTTGTCTTCGTTCTGGGTTTCTTCTTTTCTTCTTCGTTCCGTTCTTCCTGGTTCGGGCTTCATCTTCTTCCTGATCTTCGTTCTGGGTTTCTTCTTCGTTCTGTTCTTCCTGGGTTCGGGCTTGGGTTTCTCTCTTCTTCGTGTTCTCTGTTCTTGAACGATGTCGAACTCGAAAGGTATGGTCTTGGGTTCTTCCTGGGTTCGGGCTTGGGTTTTTCTCTTCTCTGAGTTTCTGGATTTCTCTTTTCTACATCTTCGTTTTGGGTTTCTGGATCGTCTTCTTCGTTCTGGGTTTTTCTTCATCTTCGTTCTGAGTTTCTAGATTTCTCTTTTCTTCATCTTCGTTCTGGGTCTTGGTAGAACTCGAGTCTAAGAGACTCGAGATCTATGTGGCATTACTTGCCACTTCTGTCCAAGTCATCAATACAAAGCGAGTCTTGGAGACTCGAGTTTAAATTTAGATCTCGAGTTTTTAAAACTCGAGATGCTATTTTCCATTTTTCTTTCAGAGGTTGCCTAACTTACTACATAGAAGCCCCTCACATTGTTAGTCTACACATTCCCTCCAATGAATTGGGTTGAACTGCTACTGTTGTGTCCTCATTATGGTTCACTTATCTGCAAAGATTTTGTAGTGTTAATTAGAAAATAAATTTTCAATGGTGAAAATTACATGTGCAGCCATTTACCTTTGTGGATTTGTCATTTTGCATCCTCTCAAATTATGTAGTGATATTAAGTAACTAATAATATAATATAAAATCAGTTAGTGATCTTCTATGCATGTTTGTATAGGTGGGTGGGTGTGCTAACAGAGAATTTTTTGCCCACAAGTAATTATTATCCAATCCTTCCTATATTATGTAAAAATAATTTGACAAGTAAGGTTTGTGTGTATATTGTGAGCTTTCTTGTTTATATGATAATAGGTGCATGAACACTTTTAATATTTTTACACAAGAAGCATTTAGTTCCAGTACTCCACTAACATGACTATCAATAGGCAATAGTATTTTAAAGAGGAAATTACAATTTACCATCCCCTGGTTTGAATTCATCAAAATTTAGTGCACAAAATTTCATTGACCCCCCTAAGATTTGAATAGAAATGAAATAAATAGTGCTCCATCCAAAAACCCCTTAAAGATTCTATTTTAATCCAAACTTTAAGTAGTCAAAATATAACAAGTAAAAGGTTTTGTGGAACTAAATTGTGATAGGGCCAAACCACGAGGGGGTAA
Organism: Castanopsis chinensis; assembly: GCA_032878915.1. Classification (NCBI taxonomy): domain Eukaryota; kingdom Viridiplantae; phylum Streptophyta; class Magnoliopsida; order Fagales; family Fagaceae; genus Castanopsis; species Castanopsis chinensis. Next base: position 3,225,637 of record JAVQMG010000121.1, read on the forward strand.
GTTGTAATTGAAAGTTTATTAAAAAAATATAATCTGTTAATTAGACAAACCCTAACTATTTCATTTTACTCCAAAGTTTAGGGGGTCAAATGTAGCAATGAAAAGTTTGTGAACTAAATTATGATAGAACCAAACCACAGGGAGGTAAATTGTAATTTTCCCTATTTTAAAAGTAATGTCTTTGATACTTCTTATGCTAGTCATTAACCATCCAGCTCAACACTTTTTATCTATCCACTGGTAATTTTAATCCTACTTGAACTCTGACATGGAATATGCCTTTCCACTCCAAGTACTGTTGGGCTTTGTGGAGCCTAGTTTTTATATATTGATCCGATGGATAACCCGACCCGACCCGAATAATGTTGCGTGGTTTTTTAATGAGAGATTCCCTGATAATAGTGAAATCTCTGCAACTCCGTGGACGTAGGCAAATTGCCGAACTACGTAAATACTGTCTTGTGCGTGTGATTATTTTCTTTGGCGTGTGTTTTCTCTATATTTTTTGTTTCTCACAGGTTTAGGAATTCGTGGAAATTCCCTACAAGTACTTCATAATTTCTGTATAATGATGAATTTTTGTGATGATTGTTATTTTGATAACCTTCATGGATCCCCATGAAAAGATATTGACTTTCATGAACTATGGCTGATTTTTATTTTTTGTGTTGAAGGAACTACCCCCTTTTGATGGCTGCTTGGAAGATTGCTCCTGCTCTGGCTGCTGGCTGTACTGCTATACTGAAGCCATCTGAATTGGCATCTGTGTGAGAAAATCATCTTGTGTTTTCATAAATCTTGCTTCTGTGACCTCCTTTTGTCTGCTGACCCAAAAACCAATTTTTTTTTTTTTCTTGTTCCTCCTAATTTTGTTTACAGGACTTGTTTGGAGTTGGCTGAAATTTGCAGACAAGTAGATATTCCTCCTGGTGTCCTTAACATAGTGACTGGGTTAGGATCAGAAGCTGGTGCCCCTCTGGCATCTCATCCTCATGTAGACAAGGTCCTGCTGTCACAGTCATTTCATCTATTCCAAACTTAATGAAATCTTACCATTGCACACCCCACATCATTGATCATATTTGTAGTACCTTTTATTTTGTATTTCTACCAAAATTGTGATATTAAGTTACATTAATTCTTAAACAGATATCATTCACAGGAAGTACAGCAACAGGTATCAAGATCATGACTGCTGCAGCTCAAATGGTTAAGGTATTCTAAGATGAAAAGTCCAATTTATTAAAATATTTTTAAAAAAATTTGTTTAAAAGTTATGTTCATTCTCTTGCAGTTTCACTTATGTTATTTTATGTTGGTTGAGTGGCAGCCTATTTCATTAGAGCTCGGTGGAAAGAGTCCAATTATCGTGTTTGAGGATGGAGACCTTAACAATGGTTAGCGAGCTAATAAAAATTCTTACCATTTATACTTATTTATAAGATTTGGGAAAGTTCTTAGCATATAACAACTGCTCCGTGTATTTGATGTTTTGGACTCTAAAGTGTTGTTGTCCAAGCATACTGCCATCATGAAATTGCAACATTTTCTGATGTTGATATTTGCCTATATATGTACTGTTTCTGTCACTCAAACAGCTGCAGAGTGGACTATTTACGGCTGCTTCAAGACAAATGGTCAAATCTGCAGTGCGACATCACGTCTCATTGTTCATGTGAGTATGAGAAGCTGACTCTATAATTATTTAAATATACACACACACACTTCCCTTCTATCAAAGACCATTTACCAATTATTTAAAATTTGAAGCATGAGAAAAGATTCACTGACAAAGGTCATGCTTATCTAACTTGGAAGTTTTGAGTTACTTGGAGTTTGGAATTCAAGACTAGGCATAAAAAATTGAAAAGTCTCAAAAGTAGAACATATGCTGATTTTGACAATCTTTCATGTCTGTCAAATGTCGTATTTTTAAAATTAATGAATAAAATCCATTTAATAAATTATAGGAATGGTAATTTAACTATTTTGAGAGGAGCGCCACAAACATGTACCTATCTGAGTCTTCAAGAACCCTTTTTTTCTTTTGCTGAATTAGTCTTCAAGTTCTTTGGTACTTGAAAATGTAAAATACAAATACTTCTCATCAAGTTAAAGTGGGCATATATTGCATATATAAGTTTCAGATGATTATGTTCTCTAGCTTAAGGTCTTTGGGTGCTATTGACTAATCGGATTGACATGTGCCTGTGCTGTGGCCTGGGATGGTATGTGGATTATGGAACTGGTTTCCAAGGGATAAAATTCTATATATTCTTTTAGCGTTCAAGGGGTAGTAACTCATATCACAGGAGGAAACTTTGTGCAGACACAACTTATTAGGAGTCTGGGCTTACAGTCCACACCTTAAAGTACTTATTTTGGTCTGAAAAGGCACCTGTTTTATTACCAAACCATGACCAAATTTGCCTATGGCCTCTGGGCATGTCAGAACTGCATGAGTTCACTAGGGTGGAGCACGATCCAAAGTTGGAAGAGATTATGGTAGTGGATTTATAAAAATAATAATAATAATTATTATTATTATTTGGCATGGCCAAGAATGTATATGTATTGCTCCTGGTGGTCTAGAAGAATCCTTCCTGGAAGAATCATGGTTATGGTGTATAACTGTAAAAAGTATGGACAATCACATAGTGTTATGAATCTCTTTTAAGTGGTAAGTTGTCTAGGATTTAGCAACTTCAAGGGAGCTAGGCCTCCGATAAAGGGGGGGAAACTAGAGAATTTGCTGGGAGAAGCATAGAATCAATCTTATTTCATCAAGGAATTCATTACAAGCCAGGTAATGACCTTTATATAAGTGTAATCGATCCTTGGGATCTCAATTCAACTAACTGATTTGAACAACCTAACCAACTAATGACAGCTCACTAATTAACTGCCAACTAAGCTAACTAATCACTGAGTTATACACCACATGCTTTAATACAATAGGTCTCATGCCTATTTACAATCAGCACATGCCAGATCAACAAGGCTGATTCTCCCAGCTTGGCAACTACTGCACTCACTTCACTGATGCACACTACTTCACTGATGTACCTAGGCTAGGCTGTTGCACAACTGACTTGTTGACATACTAACACTGCTCTGCTGCAATCAGCATTACTGCTGCTATATTGACTTGGCTACTGCAGTACATATTAGCATACAACACAGCATCAACACACTTTCTTAAGCAACACATAGCCAAGGCAGATATGGTTTTAACTTATTGGATTATGTTGCATTAGTTTACATCCTCTAGGGTGGACTCATGCATGAGGCTATTCTCTTGTAAAGAATTCCTATTATTTATTTACTGATTATCTAACAGAATTTATGCCTGGCACATGCTTGCACACTTTTCAAATCTAGCCACTGGAAAACAGCTGGCTATATTCATAAGTCAGGTCTAAGCATTTTCTGATATGTTTGCAAAGATATTAATCTAGGTTGATATTCATCTTTCTTGCCCTTTACCAGGAGTAAAATTGCCTCTCCTCATCATGGTTTTTGCATATTAGTGTTGCGAGTAAAAAAGGAAAAAATGGATATTTTCTTTTAGTTGCCTTTCTCTATTTCTTCCTTGGTAAGTATCAATAATTTAAATAACCTTCCAACATGTCAGGAAAGCATTGCGGCAGATTTCATAGTAAAACTTATTGATTGGAGTAAGAACATCAAAATTTCTGATCCCCTAGAAGATGGTTGCAGGCTTGGTGCTATTATCAGTCAAGGGCAGGTATGAGTGCTTGTGGGGGGGGGGGGGGGGTGATTATTATGACTTCTTTTCGATTTAGTTTAGTCACTCTTTTACGTTTAAAACATCTTAGGTGAAAAGAACATTAAACCAAATTCTTCAAATTGGCTTCATGTCTATGCCCCAACCGGACCCTGTGGCCCACACAGACTGATAGGTGGCACCCTTATACTCCTGTACAACATCAATCTGCATTGGTATTCAAATTGATAGCTCATGAGTTTTTCATTTAAAGCAGTAGTCATAATTCTTGATTAACTCATGTAAGGATTCTTGTCACTCGAACAATAAACTATTGAAAGTAATAGACTGTGGAGCCTCACATTCACAGCTCATCTTTGCTTACAAAGACACCACATCACTTCATAAACACTCAAAAAAGGTCATATCTAAATTAGCACAGTTACTAAGAAATGAACTCTCTCATCTCTCTTTCTCGTTCTCAAAAATGAAATTTGTTCTCCATTTTTCTTTAGTACGAGAAGGTAATGAATTTCATTTCAACTGCTAAAAACGAAGGTGCAACCATTCTCTATGGAGGTGCCCGCCCTCAGGTAAGAACATTTTCTTTTGTCAATTGTCAATATATGGACTATGCCGTCATCTCATTTGTGTTTTTAATTGAATTTTATGGGGAAAAATGACAGCATTTGAGGAAAGGATTTTTCATTGAACCAACCATTATAACAGATGTTAGCACCTCCATGCAAATTTGGAGGGAGGAGGTGTTCGGTCCTGTTTTATGTGTTAAAACATTTTCTACTGAAAATGAAGCCATTGAACTAGCAAATGACACAGAGTGAGTCACTAGTTACCTTCACAGATTTGTCCTAATATTTTGAATTTTGCTTCACAGCCAACACTTTGGTGATATCTCTGCTCTTGATCTTTCACAGTTATGGTTTAGGTGCTGCTGTAATTTCAAAAGATCTGGAAAGGTGTGAGCGCTTGACCAAGGTAAGAACATTGGAGTTTCTTAATGCTGCTTGTCCATGTATAGATGGAGCATAGATTCTGTTGACTAACCCAGGAAAGCAATTCAATTCTTGCCATGCATTGCGGCCTCAAAAGTACTTTGATTATTTTCTACTGATTTTAATTTTCTTTCTCAAGCTTTGAATGGAGTGGTGGATTGTTTTTCCCTCCATAATAAGAATAACAAACTCACTAGAAGGTGAAAATAGAGTTTGCTGCTGTAACCCTTGTATGCATATGACATAGAGAAAGCTTTCTTCTTATAGCATCTCAAGATGAAGCAAATCTACGTCATGAGATTATCAAAAAAAAAAGAAAAATCTGCATTGTGTGTGTCTCATAAATGACTATGTTTCATTCCATGTCCTACAGGCTCTTCAGGCAGGGACTGTGTGGGTTAATTGCTCACAGCCCTGCTTTGATCAAACTGCATGGGGAGGCAACAAGCGTAGTGGTATTGGGCGTGAATTAGGAGAATGGTATGACAAGGATTATCATTTTTAATTTTTTATTAGTAATCTAGATGATACTAATTAAAATTATTCTTCTATCGCCTTTACTGCATTTGCAGGGGTCTGGACAGCTACTTGAGTACAAAACAAGTTACACATTACATTTCTAATGAGCCATGGGGGTGGTATTCTCCTCCTCAAAGTAGTGAAGAACTTGAAAGAAGCCGAAAGCAAAACTAGCGTAAGAAAAAAAAAAAAAAGAATATGTGCTCTACAAATAAGCGCATTTTATAACTTGTTAGGAAAAAGTTATGAGTTTTGCCTACATAAGATGTTATGTTTCTACAATTTGATGCTGTAAAACAACTGCTGAAATGCCTTGTAAATATGAATATGGATATGCGAGACACAAAGACAAAACTAAATTGAAAAAGAGAAACTTCAAGCTCTTTTTCCTTTAAGCAGCTTAATTTGGGACTTAATACTTCAACCCATCCTGTTTATCAACTTTTTTGATGCATACTTAATCTGTACAAATACCTTAAATTAGCAGAATTTTGTTTGTGCCAATACAGTGGTTGATTAATTTCTTTGAAGTAGCTCTATTTTTGGATGCCAAAACAATCTACTTTCTACCATAATTCAAGTAGCCTTATGGGAGTATCTAGTTAGATATAGCACAGTGGTTGATTAACTTTTCAAGATGCTCTATTTTTAGATTTCAAAATAATCTACTTTCTACCAAATCCAAAGTGCCCTTATGGGAGTATGTAGTTAGATATATATAGCACTGAGAATTCATCGTTTGTTTGTATAATAGTGTTGCAAATTATTATCAAGACAAATATTCAAGTATTTATATACAGTTCCTTATGTATTGTACTTTCGATTTCCCAATTGAAATCAATCATATGGTTAATACAATGTAATTTTTTCAATGGCAATTAAATTTTATTGGTCAATACAACCAAGTAGTTGAAATCAATTGGGAACGTTACCACTTTTAAGAAATTTTATCTTCTTGAGAAATAGGAATCCTTTTTTGGTCTTACTTGGAAGTTGGGCCTGAATTTGTGCAGTACAGGGTCTGGCTGGGCTGGGCTGGGCTTCATATCTACATCTTATTGCCTAACTTTTTAGGTTTTATTTTTTACGACCACAAGCAAAAGCATGTAAGACGTGAACATATCTTAACATTATTACAAAAAAGTATCATCATTTCATACAGTGGCATTTGGAGTTTCCTTTGATGAAATAAAGAAAGTTATGGTCCCCTCATCTTAAAAACTCAAACATGAAAACGACCCACAATAATAATAAACTCTTCTTGAAAACTAAAGAATAGCAAAATGACATATAGTAAATGGATTTTTGTGATGGTGACGTTGTTGCTCATTAGACTGAAACCAACTAAAAGAACATGCATAGTAAGTCCACTTGCAGAGTTCTTGTGTAGCTTACCATCATGGCCATCCAAATCCCTTCTCGCCAGCTCTTCATTGATGGTGAATGGAGAGAACCTGTTCTCAAAATACGGATTCCGATCATTAACCCTGCCACAGAACAGATTGTTGGTATGAGCTAGTTCTTTTCTCAGTTTTCTCTTTTGCAATTCATTCTAATTCTTTCTTCTTCTTCTTCTTCTTCTTCTTTTGTCTTGAAAATTTTGAGCTAAACATAATTACTAGCCTCATGAACACCAGAATATTTAGATAAACAAATTTTGTGCTGATATTTTTTCTTCTTACTGTAAAGTCTGTAAGGCATGTTAATTAATGTTCTGTTGCCAACTTTCCAAATGAGTTTTAAGTCATTATTGTGAAAAATGTAAATGATCACATGCACTATATATAGTCTTCTAATAACCTTCTACTTGAAAAAGAAAAGTATGTATTGAGCTAATTGTGTGTTTCTTCAAACCTTGTGTATTTTTGTTAATGCATGAAGAGGGAAATCCAATTACATTTTTTAGTTCTTTTTTTTTTTTTTTTCATTAATCTAATATTTTGTTTTCATTAGGAGATATACCAGCAGCCACTGCTGAAGATGTGGAGATTGCAGTGGATGCTGCCCGCAGGGCTTTCTCTAGGAATGAAGGGAAATATTGGGCTTCTACTTCTGGGTCTTTTCATGCCAAGTTTCTTCATGCCATTGCTTCCATGGTATTTGATAACTATTGTTTTTCATAATCCATATGGAAAAACATGGCATTTCTTCTGCAGTTTTTTTTTTTTTTTTTTTAACCATTATAGTTGCACAATCATCTTGTTGAATAAAATTGGACTGGAATAAAGTCAACTTGTCTGATTAAAGAGTCTCATGTTTTGTATAAATTGTCACAACTGACACTGTTACATAAGTTCCTCCACTTTACCATATAAATTTTTCCTCTGATTACTGTCTAATTATTTATAATCTGGGAAATTTCTTATGTTAAAAGTTTCTCAAACCTCTCTATTGAGTCCCCATATTACATGCTACAGAGAAAATCAAATTGAATTCAAACATGTCTCTTCAACATGTCCAAATGCGCTTGTGCCATATGCTTATAATTTGAAGTCTGGTAAACAGGGTTGGTGTGTATGACTGTATTTTTTTGGTGTCCCTCTTAGAAATAATACGAGTTCATGTTTTCTGCATGATCATTTACAAATTTGGTTTGTGTGGAAAGTGTAGGGATCAATTCATTGCCACAAACCAGGAAAAAGTTAGGAGCCTGAGAAAAACACCGTTTTCTTCCAAGTTTGAAAATCTATGAATATATGTTCTGTTTCTGACTTCTGTATGGGTGCAGTGTCATTTATACCTCAGCCCCATTACAGAAGTTCACAAAGATGTTTGAATTTTGAAATTCCTACTCTTTATTTATTTATTTTTATAGATTTCTTGACTTCCTTTCTCCTTTGAATACAGATAATGGAAAGGAAGTCTGAACAACTAGAAGTTGTTGATACCGGGAAACCATTAGATGAAGCTGCATCTTATATGGTATTGTATATCTGTCTTTCTTCTTTACCTTTAATTGGCTGCTTCATGTCATTCAGGACGGTGTTGCTTCATGTTTCAAGTACTAAGCAGAACTTGCAGAGGCTTTAGATGCAAAGCAAAAAGCTCCTGTCTCTATACCAGTGCAATCTTTCAAAACTTATGTCCTTAAGGAACCCATTGGTGTTGTTGCACCTATCACTCCTTGGTATATGTTATTATGTTATCTTTCTTCATCTAGAAAGCTTCCTCTTTGATACCTTCTTATGCTGACAATTGAGCTAAAATATTAATTAAGAAACGAGGGGAAAAAAAGAAGGAAAGAAAAGAAAAATTGGTATTATTGTATTAATATTCAACCGCATTTCATTCTTGATTCATATAAAATTATGGACCAATTCTAAAGCTATTATGATTTGTTTCTCATTTACATACAATGACTTGGGTTGAACTGTTACTGCTGTGTCCTCATTATGATTCACTTATCTTCAAAATCATTGGACTGTTAATTAGATAATGAAATTTCAGTGGTCAAAATTATATATGCAGTTGTTCACCTTTGTGGATTTGTCATTTTGTATCCTCTCAATTTATGTAATGATATATTTTAGTAACTAATGATATAATACAAAAATCACAAGTGATCTTCTATGCATGTGTGTATGGTGGGTGGGTGTGCTAAAGTAGAGGACTTTTGCCCACAAGAAATTATTATCCAGTCCTTCCCACATTATGTAAAACTACTTTGACAAGTAAGGTTTATGCATTTATTGTGAGATTTCTTGCATGTATGATAATAGGTGCACGAATAACTTTATTGTTTTTGCACAAGAAACATTAAGTTCCCACTATGATTATCAATAGGCAATAGTAATACAGAGGGGAATGAAATGAACTTAGTTCCCTCTACAATTTAGTGCACAAACTTCAATTGCTACATTTGAGGTTTGAACTGAAATGAAATCGTTATGGTTCCATCCTAAAATCCCTTAAAATTTTCATTTTAAATCCAAATTTTAGGAGGGATTAAAATGCAATAACTGCAAGGTTTTGTTGAACTAAATTGTGACAGGGTCAAATCACAAGGGGATAAGTTGTAATTGAAAGTTTATCCACAAAATGCAAAATCTGTTAATTTAGATGGAACTGCAACTATTTCATTTTAATCCAAAATTTAGGAGGTTAAATGAAGCAATTAGAATTTTGTGAACTAAATTGTGATAAACCAAACCACAGAGGAGGGAAATTGTAATTTTCCTATTTTAAAAGTAATGCTCCTAATGCTTCTAATGTTAGTCATTAATCATCAAGCTTAACACTTTTATCTGTGCACTGGTGATTTTGATCCTAATTTAACTCGATGGCATATGCCATGACAGTTCAAACTTCATAATTGCTGGATAATGATGAATCTTTATGAATATTTTTATTTTGATAACCTTCATGGATCCCCATGAAAAGATATTGACATTGAGCTATAGTTGATTTATTTTTTGTGTTGAAGGAACTACCCTCTTTTGATGGCTGCTTGGAAGATTGCTCCTGCTCTGGCTGCTGGCTGTACTGCAATACTGAAGCCATCTGAATTGGCCTCTGTGTGAGAAAATTATCTTTATTTAATTAATCTTGCTTCCATGACCTCTTTCTGTCTACTTACCCAAAAAAGACCCCTTTCTGTCTCCTACTAATTTTATTTGCAGGACTTGTTTGGAGTTGGCTGAAATTTGCAGACAAGTAGATATTCCTCCTGGTGTCCTTAACATAGTGACTGGGTTAGGCTCAGAAGCTGGAGCCCCTCTGGCATCTCACCCTCATGTTGACAAAGTCCTGCTGTCATATAATCGTTTCATCTGTTCCAAACTTTATGAAATCTTAACATTGTACATCCCAAATTGATCATATTTGGGGTAACTTTTATTTTGTATTTCTACCAAAATAGTGATAATTAAAGTTACATTAATTCTTATTCAGATGGCATTCACTGGAAGTACAGCAACAGGTATCAAGGTCATGACAACTGCAGCTCAAATGGTTAAGGTATTCTACGATCATTATGAAAAGTCCAATTTATTAAAAAAATAATTTTTTTTTGGGAAAATTTAATGCATATTGTCCTTCTATGATGGTTGCCCGTAGTCTATTTCATTAGAGCTCGGTGGAAAGAGTCCAATTATTGCGTTTGAGGATGCAGACCTTAATAAAGGTTAGTCACCTAATTAAAAACTAAACCATTTAAAGTTATTTAAAAGATTTAGGAAAGTTCTTAGCAAATAGCAACTGCTCCTTATATTTGATATTTTGGGCTCTAAAGTGTTGCTGCCCCTGCATACTGCCATCATGAAATTGCATCATATTCTAATGTTGATATTTGCCTATATATTTACCCTTTTTGCCACTTGAACAGCTGCAGAATGGACTATTTATGGCTGCTTTATGACAAATGGTCAAATCTGCAGTGCGACATCTCGTTTTCTTGTTCATGTCAGAAAGAGAAGAAGACCCTATAGTTTTGTTTACGTCTATTTCTTCCCTTCTATCAAAGACCATTTAAAAATTATTTAAAATTAAAAAAAAAAAAAAAATTTGAAGCGCAAGAAAAAATCACCGTTGAAGGTACATAACATGGAAGTTTTTAGTTGCTAGGAGTTTGGAATGCAAAACTAGGCATAACATTTTGAAAAGTCTTATAGGTAAAACAGATACAGATTTTGCTGTCCTTTCATGTCTGTTAAATGTCATATTTATAAAAATTAATGAAAAAAATATCTTGAAAATTTTCTATGGAAGGTAATTTAATTAATTTTGAGAGGATCCAACTGAGTCTTCAAGAACTTTCTTTCTTTTTTTTTGGCCTGAATGAGTCTTCAAGAACTTTGGTACTTGGAGGGTGTATTACTTCTCATCAAGTCTAAGTGGACCTTTATTACATATATAAGGGTCAAATGATTAAGTTCTTCTGCCTTGTTTTCTATGACTTAAGGTCTTTGAGTGCTATTACCTAAGCAGATTGGCATATGCCTCAATTGTGGCCAGGGAAGGTATGTGGATTATGGAACTGGTTTCCGAGAGATGCAATTCTAAATATTCTAAAGTAGGAATATATTATAGTACCTGACTTTTTAAAATATATAAAATAAAATAAAATTGTCACGTCCAAAGATGTAGATGTATTGCAAATGGTGCTCTATAAAATATTTTTCCTGGACTGTATCATTTTTATGTTGTACATCTATAAAAGTATGGACAACCACATTTGGTTATGTTGCATTAGTTAACATCCTCTTAGTTGGACTTGTGTACGATACAATTCTCTTGTAAAGAATTCCCGTTATATATTTACTGATTATCAAACAAGACTTATGTCTAGTGCGTGATTGCACACTTTGGACAATGGATGGCTATATTCATAAGTCAGGTCTAAGTATTTCCTGATGTGTTTGCAAAGATGTTGCTTGGGTTGGAAATCTTGCCCCATTACTAAGACAAAATTGCCTCTCCTCTCCTTATCATGGTTTTTGCATCATTATTGTTAGTAAAAAACAAAAACAAAACAATGGAGGTCTTCGTTTAGTTGCCTTTCTCAATTTCATGAAAGCAACGCAGCAGATTTCCTAGAAAAACTTATCGATTGGAGTAAGAACATCAAAATTTCTGATCCCATGGAAGAAGGTTGCAGGCTTGGTGCTATTGTTAGTAAAGGACAGGTGTGAGAGCTTTTATATTAATTTTTTAAATTTTTTAACTTTAACTTGGAATTATTAGTATGAGAGCTATTTGATGTTAGCTCTGTATTTTTACATTCAAAACATCTTGGGTGAAGAACATTAAACCATATTCTGCAATTTCAGTTCATGTCTATGCCACTCCCAACCCCCGGTCCCCCCCACCCCACCCCACAAATACAACCCTCCACAGTGTGTCCACATGGGCAAATAGGTGGCGCCATCATTTCTTATGCTCCTGTGGTATTCAAATTGATATCTCACACGTTGTTCATTTAAGATACTGGTCATAATTCTTGGTTAGCTCATGTGGGGATTCTTCTCACTTGCACAAACATCACTAACTATTGAAAGTAATAAAATGTGGACCCTCTAGCAAAAAAGAAAAAAGAAAGAATGTGCAGGCCCACAGTCACAGCTTGTCTTGGCCTGCAAAGACACCACATCAATTCCTAAGCTCTCTAAAAAGGTTAAAAATAAAATGGTACAAGTACTAAGAAGCAAACTCTAGTCTCTGTTTCTCAAACACACTGGAAAATAAAATTTATTCTCCTTTTTTCTTTAGTATGAGAAGGTAATGAATTTCATTTCAACCGCGAAGAATGAAGGTGCAACCATTCTATGTGGAGGGGTCTGCCACTCCGCCCTCAGGTAAGAAAGTCTTTCTTGTTAATTTTCAACATATGGACTATATAATTATCCCATTTGTGTTAACTGGATGGGAAAAATGGCAGCATTTGAGGAAAGGATATTTCATTGAACCGACCATCATAACAGACGTTAGCACTCCATGCAAATACGGAGGGAGGAAGTGTTTGGACCTGTTTTTACTGTTAAAACAGTTACCACTGAAGATGAAGCCATAGAACTAGCAAATGACACTGAGTGAGTCACTAGTTACCTTCACGGATTTGTCCCACTACTTTGAATTTTTATTCTGGCTTCACAATCAATAGTTTGTATATGTCTCTGCTGTTGATCTTTCACAGTTATGGTTTACGTGCTGCTGTAATTTCAAAGGATCTGGAAAGGTTGTGAGCGCTTGACCAAGGTAAGATTCATGGAGTTTCTTAGTGCTGCTTGTGCATATAGAGACGGTGCATATTGTCTGTTAACAAAACCTGGGAAAGCAATTCACATCCTTGCGATGCATTGCAGCCTCAAAAGTACATTGATTATTTTCTTTCTCGAGCTTTGAATGTAGTGGTGCATTTTTGTCACTCCATGATAAGAATAACAAACTCATGAGAAGGTGAAAGTAGAGTTTGCTTCTGTACCCGTCGTATACATATGACACACAAAGCTTTATTTTATTAGCATCTCAAGATGAAGCAAACCTACATCATGTGTCTCAGAAATGACCATGTTTCATTTCTTGTCCTGCAGGCTCTTCAGGCAGGGATTGTGTGGGTTAACTGCTCACAGCCCTGCTTTAACCAAGCCCCATGGGGAGGCAACAAACGTAGTGGTATTGGGCGTGAATTAGGAGAATGGTACCACATTGGATTATTGTGTTTAAAGTTCTAATTTAGTAATCTTGATTATAGTAAATATAATTATTTCTTTGTTGCTGTTACTGCATTTGCAGGGTTCTGGACAACTACTTGAGTGTAAAGTAAGTTACACATTACATTTCCAATGAGCCATGGGGGTGGTATCATCCTCCCCAAAGCAGTAAAGAACTTTGAAGAGACCAAAAGCAAAACTAGTGTAAGAAGTAAATATGTATTGTACAAATAAACCTATTACAACTTGTTAGAAAAAGTTGTAAGCTATGTATGTATAAGATGTCATGTTGCTACTATTTAAGCTGTAAAACAGTTGGTATTGGCCTTGAAAATATGAATATAGATATGTGAGTAGGGAAGACAAAAAATATGTCTTAAGAGCAGGCTACAACCTATTTTTGCTTAAGCAGCTTAATTTGGGACTTGGTACTTCAACCCACCCTGTGCTTCTTTGTTTAACTTATTTCGCACATGCATAATCAATACAAAACCTTAAATTAGCAGGAGTTTGTTTTAGCTGATACTAATTACTTTTCAAAGAGCTCTATATTTGGATGCCAAAACAATCTACTTCCAAAAATCAAGTAGCTGTATGAGAGTATCCAGTTAGATATAGCATAGTGGTTGATTTACCACAAGTATTTAGTAAAAAAGGACAGCATGTTTCTAAAATAAAATAGCATATTGCCTAAAGATGATGTGCATGACTACTTTGTGACTCTTTCCATCTTGGTTGTGTATATCTAGTGTTCACTATTTATAATCTCAGTCTACATCTATAAAGGTTAGGCCTCTTTGTAGTTATACTCTGATTATGTAACGTATTATAAACCCGGTTTAAAACACTAGTGTTACTATGTTTATGTGTGTTCTTATAAGTATTACTATTTACTTTATAAAAAAAAAAAAAAAAGATCCTCACTACATAGCCCGCAATATCAAAAAACTCCATCACGACATTAAAGGAAGCCCTTATACAAATATGGGTACGGTGACACAACAATTTTTGAAAAAGTAGAATATGATACGGCATGGATATATATATATATATATATATATGTATTATTAAATTTATTTTTGTTATTATTTTTATATATAGTTGAGAATTATTTTTCATGCAATATTAAACATATATCAATTTAAGAGAAATAATAAATATTTTATTTTTATATATTATTAATCATTTTTTTTTATCAAATTAAGAGTAATAATGGATAATAAAACAAATTCATTACTATTAAAGGATGTTCAGAAATTAGAATACAAATAAAGATTAAAGATATATATTAATTTTCAAATGGAATTTTATTATTCAGAGCATGAATGTTTGTGTTCCAGCTATGTCCTGCATTTTTTTTTTTTTGAACAACACTACTGGGACATGCATGCAATATTTTTTTAGGAGTATTAAGTGCCCAACATAGGTACTGCAGAAGTGTCAATACTTTTTGGGGAGAACATTTCCAGTTTCTACTTGCAAAATAGATATGGTTTTGGAATCAGCTGGTGGAATTCTACTTGATTGATCCTCCGCCTTCCTTTCAATTCCCAAGCCTTAAAATTTTGCATCTACACGAAATAATATATTCTTTTGCTCTCTGATCATAAAATTGGTTCATTGGACATCAAATCAAGACAAACATTCAAGAATTATGATTTCCCAATTTCCAGATGGAAATTGCAGTTTTTGGAACTTTTAAGGCTCAAACTAGAATTTTTTACATGTAAATTGAGATCGATCAAGGTACGGTATCGAAAATGTACTTAGATTGCTGAAGAGAAAAGATGGTGAACTGGGTGAGTGGTGTTTAGAGCTCCATTCGTGACCTGGCCGAGTTGGAGTGGAGCTGACAATTTTTCATGTGGCAAAATTTTTTCAGTCCAATTAAGTCATATTACAAATTTACAGGGGTTTTATATAATTAAATAAATGGTAGGTGATATCGTCATCAATGATGACCATATCACCAAGGGATAAAACCGTAGCTTTTTTAGATTACCCGACAAAAGGAATTCTGGACTCCACTCCCTATCATGAACTCTGATCCAAGAACTCGCCAACTAAACCTTGTGTCTCAAGGTGACATAAGGTTCCAGACGAATATAGTACCCTGAGTAGGCTGCCGCCATTTAGAAGATTGCATTGCAAATAATTATTGGTTTCTTTTTGCCACAGTAGCCAATGCTGATGGAAGTTCACATACCTTCCTCGGCAACTCATAACCCATTCAGGTAGCAAATTGTATACTTTTAATCCTAGCAGCAATTTGTATTCTAAATGAAGCACCTTAGTAAGAATTAACAATGACCCAGTTAATCTCCTCACACCAATGAACTAACTGGACTATAAAAATGAAGTCGTAGTCTGTTTAATTTGTATATGCCAAATGCCAAGTATACAAATGTAAGGTAGAAATAGATATTGCAATATCAATAGAGTTAAATTAAAAGGCGAGATATGATATGCAGAAAAATATACACCAAAAATTTGATTGTGTGAAAGATTGTCATACACCACAAATTCTTTTTGTTTCTTCGAAAGATTTCTCTTCGGAGACCAGTGCCTTCTATCATGACTTAGGTCTTTTGCATAACTTGATTCAAATACTACCTAAATAGCATTTCATAACTTTATCCAACTAATTTCTCTTCTTGTACCTTACCAACAGAGGTTTTCCCTGTAACAATCACAGTGGTATTATTGAACTTGTTCATATAGTAAGGCACAAATACACTACAAATTTGAATGATTAACAATGGTATGTATCAAAAGTAAGGATGATGCACTGTAATGGTCAGGATAAGTCAGCTACTAGAGCAGAGGACTGAAATCCTAATGTCACCAGTTTAAATATGGTTCCTGGCATACTAATGACATGCACAATACTAGATATGTCAACATAGATCCTACATAGTTGGTTTGCACCCTTTACTATGAGTGTAATAGAACATCTATAGACAAACGAATCACCCTATGATGATCTAATGGCTATTGAGAATGAATCAAATTTGATGGTTGTAATTCTCAATCTTAAGATTGAGGAAAATTGATCATTCAGAACTACTAATAAAAGATTCCTCAAACAGTTATGGATGAGTAACCCTTTTCTTGAAATTAAATGATCTTAATTAGATATATGCAAGGTAAATAAAATAAAATAAAAATGAAAGAACCCGATAGTCTACCATTATACCAATAGTGATTGGCCAGACTATTGCTATACATAATGAAAAGAAAATAGGTAAGAACTTTCTAGCATATATAATTAAGGCAGCACCCGAAAAATCTCCGGGTATCAAATAAAAAATAGATTCTATACCCCATAAAATTTGTGAATTATTTAATTTTTGCTAAGGGTTTAGGACTTGTATTACTCTTTTAACAACTAGGATAAAAATTTGTACAGTATGATACATTTCACTAAGAGGAGCCCAGAGCTCTTGATCCACACCTAATTGCTCTTTTCTGTCTTTCATTTGTATTTTTCAACTGGTAATTCATAGTATGCTATAATATGTTTGTTTGGCTTAGATTTAGGAGTCTCTCACTTTCTGTCCCAAGTTTATTTATAGCAAAACTAAAACATTACAACTCAATGTTAAAGCGTCCAACTAATTTTCATTTTATGAACAGAAGAATAAATTGGCATCTATTTAGGAAGCACAAGACACTACACAAAAAATGTTTCTAAAGCATAAAAACAACTTACCGCTAATTGACCCAAATGACTTGCCAACTGAAATAAGAAACCTGCTATACATGGTCCACACCTGATATCTTTAGGATTTGCCAGCAGTTCCTTTAGTTGGTAGCTACTGGGAACATATTTAAGTAGATACTGCCAAGCCAAGAAATTATAAGTAGGATAAATGCTAGACATCTACATCAACAAAGAAAAAGTCTTGAGATAGATGGAAGCATACACGAAATTCCTGTGGATTTTTAAATTTATCGATGATTGCTCCAACCAGTTTGCTTACATCAGCTTTAGGATTACAGGCATATTCCTCTATAAAGTCTACTGTGAACGCTACATAACTGAAATATTTACAAAATATTGTTAATTATATATCAGTGTATATAAGCAACAAGTTCATAATCAAAGCATTATTCTATTTGATTGTGTGAAAGATTGTCAATTACACACAAGAAATCCATTTGACCAAAATAAAACCTCAAAACAATTTTAATTGCCAGCCGTAAACAATGTAGATTTATAGCATAACATAAAACACATCTCTTTAATATAGTGGTAGCAAGGCATATGTATTTCATTAATTTGATACTAAGCAACAAAACCCAAGCGAGACAAAGCAACTATCCAGGATTCCAAAAGATGTGCAAACTAGTTCATAACCTATGAAGCACGGGTGCGTTTCAAGACTCGGGTGCGGGTGCTGGTGCGAGACTCGGCAATTTTTGAAAAAGGTGGGTGCGAGTGCAGCAAGACTCGGCAATTAAAAAATTATTAAAAATATATTTATTTATATTTTCTATATATTTGAACTATTAAAATATTTTTAAAAAACATATTACTATACCTTGATTCACAAAACAAAGAAAGAAGGAGGCAAGAAACACAAAACAAAACACAAAACCAAAAAAAAAAAAAACACAAAAGAAGCAACAAATATTCAAAATAAAATTGAGGAAGAACAGATTTAGGTAGGGATGGCAATTTAGATCCAACCCGTGGATACCCGGCCCCGCCCAACCCTAATGGGCCGGATTTTACCCGGTCCGATAAAGAATAGGGTCGGGTATGGGTTTAAAAAAAAAAACCCGAAGCGAATCTAGTCGAGTCCGGGTTTTATTAAAAAAATCCGAAACCCGTCCCGGAGATATACCCAATTATGTTAAATTAGTAAAAACCCTCCCTAATCCCTATATATATATATATATATATATATATATCATATTAGTAACCCTACCCTAACTCACTATAGCCCAGCCGCCCCTCTCATAGTCTCCTTCCCATCAGCCCCTGCTCATGCCTCAACACTCAATAGCCCTCCTCACGCCTCACTGCCTCAGCAGAAGCCCCTCAAGCCTCAGCACTAGCAGCAGCCCCTCACGCCTCAGCAGCCCCTCCTCACGCCTCAATAGCCCCTCACGCCTCAGCAGCCCTGTCTTGGACTATTTTTGGGTTAGTAATTCATCCTTAATTCAACTTTAGTACACCCTTCATTTTAAATCCTACAACTTCTAATTTGAAACTTTTGTTTTGTCGTATGAAAAAAAATCAAGAGCAGTTATCGGTTGGAGAGATTAGATTCTTACATGGAAATCAAAGATTTTCGCTCCGAAATGTCAACATTTTGTTGAAATCTGAGTAAATACAGGTGAGAGAAATTAGTATCTAAATTCAAAGATCAAGAAAAATTTCTAGTATTGGTGTTTTTGAATTGAGCTTAGGAATTGAATTCCTTAGCGGCTTTCACTAGCAAATCAGATTTGAAAATTGAACCTCTGTAACCAAACACTAAATTTTTTCAGCTAGTTCTTCTTTGTCTTGTGCAGGGTATCGGAAACACCTATAATTTGGATTGATTTGGCTGCCATATAATGTTAATGTGGCCTAAATGTCAAATTTTGGCATTTAGGCCACGTTAAATGGCTTGAATGGGCTTGATCTAGGAAAAAAATTGTAATGGGTTTCAAAATTTTTTTTTTTTTTTGGTTGGGCCAGATTTGGGCCCAAGAGATAAACAGGGCCGAGCGGGGCAAGTCTAGGCCCCGAGAAAAAAACTCGACTAATAATCGGGCTGGGTTCGGGTCTTGGCCCGCGGGTTGGGTTCGGGTATGCAAAAACCCGACTCGAATCCAACCCGTTGCCATTCCTAAATTTAGGGTGTTTGGACCTCATTCAAAGTTGATTTCAGCTGTTCTGGCATGATTCAAGGCCGATTTCAGCCTGTTTCGGCCATTTCGATCGCCGGCTGATACGGCCCGATAAGGCACGATTCTGGCCGAAACTGCCTGGTTCGGCGCAAATCGGCCCGAATCGAAGCCGTGTTGGCGCGAATCGACCTAAGTCGGCGTGAATCCGTGAAAAAAAAAAAAAAAAAGGCTTAGATGCAACACTGACGCGCAGGCAACCACGTCGGACTCGGGTGCAGCACCCTCCCAACTGCGTCTGTGCTTTCTAGTTCATAACAAGCTTGTATAACAAAGGTGTCTATACGAAGACAAGACATTCAAAATGGAATTTAAAACCTTAACATGACAAAGAATGATCCAGATTTTGGAGTAAAGCTTTAATTATGAAAGGAGACAATTTTGGTGAAGGGTTCATACCCCAATTTTCAAAGAACAACAATATTTTCATTGGCGCATTTTATCAAACACATGGTATGAAAACACAATGCAAGCTCAAGGCACAGTGAGTATTGAATACATCTAATGAGACATTCACATAATATAAGTTCTTATAAGTTCAAATTTGATTATATGCCACTCAAAGGATTGTCATATAGATAGATCAAGAATTACCAATGTAACTTAGCACAACCAAAAACAAATGAACTAAATACCCTCTTACTTAGACATGTAGAATGGAAGAATAAATCTAGGAGGAGTAATAAGTAGAACTGTGAATAAGTTTCTTACCAAAATCCTTAACCCAAAAGCTTCCACCACAAAATGAAAAATGAAAGCACAATGGAAGCAATGGGCAACAGGTATCTGTGAGTAATGAGAGATGAGAGAGAGGGAGGTAGTTCGGCTAACTAGCCGAAAGAGAGACGAGAGGGAAATTCTTAGGGTCCGTTTGGTTGGAAGGATGGAAAAGTGAGAGGATAGAAAATAGAGAGAGAATAGAAAATAGAGAGAGGATAAAAAAGTTTTTAGTTTTCTTCAGTTGTGTTTAGTTGAGAGGATGGAAAAGTAGAGGGATGAAAAACTTTTTAGTTTGGTTGAAAATAAGATTGATATAAATTTACTATTATGTCCCTCTTAAATAAAAGAAAAAGTAATATATTATACTTTTAAAAAAAAATTGTGTATAGATGAAAGTGGATATTTTAAAATAATAACATAAGAAATTATTCAAAAGTATTTTCTTAAAAAATAATTAAAATAAAAATTAAGAAAAAAAAAGAAAAAAAAAAGAAGCGTAGAAAAGTCAAAAAAAAAAAACCAATGTTTCACTGTTTCAGTGGAAAAGGCAAAAGCGCAACAACAAAAAAAAAAAAAAAAAAAACACTACAACGTTACAGACTTAGAGCATTCCCATCAGTGAAGGTATAAAAGTGTATAAATGTGTAAAATGATAAAAAATTATTAATTTTACACATTTTATGCCAAAAAACACCCACATCAGTGGGTGTATAAATATGCAAACATGTGAAAACCAATACACGAGCTACAGTACCCGTGTATATTTACACGGGTACTGTAGCTTGTTCATAAATTATTTTATCATTTTTCAGTTCGCTCGTTTTTTTCTCTCTCATCTCTGTGCTCAACAAACCAATAACTGTTCATCTTTTTTCTTTTTTTTTTTCCTCAGAAGCACAAAAACACACCCACACACAAACAAATAAATCAACACAGAGAATCAACACTTGCTTAAAAAAAAAAAAGAAAAAAGCAGAGATACACAAACGCAGATCGGAGGTCAGATCGGAGGTCGTGGATCGGAGCTCGGATCGGAAGTCGTGGCTCGTGGATAGTGGATCGGAGCTCGGATCAGAGATCGTGGTTCGTGGATCGTGGATCAGAGCTTGTGATTGGAGCGGATCGGAGCTTGAAATGCGTGGATCGGAGCTTGTGATTGGAGCGGATCGGAGCTTGAAATGCGTGGATCGGAGCTCGAAGCTCGGAGCGGATCGGAGCTCTTGCATCGGAGCGGATCGGAGCTCTTGCATCAGAGCAGATCGAAGCTCGAAGCTCGGAGCGGATCGGAGCTCTTGGATCGGAGCTCGAAGCTCGGAGCGGATCGGAGCTCTTGGATAGGAGCTCGTTGATCGGAGCGGATCGGAGCTTGTTGATCGGAGCCGATCGGAGCCAGGGACGGTTGATCGGAGCTCGAGATTTTTTGAGGGGAGAGGGAGAGCTTTTCAGGGGAGAGATGGGTAGAGAGAGAGAGAGAACAAACGGAAATGGGTGTAGAGAGAGAGTGAGGCGCGAATATATATGGGGTAGTTAGAGTAATAATAAAAAATTGTGAAGAAATTGATTATTTAATTAAAAGATGTGTATAATAAATGAACTGATGTGGATGTTTTGTAAAACTGAATATGTAAAATAGAAAAGATAGGTTTTTAGTGTAAAATAGACGGAATCTTTTACACGAGCTGATAAGATTGCTCTTACAGTGGAAAAGGTAAAAGAAAAAAAAAATGTTCCTTCGTTCAAAAAAAAAAAAAAACACAACCAGAAAAATGAGGACAATTTTGTCAAAAAAATTTCTCACTTTTCACTCCAATTTGGAGAGATTGTATTTTAAATGGGGAGGAGAGAAAACTTATGGGCCCTATCACTTTTCTCTCCCCCTCTCTCTCTTAATCAAACAGTGAAAAATACCATTTTTTACCCTATTTTTATACCATTTTCTATCATATTTTTCACTCTCTATTTTTCATCCTCCTTATTTTCACCCCAACCAAACACACCTTTAGGTAATCTAGGATTACAAGGTCAGCAAGCTGACTTTGTAGTCCCAGCCAATAGAAAAGTAACACATCATTAGAAACAGCTGATATCAGCTTCCCTGCCACGTCACTGGAAAACAATACACACTTTAACTTCCGTTAACCCAGAAACGTTAACCTCTGTTGAAATTCAAATTTTGATTTGGAAATTGGGCGGGTTGGTGAAGGTAAAAACTGAAAAAACAAAAAGCTTTTCATTTTCAATCTTCATTTTTGGAGCTCTCTCTGTTCATCATCACCACCACCGTTTGGCTGCCACTTCCTTCCATCTCAACGTTGGCAACATTTCTGCACTTGTAAGGTACCAATTTTGTTCCTTTTTTTGTGGTACAGGAACTGCTTGCCGAAATGCTTCATAGAGATTCATTTTTCCAAACTTCTTGTTGTTGTGGCATTGTGTTCTTATTATTAGGGGCTGTGGGTTCATGTTAGTGTGGTGCTGAAATCTGCTTGCGAGGTGCTTGTTTAGGATTTGATATGGACAACAGTTGATAATGATACGAGGTGCTTGCACCCAATGTAACAAGCGGCCTCAGCCCTCAGATGGATGTTGTAGTTGGCTCAACAGTTGATAAGCTGACTTTATTTAGGCGGAACCGTGGAAGGCCTAAGGAAATTAATTTCTAGCAAGGCATAAGGACATCACGGCCTGGGTACAGAATTGCTATTGCTCTGTTTCTATTTCTTTTCTTCTGTTTTTTTTTCCTTCTTTGTGGTGTACACCATCTTCATTACACTGCACTAAAGTTTCATATTTTTCAAGCAATTTTTGGGTTCATTTTAATGATAATAGGTTTTAAAATTAATTTGCTCTAGGCTACCGTTTGGCATATTTTGGTATATCATGTGTCACTATGAAACCTGCTTATTGGAAGGACAAAAGTTTAAATTTTTACTGTGTTTCTGTTCTTGCAAAGAAATTAGTTATACTATTTTTTTTTAAAGAAAAAAAGAAAAAGAAAAAGGATAGTGGGCTAGTTATTTATGTCCTCTATGGCATTAAATTACAAAATTATGTTCTCTATAATGCTTTTGTGTGAACCATTGTTCATTATGCAGGAGTGGTAAGTTGGATTTTTTATTCTGTTGTGTTGTTTATTGTTTGCTTGTGTGGGCTGCTGTTAAATTATCTTAACTTCATGCACTTTTTTTTTTTTTTTTTCCAAAGTTTAGTATCAGTTGGATCAATATTTAGAAAAAAACAGAGAGTCTGTTGTTGCCGAACAACAAAATTTGTTGAATTCTTTCAATTGTCCGTTTGTAGCAGGCCTTTAACCTTCTTTATTCACCGTGTTCCATGTCTCTTGTTTGAAAGCTAAATTGGGACACAAGACAGTGCCTCGTGCACTTTTGCCTTCTATCAATTCTCAAGGCATCCTTGCCTCTAAACCTGTGGTTGTTCTGCAGACTAGATCATGCCAACTACGCAATAGAACCATTACTTAGCTTTTGATTTGGCAAGGGGGCTCCTCTGATGATGCTACTTGGGAGGACTTGTTTGCTCTTCAGCAGCAATTTCCACATCTTGTGGGCAAAATGTTTTAGTGGAGGGGTTTAATGTTAGGAGTCTAGTTTAATGGTGTACTGAAAGATTGGTGTATTACATTGTATGTTAGTATTACTGAATTGCTGGTATGTGTTGGTATGTTAGTTACCGGTATGTTAGTTGAGGTGTTCAGTTAGTTTTTGTGGGAAAAGGATTAAGGAACTCTTGTATATAAACTAATAAGCAACATAATGAGAAGCATCCAGAAAATTAACCAAATTATTCTTGTCGCTCTCTCTCAATTCAGGATGTTGGTTACCCTTGAAGTAACTATTTCTTCTTTTCTACTTCTAAAATTCTGATTCACCAAGAGCTTAACTTAACAACTCTTCTCAATTAAGTATATGGACAGGACTTGATGTTAGTGTGCTACAGGCCTTTATTCCTTTACACAAGATGAAGATGGCCAATTGCATGTGGAGCTACAATGTCATATAATATGTATAAGCAGTTAAGCACCATAGCTACATTAGGGGCAATTCATCAAGCAATGGTACATTTGGTGGAACTTTTTTAAAAATTATTTTTAAATTTGTAAACAAAATTGCTATTTAGTTTTGCCATTGTTTCAACAAGACACTTGATAAGCATATCCAAATTCACGCAAAAGAGTCTTTTGTTGTTGGCATAGAGTGTTTATTTTCACAAGTAGAATTAAGGCCAATTATCACTTTCATACTAGACTGCTCTTAAGAAAATTTATGATACTTTAGTGTTAAAAGATTTATTGAACACTCAAAACAGATTTCCAATGACTTGTAAAATAAATTTGCATAATAAAGGCAAAAACAAATAGTTTTTCTTCAAATAGATTGTAAAATAATCCAAATAAATGACATAATTCACAAATGTGATTTATTTAATTGCCATTTAGCCAAAATAATATCAAATACAAAAGAACCAACATTTATATACATAAAAACTAGGAATTGAACATCAAATTAAGACAATTGAACATATCTCAATCTGATAGCTCTACCTAAAAACTAGGAATTTATTGGCTGAATTCTAACACTAATCAACTACTAACAGCTCCCTTGGATAAAGGAACTACTCCACCCATTACTCATACTTTTATCCATGTTGCTAGTCATTTGCATCTTCTATTTCTATTGCAAGATATTCACGCCATCCATGCTAAATTGATGATGTTAATCCTCATCATCATTCTTAGCTTGCTGAAGCCTCGCACATCCACACTGCATACATGCTGAAGCCTCAGACATCAAATTATGCATAGAGTGCTATCAAAATCACAAATCAAACCGAAATGACAAAATAAAAGTGAAATAATGTAAAATTATTTGACTTGATATAGGACAAGAAATTTAATCAACTTATTTTAGTTCCATGTTAACATGAATACAAAGCCACAAGTTTAGACAAACCAAAACTCTATGAAGCTTTTCAACAAGCAATTTTCTATGCCACTGAAAAAATTGTGGGACATTTAGTAATAATGTGAATAACAAGGGGAATTGCCTATTGAATTAGAGGTCAATGCTAAATAACTCCTTTATATGGACAAAGATCAACTTCAAATTTCTCTTTTTAGCTTCTATCAAAATCAAATATTAAGTACAACTTTGTTCATTTTTAAAATATAAAAATGAACTAAAATGCAAGACAAAAATACGAAATCTGATTCTATGGCAATGGCCCACTTCAAACTTCCTATAAAAAAAAAAGACTTAAAAAGGTGAAAATGAGATACACCCAACTAATGAACAAATATTTGCTTCTTTTTTTTTTCTTTTTTCTTTTTCTGTTTTTCTAACACTAGATTCTGGTATTGTTGCAAAGTACTAGCCCCCTATTCTTTGTTCGTTAGGTGCAAGTATCTCGTATCATTATAACTATTTTCCATATCAAATCCTAACCAATTAAATCCAAAAGAAAAATCAGATTTCCGCACCACACTAACATGAACCCACAGCCCCTAATAATAAGAACACAAGGCCACAACAGCAAGAAGTTTGGGAAAATGAATCTCTATGAAGCATTTCAGCAAGCACTTTCTGTACCACAAAAATAGGAACAAAATTGGTACCTTACAAGTGCAGAAATGTTGCCAACGTTGAGATGGAAGGAAGTGGCAACCAAACGGTGGTGGTGATGATGAACACTGAGAGAGAGCTCCAGAAATGAAAATTGAAAATGAAAAGCTTTTTGTTTTTTCAGTTTTTACCTTCACCGAACCCGCTCAATTTCCAAATCAAAATTTGAATTTCAACAGAGGATTAACGTTTCTGGATTAACGGAAGTTAAGGTGTGTATCGTTTTTCAGTGACGTGGCAGGGAAGCTGATATCAACTGTTTTTAATGATGTGTTTCTTTTCTATTGGTTGGGAGCTGACCTTATAATCCTGGATCACCTAAGAATTTCCCGAGACGGGATGAGAAGGGGAGGGTGAGATAACGTGTGGAGGGGGTTTTGTTAGGGACAGATTTACAGAATTACCCTCGCCTAAAATCCTGTTGCCAAAACCATTTTTTTTCCAATTTTTTTATTTGGGGTGTTACATCAATATTGTAATATTTTGTTTTAAAATAGAGTAGAATTTCCTATTTCGTATAAAAAAAACATAAATGCATAAAGTAATTGAAATAAAAATGAAATATTACAACAATAATTAACATGCGATATTGCTTTAAATATATATATATATATATATATATATATAAAAGATAGAATTTCTACTTTAGTATAATCTAAGTATATATGTATATACCTATAAAGTGACCACCGTACTAAGGGTGCGTGGTAGTGATATTGCTTCTAATACAACATATTTCTAAAAGAAGTTAAGAGGACTTACACATTGATACTCATCATTTAAATAAGACTAGCTAAATTCTCGCATGATGTGCAGTGCAACTTATTATTATTTTTCTTCAATATTTCAATAAGTTTGCCAAGAATCTTGTAGGTTAATTGGAGACATTTATGATTCATATACCCAAAATATCGATGTATAAACAAATTTTTGAATAAATTTCATTGTAAAAATTGTATTATTTACTTATTTTATAGACAAAATAGAAATCACACTATATATATGTGTTCACAAATTGAAAATTGCATGATATAGTGGTTAATATAGATAAGCATGTATCATGCCTACTAAAAAATGCATATATCCTTCAATTATTGTTTCTCATATAAATTATAGAAAAATTATATTAAAACACATACACATATATATTACATATGACTGAAAGGAGTTAGGAAATTTAAAGAATTAAGATTTATTTTAGTGAATTCACAAATATAAGCACTTACTCTGTTGGCTAATTTAATGAACTAATACTTTGATATAAATGCAAACTTTGTTAATTTAGAACCCTACATAAAGAGAACTTCAAGGAACGCTCCACATGGCACAACCTCATACTCTCTAACATGAGGTCTTTGCTTTTATATATATATTGATTGATGATAAATCACACAAAAATTATTTTGGCTAAAATATCATTTTTGTCCTTTAGATTTCATAAAAGTTCTGAATATTGCACTACAACCACTTCATAGGACATATACTTTAGCATACATTGTTCAAGAAACTCAGCAAACAACCATTCAAAATGGAACTTTCATAACTACTGTCCAAGCCAAGATAATGTTATAATTCCCTGTGTACAATGTTAAGACAATGTTATAACTTATAATTCCTGTACATTCATGACTGTAGGGATAAAAGGCCCAAAAGCGCATATTGGGTCATGGGCTTTGTCCGAGGGTGTTCTTTTGTCCGAGGACAGACGAGGAGGGGTGTCTCCTCGACTAAACAAAGCAACGGCTAGATGTTAGTACCTTTTGTCCAAAACAATTTTCCAAAAGGTCCCATTGATGAAGATACATTTCATGGAGTACAGAGTAAATGAAAAGTTATAAAATATCTAAGGGAAAACTGTTGTCATCGCATCGAATGCTTTGCATCCAAAACTCTGGCCGCATTAATGAGAAAGTGATGTTTGAACAATGATTTTTAGCCTTACAGCTACGACCCAAAGAGTTCTGTAAGGCGCTAATGGGACAAATATCAACACTAGCAATCTAGACCTACACGTGGAGGAAGGAAATGAGAACAAGAAAGAGGTATAAAATAGAGAGAGGTCCCTGAGAAAAAGGGATCGGAGAAAAAAGAGAGAAAACATTGTAGACTGAATATTTGTAATCTGTTTTTAAGAAAGAAGAAATATAAGAATCAGCTCCTCAGCTTGAGTCCGAGGACAATTTTTCACCATACAAACTAGTCCATTATTATCATTTTGTGATCTTAGGCTATTACCGTTGCTATCTAAGCTCATAAAAAAATAGATTTTGAACCCACTCTCTACAAATTTATTGTATTGGCCTTTTTGGGCCTATACCCTTTCTATGATTGGGCTTAGGTGCAAATTGTGTCCTTACACTTGGCGTCGTCTGTGGGGAATCTTGGTGTTTCATTGAGTTTAACATCCAGCTATAGTAGGTTTAGGTCCTCACCAAGCAGAGTCTACAGGGTCCCAACATCAAGAGGATTCCCTCAATCTTGAGTGAAGTAGGGACCGGGAGGGGAGTGTGCATACTACCTATACTAGCAGGAGTCAATCATTAAGTGGGAGCCGTGCCTCTCATGCAAAATGTGCTAGAGCCATGTAACTGGAGATAGATCGTTTGAAAAGGAAGCTACGCCATGAATGATGAAAACGAACCCCTTCCATTTTTTACCCCTCTTCTGGCGATGATGGAGACAACAGCTACAGGCTTAGATCAAAGACTCCCCCTAGTGAATCATTTTTGTGTGAAGGGAACAGCCTGCGTGGCCACAAAAATAAAATTTTGTCTTGCAAAGGCTTGGGAAATGACGTTATGAACAGGGTGTTGATGCTAAATCAACTTTCACGCGCAGAATCGAAGAGGGCGAACTTTCTTAGTGGTTCACTCAGCCAACATTCACCATGTACAATGGACGGACAAACCCTGTAGAGCATATGAGCCACTTCAACCAGAGGATGGCCGTGCACTACAGGAATAAAGCTTTAATGTGTAAGATGTTCCCATCCAGTTTGGGACCTATGGTAGTGAGATGGTTTAATGGCCTGTGGGCGGGTTCTATTGATTCTTTTAAGGGACTCACCTGGGTGTTTGGATCCCGTTTTATTATGTGTAGTAGGGTTCTTGGGCCCTTGGACTCCTTGTTGTCTATGACTATGCGAGAAGGAGAAATTTTGAAAACGTATTCAGACAGATACTAGGAGATGTTCAATGAGATTGATGGAGATTTTGATGATGTGGCCATAAGAACTTTCAAGGTCGGCCTACCTGCCGAGCATGGTCTGAGGAAATCATTAACAAGGAAACTAGTTAATAATGTACGCCAACTTATGAATCGCATTGACAAATATAAGCTGGTCAAAGAGGATCAACAATTAGGTAAAGGTAAGGGGAAGGTGGTCCTTTAGGATATGAGGGACTTCAGGTTGGACAGATTCAACAATAATTATCCTCGGCGAGATTTTTCTGGGCAGTCTGAGGTTACTGTAGCACCATAAGCAGTTAACTTCTTGTTTCGAGAACCAGCGCATCATATCCTGGAAAAAATTAAGAATGAACCCTTATTCTAGTGGCCAAACAAAATGGGAGGGGATCCCATAAGGCGTAACCAAAGCCTTTATTGTCAATACCATCAGGAGCGAGGGCATACTACAGAGGACTGTAGAACTCTATAGGGCCACTTAGAGCAACTGCTACAAGGGGGTAAGCTAAAGCAATTCCTATACCATCTCATTGGACAAGGAGGCCAAGCAGGGTCAGGATCTTAGAGGGATACTTCTTTAAAACCACCTCTGGGCACAATCAATGTTGTTCTCGCCACAGCAGGAAGAGTTAGTTTTCACTATTCTAGGGTACTATCCGTACCCCAGCCACTTGAGGGGGAATACTACCTCGAACCCAAGAGGAGTAGAACAGAGGGCCGACCAGCGCCGAGTTTTTCTGATGATGATAAGGCTGGGACTCTACACCGCATGATGATGCATTGGTGGTTATCCTTAGGATAGGAGGATATGACATGAAGTAAGTAATGGTTGATCAAGGCAGTGGGGCGGAAATTATGTACCCTGATCTGTATAAGGGTTTAGGGCTAAAGCTGGGGGATTTAACCAGTTATGATTCACTCTTAGTAGGTTTTAATGGGAAAGTAGTTATACTAATGGGGCAAATCAAATTACTAGTACAAACTGGGTCAGAGATAGTAGATGTCAACTTCATAGTGGTAGATACTTTTTCTCCCTACACAGCCATTGTGGCAAGACCCTGGCTTCATGCTATGAGAGCTGTCTCCTCTACCCTTCATTTGAAGGTAAAATATCTGCTTGGTGACCCAGTGGAAGAGCTGAGAGGCAGCCAGCCTATGGCCAGGCAGTGCATGGTGGCCACCGTCATGCATTAAACGAAGGCGGAGTCCTCGGTGTCGACCGAGCGAAGTTTTTAGCAATCAAAGGAGCCAGCATCATCTGGCATTACGACAGGGACAGAATGCGAGGAATTGGAAAAAATTATAATAGATAATGATAAGGAGAAGTATTTTCAGGTCGGATCTTAACTGCCTCCTCATGAAAAGGAAGAGTTGATGATGTTCCTAAAAGAAAATATTGATGTGTTTGCCTAGAACTCTTATGAGGCTCCCAAGGTAGATCCGAGCTTCATTTACCATCATCTGAACGTTAATCCGGCTGTAGTATCAAGGAAGCAACCACCTCGGCGTTTATTTAAAGAGTATTCCAAGGCTGTCAAATAAGAGGTGATTAAACTCAAACAGGCTGGAGCTATCAAGGAGGTATTTTATCTTGAATGGTTGGCTAATATAGTGGTAATGAAAAAAAAAAAAAAAAAAAGAATGGGAAGTGGAGAGTATGTGTAAACTTCATAGATTTGAACAAGGCTTGTCCCAAAGACCCTTTCCCAATGCCTCGTATAGATCAATTAGTGGATGCCACTGTTGGGCATCTTCGGATGAGTTTTCTAGATACTTTTCAAGGTTAACACCAAATACAAGGTCATCACCAAATACAAGGTCATGCCCTTTGGTTTAAAGAACGCAGGGGCTACTTATTATAGGATGATGACCAGGATGTTCGATACACAATTAGGTAAAACTATTGAGGTCTATGTTGATGACGTGGTAGTGAAGAGTAAAGTGGCATCTGAGCATGTGGGAGACTTAGGGGACACCTTTCAGATACTAAGGAAACACAAGTTGCGCCTCAATGCTTTTAAATGATCCTTTGGTGTGGAATCAAGTAAATTTCTAGGTTATATAGTCACTCATCGTGGAATTGAAGTTGACCTTGAGTAGGTTAGAGCAATTAGCAACTTGCAGCCACCTTAGAATCCCAAAGAGGTTTAAAAGTTAACAGGGATGATTGCTGCCTTAAACTGGTTTATTTCTTGGTCCACGGACAGATGTAGGCCTTTCTTCTAGTTGTTGAATAAGTGGAAGGGATTTGAATGGACCAGGGAATGCGCTTTAGCCTTTCAGCAACTTAAGAAATATCTTTCTCGACCGCCTATTATGTCTCAACCTGAGGTGGATAAAGTTCATCCGCCTATGTTGTTGTGGCTCGTCATGTCGTTAGTTTGGTGCTGATATGGGTTAATAGTGGTGTATAGAGGCCAGTTTATTATGTGAGCAAGTCACTACATAAGGCTGAGGTTTGTTATTTACTGTTGGAAAAAGCTATTCTAGCAATGGTGCATGCTACACATAAACTTCCCCATTACTTCCAATCCCATACAGTTATTGTGTTGACTCAGCTTCCACTTAAATCAATACTTTAAAGCGTTGACTACATAGAAAGGATTTCCAAATGGGGTACCATCTTGGGGGCTTTTGATATCAAGTATATGCCTCGCATCTTTGTAAAAGACTAAGTCCTTGCTGATTTAGTGGCTGAATTCTTTGAGCCCACGTTAGAAGAAAATGCCAAGATGTCGAACATGGATGAAAAATCAGTTGGCACAATCTCCCTAAGGGAACCTCTGCTGTGGAAAATGTACGTGGATGGCGCTGCAAATCAAAGAGGATCGGAAGTGGGGCTGGTTGTAATCTCTCTGGAGAGGATCGTTATTGAGAAATATTTGAGGTTGAACTTCTCAACGACAAATAATGAGGCCGAGTATAAGGCTCTCTTGGTAAGGATGGCCATGGTTCAAAAGATGGGAGGAAAAATAATGGAGATGTTCTCAGATTCAAAACTGATTGTAGGCCAGGTAAAAGGGGAATTGGAGGAAAGGGGAATTGGAGGCCAGGGATCCGAGGATGAAGAATTATTTAAACCAAGTTAGACATTTATAATTAAAGTTTGAGTCTTTCATCTTAGTGCAAATCTCTAGAAGCAAAAATACTCATGCAGACTCTCTTACCACATTAGCAACATCCTCGGCACAAAGCTTACCTTGGGTTATCCTGGTAGAAGATTTGTCTAAACCTAATATGATGAATGGGAATGTAGTCTATGTTCATCAAACTCGAATAGGGCCTAGTTGGACGAACTCCATTGTGCTGTTCCTTAAAGAAGATGTTTTACTTGAAGAGAAGTCTGAAGTTGACAAAGTGCGTAGAAAGGCTTCTCGGTTTTGATTATCCGAGGACTAAAAGCTATACAATAGCTCTTTTTCTGGACCATACCTCCTGTGTATACACCCTAAAGCAACCGAGCTACTACTGGAAGATTTACATGAAGGAATTTGTAGAAGCCACACAAGATGTAGATTTTTATTTCACAAGACACTCACCCAAGGATATTGGTGGTCAAATATGCAGAGGGAAGCACAAGAGTATGTGAAAAAGTGGGACCAGTGTCAGAGGTTTGTTCCGAACATTCATCAACTAAGGGGCGTCCTCAATCCTCTATCCAATCATTGGCATTTTGCTCAATAGGGCTTGGATATTGTGGGACCCTTCCCTATGGCAGTAAAGAATAGGAGATGGCTACTGGTTGGCATAGATTATTTCACCAAGTAGGTTGAGGCTAAGCCACTGTCAAATATCAGAGACTTAGATGTGAAAAAGTTCATTGAAAAAATATCGTCGCCAGATTTGGAATTCCTCATACCCCCATCTCAGACAATGGCCTTCAGTTTGATGGCAAGGCCTTCAGGAGATACTGTTGCAATTTGGGCATTACAAACAGATATTCCACCCTGACTTATCCACAGGGGAATGGACAGACCAAGGTTGTCAACAAAGTAATAATGAGTGGGCTCAAGAAGAGGTTGAATGATGCAAAGGGAAGATGAGTGGAAGAATTTCCACATGTCCTTTGGACATATCGGGCTACTCCTCGCAAGTCCACATAGGAGACACTCTTTTCAATGACTTATGGGGGTCAAGGCTATAATTCCTCTTGAGACTGGGTTTTCTACACTAAAGATGAGCTCTTTCACTCAAGACAACAATGATAGATTGCTAGAAATGAGTTTAGATTTGGTTGAAGAGCGGAGAGAAAATGTTATGGTTTAGCTGGCGTACTATCAACATAAGCTCAAATAAGGCTATGACTCACACATGAAGTTATGGCCACTAGTGCTAGAGGATTTGGTATTAAGGAAAGTGTTGGGTACTACAAAAAATCTTGCATAGGAAAAATTAGGGCCCAACTAGGAGGGGTCATATCGCATTACCTCGGTGGCTGGGATAGAGGCATATTATCTGAAAGACTTAGATGAAAAAGTTGTATCACGCCCATGGAATGTAAATAACCTGCGAAAGTATTATTATTAATAAAAATATTTCTTGTCACATGTCGTTTATAACCTTATGTATTACATTTCGCACTTTCTTTAAGTATCAAACAGAACCTTGGCTATACCTGACTTTTCGGACAACATACCTTGGTTAAATTGATATTTTTAACATTTTTCTAAGTATTAAACAGAACCTTAGTTATGTTTGGTTCCTCGAACCATCTACTTTGGGTAAATTAATAGTTCATAACATTTTTCTAAGTATTAAACAGAACCTTAGTTATGTCTGGTTCAACCAACTACTTTGAGTAAATTAATACTTCATAATATTTTTCTAGGTATCAAACATAACCTTGGCTATGTCTGACTCTTTGGACTGCATACCTTAAGTAAATTGATATTTTTTTAATATTTTTCTTAGTATTAAACAGAACCTTACTTATGTCTGGTTCCTCGGACCATCTACTTTGAATAAATTCATACTTCATAACATTTTTCTAAATATTAAACAGAACCTTAGTTATGTCTAGTTCCTCAGACCATCTACTTTGAGTAAATTAATACTTCATAACATTTTTTTAGGTATCAAATAGAACCTTAGTTCTGCCTGACTCCTTGAACCACATACCTTGGGTAAATTGATATTTTTTAATATTTTTTCAAGTATTAAACAAAAGTTTAGTTATATCTGGTTCCTCAAACCATCTACTTTGAGTTAATTAATACTTCATAACATTTTTCTAAGTATTAAACAGAACCTTAGTTATAGCTGGTTCCTCGAACTATCTACTTTGGGTAAATTAATACTTCATAACATTTTTCTAGGTATCAAATAGAATCTTGGTTATGCTTGACTCCTCGGACTATATACCTTAGGTAAATTGATATTTTTTAATATTTTTCTAAGTGTTAAACAGAACAATGGCTATGCTTGGTCCCTTAAACCATCCACTTTGGGTCAATTAACACTTAAAGTTGATCTTGATTATGTTTAGCCCTTCTGATTGCATATCTTAGAGACTCCCAAAACAGTGATCTGAACAGGTGGAAGTTCATGAGCATCACTTAAAGGATTTGTAAGCATATCAAATCTATTTGTAGTTTGGTTAATACCTAATTACTTCCTCAGGATCATTAGGTTTATGGGGAATGGTATTCATGATTATTCTGTTGTGATGTATGGATTTTGAAATTACAAGGGTGTTTTACTAATGTTTTTGACTTGGTAATTTTTGATCTTGCTGATTAGTTAAGAAAGTATTATCCCTTATGCAGACAACAAAATGGGGAATGTCTCATTGTCTTGCTAATTAAGTATTAAGGAAAATAGAAGCTATACAAGGAAAAAAATACAAACATCACAATCATGAATAAAGAACTTGTAACTCTCATTGATTTAAGTCTTGGGAAGAGGCAATTTGCTTACAAAAGATCCGATTACATATAGTGGCAAAATGCCATCACCAAAGAAATGATATAAAGGAAAATTTACAAAAGAAAAGAAAAATGGCAGCGAAAGAAATAAAATCCTATGAGCTAGACTTAGCTGGAGGAGCAGGGTCTTCTTTTTTGCTTGACTGAGAGGTATTAGTATCCTTGACCTTGGAGTTGACCTCTTTGGATTTGGCTTCTACCTCCTTCACTTTGGCCGCAAAATCCTTGGCCTTGGCAGCATCCTTGCCCGCCTCACCCCTTTGGCCTTGATCACCAGTTTGGCTGGATCCTTTGGAAACTTCAAGGGGCGGAGGAAGGCCCTGTGCAGCCAGGGGTTGCACAGAAGATTCTAGGGCAATGGCAAAAGGAGATATAGGGATAAATGGGATTTCACGAATGTCAGGAGTGTAGTACACTTTCCTAGGTTGCCTCCATTCCGAGGATGCAGAGACCCCTACAAGGTCGAGGGCTTTTTCCCATGTCTCCTTGCAGTAATCCCTACACACCTTGGCCAGCTTCTTAGCTAACCGGATCTCGATTTGTTCTACTCTGCAGTCGTAGGATGCTTGCCTTTCGGCCTCCGCAGCTTCCTCGGCTGCCAGAGCGGAGGCTTTGGCTTTTTCCAAATCGACTTTAAGGTCCAGAACCAGCTGTTTTTGTATGGCCAAATCTATCTCTTTAAGATGAAGTTGTTTGTGCTGATCTTCAGCCTGATCCTAAGCACCTTTTAAGCCAGACTCAGCACTTTTCCACGCCCTCTCCTCAACGATTAGCTTGTTGGCCAGCTCTTGATTCTCCTACTTCGCAGCTCCTAAGGCGTTAGTTGTTTAGGCATGGAGTTGGGCCTCAGCCTGGGTCGCCTTCCGAGCATCCTTGACCCACTTCTTGGCTACAAAAACTTCTTGGATAGCCTGCATAAAAAAGGCAGAGGAGTCAATAAAGGAGAGAAAGAGAATGAGTAAGAGAATAAAGAATGAAAAGAACGCCTTAGCATTTATCTAAAAGAGGAGATAGCAAAACTTACCATGGCGAGATCTTTCTTCAGTTACATGAAGAGGTCTTACTTCCTTATGTTCTTCAGAGCATCCATGTCTCTTGTCAAGAGGATAGGCTACTCCAAAGTTTCAGCAATGTAGGCAGAATGCACTCTTTGGAATTCTCTAATAGAGGAATTCCATAGGATGGCAGTGCCTTCCAGCTCTAGTTGAGGAGCCCAAACATTTTGCTAGCGCACCTTAGTTGCAGTGGGATCCTCCCTGTTATCCGCAAGAGAAACCCTTTTATCCTTAGCTATTTTTTGCTACTTGGCCTCCTTCGTAGGGACCATTTCCCCTTCCTCCACTTCCTGCTCCTTCCTTTTCTTCTTTAGGTTATTCATGGAAAGCAGGCCGGTGGTGGTTATAGGAGGAGGGTGAGGAGGAAGCACGAGTTGGGCAGGGACCTAACCCCAAGGTATCCCACCTGGCTTTCCTTCCCAAGTTGGGCAGTGAAGACCGTCATGCCATTCCCTAGAGGCGATTAGGTAGTCGTCCATCATGCCCTTGTTGGACTTGGGAAGACACGATACAAGCCTAACAATGTTGGACCTAGACTTGAGGTAAAACCTTGAGTCAGTGTGAAAGAATGGCACTCGTACATATGGATGACATCGTGCCATGTGAATCCCAAACCTTTCTACTCATTGAGAGCATCGACGCTACCTAGAATTCTAAATACGTTGGGAGCGCACTGGTGAGGACACAACCTATGGTTGAATAGGTAGTCTCGGGTTATTCCTCCCATGGGAAGCGTCATTCCTCCTTCTATAAAAGCAATCATAGGAATAACAACCTCCCCTTCTTTCCTATCAGTGACTATCTGATCTAGGGCACCATGCCTTAGGGCAACTTCCTATGGAATGTGATATTTGGCTTTAAAGCCCTTTCTACCAGCAGGAGAGTTTACTAGGACCTTGAATCTACCCATTTGAATGAATTAAAATAAAATGATTTTGAAAAATGGGTGAAGGTTAGAAGGCTAAGAAGAGTGGTCGAGGAGGGTAGAACTTAGAAGCGTGAAAACATACAAGAATAAGAACAAAGGACACTTCAGGAACTTCTTGAGAATTAGGAAATTGAAAAATTCTTGGAAGTAGGAGAGTTCGAGAATTCTTAAGAGTTAACAAATTTGCAAAGTAAGGAAAAATGCGACCCTCTAGGCATCTTATATAGGGGGCGAGGTTGAGTGAAAGTTATCTCGCCCAAAATTCAAAGAGAAATGCCAGCCGTAGGATCTACATCCCACGGGGAACAGAGCGCCGCCTGGAGGATTTAATGAAACATTGCGGGCTCTGAAGCGTTAGAAACATTTACAAAACACGTAAAGCAACATTTTCACGTGTGGAGGTTCAGGAAGCGTGTGAAAGCCAGTGCTCGGAGTCAAAACCCCGCTTTTCTCCTCGACTAGGAGGGAAAAATAGAGTTTTAAGGGGATATTGTAGGGATAAAAGGCCCAAAAGCGCATATTGAGTCATGGGCTTTGTCTGAGGATGTTCTCTTGTCCAAGAACAGACGAGGAGGGGTGTCTCCTCAGCTAAACGAAATAACGGCCAGATGTTACTACCTTTAGTCCAAAACAATTTTTCAGAAGGTCCCATTGATGAAGATACGTTTCATGAAAGTACAAAGTAAATGAACAGTTATAAAATATCTAAGGGAAAGCTGCTGCCACCACATTGAATACTTTGCATCCAAAACTCTGGCCGCATTAATGGAGAAGTGATGTCTGAACAGTGATTTTCAGCTTTACAACTACTACCCAAAGACTTTCGGAAGGCGCTAATGGGACAAATATCAACACTAGCAATCTAAACCTACACGTGGAGGAAGGGAATGAGATCAAGAAAGAGGTATAAAATAGAGAGAGATCCCTGAGAAAAAGGGATCGAAGAAAAAAGAAAGAAAATACTGTAGACTAAATATTTGTAATTTGTTTTTAAGAAAGAAGAAATATAAGAACCAGTTCCTCGACTTGAATCTGAGGACAATTTTTCACCATACAAACTAGTTCATCATTATTATTT
This sequence comes from Castanopsis chinensis, assembly GCA_032878915.1. Lineage (NCBI taxonomy): Eukaryota > Viridiplantae > Streptophyta > Magnoliopsida > Fagales > Fagaceae > Castanopsis > Castanopsis chinensis. The sequence continues at coordinate 3,263,474 of JAVQMG010000121.1, forward strand.
TGTGATCTTGGGCCACTACCGTTGCTCTCTAAGCTCATAAGAAAATAGATTTCATACCCACTCTTTACAAATATATTGTATTGGCCTCTTTGGGCGTATACCCTTTCTATAATGGTGTGTCCTTACAATGACATAGCATACTCAAAATGTATAGTATCCATGATTCTCCATACAATCATAAAAAACAATAAGTCATTGCCAATACATTTCAAAGTTTGTAACTAATATTAGTCATTGCCTACACAAAATAGATAGTATTTTAGTCATCTTGTCCCCCATTATTGATGTTAAGATATGTGTAACAAAAACTATTAGAGTAGACAAATTACATCCTTTCTTGGAGGAATTTCTTTTCCTCTTCCATTATTATCTTCTAATGATTTTTTTTTTTGAGAAACATTCAGATAATATCTATTTCAAAAAAAAAAAAAAAAAAAAAAAGAGAAATTATTAGGTACACTGAGAGGACTGCTAATGTGGTCATCCCAACCAATGAAATGATGTCATCTATGCAAATATATAAGTAAGCTTCCTAATCAGTATATATAAGGAATAAAAAATAAAAATTACCAAGTGATGTCATATTTGCATAAATAACAGCATTTTATTGGTTGGAAGGTTAGGGAAAACTACATCAGCAGTCCTCTAGTGAACTTAATAATTTCTCAAAAAAGAGCCACCAGGTCTAACATTGATTATAGCCAATAAATGTTCAGGTTTAATATTTTCATCATTTATAAATAAATCCTTGGAAGTTCATATGATATTAATATATTATTAACAAAACTCATAGAAACCAATAAATTCAACATCATACATATTAAACAATTGTCGCATCCTCCAAAAAGTTAAAAACTGAAAATAAATAGCACTCTGGTTTGTTTTATATAATGATCTATTCGCACCTTAAATAAAAATTTTAGCATATATTTTGGCTGTCTACTCACATTTTGTGTCCCACCTGCTATTAAATGAATGGCAGATTTTGTTCCAAGTTCATTAATTTTATTAAAAAACATATAACCAAGCCAATACCAATGTATATATATATAATAGGTGAAGCAGAGAAAAACTCCAATTGGAATTCTAAATTAGAATTCTAATCTATTATTGTACCACGTGTCAATGTAAATATGAAATTAGAGTCTAATTTGTAATTCCGATGTGCTTCTTTTTTTTCTTTCTTTTTTTCTCACCCGTGTATTTTTAGGTTCACCTCTCTTTTCCACACTCACGTATTTTCAGGTCCACCTCTCTTTTCTTTCAAATTCACCTCCCTTTTCCAGTTCACCTCCCTTTTCTACACTTACGTATTTTCAGGTTCACCTCCTTTTTCAGCATAGAATTTCAAAAGAATCTCTTGGTATCAATGATGCATGTATTTGGGTATTTTTGTATCTTATATAAGAAGAGGTTCTCCAAATATTCCGATTGTACTTGTCTTTACAATTTTCATGGTCCTAGTTTATGCTCTGCAAAACGAATTCCAATCATTTCTAAGGTTTGATTACTGCTTTCTTTCATCTACCTATACTGTCGTTCCTTTTTGTGTAAATTTTTTATTGTTTAATTATATAATTTTGTGGTTTTCCTATGATTGATATTGTATGTTTATTGTCTTTCATTTACCTATACTTTCTTTCCTTGTTGTCAATAATTTTTATTATTTAATTATAGAATTGTTTTGTTTTCCTATTATTGATGTTGCATATTTTTTTTCTTTTTCATAACACATTATTAGCATGAGTCTCTACCCAAGTTCGAAAGGAAATTGTAATCTCATTATTCTTCAAATATCAAAGATTATTTATGTAGTATTCTCAACTAATTGTAAGTTTTTTTTTTAAGGAATTAATATTTATCCTATTTGTTTGTCTTTACGTTTTATGCTCATAATTTTAGTGATTTTTAATTGATAAATTTTTTTTATGACATTCATGTTATTCTATTGTTATATATTGTTATGAGATGCACATTATGAGATTCACATTTAATTGATTAAAATATTTTGTTAAAAATGGTTTGTGATAAAGCAACTTAATCATAATTATATGTACCGTGAATGAATCAACATTGAATATATATGTCTATGTAGCATTCTTTCATTAGAATTTTGTATGATAAAAATATTTGTTAAAAAATTACATAATACTAAGTTTTATTTATCATGAATAAACTAAGTCTTTTAAATATGACTAAACTCATGATTAATAAATAAATAACAAAACCAACAGTATCACTTAAATAATAAAATACAATATATTTATTGGTTTATTAAGTTATATCCATTTTCGTGCGGTAGCATGGATTACATACTAGTAACAATAATAGTATAAGTAACAAAATAATAATAATAGGAAAAAATTTGCTGAAGAGAATGAAAAAAAAAAGAAGGTGTGGGATGAACTAGAAGAGCAGCAAACAATTATAAGTCCTGCATGACCAAATGATTGTTCAAATTCAATAGCTAAAATTGCATGGGAGGTGAACCAGAAGTTGTCCTAACTAGTCATCAGGGACAGAGAGAGAGAGAGAGAGAGAGAGAGAGAGAGAGAGAGAGAGAGAGAGAGAGGATCCACATTGTAAGACAGATGTGGAAAATACCAGAATAAATCAAATATGGAATCATTTGGCATATGGTTTACTGGGAAAGACATAATCTCTTTTATCCAAGAAACTTACAGTGTATCTGCGATTGCTGCTTCTAAGTTCGTATATGCAATTAGAAGATTGTTGGATACATGTCCATACGGTTAGGTCGAAAGATCCTAAGCCCATTGAAGGACCCAAAAACAGTGCGTGATCTGCAATATTCACCGCCATCTTCCATTGCAAGTGCACAAAATTTAGCTTGTAAACTTTATGTTCCATGAACGGTAATGAAGACATAACCATCATCAGGCGTTGTCCATCAGAAACGAAACGCTGAACTCCACTATTTATATCCGTAAATGGATCACGTCCTACGTTTAGTAGGGTCACATGAAGATGAGGACTCAGATGCAGTACTCCAATATCAGCCTCACTAGTTAAAACATATATCTTACCCTTGAAGGCAACTGCATCTCTAATCCTCCAATCAATGTTGCCAAAATCAAATTGAGTCCAGTTGGTCTGTGTGGACCTACCAACTTGGAAAACTGGCAGGAATTGGCAAAAGGCTATGAGCACAAACTCTGACACGGGCAGAGCAACAGAAACTAGGATGACACGATTATAAAATTCTGGAGGTTCATGGAAACGAAGTTCATGTCTTGTAAAAGGATGTAGTAGCCAAAGTTGAGAATCTTCCCTCATGTTCCTCTTGTCCCGAAACACCAAGTACCCACAAGTGAATCCAAAACATTCGTGTTGTTGGCTTAGAGGGCTGGACGGTATTGCCCTGTACAAACTTTGATCAAAGATGCTATAGAAAAAAATAGCATCCGACGATAAGAAAAGAGCAAGTGGAGGTTGGGATGCCATGAACTCTTTCTCGTACCTTTTAGCAAATAACCTTCATCTTCTACAGACAGCCAATGTTGAGATAGTCTACAATACTTAATGATGACTTTTTGGTAATCTTATTAAGCAAATCCTCAGGAAGATCTGACCATGTCTTTATCTTTTTTACCGATTCCATTCCTACCTTTGTACAAATAGAAAGCATAGATTAGATTTCTGGTTTTAGATTCATAACACTATGTCGTTATTTTTTGTTAAGGACATATTTTATGTAGTTAGCTAATCCTTTGACAAAACGCACTTTACTTGTATTTGGATAGATCTAAGATGTGTTTAATACTTCAAAGAACATGTTGTTCAAGTCTGGTACTAAAGCCATGAAGATTGGACCAAGAAACAAGTGAAGAAAAAGTGTTCACTAAAGCTGGACACCTGCTCGACAGATAACTATCTATCGAGGTTTAATAAGGCTCGACATTTGCTATCTATCAAGGTATCTATCGAGGTTATGGAAATCAGAATTTTCAGATCTGATTTTTGGGCCAGGCTATTGTATTTATGTAGGGTTTCTTTTCTCACAACCCTAGACATATATAAGGCTTATTTTTGAGGCCGTCACATAAGAGAATACAAGGAGAACATATGCAAAAGGTGACCGAAACCTTATTCACTCTAAAACAAGCTACTGCGTCTTTTGCACCTTGAGGTTTTGTAACCAAGTGCTTCTTGATCTTCATTGTTGATGAAGTGAAGAACTTTACAGCCAACATTCTTCTTCCTCAAGTTGGTGAGTGAGTCACGTACTGGGATTCGTGCAAAGAAATTAGTCACGTACTGAGATCCGTGCAGCAAAAGGTGGCGTTCATATATTGAAGAGTTCAGAGGTTCTGAAACAGTAGAAGGTTTCTGCTGTAAGTTCATCTACGGGAATTGTAGAGTCTAGTGACAAAGGTTTTATACTAGATCTGAAACTTCTCTTTACTATAGTGAATTGCTTTTCGGGAAGGTTTTCTCCCAGGTTTTTTACTGTGAAACTGGTTGGTTTCATTGGTTTTCTTGGGTCATCATATCTTGTCTTATTTACTTTTCCGCTGCACTTAGTTTTGACATGATATTGATGTTTGTTTGTTTTAACAAGTTTTATGCATAATAAATCTAATTAATAACTTGGGTTTAAAACTTGTTAATTCTATTAATTGGGGTATAAATTTCCCAACATTTTTAATGCAGGATTCCCATTATTATGCATGCAAGAAATTTGCACTTAATAATATATTAAGCTATATATATGTGGGGCCAACATCGATCAGTCAATTTTGAGTGTTTTCTGTAACTTATTTATAAGCGCAAAGTCACACACATATACAGAGACTTAAAACAAGCTCTATGGTGCAAGACATGAGAAAATTGATTATTGAGTTGTAAATTTTTTTTTCTATTCCTAAAGAAACATATCCAAAGTATATATATATATATATAGAAAGAGTTACTACTACTACTAACTGCATTGTAACGCACAACAACAGAAAATTTCACCATAAAGGCAATATATATCTACTCGTTCAAACATTTCTTGAAATATGCACACAAACAACTTTCTCATGCATGCACGGCTTCTACTATATCCACGTAGGTAAAAAAACCCATATTTGGGGAACAAACATACATAAATATCGTATAACTTTCCTGAAGTTCAAATCCACTTGGTTGCCAAAAATTATATAATTCTTGAAATTGAAAGATTAATCCATAAACTTAAATCTAACTTAGTTCATTATTTGGAACACAAGAAAAGCAAAACTTACGAGCCCAGAAGCCTTGTAACGGTGAAAGAACCGGGTGCGTTCTAAGGGGAAATGAAATAAAATTTACTTAAGTCAAGAAACTCTCTTGGAGAGAGAGAGAGAGAGAGAGAGAGAGAGTACCAGAGAGAAAAGTGAGAAAGTTATGTCTTATTTCATGAAATGCTATTGATTACAATTACAAGTATTTATATTTGTAAGGCTCTTATTGGCCAAATTAACTCACTAATTGTCCTTTCTTGCGATTTAAACTAAGATATATCTCGCTAAGCCGATTACTTCATTAATTTTGTAGATATTAGAACTAAATCACATATTGTAGATATCATTTAAAATTATGAAGTACATGATAATTTATAAGCGGTTAGATTCAAGGAAACAAAATTAATCATAACATAAACTCTCTTAATTCAAAGTTAAAAAGAGAGAATCTGTTGGAGAGAAAGACAAAGCTAGCCAGTGTTAGGACATATGTAGTTCAAGTTGTTAACATATGTTACTATTTTATGTAATTGGCTTATCCTTTGACAAAATGCACTTTACTTGTAATTGGGTAGATTTAGGATGTGTTTAACGCTTCAAGAAACAGTGTTTCAAGATTAAGTGTTGAAGTCATCAAGTTTGTCCAAGAAACAAGTTGAAAAGTGCAAGTTACTAAAGCTCGACACCTGGTCTCGACACATACATCTATCGAGCTTTAGAAGCTGTTTCAGCCCAGAGGCTCGACAGCTTCTCGACAGATCCTCGACACCTCTATTTATCGAGATTTAAAGAAAACAGATTTTCAGTTTTGTTTTAATTCCAATCCGTGAATGTGTCTTTAGAACTTCTTTTCTCCTAACCCTAGACATATAAAAGAATTGTTTTAAGGGCCATCAAAGTGATGCAAGTTGCACAAGCATTGAGTAATTCTTGTTCATGCAATTTGTGATCAAAGACAAAGTTCATGCCTTAGTTCATCTTTTGTGAAGAAATTGCTGTGTAATGTGCACCGTAGGGTTTTGTAACCAAGAATCTTCTTGATCTTCATCGTTGGATGATTTGAAGAACTTTGCAGCCAACAACTCTTTCTCTAGTTGGTGAATAGAAGTCGCGTACTCGGATCCGCGCAATTGGTTAGTCACGTACTCGGAGCCGTGCATTAAAAGGAGAAACTGTCACTACAGAACAAGTCCAATTGGGTATTAGGGTAAGGGTTCAATTATAGGTTGGTAAGATACTTAGATTCTTTGCTTGTAATCGTTTGTTGTCATAATAGTGGAGTTTCGAGAGTGGTGACCTTAAATCACCCGGTGGGGTTTTTGCTGTTAGGTTTTTCCCATTTATAAACAAATCACCGTGTCTTTTATTTTCCGCTGCATACTTTAGTTATTGGTGATTTGTTTGTGCTGCCATGTGATTTTGCATGTTAACTTGATTAATTAATAACTTGGCTAATTAATCAATTTAATTAATCACAAGGGGTCAACGCGTTTGTGGCCTGACAAGTGATATCAGAGCGGGCACACTCTGATTAGGGTTTAATCCTTGTGTGTGATCCATTGACCCCTGTTGTCATGGATAGAGGTCAATCTCTTATTATACCTCCATTGTTTGATGGTACTAACTATGCATACTGGAAAGTACGCATGAGAGCTTTCTTGCAATCATTAGATGAGAAGGTGTGGCAAGCTGTGGAGATAAGCTGGACCAAGCCTACAGAAGCGCCAGCCGATTGGGATGATGCCAAGATCAAAGAGGCAAATTTCAACAGCAGAGCATTGAATGCCCTATTTAGTGTGGTCACCAATGAGGAGTTCAAGAAAATCTCCTCTACAGAAACTACTAAGGAAGCGTGGACCATTCTCCAGACAACCTATGAGGGAACTAAGGCTGTCAAGGATTCAAAGCTATAGAGGCTCACCACAAGCTTTGAAGAAATTAAGATGGAGGAGGATGAGTCATTTGATGAGTTCTATGCAAAGCTCAAAGACAGAGTGAACTCAGCTTCAATCTTGGGGAAACCATTCCTGAACCCAAGATAGTAAGGAAAATGCTCAGATCTTTGCCTGAGAGATTCCATGCTAAGATCACGGCGATAGAGGAATCGAAGGATATTGACAGAATTCCTCTGACTGAGCTGGTTGGAAACTTGCAAACCAACGAGTTAGGGCTGACTAGGATAGGGCAAGTCATGCAAGGATAAGAGCATGGCACTAGAAGCCAAGAGCAGTGATACAGATGATTCTTCAGATGATGAAGATTCTAAAATGAAGTCCTATATTACCAGGCAATTCAAGAAATTCATGAAGAATGCAAATGGAAAAGGCTTCAACAAAGACCGTAGGCAATCCAGTTCTTCTCAATTCAAGAACTCAGATAAAGGAAAGAAGGATGTCAAGGATGGCGGTCAGTACACTGTTCCCGCTGGACCAAAATGCTTTGGGTGTCAAGGCTTCGGACACATGAAATAAGAGTGTCCAACGTACCTTAGGAGCATTGGGAAGAGCAAGGCACTTGCTGTTACCTTAAGCGACACGGAGCCCGAGGATGATTTCGAAAATGAAGATAACGGAATCTTGAATACCTTCACTGCCACTATTAATCCTACTGATGGGGTTACTGAAAAAGCGAATGAAGAAAAGGAATTGGTGGATGCCAAGTTTGAGACTATGGATGATCAAGATGATATCCATACTGCCTATAAGAAACTGTACAAGCTTTTTGAGAAGCATGAGAAACTCTATATGCTGGCCACCAAGAAGCTCAGTGATGTGGAACTTGACCGTGAGGAGCTTTCTACTAAGGTTGATGAAGCAAATCAGACCATTGGAGCACTGAGGTTTGAGAACAATTTCTTGGCTGAGAAGACCAAGAAGCTTGAAGTAGAGCTGTTTCAAGTAAGAGCACAATTGGAGAGGACATCAAGTGCAAAGCTGGACGAGATGCTAAGTGTTCAAAAATCTTCTTCGGATTTTACTGGATTGGGGTATGAATTCTCTCTCTCTAATACTCCTTCTACTAGTACAACTGTTTTCGTTCCTCCTGCTAATAACATTAAAATTGAGGATAAAAATGTTAAAACTATATTGGCTAGTAAGAACGTAGACAAGGGAAAGTCTATCCTAGGAGCACCCCCTAAAGTTGAGAAAAGGGAAACTAGAAACACTAGGACTAAGAAGGCTATCTCTCAAAAGCCCAAACAGAAGAAGCAGCATCTCTGTTATCATTGTGGTGCTGCTGGTCATACTCGACCAAATTGCTACAAGTCGCTAGCCACTCAACAAAGCAATGGCATGATAGCATCTGGGAACCAGAATCAACTTCAGACCTCTCTTGCTCCTCTTGGAGACATTCTGAAAGCCTTCATGTTCCTTTCAAACTTGAATGGTTTAAACTCTTCCCCCTCATCACAAGTTCAAGGGTTGGCAAATAGGAAAGGTTCTCCAAAGGTGTGGAAGGAAAATGGCTCTAAGTGATTTTATTCACTTCTTCTTCTCTCTCCCTGTTTTACTGTTTTGCATTACTTGTGTGTTGCTTTACTGTTTTGAGTCAGTCTAATTTTATGCATTTTTTTGCTTTCTTTAACTTGTTTTTGTTTGTGTGTTTTCAGTTTTATATTTTATTTTTACTTTTCTGTTAAAAATAAAAATTGAAAAATTGAAAAATACAAAAACAGTGTGTGTTTGTGTGCATTGGTTCTTGTGAACCTTAAAATGGTCCTTGTGAACCTTAAAATGGTCATTGAAACAGAGTTTTTTAAATTTTGTATCACCTGTAGCTTAGATGAGCATTCTTCTGCACAATTAAGCAAGTGAGCTTTGTAGCTCTTTGTTTGTGATGAATAAGGTTAAGTGATATCTTCTACTTAACACTCGTATCACTCTTTTTGACAGGTAGGACTAGAAAATCCTAAGAGAAAGGCATAATAACCATCTCACCACTGTTACTCACCAATCATGATATGACATCTGTATGCTTCAGCATAGCAAAAGTGAAATGTCAATGACATCTGTATGCTTCGGCATAGCAAAAGTGCAATGTCAAAAGCTTAACATAATTGGGTATTTCTTTTCTCTCTTGTATGCCCATGCATGATATGCTTAATAAAAGAAAATATGTAAAGAAATAAAAGCAAAAAGATTAAAATGCTTTAAAACATGGTTGCAAGCGTGTTTTCTAGGAGATGTGGGAGTTATAGGATGTACCTCGAAGGTGATAGTCCCCATCAAACAGTTATGATTGTGTGTGAGTTAAAGTGATTTTCTCATATCTCAAATAATCATAACTTTGAGACACTTATGCAATCTTGCTATGTTTTCACACACAACATGCAATATTCTTTGCTATTCTTGATACATGTGCAGGTACAATGTGATTTGGCCATCACAAAGTTTACATGCGTTAATGTATGCTCACTAAACTGCCTTAACTCATTTTTGAAATATAAAATTGGTTAGACTTGTTTAGTATGTGTGTGCGTGTTTTGGGATCCATGTGCTTTAAATTTTTGTTGAGAGATGATTTTGAGAGCTAAATGTGTTGCTAGGATCTTTGGTAGAGTTGCATGCGTGATTGCATTCATGTCTGTGATAATTCCTTTCCCTCTTGAAAAACTGTTTTTAAGGCAATCTTGACGCCTCCTCGATAGCTTCTCGACACCTAGCTGTCTGTCGAGCTTCTTAGTCTTTTTCTAATCACAGTCTCGACACATTCTCGACACCTGATGGATCGATCGAGGAACTTTCTGTCTGCTCGATAGCTACTCTACAGCTTTTGGATCGATCGAGATTCTTAAATGCTTGACCTTTCTTTCTCGATACATGTCCTCGATAGCTATATCTGTCGAAGTGCATTTTCTCGATACCTACCTCGATAGCTGTCTCGACACCTCTCGATACCTGCATCTGTCGAGAATTACTAAAGGGCTATTTAAAGGTTCTGTCGCGATTTTCTCTCATTTCAGTTGATCTCTCTCTTGATACCTTGTGGTTTTCTCTCCCAAAACCTTTCTCACTCTCTCCAAACATCTTCCTAAGGATTCTTCAAATGTTTTTCTAGATCTTCTTCACTTGGTAAGCTTCTATCCTTCCATTCTTCATGCATTTCATGTTTTAAAACCCTAGGTTTCGAGATTTTTTAAAATTTTTGGGTTTTTCAAAACTGTTGAAAGTTTCATGAAGTTTTTGGGTTGGTTTTATAGATTTGATCTTTAAAACTACATGCATTGCATCACATTAGCATTCTAATTATATTTTCATGCATTTAGATGTGTACAAACTTGTTGTGTGTTGTTAGGTTTGGATTGGGCAGAGCCCATGATATTTTTATGTTGCATGTCACATATTCATGTATTTTCCATGCATACGTTTTATCTTTTCAATATTTCTCTTCCTATATTGAACTGTTTGGGTCTTTTCTGTGTGTTTCTCTTCTTCTCCCTCTCTCTATGTTTGCGTTAGTAGTGTCTATGGCACCTAAGCGTAAATCCACTCCATCCTATAACCCTTTGCGTTCTAAGGGATCTTCTTCTTCTTCAGATTCTACCCCTTTGTCTATCCGATCCGTGATGAGAAATCCCAAAAGGACTTCTCGGAGAACTTTTGTAAACGAGGTGTTCATTCGAAACGTCACGTTGTCCTGGCAGACTTTGTCGACACTGACCTACCCGATGGCATTCACAGTTGGGCTTGGGAGTCACTGTGTGACGTCCCGGTCACTTGTCCTCTCGTGCCGATACAGGAGTTTTACTCCAACATCCACGAGATTGATTCTTCAGTACCTCTTTTCTATTCTAGCATTCAAGGTATGCGCTTTGCTGTCACTCTGGAGTTAGTCTCCGAGGTTCTTCATGTCCTGAGGGTGGATTATCCTGATTACCCCGGATGTGAGCGTCTATGGACTGTGTCCAAAGACGAGATGATCTCTGCGTTCTGTGAGCGCCCTTCCTCTTGGGGAGATCATAAGTACACACCATGTCGACCTTTTGCTAAAGGTCCTCGTTTCCTTAACATGGTGATGACCTTTGTTTTGCACCATCTCTCTCACTACAACTCTATCACAGAGCCTCGTGGTCGATTTTTGTTGTCTCTTCTAGAGCATCTCTCTATAGACTTTCCTTCACACTTTATCTTTAACATCATTGATGTCTATAGAGATACGACCACCCGTGATAAGCTTATTTTCCCTTCCGCTATCACGAGGATACTTCGCCGTTTTTCCATCCCCTTTCCTTCATCCGATCCGTTTCATGTCATGTCTGCCATAAACGCCGCTACCGTAAAACGTAGCAAGGCACAGTTCAGATCGAGACAGTCGGATCCTGCTGCTCCTCCCTCCCGTCCGACTACATCCAGATCTGCTCGAGCGACTTCTGCTCCTTCTTCTTCTTCGAGCGATGTCACTCTTGGAGACATCATGGCACAGCTTCAGCGCATGGATGCTCGCCTCGATACACTCTCCACGGAGTTGTATCAGGTGAATGTTCGTGTAAGTCGCATCGCCAGGCGACAGGCGACCTTGGGCGGCTTTGCTCCTGAGGCTTCTCCTCCGCCGCCTCTTGGTTCTTCTGAGACTGAGGCTAATGATGACTGTGATGACGATGATGCTTCTGATGATGGTGATGGAGATGCGAGCTCTTCTGATGAGATGTCTACTTGACACTTTACCCTTTGTCACTCGTGACAAAAAGGGAGAGTAGTTTTGGGTGTATGAGAGTAGTCATATTTAGGGGGAGAGCCAGTATAAGACATTTTTGATAGGGGGGTGTTGATATGAAGGATGTAGTGAGGATCACATGTATTTCTTTTCTTTCCATCTTTTTAGAGATACATTGATCATGTATTGACATACATTGTACTTATTTCTTGATATATATGTTGATGTATATTTCTTTCATCTATCTCTCCATGTGTTGTTTCTTTTCTGTCTTTATACATATGTTTCTTTTACTTGTATGCAATTTATTATTTCTGCTTCACACAAAGATGCCTTGATGTGTTTTGTTTAAAAGTGTTTCAAAAATACATGTTGTCAAAGTCTACTTGCCATAAACTCTCTTCTTGCAAAGTTTTTCAAGAGTTTGTGTTAGGATTGATTTTATTGTATTCAACAAGTGAATATGAGTTAAAGTGTTTTATGACTTCTCTCATATTTTCATTTGTTTGTTGTGGTTTTGTCACGGATTGCCAAAGGGGGAGATTGTTAGGACATATGTAGTTCAAATTGTTAACATATGTCACTATTTTATGTAATTAGCTTATCCTTTGACAAAACACACTTTACTTGTAATTGGGTAGATTTAGGATGTGTTTAACGCTTCAAGAAACAGTGTTTCAAGATTAAGTGTTGAAGTCATCAAGTCTGTCGAAGAAACAAGCTAGAAAGTGCAAGTTACTAAAGCTCGACACCTGATCTCGACACATGTATCTATCGAGCTTTAAAAGCTGTTTCAGCCTCAAGGCTCGACAGCTTCTCGACAGATCCTCGACACCTCTATCTGTCGAGATTTAAAGAAAACAGATTTTCATTTCTGTTTTAATTCCAATCCGTGAATGTGTCTTTGGGACTTCTTTTCTCCTAACCCTAGACATATAAAAGGATTGTTTTAAGGGCTGTCAAAGTGATGCAAGTTGCACAAGCATTGAGTAATTCTTGTTCATGCAATTTGTGATCAAAGACAAAGTTCATGCCCTAGTTCATCTTTTGTGAAGAAGTTGCTGTGTAATGTGCACCGTGGGGTTTTGTAACCAAGCATCTTCTTGATCTTCATCGTTGGATGATTTGAAGAACTTTGCAGCCAACAACTCTCTCTCTAGTTGGTGAATTGAAGTCGCGTATTAGGATCCACGCAATTGGGTAGTCACGTACTCGGAGCCGTGCATTAAAAGGAGAAACTATCACTACAGAACAAATCCAATTGGGTATTGGGGTAAGAGTTCAACTGTAGGTTGGTAAGGCACTCGGATTTCTTGCTTGTAATCGCTTGTTGTGATAATAGTGGAGTTTCGGGAGTGGTGACCTTAAATCACCCGGTGGGGTTTTTGCCATTAGGTTTTCTCCATTCGTAAACAAATCACCGTGTCTTTTATTTTCCACTGCATACTTTAGTTATTGGTGATTTATTTGTGCTGTCATGTGATTTTGCATGTTAACTTGATTAATTAATAACTTGGCTAATTAATCAATTTAATTAATTATAAAGGGTCAACGCGTTTGTGGCCTAACAGTCAGCATTTTAGCACTGATTAAGCAATGTTAGAGAAACAAACCTTTTATCACAACATGTTAAGATAGCAAATTATAATTTGAGCAATATGACTTTTCTATATGCCCACCGCTACACTATTTTTTATATACGCCAAATTGATCATTGCGGAAGATTTTGTGTCACTTGATTTAATGCTATTTATTAGTTATATATTTATATAGTTGACATGCACCAGAAACATAGACGCACCACCAACCAAAAAAAAAAAAAAAAAAAAAACTGTTCATAGTTTGGTTTATAATTAATACTGGATTTCGAAGTAGATGCAATTCTTTTGATCACGGGGTAATCCTTATAGTTATAACAAATCAAGAAGAGTCAAATTAGATATTAGTTATAAGATTGCAAGAGTGGACCCAAGTTAGTTTAAACTACAAGAAAGGACAATTAGTGAGTTAATTTGGCCAAGAAGAGCCTTACGTACAGATATAAATACTTGTAATCGTAATCAATAGCATTTCATGAAATAAGATATAACTCCCTCACTTTTCTCTCTGGAATTATCTCTTTTTTCCTTTTCTCTCCAAGAGAGTTTCTTGACTTAAGTAAATTCTGTTTCATTTCCCCTTAGAACGCCGCCGGCTCTTTTACTGTTTCAAGGCTTCTGGACTGGTATGTTTTGCTTTTCTTGTGTTCCAAATAATAATGAACTAGGATAGATTTAAGTTTATGGATTCTTTGAATTTCAAGAAATATATACATTTTGGCAACCAAATGGATTTGATCTTCAAGAAAGATATACAATATTTATGCATGTTTCTTCCTTTCTGCCATCAAATGAATACTGGTTTTATACCTACGTGGATATAGTAGAAGCCGTGCATGCATGAGAAAGTTGTTAATTTGTGTATATGTTTCAAGAAATGTTTGAATGAATAGATATATCCTATCTTTATTTTGAAAAATTTCTGTAGTTGTGCGTTACAATGCACTTAGTAGTAGTAGTAACTCTTTATATATACTTTGGATAAGTTTCTTTAGGAATAGAAAAAAAAAAATTTCAACTCAATAATCAATTTTGTCATATCTTGCATCATAGAGCATGTTTTAAGTATCTGTATATGTGTGGCTTTTCTCTTAGAATTAAGTTACAGAAAACACTCAAAACTGATTGATGTACCCCCACATATATATAGCTTAATATGTTATTAACTGTAAATGTCTTGCATGCACAAGCATGTGATAATGGAGAAAAACCTGAATTAAATATAACAGCATAGTGTTATGAATCCAAAACCATAAATCTAACCTATATTTTATATTTGTGCAAAGGTAGGATTGGAATTGGTAGAGCCTGGAATGAAGAAGATAAAGATGGAGGGATGGTCAGACCTTCCTCACGAATTGCTTTATGAGATTACCAAGAAGTCACTGAGTGTTATAGACTATCTCATCTTAGGCTATGTCTGTAGAGAATGGAAGTCATTTGCTGAAGAGTACAAGAAAGAGTTTATGGCATCCCAACCTCCACTTGCTCTCTTCTTGTCAACGAAGACTATTTCTATCTATAGCATCTTTGATCAAAGGTTGTACAAGGTATTACTGCCCAGCCCTATAAGCAACCAAAACAGATGTTTTGGGTTCACTTGTGGGTACTTGGTGTTTCTAGACAAGAAGAATAGGAGGGAAGATTCTCAAATTTGGCTGCTGCATCCTTTCACAAGACATGAACTTCGTTTCCGTGAACCTCCAAAACCTTATAATCGTGTCATCCTAGCTTCTGTAGCTACTCCTGTGCCAGAGTTTTTGCTCGTAGCCTTTTGCCAATTCCTGCCATGTTTCCAAGTTTGTAAATCCACACAGACCAATTGGACTCAATTTGATTTTAAAAATTTTCCTTTTCCTCGGAGGATTCGAGATGCAATTGTGTTCGAGGGTGAAATATATGTTTTAACTGGTGAAGCTGAAATTGGAGTACTACATCTGAGTCCTCATCTTCATGTGACCCTGCTAAACGTAAGACATGGTCCACATATGGATATGAATCATGGAGTTCCGTGTTTAGTTTCTGATGGACAGCACCTGATGATGGTTGTATCTTCATTAGCATCCATCCAACATACAGTTTACGAGCTAAATTTTGTGCACATGGAATGGATGATGATGGTGAATTTTGCAGATCAAGCACTGTTTTTGGGTCGTTCAATGGGCTCAGGATTTTGCAACATAACCAGATGGGAAGGTAAGCAACAACCTTCTAATTGCATATACGAACTTGGAAGCCGCAATCGCAGATACATTGTAAGTTTCTTGGATGGTAGACATCATATGTTTTCCCAGGGAAACCATATGCCTAATGATTCCCTATTTGATCCATTCTGGTATTTCCCACATCTGTCTTACAATGTGGATTCTGTGTGTCTCTCTGATGACTAGTTAGGACAACTTCTGGTTCACTTCCCATGCAATTTCAGCTATTAGACAATCATTAATTTGGACATGCAGGTCTTATAATTGTTTGCTGCTCTTCATTTTCGATTTTCCATTAGTTCTTTTTTATGTTTTCATACTGCCAACTGTTGTGGCTCTTAAGTAGTCCTCTTTGTACAGTAGAGTACAGACTACATGTGCAGTTTCTTTTGTGAGGTGAAAATCCACCACCTTTTTTATCCTCTTCAGCAAATTTTTTCTTATAAGATTGTTACTTCTACTATTATTGTTATTGGTATTGTCTTGGTTATATGTTTTGTAATAAAATTAATGAACTTGGAACAAAATCTACCATCCATTTAATAGCTGGGATACATAAAACGTGAGCAGAGAACCAACCAAAATGTGCAGGGATTTTAATTTAAGGTGCGAATATATCATTATATAAAACGAATGGAGACTTTTCTTTTAATAACTTTCCGGAAAGTGTGAGTGTGACAATTGTTTAATATATATGATGGCACCTTAATTTTTGCATGCGTGGTGTGGTGGCATGAGCCGATAGTAGCTAGAGGAGAGAAATATATGGTAAATGGCATATTAAATGCTTCTTCCCTCACTGTCACAGTCGCTGAAACTAAACTATTTATATTAATTCCAAGTATTAATGGAACCAAAATAAAGAAAATTTCTAGTATCAATGGGCGAAGTTTAATCTCTTCTTGCACCACTTTCATCATTATTCATTCCCGTCACGATTGTGGTGTGGTGGTCATCTCACAAGTTCTAACTACTTTATTATGGTGGAGAGTATAGATTCAAGCTAATACAACCATAAATTCTTTATCCCACTTTTATGTTTCATTTTTTATTCTTTACCTACCATGGTATGTTGTGAGTTTGAATTTTTTTTTCTTTTCATTTTAAACTTTGATTATTTTATAAGAAAAATTAAATAAATGCATTGCAAATTGTGTTTGAAAGAGTATAAAGTGAAATACAAAAAATAGTGTTGTGGTGGGCTTCTAGATAAGTAATATTGATGAATTTATAGTTTCCATCTTAACATGCATGTTGTTATAAAAAAGTTTTGTTTCTTTAATGTCACTAAATAGTGCTAAAAGGCTGCCTTTCTCTTTCTTAAACAAGATCATTTTTATTTCATTTTAAATTAAGAGAATCTACTTTACAATTAAAATTTTGTTGCATGGATCTAATGGTGTATAAATTGTCAAATCAGATATAATTTTAAATGAGATGATACTATATACAAGTTTAAATTTGCAACATTAAATTTAGTTTTAACTTTTAATCTCTTCAAGATTAATAAATAAAGTACACCTTAAGAGTACTAGCATTGGGGGTGTAACCACCAAGCCAAAGTAGGCCGATCTCCGCTCTCCACAACCTTGTCAGGCCAATCTCCTCTCTCCACCACTGTGCCAGGCCGATCTCCATGCAAAGTTTTTGTGTGAGAGAGAGAGAGAGAGAACTAAGAGCGTAGGAAGTGTCAAATGGTAAGGGGAAGAGAGAATGAGAGAGGAAAGAGATAAATTAGTAATAAGTGAGGAGAGAGACAATAAAATATTATATTTTAGGTTTACTCATATGCTACCGTAGGTTGTATGTATAAGTCTTTACTGTTCATAGGTACTAAATTTTTTTTTAAATCCATACTTGAATGTAGCATATTTTTAAGGGTTACTTAGGTTGTAAAATAACAATTGAGGGCCTTTTACACCCCCAATGCTAGTGCTCTGACTGTTCATAGGTTATAAAGAAAACAAATTTTTAATCTTGTAGTTGTGTGTGAAAAGAAAAAAAGAGTGGGAGGAGAATACTTTTTATTAGGCAGTTTATATTATTTTATTGAATTGTATGTAAAAATAAAAACTTGGATATAAGGTGAGTTGTAAAATGAGTTGATAAAATAGATAAAGTAATATTTGAGGAGGCAAAAAATGTTTTTTTTTTTTTTTTTTTTACATTCCCGGATATGCTAGTGCTCTAACAAGATATAACAAATCACACTAAAATAAAATAATTTTTTTTTCTAAACTTTCATAGAAGTTTTGACAGTCCGCTACAACCACTTCATAAGATATATACCCTACCCATACATTGTTCAAGAAACTCAACAAACAACCATTCAAAATGGAACTTTCATAATTCTTGTTCAAGATAATGTAATAACTCCCTGTATCACAGTGTTCAAAACAATGTTATAATTCCTCTTCATCTATACATTGGTGAATCAAAATGGATAGTATATCCATGATTATCTATACAACCATCAAATTAAAATCAATAAGTAGTCATTGTCAATACATTACAAAGTTCGTTACGGGTTTATTGAGTTTAGATCCACAGTTTTCGAACATGGAGAGCTCGGACTAGATTTCATGGACATTGGACCCACCCAAGATATAAACTATAAACTCTGCTTTCATGGAAATTTTAAAAAAATATATATTTTTATAATTATTTGCATTATTTTTTTTGTTAGGAGAGGTGCTTCGACATTAGCTCGAAGTCCCAAAAAAAAAAGTGAACAACGTTCGAGGGATTCAGATCAGGTGCAATACTTAGGGTATTGCACCTGGTGCAATTGCAATCAAAGGTTGAGATTGAAGGTTGAAAAAGTAACTTTCAATCTCAACCATTAAATAAAATATATTAAAAAAGAGTTAAAGAGTTAAAGTTAAAAAGTGAAAAAAGTAAAAAAAATTGTGAGAGAAAATTGGTGAATTGCACCTGGTGCAATACCCTAGGTATTGCACCTGATCCAAATCCACGTTCGAGAGGAAAGAACGTTGCAGGCTTGATGCTATTGTCAGTAAAGGAGAGGTGTAACTCCTGTTCTTTTTTCTTTTTCTTTTTTGCTGTTGGATGTTAGCTCAGCTCTCACACTCAACATCAATCTGGGTTTGGTAATTTGGTATTAAAATTAATATCTTTGATTTGTTCATTTAAGCCACTGGTCATAATTAATTCTTGGTTAACTGATCATGTCGGGATTCTTGTCACTTGACAAACTTAACTAGTTATTGAAAGTAATGGATTGTAACTTGCAAGCCTCACTGGCACAGAATAGTGAGGGATTCAAACCCCATGAGAAGAGGTGGACAGTGCAACTCACAGTTTAACATTTTAAATGAATGATTTAGAAGTAAATTAATAGAATAAAAATAAATTAAAAAATAAGTTTGTGCTTCCATTACAAGATACCGAACCACACAGTATATCATAGAACTAG
This sequence comes from Castanopsis chinensis, assembly GCA_032878915.1. Taxonomy (NCBI): domain Eukaryota; kingdom Viridiplantae; phylum Streptophyta; class Magnoliopsida; order Fagales; family Fagaceae; genus Castanopsis; species Castanopsis chinensis. Next base: position 3,282,594 of record JAVQMG010000121.1, read on the forward strand.
AAGTCTAGAACCATATCTACAAAACTGACATACAGCAAAACCGCTAACTCAATTCCTTTACACAAAGTGATCACATTCTCCACGCCTAGTAACTTAGAGGGGAAAGAAAAAGAATAAATTATTATAGGGTACTTACCTATCAAGTTTGATAAGATCTATATATATATACTCTACATTAATTGTGAGTCTGTAGCATAAAGAACATCTTGTATTTCAAATGTTAGCCAAGGGTTTTGCAGTTTGGCTAATAATTTTTAGTGATTATTTTTCCTCTTTTATAGTAACTATTGAATTTTTCAAAAAATAAATAAAAATCAAATACCCAAAAATGAATCTTTATTTGTTGGCTGATATAGAAGTAACAGAAATAATCAAGGGACTTTTTTTTTTAAAGCATTGATCACTATCTAAAGTCTAAACACCTAATTAATACCTAATATTTAAAGGGAAAACTTACCTATGCCTTAAAAATATTGGTTTATGAAATATTTTTAATAAAATTATAAAAAAATAAAAATGCAATTGAGGTTTTTAATATATTTTTGTATTTATTTTGTATAAAAATAGTATCAAAATATTCATAAAACAATCCATTAATAAATACCCCCATAACAACACATGTACTAAAAGAATACAAGATAACATGACCTTTATTAAAAAATTAAGGATTATGCTAACGAGTGCCCTTAAAACATTAGTTAACAATTTATTTTAGAAAAATTTTGACATTAATTTTATGAAAAATAAAAAAAAAATTATCAAAATATTAATTGCTATTTTTTCTTTTTCCTATAAAAATTTTCTTTAAATATATTATTTAACATTCCCAAAAAAAAAAAAAAAAAAAAAAAAAAAAAAAAAAAAAAAAAAAAAAGAAAAGGTTTTAGCGTTTAAGTCACTTGGCATCCCAGCATATACTCAGCAACGAGATCCTCTCTTTCTGTCTCTTTCACTGACTTCAAAAGAACCGTTACAGTCGAGTTGATAGTCCGGTACTTGTTTTCTGCAGCACTACAAACTGCTTTACTTTCTTCTTTCCCACAATCACAGAATTCACTTTTAAAATTCCTTTTCTTTATATATAAAAAATTGAGATACCATATTATTTACGAGGCCATTGTATGAGAAGCTAAAAGATCTAGTTGAATTTTCGAACATGGAGAGCTCGGAGGAGAAGCTGGTCGCCGTTATCATGGTGGGTGGACCCACAAAAGGTATATAAACTCTAAACTCTGTTTCCATGGAAATTTTCTTCATTTTATTTTATTTTTTTTATATAATTTTTTTGAATTTTGTATAATTATTTGATATATTTTTGTTGTTGTTGGGCAGGGACTAGATTTCGACCTCTTTCATTCAATACTCCTAAACCCTTATTCCCTTTGGCTGGTCAGCCAATGGTTCATCATCCAATTTCAGCTTGTAAAAGGGTTAGTTTTTTTAAAAATAAAAAATTCCCATTTCTCTTTGTTTGGTTACTGAGAAAATTGTTGAAGAAAAATCCTTTCTTTATGGCATATTGGCATTTATTTGTTGAAAGGATTAATTGAACTTTTAATATTGGAGATCAGAGTTATATACGTTTGTTGAATTGATTGGTGGGATTGTTTGGTTTTTGTTGTTGGCGTAGATACCAAATTTGGCCCAGATTTTTTTGATTGGATTTTATGAGGAGCGCGAATTCGCATTATATGTATCTTCAATATCCAATGAGTTGAAAGTGCCTGTGAGGTGAGTAGTGAGTGTTTCTATTTTATTTTTTAGGTTGTGTTATGGTTGTGAAATGCTTTGACAATGTTGGAATGTTGGATCACCAATGAGCATTGGCTCAAATGACACTCCCTCCTATCATAAGGTTGGGTGGAGGATCAGGTCATGGATTCAACTAGGTGTGTATATATCTTAATGTGGTTTCTTGTTGATTCTGTTGAATCTAGGTACTTGAAAGAGGATAAGCCACATGGTTCGGCTGGTGGGCTTTACTACTTTAGAGATATGATCATGGAAGACTGCCCGGTATGAACTCTGATCTTGTTTATCATTCTTTTTTGTGTCCAAGCATGAGAAATCAAGCTTTGCTCTGTTACTTTTTAATGGTGCTTATTTCTGTAATTAATAGAACAAATGGTGAACTTTTTATATGTGTGCTTTAGTACTCATACATACATCTACTTCCTTTGTGCAGTCGCATATCTTTTTGCTGAATTGTGATGTTTGCTGCAATTTTCCACTACCCGACATGCTTGGTGAGTTTCACTCTATGTATAATATGTTTTAATTGGCTTATGAATATAACTTGTGTTTCGGATAAATCATGTATGACATTTATTATAATGATATATTTGTTTCTTTTTACTTACATAATAAGTTGTAGAAAATGTAATTGTTACACTTGTATTGTTCTTTTTAACAGAGGCCCATAGAAGATACAGTGGGATGGGAACAATGTTAGTAATCAAGGTTGGTAAATGCATAAATGCAGAATTATGTTACAACATCACCACCAATTGCAAATGCTCTTCATCTGTTTTTATTCTTTTCTGGCATCATGCGCAGGTTTCTGCTGAATCAGCAAACCAATTTGGTGAGTTGATTGCTGATCCTATCACCAAAGAGCTGTTGCACTACACTGAGAAACCTGAGACTTTTGTATGTAAAATGTGTACTTTTTGTGCAAAGTGTTGTGACTTAATTGGTGCTTGATAGCCTTATTTGATTGCTCATGGTTCCTCACTTCTGACCATATTTAATTTGGGTTAACTATGTTCATGACATGTAGGTAAGTGATTTGATCAACTGTGGTGTCTACATCTTTACCCCAGAGATTTTCACTGCCATTGAAGGTGTCTCCACTCACAGGGAGGACACAGGCTAGTATTTATTCATCACATACCTAATTAGTTATTGCTGTTTATATTCGTTTAGCTCCAGTCTACTACAAATTGTCATCATTACCGACTACAATATTTATGAAAAACTGTTTACAACAACTGCTTTAAACCTTTATGAAAAACTGGAGACATGTCTTGAAGCTTAAGTCAAAATGACAAATGATTATTGACGGAGATGGTGATGGTGATGCATAATGATCCTTATTAAAACACAAACATGCATTCCAAATTAGGAAGACAAATATTGAATTCTTTTTGGCTAATAGAGTGCACTACAATTTGTGGAATAAAGCACAAAAAGAGATCATTAGCAATAAATTTACATTTAATCAGATGATGAGAAGTGTGAGATTAACTTGGTAATGGAATATGGTTTGTGAGAAGTCTTTAATTACTTGAGCCCTTATGACAAGTTGAATTACTTGATTTAAATGATTAGCTATACTGCAAAAAAATAATTATTTTTCTTGGATCAGCACAGAATATTTAAAACATGACTTAACTGAGCATTTCAAGTACTTAATGAAATGGAGATGCTGCTAGCTGACCATTTCAAGTACTTAATGAAATGAAATATGCAAAACAACTTTTCCGTCCTGTTTGAACCTGACTTTTTTTTTTTTTTTATTGCAGCTAATCTACGTCATGTGTCCAGCTTTGAAGCATTTCATTCTTTCACAAGGTTTAACTTGTACTATTATTTTCATATTGAAAAGCATAACTTTAATATGTTATGGAACTGAATATTCAGAAAACACAGTGAAAATGTTTAGTTGCACAACATGCATTACACATAGATGCATTGAAACATGAGTTACAGATCATCTATATAATTTGGTTGTTATATAGATTTTGATCTTGCTTGAATTATAGCAAATGCGACATGTTTCTAAGCTAGCTTTTTCAATGGAAGTGCAATACAGGAACTGTATACATAATTATGCAGGTTTCCTTCTCGGGGCATGAAAGCAATATTACACTTCACATTATGAAGTACTGGGGCGTTGCATTTTTTTGATAGGTAATATGAGTACTATAATCGATGAAATCATAAAAAAGAAATATACAATGTGTTCATGAGGATGAACAACAGCAAAGCACAAAACAGAAAACAAAAGGAAAAACAATCAGGAGACTAAACTAAGAGAAGAGGAAAACTGTAAAGGAGAAGAACAATCTGTAAAATCCCAGCACTGAGAGTCTGAGACTAAATTACTGGAGCATTGCTGTTTGAGCTTCTGTGTGTTTTTATAGAATATCTTCGTGACATGTATTATATTCTTTGCAAATATGTTCCCTTTTCACTGGAATTACAAATTCACTGAATTATATATAGCATTTGTTAGACAACGTTTCTTTGATTCACCTGTTGATTTAGGAAAACTGCAGTTTGTTTCAGTTGTCATTTGCTAATTTTGTTTCTCTTAACAGAACCCTTCCTAAGGATTTTGTAAGATTGGACCAAGATATTTTGTCACCACTTGCTGGAAAGAAGCAATTGTATACATATGAGACCATGGATTTCTGGGAGCAGATAAAAACTCCGGGGTACAATAATTGTGACCATATTTTTCAATCTTTTTACCATTATTCATAACTTTGGATAACATTTCCTCATCAAAATCTGTCTTGATTACAGAATATCTTTAAAATGTTCAGCTTTGTATCTTGCCCAATTCCGATTGACTTCCCCCCATCTTTTGGCTGGTGGAGATGGTACTAAAGGTGCTACAGTTATCGGTGATGTTTACATTCATCCGTCTGCAAAAGTTCATCCAACTGCAAAGGTAGTGTCACCTCATCTCCTTCCATAATCTGTGCTCTAGCAGTACCCCCTATTTGCTGTTCTTTGAAAATGGTATTAAAAAATGTTTATGTTGATGAGAATCAATATATGAGATACCCAAACATCCTTTGGTAGTAACCCATTGAAGAACTATGGAATCAAATGTATAACAGTATAAGCTAGAAATAAGTAGGCTTCGATAGTCAATTAGCTCATCCATTGTGGTTCATTACCAATTACAAATCCCAATATTTGATACTAAGCTGGTAAAACCCAATAATTTGAAGACGTTTGGGGTTAATGTTTTAGGATGGTAGGAACCAACCCGGGAAACTCTTAATATGGAGGAAATGAGAGAGGCATCAAATAGATTAATATATTTGATACTTAGTTATGCCTGAAACAACTAATTTTAAAGGTAGGGTTTCAATGTAATAAGAAGAAACATGGAATCATGTTCTTCTTCTTCAAAGATTATCAAGCATTCTGGTTAACTTGACCTTTGGACACCAAGCACACAAATTCTTTAAGAAGCCTATTCTGAATATTAATACTAGGCTGCGACCCAAAAATCTCCTGTATTTGACTGCTTTGAATCTTCTAGCTTTTCACATCTCCCCCGCCCCTCTCTCCCTCTCCACTTTTCCATGTGAATTTTCTGAGTTTCTTTTTTTGAACAGATCGGTCCCAATGTCTCTATTTCAGCAAATGTTCGTGTCGGTGCAGGCGTAAGGCTTATAGGTTGCATCGTCTTGGATGATGTTGAAATTAAGGTATAGAACTGGATAATATAAAAAGACTACATGGTTAATACATAATACGCTGTGGTATTTAGAAGCTGATGATGATGTTTTTTCTTGTTCTCATACAACATTTGATAAAATGTTCTTCTCTTGACAGGAAAATGCGGTTATCATAAATTCTATTGTTGGATGGAAATCATCTCTTGGCAAATGGGCACGTGTCCAGGCAAGTGCAGTGATGCAGTTTTCATTATGTTGTATTCCCTAGGATCATTTGAGGAGTAACTGATGTTAACTGAGTGAGAATAGAACCTTTTATTTTTAATTTTATAGGACAGAATTTTTCTTTAAAGGAGAAAAAAAAATTTTGAAAAAATGAAGCTTCATTTTGACCTTTGGGTCATAGTTTACGCTTGAGGTATAATTGAAGGCTTATTGAAATAAATTAGTTTAGCAATCCAGTTAAGTTATTGTATTGTTCACTCAAGCACAAACAATCATCTTTCTCTTGTGCTTATCAACAAACATTTCATTCCTTTGAAAGACAAAAACTGTGTTACCAACAATTTTCCTAGGATTTGCAATCACCATGGCTGAAACTTTCTAAATCTCAAGTCTTGTTTGAACCTTGTAAAACCAAATATGTTCATGTCATTCCTAGCTATTGTGGCCGACTAAAATTTAATTGACTGATTCAGGCTGATGGAGACTACAATGCAAAGCTTGGAATTACTATCCTTGGTATGCATCCTCTCTTTCTCGTTTGTGTCTTATATATTTCAAGGCTTTTGATGTTATGGCAGCTGCAATTCCAGTGTGCTTCGCCAATGCTGACTGTTAATTTATCATTTTCACAGGAGAAGCAGTGACAGTGGAAGATGAAATTGTGGTGATAAACAGCATTGTTCTGCCAAATAAGACTCTTAATGTCAGCGTACAAGAGGAGATTATCTTATGATATCGAAGATACAGAGATCCTGCAATGCCTCATAGTTTTGTTGTAATCTTATCTTTTTCTTTTTTCCTCATTTGTGTTCTTACGGTGGAACTATATGATTGAGGTACAGGAACAAACTATACCAAATATCCCGGCCATATCAATTGTAATGTTGTATAGCTGATTGCGGATTTGTAGACTTGCAATATTTTTGGATATGAATGAGAGGTTTCTGATATACAAATACTACTGGTAAATCACATTCTAATTTTTCATATACCCCAGTGAGCTCTCAACTGAATATCCAATTTTAGTTGCCTCTAGAACAATGTCATCCAGGTCAATTTGATGGCAACTACCAACTGAAATTTCATCCGTTGGAAATTTTCCCTGAAGGAATCCATGCCTATTTCACATCTTTAAAATCATTCTTTATTATTTTTTTTTTTTAATTTATTTTTTTTTAGTACACTTTTCTCTATGTAAGAGAGGGGAGGGGTTGAGCATGGTTCATGGAGGCATACAAGGTTGAGCCGATGCCAATTCATGAAATTGTAGTCATTGTTTGCACTGTTGATAATGGAACTGTCTCAATTGAGCAATAGATTAGAAAATTGTGGATTAAGACCCCTTGCAATACCTGACGTACTAACTATCAAGGTAGGTACTAACTATTTTATACAAGCTCTCAAAATAGTTAGTAATATAGTAAAACAAGGCTGCAAGAATTATGCTCTTTACATTTAAGACTCTCGTATGATTGGAAGTACCAAACCATTTACTGAACTAAAATAATATTAAAAATCAAACAAATATATTTGAGTTGGGAAAACAATAAAAATAAAAACTTGTATTACGCATTAATAAAGCAATAAAAAAAAGTAATATACTTTTCATACGTTATTATTCAAGCTATTAAACTAAAAAAAGAATTTCAAACTCATTTTTTAAAAATTTTCAAAAATTAACCACTAAGAAAATTTTCAAACATATTTGAAGTTTACAGAGCTAAATATAAATGCTACGTGCCAAACATAGTACTTACGAGCAAGTCAAAAATTAGAATTTCTATAAAGTATTTTGCTACAATCCAGTTAATTGTACACCAAAAATATATCATGCCGATATGCTTTAGTGAACTTCCTCAGCAAGGAAAACAACCCTGTTATTCACAATGTCCCGCAACTTCTAAAAATTCTCTGCCATCCATAGCTTTGGATTGATCAGATGTTTCAGTGAGAAAGCAGATCGTTGATGATTCATCCCTAGAGATTGGCAATGTGCTATGAAGAATCAGTCTTCACTAAGCCAAAAAAATTAGCATCAGCAAAGTCAACCTATTCATTGGTGTGGCCGTAATTCCAACTTGTAAGCCTGTATTTCCATGGGAGAGATGAGCACATGTCCTTCTTGAGCAACATCTGCAAGCTGCTCAGTGTATCCGAGCATCTCTGTGTCTTCATGCAAAAGATTCAAAGAAGTTGCTCTTGCATTCAGTACTGCAAGCCCCTTGAACATGTAGAACAGATTTACTGGCTCATCAGCAACACTGACGCACTGTGATCTGCCCTTCCGACAGTAAGAAGAATCCCAATGATACCTTTGTAAGATCAGAACAAACCTAGGATCTTCAACCGGGGTCTGAGAATATTTTGAAGGCCGAGGAACCTTAAAGCCCACAATATGCAAGTCACATGGTAAGGGAGCAGCTAAAGGAGAGAAGGATCTTGGGAGTGGCTGCATTGATAAGTCCTGTGCCTTCTTCGCAACAAATGCATGTAATGGATAGTTCAAATGAGCACCAACACGATGAGAAAGAAGAGAGGGGCTCAAGGGAAAAGGATTGGAAACAGAACTTAGAGTGGTGGAAATGTTGGATTCCACAAGGATGTGGAAGACTACATTCATAGGACGATTATCCATCACTCCTTGCCCAAGACCACGTCCATCGTCTCTTACCAATCGGCGGTCAAGCATAATCTCTAACCATCCCTCTTTAAGGCTTGCCACACCCAATGACTGTCGAGTATGCACAGAAAACCGCTGACCATTGGATGCTTGCATGAATGCAAGAGAAGGCATAGGGTAGTAATTTCCCTGCAGTGGGATCTTGTCGTAGGTTTCTCTCCGGCTCATCTGAAAGCCATTTAGATCAGAGTAAAAGATCCTTTTGTTATCAATATCTGTCTTGTATCTAACTATTAATTCCCTGTCATTAAAATCATTACCAAGAAGCTCAACATGATATTCCTTCTCAATGAGAAACTCCTGTATAGTGTTATCTCCATTATATACACGGGTGCTATGGGAGATGGGGGATTTCTCCCATGCTGTCCTTGGATAAGAGTACACTTCCTGCATCAGATGGCCCTCAGTGATCACCATCTGCCCACCAGCTTCAATAATAGGCTGTGAGTCACCCTCAGGTTTAAATAGGTAAGCCCCACCAGTACTGGAGTACATACCAATTTCTTCGCCCACAAAATTTTGGGAGCCATCTTTAAAGCTTATTTTCTGTAACAAGCCATGATTGACATCAAAGGTAAGCGTCTGATGCTTGTTCTGGATTTCAGCCACATCACCTTCTGCTTTTGAGCAAGCATATGGAATGGGGCAAGTTAATGAATTAGTCTCAGAGTAAAGTTTTAGTCTTGCTGGTTTTGCCTTCTCACACCCACCAAAGCCATTAGCAATGTAATATGTTTGCAACCCCAGGGCAGGAACAGAAACTTTCCAGTGGACACGATGCCTCACAGTAAAAATGTTGTTTTTGTCATTCTGCAATTCAGGAGAAATTTGGCTTTGAATGCATGTCCAGTTTGAGTCCAAAACAGCAACATCCGGCCTGTTAACTATAACCATCACAATCTCTTCTCTTGTTTGCTCCGAAGGATTAAAAAAGACCACTGAATGATGAGTTCCTTCACGGGCACTGATTGCCTTATGCACTGGCTGAACATCATATTTGGATCTCACCTGTTCTGACTCAAACTGAGAAGGGTTTTGATCCAATTTGTCATGGCGGATACCAAGCAGACCTTCTATGGCTTTAGACATAAAAATCTGCAAATCCTGCAAAGAAGCATGCATCCGATTCCCATAGTCCTGAACCACATGATCCTTAGCAGTACCAGTGACACCATCATGATGCTGGAAAAGAGCTAAGTTTCTTCTTGCAGCTGTCAACTTGTGGGAAAACCCCATGGGCAGCCTTTCACATTGCGATCTATGGCAATACCCAAGCAATAAAGCCATCATCATTTCTGCAGCACGCAGTGTTTGCTCTAGTACCCGATCAACAGCCTTGAAGAAAGGCCTTGAAACGTAATAGCCACTCCAATAGTCCTTTTGCCTATCAGAATAAGTAAAGAAGTCACCTGATAAAGAAGGAAAACCTTCAAGCTGACCAGACCCAACCTCACCAGGTTGTGAATAATTTACTCTATCAGCCTCATCACGCAGGGTTTGAAAGTAGTCTTCTAGAGTACCAAACTTTGCCTCCGCATTTAAACTTGGATTAGAATTGATATAATCAAATAACAATTGGTAATTCCTAAACTGAGCTTCTGCTTCATCAGTGCTGACATAACGGAAATCGTCTCCAAGAGGAACGAGAAGTGTATTTGTCCGGTACAGAGTTGACTTCTTCCTGTATTGATCTAGTAATAATAGTGCCCTCTCCTGAACATTATCTTTATCGGTCTCTACCGGATGCTTTCCCCAGGGGCAAAGTTCATACCCAAAGTTATTTGATCTAGCAAAGTCAAACTGACAACAAATAGCAGGCTCTGGCCCACAAGTATGTGGAATATCATATGAATAGAAGGGCATCATATGGACAAAAATATCAGTAGATTCCTCAGCATCCCAGCTCTGGCGCCATATGTATTCCAGATTCTTATGCAGCGAGAGTTCCTTCTTCAGCTCATAATGGGTCCTCTGGATAAGCATGTTCCCGAAACCCATACGACGGAGAAGATATGCCATGGTAGGTGAGTAACCAAATGGATCTATTGCCCAAGAATTTTTAGGAATTACTCCTATTGTGTCATTCAACCACCTATTCCCCTCTGTAATCTGATACATGAATTGCAGAGTCGGATCAGAATGGCATGAGAATTCAATAAACATTTCTGAATACAATAGTACCAGAAACACAGAGCTAGCCAATTCCTTGACCATGAATACAAACTCTTTGAAACAAAAATTGCTATATCCCAGCATGCAAAGCTATGTATATGTGACGAATATATATATATATATATATATATATATAGTATTCAATTTTCAACAAAGAACCAGAATAACCAAACACATAGCAGCATAGACTGTACCAAAGAACACTGCAAAAACATAATAATGCCCAAAACTAAAATGGCACTTAGTCACCAGACTCACCACCCTCACGTATAAATTGACTCCAAGATGTCATAAATGTTTCAGATGATATATCCCAAAGAAGAGAAATATAAAGAGTGATCTAGGGTGGATTGGGGAATCTAACAATCACGTGCTTGTGATAGGTTTAAGGTAAGGAGAATTTGTGAATGTAGGATTTAGATCTTTAAAAGTAAGGGTTTTGCAATTCTTTATGTTACGCCGTTACAGTGTGTTCACCATCACAAGCATGCAGTAATCTATCTATTAAAAAAATTCTGTTACTTAAAAAAAATAATAAAAACTAAAAGGTTAGGATTCAAGAATAACCAAGGTTTCTATAGGGAAGAAGAAAGATTTAAAACTGATATCAAATCTTTCCACAAGCTGTAAACAATAACCGTGAACTGTAGCATAAATAGTGCAGATGTAAGGCAATAGTAGCAATGTTAAAAGAGAGGAGAGAGAGAATAGAGAAAGGAAGTAAGAAAAACATACTAAAGCTATCGTGCCACAATACTTAAACGCTTAATTCTTCTGTTGATCAACTTTCTACCATATGCGTGAGCCCAAAATCTAAAACCCAAGGCCCACAACCAGGACTCTTAATGGATGATTACTAAATTATGAAAATAACATTGACTCTCAAGAAGGAAATAAAAAATACTAAATCAAACATTAATAACCTGATTAACTACCACAGACACTTCTTATTGGGTGTTACCTTAATCTTTTTTTTGATAAGTAGGTGTTACCTTAATCTTAGGCCTCCAAAAAGGAATTTTTCCTCTAGCCATGCAATGGTTGCACCATTAAAGAAACTCATAAAATATAAACTTTTAATATCATAACACAATAACTAAACACACAAGATTATCACGAAAAAATTAACACCAGTCCAACAAGCCCAACATCAGATGGTTAATAAATAAAAATCACAACATAGATTTGCATATGCCCTGAACTATGAGAGTATTTAACTCCATTGAGTGTCACATGAAGAATGCTCAATGAAAAATCTATACAATTGTAACAATTATAAAAGAAAATAGGAAAAGGCTTTCAGTTTACCTGCTCAATAATGGCAAAAAAATGTGAATTGGCCTGCATCAAGAAAGAATGCCATGCAAAGTCAAGATTCCTGTTCATTAGAAAAGTATCTATTCCAATATTAACAATTTGGAGGAAAAAAGTTAATAGAAAGGATGGTTTTAGATATAATCTTAGCCACGATTTATGGATGCTAAGGGTTTTAACTCACAACTGGCCTTATTTTAGTTCAGATAAAAGCCTATGAATATAAATTACCTCATCATTCATTACCCAGCCACCTCCAACAATTTCGAGTTGCCCATTCTTTACTAAATTGATAAACGAGTCTCTTTTGCTCTCAGAGGAATCCTTCCACCATCTCTCCAAATAAGACATCTCTTCCCATATAAATTTGCGCCGAGGATCCTACACATCAGAAGTCCACAGAATCTTACTAAACCTCACAATTAATATACTCTATTTTTTTTAATAAGTAATATACTCTAAAATAAATAAAAACATAAGCTTAGTTTCCTTTCTTTTCTTTTCTTTTCTTTTTTTAAATGCATTCATCAAAAACAAAAAAAGCACAAATAGGTATACCAAAAGATTTCAAAGCCAAGCTTACTTTCTTTTTCCATAATATTAGTACCAATCAAGTATATGACCAAAAATATTAATTTGTTGTGGAGTGGTCCCTTAGCATTTTATAAATCTATTTAAAAATCATCAGAGCCTAAGATGTCGACCCACATAACAACCTCTTCTTCTAACCTTGGTTTCTATATAGAAAAATCCATACCCAAAAAGTAAAACCGTTTAAATGTTAAACCTCTTTGTTTTAGCAACAAGTTCATCAATCACCTCCCAAAAAAAAAACCATCATAAACAAATTTCAATCACAAACCAAGTCAAAAACCAACAATAAAATATCAAAAGCTTTTAAAACCCACCATTTGATTCAACAATCCCAATACAATTCAACCCCCCCAAAAAAAAAAAATTCATAAGAATCAAAACCCAGCTCACCGTTCAATTCATCATTTCCACTACAATTCAAGAAATCCAATATAAAATTAAAATTTTTAAAATAATAATAAAAAGAAGCGAAACCCACTTTACTATCTGATTCATTAATTCCAATACAAATCAAATTTCATCAATCACCTCTCAAAAAACAAATCATCATAAACAAATTTCAATCACAAACCAAAACATCAAAATCTTTTAAACCCACCATTTGATTCAACAATTCTACTACAATTCAACCCCAAACAAAAAAAAATCATAAGAATCAAAACCCACCTCACAATTTTATTCATCATTTCACCTACAATTCAAGAAATCCAGTATTAAAATAAAAACAAAAAGAAGCAAAACCCACCTTACTATTTGATTCATCAATTCCAATACAACTCAACTCAAAAGACAAAGAACACAAAAAACATGCAAAACCCAGTTCACCATTTGAGTAATCAATCATTTCCACTACAATTCAACCCACAAAAAAATATAAAAAGAGCAAAAATCCGAGATTTACCTTAGAAAGTGTATCAACAATGGTATCAAGTATATGCCTAGATTGCTTTTCATAATACTGCTCCACCGTGAGCTTCCACCCTGGGTCATTATGCGAATGCGGCGCCACAAACACCTTCAACTTCTCCGAATCCCACTCATTCCCTTCATAACTCACCTTCCACCCTTGCTTCCACGCCCCACCATCCACATCCAAGAACTCAATCTTATCGTACAACTCCTTCGTCGTTATATCCACCGCAGACTTCAGCACAGCGTCGTTCTCGTTCGGCGCTTTCCGAGCAGCCGGCTTTCGCGTGGGCTTGAAAGAGAAGCGCGATGTGCCGAAACCGGGCCGGGAGGATTTGTTGAAGTGGGAAGAGATGGGTCTCGGAACCCCGTACCGGAGGATCACGAGGAAGAAGAAGATGAGGGAGACGATGAGGCCGATGGTGAAGAAGTTTGCGAAGACGAAGTCTTTGAGGGATAATCGCCTGCGGGATTTGCGGGTGAGCTTGGATTTGGGGTTGTTTGATGAGAATGGGAGGAGTGAGTGGGCCCAGCTCCCTCCTCCTCTCCTGGTGCTGAAAGCCATTTTCGATTGAATCAGATGATCAAATCAAACTGTGTTGTTTGTGTGTGTGTGTGTGTGTTTTAGTTTTGGTAATGTTTTTGGAGGATTTGTGATTTGGGATCTATGGGAAATGAAGGAGATAGGAGACTAACTTGACCTGTGCCTATTTTTACAGTGGGGAAGTCTTTCTCTTCTTTCTTTCACGTTTCATCATCATTTTTTTTTCTTTGTTTCGAAGTCCAGAGTCTCAAAAAACAAAACAAAACAAAAACAAAAACCAAAAATTTTATAAAAAAATTTAAAAAAGAAATTTCAAACTTCAATGTCAAGGGAGAGAAATGGGCCACCAGATGATGGATTTTTTCAGGTTTGTCATTTGTGGAGCCCAATGTAATTGAAGTTTCTTGATATTTGGGGATTGTTTGTCTATGTGTGATGTGTATAATTAGGATTTATGGCATTTGGGGCGTTGAACTTTTCTATATTCTTGAGGAGGACTTATAGGAGTCGAAGTCTTTTAGATGTATAATTCCAAACTTGTTCACAAATGGAGTTATTTAAGGGATTGTGTTAGTTAGGGTAGTGCGGTTATGGTTGGGTTCTCTAGGTTTGTACTCAACTCTTTTCTTTTTATTGACAACAAAAAAGAAAAGAAAAAAAGACAAACTTAGAGAACCCAATTTGCCCAATTGGTTGATCTGATTTAGAGGATCACAATCAATTTTGACTAGTCGAGCCATCAATAGTAAGTCTAATGGGGCAAAAATGTCAAATTGTCAATCGTCAACAAATTTATTCACCTACCACTCAAATAATTCGACTCGACCAACAAATCACACTCACTTCTCAGTTCTCACCACATCTATACATTTGCCTTAGTAAAACTAAGCATTTGTTTTCAACAATGGACCCCACGACTACCATTAGGACAAAAAATGGAGCAATCCTTTCCAAATTCACCCACTGTCATTGCCCTTTTTGACAAGCTACTAGATGGACAAGCCTCCTCAATGATTTAGCCATTGCCTTTATTAAAGAGCCACTTGATGGATTTTGATGATTCCAACTAATAACCCAAAAAGGAAGTCGCTATGGATCATAGCCTTCTCAATCAACATTGGATTTAGTTTTTTGTAACCAAATCTAGTTGGATTAATTTGTGGGTTGAGCCTTAACCTGCCTCTATCGACCTATACCCACCCCAACAATATAGATATTACAGAAATTGGAATAATGGATACTCCAATTTTTTTTGTAAAACAAATTGTGAGGAGTGGGACAATCACCACTAGGGCCAAAAGCTCGAAGGATAATTGGGCCACGGGGAATGACTTGGGTTTGGCCTATGTATTGAAGGGAATGCTCAGAAGGTTGTAAATCATGAAAGAGGTGAAAGCCAAATCGTCCCAAGTATTGTGGACAAGGGTGAGTACCACGGTAAGCCAATCCCCGCAGAAAAGGAAAAGCACTAACTTACTCGAGGCATGGAGCATGGATAATCAATGTGCGACCTCCAAAAGAAGTTGGTAACTGCGGGAAACCTCTAGAATGCACAAGATGATAAGAAGAGTAAATATTTTTACCTTCGCATTAATGAGGATATTTTTACCTAACCTCTGCCGCATTAAATGCACATAAGACAGTCTGAATAGTACATGCAACGCCTAACAATCAGAATTCTAAGATAAGGAGGGGAGGAAACTGATAAAGTAAACGAAAATATCCCTGAGACTCTAGATGGGTGCAAAACAGCTATGGTGATAAGAACAAGGACTAAAACTATAAAAAGGGGGTGGGAAGCAGAAGGAAAAGGGAGAGAAAAATCTGTCTAAGAAGAGAAATAGAAATAGAGAGAGAAACACTAAGGGTGATACCATGGGAACAAGAAAGTTTCCTATAGTAGCATTTGTAATTATAATCATAACACTTATGGTCAAAGAAATCAACTACTCGTGTTTCTTATTGTGGAGTGTTTATTTCCTGTTGTTTATTTATATTTAGTTTGTGTGAATTATTTTAGCAAAACTCTGAGGAGCTTTCCTCGGGGAATAGTTTCTATGTCACTACACAAATACTTGATGATGTTGCACACTTACTATAATAAATTTTATTTAAAAAATAAAACTCTTAAAAATATCATTTATATTTTCTTAATATTTTTTCTACCAATATATTATATATAAGGGTAAATAAGTATATTCTTTAAGATTTTAAATAGAAATATTTAATGTCCACTTTTCTCAAATCTTAAAATATAACCTTTAATTTATTTACTTAATAAATAAGAACCAAAGACATATGATTGGGATAAATAATAATAATAATAATAAAAAAAGCAACAGAATTTAAAATCCTGATATCCTCCGATGGTTTGAAATCATCCAAGTTGTTATTGTGCCCAACATTTTGAAATTCAAATCTAAACTAAATTTGAAAGTTTAGGCTAACAAAATTAACTTTAAAAAAATCAAAAAGAAATTCAATTGTTTCTTAATCTAATACTTAATAAAGAACAATCATCATTACATAAACATTATAAAATAAAAATGTATCATATATATTTTTTAAATATTATTAAGGGAAAAAGCCTATAAACACGCGCGGAAGATGTTTGAACTTTGAAGAAACCTCATATGAATGAGAGAGCATGAGTTTTTACTCGTGATGCTTTATTAGAGTAGTTTTACATTTAGCCTTCTATATTAACTTCGTCCCATTGTATTCCAAAATATGAAATGATGTTTTAAATTAGCCAAACAATTCAAATGTTTAATATGCTTTTATTACGTTAAATGCTTTAAATAGATTTAATGAATAACTTTTAAGTTTTCTGTTTTTTGTATAAGAATTAAGTTTAATGTAGAAATACCATAGTTTTTTTTTTTTTTTTTTCCTTTTTATACAAGATAAAAATTCTACTATAATATAATTTAAGTGTATATATGTGTGAAACTCCCTCTGCCCCTGCTTCCCTCATACTTGTGGAGTGACCATCGCACCAATAGTGTGTAGTGGTGAAATACAAGAGTTAGAATCAATGGATTGGGTCAAACAACTCAAATCTTTAATATGTTTTTATTACTTTAATGCTTTAGATAGATATAATAGATAACTTTTCAATTTTATCTTTTATGCTTAACAACTAAGTTCAATGTAGAATTGCAAGAGTAAGATTCAATGGATTAGGTAATATGATTATTTGTCTCTACACTTTTGTCCAATCAAGCATAAATAAGAGTTGTCTTTCAAGATAAACTTTGATGGAGCTATTTTTAAAGACAAAGCAGGAGCAAGAGTTTTGATTTAAGATGATAACTGGTTGCTCATTGCAGCATTGAGTTGCAAAGGAGGAGCAATTTAGATTTGGAGAAGGTAAATCCAACAACAGCTGTCTAGGCTATTAATTTTGCAATTGAGATAGGTGTTACAAATATCATCTTAGAGGGAGATTTAGCATATGCCATGGACAAGCTTCAATCCAATGAGGAAGATAATTTATGACTAGGAGTTATGGTAGAGATTTCAATATTAAGAATAAGTATTATGCATGGTCATAAAGATAATTTCATATAAAAAATAGTTTTTTATTAAATATTTTAAAATTAATTTATACCGTACTCATGCATCGCACAAGACATTGGCTAATTTTCCTAAGTAAGAGTGGATTATAACTAGCTTAATTGATAAAGTCTCATAGGATTTGAACATCACCTACACCAAAAATTATTTGATGTCTTGACTTAATAATTAAAAATAATCATCACGAGGAAATACTCTAAGTTTAAATTCATTGAAAATATTCAGGACATTAGAGATAAAGGTGGAACTGTGAAAGTGTAGAATTTCGACATACAGCATATGTCTTTTGTGGGCATCACGTTTGGGAAAAAGTCTTGGGTAAGACAGGCGCATGTGCCCATTGTCTCACTAACATGTGAGTCCCACGCGCATGAGACCCACATGTCAATGAGACAATGGGCGCATGCACCTGTCTCACAGGATACCTTCTCCGCATTTGGACGTTTGGAATGATTACTTCCAACTTCCAATATTTTATGGTATTGGGGCTTAGCTATTGAGTGAGTTTGAAACTGTATAGCTTTTTGGGTGGGTTTGAAAATTATGTTTCTTCTTCTAATATAGCAAATGAAAACTTCCTTTTGTGCTGGGCTGCTGGTAGTCGGGTACTTTTATGTGTTTGGTCATTTATTATTCACTTATGACATTAGAATCAATTGGTCAAAAAATAGTTTGTCTGAAGTATTGAATGATCTTCACACTGTGGGTTAAAACTTAAGAGCACTGTCCATAATAATCCCCCTCCCACCCGCAATTTTTTTATACATCCATCAGTGGGGAGCTTTGAAATTTAAGTTTGTAACATACAAAAGAAAATTCCCTTTTTGCGATGAAAATGGTACTTTTATGTCTTTGGGAGTTCAATCTTTTTATTGTTTTCTACTTCAATTTGGTCGCTAATGACATTACCAAATAAAATGGTCTAAAATCAACTTGTGTCTCAAGCGTTCCTGCGGCACCAAGCTCTTTTTGCCTTCCTATATACATCCATCAACAACGTTGTGGTGCTGATCTCACAAAAGCAGAAGGTCTAACAACAATATTAATAACACCAAATTTCAGGAGGACAAAAAAAAGAAGAAGACACCAGCTACCCTGTTGCTGGTAATTCTCTTCAATGATATTTCATGAGTTACAAATAGGGGAAATGAGAAGCATATATATATATATATATATATATATATATAACACTTCAAAGTCTTGCCAAAATGATTAATTAAGTTGGGTACATGAACAATAAAAAATCCCAACTAGTCATCAGAGAAAGCATCCACATTACAAGATAGATAAGGAAAATACCAGAATGGATCACCTGACCAAGCACATGTGGTAGATATTTTGCACAATGGAACATCTAAGGAATTGTGTATCATATCCATATGGTGTGTTTCCATGATGGGGAAAGACCCGGGATATCTACCATCCAAGAAACTTCCTAGATTGTATATGCAATTCATAGGTTGTTGGCTACCCCTCCATCTGGTTATGTTGCTAAATCCTGAGCTCTTATAATCACCATTCAGAAACAATGCTTGATCTTTGAAGTTCTGCATCTTCACCCATTCCATCTTCAAAAAATTTAGCTCATAAACTTCTTTTTTGGCAATTGACACAACTCTACGAATCATGAAGAGCTGCTCATCAAAAGCAAGTAAATATAGTTCAAAGCTGCTGCATCCAATGCTTTGTATTTCCAGCAGGGTCATATAAGGATGCGGATTCAGGTTTAGTACCCAATTTCACCATGATCAGTTAAAACATATATCTTACCCTTGAAGACAACTCCATCTACAAACCACCAAGGACTGTTCGTAGGACTGCCCTGAAAATTTTCAGAACTATAAACAGTCCAATTGACATCTGTGGATCTACATAATTGTAAAAATGGGGACCATCTGTCAAAAGCTATGATTACATACTCCCACAAAGGCGTAGCTAAAGAAGAAAGGATGATAAAAGAATAAGGATTGGGAGGCCTAGAGAAATGGAGTTCATGTCTTGTAAAAGGATTCAGAAGCCAAATCTCAGAATCAGCTCTTTTTTTCCTGTCTTCCAAGACGAAGTACCCACAAGAAAGACCGGAACATGTTTTGCCAACAAGGCTCGGCAATATTGCCTTGTACAACCTTCGGTCAAAGATGCTGTAGAAATGACAAGCTCTCTTAGCTTGTGTTGATAAGAAGACAAGAAGTGGTGGTTGGGATGCCATAAACTCTTTCCTATGAGCCGCAACATACAATCTCCATCCTTTGCAGACACAGCCAAACATAAGATAGTCTATAGCACCTAACTGATTTGCTATCAGATGAGGCAAAACCTCATGGAGCTCCGACCATGGCCTCCAATTACTGGTATCAAACATCTTTTTCTTCTTATTTCTTGGCCCCTTGAGATTTAAGTCACTGCCCCCTTGCAGTACCATGCCTACACTCCAATGAAGAGAAAATAGATTACATTCAATATATGAAACTAAAGAAACATTTAACAGATTTAGCTATATATCATAGCATCTTATAGTTTTCAACCCAATTTTACACATTATATACTTGTGCCCAAGACATCTACAGTTAACAACATATTATGATATGCTTGTGTCAACAATATCAACACCTCTATCAGGCAAAACTTACTTCAACCACCACACGTAAACAGCTAAATAAAAAATGCTTTGAACTTTGAAGTATAAGGCATTATAAAATAGATTATTATCAAGCTGCATTTTCTTTTTTAGGCACAAATGCAAAAATATCACAATGAGAACAGCAAAGATATTATTCAGTCTAACAATTCTTCAAAACACATAGTACTCATACATACTGAGTACACAACAAAAGCAAAACTCAGCATATAACCATTGCACCCTTTTAGCTAAGTTCTCATTCAGACAACAAATACTATAACATGTGATTCAAAATTCTCTTTCCTACTTTTCTTTTGTTTTCCTACAGTTTCTTAGCTACCAAACAGACAGAAGGCCCATAAAATAATCTTATACTAATTTTTTTTTAATAAAAAAATAAATAAAATTCTGGGAGAGTAAATCAATAAAGTACCTGCTTTGATGTTCTCTGTCAAACTACGTGACCACCTTAACAGTCTGTTTGGTTGGGTGGAAAAGAGAGTGAATAGAAAATGGTGGGGAGAAAGCTGAAAAGGGAACAAGAACACAGTTTTTACCTTTTTGGTTTGGTACAAATATGAGAGGAAGGGAAAGGGAAGAAAATGGGCAAAATTGGCCAAATACCACATTTGGCCAAAATTAGAGTAAATTTAGCACTGTTTCGAAACTAAACAGCAATGTACCACTTTTCCAGTACTCGAGCTTGGGAAACTCGAGTACCATATAGTACTCGAGTTCCACAAGCTCGAGTACAATCCTTTTTTGCCACCGTGTCAAGAGCTGACCTGGCATTTGTGAATTAAATAATCCTCGTAGTACTCGAGTTTATTGGACTCGAGTACTGTGCAACTGGTACCCGAGTCCAATAAACTCGAGTATTAAACTGTCTGATAGCCAAAGCTTACCAATTGATACTCAAGTTCATTGGACTCGGGTACCACTGTGTGGTACTCGAGTCCCTGAAGCTCGAGTATCACTCACTATAACCCCAGAGCTTCAAATTTTTTTTCACTCTCACTTCTCACTCAACACTCACATACTCACTCTCCTTCACCTTCACACCCAAACCCCAAGCCTTCATTCACCGGAGAATAGCCATCATCGGCGGCAGAAATCAACTGTCTTCGGCACACGCACTCACTAAAACCAGAAAACTTCAATTTTTTTTTTCACTCTCAATTCTCACTCAACACTCACATACTGTACTTACTCTCCTTCACCTTCACACCCAAACCCCAAACCCTCATTCCACCGAAGAAAAGCCATATTCGGCGGCAGAAATGAAGCTATCGTCGGCACACGCACTCACCCCGCCGTAGACAAGCTGACTCTGCCATAGAGAAGCTCCCTCCGCCGTAGAGAAGCTCAGTCCGCCATAGACATCTCATCGTCGGCGGAAAACCGGAACTCCTCGTCGGCGACCTGGCACTGAAATTTTGTGTAATTTTTTTTTCTTTCTTTCCATGAGTTTTGAAATTGCAGTTATGTTTAAGATTACAAAATTTCCCAAAAGGTTTATGTTAGGAAATTGTGAATTTCATGTAGTCTAACATCTAACATCCTTGATGATGGGTGGTGTTTTAGAAATGTAAATTCCACAAACCATGATTGAAAATGAATATCTTGCAAATGACATGCATAGGTTTTAGGTTTGTGGTTGGACTTGAAATGAGCAGAAGAATTTTCGAATATTTGATAGGAAAAGTTGTGTTTCAAATAACTAAAAAACTGTAGATTTTAAGCAAAATAACTAAATAAGTAGAAAACTCCAGATTTGAAGCAAATGAAAGGATTTTTAATCTGGGGCAGTGGATATTTTTTTTAGCCTTGCATTGCATCTGATATTATTTGAAAAAATTTCTTGTAATTTTGATGTTAGAGACTACTAAATTCATGTATTGTTTAAATAAAAACAAATAAAGAAATAAAGAAAAGCTAAAACAACCTAGTTATGTACATAAGGTCTGGTTGTCTATTGTGAGAAATGAATCTATTAGTTGAAAAAACCAATCCCTTTTCTAATTGATTTCTTAGCTTTTACATTTTTTTTGTGATATGTTTTAGAATGAGAAATTGCTTGATTGGTTTAGATTATAATAATATGTTTTTAAAAATTGTGCCATGTTTCTTTCTGGTTTACACTTGTAGGAGTTTTTAAATTATACTTCTGTTTAAGATATTTCCAATTTTAAGTTGCAGACTTTATGTGGGTTTTAAAATTTACGTTTTTATTAGGTGGGTTTTTGAGTATAGTCTTAGATTTTAACGTTTTCTTAAGTTTGACAATGAAAGACGTGGCTGGATTACTTGATAGGTCATAGGTGATTGTTGTGTGGTTGAAGAAAATTTGGAAGAGGTTGCACTAACGCATCTCAGATTCTCTACTAGTTTTTCCTATATATATATATATATATATGTGTGTGTGTGTGTGTGTGTGTATTAAACTGAATGCTTATGGGTGCTAATGGGCCAATCACCTTTTAATTTATGCCAGATATGAACCCACATCGAGCGGGACCCTCTATAGGGACTGTCTTGATGAGGCAACCTTCGCATCGTTCAAGTTTTCTTTGGGATGCTCCTTTGGCAGGCGAGGTATACACTTGTGTCCAAAATCATAGTCAATATATGTAGTAGAAAGATTTTGGGCAGCTATGTTTGAAGTGTAATTATTACGTGGTTAGTGAATGCTATTATTAATACTAAGTTTCTCTGTTTGCAGGAAGTGCCAGGTGTACTAACTTGTCGTCACTGAGATAAAGGTCTGTTTGAAGGTGGGTTAGATCTACGGATTGCGACTTATATCACAGATGCGGGGTTAGATGGGCTACTTCGAGTCCCACATATGGACCTTGACCATGCATTGATCACGGCCTTAGTGAAGAGATGGCGGCCAGAGATGCACTCATTCCACTTACCCCACAGTGAGATGACTATCACGTTACAAGACATAGAGATCATAATGGGGGTACCTATACATAGCTTGCCGGTGGTGGGATTTACCCATATGGACCATTAGCGTGACTTGTGCACCAAATTGCTAGGTACCATCCGTCCACCCAAAAGACCAGTCGGTACAAAAAGAACACTGTAGTGTTGGAAGGGCCGAGGATAAAAGCGAAATGGCTTGAGGAGCAGTTTAGCGACCCTCTCCCTGCTGACGCCACTGAGGAGCGTGTGCAGCAGTATGCTCGGTTTTACATACTCCAAATGTTGGGTAGTATGTTGTTTATGGACAAGTCTGGTGAACGGCTCTCAATCATGTATCTGCAATTTTTCAATCTAATCAGCAACGGCAAGAATTATAGTTGGGGTAGTGCAGCACTAAGTTGGCTATATAGACACCTCTATAATGCATCAGAGAAGACAGCCAAGCAAATTGGCGGTGCACTGCTGTTAGTGCAATTGTGGGCATCGGCGAGGTTTCCACACATATGTCCTGTGATGAGGCATCCACACCAGGCACTGCCCCCCGGTCCACTTGCTATCAGGTATGTAGGATCTTAGATAGTTATCGCTTTACATTTTCGTATTAACTTTTTCCGCATGAGAATTATGTAAGTAACTAATATGAAGGTTATGTCTGTGTTGTTTTGTAGATGGAAAGGGGCTAAGATAACAACTGACCATCCAATGCACGTCTTACGCACATATCGTGTGCCGCTTACTTCACTACGGCCAAATCAGGTATCGTGCCTTACACCATTTTACTGCTTTGGCATGTACTGTTCACATTTGTTACACATTTTTCTGTAATTATATTGTTAATATGATTGTTTGCATCGGTTGGATCATTGTAGATTGTGTGGGAGCCATATAGAGCTTATTTGGGTTCCCTGCTTGCATATTGTACAGTAGGACAACACATATGGAGGTCTATCGTGCCGCTTATACATTTTTGGGTGGTTGAAGGCCATCACCCCGAACATGTTTTCTGACAGTTTGGGATAAAGCAAAGCATACCGGACAATGTCGATACTTCAATTGAACTTCACAAGATAACACTCCAGGGCAAGCACGAAAAAAACTGGGTTGAAGTACATGCCACTCATATTGCTAGATAGGCTGCGCACGCCACAATTGCCGAAGCACCACCCTTTGATGGGGTAATGAGCTACAACAACGAGTATATGGTGTGGTATCGTTCCATCACTGTGAGGCATATTACAAAAGAGACCTCGTACTGGGACACTTTGGTAAGTTTACAAAGATTGTTCTGTTATTTGAAATACCTCGCTTCGCATAGTTTAGTTCCAAGTCCTAACACTACTCTTGTATACTTGTGACAGGTTGAATCGTAGTTGAGGATTATGGCGAAGTTCAAACCGGGGTCTGAGATCTACACTGACTGTTTTAATGCCTTGCAATCTGTTGAAGAGATCAGCCGGTTGACTTTGGACGATGCACGCACTGTGGGCAACACAAGTGAACTGGCTGTAGGTCGTGGTCGGCAACGAGGTGGATGTCAAGGGCATGGAGGTCGTCAATCTAGTCAGAGGCATACATCTAGGCGGCGTCCCACAACTGGTCGCCGTCGCACATCTGGTGGGCATCACACACCCGTGCATGACCACACCATGCAGAAGGCAAGTCAGACATCAGATGAGATGTGTTTGGACACTGGTTATGACATGGGCTCCATGGCACATGATGATGCGGGTCCATCCCATACATTTGCCCATGGTGAGACATGTCGGTCCCCATCCATGGTTCGCGATGATACCTACCCGCCCACATCCTCTCCCCCACCGACTACCGGCACTATCCCCACAGATGCATGTGATAGAGATGAAATGAGATTCATGCCCACCCCTGGTGCCATCCAGACAGAGATACCCACCCCCCCACCAGAGGCTTCACATAATGAGAATCGGGGGCTACCTACCCTTGGTGCCTTCCAGACAGAGATACCCACCCTCCCACCAGAGGATTCACACATTGAGGATCGGCCGCGAAGGCCGCAACGGACATGGACACATCCTCCTGACTGTGGGACTGGACATGGTACTCCCCCTCTTATACCGATTACATATGCATCTCTTTATGGTTAAATGATTTGAATATTAATATTTGCTTGTGTTCTTTTCAGGCAAGGTGAGACCAGTCAAGGAACCAGTGAGGAGAAGGAAACGGGGATGATTTTCGGTGGTCAATTCGCAAAGGCTTTTGACTAGACCTTGTGACTGCCCTACCCCTTCCACAGGTATGTAGCTAGTTGATGTACATTTATGCTTTGAATATACCAAGATTCGAATTCTACTTCTTGGGTTCTTGTGCAAAATTTGCTTCAAAAGAATTCATTCTTCTGTAGGTATTTGGAAACTTTGGAAACTTTGGAAATTTCGAAACTTTTGTGCACAATATAGAAAATGTTGTGTAGTGTTGTTTAGAAAATGTTCTTTTCCACTGGAGCGTCTAGGAGTACCGGGCACAATGTCTTCCTGAAGTAGGGAGTTGGTGTTTCTGAATTTTGGTCATGGATGAGGAAAAATTCAAGGAAACTGTTCATAAGTAAGTCCTGTATTCATTATGTAAGTTTTTGTTGTTTCCTAGCCTCTATGTGGTTGCACTAGTACAATTCTAGAAACGAGGAGTATACACATTTTAAGCATGCTTTAATATCTCAGCATCTATTTAGTCTAAATGTGAAAAAAAAGCCTATGTTTTTATGTTGTTTGTTTTAGAAATGAACCAAATTTATGTGATATCAGGACTTGCTTTTTCAGATTTTATTAGTACTTTGACCTGTATATTAATGGCGAAATTGCATTGCGCTCGGTAGGAATAACAATAGCCTTTATTGTTATTCCTGCCTCTTTTAGGCAGCAAAGTGGAGCATGATGGCAATTGGGCTCTTCATTTTTAAGGATATGACCTATTGATGGTAGTTTCTTATTACTCCGTACTCTTTTTAGAATGACTTTCTGGTGTGCTGAAATCTGTTAGTGCTGTGTGATTTGATGTGTTTTAACTGCTTCAGTTATGGCTTTGTAGTGGATTACTCTATTGGTGATATGAGCTCACAATTTGTCAAAAGAAACTTGATTGCTAGTGACGAACTATCATATGTTTTAGGATTAACATTAGTCATTACTAAATTTGCAGCTTGTTGGTTCAGAATTTTGAGAGTTCCTGTGTAAACTCAATTATTGGTCTTGAAATTTCCTTGCAAAATCCCATCTCGTGTATTGTGTGTGTGTGAAATTGTCAACTGACAAGTGTCATGACCAAATGCAGAGTATTAGGTTGGCATCATGGCTCGGGTGTTGCTTCAGTCAGCTAATGTCCCTAGTTTAGTTGCTAATCAGAGACGCAACCAATCTAAAGGATTTGGAAAAGCAAAAAGGTCCGTCAAAATGATGTCTAGTTTACAGGCACCTAGATTGAGAATGGGAAGCTTCTCAAGATTGCGGAGTGTTAATGCTTTGGATACTCTGGTAAAGCCTGGGATAGATTTACATTCTAAGGTGAGAATTGCAATCAGTTCTCGGCAAGGAAGGGGTAGCAGATGTGTGGCTAGAGCCATGTTTGAGCACTTCACAGAAAAGGCGATTAAAGTAACTATGCTTGCACAAGAGGAAGCTAGACGGCTTGGTCATAATTTTCTTGGCACAAAACAGATCCTGTTGGGTCTTATTGGTGAAGGCACTGGCATTGCTGCTAAAGTTGTTAAATCTATGGGAATCAATCTTAAAGATGCACGTGTAGAAGTGGAAAAAATTATTGGAAGGGGCAGTGGATTTGTTGCTGTTGAGATCCCATTCACTCCTTGTGCAAAGCGTGTTTTGGAGCTCTCACTAGAGGAAGCCTGCCAACTTGGTAGCATTTTCTTTTATTCCTTTGGTTCTTTTAAAGCACCTTTGACTCTTGTGACAAATAAATTTCATGGAAGAATTTTCTCCTTACAAATGCAATTTTATCTTTCTTTTTGTCACATGTTTTTATTTGTAGTGATTTTTACATATATCATTAACTCAATAACTTTGGAAATGGATGTGGCTGTATGTGTCAACATAAACTTCAGTCAGAAAACCTGTTATCATCCAATTTGAAAAACCTTAACATAGTTCCTATAAACCATTTTCCTTCGCCATTCTTTACACTGCTTGATAGGTCAGACAGAGGCATATGCTTGGTGTTGCATTTTTGTGGCTAAGATACATGCTTCAATTGCTTTATATTTACCTCCTTTTTCTTCTACTATCCTTATTGCAGCCCACTATCACGTCAAGATCTTATCAGTTGAAATATGGCCTTACAGAAAAGACAGCTCCCAGAAGCCGACAGAAAGGTTGCTTTTAATTTGAAGTTTGGGTTAATAATATTATTTTAGCTTCTGTCACTAGTTGTAAATATATTTTCTTAATGAAAAATTTGTGCCCATGGACAGAAGCTGCACCAAATTTCTAGTTTTATAGACATTGATAAGATACACCCAGATGCTTGTCCCGCACTTGTAGCTGACATAACTGCTGGAGAACAAGGAATCATAGCTCTTGCATTTGGTAAGGTGTAGTCCCTGACTACTAGTTGATAATTTTTTATCTTCATTTCATAATCAATATGTCTTGTTTTTGGGATAGGTTACACACGACTCTTCCAACCAGATAAACCGGTCACAAAAGCCCAGGCTGCTATTGCCCTTGCTACTGGTGAGGCTTCTGATTCAGTGAGTGAAGAGCTTGCACGAATTGAAGCAGAATCAATGGCAGAAAATGCTGTTGCTGCACATGCTGCTTTAGTAGCTGAAGTTGACAAAGATGTCAATGCAAGTTTTGAAAAAGAACTTTCCTTAGAGAGGGAAAAGATTGATGCAGTGCAGAAAATCGTTGAAGAATATTGTGTGAATTGGAAAAGTTAAGAACCTGTTCAATCAGAAATGGAAGTTCTCTCGCGGTTAAGGCGTGAGGTGGAGGAGCAGTTGCAGAGCCTAATGAGTAACAAGGCAGAAATATCATATGAAAAGGATAGGATCAGTCAACTCTGGAAAGAGGCTGAAAATGAAAACTAGGATATTTCACGCTTACAATATGAGCTAGAAGTTGAGTGAAAAGCCTTGTCTATGGCCAGGTAAGAAAGTATAGTTATATTTCAAGGAGGCAATTATGTTTGGTTTGCATTCCAATATTTGATGCACTGATCAAGATTGTCTATAGTTGGTTTGGTAAATATTAGATATCAATATAATTCATATTTTAAGAAAATTTTTTCCATGGATTGATTAAGTGTAGTGATTAACAATTTGAAGTCTTTCATGCTGCATCTACCTTAGTAATAATTCTTGCATGGTCTGGTCTTTGAAAGCATGGATCTTATACCAGTTTGAGGAATTTTTCGATGGATTGATTTGTTTGAGGAAAGTACAGTTGGCTTTTTCAATGGTAATGTGGCCAATGACCTCTAGATCAAATGACATTTCCTGGCTTTTTCAATGGAGTCGAATACCTGTCCCTGACTTGAATGTATAAAAAAATATTGATGGTAATGTGATTTGTAGGTGCAGGGATTAAGGATAGTGTTGATTTTTAGAGACAGGTACTTTATAGCATGGCCCTTGTAGTCTTCTTTGACTGCTGTTAGGATGAGGCTAGGATAGATATAATTGGGTTTAGGTATAAATTATCAGATTTAGGCAGAGTCCAATCAATATCAATATATATATAAAAGCAGAGACCTTATATGAGAGTGCATGAGGTTCTGCCACGTGGCACTTTAATATTACATTTAACATTTTTTCATTAAGTTTTTTTTACCATTACCCAATAGATGATAGTAACTTATTTTTACTATTATATAAATTTAGCATTTTTTACCTTTTTTTAGAGTTTTTTTTACTGTTACTCAATAGATCATAATAACTTTTTTTTACTGTCCTGCCACATGGCATTCTATTATTGCATTTTACATTTTTTATCTTTTTCCATTAAGTTTTTTAACCATTACCCAATAAATTATAGTAACTTATTTTTACTATTATATAAATTTAGCATTTTTTTTACTTCTTTTTATTAAGTTTTTTTTACTGTTATCCAATAGATCATAGTAACTTCTTTTTACTATTATATAAAATATAGGCTATTCTTGACAATTAGACCCATTAGACCAAAATTAATTCACTATAAAATAAACTACCTTTTAAAAGTAGACCAAACTTTATGAAAAACTCAAGCCAGTTCTTACCTTATATATTTTGACCCAAGTTTGACCATTTCCATGTGTAAATCAAAGCAAAAACTCTTACCCTCTTACAAACTCTCTTCTTCCTCCCCCACATATAGGTGATACTTCTAGAAAATCTCATCCTCATGAAATCATGTCTTCATCTTTCCCTAATTTCAATTCAATATGCTTTTGTCTATTAATAATGTTCTATGTAATTTATCCAAACTAATTCTCTGTCATCGACGAGTGCAACAAAAATATATATAAATTTTAAGATCCCTGAGGTTGCTAAAATAATTGACAAGTGCATATTTCTAAAATTTATAATAACAAAAAAATCTAATAAATATCATATACTATCTCACAAAATGCCATTAACTTAATATTTTCTTTAAAAAAATTCAATGATAGGAATGGTAAAAAAACATGATCCTATACAAGAAATACCAAAAATACATGCAAAAAAAATTTTCATGGGAGTATTTATCTTTAAATATTATGAAGACAATAGTAAAGATAAAATGCATTGAATCAGATCCTACAAAACAAGTTTGTTAATCATTTCAATTTATACTCACCATATACGTAAAAAAATAATCATACATTATATTATTTACATTAAAAAAATAATACATATTAGTTTCAAAGTTCATTGCAAGATGTGAATTGCTAGGATATTGCAATAATAAGTAATATTGATACAACAATAGGTTGGTATTATATTTTATGCGTAATTTGTGAAAGGAATGTCAAACCACAAGCAAAATCATTTTGGTATGCAAAATGTGAAGTAAAAATAAATCTTTCTATCTCAAAGTTAGAAGCACTCACATTAACTACATACTCTCCAAATATTTATAATATATTTATCTCACTATAACAACTATATATATATATATATATATATATACACACACAATTGCAAACTACTTCAGATACATGATTCAAATTAAAGTTTTTGATTGAGATGTTGAGAAAATCCTAATTGAATCTACAAGATATTTTGATGAAAAATAAACTGGCGTACAACTTATTTAAATTATTGTAAAAATATTGATATTGGAGAACAAATTCCACATGATTTGAAAAAAAAAATTAGGAAAAAAATGGATTTTTCTACTTCATTTGAATGAATTCAATCTAAAGGATGGTTTTGAAAATTACATAGTTGCTAAGATTTTTGATGCACCTTCAAATGATAAAAAGGTATGGAAGAAAAAAAAATACACAATTTAATATGCTGTATTAATTCTTTTTGCTGCACTATTCCAAAATTAACAAAAATAAAAAAAAATTACAAAAAACTGTAACATCATTGAAATTTAATATAAATGCAAATACTATGAAAAATCTTAGCGACAAAATCCAAATTTTGTAAGATCCAATTAAGAATCGCTTGATACCAATTCATTAGTGATTAACACAAATGATGCAACAAAAGAAAAAAAAAATGATGAAAGCTCAAAAATTGAACAAATATGGACGGACTAAACTTCAAATGTTGAAGATATAGAAACTGATGATGATAACAAGCATCATTATACCTTAATAACAAAGATTGAAGAAAAAAAAAAAAAAAGATTTTATAATGAAGCTTTTTATTACATCATCATATAATAAAAATCAATAATATAGAATGAATTAATATGCTTTTATCAACTTTTATTATACAATATAATTACTCCAAGTTGTTTTAATTATTGCTCATTACTTGAACAAAATAATTATAATAGATATATGTGAGCAATTTATAGTTGTTACTTTTTATGATGAATTCATTACTAACAAAGTTTTATAATAAATATGCTATAATATATGTCTAATATTTTCCAAAAACAAATTTACATAAAACCTTACAACAGTATCCGTGCATCGCACGGGAAACTTACTAGTTTTTTAAAAATATGGTGCCTTTGCAGTGAAGGATTTTAGACCTAGTAGTCTTGTGGGCAGTGTTTATAAAATAGGCCAAGGTGCTGGCAAATGGTTAAAGAGAGTACTAGGCGGAATAGTGTCTAACACATAGAATGCATTTGTTTAGGATAGATAAATCCACACCTCAATGTTGATAGCCAATTTTAATTCTTGGACAGTCATCTAAAAATTGGAAATAATGGGCTCTTGTGTAAGATTGATGTGGAGCAGTTTTAGGTGGGTATTTAAGTAGCTACAACAGTAGTTGAGCATTGGGAATGTTTTTGTATCTCCAAGGCTGTCTTTCTTCTTGTGCTGTGTGACATTAGGACAGACCTTGATTAGATATAATTTGTGGAAAAAGTGGTGTGATCATTATGGACTAGTGTTTTATGAGTAAAAGACATATGGCTTGTGAATTGCAGTCATTGATTTTCTGCGTGTTTGGGGTTGCCTGGGTAATGCCTTATTCTGTCATGGAGTTGTTGGCTTGTTGGGAGGGGTCTTTTTGCAAACAAATTAATGTTTTAGGTCAAAAACATAATTTTTTTTTTAAATTTAAATTCAAAGAGCAATTACTTGACTTTTAATGCTACAATTATCAGTGTAATTATTTATATCTAACATAAACAAGTTCAGAGAAATCAAAATCAATAGTTTTTACAAGTGTTTTGTTCTAGAAGAGTATATGGGTCAACAGAATTCTAGAAGTTCCTGAAATAGATAACATCTTTTGATTCTTTTCTTCGGACCCAATTATTGAAATTTTTCGTAGTTATTGCTTGAGATTGTATTCCCGTGCATGCCACACACAAACATGCAGACCTATCATGTGGAACTTATCCAAGGAATGACTAATTCTTTTTTAAATAAATCCAAATCCGTGGAATGATTGCATCCCCCCCCCCCCCCCCCAACAACACACACAACCCTCTTCAAATAAAAACTAATAGCTTTAACTCATTCATGACTACATCAATATGATTGTTTCCTATTTTCTTTTTCTTGTTCATATCAGCCTTCTAGAAGAGAGTATGGCTTGTTGGTCACTTATTTTGCAAGGCGAGGGGATATGTATCGTGCACGTGAAACTTTTGAGAGCATGCGAGCAAGAGGAATAGAGCCAAGTGCACATGTCTACACAAGGTAATAATCTGTGATTCAATATTCTGTATCCAAGCTTTGAAATTTCTTGATGAGATATAGTGAATTTGGCCAAGCTTGTGTTTCTTAATTTGCCAAGCTTGTGTTTCTTAATTTATCAGCTGACGGCCACCTTTCTAGATTGGAACAAGTACATATTATGGCAGAAACTTGTGGAGGCAAGCAAAGATGTTAATGAAGGTGGCAAAAACTTGTCACCTTCATTTACTCTTTTAAAAAAAAATTGTTTATAATATCAGAGGTGGTGCTTAAATGAGCCACTCTTCTTACCCAACCAATACCTCTGGAGTACAGAAATTACTGCATTTTTAAAGGTAGATCCATTAAAAATTGATAATGCATTTGGAGTTTTGGATTTTATTAGTCCTTGTAAAAAAAGGAGTTTTTGGTCTGTCTAGAAATATATGTTATAATTTGATAATGACTATTAGTCTTTTGGTGAATGTAAATCACCTTGTTTCATCTCCACTATTTTCTCTTTCTCATTTAGGATTTTAGGGTTGTCTAGTTCTGTTGGAGCATTCATCTGCAGTTGTTTGATTTTCTTTTGCTTTGTGTGTGTGTGTGAATTCTGCAGCCTAATATGAGTTCCTTGTTTTTTATTTTTTATCTTTCATGTATTTGTTTTCTGTTCCACTTTTGATTGAAGTAACAGTCATTTTTAGTTTTATTGTCTTTCTGTACAACTGTGAGTGGTGGCTCTTTATTGTTATTAAAGGCTATAGAGCACTCAATGCATTAAGATCTCTAGTTGCTCAAACATATGCTACATAAAACAAGGATTGATGTGAAGCAAAGCAATTGTTGACTATAGTTGAAAATTTCTTAGGCACATTTACAATTAATGAAGTGCAATGCTTGTGCTTCTTGCACAGCTCACACTTTACTGGTTGTGCTGACCTTGTTTGAAGCAAAACTTTTCTTGGGCCTACTGGACCTTTTTTCCTTACCTGCAACTTGGTGTAACCGTAATGCTTTAGTTTTAATCCATTTTGTTTTGAGGACATGAATTGTTAGTATTAATGATTTATGTGTGAGGAGGCAATTTTGTATCTCTATAATCTAAGATTCTCTGATGTTGTTTTGGAAGAGCTGCAGATAACTGGTTCAAGGAGGCTAAAGAGAGACATATAACTCTGAATGCAATCATTTATGGGAATATTATATATGCTCACTGGTGAGTGTTCTAAATTCAGGTTTGTTGTAACTTTTCTAAGTCATTTTCTTTATTTGAATTCTGTGCTTGACAAACCATGTTCTATAAATTGAAAGAAGAGAAAGTTATTAAATGTATAATCTGTTTTACATGGGTTCTTTTACTTGGTTTTATTCTCTCTCTCTCTCTCTCTCTCTCTCTCTTTGGGTAAGGGCTTCATTGTTATCATTTTTTATTGGTAAGTTAGGTAGGTCTGGAACCCATGACCTTACTCTCTATCTTGCTCTTACAAGGCAAGGAGGAGCCATTTGAGTTAATGCTCATTGGGATACGGGCTTTATTATTTATTTGCACAACATTCTTTATGTTAATTGATTGGTAAGTTACCTACACTCCTATGTCCTGAACCCACAACATCACTCTCTACCTTGTTCTTATAGGGGGAGAAGATTTTATTTGAGCTAGAGCTCATTGGCAGTTTACACAAATTCTGTTTTCTAGGTTTTCTTAAAATGATGTTTGCAAATTAGATTTGTGCCTAGTGCAATTCTTTCTTTCCATTTTCATGATGTTACTTCTCTTTTGTTGTAAACTTTTCAGTCAAACATGCAATATGGATCGAGCTGAGGCATTGGTGAGGGAGATGGAAGAATCAGGCATAGATGCCCCTATTGATATATATCATACTATGATGGACGGTTACACAATGGTTGGGAATGAAAAGAAATGTCTGGTTGTGTTTGAGCGACTAAAGGTAAAAGTATAGGTGATCAAATTTTCTTGTTTTGGGTGATACACACACATGTGCACATACATATATGTTGCATGTGTGTTCCTTTGTCATAAGTTTGTCACGAGTTAGAGGAAGTGATGTTGCTTTTGGCTTGAGAATATCCTGTGCACTGGATTTATTTATGGTTATTTCCCCTTTTGTCTAAAAGAATCATAACAGCATCAATGTTCAACTTATTGTTGAAGTTATGCTACATGCATGTAGATGTGTTGGATTCAGCTTGACATACATATGGCTCTAGGTTTTTTTTTTGTTTGCTTTTTTGTTGTAAATACTTTATTTACAGGTATCAAGGTTTTGCAGCACAAGGTTAACCTATAAATAAAATATGAGGACTTAGATAGCTTCAAAGATTCATGAAAGGCTAGTGACTTAGGATAGTGTTTGAAATCGAACTGAAATAGGACAGCAATGGTATTATAGACAGCAAGTGGTTAGTATGATTAGTTTAGTGACTGTTATGTCCTTTCTGGTTTCTAATTGATATTTTCCTCTCCAGGCAAGTTGAGGGGGAAGTACGCGTTGGTGTTTTTGCTGCTCAGTCAATCAAGATTGGAGAGGCGTTAACGTATGATTACAGGTATATTTGGTTGTACGTTGTATTTATGCTTTACTTTGTTTATATAAACCCATTTTTTTATGTTGCTGGTCCTTTAACATAACAAAATAAACAATCAAAATCAGTCACTTATAAATAAATAAAACAATCAAAACCAGTCATACATAGGATGAAGATACAAAGTATTTGATATGTGCTTATATTTCGATTACTGTGTTTTCAACTTAATTGTAACCTGAAAATTTTTGTGTTAGGTTTTGAAATATTCGACTGTATTTCAAATTTAACAGGGGACCCTGTCAAACTGTGCCAACTGTGCATCTACCTAATTTTTCCATGGATTGATTAAGTGTAGTGATTAACACTGTGTAGTTATGTTGTATTGTTAATTTTTCCCTTTTACCTAGCCAACTGTACTTTCCCACACTAATTAAAGCCACTTCTCTTGCGAGCACGAGTTTGTTTGAGCAGCAAGCCCAATAATGTCATCTCTTTTATGATAGATATCTAAGTGACAATTATAAATCCAAGACTTATTTTTATTAGAAATTAAAGAATTTCTTTGGCTCATATGCATAAATATGATTCATCATACAAAATTAAGCTCAGATATAGATATTTAACTTTAGTCATTCAAGAAAAATATGGTAGGGACTAGTTTTTTATTAACGTTGTGGCATGTCCTGGGTTTTAAAATTGTTCGTTGTTGCTGTTTGCAGATCCCAAGGACTCTGACACTCTCCGGCCTCTCAATATGCATCATGGGATGGAAGTTCGTGTTGGTCTCTCCAAGGGACCAGTCTGTCCAAGTTTCATATGATTATGCATTTAATTTTTGGAAGAAAATGAATTAATCAAGTGGAACTACTTGGTGATGTTTAATCGTGGATCTATACTATTAAGGATATAAATACTTTTCTTATTAGAATCTGAACATATTGTACAATGTAAGATTATCTGGTCTTATTATTCTACTTGGTTTTTCTTTTGCTAGTTACTCTCAACAAATCAACATTACCGGTTGTCCTTTTGGTTCTTGATTCAAAAAAACAAAAAACAATACAAAACCAAAAAAACAAAACAAAAAAAAAAATTTTGCTCAGACTGACTTTTAAAGTTGATACTTGTAGGGCTTTAAAAGAATAAGATAAAGGTATATTTGGTTTGTGGCAATAGATCCTACTAAGGAATGGGCAATGGCTATTCTTTTACATGCAAAGGTAGGGGATTTGAATCTTGGTTGTACTCGTAAGGAAGACAAACAATGTCATCAGTGAACTACAAGACTTTGGGTATTATTTCTTTTTTCTTTAAAATGGTTGTAATTATTATTTGCTATTGGCTTTAATAATTTTAAAGACTATGTTTATCCAAAAACATAAACTCTTTTTATGCATATAATAATTATAAAAAATTATAATCCTAATAAGAGGAAAAGACAAGATGTCATCTTTAAAATATCTATTGATTTAGAAAAATAGGACATGATGTCATCTTTAAAATATCTATTTTAGGATAACCGAGTTCCATATTTTGGTCCAGTGCGTACAAGCTATGTATAAAGTTTTGTAGATAAAACCTCCACCCATACTCGAGTTTAAAGGACTCGGGTACCATTGATGGTACTCGAGTCCTGTAAACTCGAGTACACTTAATATAGTACTCGAGTCCTCTGGACTCGAGTACTATTCTTTATACCGGGCCTATACTCGAGCTTAATATTCTCGGGTACTGCTAACACAGTACTCGAGTCCCTTAAACTCGAGTACCAAGGCCATACTTATTACGTATATATCGGGTGGATGGCAGCAACCACTTCAACCACTATAATGAATGCATAATGAATGGTACTCGAGTTCAAGGAACTCGAGTACCTGTTCAGACCATTATTTCCTTCGCCTTTCAGCTATTTTTAGTAAGGATCTTTCGAACAAACCATTTACTGTACCTATCTTTCCAACTCCATGTGACGAGTCAGAACGTTGTGTACGCATTGGACACTGGTAGTTGGGTCACCATCTGCAAGTCTTTGAGTCACTGTGTCAGTTCTCCATTGAAGACCAACGGGTTGTCCGTTTAACCTTTGGGTCAAACCTGCTGTGACTAGTACATAGAGGTAATAGTTAAATGCTTAGTTTTAGATTGTGTTTGCATGTGGTTCGTATCAGATTTTTATGCATGAGGTGTTATTTTTCCCTATTTTCTCGGTATTAACTATGTACAACTACTGATATTTACACATTGAAATTTAAGTTTCAAGAGCTGGTCATCATGGACATAAAATTCAGAACTAATAAAAAATTTGAACAAAATGTTGAATCCATGAATTTCTATTTTCTGACATACCACCTTCAACTTTCATATTTACGTTGCATCAGCTACATTTTTATTTTATTTTTGAAACTTAATCCACCATATGTGCAAAGGCAGTACTGTATTTGTATATTGACAATTTTTATATGTTAAAAATAGTTGCAATTGGTGTTTTAATTAACTCAACTAATATAGTATTTTATATTGAAACAAGAAATTATTTACGTTTGGATTATATGTACACCAAAACTGTGAAACTTAGTTAACTTGATGGTGAAAGGCATGCAATTACTGTGTAAAACATCATAAATTTTGAACCCTATCATATCCCCAACCAAAACAAACTATAATTCCAAATTCTTGTAGTCAATTAGATGTACACACATTAACAGTACCCTATAATAGAATTGAATTAAAAGTTAGGCCCAAGAAAAATTAAACCTGCCCCCTTTCGAAAATGTTGGCCCTTTAAACCAAAAATATGGTCAAATGACACAGATTTGCCCCAAACTCAACCTTAAAATGCCCCAAACAACAAAACTGTAATGAATTTATACATTTAAAAAAGTAAAAAATATAAAATTAATGCATTGTGTATATTGCTCAAATTCTTATATTCATCTTTACTTAGTAATTAACTAATTATAATTACTTGTTCTATGAGATTCAAGAATTGATGATTTTTTAGATTTGAAAGAATGTCTAGTTCCCTTTTCATATATGAATAAAATATAATGTATAAGAATCAATAATTTTATTTGTTAGTACTAAATAGATTGTTATTTGGATTTTCATGATTTTCTTTTTATTTTTTGGATTGTTTAAACTTTTGTCCCCCCTAACTACGAATCTTGGCTCCATCCCTGTTGGGATGTGTATATTGTTTAAAATTAATGAGAGAAAGACACATTCTATATCAACTTTTATTCTATAATATTTCTTCAAAATGATTATTTTTATTTCTCATTAATTACTTGAACAGAAAAATTATAATGGATATGATTGTAATTTATAATTTCTTTTTTATAATGAACTCATTACTAACAAAGTTTTATAACAATTATGCCATAATATATGTACAACATTCTCCAAAATCATTTTATATAAAATATTAAAACATTATATGTACATCGCAAGGGCAACTTACTAATTACTAGCAAAAGCATGCTTTAGGTATTGCTGATTTTGTAACATAGATGGAGAAAAATCTATGTTTCATAGAATATGTGTTATCTCATGATGTATTTTCTTTTTATTTAAATTAATTCAGTTAACTTATTTTCTATATATGAAAAAAAATAAAAACCATTAACAATGTTTTTGGTTAGAGAAGTGTTATATCTATTGGCATATCTAATATGACTCATGACTTGTAGCATATATTAATAATACAATCGAAGTTCGAAACCGACACACAAAGTTAAAAGAATAGGATTAGGATAATGTCATTGACTTATTCATCCCTCCTCCCCAAAAGAAGGGCTTTATTTAAGTAGTAAATAAAAATAATCACATGTGACTCATGAGGAATCGTTCGCATGTATTCTTTCCATCTAGGTTTCTACTTTTAATAAACTTATAGATTTTATACTTTATTTTAATGTTACTTAACCATGTCTACAGTAAAACTATTTGCCTAATAGTACTCATTACCTCATGGCATATCTAATATAGATTTGAAACCGTAACGGATCTATAATAATAATAATAATAATAATAATAATAATAATAATAATAATAATAATAATAATAATAATAATAAATTGCAATTGTACTCATCTTTAATAAACTCATGAACACATTCATATTTTGTACATATTATTTGACGTATAAAATCCACGAGTCTTTAATCCACCATGAATAATAATATTTCAAAGTACAAACCTCCATTATTCGAATAAAGAAAAACCGGATCCTTTTAAGATTAATGCATATTCTATTTTGCTACAGTCACTGTGCAGTACCTCCAAGGGTTGTAGGAAGTGAACATGATGTCAGTTTGTGTGGTAGTTATGGCCTTAGTTATATGGCAATAATAACTCACCACACAATGTTGTTTTAACTTCACTTCTTCTTTTTTTTAAATGTAAATATGATTGTCTTTGAATTGTTCGTTTGATTATGGTTCTTAATTATATCAAAACACTAATAGTTTAGGCTTCATTTTTATGTAAAAACCATTATTTGACAATAAGAGAGTTTATAATTTTTTTTATGACAGAAATTTTATAATTCAGTTAACTAGAACCCACAACTCGATATACAATTAATTGTTTTTATAAATTCAATTATTTATATGTCTATGATTGAGTTTAAATATAAATTATTTTTATGATACGCCAAATTTATGTAAGTGGTTATAGATTATGACAACTTTTATATTGTTAATAACAGGTTGGTGATGGATTCTCACTTTTTCTATGTGTACTACGATGGAGAGATGTATTATCATGAGTTGCATGGGATATCATACCAAGGCTCGAACCAAAAGCAAATATGTGTTAGGGTGAAGCGTGGGATAGGCCTTATGAAATTGCAACGAAGAATATTGAAGGTGAAGGGGTTAGACCACGTACGACATAACATTTCCATCGTGTATCGAGCACCTCAACGAGTTGAAGGCACCCATGTTTTGTACAATTCACTACAGTTATCGAGTGGTAGCCAAGTGAAGATGATGTGGGAAATTGTTGAACAAATGGTGGTGAAAGGATTCGTTGTTTCAAATCTCTATGTCACTGTTGAGCCCACCATAGTAGAGGCTGGAGAGGGTTCACAACATACTGTTTTGGATAGAACTATAGATGAGCAATATGAGCACATTCACTCAATACCATTACAATCTTATCAAGAGTGTGCAGAAAACATAGGAGATGGGTATGGTAGTGAACCGTGGCAGACATTTCCCCATGCTTCACCCGTTGAGGAAGAGCAAGGGCCACAAGAAGTGCATAAAGGAGAGCATTTATCTCAGGATGAAATGCATAGGGGCACATCAGAAAATGAAGATGATGACGGACTTGGTGATGATGTAGATATTGATGTTAGTAGGGATGACTTTGAGGAGCTCCTAGATACCATAGGTGAACATGAGAATGTTGATCATATCGAGGATGTGGTTGTAGAAGAGAATAGAGACACATGCCCTGGTCCCGATCCTACGCCGGAATGGTTCACCAAAAACACTTGGGATAATATGTTTGATCCATCACCAGTTATGCAAGCGGGAGTATCAAGTTGGACGCCTGGGGAGCAGCCTATGAAAGGAATGGTATTTGCGACTAAATTGGTGGTGCGACATGCGTTGACTTGGTACGCACTGCGAGAGAATTTTAGGTTCATTACTGAGCATTCAGACTCAAAGAGGCTTATGGTGAGTTGTGAGGATGATTCCTGTCCATGGTCAGTCCGTGCTATCTGTTGCAAGGGAGACACTGTCTGGAAGATCGCAAAATGCAAGGGCCCCCACACGTGAGACAAAATTCAGAATGCTCATGATGGTCGGATGATTGATTCGGCGTTCCTAGCATACGTACTTGAGCGCTATATACGGGAAGACCCCGCGTATAAGATAATCAACTTACGCCACATTGCTTTGGCAGACTTAAAACACGAAGTATCTCACTACAAGGTATATGTCTTTTTAAGATTGCATTATTTTTTCAATACAATATAGAGACATCAGTGTTCATGGAAGTGTAAGCAGGATAATTTTCGGCAAAACCCATGAATACTTAATGTTATGAAAAATGAAATTGAAAAAAAAAGAAAAAGAAAAAGGAAAAGGAAAAAAAAGGAAGAAATATTATCTTGCACTTATAGCCTTCCAAGTATTGATTTCTTTTCTTCAACTATAGTTATTTAACTTGTATTCATTTTTAACGTAATCATTATGGTTCACATACAAGGTATGGGATGCCAAACAAAAGGTCGTTGCAGCTATATACGGGGATTTTAAGGAGTCTTATGCAGAGTTGCCGCGTTTTTTGGCAGGACTTAAGGATGCAAGTCCGGGTACAAAGTATAAGTTACTAGTGGACGATAATTATGAACTAGGAACCTGTACATTCAAGTCTGTATTTTGGGCATTTCGTCCATGTATTCTTGGGTTCAAGCACTGTAGGCCTGTGATTAGCATTGATGCAACCCACCTATATGGAAAATATAAAGGGAAATTGTTGATTGCAATGGCGACAGATGCTAATAATAAGATTTATCCACTAGCCTTCGCCATCGTCTAGAGCGAGAGTACAGAGACTTGGGGTTGGTTCATGGCTTGTATAAGAAGGTATGTTACCGGCCGGAGCAAGCTATGTGTCATATCTGACAGACACCCTGGGATACAAGCTATCTTTAGAGACACTAATCGAGACTTTTTGCAGCCTCTCCTGACACAACATCGTTACTGCCTTCGTCATCTATGCAGTAACGTCAATACTAGATGGCCTATGAAACTTTAAAAAATCTAGTATGGAGGGTAGCAAGTCCTACCCAGGAGCGAAAGTTCAATGCCACCTTCAATTTAATTGAGAATGTCAATAAGGGTGCGCACCAATATCTAAAGGACGTGCCCAAAGAGAAATGGGCTTTAACCTTTGATAAGGGTTACCGTTATAGGACGATGACTACAAACGTCTTGGAGTGCTTCAATGGTGTTCTAAAGGGTGCTCGTAGCTTGCCCATCACAGCAATGGTGAAATACAAATGGTTCAAACTGAATGCTTACTTCGATGATCGTCGCAATAAGAGCATAGCACAGTTGAATTCGGGGAAAAAATGGTGTAAATATGCCTTGGATATCTTCATGAGAAATAAGGAGAAGGCAGAGCATCACAGGGTGACGAGATTGAGCGCGCAACAACAATCATATCAAGTAGATACACCGCATAATCCAGGGAGTGCTGGACATGGGGATCACACACATGGAGTTAATTTGCTGCAAAGAACTTGCACATGTCAGAAATGGAAATTGTACAAGATACCATGTTCACATGTCATTGCAGTGTGTATTAGGTATCGACATGATGCAGAGCAGTACATTGACCCATGCTATAGCATGGACGCACTATTCCGGAGCTATGCTCCCGTTTTCCCTCTGTTGAAAGATAGATTATCATGGCCGGATCCTAAAGAAACTCGAAAGGTTGTCCCTCACCCCCAATTGATCCGAGAGAAAGGTCGTCCTGTTTCAACACGAATCAGAAATGAGATGGATGAGGGCGGGAAGCGGCCGATAACCACACCATGGAAGGAGGGGAGGGGGGAGGAAGGTGCAATGCGGGTTGTGTGACCAAGAGGGGCATAATCGAAGAACATGCCCTAAGCGGAACGAGGTACCGACGAGTGGTGGTCTAGCGAACTAGGTACACTAAGTTTGACACCATAAATCCTTCCAACGGCAACTTGAAACAAAATGCATGATATGTTAATGGGCAATAATAATTACCAACTATAATAGATTCACCAGGTGTATGTTAGGTGTATTCTAAATAACAAGGTACTACTATGAGATTTACTACTTCTAAGCTTTTGAAGTTTAAACAAGAATTAACTGGAATTTCAGCTGTATTGTTTGTCAATAGCATCTTCTTGTATCTAATTCTTGTTAAAATTGATTTACTAAATGGTAGCTTGTTAATGATGCTTCCCAATACGTTTTTTCATGCTCAGTTGCATGTTTTTCACATGGAGCTTGCCACTTAGCACTTGTATTGATTAATCTGTTTTCATATATGATGTTTGCTCTTTTCAGTTTTGTGATATCATTCATGGCCTCGATGCCTTTGTGCATAAGTAGTTGGAGAGTCCTGTGAATTTTCTTTCTCCCAATAGGGCAGATGATCATTGTGCCCTGCATATGTTTATGTTCCAATCAGTCTTTTTGTCTAGTTGAATTCAAATTCTTTGAGATGATGAGAATACATAATGTTGTAGCACCTTGCCTTTTGGTATATGTATGCAAACCTTAACTGGTGCAAATTGTAAAGTGGATTATGGCTCATTTATCCTTTCGTACTTCAAGAATTGAGGAAAGGTCTTTAGTTAGAGATACAAACACAGGTTATATGATAAAGAAAATAAAAGATGAAAGGAAGACAACATGAATATATATATATATATAGGTAGAGTTTCTCCTATATATTTGTGTACAGTTGTTTTATTCACTTTGATGATTTCTCCACAACAAAATGAGATAACACTATTTTTTTCTCCATTTGATGGGTCTGGATTTTTTTTTTTTGTGGGGGGAGGGGGGGTGAAAATTTAGGGGAAATGGTATTGCAATATGAAATCAAAATGCCTCCATGTAAATTACATTGAAATAGAATGCCTCCATTTTTTTTTTCCTTGTTTTTTTCACATTTTTAGAATTATAATGCATTCCTTGGCAGCAAAACTTCTTGTGATCCATGGAGGCATTCTGATCCATGGGGAACTTCTATTTGTAGGTTCGAATGGCTGCTACAAAAGCATCTTATATTAGTGATCTTTGTGCAATTGAAAGTTCACTTTGTATAAATGGAAAGCCTATTCAGGTCTTAATAGTTGACGACCTGGGCAGCTTCTTATCTTTCACAATATCAATGTTAGGTTCATCACCCACTTGCCATATGCTTCCTTCTTGTAGAACTGGCCTAGCTGCAAGAATACTCTGCCACACGTAAAACATGTTGCCACTCTCATGTGCTTACATAAAAGAACAGTGTGTGTAGTATCTTTGGCTTCAGACATTTGCTTAACAGTGTGGATAGTTTTCCATATAATTTGTGAATTGACCTTTTTTGTTAACCAAAAGGAAAATCAATATTGAGAATCCTTGAATTACAACTTTGAGTAAAATTCCACCTCAGATTGGTGTAAGTTGGCATTTATTATACTAAAGCTATTATCTATTTCCAACTTTTGAGAAGGGGTTAATATATTTTATGCAAACATATGTGCTGACAACTTTGCCAAGATCTTTACTGATTAGCAGCACCTCTGTAACTCTTTGTTAAAAAATTTGGTCAGTGAGAGGACCTGGACTTATGTAAGTTTTATGCTATGCAACAGAATAGTCCCACTCCTTTCATTCTATAGTTCAAGAGACAGATAATGGTCACTGGTTGTGCTGATTTTCATGCAGATATGTATAGCATGCCATTGACATGTCATAATGCTTCATATTTTGTTTTCAATCAGGTTGCATGAGCGTCTTCAGGAGTGTAATGGAGATGAGGTCTTGAAGGCAGAAGCTGGTGCCAAGGTTCAAAAGTTTACTGAATGGGCTCTGAAATGTATAGGCTTCCATTCTCGTTGCTCTGAAATGTATAGATCCAACTCCAGTTATCTGCATTCAAGAATGAACATACAGAATGGATTCATTTTTTTTGTCTTTTTGTGAAGTTGTTTTGTAACTATGCAATGTGGATGGTGCAAACCATTTTGTGGCTTTATCTGGTGTCATTTATGAAAGTTCTAGAATATTTTACTTGCACTCTTATTTAAAATCTTGTACTTTACAGCTTACATTTACATTAAGGTTTGAGAACTCAAGTTCATTTCAGACCTTTCAGTTTAACTTCTGTTCAGGGAAACTATTCCTTCTGATGACAACATGAAAAAAAAAGATTATGAAATTCGGGCTAATACTCGAGTTTAGTGGACTCGAGTACTGTACATTTTGTACTCGAGTCCACTAAACTTGAGTATAAATTGGTAAGATTTGGCTATCAGATAGTTTAATACTCGAGTATGTAGGACTCGGGTACCAGTTGCACAGTACTCAAGTCCAATAAACTCGAGTACTAAGGGGATTATTTAATTCACAAATGCCAGGTCAGCTCTTG
Source organism: Castanopsis chinensis (assembly GCA_032878915.1). Lineage (NCBI taxonomy): Eukaryota > Viridiplantae > Streptophyta > Magnoliopsida > Fagales > Fagaceae > Castanopsis > Castanopsis chinensis. The sequence goes on from JAVQMG010000121.1 coordinate 3,327,541, forward strand.
ACACGATGGTAGAAAAGGATTGTACTCGAGCTTGTGGAACTCGAGTACTATATGGTACTCGAGTTTCCCAAGCTCGAGTACTGGAAACGTGGTAGATTGCTGTTTAGTTTCGAAACAGTGCTAAATTTACTCTAATTTTGGCCAAATGTGGTATTTGGCCAATTTCGCCGAAGAAAATGACCTTTAAATTATAAAAAGACTTTTTTACCCTTATCCTATTATCTTTCGTTTGGTCTTTTGCTTGTTTCTTTGTTTCTTTTTTTTTTTTTTTTTCATCTCATACTAATTTGAGTAATTTCCTTCTTTTTCGGTTTTTTTTTTCTTCTAATCACATTAATACAGTTCAAGGACAATAATATATTAATGAATATAAATAAACAACTTGTGATTTATTTAAATTAGCTTCTAACCTTATGCATATACATCGATACACTTAAAAATATATAATAATATGCATAATATAATTCATATATATATATATATTTTAAATACTATTGATAGTCATTTTTAAATTTTATTAACTCTTTAAAAAAATTTGTGAGGATATTATTAGGTATAAAATGTAAATTGTCCATATATATATATTTTTTAAATTATTGTGAAGTGCTTTTTTTACAATTTATTTATTTTAAACTCTTTAGTTTTTGTATTTAATAACTCATTTTGATGAATATTTATGATGTAGTCCCAAATTTGATTCTAAAATTAAAAAATAAAACTCTTTAAGAATAAATAATTTAGGACACATGACGCAAAATAGGAACTCTAATTTGGAATTCTAATTTAAATTTCTCTCAATTTCATCTATTATTATTACTAGTATGTAACCCATGCTACCACATAGGAATAGATATAATTTAATAAACCAATAAATATATTACATTTTATTATTTAAGTGATACTGTTGGTTTTGTTTTTTATTTATTTATTTATTAATCATGAGTTTAGTCATGTTTAAAACACCTAGTTTATTCATATTTAATAAAACTTAGTATTATGTAAATTTTTTAACAAATATTTTTATCATACAAAATTCTAATGAAAGAATGTTATATAGACATATATATTCAAAGTTGATTCATTCACGATACATAAAACTATGATTAAATTGCTTTATCACAAACTATTTTTAACAAAATATTTTAATCAATTAAATGTGAATCTCGTAACGTACATCTTATAACAATATATAACAGTACAATAACATGAATCTTATAAAAAAAAATTATCAATTAAAAATCATTAAAATTATAAGCATAAAACGTAAAGACAAATAAATAGGATAAATACTAATTCTTTAAAAGAAAACTTATAGTGAGTTGAGAAAACTACATAAATAATCTTTGATATTTGAAGAATAACGGGATTACAATTTCCTTTCGAAATTGGGTAGAGACTCGTGCTGATAACGTGTTATGAAAAAGAAAAGAAATATGCAACATCAATGATAGGAAAACAAAACAATTTTATAATTAAACAATAAAAATTATTGGCAAAAAGGAAAGAAAGTATAGGCAGATGAAAGACAATAAACATACAACATCAATAATAGGAAAACCACAAAATTATATAATTAATCAATAAAAAATTTACACAAAAGGAACAACAGTATAGGTAGATGAAAGAAAACAGTAATCAAACCTTAAAAATAGTTAAAATTCGTTTTGCAGAGCATAAATCAAGATCATGAAAATTGTAAAGAAAAGTACAATTAGAATATTTGGAGAACCTCTTCTTATATAAGATACAAAAATACCCAAATACATGCATCATTAATGCCAAGAGATTCTTTTGAAATTCCACGTGGAAAAAGAAGGTGAACCTGAAAATACGTGGGTGTGGAAAAGGAAGGTGAACCTGAAAGAAAGGGAGGTGAACCTAAAAATACACAGGTGTGGAAAAAAAAAAAAGCATATCGAAATTACAAATTAGACTCCAATTTCATATTTACATTGACACGTAGCACAACAATAAATTAGAATTCTAATTTAGAATTTCAATTGAAATTTCTCTCTGTTTCACCTATTATATATATAGATTATTATTATATAGACTTGTGTGAGATAAAATGTAATTGTACAAAAAACTTCATTGTTTCTAGTTTAGACTGTTGAGTTATCTATATGGAATTTAATTTGAGAACCTAAAACACCTACTTAAAGGGTTACCTTTTCCTTCTAAAAAAAAAAAAGTGTTACCTTTTCAAAATATCTTAAAATATATATATATATATATATATATATATAAAATACACTATAAATAATTAAATACTATTCACCTTTTTGAAACATTGCTCTTACAAATAATATGGGAAACTAAGCAAATTTATAAAATCTTGAAATAAAAATATATGATGTCCACTTGTTTAATTTTTTAAAACAAAAAACACTTAAGTTAATCTAATTTTTTTCCTCTTCTTAAAAAGTTAATTTCTTTCTTAACAATTAAGAACAAAGGTCTAAAAAAAGGTCCAATAATGATGTCCTTCTCACCCAAAAAAAGAAAAAAAGACAAAACAAAAACAAGAGGTCCTATAATGAGACAAAAACTTAAAATGTAAAACAATCAAATCAAAACAAAACAAAATTGATCTTTAATTTTAGCTTTATATCTCTCTTATTTATCCTTTTCTTTCGTACATCTTAATAAAAGTAGTTATTCAAATATAGAATTATCTAATCCAAAACATATAAAATGGAAAATGGTTTAAAACATCTCAAATTCTTACCACCATATTTGAAAATTCAAAATCTAAATAGATTTATAGTGTGGGGGTCCGAGGACCGAGGAAGAAGATTAAGGCACAAAGGAGATATTAGTTAGAATGAGCGCCGAGGACCCAAGGACGTGAGGATGTGGTTGCATGGAGAAGTACAAAGGGTAAACTGGTGATATACAGTAGAGAGAGTGAAAATATCAGGTTTGAGGGTAGATAGCCTGTGAACTCTGCATTGAATGCTCTGTACCTAGTTTCCTGATCGCATTAAATGAGGAACATCAGCTTTATCAGCTGCATTGACATGGAGGTGACTTGAACAGTGTAAATCACAGGTTGATAACTTCTTTCTACCACTTTTTGCAAACAAACGTACAAGCATCAATAAAAGAAAATGGTTAAGTGGGAGATGAATGGTCGAGATGACAAGAGTAAGGAGTATAAATAGGAATGAAAGAAGCTAGGAGAAGGGAGGATGAAACACGGTATTGAGAATAGAGAGAAGATTGATACTTGAATGTAAAGGATTTCTCCTCGGGAAAACCTGAGAATGAGCGTTTTTTGTTCCTTTTTATTTTGAGTGGAATTCTTGGGACGTAGACTCCTTTTATTCTTTTCTTCCATCTCTACAAATTTTTTGTTTTGAGCCTTAAATTGTTAAATTCATAATGAATTTTAGTTTTGTGTATAATTTTTGGTCCTTGCGTATTGTATACAGTTCAGGTTTAAAAAACCAACTTTAACAACTATAAAACAATACTAGTAATAATAATAATAATAATAAAATAATAATAATACCTACTTCTGAACATTTGTAATGAGACTAATTTATTATTATTTGTTCAAGTCAGGGCCGGCTGAATGCTAGAGCAAAAAATGCATTCGCCTAAGGCCCCAAGCAAAAAAAAGGCCCCCAAATTTTAACCAATAGGGTTATTTATAATCTATAAATAAAATAATATTCTTTTACCAAATGAAAAACAAATAAAAAAGAGAAAAAAAATGCAACGTTCACAATATTTTTCATGACATTTTTACAACTAATGTTAAGTAGTAGGTTGTTATTGATGGAAAAAAAAAATAATAATAGTGATATTTTCAAATAGAAAACAAAAAGCAACTTAAAACCTAGAATTTGTTATAAAAAATATTGTGAATATTGCACTTCTAAAAAAAAAAGAATAATAATAAGAGTTAAGTTAACAAACTTTTACTAGTTCTCATTTAAATCTACCACTTACGCTACTTTTTTACTTACCACTATCAATCTGCCATATCAACAAATATGAAAAATTTTGTCAAACTTTTTCTGTTTATAAAATTTCTAAAAAAAAGAAAAAATTCTACGTATTTCATATTAATTAGTAGTAATTTTTTATTTAATACAAGATAATTAATTTTCACCTTATGCCCCCAAATGCATCAAGCCGCCCCTAATTCAAGTACGGAAGTGTAGAACATCGACCTATGTCGTTTGGCTTTTGTAGGCATCCTGATTCGTGCTTTTATGTATCTAATCCAAATGTCAACTTCAACTTCAACTTCCAAAGCTCTAACCCATTTTATGGTATTCCCGTACTGGGGCTCAGGCTTTTGGGAGGGTTTGAAAATGATGATGCTTTCTAAGATCATTCACTATAGATTTTCCGTATTATCCCATTTTATTATTTTAAAAAATTATTTTATCAATTATACAATATAATAATTTTATAATATTTTTTACATCTTAATGTTTATTTTTTTATTATACTTATTAAAATGATATTTTTATATAATAAAATAATATATCTTACAATTATCGTCATTTACAACACAACACATTATTTATTCTTTTTTCCTGTTCAAGAACCACAATCACCACCACATACACCTGACACCACCAGCAACCTATAATCTACTGTCAACACCAAAAAAGATAAAAAAAAAATAAAACCTAGACCATCAATACCACCCTCTCTGATCATCAGCACCACAAAAAAAAAAAAAAAAAAACACACACACACACACACCAACCCACAGTCACAAGACTCACAACCCACCTATTGAAATCTACCCACCGCCACCCACCGACCCAAAACCCACCTAACCACACAGATCACAACCCACCTGACCCACACAACTCACGCGACCTAACACTAACTCACTGCGATCTCCATCGCTAACCAAACCCAGCCCAGCCCGCCGATCCAACCTCCAAAATCCAAAAACCCACCGCCACACACCACCAACCCAGACCCACGCCGCCGCCACCACCACATCAACAGAACTTTTATGCCACGCCTACCTCTGCCCTACCACCACCACATGGGATTTTGGGTTTGAGAAAAGGGTGTTTTTGGTTTGAGGAGTAGAGAGGGCTGAACAAGGACAAGGGAGAGAGAAGAGATGGAAGACAGGGAGAGAGAGAGAAGAATAAATTTATATGAAGGAATAAAATATATTAAATTTTATGCCATCTGTATAACAGTGCGGTTCTACATTTTTAGAACTGCATTGTAGCACAATTGTATATTTTTTTACAATAGTTGTAGTTTGCAACTTCTAATGGAGCAAGCAATATTGGCTAAATGGCAAAACAGGCTTACAATTTGGGATTTCCATTGTCCACTGCCGATGCTCTAAGAGAGTATGAAATTCATATATATAATAGGAACTCTATTAAACATAGCAAAAGAAAATTCCCTTTTGTGCTGGACTGCTGGTACTTTTCTGTGTAAGGGAATTTGGTCGCTAGTGACATTACTATGAATAAATTGGTCAAAAATCAGCTTGTGTTTTAAATGTTGAGTGATCTACAGTAGGCTAAGAGAAAAATTCATGAATCTATTTAAAGCAAGCAACTGTATTCCAGGGCTCCTATATCCAGTGCTTTTCACTTCAAGCAGGCTCACAAAAGGTTCAGAATTCAGGTTTAGTACCCCAATTTCACAATGATTGATTAACAAGCATATCTTACCATCAAAGACAACTCCGTCAACAAACCACTGATGACCATCTATAGGACTCCTCTTAAATACGCCCTTATATTTGTAGATAGTCCAATTGACATCTGTGGATTTACAAAACTGTAAAAATGGTCCACCGGTAGCTATGATTACAAACTCCAGCAAAGGTGTGGCTAAGACGCAAGGATGACAGAAAATTAAGGATTAGGAGGGCTAGAGAAACGGGGTTGGTGTCTTGTAAAAGGACTCAAAAGCCAAATTTGTGAATCAGAATTTTTTTCTCGTCTTCCATGACAAAGTACCCGCAGGAGACACCAGAACATCTTTTGCCAACAAGGCTCGGCAGTATTGCCTTGTACAATCTTTTCTCAAACATGCTATAGAAGTAACAAACTCTCTTCGCATTTGATTTTAATAAGACAAGTGGAGGTTGGGATGCCATAAAGTCTTGCTTGTGTGCTGCAACATACAACCTCCATGGCTCCATCCACTACAGACGCAGCCAAAATAGTCTATGAGATGGTTGACAATTACCATTGTCAACCATCCTTTTCTTCTTCCTTCTAGGCCCCTTGAGATTCATGTCACTTCCCCCTTGCAACAACATGCCTTCCCACAAAAAGAAACTATTGATCAAATTTTATATATGACACCAAATAAACATCTAACAGTTCTACATTCATAATAATTGTATCTTATTGTTTTTAACCTCTATCAGGCAATACCAATCAAAGAAGTGCAAAACTACACATATGTAGAACTTAAAACATCCTTTGAGGTGTAAGGCATAGCACAACTGATTATTGAGCTACATTTTGTTTTTTAGGGACAATTACAAAATCTCACAATAAGCGCAACATAAATTCTAGTCATTCTAACATTTCTTCAAACATATCGTACCCACACTCTGTACACAGATAAATAATAATAATAATAATAATAATTATTATTATTATTATTATTATTATTAAAAAAAAAATCTCAAGCATGCACCATTTCTAGCAAATGACATATTGAAATAATAAATCCCCATATAAATTAAATGACAGATGGCAATAGGAATATGAAAAAAAAAAATTAAAACTTTACATCAAAAGCTGTTCATTATTTGGGACACAACAAAAAGCAAAATAGAAACACAGCAGTCAACAAAACCTTAAACATCTGAAAGACAAAAAAATATGAAAAAGAAGAAAGTGACCCCAGTTATCCTTGTAGGAAATTCTCTTCAATGATCACCCAGGAAATGAAAAGCAACAAAATATGTATAGCCTTTAAAGTCTTGCCAAAATGATTAAGTTAATCCTGACTAGTCATCATAGAGAGCATCCACACTGCCAGACAGATTTGGAAAATACCAGAACAGAGCACCTGAGGAAGCATGTGTGATGGGTTGAGGGGGAGGAGTTTTTTTTTTTTGAGAAGGTGAGGGGGAGGACTTGGGAAAGGCTACCAAACTCAGATAGAAAGCCCATAAAGATAAAATCATCTATATTAACAACAAGAAGATACCTGACACATCGGAGACCTCTGCCACGTCAGCCATAACATCTTCCCCCGCCATAGGGTGCACGGAAACTCCGTACTACCTGAGCGCGAATGAGATCCTAATATTGGGGATGGGTTTGTGGTTGCAGGTTGTGGGCTGTGGCCTGTGGGCACTAATATGGTCCAGTGGGCCTGTGGGTGAGGCCCACTACTTTATGTTTTTCTCGGCCTGATTGGTTTGGGTTCAGAAAATGTCAAATTGAGAAGAATAACAATATTTATTAATTACTTATATATACATAAATAAATATATAATAATTTATAATATTTTATAATATCTTATAATATTTGTTTTTGCACAAAAAATAACTAACTTGAACTTACATAATATGCATTTTCCATGTAACTTAATTTTTTTATATTTATATTATTTTATTTGTTATTCAATTTAATTATATTATTAATTGTATAAAAGAAATTAATATATCATTCTTGATTAAGCCGTGATGCAGGGGCTTAATACTAGTTTATGTTTATAATAACAACTTTATTAATATAGTAAAAGAAAACTCCTTTTTTTATGCTGGACTGTTTGTACTTTTATGTGCAAGGGAATTGGGAGTTTAATCTTTCATTGTTTCTACTTTAATTTGGTAGCAAATGACATTACCATGAACAATTTGTCTCAAATTCCAATTGTGACTTGAAAAGATAATTAGGTTTCCAAGTTGAAGAAGGAAATATTAATTTGGGTTTTCTTTGTGTGGAAGGAATGACTATTCCTTTGCGTAGAAGGAAAGTTTATTCCCTTGTATGAAAGGAATGACTATTCCTTGGTGTGAAAGGGAAGTCTATTCCTTGTTAAAAAAGTAATGTATTTCTAGTTTAAGAGATAATAGGAAAGCAGTCTTATAAATAGACAATGCTTCAAAAAATTTGTTTGGCTTTGGCTTTGGCTTTGGCTTTGGCCCAAAGGTCCTCTCTCTGGGGAGACGAAAAATAGAACGTGAAACCAAGAGGGAATAAAAGAGATTTTTGTTTGGGAGGATTGCAAGAGAAATGAGAGAGCAAAGGACTGCCCCTTTAGAGAAGACACAAAGAGAGTATGTGCAAGAGCAAATAAAGAGAAAGCCGCACAAGCAAAGAGAGAGAGAGAGCAGCCAAGAGTGAGCCACTTTGAGAAAAGAAGTCAACCAAGAAAGAGCTATGCATCGAGAACCAAATGGAAATAAGAAAGATTTTTCTTTAGTTGTGAGACACAAAAATTATTGTAATTAATTTGATAAATAGTGAATTGATTAAAAGTTTGTCTTGTGATTTTTTCCGTAAAAAAAAAAAAGGTTTTCCAAGTAAATATTTGTGTTATTGTGTATGATTGCTATTTTGAATTGATAGTTTTTTGTGATAATATTTTTTGGAACCCAACACAATTTGGTAAAAAATCAGCTTCGTATCTGAAGGATCTACAAACCAATATAGAAATTTCCATATATTGGGACCATAGGGTGGTGGTGGTGATTTGGAAAGGCACAAGGTCTAACAAATAATGTTTTAAAAATCAAACTAGATCGGTTGGTTCAACCAGGAACAAGTCACCAGTTTGATCTGGTAAAACCCTTCAAAATCAGTCAAAACCAATAAAAACCGGGTTGAATTGGGAACCGAGGCACAAACCCGTTATTTAACTGTACTGATTTTAAAACCATGCTACACAGGTAAGGAAAAATAATAATAATAAAGGACTCCAGCTACTCTAGTTGCAGGAAATTCACTTCATTAATAACCCATGAGGTACACAGATAGGGAAATGAAAAGCAACAAAATATTTATAGCTTTCAAAGTCTTGCCAAAATGATTAAGTAGGGTACATGAACAATTAGAAATCCTAACTAGTCATCATAGAGAGCATCCACACTGCTACACAGATTTGGAAAATACCAGAATGGAGCACCTGAGGAAGCATCTCCGATAGATATTTTGCAGCACAATGGAACATCTAAGGATTCTTCCATCAAATCCATAAAATCATCTATATCAATGATGGGGAAAGACTCTGGATATGTATCATCCAGGAAATGTATGCTGTATTCCTCAACTGGAGCTCCAAGATTGTATATGCAATTCTTAGGTCGTTGGCTACTCCATCCTTCATTTTTCATAGTTTGTTGGTTACCCCTCCATTTGGTCATTTCGCTAAATCCTGAGCTCTTGTTACTTAGAAACAAAGCTTGATCTTTGAGGTTCTGCATCTTCACCCATTCCATCTTCAAAAAATTTAGCTCATAAACTTGAAACTGCTGCCAAACTCTGTCATCATATCTATGAATCATTAAGAGTTTGTCTTCAAAAGCAAGCAACTGTAGTCCGGAGCTCATATATCCAATGCCTTTGACTTCCAAAAGGGTCACATAAGGATAGGAATTTTCGTTTAATACCCCAATTTCACCATGATTGGTTAAAATGTATATCTTACCCTTGAAGACAGCTCCATCTAATAACCACCGAGAATAGTCTGTAAAATGGTCCTTAAATAAGTCTCTGTAATCATAGACAGTCCAGTTGACATCTGTGGATTTACGGAACTGGAAAAAAAAATGCATCGATAGCTATGATTACAAACTCCTGCAAAGGCGTGGCTAAAGACGCAAGGATGATGGATAAATAAGGATTAGGAGGGCTAGAGAAACGGAGTTCATGTCTTGTAAAAGGATTCAAAAACCAAATCTGAGAATCAGCACTTTTTTTCTTGTCTTCCATGACAAAGTACCCACAAGAGACACCAGAACATCTTTTGCCAACAAGGTCCGGCAGTATTGCCTTGTACTACTTTTGATCAAAGATGCTATAGAAGTAACAAGTTCTCCTAGCATAGGACGATACTAAAACAAGAAGTGGGGTTTGGGATGCCATAAACTCTTTCCTATGCGCTGCAACATATAGCCTCCATCCTTTGCAGACACAGCCGAACATGAGATGGCCTATAACACCTAGCGACTTCGTTATCAAATCAAGCAAAGCCTCAGGGAGCTCCGACCATGGCCTGCAATTACTATTGTCAACCATTCCTTCCTTCTTCCATCTAGACCCCTTGAGATTCATGTCACTGCCCCTATGCAGCACCATACCAACCTTCCCACAATAACAAAATATTGATCAAAATCTACATATGACACAAAATAAACATCTACCGATCTACGCGCTTGTGCTACACATTTAGACTTAAAAGCATATTATATTATTCATCTTAGAAGATGTCAACCACTTTTATGACTTTGTTAGGACACGCAAAATCAGCACTACTATATACTAACATTTTTTTTGGCACAGTTGCAAAAATATCACAAGAAACACATATTTTACTCATTCTAACATTTCTTCAAACATAAAGCACCCATTTTCTGTACACAAATACACAAACAATGATCTCAAGCTTGCACCATTTGTAGAACATGATATATCGATATAATAATAAAACCCCATACTAAATAAGATGGCAGATGGCAGTAGGAATATGAAACAAATATGATATATGACTCAAAAACTTTTCTTTGGCTTTCCTACGGTTTCTCAGCCCCAAACAGAGGAAAAGCCCATAAAAATTTGATATTTGAAAAAAAAAATTATATATATATATATATATATACATATTTAATTAGTTAAGTGAAGTACCTGCTTCGAAATTCTTTGTGAAAACACAAGTGACCTCCTATTATTTTTTCTGGGGGTAATTTTTGTTGCTTATATAAAGCAGAAAAAAGCCGCTCATATTTTTATTTTGGAGGTTCAGTGGTGTAATTTTCCCGCCATGTATTTCGTGGTATAATTTTTCGATAAACCCAAAAAATGTTTTTTTTTTCAATGAAATAAAAAAATGTAATAATGGAAAATTTTGGATAAACAAAATGTTGTTAGAGCATGAAGCTAAAATTTTCAGTATTTAACACTTCATAAAGTTATTTTATCTATTTTAATACACAATTTTATAACATACTCTACGTTAATCCTTTTATTTTTTCTAAAGGCAAGCATTATTCATTTTTTTTCCCACTTTCTCTCTTCCTCTTTGCCACAAAACCCAACAAAAGGCATGATTTCTGTTTTTATCCTTTCTTACTGCAGTGAACTGTCAAAACTAGCAATTCAATGTAGCAAGTTGCCAAAAAAGTTTGGCTTTGGCATCATTGATGTTGGGCTCTTTTTGGTGTTTAAGGTGACAAAATAGCTAAAAAAATGATTTTTTCTTGTAATACATTTTGGATTTTACTTTAATTTATAATTTATTTGCATAGTATTAATAAAAAAATAAAACACATATAGTAATTTTTATATTAAATTTTGACAAGAAGTTTAAAAGCTAGTTTATTTTCAAATAATTAAAAGTTAAGTTATCTGTAAAAATAAATAAATAAAAAAACACTAAGACAAAAAGCAACAAATTGTGAAACAAAACTGAAATCCCAAACACATAGAGGGATGTGCAAAAGCCAAAATGACCTCCAAATAGAACTAATTCACCTAAAATGACTCGTTTGCTGAAGTTTATTTTCAATTTATTCAACTTCTTTAGTTTGAAGTCTTTTAAAATGTTATGTGAAAGCTTAATTAGTGTGAAAAGATTAATACTTGTTTAAACTCCCAATTTTAAATTATACCTTAATTGTTTTTACTCTAACTTATCTAAGTACGAAACAAGGAGACTTATCTAAGTGCGAAACATGAGACCTATCTAAGTATGAAACAGGAGTCAAGCACGTGCTATAAACCGGTGCACTACTCTAAGCCGTAAGTAAGTACAATATGCAATAAATGTAAAAGCTAAAGAGTAGGGAAGAGATATGCAAACAAAAGATAATACTGAGACGTATTATCGAAGAGGAAACTTAAGTACTCGGCAAAAAACCTCTCTATGGCTCTTGTACGGACATCACCTTTCCCAAGCCCATTTGCTCAGAGGCCCATAAAAATGATGGCCCGCGTAGGGGCCTAACACTAATCAGGCCAACGGGCTCATTCCAGACCAGCCTAACGCACATAAAGTATCCGTAACTCGGGAGCGAAATCATTTGTGATATGCTCGGCGGTGAGAAATCTCGCCACTCCGGGTAAACACATCTCCAGGTTTTGATCTATGTTTAGATGCACGGCATTATCTGGATATTGTCGGGTATCAAACCTACAAATGGTACAAGTTTCGAGGCCACTATCATCCTTTTCCCACCACCTAACCTCTAACTACGATTAACGGTAGTGGACCTCCCATTCGTCGCTTAGAGAATGCCTTGGCCGGGCAATAGACCAAACGGTGGAACCAGTTCCAATGTCATTATCATCTCCTTTCACTCATGATTAAACATCCACTTAGAAAGAACAGCATTGGACCTCCCCTTCCATTGACCTGGAGAATGATCGTGGCAATCCCACGGGCTGAGGCTATAAATAGGTAAGGGGGAATCAATGGATAAGGGGCTGAAAAAATTAGAAGTAAGGGAGGAAGGGAGGAGGAGAATTGGGATATCTGGTCCACCGAGCATAGAGTCACCCATTATAGGAAATCTAAAAACCCACAATACAAATAGATTGTGAGCTCATACACCTTTGAGGCCCAGTTGCCGTATTTGGGCGCACATAATTGGTGCCATCTGTGGGAATCTCCTACATAGCAGTGGTTCTTTTGAGGCACCCTAGGGGGATGTCGAGGAGTAGATTAGAAAGTTATGCTGAGAGCGACTCTGGAGGATCATCGTGAGGGTCAGCGTGGCGAGAAAGGAGACAGAAGAGACACGAGGACAGGCGGCACTATGAGGCGGAAGAGTCCGGGCTTGGGGAAGGATCGTTCCAGACACTCCAGGCGGTGTCTGACGTATCAGGACGTAGCTGCCGCAAAAGAGGGGACCAAGAGCTCGAATAGAAGGATTGGGAGCTCGAGCGTTTGCGCGGGTTGGTAAAGGATTTGGAATTAGAAGCGAGGGGCAGACGTTGAAGAAGGGATCACGGAGGACAAAAAGAAAGGTCTGTCAGTGTAGGGGACCATTGCGCAACAGGATCCCAACAGCTCAGGTCTCACCGGCACCGTGAACGTTTGTGGGAGTATGTGAATCGTGATTCGACCTCCCCTAATGAAGGACGACCTCAAAACGTGACCATGGACGCCATGAGCAGGGCACTGCCTGCCAGATCTTCGTTTTCAAGGGACATCGAGAGTGCCCTTATGCCTAGCAGATTCACGCACCCACCATTCAATTCCTACACGGGAAAGATAGACTCGGTGGAACACGTGAGCCACTACTTCCAGATGATGTCTTTACACGCCCATAATGACGCGTTGATGTGTAGAGTGTTCCCTTCGAGCCTTAGTCCCACAGCTCTGAGGTGGTTCAACGGGTTAAAGAAGGGATCGATCCACAGCTTCTCAGAATTGATACAGGAATTTGGTGTACGGTTCATGACCTGCACCTGGGTTCCCCAGCCTGTGGGCGCGTTATTGTCAATGAAACTGGGGGCCGGAGAGATTCTTCGCAGCTACGCTTGCTAGTACTAGGAGCTATATAATGAGATCGGCAAAGGTAATGAAAAGATTGCGGTAAGTACCTTTCGCATGGGATTGCTCGACGGATCAGGACTGAGGGAATCTTTGATGAGGAAGCCCCCCGAGGATATGAGGCAACTAATGAGACGCATCGAAGAGTATAAGCGGTTGGAGGATGATCGGTTACAGAATAACGGAAAGGCTCTGGTTATAAATTACCCTCAGAACAGCGGCTTCCAACCTAGACCCCGGAGGGATTTGAGGATTCAAGAGCTCGGCCTGGGAACAGGGGGGATGAATGTAGCCTTTAAGGAGTCGGTCCATAGGATTATCGATCGAATAAAAAATGAACCATACTTCAAATGGTCGAATAGGATGGTGGGCGACCCAACAAGAAGAAACCAAAATATGTACTGCACGTACCACAAGGATAAAGGGCACACAACCGAGTAATGTAGGGTACTGAAAGACCACCTGGAGCAATTGGTGAATGCCGAGCATCCTAAAGAATTTGTAGCTACAAGAAACCACGAGGCCGGGCAAAATGATCGTACGCACGGAAATCCCCTCCCACCTCCTTTGGGAATAATAGAGGTCATCCATGCAGTTCCGAGAGAATTCCCGGCAAAGGAAGTTTTGACTATGACATTGGCAAAAGGAAGCACGGGTGAATGTCCTAAAAAGAAGCTAAGGTGTGCCAACCAGCCTATTGCTTTCGATGATGATGGCATGAATGGCACCATCCAGCCACACAGCGATGCCTTGGTGGTCACGGCCCATATAAGAGGGTTTGTAGTAAAAAGGATAATGATAGATCAAGGGAGCAGGGTGGATGTGATGTACCCCGACTTATACAGGGGGCTCGGACTAAAGAAAGAGGATTTATCCAAGTATGACGCATCACTAATGGGGTTCGATGGCCATATGGTGGTCCTAGAAGGGCAAATTTTGCTCCCCGTTAGCATGGAAGGAAAGGAGGTGACCGTGACGTTCATAGTGGTCGCATCTTACTCGCTGTACACTGCAATTCTCGGAAGACCCTAGATTCACAACATGGGGGCTGTGCCTTCCACACTTCACTTGAAGGTCAAGTTCCACACAGAAGACGGGATCGCAGTAGTAAGAGGCAGCCAGCAAGCAGCCAAGCAGTGTCTAGTAACTATTGCGAACAAGGGAGACGAGCAGATAAAGCCCGTCGAAAAGACGTCTTTATAGCAATTACAGCAACCCCAAGTGGAAGCAGGGGTTAACTGTGCCGAGGACGTGCCGAGGGTAAGGATCCTACCAGACGGTGATAAGCACTTTCAGATAGGGGCGGGCTTAAAGGGCGAAGAGAGGGTGGAACTATTGCTCTTTCTCGTGTAGAATATGGATGTGTTCGCTTGGAGTTCATATGAGGTGCCGGGAGTTAACCCCGAGTTTATAGTTCATAAGCTTAACGTGGATCCTTTATACCCTCATAGAAAGCAGAAACGGAGGAGATCGACGAAAGAGCATGTTGAGGCTGTGAGGCAAGAAGTGGGGAAATTGAGAGAAGCGGGGGCTATAAAGGAAATTTTCTTTCCCGTTTAGCTTGCCAACACCGTGGTGGTAAGAAAAAAGAACAGCAAGTAGAGGGTTTGCGTTGATTTCACCAATTTAAACTGAGCATGCCCAAAGGATTCGTTCCCTATGCCAAGAATCGATCAGCTGGTAGATGCTACATACGGGCACCCCATAGTGAGTTTTCTAGATGCTTTCCAAGGTTACCACCAGATTGCATTGGCTGCCGAGGATCAGGAAAAGACCACGTTTATAACACCTAATGCCAATTACCATTATACGGTGATGCCGTTAGGACTAAAGAACGCGGGGGCCATTTATCAAGGGATGATGATGAGGATGTTCAGGGATAAGATCGGGCGTACGGTCGAGGTATACATTGACGACATGGTAATAAAGAGCAAGCAGGAAAGGCAACATGTCGACGACCTAAAAGAAGTGTTTGAAATACTGTGGCGGCACTGTCTTCGCCTCAATGCCGACAAGTGCACTTTTGGTGTGGGCTCCGGCAAGTTCTTGGGATATTTAGTCATGAAGCGGGGTATCAAGGTCAATCCCAAACAAATAGAAGCCGTGAGACGTCTCAGACCACCGAGCAATCCGAAAAAGGTCCAGAAATTAATAGGCATATTGGCTGCTCTCAACCGGTTTATATCCAAGTTCTCTGATCGATGTCGCCCTTTTTACCAGCTTTTAAAGAAGTGGAAGGGGTTCCAATGGAATAAGGAGTGTGACAGAGCTTTTTACGACCTAAAAGAATATCTTGGGTGGGCTCCAACATTGACAACACCAGAACTTGGGGAGGAGCTTTATATGTAACTCTCGGTATCCGAGCATGCAGCCAGCGCAGTACTTTTAAAGGATAATGGTGTGCAATTGCCGATCTATTACGTAAGCAAAACATTTGTAGACGCCGAGACAAGGTACTTACTACTAGAGAAGTTGGTGTTGGCTCTAATGCATTCCACTCGGAAACTGCCTCACTACTTTCAGGCCCACACCGTTTATATTTTGACCGAATACCCACTTCAGTCATTGTTGAGAAGATCAGACTTCATTGAAAGGATAGCTAAATAGGGGACCAGGCTTGGCTCTTTTGACATCAAGTACAGGCCGAGGAACTCGGTTAAGGGACAGGTACTCGCGGACTTTATTGTCGAATTCTTGCCGAAGGGTACAGATGTTGTTTGCCTGGTGGAGGTTAAGCCGTGGAAAGTATTCGTGGATGGTGCGTCCAATGCGGCTAGAATGGGGGCTGGGAATGTGGTTATCACCCCGGAAGGTAAAAAGTTGGAGCAATCATTCAGACTGGGCTTTAGGGCCTCTAATAATGAGGTCGAGTACGAGGTGCTGTTGGCCGGGTTGAGAGTCGCCAGGGACTTGAAGGCTATGGAGGTGGAGGTATATTCAGATTCTCGGCTCGTTGTGAACCATGTGCTTGGAATTTTTGAGGCCAAAGACCCACAAATGGTCGAGTACCTGCAGATGGTGAAGCAAGCTTTAGGCCAACTCTCGAGTGTGAAGGTAGAGCAAATTTCGAGAGGGTAGAACTATCACGCCGACTCCCTAGCTACATTAGCATCCTTAATAGTCGGTGAACTACCACGGCTCGTCAGGGTAGAACTGGTGAAGGAGCCGAGCATCAGGGTAAGAATGGAGTTATTGCATATCGCAGCCGCTGAGAGGTGTTGGATGGATCCTATAATCGAATTTTTAGCTGAGGATTGGGTTCTGGAGGACGAAAGGGAGGCAGCTAGAATACGACGGAATGCCCCTCTGTACTGGCTATCTCCAAGCCAGAAGCTATATCGGAGGTCTTTCGGGGGACCTTACCTACAATGCTTGCATCTTGGCCTAGCGGAAGGGCTTCTATCCGAGCTCCATGAGGGTCTGTGCGACAGTCACGTTGGTGGACGATCATTGGCCCACCGGGCAATGACTCAGGGGTTTTAGTGGCCGCAAATGCAGAGGGACACCCTTGAGTATGCGCGGAGATGCAAACAATGTCAAAAGCACGCGTTGATGATCCACCAACCTGCCGGGAACCTAAATCCTGTCAGTAGCCTGTGGCCCTTCTCCCAATGGGGTTGGACATATTCGGGCCTTTTCCACGAGCTACCGCTAACTAAAGATTCGTATTGGTTATTGTGGATTATTTCACAAAGTGGGCAGAAGCGGAGGCACTGGCGAACATTCAGGACGTGGATGTCAAGAAATTTATATGGAAGAACATCGTAACACGGTTCGGGGCGCCAGAGTTTTTCGTGTCTGATAATGGGTTGCAGTTCGACAGCAAAGCTTTCCGCGAATTTTGCAGCGGCCTCGGCATCCGAAACCGGTACTCTACCCCGGCGTACTTACAAAGTAATGGTCAAGCCGAAGCCACAAATAAGGCTATCGTTAACGGGCTAAAGAAAAGGCTGGACGGCGCCAAAGGCAGATGGACCGAGGAGCTACCGAGTGTCCTTTGGGCGTACCGAACAACCCCGAGGAGATCTACGGGAGAAACCCCTTTTTCTCTAGCTTTTGGAGCGGAGGCTGTCATCCCAGCTGAGATAAACCTGTGTAGTACCCAGGTAGCTGAATTCACTCCAACAGAGAACAACAATTAATGCTAGACCGGCTGAATCTGTTGGAAGAGCACCGCGAAGTAGCGACAATCTGGTTGACACAGTACCAGCAGAAGCTTGCCCAAAGGTACAACAAAGGTGTGAGGAAAAGAGAGTTTGTCGCCGAGGATTTGGCTCTACCAAAAGTTGTAGGGAACGCTTAAGACGTTAACGCAGGAAAATTGGCCCTGTCCTAGGAGGGGCCATACCGAGTAACGGCCATTGCTGGCATAAGAGCATACTATTTGGAAGATCTGAATGAGAAATCGTTGCGCCGACCATGTAATGTTTGTAATCTTAAAAAGTTTTATCACTGATTGGCCATGTTCTAGAAGGTGTAATTTACAGTCAGTACGTGTTAATATAATACCTATTCGCATTCTTGTGCGAAACTACATTTTTTATTGTCAGTCAATAAGTATGGACAGGATCATGAAGACAAACCACTGTTTTCTAAGGGCAGAAACCTGATCTCGGTTTGATTCTTATCGCTGGGCTGGTGGAAACCTTATATAACTATTTTCTAAGGATAGAAACCTGATCTCAATTCGATTCCTATCGCCGGGCAGGTGAAAACCTTATATAACTATTTTCTAAGGACAAAAACCTAATCTCGGTTCGATTCCTATTGTCGGGCAGGTGGAAACCTTATATAACTATTTTCTAAGGACAGAAACCTGATCTTGGTTCGGTTCACATCGCCGGGCAGGTGGAAATCTTATGTAGTTATTTTCAAAGGACAAAAACCTGTCCTCAGTTCGATTCATATCACAGAGCAAGTGGAAACCTTAAACCACTTCTTTCTAAGGACAGAAACCTGTTTTCGGTTCAGATCCTATCACCGAGAAAGCGAAAAACTTAAGGCGTTATCATCCAAACATGTCTAAGATGCAATTATCTTATAAAACCTAATTGTTTTCTAAAGGAACAAGCTCACCAGTAGCCTAATTATCTCCCTAAGTCTAAGCCTGTCTAAGGCATAATCATTTTCCAAGGACTGAACATGGTCGTACACGAACTCTATAGTTTCCGAGCAGGCTTAGGTGCATAAAAGAGTAGTGAGAAAGAAAAAAAAAAAACGCATGCATCCATATCATGATAACTATGAATTAAAACCGTTGAAGCGGTAACTTAATTGTCTCATCGCCACATCCCGGCGATCTGGGTTCGTTTAAAAAAAAAAAAAAACATTGGACCATCATCTCCATCTTCATCCTCGTCACGTCTTCACACACTAGGGTCGGAGGGGAGAATCTGGGTGAGAGGCTGTTTGGTAACATCTTTGGCAAGCTAAGAAGTAGGGGGGGTCTGATTTTGTGCACTATCATCTCCAGCAGGGGTATTGCTTATGGCTTCCAAATCCACCATCTCCACATGAGAATTGATCGCTCGCACAAGGTCCCTCAAGCTCGGCGTATCCTCATCGTCGGCGCCAGTCTGGCTCTGCACGGGGTGAGGATTGGCCGAATAGGGAATCTTCTTGGGATCCCACAACGGGGAACCCTCGGCAATCCTTGCAGCTTGAAGGGTGGCCAATCAACCCTCACCAAAACCATGCTACTGAGCTTGTTGGACAATGAGTTCCACCGAATTCTCTGCCTCCATGAAACCCACATTATACCACTTGTCTTCATAAGCTTCGAGGGCATCTTTCAGAGCGGTAATTTGGTCAGCCTAGGCTAGATTCAGACTATTCGCCTTCGCCAACTCAAGCTCTGTCTCCTCTAGTTGGTCGTCATGGCCCTCAGCTTGTTCTTCGCCACCTGCCGAGCCTTCTCAGCATCCACCACTTTTTGTTTCGAGGCGTTGGCAGCCTCTGCTCTTTCTTGGCCAATGCCTTCGCAGCAGCTTTCAGCTCAATTAGCCGGTCAGTGGCCTCGGCCCCCTCCTTCAGCCTCTTGTCGATGACGAAAGTCAGTTGCATCGCTTACAAGCGTAGTGACAATGGGGTGTTAAGGATTGGGCAAGTTCCTACATGGTATAAGGCATGACAAAAGGTTAAAAACTTTACTGCGATAGTATGCCATTGTAGCCGCCTAGCAAGGGACTCGTCATCACCATCCGAATAAATATAGACGTCCTCGGGCAACAAGAGGCCCTGCGCCAAGCTCCGAGCAACTCGTCCTTCATCGCTCTTGTCCCATCGCCAGACGCAGGCCCTCGCCGAGCATAAAAGTATGCCGCCAGTCGACCTCGTTTCTAGAGGAGGACACCATGTCGGCCCCAACTTGGGTAGTTGGAGGGGTAACGACCCGTGTCTCTTAGATCATCGGCCCACCCCTTGAGCGGGGCGGGGTCTTCGGCAGCGCGTCGCTGGGAACGGCAAAGTTCTTCTCGGCGGCCCTTTTTCTCTTTCGAGCTTCACTAGCAGGCTGAGGGACTTGACTTGCTCTTACCGGGGATCGAGGTTGGATGGCTGGGCCGGTACCGAGTATGAACCGGGAAAGGGTCATCTCCATTCTCCTCACCATTTTTGCTATGGGATCAAATTCGACGCCAAATGGGTCAGGGGCTTCTTCCTTGGCAACTAAGGCAGCGTTTGCCTACTGTTCGATGACTTTGTGTCTCCTTCGATTTTGGGGCACGTGCTTGGCAGACTCGTCCCTGATTGGTGCGATGTCGTCCACGGTGGTGTAGCGGGGGCCAAGGTCTCGGGCCTTGCCAGCCGTGAGCGTAGGAGGAAGGAACTTTTTATGCCGAACATCTATGTATGATAGTAGATGGCTGTCAACCAAAAGCGCCTGGCTGAAATTCTGCCAAGTAGTGTACATGGGGCTAAGACCGAGGATTAAATGAGACGCCTTAAGCTGCTCGTCGTCGTGCACAAAAATCTCTGACTGAAGAACGAAGTTGAGATCCCACGCATGGATGACTCTAGTTTCCGGCAAGAACCTCTTTGATTCTGCAATAAGTCCAAAAACACACCGGTCAGTTAAGTATGCGAACAGAGCATGAATCTAAAATAGGTAAAGTGTCTCAGTACTGACCAACGTCGCGTGGCGTAAGCGGGCAAAGTAGCTCCCCAACGAGCCAGTTGCCGCGCACCTGGACGAACTCCCCGGCGGAGTTCCTATTAGAATCTTGCAGGCAAGATATCAGCCGAACCCGCGTATCCCTAGTCTTTAAATAATAATCGTTCAAAAAGTTCCTACACAGTTTGTACATAAAATTAATATCATGGTGATTTAACTGCAGCCCGAACAACTAGTTTAGTCGACTGACACAACTAACGACCCTATAAAAGTTGGGGGGGAAGTTGGTTGGGACATAGGCCGTAGAACCCTAGGGTACTTATGATGAGGGGGTCTATGGGAAATCTAACCCCTCCCTCTAATATGGACATCAACGGAAAAAAGACGACGTTTTGGCCAACGGCCCTCTCGAGAGCAATGTTGCCCTTATTACATTATGTGATATCTACATCCTTCAGGATACCAAAGGTTTATCTAAAACTGGCCAAGGCCGCCCCAGGGGTCAAAAGATGAGAAAAACCCATCCCTAAAAGTATAAGGCAGGGAGAAATTAAAAAGGGAAGAAGAAAGAGGTAGAGAGAACTTACTTGGGGACCCTAGAAAATGGAGAACTAGAGTGTTTTTCGCGAGTAGAATGCTCAGCAGAGAAGATATTGAGAGAGAATGCAAAAAGTGAAATGAGAACTTGAAAGGGGGAATATATAGGCACGAAGGCGTTTAATGAGGGTAGGAGCAGGAAAAAACCCCTCCCAGCTTTTTCTTGGATAACTTGCCCACATGCGTGGGCACGGCTTACGAATAGTCAGACAGTTGGCATTTGATGTTTCGCCAACTAACGGGTCATAATTATGGACGTGACAGCCTGGCGCGGCATTACCTTTGAAAAATCTACGGTAGTTGCCCTAGCCGCGCATAGGAAAGATAACTGGTGATTTCACCGACAACGACACCCGGCCTCGTAAACCTTGATTCATCGCCGAGGACCGTGCATGAATCAAGAGGCGGGCTATTGTACGGACATCACCTTTCCCAGGCCCATTTGCTCAAAGGCCCATAAAAATAACGGCCCGTGTACGGGCCTAATACTGATCAGGCGAACAGGCTCATTCCAGACCAACCTGACGCACACGAAGTATCCGCAACTTGGGAGTGAAATCACTTGTGATGTGCCCGGCGGTGAGAAACCTCGCCACTCCGGGTAAACACGTCTCCAGGTTTTGATCTATGTTTAGATGCACGACATTATCTAGATATTGCCGAGCATCAAACCTACAAACGGTACAAGTTCTGAGGCCACTATTAACAGTAGTGGACCTCCCATCCATCGCCTAGGGAATGCCTTGGCCGGGCAACAGACCAAACGGTGGAACCAGTTTCAATGCCATTATCATCTCCTTTCACTCATGATTAAACATCCACTTAGAAAGAACAGCATTGGACCTCCCCTTCCACTGACCTGGAGAATGATCGTGGCAATCCCACGAGCTGCGGCTATAAATAAGGAAGGGGGAATCAATGGATAAAGGGCTGAAAAAATTAGAAGAGAGGGAGAAAGGAAGAGGAGAATTGTGATATCTGGTCCGCTGAGTATAGAGTCACCCATTGTAGGAAATCCAAAAACCCACAATACAAATAGACTGTGAGCCCATACACCTTTGAGGCCCAGTTGCTGTATTTCGGCGCACACAGCTCTCTAAGCCAAAATTAATCCACTTGTGAATAAGTTGGAGTACACGAATATCAAAAAGACTCTTTGAGTTTAATCTACCCAATGTACTTGAGTTCTCAAAGCTCCTATTACCAACGAGCAACAAACTTCTCAAAGTCTTGTTTTCACTAGTTATCTAGATCCTGCAATTTTGCTCAATTGCATCCGCCATTCAATGGCTTCTTCCAATGCTTCCCAAAGGCACTAAAACTTCTCTCAACACTTAATATGAGTGATGTAAGTGCTTAGGTTAAGAATCTCTCAAGGATGTGTAGATGGAAAGGTTAGAGTAGATGGAAACTTTAGAGAAATGATATAGAGAATTGTGGGTAAAACAATCTCTAACTCTCAAGTGTTTGGCTAGGGTTTCTCTCTCAAAAGTTTCTTTAGAAATTACTTCTTCTAACATTTCATGAGTAATAAGGGTTTATATAGTGTTGGTAAAGAATGAAAAAAGTCACACTCCAAAAAGTAAAAGGCAGTGAGTTTCGCAGGGTCACTTGCAACTTGGCCTGAGTCGCGAGTCACTTGTGAAAAACTAACGTATCGAAGAATTTTCAAATTCTAGCGTGTGCTTCTCACATTACTTATTTCACGGGTCATCAGTTGCGAATCAGTCGCAACTCCAGTCGTGAAAACCACCTCTTCACAGATTCTTCACTAAACTCTCACACACAAACACAACCCTTACATTAAATCTTACAAAAATACTGGGACATGATTCAACAAAATTACAATTAAATTTGATATGGAATTAAAGCCAACAAAAATACATAGTTGTAAATCACAACTTTATGTTATGTTTCATTAAAAGTCTTGTAACTAAACCAACATAAAGAAATTCTAACTTTTCCTCCCTAAAAATTAAATGTATTATAACTGCATTGTGCGTGTATGTACATCCAAATTGTTACCCAAAAAAATGTAATATAATCGCAATTGTGTTAGTTAGGACATCTTGTGATATGGATGCTGTAGAAATTCGGCCGGAGGAATGAAAGATTCATTTCAATGTTAAGGGCTCATAAGCCCAAATATCTACTACCTTACCGGTTGGCTTAAAATGCCCATATGTTAATATTCTTCACTTCACAAATTAGGCAAAGATTCCATAACACTCCTCATCAAAGTTCACCGCAACAGAAGAGGACTGTTAATGCTATATTCGACTCTTGAATGGGTAAAGAGAATGAATCAATCTGAAGGTGCATATTCAATTCAACCATCAATATCATTCTCCCTTTCTTCTAAAAAAAACATTTAAAAGTTTAGTTTAATAGTCCATTTAGTCGAAAATTAGCCTAATATCCGATTAACTCGACTCTTCTTCCCTTGCTTCCCCTCTCTTCCCTCTCAATCTAAACACTAAACAGGCTATAACTGAAAAATAATAACATACAATAACTTTTAAAGACTAATTTTTTTTTTTTTTTTAAAATAACTAAACATGTGTGAAGAGACTAATGTATTATTATTTGTTCTAGTAAGCTCGACCAGATCGACAAGACCAATGGCATTTTGTTTTTTTTGTGGGCATCCTGCTTGGATGTTTCCAAATTATTACTTCAACTTCCAATCCATTGTATGGTATTGGGTCTTAGGCTTTGGGTAGGGTTTGAAATTTATGTGGCTTTTTGGGTGAGATTGGAAATTATGTTTATAATAATAACAGCATTATTAACATGCCATTCTATCATTGTTAACCAATGCCATCAGAACACTCGTTAGCATGATCCTTAACTGAATAATGGTAGCACTTCAACAACAAATAAATAGCCTAATCAGAAAATTGCACGGGAAAGTTGGACAATATACCGTGATTTTTTTTAACTATTTTATTTTTTTTTATCTAAATATAAAATTTGATAATTATAGTAATTATTAATATACATTTATTATGATAGTGTAATTGTGTTTGTATATGAAATTATAGTCTATTATTATTTTTAAAAATATAATGTATTAGGATTTTAATAGAAGGATTAAACATATAATGAAATTCAAATTCAATTGGAAACATATAGTCTATTATATTAGCTTCAGTGATATAAGGTCTTGGGCTTGCATGATTTGTTTTTTATTTTTTAGGGGAGTTTAATCTTTTTGGTGTTTCTCCTTATTTTAGCTATGGAAAAGCCAATCTTTGTGCTGATCTTTTGGGCTAAAGAGAGGAGCATTAATGAAGGCAGATTGAACTTTTGAAATCCTCCATCTTTTGTTTCATCTTTGCTGTTAGCCTGTTATTAGACAATGGCCAGCTCTATGACCCTAAGTAAATTAGAATTTTAATTTATGGGATTCGCTCTATTATAATTGTCTTTTATTATTAAACCAAAATACCAATTAGTTTATAGTATAGACAGAATTCGAGTTTCAAATTTCTTGTTCAATAACTTTATTATTTGAGCTAACCGAAATACACAATTGTTTCAAATGTTTGACTGAATTACAGTTTACCTCAAAAAATAAATATTTATTTTCCTTTATCTACGTCCACAAGTGGGGTGGTGGTGGTGAACTCACAAAAGCAGGACTACTGACCTAACAATAATAAAACCGAACTTAAAAAAGATTAAAATATATATCTGAAAAAAGAAAAAGAATAAAAGGCTGCAGCAACCCAAGAGTTACAAAGAAAGGGAAATGAAAAGCAACAAAATATATATTAAGCTTCAAGCCCTTGCCAAAATGAGTTGATTAAGTAGGGTACATAATCAATATGTAATCCTAACTAGTCAAAAGAGATAGTATCCACATTGCAAGACAGATAAAGGGTAGGGAACATGAACAATAAGAAATCCTAACTAGTTAAGTAGTTATAAGAGAGAGCGTCGACGTTGCAAGACAGATTTGGGAAGTACCAGGATGGAAGATATGAGGCTGCATCTGGGAGAGATATTCTGGGCCTTGGAACTTCTAACTTTGATGCAAAGTAAGTATCACATTCTTCTTTCATGAGGGGGAAAGATTTGGGAAAGTTTGAGAAATTACCATCCAAGAATTGTAAGGTGTATTCGTCTTTGAAAAAAAGATTGTAAATGCAATTCATGGGTGGTTGGCTACCCCTCCAGTTGGTTTGGTAGCTAAAACCTGAGGTCTTAAGACTTAGAAACAAAGCTTCATCTTTCAAGTTTTGCATCTGCACCCATTTCATCTTCACAAAATTTAGCTCATAAACTTCAAATGTCCATTGAAATGAGTATGTTCTGCGAATCATTAAGAGCTTGTCATTGAAAGCAAGCAACTGTATTCCATGGCTCCGATCTCCAATGCTTTTTACTTCCAGCGGGGTCACATAAGGATGAGAATTCAGGTTTAGCACCCCAATTTCACCATGATTGGTTAAAACGTATATTTTACCCTTGAACACAACTCCATCTACAAACCTCGATTGCAGAGGACAGTCTGTAGAACTACTAAAAAACGTGTCATTCAAATCAAGGACAGTCCAATTGACATCTGTGGATCTACAAAATTGTAAAACTGGGTCAATAGCTACAATAATGAACTCCCGGGTAGGTGTAGCTAAAGATGCAAGGATGACAGCGCGATAAGGCTTAGGAGGGCAAGGAAAACGGTGTTCATGTCTTGTAAAAGGATTCAGAAGCCAAATTGGAGAATCTTTCCTTTCTTTCTTATCTTTCATGACCATGTACCCACAAGTTAACCCAGAAATTGATTTGCCAACAAGGTTAGGCAATGTTGCCTTGTACAACCTTTGATCAAAGATGCTATAGAAGTAACAAGCTCTCTGAGCATGATCTGATAAGAAAACAACAAGTGGGGATTGGGACATCATAAACTCTTGCCTGTGCGCTACAGCATACAACCTCCATCTTCTGCAGACGCAGCCAAACATTAGATAGTCTATAGCACCTAGCGACTTCTTTATCTGATCAAACGAAGCCTCAGGGAGCTCTGACCATGGCCTCCAATCGCTATTGTCAACCATTTTTTTCTTCTTACTTCTAGACCCCTTGAGATTCATGTCACTGCGCCGCCCACGCAGCGCCATGCCTACCTTCCCACAAAGAGAAAATATAGCTTAGATTGTGTATATGTTTATAAACTCATAATAGTATCTTATTATTTTATCCCAGTTTTCCACATTACATGCTTGTGCTGTGCAAGACATTGTAACTTAACAGTATATCATGTTCTTCTTGGGCCAAAATCCATCTTACAGCCAGTTTGAGGGTTAAAGACCATAATATCAGCATTCAGCACTTTTAACAGGCACAACTCCTTCCAAACACCAAAAAATTACAGAAACAAGTTCAAAATTACACACATAAATGGACACTCAAAACAAGCTATGAGGTAAAAGTCATAATAAAAAATTGATTATTGAGCTACATTTTATTTTATTTTTCAGACACGATTGCAACCATAAAACCAACATAGATTCTATTACAAACGTTTTTTTTCCAGACATATAGATTCTATTCTCTCAGCCCCTAGACACTAGACAGAGGGAAAGTATATAACAAATCTGACATTGAAAGACTTTAAAGAAACAAAATATTTGGTTAAGAACCTGCTTCGAAGTTGTATGTGAAAACTGAAAACCCAAGCTACCACGTTTATTTGATCAGGTGTATGTAGTTTCTGTTTTTTTTTTTTTTTTTTTTTTGGTTGGTTGGTAATTTATGTTGCTTGTGACAACTTATTTAAGTACAGCAACAATGCCGCTCAGTTTTTTATTTTGGCGGTTCTTTGGTCTAGATTTCCCGCCGGTGGCATAGATTTTTGGATAACCCCAAAAATGATTAACTTTTTAGATAAACTAAATAATAATAATAATAATAATAATAAAGGGAAATTTTCAATACATTACGATTCATTGTATTCAAATCATCTCTAATTTTTACTCATTTTGTCACACTTGTTCTATACTTCTACATGGTAGACTATAGGTGAAGTAGAAAAAATGATGAGTTTATTAGAGAGTAATACACAACTAATCACAGTTTATCATTGCTGGATAATTTTGATAACGTGTGTATCAAAATGTGTAGTGATAACATTATTATTGATTCTAAAATCTTAATCTCAACATGGCTAATATTGTAAAGGTACTAACAAATTTTTTATGTCACTATAATTACTAATTAATAAATATTTGAATTACTTATGATAAATTGTAAATCTTTGAATTACTTTTCATGTTTTGGTGATCAGTGACACATTAATTTATAACTTTTAGAAAAAATTAAACTTTATCACCCTAAGCTATATTCTTGAATTCTCAATTATACTTTACACTCTAAACTTTTCGAATGCATGTTTTGCACCTAAACTATGATTCTTGGTACACTTTGCATCCTCACATCAAATTTGCTATTAACTTAGATGAAAAAGTATGAGTGTATGACACCATGTGAAAAGCTTAATTGCTCTTCTTCTCAACCCGTTAAAAACAAATGAGAAATTATATTTTACTATCCTAAATTATATCCTTCATTACATTTCACACCATAGGCGAAGCAAGGGGTCAAGAGGGGTCAATTGCCCCCAGTTTGCCCCAAAAAAATTGAAATTACTTTTTTTAGAAAAAAAATTTTGAAAATTTTTTTAGAAAAAAAAAGAAATTAAATATATGTTATAGGAAAATGCTAGAATCAAAAATTGTTTTATAAACTGCTGCTGTAGTGAGTGATTATTAAGAAGTAAAATAGTTGTATCAGTGGTGGGTCAATATGAGAATCAATAAAAATTTGCCACATCAATCATTTGAAAAAATTTTGTAAAAAGTTTAAACTTTTTACACATGTAGAACTTCTATATATATATATATATATATATATATATATATATATATATACAACTTTAACTCCCATTAAAATATTACTTAAAAAATAAGGTCATTCTTTTGTTGATTTTCAAATTGCTTTATCCACTTATAAATTCTAAAAAAAGGTTTCTTGCATGTGATGAGACTAGTATATATAATAGATTACACAAATAGACTGAAATAAAGGTTACATTTTATCCAAAACAATAATAATAACTTTTCCTCTTCTCTCCAATTATAATCTATTTACTTTTCTTATTTTTCTTCATGAATTTCTTTAATGTATTTTTTTTATGTTAAGATACTAAAAAGGTTTTCGATGAACCCAAAAAAGGTTTTTTTTTTTTTTTTTTCTTTCTTTTCTTTTGATAAACTATAAATATTCTTCTAAAAAAAACTATAAATTAAAAATGTAGTTAAGGAAATGTTTCAATAAAATAATATCTAATTAGAAATTTAAAATCTTCTATATCCACAGTCAATTCTAGGTTAATATTGTAAACTTACCATAAATTTTATCACAAAACCTGATAAATAAATTGGTTAATGGTAACACTCCAACAATTAATAAATAAGTCAGAAAATTGCACTAGAAAGTTAAACATAATACCATGATTTTTTGTGGGTTTCAATTAGCTCAATTAGTAGAGTCTCTGATGGTTGTATAAAAAATTTGGGATTTAATCTCAGCCTACACCAAAAATAGATTGGTGTTGGTCTGCTAATAAAAAGTTATTATCAGGAGCGGACGTCATAGGTTAAAATTCTCTAAAAAAAATACCATAATTTTTCTTACTATTTTATTTTTTTATCTTTTTTTTAGGATCTAATTTATTTTTTATCTAAATATGAAATTTGATAATTATTGTAATTATTAATATATAAATATTTATAGCTCATTATTTAAATAAAGTATAATGTATTAGGATTTTAATAGAAGGTTTAACTATATAATGAAATTTAAATTCAATTGGGAAAATATATTAGAATAATAACAGGTGACTTTTTAGGTGAGAAAATTTTTAATTATATTCTAGTAGTAAGTGAAGTCTTCCCTTCTCGTTGAAGGATTCTTCATGTAAAAATTCAACATTCTTGATTATGCGTTGTTGATTAATTGTTTATTTAAATTTAATATTGTGCTTGGCTAGTTTATTTGAAATGTCCAATATTTTTCACAAAGAGAGAACAAATAAATTTTGATTACATGTTATTATTATTTAATTAATTTTCCAAAAAGAAGGGAATAACGATTGTTGGATTTTCATCTCACCAAAGCATTTGTGAAGCATACACTTGTGGACAACTTATATACCACACAAATCACAAATGGAAATGGTTTGTTTATTTTGGATTTTTTTTCAATAATTCAATAGTTACAATGGAAAATATAAAATTTAAACCTTAGACATCTCTATTCAAAATATCAAAATTTGTAATGAGTTTTTGGTGTTTGTCAATTAAGCTACAAAGTTTTTTACGTTTTCTAATAAAATGTCTAAATTAGCCCTCGCAGTCAAAATTCATTTCTTTGGATACGTTCAAGATCATTTTTCAATTTGCCACTTGTTAGCACTTGGATGTCATTCCTTGTTCACTTGAGATTAATTCCGGTAGCCGGATTCACTACTCTTGTTTACACAATTAGTGAAGGTTGGTGTTGCTTCTTCAAGTTTGTGCCTATGTGGTTCCAACCCCATCTCCCCCTCCCTAAATACCAATGACCATAGAAAAAAGAAGAAGTAACAGTGATAATATCTAATAAAAAAAATTAA
This sequence comes from Castanopsis chinensis, assembly GCA_032878915.1. Lineage (NCBI taxonomy): Eukaryota > Viridiplantae > Streptophyta > Magnoliopsida > Fagales > Fagaceae > Castanopsis > Castanopsis chinensis. Next base: position 3,357,616 of record JAVQMG010000121.1, read on the forward strand.
GAGGGAAAATTTTAATATTTTTTTGGACAAAAATAGAATAACCATTGTTGGATTTTCATCTCACAAAGGAGGGTGTAGAATCTGCACAGGTTGGGTATTTTTAGAAGCTACAAAAATGGCAGCAAGATACTTAATTAAAGAAATTCTCAACAATGAGTTCATATCCAGTGCATAATGCTTCAATTTTTACGAGGTCTGGGAGAGGTCAAGGACTCATGATAGGCAACCTTATTTTCTTCAATGAGCATTTCATTAAAAAAGAGTACTATAGTAATAAAAAGGGAAATGAAAATACAAAAAATATACAAAAACCCTCAAACTCCTGTCCAAATGATTAATTCAAAAGATAAATGGTAGGGACGATGAACAAAAGAAATAAAAACTAATCTTCAAAGAGAGAATCCACACGACAAGAAAGATGCGGAAAATACCAGAATGAATTATAAGCTAGGGAATCATGTGGCAAACCTTTTCCTTGTAAAATTTTGAAAGTCTAGAAGCCTTTGCTATCTTTCCGTCTGTTTATTGAGCTGATGAAGTAGAAAAAACTCCGAATTCTGTATATGCAATTAGAAGGGTGCTTGCTATCTTCACTGTAGGGAATTTTTACGAATTCCTAAACCTGTGAAAACAAACAAATATAAAGAAAACACACGCTAAAGAAAAATAATCACACGCATAAAACAGTATTTACGTGGTTTGGCAATTTGCCTACGTCCACAGAGTTGCAGAAATTTCATTGTTATCAAGGAAAAATACAAAGTGTGGCTACAACCTTTTTCTCTCTCACGCACAATGACAACTACAAACCCTAATCACAAAAAACAGCATTTTATACATTCTGCGCATAGGATTCACAATGAGCTACAAAACGGGCCAAAAATTTTTTCCTGGGGCCGACAAGCCCAAGCCTTCACTCCATGGACTAAGCCTCAAAAAATTTCCCATTAAAAATCATGCAACACTATTCAGGTCGGGTCGGATCGTCAACCAGATCAAACATAACTAGATTCCACAAAGCTCAACATTCCCATTTGGTTATGTTGCTAATTGCTGAGAACTCAGAAGAGTCTTCTTGGAACAATGCTTGATCTCCCAAGTTAGGAATCTTCACCAATTCCATCTTCAAAAAATTTAGCTCATAAACTTCACGATCAGTATTTCCACAAATCACAACCAGCTGTTTATCAGAAACCAGTAACTTCCATGATGCATAATTCAAATCTGCAGTGCCTTTTACTTTCAGCAAGGTCAAATGAGGTTGCAGTGAATTAAGATTTAGTACCCCAATGTCAGCATTATTGGATATAATATATATCTTACCGTTGAAGACAGCTAAATCAGCAATCCTATTACGATAATTATAGTTATATAGAGTCCACTTGACATCTGTGGATCTACGGAACTGTAAGCATTGACTGGAAAAACATATGATTATGAACTCTGGCGGCGGAGTAGCTAAAGAAGCAAAGGTGACACAACGAAAGAGATTGGGAGGGCTAGGAAAACGGAGTTCATGTCTTGTAAAGGGATTCATAAGCCACATTTGAGAATCTGGCCTCTTTTTCTTGTCTTCCATGATCAAGTACCCAGAAGAAATCCCAAAACACACTTTGCCAACAAGGCTAGACAGTAATGCCTTGTACCACCTTTGATCAAGAATACTATAGAAGTAACAAAATTTCTTCCATCGCCGTGAAAAGAAAAGATCAAGTGGAGGTTGGGATGCCATAAACTCTTGCTTGTATGACGAGGCGTACAACCTCCAAGTTCTACACACACAGGCAAAAATGAGATAATCTATAGCACCTAACCATTTAGTTATCTGATGAAGCAAAGTTTCAGGGAGCTCCGACCATGGCCTCCAATTACTGTTGTCCACCATCTTTGTCTTCTTCCTCCTGGGTCTACTGAGGTTGATATCACTGTTCGCTTGCAATACCATGGTTACCTTCACACAAATAGAAATTAAAAAGATTAATGCCTACATATAACACTGAATAAACACCACTTGAATTGTCTTTAACACCACTTGTGCAACATATTTTATTTATGTGCTTCCAAGCTCATTAATGGATAGAAGTTTTTTGATCCAAGTTCATTAATTTTACAAAGAAATAAATAATCAAGACAATATAATGACAATAGTGGTATATGTAACAATGATCTAAAAATTTTAAGATGATTTTGTTGACAAGAAGAGAATAACCATTGTTGGATTTCCTTATCACAAAATAGATTGTACAATCTGCAGAGGTTGACTATTTAATAAACATAAAAATGGGCAGCAGTAAACAGAAGATACCCTGGTTGCAGGAAATTCTCTTCAATGAGAATGACATCAAAGACAGTTAAAGTAAAAAATAAGAGAAATGAAGAGCAACAAATATATATATATAACCCCTCAAAATCTTGTCCAAGTGAATGAATGATTCATTTAATATAAAAATCATAGGGATGAAGAACCTAACTAGTCTTTAGAGAGAATCCATATTGAAAGACTCGTGGAAAATTCCAGGGTGTAGAGGTGTGCAGGGGTTGGGTTGGGTCGGGTTGAGGGAATTTTGTGACCCAACCCACCGTGGTGGGTCAAAAAAAATTCGACTCAACCCGACCCATCACATATGTCCAACCCAACCCACATGGGTCGGGTTGGGTCGAGTTGAACCCATGGGTTAGACTTTTATTATTATTATTATTATTAAAATGAACCTATATTTTTTTTATTAATTATATAATATATTTAAATATTTATTAAAGAAAGTAATAGGATTTTATATTATATATGTTTGTAGGATTTTATTTTATATTATATATTACTAGGTTTTAACTTAAAAAAAATATTTATTAAATATATAAAATATTTTAAATATATATTAAAATATGGGTGGGTCGGGTCGGGTTTGACGGGTTTGTAATTTTATGACCCAAATCCAACCCGACCCGCTACAAAAAAAAAAAAAAAAAATCTAACCCAACCCAACCCACCAAGCCCTAAAAACCGACCCAACCCGGAGGGTTGAGTTGGGTCGGGTCGGGTTTGGCGGGTCGGTGGGTTTTTTGCACACCCCTACCAGGATGGTTCAACTCAGAAGTATCTGGCATACATTTTCTTCCAATAAAAGGGGAAAGGCTGGCTGTGTCTACCACCCATGAATTGGAAGCATTTGTCTTTGCTATCATGTTCAAAACCGTACATGCCATTAGAAGGTTGTTCACTATCTTTCTATCTGGTTATATTGCTAAACCCTAAGCCCATATTATAATCCAGAAACAATGCCTAACTTCTAATGGGGTCAAATAAGGATGAGACTTTAGATTTACTACTCCTATTCCAAAATCAGTTGTTATTGCATAAAATTTAGTAAAAGATAAAATATTTTTGTGAATAGTAAGAAGTAGTAGATCGAGGGTAAGTGTCTAGAACAATAATAAAAATTGTTTTTGGAAGTCTATAGTTTTGTAGTTTAAAATGAGGCGATTTTGAAACCTTTATTTCTTTCTATATATATGATAGCCGGACATGCAACTTGCCCCTAGCCAAAGAATCAAAACGTTTGATAGCATTTAAATGGTCATAAAGTTATTGAAATCAATATATAATCAATAGCTTTCTTTCTATGTGTGTGTGTATATCTAAAAATTAAACCGGACATCAAGAAGTCTTTGCCAAATCTATACGTTGAGAACAAAAGATAGGTGTCATAATGCTATGAAGTTAATGGCCCATAAGGTGGCTGAAAATTTGAATGCCAATCCGTTTAAGACAATTTCATAATATACATTGTAAAGTTGTGATTTTCAACTATATTGTGTTAGCTTTAATTCCGTGCTAAATTTATTGTAATTCTTCAATCATTTTCCCTATATGTATGTAGGATTAATTGTAAGGGATGAGTGTAAGAGATTGATGAAGAATCAAGATTTAAAAGTTGAACAAGTTGATTTTGCGACTGGCTCGCGAGAAGCAACCCGAGAAAAGAGCCGCATGTAGAGCACATGACTAGAAGATGAAGAGTTGTGCTAGGCTAGAATTTTCGTGACTGTCTCGCGGGTAAGGCCAACCCGTGAAGGACCCCTGAAACTTTTTGTTTGGCAAAAAGTTATGTTTTGCTTTATCAAGTCTTTATCCACACTATATATACTCTCATTATTCATAAATTGTAAGGAGTGCTTTTCAGAGAGAAAACCCTAAAAAATACACTTGAGAGTTAAAAATTGTTATACCCACAATCATCTACATATTTCCTTGTGATTTTCCTCAAGTCCTACCTCTCCATCTCTATATCTTTGAGAAGTTGCTAGCCTAAACACTTACCACACTCAGCTTGAGTGTAAAGTGAGATTTTGGTGCTGCTGGGAAGCATTGGAAGGAGCCATTCATTGGGGGATGCAATCGTGCTGAATTGTGAGATCCGAAAAATTAGAGAAGACAAGGCTCCGAGAAGTCAATTAGTAGCAGGAGCTTGGAGGACTCAAGTATATGGGGGAGACTAGGCTTGGAGGGTATTTTGTTATTCGTGTACTTCAACTTTATTTTTTAGTAGATCAATTTCAACTTAGAGAGTCGCGGAAAGATTTTTCGTTGAGTTTTTCAATTTCCTCTTCGATAACACATATCGGTGTTATCTTGTGTTTTCATCTCTCTTCCCTACTCTTTAAACTTTCATTTTATTGTTGATAATAGATGAATATGGATTAGGGTAGTGTTAACGGTTTTTTGTGCTTATTTACTCTTGTTCCGCACTTAGTATAAGTTAGAGTAAAAGTTATCTAACCGTAATTTTTTAATTAAGGGTCTGAACAAGCTCTTGTATTTTAATACAAATCCGAGCTTTCATACATAAATATTGCCATCTGTTTTGACTTTCCATTAAATCAAATAGTAAACATTTGTGTATATATAGTAACTTATTATAGCATAAAATAATTCAGCAATAATTGTACATTTCAGTGTTGAAAAACCTTCCATATATGATGTTACCATATCATATTCAAATAAGAATGTTTGAATACAAAACGTTTGGAATGGAAAGTGTGTGGGGTCTGAGGACCGAGGATTAACTTGCCTAATCTAGGCCCAAAAGGGTAAACGAGCTCTGAGGACTCCACCCATCGGAGGAGAGTAAGAGAATCAAGACAATTGATATCCTGTGAAGGCCCAAGGAAAGGAGAAAAGATAACAATGAGGGCAAGGATGGTGGGAGGAAGTTTCCTGAAGGACATATCTTTCACTTCTGCATTCAATGCCGTACACCAACCTTATTAGTTGCATTAATGTGAAAATGACCTCTGAATAGTAATTTCATAGCTAGCAACCCATTCTACCACCTTTAGTTGAGTCTTGATAGGACAAGTATCTTGAGAAATGCCCTGAGACATACATGTGGAGGGTTGGGAATGCATGAAAAAGGGATATAAAAGGAAGGGAACCCTCCAGAAAAAGGGGATGAACATTTTTTAGGACCAATAGAATAGGAAAGAGAACAGTGAATTGACTGGTGTAAAACTTTATATACAAGAAATTAATCCTCAGACTTGCTCGAGTAGGTCATTATCCCCAATTGTTGTTTAAATTATGCCTTTTTGTTTTTCTAGGCTCTTCAACCTTAAACTTGGACTTAGTTTAGAATTACATTTGAATTAGTTTCTCACTCTCTTTAAAAATTCTATTATTTGGGCTTGATTTGAAGAACAAGGAACTACTGATCTAAGTGAGCTTGGGGCTTGGACCTTTATTTTTTTGAGTCCCTACAAAAAATATATATGTAATAAAACTAAATATGTTGGCAATGATGGTATTAATATCACGTTAATGTTAAAAAAAATTTTAATTGAAAACCATTGACAATAGCTATTCAAATTTTGAATTATAAATGAATTTCAAAATTTAACAAACAATGTATCTGACATTAAGTGATAATTGGTTTCCTTAATTCACATAAATGAGTATTAAAATAAATATAATATTTTTATAAAAATATCCAATAGATTTTAATTGAATTCTTAATTTTGTGCCACGTGTCCTATTTTAATTTTAATTTTGTGCCAAATAAATTATTGAGTGTAAAAATCGAAAAGTCTAAATCCAATTAAATTCAAAATTGGATTTCAATTGGAGTCCAATTTTCTGCCATATGTCCATCTAAATGTTTAATTTTTGTGACAAGAAAATCATTACGTGCAAAAATCAAATAATCTAAAACCAATTATTTCTAAATCATATATATATATATATATATATATATATATAATTTTTTTGAGAAATATATATATATATATATATATATATAATAATAGGTAAAGCAGAGAGAAAATCCAATTATATTTCAAATTGAAATTTAATTAGAGTCTAATTTTGCGCAAGGTGTCTTGTCTAATCTAAATTTTAGAATTTTGTACCAAGTGAGTTAATTTAGTGTAAAAACTGAATTTCAATTAGAGTATAATTTTGCGCCACATGTCTCACCTAATCTAAATTTTTAAATTTTTGTACCAAATTAGTTAATTTAGTATAGAAAACAAGGTGTCCAATTTAATGAACCATAAAAAACAAAAATCATATAACTAAAAAAAAAAATCAAATCTATAAGTCATCTATATATATATATATATATATATTAATAGGTAAAACTTAGAGAAAGTTGAATTAGAATTTGAAATTTTAATCCAATTTTGCACTTGTCTAAATTTATGTGGAGACTACATCATAATTATCCGCTTAAACATGTGCATGTGTCTACTTAAGTTTTTTAATTTTTGTGTCAAGTGAGTTAATGAGTGCAAAATACTAACAATCTAATATTAATGAACTATAAACTTAAAAAAAAAATAATTACATATACTCAATAAAAATCACTACATGAGTCTCAAAAAATAAATAAAATAAAAATCACCACACATTCTATCTTATTAAAAATTAGAAAAAAAAATGATCATAAGTAATATTAAATTTAGGTAAGAATTTTAATATGTGACTAATTATATTTACTTAAAAAAAATGATTTGACTAATTATCTATATTTTATGATAAAAATTGTGTTTAATTTTAAATGTATCTATATGTATGCATGAATGCATGTGTTATTTGTTTTTTTTTAAATAATAATAATTTGACTAATTATTTATATTTTATAATAAAAATTTTGTTTAATTTTAAATGCATCCATGCGTTTGCATGGAATTACATGCTAGTCTAATATAATATGAGAAACCATTACATATTTTAAAAATATATGGTTTAAAAAAAATATAAGCTAATACCAGTTATAATTTGAATATCTTCTAAAAAAATGTATAATTTGAACCGTATAATTGTGATTATTTTTAATTGTACTTGTGCATATGCACATAACTACACACTAGTTAAAAATTAAATGAGATGCATTGCGCAAAATTGAGAATCCAATTAAAATTTAATTGGATTCTCTTTGAAGTTTAGCTTTTAATATATATATAGATTAGGAAGGTACCTATTATCCATCTTCACATTAAATCAAAGCTTTTGATTGATAGGTTTTTAGAAAAGGAAAAAGATTTGTGGCAAACTAAGTTGTAGCAACTCCTGCAGAAATGCACACATGTCAATACCTTAAATAGACAGTTGTCCAAACTTATATTTAAATGAAAACTTGATTGTCAAGATTGAATTTTTTACCAAATAGACACTTGACATGTGTACATTTTGCAGGAATTGTTGCAACTTAAAGGCAATTTTAGGTATTGTTTTTGATTGGATACTAAGATTATCTGTCTAAATGATAAATTCAGATAATCTGTTGACCAATCTCACTTCTTATGTGCTTTAGGCCTCGTTTGGAATGAAGGAATGGAATTGAATGAAAAGAATAATTTTAAAATATTCTTCATTTCCCTTGTTTGAGAGTTTTAATGTAGGAAATGGAAAACTCATTCCCTTGTTTGGGGGTTTAAGTGGGAGGGAATGGAATGGGTAGGATAGAACACTCATTCCTCTTTATTCCCTTAAAACCTCAAATTTTCATTTCTCCCGAAATTGGGAGGAATAGGAGGGAATGAAATTAGATTTAATGATTTTTTAACTAAAACTCCTAAAATACCCCTATATATCGAACCCTTTATTTTACAATAGGAGTCTAATAATAATATTTCCATAAAATGATTCCATTTCATTCCCTCCATGTTACTGCCAAACAATATTACTTACATTTCATTTATTTTAATTCATTTATATACCTTTATTTTAAAACATCCAATCAAGGTTATTTAATTACGTTCTATTTTTTTCCATTCTTTTCTTTTACTTAAATACATTCCATTTCATTATATTCCTTTATGATCATTCCATTCCATTTCTTTATGAACTCTCAAATAGACCCTTATTGAAGGGAAACACCACCTAAGGACTTTCCAAGGTTAATCTTTGCAACCATCCGACTTTTTTTGGCTAAGGTTAAGTATTTTGGATTTTTTAGATTATTGTTTCTTTTTGTGTTTATGGCTAGCATATCGGGGTGTCAATGTTCGACTCAACTCACGAACATGACATGAACTCGACATGGGCTTTTGCGGGTTAGGGTTGAGCTTTAGCGGATTTGGGTCACAAACGGGTCAACTCCTAAAGCGACACGATAAGAAATGTGTTATAAGTGGTCTAACTTGTGTAACTCGCAAGTCATAATAGACATGTTTGACACGCTAATTTATTTGTATCAACCCGAATTTACCCATTTAATACAACCCGTTTAACTCGTATAACAAATAAATATTTATTTTATTTTAGATTTGTCAAATACCTTTTATATATCCAACCTATATCTTAAATTTAAAAAGAAAAGTGAGTAATTACAAAAACTTATAAGGGATATAATTGGAAATTGAAACTTTACAAGCTCTGAGGATATTATATTTTTGTTGAACAATGTTATTTTGAATTTGGGTTGAAGTGTATGCACTTCTTTTGGATTGTAAAGAACATATTTATGGATAGATGTTATATTTTTGTTGAACTATATCATTTTGAATATAAGTTGAAGCCTTAAAATGGATGTACTACTTTTGAGATGTCAAAATTTTTTATTTCTAGATGGATGTTATATTTAATGTTATGCAGGTTAAAATGGGTTGTGTTACATTTATGTCAACCCAACACAACTCGTTTATTAAGCGTGTCAAGAGGGTTGAGTCAGGTCAACCCGTCTTATTAACAGATCGAGTTAGGGTTGAAGGACCATGACATGATTATTAAATGGATGGGGTTCAAGTTGAGCCAATTAGTTGAATACTCTTACCTCAACATGACACGAACCCGACACGCTAACCCGAACTGACACCCCTGCATATGGACTTGCTCATGGGTCTTCAGCTTTCACAAGTGTTCCCAATTCACTATACAAAGTCCAAGTTTGGCTCCATGGTTAAGCCCAAATAGGTCCATTCTTTACGCTCCAAATCACAGTCCCTCAATTCTCCCATGTAAAAACATGGCTTAGACTATGCAAAAATGTTATAAATAGAGATAATAGGCCCACAAAAAATTTGGGTTTTGCCTCAGGTGGGCTTGTTGGGCTTTTAATAAAAGTGAGCATCATCAAGTATAAAGTGCTTTGTGTAAAATATAATAATGAGTTTCCAAATTTTATTCATTTCTTATTATGCCAATTAGGTTTCAATTGTTTCAACTTTTGTCCAATATGCTGTCACCAAATTGTTGATGGAAATGTTTGATATAATATTCAGGTTGTTTTTGCTCAATAATACATTTTGGCAAATTATTTGACAAGTAACAATGTTCAGCAAAGCATGAAAGAAATGGTGGAACTGTTACAAGTTAAAAATAATTAAAAAAAATAATAGTAGCGTGATCCATTTGTCTTGCAGTGATATGTTGCTGCGGAAATTAAAAATCACTGCAAAATGTAAATTCTTGTGCTCTAATCACCTGTTGATTTTTTCGATTTCCAAGCTCGTTAATGGATCGCTGTTTTTGTTCCTAGTTCATTAATTTTAATAAGAAACATATAATCAAGCCAATAACAATGACAATAGTGGTAAATGCAACAATGATAATAACTGAATAAAAGTTTTAAGAAAGGAAATTATGTTGACGTGAAGAGAATAACCATTGTTGTAGGGACTAGACTTCAGATTTAGTAAACTCCTATTCCAATATCAGTTGTTATTGTGTACATTTTTCCCTGGAACACAGCTAAAACCACAAACATCCACAGATCCACTTATTACAATCATAACAAGTCCAATCGCCACCCGCGGATCTACAAACCTGTATATCTGAGACATCTCTAGAAAAGGCTATGATTAGAAACTCTGGCAGAGGTTTCGCTAAAGAAGCAAGGATACTAGTGCAGTAGTGCCCTAAAAAATTTAAAGAAGTTTTTTTTTTTGACAGGAAGAGAACGACCACTGTTAGATTTCATCTCACCGAAAAAAGAAAAAAAAAAAAAACATCCGTGTAATCTGAAACAAATATGGGCAGCAGGAAAGTACAGGCTGTACAGCTATCCTAACTGCAGGAAATTCTCTAAAATGACAGCACCATAAAAAATTGTTAAAAAAGAAGAAGAATACAATACCATAAAAAAGAGTTTCAAAGTCATATATTAGGGTAATGAAGAGCAACAAAATACATATAATCCTCATATCATTGTCCAAATGATACATTCAATAGATAAATGGCAGGGAAGATGAATAAGAAGAAATCCAAATGAACTTAGTCTTCAGAGAGAGAATCCACATTGCAAGACAGATGTGGAAAAACCCAGGTTGGTTTAATTCGGAAAGCATCTGGCATACGATTACCATGCATAATTGGGAAAAACTGGGGATCTCTATCATCCAAGAATCGGTGGAAGATGATTTTTCCATCATGTCTAAAACGGTATATGCAATTAGAAGATTGTTCTCTATCTTTTGCTATGGTTATGTTGCTAAATCCTGAGCCCATAGTATGATCCAGAAACAATGTTTGACCTCCAAAGTTCTGCATCTGCACCCATTCCATCTTCAAAAAATTTAGCACATAAACTTCATAATTATCTCCAATTCTACAAATCAATCGAAGTTGTTCATCAGAACCTAGTAACCGCAACTTCAATGAAGGATTCAAATTTGCAATTCTTTGTACTTTAAGCATGGTTACACTTAGACATGGCAAAACGGGTCAAAATTTTCTGACCCGACCCAACCCGACCCGAAAAATACTCAACCCGAACCCGATTTTTTTGACCCGAAACAAAAACGGGTTGACCCGTGACCCGACCCGAGTTTTTTGTATTTTTTGCGGGTCAACCCGACCCGACCCGCAACCCGACCCGAACCCGAATCACTTTTTTAAAACTTTTTTTTTTTTTGGTAAAAAAAAAATTAAAATTAAGACAATAGTAGTTTAATTGTTTATTATGAACTTTAAAGAAACAATTGATACATTTACATATGCAAATTAATTGAAAGATAAAATGTTGAGCATTCTGTAATGAGTAAAAAATTTTTAATATTAAATAACAAAGTACATGCTAATATAATATGGTTACAATAAAGTTAAAAATATAGATTTAAAATTGTAGACATGTGTGAGAAACATTTATAAGTGTAAAAATAGTGAAGCCAAAGTATCAGATTAGCATAAATTATGAATGCTTAGACTCATTTTTTAACAATTTATATCCAAAATAAATGGCTTTTCAAAATAAATTATGATATTTTCTAGAGTGTGTGTTGCTTAACAATGATATGATATTCATAAAAGAGACCATGTATAAATAAGTAAGCAATCCAATTTTAATGTATATCTCAAATTGAAATAGAGTGCCAACCACAATTGATAATAGAATATAAAATTAATTTTCAAGATTGTAAATTTCTTATATGTTTTTATTCTTTATCAAATGAGTTATCCAATAAGTCATTTGTAATTTTGTTTTATATTTTGGAATGTTAATATTGTTTAGAAATAAAACATGTGTATTTGTTTTACTTATGTTTGTGTTATTTTGTTTTACATTGCAATGTTAGGATTTGTATAATTTTGAAATTATTGAATAAGTATTAATAAGTTTAACTGAATTCATTCTTGATATAAGTGGTGAAGTCAAAATAATGCATTTTACATCAAATAATTTGTTGCATAACTTTTCAAATGACAAATACATATTGTTTTATTTATAAAAAAATTAAAAAAAAAATAAAAAGAATAAAAAAAAAATCATGTGAAAAATACGGGTCAACCCGACCCGACCCGCAACCCGATTGACCCAAACCCATTTTTAACCCGCTTAAGATGACCCGTTTTTGACCCGTGACCCGTTTGACCCGCAACCCGATTAACCCGACCCGAACCCGACCCGACCCGCCCGTTTTGCCATGTCTAGTTACACTTACACTAGGATGAGAATTCAGATGTAGCATGCCAATTTCGGTTTTCCCCATGAATAGATATAACGTGTATCTTATCTTTGAAGACAGTAATATCAACAATCGGACTATCATACCTATAGAGTCCAGCTTCCATCTGTGGACACCATTGGCAAGAACATATGATTGCAAACTCTGGAACAGGCTTAGCTTATGAAACAAGGATGATACAACCAGTACCTATGGGAAGGCTTGGGAAACGCAGTTCATGTTTTGTAAAAGGATTCAGAAGCAAAGTTTTAGAATCTGGCCCTTCTTTCTTGTCTTTAAGGACCAAGTACCCACATGAGATCCCAGAACACAACTTTTTTTCAATGTGAGAGAGTGTTGTCTTGTACTTCCTTCCATCAAAGATGTTATAAAAGTAACAAGATGTCCTAGTACCTTTAGACATAGAGAAAACAAGTGGATGTTGGGATGCCATAAGCTCTTGCCTATATGCCACAGCATACAACCTCCACGTTCAGCAGACTCTGCCAAACAAGGGATAGTCAGGAGTACCTAGCAGATTTGTTATCAGATAAAGCAAAGCCTCAGGGAGCTCCGACCATGGCCTCCAATTACCATTATCCACCATCTTTTTCTTCTTCTTCTACGCCTATTGAGGTTGATGTCACTGTTCCCTTGCAATACCATGCCTACGTTGCCTTCACACAATGAAAATAAAGATTAATGACTACAAATAACACTGAATAAACATCTAATAGATTTAGATTCATTAAGTATTGTTTTTAATTCAGTTTCCTCCAATTATGCATATAATGTTATAGTATTTGTGCCAATACTCATCATAGAAAATCATAAAATACACAAGAACATAACCAGGGAAGCACAATATATATGTATATATATTGTTAAATAATTGGTCTAGACAACATTAAAAATGAGAAAGTTTAGCTACAAACTTTGTTCCTACTAAAAAATTAAAATGTCTACATATTTTGAAGATCTAACTGTTAGATTGCATTTTTTTTAATGATTATAACAAACATGTCAAATTTTATATTAATCGAATGTTATTTACTATTCGATTTAAAAACTTATTTTTTATTCATAATTTACTTGATTAGGCAATATGACTGAGAAAGTTTCACTCTAAATTATAACAGTAGCACAGAGCAGAAAGGTACTCCAACAAGAACCAAACCCCAAATAAACCCTTAAAAGCTCCCTCTCACAAAGAATAGATCTCTATTGCTCTAATTCTGAGGCTCACTCTTATCATATTCAACAATTGCTGCAGAAACCAAAAAGAATTAGTTTACAAGTCCAAACCAATTAAACTAATCAAATGAGGGCCTTTAAAAAAATATAATAAAAAAAATTTACAATTACCAAATAGTGTAAACACTGCTCTATTCTAGGTACATAGCCATACAGGATACAGCACGTAACATGCCAGCCAACTATTAAAAAAAAATAAAATAAAAGAAGATAAGTATTGATAGCATAGTTTGGTAAGCACTTAACCCAACAGCAAAGACAAAAGAGAAAACCAGAATCAACAGCAAAGAGAAAATCAGAATCAATAAAAGGAAATTAAGGCTATGTCTGTTTGTTCAAGGGATTGTTCCAGTGCCAAGAGAGAAGGGAACAAGAACTGTTCTAAGTTTTCTAACTACCAATTTTATTTTAGAGTTTGAAAGAGAGAGAGAGAGAGAGAGAGAGAGAGAGAGAGAGAGAGAGAGAGAGAGAGAGAGAGAGAGAGCCTGGGTCTGTTCTAAGTATTAAGAGGGTGTAGGATTAAGACTCAGAGCTCACCATTGGGTGGAACTCCAACTCCAACGGTCTAAGACACTGAGATAAAGTGCACGCCTACTAAACACACAGATTTCAATGTAATGGCTAAATTTTGAGCTTAATTAATACTACAAGATAGTCATTATTAACCTAAATTTTCATTTCTCTTTTTTTTTTTTTAAGAAAAAATTGTTGGTTGATATTTGAGGGGCTTTTTTTTTTAATACGTTTGGGGCCTCAGGAAATTGCCTCACTTGGCTATATACAAGAGCCGACACTGCTACAATCAAAGTAAAAATAACAAAGATTGTCATTACAAATTCTATAAAGAGAGAAGATTAGACTTAATAAGAGGAACTGTAAGAAGATTTCCACGGTTGAACATATGTTTTAGAGTGTGAATTTGAGAAACTACCATATTGTGCGTTATGGGCAGTTCATTACCATTACCCCCAACAGTTATTGCATCTGAGCCTTCTTATGAATTATTCAAAGAGAGATTGGTAAGTTATGGAGATCCCAGTGCCTTGAGATTTGAAAATGAAGAGGCCATGGCTGTGAGTTTTGCAGGTGGTTGTTCCCTTGTTATGCAAAACATGTCTTTGGCGTTACTTGTATAAAAAGGGGAAAAACCTCTTCCACAGTTTGAAATCATGACTTAAAGTCACAAGTTCAGTTATTTTTGGCAATGTGTGGATCTATACATTGTATGGAATAGACACTGCCCAAAAAAAAAGGCAGGTATTTGGCGATAGAAATATGCTTTGATATCTCTAGCTTGATATTTTGTGTTCCCAAACTGTTATGACTGTATGTAGTTCTAAAAGACCTGCTTCGGCCTCTATTATAACTGGACCTTCCCTTGCCTTTGTTGGTGTCCGCATGAAGCTCTTGAGTAAAAGAGTTAATCTTTGCCTTTTGTACTGTGGATATTGCTGCCATAGCCATAAAATACTTCAAAGAGAAGTCATTTGATGAGCATCTTTTGTCAACAAGGCTCGACAGTATTGCCTTGTACAACCTTTCCTCAAAGATGCTATAGAAGTAATAAACTCTCTTAGCATTTGATTTTAATAAGACAACAAGTTGAGGTTGGGATGCCAAAAACTCTTGCCTGTGTGCTGCAACATACAACCTTCATCCTCTACAGACGCAGCCAAACATGAGATAGTCTATATCACCTAATGGCTTTGTTATCAAATCAAACAAAACTTCAGGGAGCTTTGACCATGACCTCCGATTACTATTTGTAAACCATCCTTTTCTTCTTCTTTCTAGGCCCCTTGAGATTCATGTCATTGCCCCCTTGCAGCAACATGCCATCCCACAAAAAAAAAAAAAAAAGTTTTGATCAAATTTTATATATGACACTAAATAACCGTCTAACGGTTCTACATTCATAATAATAGTACTTACCGTTTTTAACCCAATTTTCCACATGACATGCTTGTGCATAACATTCAGACTTACAGCAAACCATGTTATTCTTAGGCCAAGATCCATTTAGAAGATTTTAGGACAGAAAAAATCGGCACCTCTATTAGGCAAAACCTATCAAGGAAGTGCAAAACTACACATGCAGACCGTGCCATTCCATCTCAAAACCAATTGATGATGAGAAAGACACACTCAAATGTTTTATGGCATTCAACATCACACCACATGGGCCTGTTTTGAGAGTGGTTGTAAAAAGTCAAATTATGGTCCTCCAACAATCCCTCCCTCACAATGACACTCCCATGACTCAAACCTATGACCTTAGCTCTGATGCTATTTGTCGGACTGTGAGCTATGCCATTCCATCTCAAAACCAATTGGTAATGAGAAAGACACACTCAAATCTTTTATGACATTCGACATCACACTACACGAGCTTGTTTTTAGAGTAGTTGTAAGAAGTCAAATTATGGTCCCCTAACAATACACATACTCTGTACTCAAATACACCAATAATTTTCTCAAGCATGCACCATTTCTAGCATGACATATCGAAATAATAAATGCCCATAAAAGTTAAATGACAGAACCTTAAACCAGTGCTCAGGAAATATATGAAAGTATGAAAACACTAAACTTCTGAAAGACAAAAAAGAAAAAAAAAAAAAGAAAAAGAAGAAAATGACTCCGGCTACCCTTGTTGTAGGAAATTCTCTTCAATGATAGCCCATGAGGTACAGTTAAGGGAAATGAAAAACAACAAAATATTTATAGCCTTCAAAGTCTTGCCAAAACGATTAAGTAGGGCGGATGAACAATAAGAATTCCTGACTAGTCATCATAGAGGGCATCCACACTGCTAGACAGATTTGGAAAATACCAGAACGGAGCACCTGAGGAAGCATCTCTAATAGATATTTTGCAGCACAATGGAACATCTAAGGATTCTTCCATCAAATCTTCTATATCAATGATGGGGAAAGACTTTGGATAGATATCATCCAGGAACTGTATGGTGTATTCGTCAACTGGAGCTCCAAGACTGTATATGCAATTCTTAGGTCCTTGGCTAACACTCCATCCACCACAATTCATAGTTTGTTGGCTACCCCTCCATCTGGTCATGTCACTAAATCCGGAGCTCTTGTTACTTAGAAACAAAGCTTGATCTTTGAGGTTCTGCATCTCCACCCATTCCATCATCAAAAAATTTAGCTCGTAAACTTGAAACTGCTGCCAAACTCTGTCATATCTATGAATCATTAAGAGTTTATCTTCAAAAGCAAGCAATTGTAGTCCAGAGCTCCTATATCCAATGCCTTTTACTTTCAACAGGGTCACATAAGGATGGGAATTTGGGTTTAATATCCCAATATCACCATGATTGGTTAAAATGTATATCTTACCCTTGAAGACAGCTCCATCTACAAACCCCCGAAAATCGTCTGCAACATGGCCCTTAAACAGGTCAGTATAATCATAGACAGTCCAATTGACATCGGTGGACTTGTGGAATTGCAAAAATAGGCACCCTCCTTTAATAGCTATGATTACAAACTCCTGCGAATTGAAGGAGTAAGAAAAGACGCAAAGATGACAGAAAAACAAGGATTAGGAGGGCTAGAGAAACGGAGTTCATGTCTTGTAAAAGGATTCAAAACCCAAATTTGAGAATCAGCACTTCTTTTCTTGTCTAACATGACAAAATACCCACAATAGACACCAGAGCATTTTTTTTCAGTAACTTAAAATCCCCTATATCCACAGTCACTTCTAGGTTAATATGGTAAACTTACCATAAATTTTATCACAAAGCCTAATAAATTAATTGGTTAATGGTAACACATCAACAATTAATAAATAAAGTAATAAATAAGTCAGAAATTTGCACTGCAAAGTTGAAATAATACCATGATTTTTTTAACTTTTTTTTTTAATCTAAATATGAAATCTGATAATTATTGTAATTATTAATATACATATTTATTATGATTATGTTAGTATACGCAATTATATAGTTCATTATTCAAATAAATTATAATGTATTAGGATTTTAATAGAAGGTTTAACTATATAATGAAATTTAAATTCAATTGGGAAAATATATTAGAATAATGACATGTAAAAGTTTTAAGTGAGGATATTTTTAATTGTATCTTAGTGGTTGGTGAAGTTTTTTCCTTCCAGTTGAATGATTTTTTATGTAAAAATTCAATATTCTTGATTATGGGTTGTTGCTTAATTATTTATTTTATATTTAATATTGTGCTTGGCTAGTTAATTTGAAATATCCAATATTTTCACAAAGAGAGAAATTTTTTATTTTTGATTACATGTTATTATTATTTAATTAATTTTTCCAAAAAGAAGGGAATAACCATTGTTAGATTTTCATCACAGAAAAGCAGTTGTGAAGCATGGACATGTGAACAACTTAAATACCACACAAATCACAAATGGAAATGGTTTGTTAATTTTGGATATTTTTTAATAATTCAATAGTTACATTAGAAAAGATGAGACTTAAACCTTAAACATCTCTATTTTTTTTAAACAATTTTAACTTATGACATCCACTTCAATTGAGCTAATTGGAACCCACCTTAAACATCTATATTAAAAATGTCGATAAGTGTCAGTCAAGCTACAAAGTTTTTGGCGTTTTCTAATAAAATGTCTAATTTGGCCCTCAAAGTCATTTTCCAAATTGCCACTTGTTATCACCTGGATGTCATTCCCTGTTGACTTGAGATTAGTTTGGGTAGCCGAATACACCTCTTTCGTCTGCACTCGCAATTAGTGAACGTTAGCTTCTTCATGTTTGTGCTTATGTGGTTCCAACCACATCTCTTCCTCCTTCAATACCAATGACCATAGAAAAAAAAGTAACAGTGATAATATCTAACCAAAATATATATATATATATATATGAGGGAAAATTTTATTATATTTTTTTTGACATAAATAGAATAACCATTGTTGGATTTTCATCTCACAAAGGAGAGTGTACAATCTGCACAGGTTGAGTATTTTTAGAAGCTACAAAAATGGCAGTAGGATACTTAATTAATGAAAATTCTCTACAAAGAGTTCATATCCAGTGCATAATTCTTCAATTTTTACGAGGTTTGGGAGAGGTCATGGACTCATGGTAGGCAACCTTATTTTCTTCAATGAGCATATCATTAAAAAAAAGTATTCAAGTAATAAAAAGGCAAATGAAAAAACAACAAAATATATATATAAAAAGAAAACCCTCAAACTCTTGTCCAAATGACTAGTTCAAAAGACAAATGGTAGGGATGATGAACAAGAGAAATCCAAACTAGTCTTCAAAGAGAGAATCCACACGACAAGACAGATGTGGAAAATACCAGAATGATAGGAGATCATGTGGCAAACGTTTTCCATGCGAAATTTCAATAGACTGGAAGCCTTTGCTACCTTTCCATCTGTTTATTGAGCTGATAAAGCAGAAAACACTCCGAATTTCTGTATATGCAATTAGAAGGGTGCTTGCTATCTTCCCATCTGGTCATGTTGCTAATTGCTGAGAACTCAGAAGAGTCTTCCTGGAACAATGCTTGATCTCCTAAGTTAGGAATCTTCACCCATTCCATCTTCAAAAAATTTAGCTCATAAATTTCAATATCAGTAATTCCACCAATCACAAGGAGCTGTTTATCAAAACATAGTAACTTCCATGATTCACGATTCAAATCTGCAGTGCCTTTTACTTTCAGCAAGGCCAAATGAGGATGAGAAGTCAGATTTAGAACCCTAATGTCAGCATTATTTGTTATAATATATATCTTACCGTTGAAGACAGATAAATCAGCAATCATATTACGATCATCATAATTATAAAGAGTCCAATTGACATCTGTGGATCTACGGAACTGTAAGCACTGACTGGAAAAACATATGATTACGAACTCTGGCAAAGGAGTAGCTAAAGAAGCAAGGGTGACACAACAAAAGAGATTGGGAGGGCTAGGAAAACGGAGTTCATGTCTTGTAAAGGGATTCATAAGCCAAATTTGAGAATCTGGCCTCTTTCTCTTGTCTTCCAGTATCAAGTACCCAGAAGAAATCCCAAAACACACTTTGCCAACAAGGCTAGGCAGTAATGCCTTGTACCACCTTTGATCAAGAATACTATAGAAGTAACAAAATTTCTTCCATCGCCGTGAAAAGAAAAGAACAAGTGGAGGTTGGGATGCCATAAACTCTTGCTTATATGCCAAAGCATAAAACCTCCAAGTTCTACACACACAGGCAAAAATGAGATAATCTATAGCACCTAACCACTTCGTTATCTGATGAAGCAAAGCTTCAGGGAGCTCCGACCATGGCCTCCAATTACTATCGTCCACCATCTTTTTCTGCTTACTCCTGGGTCTATTGAGGTTGATATCACTGTTCTCTTGCAATACCATGATTACCTTCACACAAATAGAAAATAAAAAGATTAATGCCCACATATAACACTAAATAAACACCACTTGAATTGTTTTTAACACCACTTGTGCAACATATTTTATTTATTTGCTTCCAAGCTCATTAATGGATAGAGGTTTTTTTATCCAAGTTCATTAATTTTACAAAGAAATAAATAATCAAGACAATAACAATGACAATAGTAGTATATGTAACAATGATCTAAAAATTTTAAGATGATTTTGTTGACAAGAAGAGAATAACCATTGTTGGATTTTCGTATCACAAAATAGATTGTGCAATCTGCAGAGGTTGGCTATTTAAGAAACATAAAAATGGGCAGCATTAAACAGTAGATACCCTGGTTGCAGGAAATTCTGTCCAATGAGAATGACATCAAACACAGTTAAAGTAAAAAAGAAGGGAAAGAAAGAGCAGCAAATATATATAACCCCTCAAAATCTTGTCCAAATGAATAAATGATTCGTTCAATATACGAATGATAGGGATGAAGAACCTAACTAGTCTTAAGAGAGAATCCATATTGAAAGACTCGTGGAAAATACTTATACCAGGATGGTTCAACTCAGAAACTATCTGGCATACATTTTCTTCCAATGAAAGGGAATGACTGGCCGTGCCTACCATCCATGAATTGGAAGCAGATGTCTTTGCTATCATGTTCAAAACCGTACATGCCATTAGAAGGTTGTTCACTATCGTTCCATCTGGTTATGTTGCTAAACCCTAAGCCCATATTATAATCCAGAAACAATGCTCCGAAGTTCTGTATTCTCACCCATTTGATCTTCAAAAAATTGAGCTCATAAACTTCATTATTTCCAATTGCATGAATCAACAGGAGCTGCTCATCAGTACCCTATAACCACAGTTCGCCTTTCAAATTTGTAATGGATTTAACTTCCAATGGGGTCACATAAGGATGAGACTTTAGATTTACTACTCCTATTCCAGAATCAGTTGTTATTGCATACATTTTACCCTTGAACGCGGCTCAATCAACGAACGTCCAGTGATGATTACAATCACAAATTCACAATAAGTCCAATTGGCACTATTGGATCTAAGAAACTGTAGGTATGAGCCATATCTACAAAAGGCTATGATAACAAACTTTGGCAAAGGTGTCACTAATGAAGCAAGGATGACACTATCATGTTCTCGGGGAGGGCTAAGGAAACGGACTAACAGAGTTCATGTCTTTTAAAAGGATTTAGAAGCCAAATTTGAGAAATTACCATAAGTTACTTGTCTTCTAGGACCAAGTTCCCACATGAGATCCTAGAACACAATTTGCCAACAAGGTTGGGGAGTATTGCCTTGTACTCCTAACATCCTTCCATCAAAGATGTTATGGAAGTAACAAGCTCTCCTGGAACGGTTTGGCATAAAAATGACATGTGGAGGTTGGGATGCCGTTAACTCTTGCCTGAATGACACAACATACAACCTCTGTGTTCTGCAGACACAGCCAAACATGAGCTGATCTATAGTTCCTAGCCACTTTGTTATGAGATACAGAAAGCCTCAGGGAGCTCTGACCATGGCCTCCAATTACTATTGTCAACCAACTTTTTCTTCTTACTTCTAAGCCCCTTAAGATTTATGTCACTGTCCCCTAGCAAAACCATGGCTACCTTTGCAAAGAGAAAATAAAAATTAATGTGCACATATGATACTAAATGAAATCAAATTTTTTTTAGATTCATAAATATGTCTTACTATTTTTTTTAGTCCAATTTTCCACAACTTGCAATACATTATACTCTATACATGTAAACTTGATAGCATACTATGCAATACTTGGCCAATATCCAAGTATTTTGGGGATATTTTCATTTTGGTACATATATTTTAAAATAATTAAATGTTATCCTTGAGTTTTTCAAAAAATTTCATTTTGGTCCATGCGGCCATCTCATAAAAATTGCTGACATAATTGACGGAATGCCCACATGACTAATATAATATGATAATAATAATTTACTTGATTATTAACAAAGCCCCTTCCGCATCTCAAGAATAATACATAAATAAAAAATCATTAATATATATTTTTTTTTTATAAAAAGTCATCTTTTCTTGCACTTTCTTGGCAACCAAACATTGCAGCAGGTGCAGCTCATGTCAATGCATCAGCCTCCAAGATTGAAGCTTTATTGCTCCCAAAAATTTACTTCCTAAAACAAAACACTAGAAACCTCAGCCAAACAACACACACACACTCTCTCTCTCTCTCTCTCTCTCACACACACACACACACAAACAAACAGAGTAGAAAACAAAAATTAAAAAATAAACAGCATTCTCAGAAATAAAAAATGACAAGAATCATCATAATTAAAATCAGACGTAATCAGAACCTTTAATGCCTGATCATCAACCATAACAATACATGCTTTGGATTGATATATTAAAAATTTGAGGGTATAGCTTACCTTGCAATGCCGAAAACAGTGTAGAGGAGAACAGAGGGTTGAGAAAGAGAGAGAACTGGGGTGAAGTTTTCTCTATAATCTGATGAAGAAATCGAACGGGTTGATTAGAAATGCTCCTTGATGAACAATCATACTAAAAAATTTACTGTGTTTGATTGTCAAAGAAAGTGCAAAAAAATATTTGTATTTCTAATTTTGATCTGCTCCAACTCCTCCATATTTCTTCAAAATGCCAAGACTTACCTCAGTTACCTGTTTCTTTTTTTTCTTTTTTAATCTGCGGTCTCCTTACTCCTGGTCTCACTTTTTTCTTTTTTTTCTTTTTCCAAATCTCTTCTTCCTTTTTTTTAATTTGAAAAAAAAAAAAAAATTCGTACTATAGAACTGTTACTATAACTACTCATCCATATCCCTTACATTTAGGCACCAGTCGTTTACAAAACAAAACATATATGAATTTCCTCTCTTTCCCTCTTTCTCATGGGTGAAATAAATTTTTTTATATAAATCTTATCACATCTCTCTAGGTATTTTTGTGACTCTTTTTTTTCAAACCCCTTCTTCCTTATTATGGATTTGAAAATAAAAAAACTCGTAATATAACCTCTCATCCATATCCCTTATATTTAGGCACCAGCTAGTTGCCAAAAATAAAAAAACAACAGATGTAATTTTCTTAGTACTAATTTTTTATTATTATTATTTTTGTATGTTTTTATTTAAAAAATATTTATCTATTCTATACTGCTATTTAAGCGGCTGCTCCTGTTTGAACCGAATTTTTTGTAGTTTCCTGAAAGCAATGGTAGTGGGTAGACCGGATTTTTTGTTGTTAGCCAAAAAAAGAATTAAAAATATCTTTTTTAGTTGTTGTAGCACAACAAAAAAAAGCCTTTTTATATTTAAGTAGAGACAAAACTAAAGGACAATTCAGTAAAAATACAACTCTAACTTCCACTAAAAAATTGTCTAAAAAATAGGACCACTCACCTATTGATTTTCAAATTTATTTATTCACTTATAAATTGTCTAAAAAACTTTTTTTTTTTTTTGCTACAACAACTAAAAAAGATATAAAATAAAAAAGATTAATTTTTTTTTTTGGCTACGACAACTAAAAACGAGAAAACATATCTAACTCCACTCTTCACATCTTTTGCAACTTTAGAAACTACCCACTACCATTACTTTCAGGAAACTACAAAACTTGCAAACTGTTACTTCCTCACCTACTCAATTTCTCTTCCTTATCCATTGACTATAATATTTTGATTATTTTCCCTCCTCAGCCTAGGTATGGAATACTCATCCACAATCCTCATCTACTCTTGCAAAAAAAAAATCTATATTTTTTATTATCTATACTACTATTTAAGGGGTTTCTTCTGTTTGGATCGGATTTTTTTTTGTGTTCTATAATACCCCTACATCCTTACGTTTAAGTAAAGACAAAATTAAAGGACAATTCGGTCAACAAAAAAAATATCCACAACGTTGGTTTCCTAACTTCCTAACTTCCACTAAAATATTGCCTAGAAAAAAGCAGGGTTCTTTAAAGATAAAATTTTAAAATTGTGCTGAATATTGCTTCTTTTATCAATGTTTGTTTTAGAAGTACTTCCTTCACTCATGTTCTAGAGAATGCATCGATTTTTTTTTTTTTTTTAATAATCTTGGTCTCTGCATCGAGTTAAACCAAAAGGTCCAGAACACATGATTTATATAATAAATAAATTAAAAACGCTAAAAGTAGTATTTATAATTGACGAGTTTTTTTTTTGGTTCTTCCGGTCATCCACCAAATCTAATTGAACATATTAAAACCAGCATTGCTTATACATTCTTCACAATTGTTTTAAAAACTGGCGGTTTACATTGAATTCGTGAATGAAAAATGAAATGGTCAAATCTAAGAGAATGTTTAAATATTTATGGAGCAATTGTATAGTTTCTTTATTTATTTATTTTTTTTAGAGAGTTTCAACCTATGGTGTCCACTCCTAATAATAACTCTTTATCATCAGACCAAGACACCAATCAGTTTTTAGTGTAGGCAGGAATTGAACTCCAATCTCTTATATAAAAAAACAGACTCTTTACCAGTTGAGCTAATTAAAACCCACATATAGTTCTTTATTGGTTGCTAGTTTGTTTAAAAAATAAAACAAATATGTTATTGTGATTTGTGAGCATCTTAACAATTTCTTTGTGTTCAGGCTAGTAGATAATATAAAATATAGATTTTTTTTGTTTAGCAAGATAGTAGTAGAGAATATTGTAACTCTTTTTTCTCTTTATTTCAGGTTTACTTATTCACAATTTTGTTGGATTGCATAAAAGTCGAATTGGTTGACTACATGACTTCAAGGAAGATTTGAAGTAATTATCATTTATGTATTAAAAATTAACTATGTCCGTATCTATCTATCAATGTCTAATATTCATATTCTACTTAAGAAAAAATTTCTACATAATATGTTCCTTATTAATTGTTTTGTTAAATTAATATTCCGAGTGATATTTTTTTTTCACAAAAATATCAATGTTATATATGAGGAGATTCTTTCCATAGCTAAGTCGAGAGATGCGATAGGATTTTGCAATGCTTTGATTATTGAATTTTTATGGAATACTAGCCTCTATTCACGCACTCACACGCGCGTGCTCAGAGGCTCTTCTATTTTTCGGGTAAGGATTAATTTAAAGCATTTATTATAATTTGGGACTATTACATTTTTCAATAATAAAAAAAACTTAGGGGTGTGATGAGTATTACATTTTCCAATCACAAAAAAAACCTAGGGGTATAATGAAAAATTATTTCACTACACATAATACTCATCACACCCCTAGGTTTTTTTTGTTATTGGAAAATATAATAGCCCTAGATTATAATAAATGTTCTAAATTAATCCTTGCCAAAAAAAATAGAAGAGCCTCTGCGCACGCGCTCAGAGGCTAGTAATTTTGAAAATATTTTCCTTTGACTCTCTTTAGGTGTAAAACTTGAAACACTCTTTGTATATTTCAAATGGTCATTTTGTTTATAGAAATCATAATTTTAAATTTCGTTCCATTTTGATGCTTAATTCAATGCACTTACCTCTCTTTATTGCGTTTCAATCTAAATTTCGGTATGTTTTGATGTGTCGGACAAATCCCGATCATTTTAGTTTCTCAATTTCAGATGTGTTTGTGTGTTTCTCAAAAATTTAAGACTATTCCAGGCTATGTTGGATATTCAAACAAAAAAGAATGTGATTAATGAGTAAGAACATTTTTTCGATAAACAAACTGCAATTATATCCTTTCAATATCAAATGGCTGTGGCCTGTGGGTTAAATAAATAGTACTCACCTTGCTACCAGTTCCGTTGCTCAAACATTTTCATAAAAACAAAAACAATGAAGAACAAATTTTTTTGATAAAAGAAACAAAAAATGTAATTAATGAATGGTTTTCTATAGACAAAATGTAACAAAACTTATCTGTGAGTTTAATAATTGTGACCTCACTCCACCAAGCGCAAACAACATGGGTAATAGTGACCTCATTAATCATTCCTAGTGAATTTTCCCAGCTTCGAAATCTATTTATTTTTTTATCAAAAGAACAAGTTTCAAAAAAAGATTTATAATTGTGCATATAATCTTTGAAATATTTAAACTTAAAATTTTGAAAATGTTAACGGGCATTGATATATTAGGAAGTCAACAAATTAGCGACCATTTACTTTTAAAACAAGACAAATAATTTGGAATAGCAAAAATTAAAACAAAATAAGACAGTGAGATTATGATAAATCTAAAATACTCAGCAAAAAAAAAAATGATAAATCTAATTTAAATTACGATTTTCCGCTAAAGAATTGCAAACACTTTATTTATTGTGTTTCTTTTTAATGGAATGTTTTTTGATACATTAATAGTTCGGAGACGAGTAATTTGAAACCTAAATCTCATGGAAAAGACCAAGGAAACAGCTAATTAAGTTACAAGGCTTTTAATCTTTTTATCATACATTTAATATATGAATTTTTAGGATTCAAGTGATAGTGCAATTGTGATGGTTACCTTTGTGGTGCTCTATATCTATGCTTTGAAATTTGAATATTTTCCTCCCCACTATTTAGTTCGGAGTATTTACCTATCCTTATTTTTTTTTTTTTCTTTTTGTAAATTACCAATTCTTTGCTTGTGCATGTCAAGGTGTGTAAATATAAGATGGGTTCAAGTTGTCAATATATATGATATGAGTTCAAGTTAAACTTGACTAGAGCAATTTTTTTTTTTAAATGAAAAACCTATCGCAACTTTATAATTAAATATTACATAGTTGGAACAGAGGAAAAAACATTTTATGAATAATTTTTTTCTTTCTCTTTCTCTTAACATCGAAGAAGATTATAGGGGAAAATGACACTAGGACAAATTCTCAGAATCTATTGATTTGTTAAGTAATAAGATCAGATTTTAGATTTAAAGTGGCTTTATTAATGACATGATTAATACTAATTTTTCCAATTTTTTTGACAAATCGATAGTCAGGGGTGGGAATAAAGCTATAAATGTCTTTTTTGAAAATACTAAAAAAAATGCTAATTAATTAAGTTACATGGCACTTGACAATTTTTTATGTAGCTTTTATAAAGTTATACCAAAGTGTAACTCTCTCTCTATCTCTCTAGGATATCACAAGTGAGTCAAAGTCATGCTTTATATTTTCCAAAAAAAAGTAAGTTTGTTTTCAAAATAAATTATTATCCAAATCTTTAAGATGTTTTATTTTCCTAAATCCTATAAGCACCATTGAAGAATATCCTAGGATTCACTAAACACTTAATTAGAATTAAGTAAAAAAGTCTTAAGTTATAAGTATTATGGGTGCTGCATGTTAATGGGTGTTGTACAGCACCCATTAATGTGATAAAAATCCAAATAAAATATTCATGTTTTTTTAGGGATTTGGAAAAGGCTGAAGGTGTATTAAGCGTGTGTCAGTTGAGATAGAAAATGTCAAATCATTTTGTAGTCTGACCAAAATGCCCTCGAACTCAAAATTGAAAAAGTGTGTTTTTTAATGCCTTGAAGAATGCTATACAAGCTATACAAGCGTGTTTTCAGCAATCACAAGTGCCTTGCTAAGTAAGGGGGGAAAATCACAAAATAAAATAAAGTAAAATAAAAATTCAAAATTCTATAAAAACTTTAGAGAAGTGAAAAATTCTGAAGCTTGAACCATGACAACAACCTATTTTTCCATGTGCTGATATTCAAGTTTATTGAGTTTATTTGGCCCTTGAGAATGCTGAGTGCTTAATCTTTTCAATATATATTTATTGTTCATAATCATAGCTTTTACAAGAGTGATTTATCTGTTTGAAAATGTTACTATTGGATGCAAATACCTTGAAAGTAAGCCAAAGCATTGGAGCTCGAAACATGCTGTGATAGTGAAGGAGATTGAGAATGTAGAGGAAGAAAGAAGATGTGTGTGCCTAAAGGAAAATGGAGAAATGTAGAAGAAGAATAAAGATAAAGGTGTGGTGTGGAGGAAAGCAGATAAAGGTGTGTTATGGAGGAAGTGGATATTTGTAAAGAAATGGGTGGATAAGAAAAAAAGAGGAAAAAAATTATAAAAAAGAAAAGAAAAGAAAACAAAGGGTCATATACGTGGGTGGGTGTTGGGTAAGAGTATAAAAAAAAACATTTTATTTAATAAAAAAATATGATTGAATATAATGATTGATGAGACTATGACAGATATATATATATTTCATGGTGTTAGAGCATCCAAAGCAGTGAAGCTATTTTTTTAATTATTTGGTACTATGACAGATATCTTCCGCCTTTCATTTGTTTTTGCTTTGGACGACCTTTTGTCTTTGATAGCGAAGGACAATTAATGAAACAATGACCATCAATCACGCCATTTACAATATTGTAGCACAAATTCAATATGGTTTTCTTGATAAATTGAATATTGTGTTGCTCTCTCAAACTCCTTTTGGAAAATTTTGAAAGCATAAGGTGTCAAAACATTGTGTGCTTCATCTTCTAATGGTGACAATGTTCTTAAAGAAGAACCTCTAAATGTCTCTAACATTGTATCATGTGATTGTGTTTCCTCAATATCTTCAATGGCAAGATCAACCTAAGATTATAAATAAAAAAATAAATTAAAAACTTTTATATGACATATAAAGACTACAAATATTAACAAATAAAAAAAAAAATTATACAACAAAAGAAATAAATGGTAAGTATTGACTTACTTGTTTAATGAGTTGGATCAAGTTTATGTGAGAACTAACAAACCGTTTAATAAAGGCATTTATACTTTCCGATCTTTCGGTTGTTGTCATTCCACCAAAAAAAAGTCCACGAAGGTAACATGGTACCCAAAAGTGCTTGATTTGATATAAACCAATTTTGTTGTTAGTAAGCATGTCATACTTTTCCATAACTTGAGTCCATTGATCCTCAAATTGTTCACATGAGTCTAACTTGTAGAACTCTATGCACCAATTTGATATTGATTACGAAGAATAGATGTAAACCAACCACTAAACTTAGCGGTAATATGCTATATACAAAACCAATTCTATGCACCAATTCTTCCTATTTCTCCATTTTTTTCTCTGAACAACCTTTTCAAAATTGTAAAACCATTTCGATTTGCATAATTTTTATAAAAAATGAAAGCTTCTTCTTCACTAAGAAAGCATTGACCAACAAAAAGCTCAAATTCATTTTCTATTGAATGTATATCCTCATATTCTTCAATAATCCCCGTCTCATCTATTGGACATTCATTCCAATCAACCATTTCCCCTCCACATGTGTTATTATTTTTTCCATCATTCGGAAACTCATTTAACACAACACAATCTCTTGAAACACTTCCATTAATCACACTTGCAATTAAATCATCATCAATTTGTGCTATATTAAAACAAGAATTAAAAAAAAAAATCAATATCATATTATACGTTAAATGAAATATGGATTACAAAAAAAAATAATAATAATAGTACCTTCTTTAGGTAGTTCATTTAAGTCAAAGTAATTCAATGGAACAAGTTGATGAGTCTCACTTGTAACTAAATTGTCATCCATTTGTGTTACATTAAAACAAAATTAAAACAATCCACTTTAGGATAAATGAAATGAAAAACATGATACAAATAAGGCTGCACTCAATTAAAGCATTAATAGATAAGTAGTGGTGGAACTATAACAGAAATTAGTAAATGGTTTTGAATGTCTCTTTGAAGCAGCTTATTAGGCTCTGGTTCACAACAAAAATAAAAATATTGACCACCATATATTTTACCTGCCGTCAGTATGTATCTACTAAAACATCATAATTTTTCTGTGTGTCTCTATGAGCATAGAAAATTGTAATCTATTTGTGCTACATTAAAACAAAATTAAAACAATCCACATCATATTTTAAGATAAATGAAAAAGAAATGATACAAATAAAAAAAAAAAAAAACCTCATATTCAAATACATTTAAAATAAATATGAATTTCATAAAATAAAATTATTGTACCTTGCAAAATAATTGTTTAATCCTTCATTGAACATTTGAACTTTTCTTCATCTCTTTTTTTTTTTTTTTTTTTTTTTTTTTTTTTGAAGTGGGTTTGATAATGGTAAAGTGAATGAAAGTGAGTTTGATATTGGTAAAGTGAAAGAAGATGAAGAGTAAAATATTGATAAAGTGAAATTGAGTGGGAAATAAAAAGTAAAATTGAGGGAAATGTGTTAAAGGTGTGTTAAAGGGGCATTTTTGTCCTATAATTTCTGAAAAAACCAAAGTACACATTTACACAAACCAAAGCTAAAAATTAATTTTTTGACAATTTCCTATGCAGGTGGGATCCGAGGCTGGTTCATTAACAAGTGCTGGCCGGCACCTGTTAACAAAACCGAAGTATTATATCCATGTCACTATATGTGTTTACAAATATGTTGGGAAAGTATCATTTTTTTTTTTTTTCATATTGATATGTGTGTAGATCATGGGAAATTAAAAAAAAAAAAAAAAAAGAGTTTATATGAGATAACTTATAGACACACACTAGTCTTATTACACATGCTTTGCATGTGCAATAAATTTTTTTTTAACAGCTTCGATATTCAGTAATAGCGAAATTTTCATGGAAATCTCTCTCTCTCTCTCTCTCTCTCTCTCTCTCTCTCTTCCACCATTGTTGTTAACTCTTCAAGCTCAAATCTTACAGTTCCCTTAACACAACAGTTAGTGAAAATTAGTCAAAAAAGATTGATATGTTTCTGGTTGCTTTATTCTCAGCACCCTTTTGCTAACTTATGCGTTATGTCTTTTATATACTATCAAGGACTAGTATTCATATATTCGGCACCTCGTGAAAATGAGAGGAAAAAATAAGGTGCTACCGTATTAAACAATTATTACTCCAAAATTAATAATCACTGCAAATTTTGGTGCTTTTTAGTCACTTTTTTAATAAAAAAAATTTGTACTTGCTTCTAGGGTAATATTACAAATACAAACTATTTAACATCATTTTTACAAATTGCTTATGTAGCTTTAGTAATTTTCAAATATCATTGATAAACATAAATGTAATGTAAGTGGTGAATCCATATTAGAACATATAAGAATTTGCCACATCAACAATTTATAAAAATATTGTAAAATAATTTGTGGTTGTAGCATTACTCTTGCTTTCAAGCTCATTAATGGATGACATTTTTAGTTCCAAGTTCATTAATTTAATTAATGAATAAATAATCAAGCCAAAAATGAATAATGACAATAGTGATAAATGTGCCATTGTGACAATGATCTAAAACTTTTAAGAAGATTTTAAAAGCCACAATAATAGCGGCAGTAAACTTTAGCCACCCTAATTGCAGGAAATTATCTTCGATGAGCATATCATAATAAATGAAAAAAAAAAAAAAAAGTACTGCAAAAGTAAATAAGGGAAATGAAGAAGAACAAAATACATAAAAACCCTCAAAACTCCTGTCTAGAGGATACGTTCAATACATAAATGGTAGGGTTGATGAATAAGAAGAAATCCAAACTAGTCTTCACAGAGAGAATCCACACGACAAGACTGATGAGGAAAATACCAGAATTTATTGCATCTACGGGGTATTGAACGTCCTCCTCGCAAGATTGGGAAAGTCTGGGGGCATCTACCATCAAAGAACTTTACAGAGTAGTCAGAATCATGTTCGCAAAAACTGTAAATGCAATTATTAGAAGGCGGGATCCCAACAGCTTCCCAACTTGTTATGTTGTAAATTGCCGAGTACTTACTGCCATTATGGAACAATGCTTGATCTCCCAAGTTAGGAATCTTCACCAATTCCATCTTCAAAAAATTTAGCTCATAAACTTCATAATCAGGATATCCACAAATCACAAGGAGCTGTTTATCAAAACCCAGTAACCGCCACGATCCACGATCCACATTTGTATTGCTTTTTACATTTAGCAAGGTCAAATGAGGATGCAGAGAATTCAGATTTAGCACCCTAATGCGTTCATAATTTGATATATATATCTTACCGTTGAAGAGAGCTAAACTGTGTATCATATCAGGATTATCATATGTATATAGCGTCCAATTGACATCCGTGGATCTACGGAACTGTAAGCATTCAACGGAAAAACATATGATGATCAACTCTTGCGAAGGAGTAGGTAAAGAAGCAAGGGTGATATAACGAAACCGATTGGGAGGGCTAGGAAAAAAAAGTTCATGTCCCGTAAAGGGATTCAGAAGCCAAATTTCAGAACCTGAAATATTTTTCTTGTCTACGATGATCAAGTACCCAAAAGAAACCCCAAAAAGCTCTTTGCCAATAAGGCTAGGCAGTAATGCCTTGAACAACCTTTGATCAACAATGCTATAGAAGTAACAAAAATTTTTCGCTCCCAGATGTACGAAAAGAACTACAAGTGGAGGTTGGGATGCCATAAACCCTTGCTTGTTTGCCAAAGCGTACAGCCTCCAAGTTCTACACACACAGGCAAAAAAGAGATAATCAATAGCACCTAACCAATTAGTTATCTGATGAAGCAAAGCCTCAGGGAGCTCCGACCATGGCCTCCAATTATTATTATCTGAAGGAGCAAAAATCTTTTTCTTCTTACTTCTATGCCTACTGTCCCCTTGTAATTCCATGCCTACCTTCGCACAAAGAAAAAATAAAGATTAATGCTTATATATAACACTAAACAAACATCTAATAGATTTAGATTCATAATAGTATTGTATTGTTTATAATTCAGTTTCCCACCACTAGTAGTACGTGCAATATATTATACAATGAAACATAACTGCACATATGCTATATGTATAGTTGGTCCGTTACCCATAGTTGAAAAATATAGGAAATGCAAAATGAAACATATATTGATTCCTAGAACATGCTTAATACGATCGATGTAAAAGCCAAGTTAAAATTGATTATTGAGCTTCAAACGCTTTTTCATTCCTAAAGATATTCATTTATATAGAGAATACAGAAAAATATAAGGGCAAAGAAAATCACCTTAACGTCTTAGAGTGATGATATGGTGGCTATAGCTAGCTTGTCTTTGAGAATTTGGTTTCTGTTAGGGTTCTTGCTTTCGGTCACCTACTTATATAGAATTCTAGATACTGCCTTGAAAGTTTCAAAACGAAGCGGGAATTAATTAGTGTTTGATAAGTTGGTTTGGAAGTTCAATGAATTTTTCAGCCAAAAGATGGTCATATTTAATTGATCGGTTAACAAAACGAAAAGAATGTAGTCAAGCAAAGGTCTAGTGTTTTCGATAAACAAAACGTAAAGTAGTGCAATTAAGGAAATGTTTTGATAAACATAATGAAATTATAATAGTCCTCTCAGCTTCAAATGGCTGTGAGGTTTAATTAATAAGTTGTCACCTCCTCACCCGTTACGAGGTTTCGATTTTTGTAAACATTGCAAGCAATAACAAATAGTTTAATTTCTTTTCATTAAACGAAAAAAATGTAATTAAGGAATTTTAACTAAGTTTGTTGTACATTTTTGTTTGTCCAGCTTGTAAAACCTAACCTTTTAATATACTCCCCACGTTTCTTTCAAAATAGAAAAGAAAAAAATTCCGAAGTTTTAAAATTGAGCTTATTTAAACATGAATAAATATGATTAAAAAAAACATGAATGTATTAAAGGCATTGATATATTGGATTGACTTTTAAAATTTGACAAATATATTAGAACAGCAAAAATTGAAATATAGCTATTAGACACTAGTGGACAAGCAAAACAAGATTGATAGTACGTATGATAAATCTAGATTAAATTACATTTTTCCTCCCCTAAAGTTCCTATTGCTCCTGAAATTAAAAATCCCTTCACATGTTGCTGCTCAAGTCACTTTCTAAGGTTCCTAAAATTAAAAATCTTTAATGTTTTAGTAAATTTTGAAAAAGGTTCTTTAATTCTAATATAAATTTAGAGAAATTACAATTTACCACATTAAATTATACCTCATATTACACTTTAACTACATCTTGAATTATGACTCTTGTTACACTTTGCGCTCGACACCTACATTAACTTTAAACCTCAAATGGCTGTGAGGTTTAATAATTTGTCATCTCAGCTACCCATTACGACGCTTCGATTTTTGTAAACAATAACAAATAGTCTAATTTTATCGATAAACGAAAAAAATGTAATTAAGGAATTTTAACTATTTTTCTTGTCCAATTTAATTTGTTTGTTCAGCTTATCATTAAAAATAAAAAAGTCAGCCAACTAAATCACAAAATGCACCTAAGACCATGAGAATCCATAGACCTATATGTGAGACAAAAACGAAGAGGGGGGAGGGTAGGAGAATGACTGAAGAACTTGAGATGCCTAGGCAACGGCAACAGCTACACACCCATCCGAAGGTGAGGCGACCCACCCATCCAACGGCGAACAACCAAGCTCAAACATCCATTAATCATTGGGTTTTAGGGTTTTGATGATTTTTTCTGTTTCTTTTGTTTAGTCTGGGCTTTTTATTTTTTATTTGTTCTATAATTCCGCTGTCTGCTAAGCTAAGAAAACATTGGAGATGAAAGGTATTTTCTTTTGTTTAGGTAGTGTGGTTTTGAAGACAATTTTGGGTTGGTGTTTAATTTTATGTTCTTTATTTTTGTTGTTTATGCCGACCCCTCTCAAACAAAGGACGTGAATTGGGATCCAAAGAATTGGACATCCTAGCATTATTAGTGTTAGAGATATATTAGCTCTTTAGCAGAAGCCCAAGCCTAATTCTACTTTGTGTGCAAGCCAAGTCTTCTACTTGTACTAGAAGTCTATTAATCTAGGATTTAGTCTACTATATATACACATGTTATAGTTCATTATAACACAGGATTTGTATTACACTAATATATTATTGATGTAGCCCTTTAGGGTTTCCTTCGTAGAAGTAAGCCGTTAGGTTGAACCACGTAATTCTTGTGTGTTATTGTATTCTATACTTTATGCTTTCGCTTCCACATCCATACTAATATATTCAACATGGTGTATCAATACTAATATTTAACATGGTATCAGAGCATGAGATTCTGAGTTCAATCATTGTCTCCTCCACTCTACCTCCCATTTAAATTCCCATGTATTGGGTCTCATCTATTAAAAGATAGTTTCGGCTCACATATGAGGGAGAGTGTTAGAAGTGTTGGTTAAATGATTAAATTTACCATATTCCAATAGCTTAAGCTTTTGGGACAATTAGTAATTCAACATGGTATCAGAGCCACTTTCCTATGGCCATGGTTTTCTGTCCTTACAGTATATTAAGAGCAATCTTTGTCTTCTTCGGTATTTCTTCACTGCGTTTATCTTCTTTGGTTTTCTACTGCTACTGTCAAAACTTTCCGGTATAGTCATGTCACTATTAGAAGTCGCATCAATACTGCAAGACTGTTGCCTTTCTCAAACCACCGTCACAGAGCCAAACTTCATTCAAGGGATCTTCTTAACCTTATCAAATCTCAAGATTTCATCAAGCTTCCATCTTGAATTTGAGAGGGGGTGTTAGAGATATATTAGCCCATTAGCAGAAACCCTAGCCTAATTCTACTTTGTGTGCAAGCCAAGTCTTCTACTTGTACTAGAAGTCTATTAGTTTAGGGTTTAGTCTACTATATATACACATGTTATAGTTTATTATAACACAGGATTTGTATTACACTAATATATTATTGATGTAGCCCTTTAGAGTTTCTTCTGTGGATGTAGGTCGTTAGGCTGAATCACGTAATCCTCGTGTGTTATTGTGTTTTATACTTTATGCTTTCGCTTTCGCATCCATACTAGCATATTCAACATGGTGTATCAATGCTAATATTTAACAATTAGCAATGTCCAAATCTCTTTTTCCATATTTGTTGCAGACCATCTTTGCCAAAACACATACCTTGTACAAAATGGAATGGTATTTGGGTTGAAGTTATGAATCTCAATGTCCGTCTAAAGAGTCTGTGAAAATGAATAAAAATACATAACAAATTTTAAAAAGAGAGAAAGAAGAGATTTTGATACATGTTTATACATACCCACCTGAAGGAGTTTGAGCGAAAAATTCAAAATCAATCTCAACTTCTATGGCCAAATCATTCTTCAAGTAAAACAAAAATAAATCACAATAATTTCATTGAATTTCTAGGGAGCCAAACATGAAGTTAGTAAAGATAGGAGAGAAAGACTTGGTACCGCAAGAAAAGAGATCTTGAGGATGAGAGAGAGGAGTTGGAGATGAGTTTGGCTGGTAGTGGGATTTCACGTGTCTTAGTTTTAATTAAGTTTTTTTTTTTTTTCCAAATATGATGCGGTGGTACAGTTGGTAGCTCATATGACATGAAAAATATTTTTTTTTATTGTTCCATTTGACACATTAATTTTTTCCATTCAAAGGACAACGGTGGGGACTAAATTTACACAGCATTGAAAAGGTTAGGGACCAAATTAACTCAATTGAAAGGTTATGAACTAATTTGAAATATGGTGTAAACGAAAGGAATACTTTGTAATTTATCCTAAAATCTAACCTTTTAAAATACTCCACACGTTTCTTTCAAAAAAAAAAAAACCGAAGTTTTAAAATTGTGCTTACTTAAAAATGATTAAATATGATTAAAAAGAACATGAATATATTAAAGACATTGATATATTGACTTGACTTATAAAATTTGACAAATATATTAGAATAGCAAAAATTGAACTACTACTAGACAATAAATAAGCAAATACTGATTAGTGTTTTGGTTTGATAATAAAGAGCTATTATTAGAAGTAGATGCTATAGGTTAAAACTTTCTTAAAAGAAGAACGAGAGTATGATAAATCTAGGTTAAATTACGTTTTTTTTTCCCTAAAGTTCTTTTTGCTCCTGAAATTAAAAACCCCTTCACATGTTGCTGCTCAAGTCACTTTCTTTGGTTCCCAAAATTAAAAATTTTCAATGTTTTGGTAAATTTTGAAAAAAGTTTTTTAATACCAATATAAATTTGGGGAAACTACAATTTACTACTTTAAATTATAGCACCTCATATTACACTTTAATTGCACCATAAATTATGACCCCTATTACATTTTACACCCGACACTGACATTAAGTTTGTTGTTAAATTATATTAAAATTTAAGTTGGGGTACAATGTGTAACAAAAATCATAATTTAGGGTGCAAAATGTGCATTAAAAAAATTTAGGCTACAAAATGTAAGCAAGGGTATAGTATACGGTGGTAAAGGTAATCAAGCCCAAACTAATAGTAGAGACAACCAAACAAATAAATAATTATTACAAAAGAATAGAAAATGCAATAAAATAACTCAATGATGATTACAATAGAATAACTATTCCATTCCCAAAATTATTCCTGCATTCCTAACATGGCTAAATGTCTGAAGGGCTGAATGATCTGTACAATGACATGATCTAGGATAATTTGAAGTTCAAGAATCACAACCCCACCCTTCTCTCTACCTCCAATTATTGTTGTTTGTTTACATCAATCAATGG
Organism: Castanopsis chinensis; assembly: GCA_032878915.1. Taxonomy (NCBI): domain Eukaryota; kingdom Viridiplantae; phylum Streptophyta; class Magnoliopsida; order Fagales; family Fagaceae; genus Castanopsis; species Castanopsis chinensis. The sequence continues at coordinate 3,395,164 of JAVQMG010000121.1, forward strand.
GATATATATTGAACCATATAACTTGAACTTTTTACAGTCCATATATAATAGAGTTTTAGTCTTCAATAGCCTTTAAAGCTGGAAAGGTTGCAACTTATTAGAATTATGATTAAATGATAAAATTTACCATTTCTTAAAAGCTTAAGTTTTGGGACAATTATCAATTTTAATTTTATTTTAATTTTTTTTTAACTTATTAAAGCATAACAATCAGTATTTTTATCACATGTGCCTAAAGCAACTCCTCAACAAACTAACATTCATCCTGTACTAACTTGGATTGAATAATGCGCATGTGATAAATCCTTTAGCTACCCTAATTGCAAGGAATTATCTTAAACTATTCGCTAACTCGTGCGATGCACGGAAATAGCTACTGGATGAGTTTTAGGAGGAGAAAAAAAAAAAAACTAGAAGTGTGCAGCCAACCCGTCAAAACTAACCTGATCCAATCCAACATGCTGGGTTGGATCGGTTTTTAGGCCTTGGTGGGTTGGGTCGGGTTACAAAAAATTTTTTGATAGTGGGTCGGGTTGGGTTTGGGTCATAAAATATCAAACCCGCCAAACCCAACCCGATCCACCTATATATTTAATATATATATATATATATTTAAAATATATTATATAATTAACAAACTTTTTAAAATAACTAGCTCTTCCTATCCTATATAAAAGTCAATTAGTTCAGACAAATCCTAGTAAATTACTATTGTTGTTTACTTATTAGTGTTGTTTGCTTTTAAAGAGTTACATTGATACTAATCTTTGGCTTTTTTTAAATATATTTATATTTATATTTTTTTCTACTCAATTTAATAATAATAAAATTTTGTCTCAACCCAACCTAACTTGACCCATGTGGGTTGGGTTGGGTTAGATTGGACTTATGTGATGGGTTGTGTTTTTTTTTTTACTCACCACGGTGGATTGGGTTAAAAAATCTCCTCAACTCCACCCAAACCGACCCATGCACACCCCTAAAAAAAACCATTATTTTTGAGTTGGAATAGTAAGCAAAAATGCATGAAATTTTACCCAAAAAAAATTGAAAGAAATTGCACAAAGTTTTATTAGCTAGGCAGAAGAAAATAATGTTGTTTTATTTATTAATTTTTTGTGGGAATGAATAAGAGACAGAATGTTAAATCTTTAATTTAATTTGTGTTGTATATATAGATATATATAATCTATAGTACTATTTAAGGGGCTTCTCCTGTTTAGATTTCACATTTTGGATGCCTAAAGTACCCTCATCATATCCACTTACAAGTTTTCAACTAACGAGGATAAATACGTAAATTAAAACTCCTACACTTTAAAACCTACAATCTCACGTATGTTTGTGCAGTTTTTATCTCACTTTCTATCCCTCATTCTTCTTCAGATTGAAGACATTTAATTTAACTCTACATCCTCTTTTTTTTTTTTCTTCAGATTAAAGACATTTATTGTCAGAGGCTCCAACAAATTTCCAGGTTTTATCTTTCTTAAGTTCCTCTTTATTTTCTTTTCTTTGGTTTATGACTGACTTTCTTTGAGCTCTACTTTTTTTTTTTTTTTATGTATCACGTTAATTTTTTTTTTTTTAATGTAATTTTGAAATAAATGATTCCTTCATATACTCTACCACTATACTTCTTAAAGGATTGTCATTTTATATTGTAGGTATTGTGATCCAAGGACAGGGTTGCCTTATGCTACAAAAGAAGCATTCAACCAACGAATTTTCAGGTTCCATCTTTTGCAAGTTCCACTTTGTTTTCTTTTCTTTGGTTTATGATTGACTTTCTTTGAATTCTATTTTTTTTTATATGTATTAGTATCACGTTAACTCTGGGTTCCACTGAAGAGGACGTGAGTTCCACTGAAGAGGTCATGTGTCGGGAGCAAGGCCATCTAACTCTGGGTTCCAAGGGCAGCCGACCACGCTGCCAGCCTGACGAAGATGAGCCGAGGAGAAAGTGTCCTCGGACGTAGGTCGGGAACAGAACATGATGGCAAAGCACCCAGGAGAGGGCCCCTGAGGGTCGGCGAGTCATCCTACTTCTCAAATGAGATGCCGAGAGGGGAGACAAGGGAGACGTGCATTGCATACAATCACTGCCACCGCATTTATGACTCCTCACCTACCCGCCTGGCCGCATTAATGGAGAAATGACTATTGAGAGGACGGTGACCAGCCTTAAGGGCATTGGGGAGCGTTTTCAGGGAAAAGACAGGTGGGAGCCAGGCATGGGGAGTATAAATAGAGGGGGGAGGACCATTAGAGAGGGGGATTTTTTCTTTGACTACAGAGGGACAATAAGGAGGGCTGCATCTCACTAAGAGGACAGGCGGGAGAAAAGTCCAGACACCCGTTCTCGGCCCACGACCAAGAAGGACCCAAGGCGTTCTCTCATACCCTAATTCGACTCCAATGGATCATACCTACGTTCCATAGCCTCCTAGAGCCCCAAGAAGTTTAGGCTTTCAGCCCACTCTCTACAAATTCTATTGTAAAGGCCACCTGAGCCAACCCAGTAATACATTTGGGCTTGAGGCCATTTTGTGCCCCTACAATTGGCGCCGTCTGTGGGAAGCCAAGACAGAGGGGACCGGAGGTGCCATGGAAGGTTCAGGTTCACGCCACGCGGAGTCCAGGGGGTCCCAGCTTGAGGACCATTTTGCGCGGTTAGAAAAAGAACGTGAAGCCAGTGCCCACACGGAAGGTACGCGCGGTAGGAGCCATACACGAGGGGGTAGTGGAGCCTCCCGTGAGAAAAGTGCCGAGACCCTGCAAAGGGAAGTTGATCATCTAAGGAGAAAGCTGCGACGGGAAAAGCGAAGGCGCACGCCTTCCCCCTCAGACCGGTCTTCGGCGGACGCCGGCAGTAGCACCGATAGCTCCAGGTCGAGGACTCCACTAGACGAATCCTCTTCCCAGGAGGACGAGCACCGTCGCCCACCTAAGGACAAGAGGACGTCCTCCAGAGGCCTGGCTAACCGTGCGCTGAGCAAAGCGCTTCACCAAATTTCCAAGTCACCCTTCACCCGGAGGATTGAGAAGGGGAAACTCCCAAGAAGGTTCACTCAGCCGGCCTTCACAATTTACAACGGGAGGACGGACCCAGTAGAGCATGTGAGCCACTTCAGCCAGAGGATGGCGGTGCACTCGAAGAATGAGACCTTAATGTGCAAAGTCTTCCCTTCCAGCTTAGGACCCGTCGAGATGAGGTGGTTCAACGGCCTGAAGGCGAACTCTGTCGATTCCTTCACGGAGCTCACCAAGGCATTCGGCGCACGGTTCATCACATGTAGCAGGGTCCCTAGACCCCTAGATTCGTTGTTGTCTATGGCCATGAGGGAGGGAGAAACCCTCAGGGCATATACTGACAGGTATTGGGAGATGTACAACGAGATCGAAGGGGACTTCGACGAGGTGGCCATAAGCACCTTCAAGGTCGGCCTTCCAAACGGGCATGACTTGAGGAAGTCGCTGACAATGAGGCCAGTCAGGAGCGTGCGTCGGCTCATGGACCGCATCGACGAGTACACGCGGGTGGAGGAGGACCAGTTACAGGTGAAGGCCAGGGCAAAGGTTATCCCTCAGGAGAGGAGGGATTTCAGGTCGGACCGATACGGCAACGGAAGGCCGAGGAGGGAGTTCGTCGGACAACCTCATCAGGCGATGACGCAGATGGTCGGTGTAACGTTCCGCGAACCAATACAGCGAGTGTTTGAGAAAGTCCGCCACGAGCCATACTTCAGATGGCCCAGCAAAATGACGGGCGACCCAGCGAAGCGAAATCAGAACCTCCACTGCCAGTACCATCAAGAGCACGGCCACACGACCGAGAACTGCAAGACCCTGCGGTTCTACCTGGAACAGCTGGCAAAGGAGGGGAAGTTGAGACAGTTCGTGCACCAGCGAGGAGGGCAAGAGGAACAAACCGGGCCAGCGAACCAAGGCCATCCCGCCGCTAGGCCCCCGCTGGGAACCATCAATACCATCCTGGCCGCTCCTGGGAGGACCTGCTCGCGCCCTCCCCGGGTAATGTCCATAGCGCGAGCTTCCGCCGAGGACTCTGCCTCCGAGCCGAAGAGGGTGAAGAACAACGGGCCGCCCACTATAGCCTTCTCAGACGCCGACAAGGAAGGGACCATCCAACCCCACGATGACGCGTTAGTCGTGACGCTGAGGATCGGAGGATACGATGTAAAGAGGGTAATGGTGGACCAGGGGAGTGGCGCGGACATCATGTACCCTGACTTGTTTAAGGGACTGAACTTGAGGGAAACGGACCTTTCGGCCTACGACTCGCCTCTGATAAGCTTCGAGGGGAGGACAGTGATGCCAAAAGGATAGATCAGACTGCCCGTACAATCAGGCCCGGCGGTGGTGGAGGTGGACTTCATCGTGGTGGACGCCTACTCTCCTTACACGGCCATTATGGGGAGACCTTGGCTACACGCCTTGGGGGCCGTCTCCTCCACTCTCCATGTTAAGGTGAAGTTTTATTTTTGCGGCCGAGTTGAGGAAATCCTGGGAAGTCAGTCCGCGGCGAGACAATGCCTGATAGCAGCAGTTCTGCGCAAACCGGACCCCGAGCCCTCGGCGCCTGCTGATCCAGCCCCATAGCAATTAGCCCCTCCTGCCACGACTAGAGGGGCAGTGGCAGAAGGGCCCGGATGCGAGGGGTTGGACAGAGTGCTTGTGGACAATGACCCCGAGAGGTTCTTCCAGATTGGTGCCCAGTTGCCGAACGAAGAACGGGAAGAGCTGGTCACGCTTCTGAAAGGAAACCTCGATGTGTTTGCATGGGATGAGCATGAGGTACCGGGGGTCGACCCGAACTTCATCTGCCACCACCTGAACGTTAACCCGGCGGCGGTGCCCAAGAAGCAACCTCCTCGGCGCTCTTCTGCGGAACACTCCGAGGCTGTGAAGGAGGAGGTCATCAAACTCAAAAGGGCGGGTGCTATCAAGGAGGTGTTCTATCCTGAATGGTTGGCGCATACGGTCGTGGTGAAGAAGAAGAACGGGAAATGGAGAGTGTGTGTGGACTTCACGGACCTTAACAAGGCCTGTCCCAAGGACCCCTTCCCGATGCCACGCATAGATCAACTTGTAGACGCGACGGTCGGCCACCCTCGCATGAGCTTCCTAGACGCCTTTCAGGGGTACCACCAAATACCCCTGGCCTTGGGAGACCAGGAGAAGACCGCTTTCGTGACCCCCACCGGCAATTATCATTACAAGGTGATGCCCTTTGGTCTGAAAAACGCGGGGGCCACCTATCAGAGGATGATGACCCGGATGTTCGAGGCTCGGTTGGGGAAAACGGTCGAGGTTTACGTGGACGACATGGTTGTGAAGAGCAGGGCCATATCGGACCATGTGGCCGACCTCGATAGCACGTTCCGAACCCTGCGGGAGCATAAACTACGACTGAATGCCGCCAAGTGCTCCTTCAGCGTGGGGTCGGGCAAATTCCTAGGCTACATGTTAACTCACAGGGGTATCGAGGCCAACCCGGAACAAATCTCCGCGATCTGTAACCTGCAACCACCTCGAATGACAGCTGCCCTCAGCAGGTTCATCTCACGATCGGCGGACAGATGCCGGCCGTTCTTCCAGCTGCTGAACAAATGGAAGGGATTTGAATGGACCCAGGAGTGCTCCTCGGCATTTCAGCAGTTGAAGGAATACCTCTCACGGCCGCCCATTATGTCTCGCCCCAATCCAGACGAGGTGCTGTTTGCGTACTTAGCCGTGGCTGCCCATGCGGTTAGCCTGGTTCTGATACGGGACGATGGCGGCGTACAACGGCCGGTCTACTACATAAGCAAGTCTCTACAGGAGGCAGAGATTCGGTACTTACCACTGGAAAAGGCAGTCCTGGCCATAGTGCACGCAACGCGCCGGCTCCCCCATTACTTCCAATCTCACACGGTCGTTGTACTAACCCAACTCCCACTCCAATCCGTGCTTCGGAGTGCTGACTATTCTAGTAGAGTCGCCAAATGGGGGACCTTCTTGGGGGCCTTCGACATCAAGTACCTACCTCGGACTTCTGTGAAGGGCCAAGTCCTGGCCGACCTGGTGGCGGAGTTCACCGAGCCTTCCCCGGAAGAAAACATGGGGGGATGGGGTGCCGACGGAAAGCTAGTCGGAGCAATCTCGAGCGAAACACTTCCGGTGTGGAAGCTCTACGTGGACGGAGCGGCGAAACAGAGGGGTTCAGGCACGGGAATAGTGCTGACGTCCCCTGAGGGGATCACCTGGGAAAAATCCTTGCGGTTAGCGTTCTCGGCCACAAATAACGAAGCTGAGTACGAAGCTCTGTTAGCTGGAATGGACATGGCACAAAAAATGGGGGCGAGAGCGGTGCAAGCATTCTCGGACTCGCAGCTGGTGGTTGGTCAGATGGATGGGAAACTGGAGGCTAGGGAGCCAAGGATGCAGAACTACCTGGCCAGCGCGAAGCACTTACAAGCCAAATTCGAGTCCTTTGGGTTGTCACACGTTTCCAGGAGCGGAAACACCCACGCGGACTCGCTGGCCACTCTGGCTACCACATCGGCCCAGGGGCTCCCTCGGGTCATCCTCGTTGAAGACATGCTCAAGCCGACTGGACAGGAACCCCCCACCTCTCGGATCCAGCAAGTTAGAGTCGGGCGTAGTTGGATGGACCCCATCACGTCCTTCCTTAAGCACGACGTACTGCCGGAGAACAAGTTTGAAGCCAACAAGATCCACAGGAAGGCTCCGCGATTTTGGCTGTCCGAGGACCAGAAGCTCTATAAACGATCCTTCTCGGGGCCCTACCTGTTGTTCGTACATCCGGAAGAGACGGAGCAGCTCTTGGAAGAGCTACACGAGGGAATTTGCGGTAGCCACACGGGGGGAAGGTCGTTGGCTCACAGGGCCCTCACGCAAGGGTACTGGTGGCCGAACATGCAGAGGGAGGCGCAAGAGTACACGATGAAGTGCGACCAGTGTCAGAGGTATGCTCCTAGCATCCACCAACCTGGCGGCGTTCTTAACCCGTTGGTCAGCCCATGGCCGTTCGCACAATGGGGCTTGGACATTGTGGGGCCGTTCCCAAGAGCGGCAGGCAACAAGCGATGGCTGCTTGTCGGAACAGATTACTTCACTAAATGGGTAGAAGCCGAACCCCTCTCGAATATCCGGGACGTAGACGCAAAGAGATTCGTTTGGAAGAACATCGTTATCAGGTTCAGGATCCCGCACACTCTAATCTCGGACAATGGACTGCAGTTCGACAGCAAGGCCTTCAGAAAGTACTGCAGGGACCTCGGCATCACAAACAGGTACTCCACTCCGGCCTACCCGCAGGGGAACGGCCAGGCTGAGGCGACCAACAAGTCGATAGTCAACGGGCTCAAGAAAAGATTGGATGATGCGAAGGGCAAATGGGTGGATGAAGTACCCCATGTGTTGTGGACTTACCGAACCACGCCCAGGAGGTCCACAGGAGAGACTCCCTTCGCGATGACGTACGGCGCTGAGGCCGTAATACCTGTAGAAATGGGGTTCCCGATGATGAGGTCGCAATCATTCGCCCAAGACGCCAATGATGGCATGCTACTGAAGGAGCTGGACTTGGTGGAAGAAAGAAGAGAAAACGCCATGGTCCGACTAGCTCGCTATCAACAGAAGCTCAAACAAGGATATGACTCTCATGTACGGTCTAGACCTCTAGCTCCCGGAGACCTTGTCCTGAAGAAGGTCGTGGGGACAGCAAAGGACCCATCGTGGGGGAAGTTGGGGCCGAATTGGGAGGGACCCTACCGGATAACCTTAGTAGCCGGTGTGGGGGCCTATTATCTAGCCGACCTGGATGACCAAGTTGTAAAGCGACCTTTTAATGTAAATAACCTTCGAAGGTATTACTATTAATGAAAGACGTCCGCCATGTTTTCAGAAATCACTGTCTTGTGCCAATTGTTAAGTACTATCGTCTCTACCGATGCAATTTATAATTCTTTTTAAGTGTTAAATGTCAACTAGGGCTAAGCCAGGTCTCTAGACCTTCTGCCTTGGGAAAATTTTAACACACACGCAGTTTATGTTTAAATTACATGTTAATGTCAATCTTGGCTAAGCCAGGTCCTCGGACCTTCTGCCTTGGGAAAATTTAACGTGCAACTTATTCTTCCTTTTGAGTGTTAATGTCAACCTCGGTCAAGCCGGGTCCTCGGACTTTCTACCTTGGGAAAATTTAACGCGGTTCAATTTTAATTAGGTGTTAAATGTCAACTGGGGCTAAGCCAGGTCTTTAGACCTTCTGCCTTGGGAAAATTTTAACACACACGCAATTTATGTTTAAATTACATGTTAATGTCAATCTTGGCTAAGCCAGGTCCTCGGACCTTCTGCCTTGGGAAAATTTAACGTGCAATTTATTCTTCCTTTTGAGTGTTAATGTCAACCTCGGTTAAGCCGGGTCCTCGGACCTTCTACCTTGGGAAAATTTAACGCGGTTCAATTTTAATTAGGTGTTAAATGTCAACTGGGGCTAAGCCAAGTCTCTAGACCTTCTGCCTTGGGAAAATTTTAACACACACGCAGTTTATGTTTAAATTACATGTTAATGTCAATCTTGGCTAAGCCAAGTCCTCGGACCTTTTGCCTTGGGAAAATTTAACGTGCAATTTATTCTTCCTTTTGAGTGTTAATGTCAACCTCGGTTAAGCCGGGTCCTCGGACCTTCTACCGTGGGAAAATTTAACGCGATTCAATTTTAATTAGGTGTTAAATGTCAACTGGGGCTAAGCCAGGTCTCTAGACCTTCTGACTTGGGAAAATTTTAACACACGCAGTTTATGTTTAAATTACATGTTAATGTCAATCTTGGCTAAGCCAGGTCCTCGGACCTTCTGCCTTGGGAAAATTTAACGTGCAATTTATTCTTCCTTTTGAGTGTTAATGTCAACCTCGGTTAAGCCGGGTCCTCGGACCTTCTACCGTGGGAAAATTTAACGCGGTTCAATTTTAATTAGGTGTTAAATGTCAACTGGGGCTAAGCCAGGTCTCTAGACCTTCTGCCTTGGGAAAATTTTAACACACGCAGTTTATGTTTAAATTACATGTTAATGTCAATCTTGGCTAAGCCAGGTCCTCGGACCTTCTGCCTTGGAAAATTTAACGCGGTCTAATTTTAATTAAGTGTAAACGTCAGCCTCAGCTAAGCCAGGTCCTCGGAGAATTTATCTCGGCCCTGCCAATTTTTATTAAGTATGAAGCATCAACTAGGGCTGAGCCTGGTCCTCGGATTTCTTTTTTTTTGCCTTGCGCGAATCTAACGTGGTTCAACCGATTCTTACTAAGTGCTAATATTGAAATTTCACGAACAACTCCGTTAAAGGTTAAGATTCCCTCGTGGCTAAACAGTGCCTATCCTAGTTTCAAGCATACCCGTAAGCGTTAAAACTACCTCCTTGGGCGTTGAGTCACTTAGCATTCACATACGACAAATGGAACAATAGTAGAACAACCACGTAATGGACATAACGCATAAGAGAAATTACACTATAAGGGCAAAAGGACGAAATACACAGATGATAATCCGTCTGAAAGAAAGCTAAGAAAAAGAAATACATGGTGAACCCATGGAACGAAACAAAACAAGAAGAAACAACTACGCAAAACAGCCACCTAGGGTGGAGGACCATGCGGAGTGACGAGGAGAGCCCGAACCTGCCTACCCCTTGATCTTCAATGAGGGTTCCTTCGGCTTCTTGGCGCGGTCCTCTGTAACTTGGCCTTCTTCTACGTCTGGCGCGACCGCAGACGGGTCGTGGGCCTGCTTCCCCTTGTCCTTTGGCTGAGGCAGAGGAAGAACTTGCCCGGCTTGATCTCCCGACACCCCCTCCAAGGCGACAACCCCGTCGGGGAGCGGGACCTGCACCGGTGAGGGTAGGGGCTGCTTCAAGGCCGCGATCTCAGCGCTGACCGGAGCTGGAGCAACGTCTTCAACGAACCTGATATCCTCTGGATACCAGATCCTCTCGGGTACCCTCAACTCGGAGCTGGCGGGGAGTCCCGCAGCATTCAAGGCCTCGGCCCAAACCTGCTGGCAGTACTCCCTGCACAGCTCGCCCAACTCCTCGGTTAGGCGGTTCTCGGTCGCTTCGACCTCTTCATTGAAAGCAGCCTTGTTCGCGGCCTCCACCGTCTCCCTAGTGGTGCGAGCCGCCTCCTCGGCCTGCGCAAGCTCCCTTCTTAAATTGGAGACCTCTTGCCCCGCCTTGGCCAAGGCCTCATCCCTTTGCTGCAACAGCTTGCGCTGAGCCTCTGCCTGTGCTGTCGCGTTTTTGAGGCCCGCGTCCAGACTTTTTCTCTCATTCTGCTCCAAGGTTAGCTTGAGGGCCAGGTCGATCTTCTCCGCCTCGGCCCGTGTCAGCTCCCTCTGAACCTCGGCCCTGGCCGCCTGTTCAGCGCCGACCTGGTTTTGGTAGTGATCTACCATCGCGTCGGCGGCGAAGGCCTCCTGGGTGGCCTACAAAGACAGATCACAAGAGGTGCAATTAATGGTTGGTCCTCATACATATAGAGCGAAATGGCGGCAAAGGGTTTGAGAGGCAGTGCTTACCAACGCCAGGTTCCTTTTGAGAGAAAGGAAGAGACGCGTCCAGCCCATCCTCCCAAGGTCCTCCATATCCCTGGTCAGAAGGAGGGGCTGCTCCAAAGTGTTGGCCAGATAGCAGGCATGGCCCCTCTGGTAATCCCGAATGCTGGCATTCAGCGGGATTGGAGCCCCGTCCACTTGGAGAGCGGGGAACCAACTAGATTCCCCTCGGCGGACCTCGGCTTGTCCGCGTAGTTCCCCACTCTCGACGGACGAGGCCCGTCCTCCACCACCAGCACCCTGCTGCTGTTGCTGCAGCTGCCGTTGATGCTTCTGCTTCTTCTCCCTTTCCCTATCAGCCTCCTCGTTCTCGTTCCTCCTTTTCCTCGGGACGTTTGGAGGAGGAGGGAGTGGGTCCGCGGGAGGGGGAGGCGGTGGAGGGAGCTCCCTCGGCTGGGACCCGGAAGCGTCGTCCTTGGGGGCTTTGATCCCCCTCTTCTTGGCAAAAAGATCCCTTAGGGTCGTCATGTCGTCGTCTTCACCGGACGATACTTCTGGTATCGCGACGACAAAGCCCGGGATACCGGAAAGCCTGTCTGAGGTGGCCTACTCCTCGTCGGAGATGTTGACCACGTGACCCGCCAACGGTCTCTCGGCCTCCTCTAGATTGAACCTGTCAATCTCGTCGCCGAGGGATGAAGAGGATGTCGAGGAATCGTCTCGGACTGCTGGGGCCTCTTGCTGCGCGGCTAGGGGGAGGGCCTCAATGGGCTGACCGTACAGGATTGTGGAGGGTGCGTCCGGCAAAGCTCGGGGAACAAGGAATCCGTCGTAGCGAACGTCGATCCGGGCTCGCCTCCGATGGCCGGCGAGAATAGCGTCCTCTACCTCGCCGAAACCCTTCGAAATGGGGTCGTACCCCAGTATCAGATGAGCAGCCCTCACTTGTAAGTCGTCGTTCACAAAAACCTCGGACCTTAGAACCTTGTTGAGGTCTGGGACGTTGACGTTTCCCAAATTGGGGGATGTGTGTCGCTTATCTGCAAAAAAGAGTAGGGGAGGCAAACGAAGTTAGACACTAGCTGTGGGACAAATAAGAGCAGCGGCAAAGAACAGCAAAGCTACTAAGGGAATCGAAAGGGGGCGGGACCACGCAAACTAAAGCTCTTAAATCCTAGAGAGTCACACCTGGTTGCCCCTCCCTCACAGGGCAATGGAGACCGTCGTGCCACCTCCCTGTAACGAGGAGATAATCGTCCTTCATACCCTTGTTGGACTTTGGCAGACAGGAGATAAGCCGGACCGCGCTAGACCTCGACTTGAGGTAGTAGCCTGCGTCTCTCAGCCGGTGGCACTCATACATGTAGACGACGTCGTGCCATGTAAGTTGGAGGCCCATTTGCTCGTTCAGAGCATCGACACAACCTAGAATCCTAAACACATTGGGGGTACACTGATCTGGACATAGCCTATGGTTGCGGAGGTATTCCCTAGTCACCTCCTTCATGGGGAGGGTCATCCCGCCCTCTAGAAAGGCAATAATGGGAATGATGACCTGCCCTGCCTGCCTAGAGTCTGCCACAGACCCAGGGGGACAGTATGCCAGGCCTACATCGGAAGGGATGTGATATTTGGCCCGGAATCCTTCCATGCCTGAGGGCGTATCCACCAGACACTTAAACCTACCCATGGAAACGAAGCAAGGGACACGGATTCGTAAAGAGAGGGGAGTTGACAGCCGAGGAGAAACTTACACAAGAAAGGACATGCGCACTCTGGGAGCTTGTTAGAGGAAAGTATGAAGTTGAATGGCTCTGCAGTGAGTTCGCTCTTTGGAAGAAATGATGAACTTCGCGTCTACCGAAGTATTTAAATGATTGGGAAACGGCGGTTCGTGGGAAACGCCCCGCTCAAATTTTCGGGGGCTAATCCAGGCCGTTAGATTCCCATCTCACTGTGGAACGTGCGCGACAGGGAGTTACTCAGCGCATTTAATGCGGACATCGCGAGTTACGAAGCGTCAGGAAGGCGTCTAGAAGGCGCGAGCGTACCCCGCACGTGCGACGATTTAAATATCACGTGAAGAGAAGATTCTTGGGTCAAAAATCCGTTTGACTCCTCGGACCATAATCAAACGATTTTTTGAGGGGCTATTGTGGGGGGTAAAAGCGTCAAAACACCATACGGACCTGGGGCCTAGTCCGAGGACGTGAGTTCCACTGAAGAGGTCATGTGTCGGGAGCAAGGCCATCTAACTCTGGGTTCCAAGGGCAGCCGACCACGCTGCCAGCTTGACGGAGATGAGCCGAGGAGAAAGTGTCCTCGGACGTAGGTCGGGAACAGAACATGATGGCAAAGCACCCAGGAGAGGGCCCCTGAAGGTCGGCGAGTCATCCTACTTCTCAAATGAGATGCCGAGAGGGGAGACAAGGGAGACGTGCATTGCATACAATCACTGCCACCGCATTTATGACTCCTCACCTACCTGCCTGGCCGCATTAATGGAGAAATGACTATTGAGAAGACGGTGACCAGCCTTAAGGGCATTAGGGAGCGTTTTCAGGGAAAAGACAGGTGGGAGCCAGGCATGGGGAGTATAAATAGAGGGGGGAGGACCATTAGAGAGGGGGATTTTTTCTTTGACTACAGAGGGACAATAAGGAGGGCTGCATCTCACTAAGAGGACAGGCGGGAGAAAAGTCCAGACACCCGTTCTCGGCCCACGACCAAGAAGGACCCAAGGCGTTCTCTCATACCCTAATTCGACTCCAATGGATCATACCTACGTTCCATAGCCTCCTAGAGCCCCAAGAAGTTTAGGCTTTCAGCCCACTCTCTACAAATTCTATTGTAAAGGCCACCTGAGCCAACCCAGTAATACATTTGGGCTTGAGGCCATTTTGTGCCCCTACAGAAACTATATTTATCATTTGTATAATTCTATGTCAAATTCAATTTAAATTTTTTTCCATAAGTATTAATTTACTACTTCATAAAAAATGTTACGTACCTTTTTCTCAGTTTTAAAGGTTGTTGATGTCGTTGATATATTTGAAATTTAAACTATTTTTAACTTTTGTTATGGATGTGTAGTAAATGGCTATCTTTTAGGTCTAAAAAACTTGAATCTTGGATTAAACAAAAATTGATAAATGTTATTAAGTTTTTTTGAAAAGAACAACAACACTAAAAGAGACGTGTATCTCCTGACATAAAATTTGAAATTTAAGCTTTTATTTATGTTATGGATGTTTAGTAAATGGCTAAATTTTAGGATTAAAAAACTTCATTTTAGGATTAGAAAAAAACTTATAACTGCCATACATAAAAGTTGAAAAAAAAAAAAAAAACAAAACAAAATCAACAACACCAAAAAGGGGAAAAAAATAAAAATAAAACAAACAAACAAACATGGATGTGTAGTTACTAAATTTTAGGATCTTTTTAGGAGCATTTCCTTTAACAAAAAACTTATTAATTTACTTATGTACCTTATAAAAATGTAATAAAAGTATTGATAATCATAGTTTGTCAATTTTAAACTCATTGAATGCTCAGCTATTGTAAAAATTAGTAGAAACATCCAAATCCCAATCCAAAAATGCAAGCCATGTACCAGGTGGTTGGGTAGTTTTTAAATGTGGGATAGAAAGTGGGATTTTTTTAAAATAGTACATGGATATAACATGAGATTTCTTTAAACGTATAGTTTTTTTTTTTTCCAAAATATGGAAGAGATTTTAAAAAAAAAAAAAAGAAAAAAAGAAGAAGAGGAAAACGTGAATTTGGGTTAAAAAAAAAGGTGGTCGGGTAGTTTTTAAATGTGGGATAGAAAGTGAGATTTTTTTAAATAGTACATGGATAGAACATGGGATTTTTTTAAACGTGTAGTTTTTTTTTTTTTTTTTGATAAAATTTTAAATAAAGATAGGGTCACACCAATTCCCCACCTTAATCTTTTAAATTTCCCTAAAATTTAGCCTTTTATTTTCTTTCAAAATCAGATATATTAGTGCCTAAATATAAGGATATGGATGGAGAAGTAATAGTAGTGGTTTTATAGTAGAAGTCCCCCCCCCCCCCCAAAATATGGAAGAGATTTAAAAAAAAAAAAATAAAAATAAAAATAAAAGAGAGAGGAAAACGTGAATTTGAACTTAAACGTGAATTTGGATGGTGTTCCTACTGTTATGACCTTAAACTACATTTAGTGTACTTTTGTTCAATAAAAAAATTTAGAAGAACAACATTGATGAATTAAAATAAAAATTCATTATTATTCCTATTGGGTTTTTGTTAAACCACCTTTAATAATACTTTATAGGATTTTTTTTTTCTTATCAACAAACAATCATGAAGTTTTTATACAATTTTTTTCCTAGATACTTCTAATCATTAATTCCCAATTGTATTAGCCTTTTGTTAAGGTTAAAGCACCCTTTAATATTTTATTAAAAAAAATCTCAAAATACAATTGTGGTTTTATACAATAAACGTGTATATCTTGCCATAAAATTTTCAATTTAAGCTTTTATTTACTTATGTTATGGATGTGTAGTAAATGGCTAAATTTTAGGATTAAAAAAACTACATTTTAGGATTAGACAAAAAATGATAATTGTCATACATAAAATTTGAAAAAAAAGAACAACATCAACAACACCAGAAAGGAAAGGAAAAAAAAAAAAAAGAAGAAGAGAGGAACGTGGATGGATAGTTACAAAATTTTAGGATCTCTGTAGGAACATTTCCTTTTACAAAAATCTTATTAATTTACTATTCCATAGAAAATGTTACGTACCTTATAAAATACTAGCCTCTGAGCATGCGCTCACGAGCATACTCAGAGGCTATTCTATTTTTTGGATAAGGATTAATTTCGAGCATTTATTATAATTTGGGATTATTACATTTTTCATTCACAAAAAAAAAAAAAAAAAAAAACTAGAGGTGTGATGAAAAATTATTTCACCGCACATAATACTCATGACACCCCTAGATTTTTTTTGTGATTGAAAAATGTAATAATCCCAAATTATAATAAATGCTCTAAATTAACTCTTACCCAAAAAAAAAAAATAGTATATATAATTGTAATATATATATATATATATATATATACTAAAAAGTGCTTATTGAAAGGTCATAAATTTTCATATTAGATATACCAAAATGCGTCTATTGAATGAAAATGTACCTATGTAAATAAGTATAGAATGGCATTAGTAAATCAAGCACATTCCAAAAAGATTCATTTTTCACTTTTACAAAAAGTATACCCCTACTCACCAAATCTAAAGAGAGTCAATACTGAACAGAAAGACATTTTGTTAATACTTTGAATTATTTTGAAGTTATCACTAAATCTTATATATAAATAAATAGATATAAATTTTTTTTTTTTTTTTTTTGTTGAGAAACACAAACACACACACACATACACACACACACACACATGTGTATATAGGGGAAATGAGATGAGATAAGAGAATATATCCACACGCCAACACCAAAACTGCATGCAAATATTTATTTATACATTTATGTGTTTATTAGGCAAATCCTAAATTAATTGCTAAGAACTTTAAAATTTATAATAGTTGATATACTTCAATATTATCAACAAAAATTGATGTACAATTATAATTATTATAATAATATTATTATTATAAACTAAAAGGTTAAAAGCACCTATTTTCATATTTGACACTTAACAGATGCTATTAACATTGGTATTGTGCAAAAAATTGAATTAGAATTAATTCACGTGCACGTTTAACAAAACATTATACTAAGGGTGTGTTTGGTTGGGATGAAAATAGGGAGGATGGAAAATAAAGAGTGAAAAATATGGTGGAAAATAGTATTTTTCACTGTTTGGTTAAGAGGAAGAGGGGGAGAGAAAAGTGGTGAGGCCCACAAGTTTTCTCTCCTCTCCATTCAAAATACAATCTCTCCAAATTGGAGAGAAAATTGGAGTGAAAAGCGAGAAAATTTTTTTGACAAAATTGTCCTCAATTTTCTGGTTTTTTTTTTTTTTTTTTGAACGTAGGAACATTTTTTTTTTCTTTTACCTTATCCACTGTAACGTTGTTGTTTTTTTTTTTTTGTTGCTCTTTTGCCTTTTCCAGTACTGAAACAGTGAAACATTGGTTTTTTTTTTTTTTTTTTTTTTTACTGTAACATTGCTTTTTTTTCTCTTAATTTTTATTTTTATTATTTTTTAAGAAAATACTTTTGAATAATTTCTTATGCTATTTTTTTTTAAATATCTACTTTCATCTATACACAATTTTTTTTAAAAGTATAATATATTACTTTTTCTTTTATTTAAGAGGGACATAATGGTAAATTTATATCAATCTTATTTTCAACCAAACCAAAAAGTTTTCCATCCCTCTACTTTTTCACTCTCTCAACCAAATACAACTGAGGAAAACTAAAACTTTTCCATACTCCCACTTTTCCATCCTTTCTCTATTTTCTATCATCTCACTTTTCTATCCTCCGAATCAAACGGGCCCTAAAGAAGTAGTTAAAAAGGAAACCCAAACTACACAAACGTTAACCCTATTTGCTCCTATACAGCTAAACAAAACAAAGGTTAGAGAGGCGTTTGGGCAAAGCAACATGAAAGGGAAGAAAAAAAAAAAGAAAGAAGAAGAAGAAGGGCAGGACGATGTTAAGGTACCGGTACGAAAAATTCCATCTCTTTCTCTTAGTATATTCTGTAAGTATCTCTTCTTGCCTGTTTATATTTCTTTTTCTTTTCCCCACAATCAGATCCTTTGTTATCCCTCTCTTGTAGTAGTGCTCTTTTCTACATTGATCCTTCTCTTGTAGTATTGCTCTTTGTGTTCTCTTCAATTAGTTTAGCCATTCGGTAATTTATTAGGAAAGGTGTAAAATTTATAACTACCTGTTGGAACAATGCAGCTAAGCACCAACCGTAGTAAGAAATTGTACTGAAATGGTTTGTATAAGCACCAAATGAAAAGATACATTATTCTGCCACACCTACTTTAAAAACACTTTTTTTTTTGCTGAGAATGTTTATAAACACAGACAAACATTGAACAATTACACTTTTTTATTTTTAGTACCGTTTGGTGTGGGCTGATGAAACTTTCAGTTTTCACTATTAAAAAAATAAATGGACATATGGATAGACACAGAGAGAATTGGAGAGAGAGAAATCTGATAAGATGCAGAGAGATTTGGAAGGAGAAATCTGAGCCCCCTTCACTATAGCCGGACTAGTCTTCCTCCATTAGATCCAACACATCACAGCATGTCTTCACAAATCACGGGTTGAACCATTATGGCATTGGACTACACTTGAAATCTATTCTCAATTCCTCATAAATGCCTTCATTTCTTTTTTCTTTCTTCTTCTTTCAAAGAAACTAACTAAGAACTCCAAAAAGGAACCACATCCTTTCTTTCCTCTTTTTTCTTTGAATCTTTACAAATAACGTTTGGTTCCAAAAGCCCAGAACCCAGTCTCAAAATCTCTAAATTAAATCACACCAAAAGAGAAGAAGAAGAAGAAAAGAAAAGTATTGGATTCTAATTTTTCCGTTTACGCTATATCCTGGATCTAATAAAAAACATAATACGATCATCGAGAGACATACATCTAAAATGGAATAATTGTAGTAGCTGTGAAAACTCTATGTTTAGATCAATAAATATTTTTCTTTTCTTTTGAGTTTCCTTGAAGGAGGAAGAAAAGTTATTGATGAAGAGAGATCTAAGGTGTTGTGCAATTTCCTTCACCCCTCATTTGTTGCGGAGGAGATGCTTATCTTAAGAAACTGTCAGTTTCTCTTGAAAGAGAATAAAAAAATAACGTGGCCTTACATTTTAATCTCAAACATCTGTTAAGTTAATAGATGATGTGGCTGCACTTTACTAAAAGAAAAGGAGATGTTCTGTTAACTTTTAACTGGATGTAAGGTTTCTTTAAAAAAAAAAAAATTGAAGGTAAGTCAAACTTTCTTATTTGGCAAAATGAAAAGACACAATTGTTTAGTTTTTAAATGTAAGCGAGTGACATAAATTTATGTAACCGAGTGGTGCAATGAGAAGTGGTCAACAAAAAATCTAATATTTCGGCTATTAGTTATTATATAAATATATAGATAAACATATCATAATGAAAAAAAAAAGAAAGAAAGAAAAAAAAAGTGCATCGAAAGTAAATAAGGGAAACGAAGGAGAGCAATATAAATAAAAACATTCAAAACTCTTGTCTAAATGATAAATTCAATACACAAATGGTAGGGATGATGAATAAGTAGAAATCCAAACTAATCTTCACAGAGAGAATCCACACGACAAGACTGACGAGGAAAATACCAGAATTTATTACATCTAGGTGGTATGTAACGTTCTCCTCGCAAGATTGGGAAAGACTGGGGGCATCTACCATCAAAGAACTTCACAGAGTAGTCAGAATCATATTCGGAAATACTGTATATGCAATTATTAGAAGGCGGGATCCCAACAGCTTCCCAACTTGTTATGTTGCTAATTGCTGAGAACTTACTGCCATCCTGGAACAATGCTTGATCCCCCAAGTTAGGAATCTTCACCAATTCCATCTTCAAAAAATTTAGCTCACAAACTTCATAATCAGAACATCCAGAAATCAAAAGGAGCTGTTTATCAAAACACAGTAACTGCCACAATCCAGGATACACATTTGCATTGCTTTTTACATTCAGCAATGTCAAATGAGGATGCAGAGGATTCAGATTTAGCACCCTGATGCCTTCATTATTTGATATATATATCTTGCCGTTGAAGAAAGCAAAACTGTAAATCATATTAGGATTATCATATTTATATTGAGTCCAGTTGACATCCGTGGACCTACGGAACTGTAAGCATTCACGGGAAAAACATATGATTATGAACTCTGGCAAAGGTGTAGCTAAAGAAGCGAGGGTGACATATTGAAACTGATTGGGAGGGATAGGAAAAAAAAGTTCATGTCCCGTAAAGGGATTCAGAAGCCAAATTTCAGAACCTGAAATCTTTTTCTTGTCTACGATGATCAAGTACCCAAAAGAAACCCCAAAAAGTTCTTTGCCAATTAGGCTAGGCAGTAATGCCTTGAACAACCTTTGATCAACAATGCTATAGAAGTAACAAAAAATTTTCGATCCCCGATGTAGAAAAAGAACTACAAGTGGAGGTTGGGATGCCATAAACCCTTGCTTGTTTGCCAAAGCGTACAGCCTCCAAGTTCTACACACACAGGCAAAAATGAGATAATCAATAGCACCTAACCAATTAGTTATCTGACGAAGCAAAGTCTCAGGGAGCTCCGACCACGGCCTCCAATTATTATTATCTGATGGAGCCAAAACGATCCTTTTCTTCTTACTTCTACGCCTACTGTCCCCTTGCAATTCCATGCCTACCTTCGCACAAAAAATAAATAAATATTAATGCTTATATATAACACTAAACAAACATCTAATAGATTTCTATTCATAATAGTATTGTATTGTTTATAATTCAGTTCCCCACCACTAGTAGTACGTGCAATATATTATACAATGAAACATAACTGCACATATGCCATATGTATAGTTGGTCCATTACCCATAGTTGAAAAATATAGGAAATGCAAAATGAAACATATATTGATTCCTAGAACATGCTTAATACGATGTAAAAGACATGTTAAAATTGATTATTGAGCTTCATGTGCTTTTTCATTCCTAAAGATATTCATTTATATAGAGAAAATAGAAAAATATAAGGGCAAAGAAAATCACCTTAACGTCTTAGAGTGATGATCTGGTGGCTATAGCTAGCTTGTCTTTGAGAATTTGGTTTCTGTTAGGGTTCTTGCTTTCGGTCACCTACTTATATAGAATTCTAGATGCTGCCTTGAGAGTTTCAAAATGAAACGGGAATTAAATAGTGTTTGATAAGTTGGTTTGGAAGTTCAATGAATTTTTCGGCCAAAAGATGGTCATATTTTATCGATCGGTTAACAAAACGAAAAGAATGTAGTCAAGCAAAGGTCTAGCTAGTGTTTTCGAAAAACGAAACGAAAAGTAGTGCAATTAAGGAAATTTTTTGATAAACATAATGTAATTATAATAGTCCTCTCAGTTTCAAATGGCTGTGAGGTTATTCATCAAAAAAAAAATGGCTGTGAGGTTTAATTAATAAGTTGTCACCTCGTTACACATTACGAGGTTTCGATTTTTGTAAACATTGTAAACAATAACTAATACTTTAATTTCTTTTCGTTAAATGAAAAAATGTAGTTAAGGAATTTTAATTAAGTTTCTTGTCCATTTTTGTTTGTCCAGCTTGTAAAATCTAACCTTTATACTCCACACATTTCTTTCAAAAAAGAAAAGAAAAAAAATTCTAAGTTCTAAAATTGTGCTTATTTAAACATGAAATAATATGATTAAAAAATACATGAATATATTAAAGGCATTGATTTATTGGATTGACTTTTAAAATTTGACAAATATATTAGAACAACAAAAATTGAAATACTAGCTATTAGACAGTAGACAAGCAAAACAAGACAGAGAGAATAAAGAATCTAGATTAAATTACGTTTTTTTTTTTTTTCCCTAAAGTTCTTATTGTTCCTGAATTAAAAATCCCTTCTTCACATGTTGCTGCTTAAGTCATTTTCTACGGTTCCTAAAATTAAAAATCTTTAACATTTTGGTAAATTTTGAAAAAAGTTCTTTAATCCTTATATAAATTTGGGAAAATTACAATTTGCCACCTTAAATTATACCTTATATTATACTTAATTGCATCATAAATTATGGTCTCTATTACACTTTGCACCAGATATCGACATTAAGTTCATTGTTAAATTGTACTGAAATTCAAGTTGGGGTGCAAAGTGCAACAATGATTATAGTTTAGAGCACAAAATGTACATTCAAAAAATTTATGGTACAAAGTGTAATCAAGAGTATTGTTTATGGTGGTAAAATGTAATTTTCCCTATAAATTTTGTAATCAAACCCAAACTAATAATATATAGAGACAACCAAACAACTAAATGATTATTACAAAAGAATAGAAAATGCAAAAAAATAACTTAACGATGATTACAACATAATAACTATTCCATTTCTAAAACTATTCCTACATCCCAAACATGACTAAATGTCTAAAACTATTCCTGCATTCCAAACATGGCTAAATGTCTGAAGGGTTGAATGATCTGTACAACGAAATGATCTAGGATAACTTGGAGTTCAAGAATCACAACCCCACCCTTCTCTCCCCACCATTCTCTCTACCTCCAAATTATTGTTGTTTGTTTACATCCACCAATGAGATATATATATATATATATATATATATATATATATATTGAACCCAATAACTTGAACCCTTTACTGCCCATATATAAAAGAGTTTTAGTCTTCAATAGCCTTTAAAGCTTGTATGGTTGTAACTTATTAAAATTATGGTTAAATGATAAAATTTTCCATTTCTTAATAATTTAAATTTTGGAACAATCATTTATTTATTTTTATCTTATCAAACCATAACAATCAGTATTTTATCACATGTGCCTCAAGCAACTCTTCAATAAATTAATATTCACCATGTACTGACTTGGATAGAATGCACGTGTTAAATCCTAACACACGCCCTCTGATCTTCATTTTGCATATGTATTAATCTTCACCCTGTATCCTGAGCACTACATTCTGCATTCTGTACATCCGTTTGATCTTCACTGTGCTCTGCATTGTCTTCAATGCACTCTGCAGACGTGTGATTTGGTTCCCTTAACACAACAGTTCGTGAAAATCAGTCAGAAAAGATTCATACATTTCAGGTTGCTTTGTTCTCATCCCCATTTTGCTGTCTTATGTCTTTTTAATCCTATCAAAAACTAGTATTCAAATGTTTCGGCACCTTGTGAAAATGAGAGGAAAACATTATAAGGTGCCACCATATTAAACAATTATAATTCCAAAATTCAGGAAGTTAAAAAAGAAATAAAAAATAAAAGAAACTTGATCCATTTGTCTTACAATGATCTATTGCGGCTGAAATTAAAAATTACTGCAAATTTTGGTGCTTTTTAAGTCACTTTTTTTTTAAATTTAATTTTTGTATTTTTTTTGTTCCAAGTTCATTAATTTTATTAAGAAATAAATAATCAAGCCAATAATAACAATGACAATAGTGGTAAACGTAACAATGATCTAAAAAATTTAAGAACATTTTGTTGAGAAGAATAGAATTACCCTCGTTGGATTTTTCTTATCACAAAAGAGAAGGTACAATCTGCACAGGTTGACTATTTAAGAAACACAAAATGGGCAGCAGTAAACAGCAAATACCCTGGTTGCAGGGAACTTTCTTCAATGAGAATGACATCAAAAAGAGTTAAAAGTCGAAAATAAGGGAAATAAAGAGCAGCAAATATATAAAACCCATCAAACTCTTGTCCAAATGATTCATTCAATATATAATGAATGTAACTAGTCTTGACTCTTGAGAGAAAGATCCACATTGCAAGACTCGTGTGGAAAATACCAAGATGGTTTAAATCGTAAAGTATTTGGCATACATTTTCTTCCCATGAAGGGGAAAGACTGGTTGCGCCTACCATCCATGAACAGGAACCAAATGTCTGTGTTATCACGATCAAAACAGTATCTGCCATTAAAAGGTCTTTCACTATCTTTCCATCTGGTTTTGTTGCTAAACCCTAAGCCGCCCTTATAATAATCCAGAAACAATGCTTGATCTCCAAAATTTTGCATTTTCACCCATTCCATCTTCAAAAAATTTAGCTCATAAACTTCATGATTAGTTCCAATTGCATTAATCAACAGGAGCTGCTCATCAGTACCCCGTAACCACAGTTCACCTTTCAAATTTGGAATGGATTTAACTTCCAATGGGGTCACATAAGGACAAGAGTCTAGATTTACCACTCCTATTCCAGCACCAGTTGTTATTGCATACAATTTACGCTTGAACACGGCTAAATCAACAAACACCCAGTGATCATTGCAATCACAAAGAGTCCAATCGGCATATGTGGATCTACAAAACTGTAGATACGAGCCATATCTGCGAAAGGCTATGATTACGAACTTTGACAAAGGTGTCTCTAAAGAAGCAAGGATGACATGATTATACTCTAGGGGAGGGCTAAGGACACGGAGTTCATGCCTTGTAAAAGGATTTATAAGCCAAATTTGAGAATTTACCGCATCTATCTGGTCTTCTACTACCAAGTACCCATATGAGATCCTGTAACAGATTTTGCCAACAAGGTTGGGGAGTTTTGCCTTGTACTTCCTTCCATCAAAGATGTTATAGAAGTAACAAGCTCTCTTAGAACGATTTGGCATAAACATAACAAGTGGAGGTTGGGATGCCATAAACTCTTGCCTGTTTGCCACAGCATACAACCTCCATGCTCTGCAGACACAGCCAAACATGAGATAGTCTATAGTACCTAGCAACTTGGTGACCATGTAAAGCAAAGCGTCAGGGAGCTCCGACCATGGCCTCCGATTACTATTGACAACCATCTTTTGCTTCTTACTTCTAAGCCCCTTCAGATTTATGTCACTGTCCCCCTGCAATACCATGGCTACCTTTGCAAAAAAGAGGAAATAAAAATTAATGTCCACATATGACACTAAATAAACATCTTTTATAAAATTGAGCTGCATTTTTTTTTTTTCATTCTTCTATATATTTATCCAGATTATAAAAAAAAGTTTAAGAGGAAAATCCTAAACTTAAAAAAATTATTAAAAGAAAAAATCAGTCTCTTTGTAAAAAATATTTAATTGATTATTAAAAAAGCCAAGTCTGCATCTCAGTATATAAAATAATAATGTCAGAATAAAGATAAAAATCTGAAAAAAATGTATGAAAAATGCTAGGACTACAACTTATTGCACAACTTGTCGCATGATGGCGAGCTGTATGTGATAGAAGAAAAATAGTGAGGCCATAAGTCCACCATTTATAACTCGCCACATTCATGTGGCAAGTTGCGGTAAAAGTTGTTTAATAATTCATGGTCCCAGCATTGCTTAAAATGAATTTAAAAAAAAGAAGTCCCCATCTTTTCTTGCACTTTCTTCATTTCTTGGCAACCAAACATTGCAGGTGCAGCCTAGGAAGCACAGGGTACGGGTATGGGCACGAGTACGACTTTGTGATATAAGCAAACTTCGAAAAATTTTATCATAAAACGGTGTATGACACAGGTTCTAAATGAAGTGTCTGTGTTTCCTAGTGTGTAGCTCATATCAATGCATCCTAAAACAAAAGGCTAAAAACGTCATCCAAGCAATACAGTCTCTCTCTCTTCAATACAGAACATTCAAACACAGGCAACAGACAAAAGAAGAAACAGCTTTTAAGAACTTAAAAAAGACATAATTTTCGGTTTTACACAGAAAAGAAAAAGAAAAAGAAAATGTAATCAGAACTTTTAATGCCTGATCATTAACTATAATAATACATGCCTGGGTTTGGTTTATTAAAAAATTTGAGGTTAGAGATTACCTTGCAATGTCCAAAACAGAGGGTTGAGAGTGTGAGAAATGCGGTGGTGGTGGCTGCGGTGAAGGGCTTTTTATATTCGGCTGAAGGGTTTGGTAAAGTTTTCTCTCCAAGCTTAGAAAATCTTTTTATTTTTTGAAAAAAAGAACACGCACGTTTCTCCAAAATAATAGTACTAGAAGATTTCAAATTGCGCTTATAAATTTTTAAATATTTAAACTTGAATACGGAAATCAGTAAATTAAGGAACATTTTAGATTTTACTGTCAAAAATAAAACAAATAATCTAATTTGGAACAGAAAAAAAAAATAAAGGAATACTAATAGACAAACAAAATAATATTAAGAAAGTGTGGTATATCTAAATTAAAATTTATTTCCCTAAAGATGTTTTTTTAGAATCTCACTCTCTCCATTTTAATTTGTTTGTCTTGTTTCAAAAACCTAACTTCCTAACTTTTTAAAGAAACATTCTTATTGTCTTGTCTGTTGTATAATAAAGTATAAGTTTTTAGAACTATCCTTATTAATTTAAACTTTAGAAAAATAATTGCATTAACTTTTTAAATAAAATAAAGGATAAAATAGAAATTTTATTTATTAATTCTAGAAAGATGATTTTTTTTTTAAAAAAACAGTAATATTTATTAGATCATATGAACACAAAAGTAATATATAAAATTTTTTAAATAGGCAAGAGGACTTTATTTTGGTACTTCATTTTCCTAAAGCATTGTATACACACATCATTCTCCTAAAGCACTGCATACACACACTTCATTCAGTGCGTTTCTTCAAGATGTATGCATTTTTTTTGAGGTTCAAGTGATAGTCTAAAAAGGTTGTCCCTCAGTTGTCCCTGCCCCCTGGATGCCTATCGGTCTGCATTCTTAGTCTCACAACACAACCAACAGGAAATCAGGTTGCACATCTTCTTGATAAAGTAGCTAAGAACTACCTTCTCAAAAAAAAAAAAAAAAAAATAGCAACAAAGAACTTAGACAGTGAAAACGTATGGCTTGAAGAAAGCCCTGTTTTTCAGTGCTCTTGCTCTCTCGTGATGTACTTTCTCTTAATCTCTCTTAATGAATTGATATCATGGTTTAACTTCAAAAAAAGAAAAAGGAAAACTTGAATATATTTTCAAGCATTGATGTATTGGATTGTCTTTTAAAATATGCCAATTACATTGGAACAGCAGAAATTAAAATAGTACTAGACAAACAAAATAAGACAGGAATGTGAAAAATCTAGATTAAATTACATTTTTTGCCTCAAGATCATATTGCTCCTGAAATCAAAGATCCCAGCACATGTTAGTGCTCCAGTCAATTTTTATGGTTCCCAACTCTCACTAATAGGATGACAATAGCCATTATAGGATTTTCATTTCACAAATGCAGTTGTGCACTTCCCACAATTGCCACACAATTGGGCAGCGGGAACCTTTAGCTACAAAATATATATACACTTCAAATCCATAAACAATGGATTGTTTAAATGAATAAGGTAGGGAAGAAGAACAAAAAGAAATCCTAACTAGTTATCAGAAAGAGAATCTACATGACTAAATTGCGAGACAGATGTGGAAAATACCAGAATGGAACACCCAAGGGAAAATGTGGCATACGGTTTCCTTGCATATTCCAGAAAGACCCTCGATCTCTACCATCCAAGAAATTTAAGATGCATTTGCAAGTCACACCAACATTGTATATGCAATTTGAATAATGTTGGCTCTACCTCCATATGGTCATGTTGCTAAATCTTGAGCCCATATCATAATCCAGAAACAATGCTTGTTTAGTGAAGTTCTGAATCCTCATCCATTCCATCTTCATAAAATTAAGCTCATAAACTTGACATTCTTCCTTCAAAATTCCAATTCCGTTCATCAATCCATTAATCATCAAAAACTGTTCATCATAAGCCAGTAACTGCAGTCCACGGTGCAAATATCCAGTGTTTTTAACTTCCAGCAGGGTTACGTGAGGCGAAGAATTCAGATTTAGCACCCCAATTTCAGCATAACTAGTTAAAACGTATAACTTACCCTTTACGACAGCTCCATCAACAATCGCCCACGGAGAGGGCCCACGACAGCCATTATATTTGTAACTATAATCATGTACAATCCAGCTGAGATCTTTGAATCTAAAAAACTGTAGAGATGGGTACCATATGCAGAAAGCTATGATTACAAACTACTGCAAAGGCGTAGCCAAAGAAGCAAGGATCACACGAGAATAAGGATTGGGAGGGCTAGGGAAATGGAGTTCATGTCTTGTAAAAGGATTCAGAAGCCAAATTTGAGAACCTGCCCTTTTTTTATTATCTTCCATGACCAAGTACCCACGAGTTATCCCAAAACATGATTTGCCATTGAGGTTAGGCAATTTTGCCTTGTACAACCTTTGCTCAAAGATGCTATAGAAATAAGAAGCTCTCTTAGCTTGCGTTGATAAGAAGACAAGAAGTGGAGGTTGGGATGCCATAAACTCTTGCCTGTGTGTTGTAACATGTAACCTCCATCCCCTGCAGACACAGCCAAACATGATATAGTCTATGGCACCTAGCTGCTTTGTTATCAGACGAAGCAAAGCCTCGTGGAGCTCCGACCATGGCCTCAACTTACTATTGTCAACCTTCTTTTCCTTCTTACTTCTAGGCCGCCTGAGTTTTAGGTCACTGCCCCCTCGCAGCACCATGCCTACCTTCCACACAAAGAGAAAATAATGATTAGATTATTCTATATACACCACTAACAAAACATCTAAAGGTTCTACATTTTTTTTTTATGATGTGGAGTCTCACCAAGGTAGGGCCCTTTAGACCCACCCCTGAGGAATAAACCACGGATGCACAATAGTTAGAAATACAATAATATGCTGCTAATCCCATCTTGCTGAACTTCTAAGTACTTGTGCATGGAGATGGGTCAATCGAGCTACTACAAGGCTCTTAGCGAGTTTCTACATTTATATTCGTATGTTATTGTTTCTAACCCATCCACATGACATGCTTGCAAGAAATTTATATTTAACAGCATATTATGTTAGACTTGGGCCAAAGTTCATCTTAGAAGATGTCACGTCCCTATCAATTAAAAAAAAAAAAAAAAAGGGCAAGGCTTTTAGGCTCCCACGTGCACACCCCCCACCTAACCCCACTTCCCACAATTCTCCACCTTTCATTTTTTCACTCACCTCCTCCCTTTGACCGGCTCATCTCTCCTTCTTTTCCTTCTTTTCTTTTTCATTCGGTAACACTTTCTCAACACTCGCCAAACTCACCGCCGGCCTCCACTCCAAAACACACCTTTTCACCATCATTTTTCCGGCAAGATCACCGGAAAAATACTTAGGAACCCCTAAGCATCTTCATCATTTTATTTAAGGTAAAAATTTCTAATCTTTTTGGTAGACTTCACACTTTTATTTGAGGTTATTTTTATCTAAGCTTGAATAATTATACCCATGTGATTTATGAGCATTAGAAGTGATATTTATGTGTTTTTATGTATGGGTTTTGTGTTGGTAGGATTATTTGATGAGTGGGTATATATTTTGTGCCAAAAATAGCTACTTAAGGTTTATGTATGGTGGAAAAATTTGGGGGTTTTAAGTTATAATGTGTGATGGTTGGTAAATTTAATTTTTCCATTGCCATTGGGTTTATTTGGAGTTAGTTGAAGTTCTAAATTTATTGTCTTGGAGGATATTGTGATTTTTTTTGCTTTCATGGGTCTCTTGATGATGTAGTATGAATTTATGGAAGTTAGTTATAATTTTGGAGATAATGGTAAATGAGTAAACTTTATAAATTGGAGTTTATGCCTAGTTAATCAAATTGTTGAGAAACTTTGGAAGTGGAATATGTTAAAATTGATGAGGTGAAATACTAGGCTTGTCAAATTAAGTGTTTATTTGGCAATTTCTAAATTGTGGCTAGATACAATTTCAAGTTCTATGCTTATTGTGATAGGTTTACTTGATATTGTTTAGGTTCTAGCTAATCTCCTTGGAGCTTGGAGAATTAGGATTTTGCGGTTGCGAGGTAAGTAGCCTTTTTAATGGGATTTTTGGAAAATAATCACATTGCATATTCATTGTTTTTGGGTTAGACACACTTTCGGAAACTACCTATGGAAATTATATTTTATTAAAAACTATTGTGTTGTAGCCTTAATATATATATATATATATATATATATATATATGAAAATGCATTATATTTGTTATTGCATTTGGGGAAATGCATGAAGTGTCGACATGAAAAATATGAGCATCTTTTATTTACTCTTTGATAAGGGAATTATGAATTCTATAGTTTATTAGAAAATCTAAAGATGCTTATCTTGTCTTGTTATTGGGAAAATTGATAGAAATCTTTTTGACAAGAATGGAGTTGAAAACCTTACAAACCTTATGAAAGTTAGATTATTTAAGGTTTTCTGAAACTATCTAGATATAAACTGTATTTGAAAGGAGATGTATACTATGAGCTTTACATAGTTTTAACACCAAACCGTGAGTGATTTCCCGGTGATCATCTGATTTGGTTTTCGTAGTCTTTGTGACAACGGAATCAAATCCAGGTCAGTGCCTTTTCACTTTGGATGACACGTTCTTCCCTGCTGCCCATGGGGGGAAGAGGTTCCTTAATTGTGTGTGGGTGAGGCTGCTGTCCATGGGGCCAAGAGATCACATGCAAGAGAGGGCCTATTTGACGCGCTCTCTCTGCTGCCCATGGGGGGAGAGAAAAACCTTGAGGGTATGGGTGAGGCTGCTGTCCATGGGGCCAAGAGTCTGCATACCAGAGAGGACAATATCATGCCAGTTGTGAATGGGTGGATCCCCTGACCGGTCTATGTGGTTGTGCAGTATATTTGTGATAATTTATCTTTTGTTAGATATTATGATATTGAAAATTATATTATTGATGCTCACAGATTATAGTATATAGTTTCAAGGTAGTTACTTAGAGAAATGGTGTATTTCATTATCTAATCATTCTTGTCATATTACTATTATAGAAGATGAAACTTGCATTTCCCCCACCCCCATTAATTATGCTACTTACTGGGCTTTGTCTCATCCCAATATTTTTATAAACTTTTCAGAGTAGGCAACACCTTTTTGAGACAGCTTTTTGGTGGCTTATAGTAGTTAGACTAACTACTGATAGAGGCTGAACTTTTGTAATGGAGTTACTAGATGATGTACGTCTTAGTTTAGGCTTGACTCATTCTTTTGTATATTGTGGTGGTTGTAACTGTATTTCCACTAATGGGACAAGTTGTTGATATGTAATCATTTATCCAGACCTCTATTCTTTTGTGGCCAATGGTCCTTGTAATTAATGCTTAGAGCTCTGACTTACTTTAAGAGTATATTCAATGGAATTATTATGATAATTTTTCATGTGGGTACTTGATAGGATTTTATTTGGATTAAATTATTAGAAAGTAAAAATTTACAGGTACTTGAGGCGTCTTTCTCACGCTTTGGACCCTTTGGGGTTTGGGGGGTGACAGAAGATGTCAACCACAATATCACCACCTCTATCAGACAAAACTTACTTCATAAACCATAAATAACATAACCAATGAAGTGAAAAATTACACACATATAAAGATAAAACATGCAAATAAAATTTATTGTCAAGCTGCATTTTCTTTTTAGGCACAACTGCAAAAATATCACAATAAGACCAGAGACCAGCATAGATTTTATTCATTCTTACATCTCTTCAAACATATCGTAATTATGTTCTATACATAAATACACAAACATATTCTACTTCTACAATATCCACATAAAACCCATATTAAATATGATGATAGATTGTGGGAACTGAAGAAAAGTGAGTGAGAACTTTAATCCAACAAAAGCATAACTCACCGGCGAACCACTGCTCTGAGAGATAAGTCCTTCAACCCAGAAATATAATATATGATTCAAACTTTTCTTCCTAGTTTTCTTTTGTTTTCCCATTAAAAAAAATAAACTGATATTAAAAATATTGAAAAATTATATATAAATTTGGAAAAGTAAAACACCTGCTTCAAAGTCCAAGCTAGACTTAACCTTAAGGTTTTGCTTTAAACGGGCGGCTTCGTGGGTGGAGTTAGCAGTGCAATTGGGAAGGCTTTTAGGTGGTGGGAGTGCATGAATACGTTGCAATGAGAAGAGAAACTTTAGGGAGGAATAGGATATCTCACGCCACCAAGTCCAATGATATAATTGCTAAGTGGAGAGAAAATTTTGCTTTTTACTCCATAGACTTGCAAACATAAGAAGGCCTATATCTAGATGCTATATACCTATATCTAGATACCGTAATTATTAAATTGGCAGTTGTATTGATTAATACAATTTACAGAATTTGAAAAATTTTAATTAGTTCAACGGATAAAATTTTTTATTAGTTTAGTTTTGACTAGTGACATGATTTGAAAAATTCCAGTTAGTTGAATTGATAAAATTTCTTATTAGTTTAGTTTTAACCAGTGGCATGGTTTGAAGAATTCCAATTACCTCAAAGGATAAAACTGATAAAATTTCTTATTAGTTTAGTTTTGACCAGTGACATGATTTGAGGAATTCTAGTTAGCTTAAAGGATAAAATTTAAAATTTCTTATTTGTTTAGTTTTGACCAATAACATAGTCTGTAAAATTCTAATTTTGTGATATTACTTATACATCATGTATATTTGTGACATCCAAGAGTTGCATATCATTACCTAGTTTCTTCTTAAACCATTAAAGGGCGTAGGGAGGGGGACCTAGTTTTTTCAAAATTCCTCATCCCCCTCTATTTGTCAATATTTTTTTTAATTATGCCGAACTTATATTTAATAGCACCTTCATTTAATATATATATATATATATATATATATATGTACAAACACTCATTTAAAGTAGTAGTTTCTCATTTTTTTTTAATCTTTTAATATTCTCTATTTTAAGATACATAACTCATTTAATTTAGGATAATTTAAACCATATATTCATAATATATATAGTAAAAACTCTTTTTCTTTAAAAAAAATATTTTTTATTTTGCATTTAGAGAGTTAGGGATGTTTGTATTTCTAGTGTTGGCCAATACCGGTCCATTCGGTCTAGTTCATTTTGGTGATGCTTTAACAGGAGTGGTTTGTGTAGAAAGAGGAGCTGCTGCATTGACAATTATGTCACATTCTTAGCATAATATTGGTAGGTTCTTGATAAAATTACATTTTCTTATGTTATTAAAGTCCTGAATTTGTTTGGGGGGCTAGAAGTGATGTATTTACTTAGGTCAACATTCAAGATGTATAAAAGATAGAACATTTGTAAGAAGTACTAGAAACAAATTTTGACAATATATTACATTATTTGTAAAATATCTTGCTTTATATAATAATTGAATGTAATTCCTTTAAAAACAAAAAACTTACAAAATTTTAAACACTTTCAAATAACAAATATATATTTATATATATATATATATATATATATATAACTTAATTTAGAAAATATAATATATTGTATTAAGTATTAACTACACTTTTTTAGAAATTAATCACATTGTTTTAAGAAGGGTTTGAGATTAACACTTAGAAGTTTTATCTACAATTTTCATTTTTCACTTAACAAAAAAAAAAAAATAGTCACATTTTTCTTGCGACTAGTATCAAAATTATTACATCAAATTCTTGTAAATTAGAGGAAAAAAATAAAAAAAATTTGATTAGTTTTACAACAATCTATTTGGTCTTGAAATTAAAAATCCCTACACATTTTGGTGTTCTAGTCACATTTTATACTTAATTTTCAAGAGCCTTATATCTCAATTGAAGCCTCCTAATGTCTTAGGTTCAAACCTCTCCTTTATCATTGTAACTATCAAATTATTATAATTTTTGGAAAAAAAAAAAAAAAAAAACAAGAAGAAGAAGCTCTTTGATGGATTGGCAGATTCTTGTTCAAAATTCATTAATTTTATTAGAAAACTAATAATTAAACCAGTACCAATAACAATAGTAGTAGACGTGACATTGATAATTACCTATTAAAAAAATATGAGAGGAAAAAATTTTGCTGAGAGAAGAGATTAACCATTTGTTAGATTTTCATCTCACAAAAGAAATTGTGTAGTATGTACAAGTTTCAGAGACACAAAAGTGGGTAGCAGCCAGCATGAAACTCCAGCTACACTCATTGCAGATAATTCGATCTCTTTAATTATTGTAAACCAGCAAGAGGTTCAAACTTTTGAAGTCATAAATAAAGAACATGAAGAGAAACAAAATATATAAATATATATATATATATATATAACAACTCGAAGTCTTGGCCAAATAATTGTTTCAATAGAAGGAAGATGAAGCAGAAGAAGTCCTAACTAGTCATCAGAGAGAGAATCCACACTGCAAGACAGATGTGGAAAATACCAGAATGTGTATATTGAGAAGCACTTGGCATGCTTCCCAGCATGGTCAACTGAGACATGGAATCTCTAACATCCAAGAAATGTGATGTGTATAGGCCAGACCCATATCCAATTTCGTATATGCAATCAGAAGATGGGCTACCTGTCAATTGAGCTATGCTGAAAACTCCTGGGCTTTGTGGAAAATCAAAAAACAATGCTTGATCTCCGAAGTTCTGCATCTTCACCCATTTCATTGTTAAAAAATTTAACTCATAAACTTTATGTTTTCTGCATGAAATTGCATAAATCATCAGGTTCTGTTCACCAGAAACCGCCAGAGTCCACGTTTCCACTTTGCATTGCGATTTACTTTCAGCAGGGTCACATAAGGATGAGAATTCAGATTTAGTACCCCAATATCAGCATGAGTAGTTGTAACATATATCTTTCCCTTAAAGACAGCTCCATCAATAATTTTCCAATGATTGTTTTCCTGACTTTCATCAAATTTGCCACTATAATCATATACAGTCCAAATGATATCTGTGGATCTACAGAACTGTAAATATGAGCACCATGTGGAAAAAGCTATGAGTACATACTGTGGCAAAGGTGACAAGCCACAAACGCGTTGACCCCTTGTGATAATTTAGATTAATTAAATTAGTCCAGTTATTAATTAATCAAATTAACATGCAATAACACGTGGTAGCACAAACAAATCACCAAACTAAGTAATGCAGCGGAAAATAAATGACACGGTGATTTGTTCACGAATGGGGAAAACCCTTACGGCAAAAACCCCACCGGGTGATTTAAGGTCACCACTCCCGAAACTCCACTATTATCACAACAAGCAGTTACAAGTAAGGAATCCCAAGTACCTCACCAACTTACAGTTGAACTCTTACCCCAATACCCAATTGGACTTGTTCTGTAGTGACAGTTTCTCCTTTCAATGCACGGCTCCCAAGTACGTGACTAACCAGATGCGCGGATCCCAGTACGCGACTTCAAATACCAACTAGAGAGAGAGAGAGTTGGCTGCAAAGTTCTTCAAATCATCAGAGATGAACTAGGGCACAAACTTTGTCTGTCAGATCACAAATTGCATGAACAACAAGTTCTCAATGAATATGCAACTTGTATCTTGTGATCTCTTTTTTGACGGCCCTTAAAATAATCATTTTATATGTCTAGGGTTAGGAGAAAAGAAGTCCCAAAGACACACTCACGGATTAGACTTGAAACAGACTTGGAAATCTGTTTTCTTTAATTCTTGACAGATAGAGGTGTCGAGAGGTGTCGAGATAGCTGTCGAGGCTCGGGCAAAACAGCTTCTTTAAAGCTCAATAGATGTATCTGTCAAGGTATGTGTCGAGCTTTAAAAACTTGCACTTCCTAGCTTGTTTCTTGGACAGACTTTGACGGCTTCAACACTTAACCTTGAACCACTGTTTCTTGAAGTGTTAAACTCATCCTAAATCTACCCAATTACAAGTAAAGTGCGTTTTATCTAAGGATAAGCCAATTACATAAAATAGTGACATATGTTCACAGACTTGAACTACATATGTCCTAACAAAAGGCATAGCTAAAAAAGCTAGGATGACAAGACAAAATTGTTTGGGAGGTCTAGGGAAATACAGTTCATGTCCTGTAAAAGGATTCAGAAGCCAAATTTGGGAATCTGCTGTACAATACTTGTCCTCCAAGACAAAGTACCCACAAGTGATCCCAGAGCATGATTTTCCAGTAACACTGGGAAATATTTTCTTGTACAACCTTTGATCAAATAAGCTATAGAAGTAAGCTATCCTAGCATTCTTGGATAAGAAGAGCCCAAGTGGAGGTTGGGATGCCATAAACTCTATCCTGTATTCTGCAACAAATGACCTCTATTTAGTACAGACACAACCAAACATAAGATACTCTATAGCACTTAGCGGCTTCGTAATCAGATAAAGTAAAGCGCCAGGGAGCTCCGACCATGGCCTCCAATTATTATCGTCAGTCATATTTTTCTTCTCACCTAGAGGCCCCTGGAGATTTATGTCACTGATGCCTACCTACCCACGACAAGAAAATATAGATCAGATCCGATCTATGATACTAAACAAACATCTAACAATACTACATTCATAATATGCCAACTAGTTTGAGTGTTTTTAGGTATGTAAATGACTTAATAACAATATGCATTACAATGTGCAAATCTATGCCGCAATAAAGAGTGAATCCTTGGCCATTACCACATCAACACTATGTTTCACTCACCTGTCAATGAAGAACATAAATAATTATTTATACAATATAGGAAAGTTGAGGGCGCAGCCAGTAGGCATAATCATCTTTGCTTCTTTAATGGCTACATTTGGTATGTTGCAGTGCCCTCACCGCCTTAGATTTCCATTGATGCTTAATATATAGGAACTTGATCATATTATATATAAATGATAAAAAAAATGTTTACGAATACTCCTAATTAGTGAAATATTGTATACAAACTAAAAGAAAAAAAAAACATGGAACTATATATTTTTTGTATTCTTCTAATTAATGTTTCTGGATACATAGTTGGACCAGAATAACAGCTAGTGTTTACTATTTAGCACTTCTGTCTGTCAAAACTTACTTCAACCACCATCATCAAATACATAATCGAGAAAGTGCAAAATGGCACATCTTTCAGATACTCAAAACATGCTTGGAAGTACAAGTCATAATAGAACTTAAAGCAAAAATTTAAATCCAAGGCTGTTCTGTTCATTATTTAATTTTCATTTAGTTTTCCTATGGTTTCTCAGTCCTAAAGCAAATAGAAAGCCCATAAAAAATCTGACATTAAAAAGTTTAAAAAAAAAAAAAAAAAGTTAAGTACCTGGTTCGAACTTCTTTGTAAAACCAAACGATCACCTTAATTAACTTTTTGGAGGGATGATGATCATGTTGTTTTAAATGAGAGCAACGCCATAAACATATATAAATTCCAAAGCTTATTCCACGTGATGATAAAATAATATTATAAGTTGTGATTAGTGCAACATTAATTTTATACTATTATTGTCAATTTTTTTTGGTTCACTTAACTTATTGGCAACGAGATAGATACTATTTATTAAATAGTGTGTTATAGATAATGCTGAATTTACCTTAATCTCTATCTTTTTTTTTTTTTTTTTATCTTTTATCTTTTTATATTTTTTTTGTTGTTGTTTGTAGCTTCATATTTGACTTCTTCCTCTCTTTTTTCGTCAAAATGTATATTGTGAGTTTTCACTAACAAGTTAAAAACCCCTCACACTAATTAATTATTAAATTAATTTAAGCTAAAACTTTCAAGAAATTTAAATTTCAACTCTAACTAATATTTATCTCATTAATTTTTAGGAAAATTTAATTTAAAAATTCTATTACCAAAGATTTTAATAAATTTAAAATAAAATTTAATATTTATTTTAATTCTAAGACCACAACATTTTGGGCACAACTCTAATGTGATAAATTATAAGTAGTAGAGAAAAAAATGATGGGTTCAATTATTTAGGAGAGGGAGGATAACCATCAATGCATCCGGTAGAAACATCATTAAGTGTCAATTGAACTATAAAGCTCTTAACATATATTTATGTATTACAATAGTTTTTTGGTAATATGACAATGCAAATATGTTAACAACAATTAAGTTTGTTACAAAATAATTTTAAAAAATAAAATAAAATAAAATAAAAAACTAGCATATTCTCTCTCACCTGTGAGATATTAAAATAAACATAATAAGTTTTTGTGCAAACAACACCTAGGACCCAAATTAATAATAGTAAATAAATGGAAAATAGATAATAAACACGCACAAAGAACACAATAATTTACATGGTTTAGCAAATTGCCTACCTCTATGGCAACGACGAAAAAATTTCATTATAAAATTAAGGAGATATTATAGTGTATAATAATATTTCTCAATAAACTCAAATCTCAATTACTCCCTAACTCTGTCTACAGTTACCAACTTGGGCTTGGCAATATAAGCCACACGAGTCAACATCAGTAGGGATTGGTTGGTGCCTAATTATCAGCACAGTAGTTCGGCTAGTCAGCTGCTGTCACAAAAGCTTGGAAGATAGATTTTGTGAGGATATTTGGCTTCTAGCATAATAAGGGAGGGCAATATAGTAAGTTAACATACGTTTGAAATGTTTTAGTAAACTAGCATCTCGAGTTCTATTTAAAACTCGAGTCTCAAAGACTTGCTTTGTACTTGATGACTTGGTCAGAAAATTCTAGGAAATGCCACATAGATCTCGAGTTTTAAAGACTCGAGTTCTACCAAATCAAAATCGAGTCTTTAAGACTCGATTTTTGTAGGCAAAAACATTTTTGACACAGTTTTTGGATAATGAGGTTCTAAAGCAAATTCCAAACAAGGAACCCAAAGAAAAAACATCATCAAAGAACCTAGAGAAGAAAAAACATCATCAAACAACGAATTCATCAACAAACCTAGAGAAGAAACATCATCAAACAACGAAAATTCATCAAACCAAAGGCCCAAAGAAGAAAAACCTTCGCCTGGAGCTTCGCCGCCGCTGCCTCCATCGCTTTTGGGTTAGGGAGATCTGGGTTCGTTGATTTTGGTACTTGAAGAACAACAAACTTGAAGAAGAACAGGAAGATGAAAATCAAACAACAAGAACAGAACGAAGATGAAGCCTAGTAGAAGAAGAACAGAATGAAGAAGAAGAAGAAGAAGAAGAAGAAGAAGAAGAAGAAACCCAGGGAGATGAAGAAACCCAAATCGAAGAACGATCTGATGACAGGAAGAACGATCTAACGAAGAAGGAGGAATGATATGACGACGAAGAACAGAGGAAGAACGCTGGGTCTAAATGGTGAAATGTTGGGTCTGAATAAAGAAGAACGCTGCGAGGAAGAAATTAAAATGGTGAAACTTGAGTCTTAAAAGCGAAACTCAAGTTTCAAAAACTCGAGTTCCACGTGAATTTTCTTCCACATCAGCTACCACCATTTACATCTCGAGACTTAAAAACTCGAGTTTTATCTTAGAGCTCGAGTTTTAGACACTCGAGATGCTAGTTTCCAACATTGTTTTGAAACGTGACAATTAACTAAATTTTTTTATATTTAATGTTATTTGGAAAAAAAAAAATTCTAGATTTTGTTGTTTGTTCTTCTTAATAAATTTTAGAATTAGCGAAAGGAAATGGTGCACTGCATGGTGGGACTACAGAATTTTTTTTTTTTTTTTATATGAAAGAGAAAATAAATATTGTTCAAAATTATAGTTTGCCATCCGAATAAGTTATAAAAAGGGCTGTAAAAAAATTTGATTTTCTCTTAAAATGGCTCAATACTGCTAAAATGCTACGTTTTAAAATTATTTTATTTTATTTTATGGAACAAGATCCTTCTATTTTACTTTAAATTGAGACCGTGCATTTCACAATTAAAATTTTGTTTCATGAATTTAATAATTTACAAATTATCGATTCATTTATGATTTTTAAACTACAAGACGCTATATATGCATTTAAATTTGTAATATTTAATTTGATTCTAATTTTTACAACATTAATGAAGTAGTCATTTTAGCAAGATCTGATAAATCATGGAAACATTATTTTTTGATAGAATTATATTTTTAAGGAAAATGTCAGAGATGTACACATTTTTAAAAAAAAATTTACAAACTGCTGATGTGGTGAGTGATTATAAGTAATAAAAAAAGTGATGTTATTGGTGACCATAACAACAGTTTGTAAAAATACTGTAAAATAGTTTATACCTATAGTATTATTCTATTTTTAAACATTAAGATGTATATAGAGCATTTCAAATTCCACACTATAGTCTCATAAATTTTTGTTTCAAATTAAAACCTATAATTTCACCAATCATAAAATACAAAACTTCAACTATTCCTTCACAAAAAATAAAATAAAATCTTACACTCTCTTCTCTTTCTCTTTTCATCACTCCTCATCGCAGAATTCTTGGTTTGATTTAAACATATTTAAAAGTTCAAGATCTAAATATATAACTTGATTTTATTATTTTCTATTTATCATGTTTCATGCAATCTAAATGATTTAATTTGAAAATTATATAAATTTTCCTTACTTTTTAACCATAGAGAGTTGCAAACATATGTCATAGGGTATAATTAGTAATTACTGCGTGGCCTGATTTGGAAAACATAATTTTATTTTATTTTCACAAGAGAGTTACTCCTATAAAATATAAGAGTCGGTAGCATTATATATATATATCCAATATACGATAGATTTTAGTATTTTACATCTACAAGGACTCGGTGACTTGTATTTTATAAAAAAATAACAAACGCCTAACGCAGTGTACGTACTTTTGATGCAAAACATCGTTCCAGACCACCGCCACCAGTACCACCGTCATGAGCAGAAGTAACATCAACAGAGCCAAGAACTTCCGCCGGAGACGACAAGGACGACAACCAAAACGACGATACTAATGTCCCCAACACCACCACCATGACTGCCTGTTCCCCCAAGCCTAAACTTAAACCTAAACCAAAGAAACTCCTAAGCTTCGTAGACGACGAAGACGAAGCCGCCTCCCATCACTCCTTCTCCAAACAAACCTCATCATCCTCTCACAAAATCTCTTCGCTCAGAGATTACATTTGTTCAACCATAACCAGAACCGCAACCAAAGAAGTCCTCTTAGAGCTCCAAGAAAACACTCGAACGCACGCTCCTTATCGCCCCGTTGTCGTCCTCAATGGACTCGAACAAGAAGAAGAATTAGACGCAGAGGAGCGACGAGCTACTATCAATGCTATTCGTGCCAAGAGGGAGCGGTTACGGCAAGACTATATCTCATTGGATGGTGACAGCAATCATGGCAAGGCCGAGGGGCTAAGCAATGAGAAGATGGAGATGGCCACAACGAAGAAGGGCGCATTCGAAGACGTGGAGGATGAGAGGGATAGCTTGGAGGACGAGGATAAGGAAGAGAAGATATGGGAGGAGGAGCAGTAGTTTCGGAAGGGGTAGGAATTGTGATTGCTTGCAAGTGTGCAGCAACAGAAGTTTGTTTATCCGGCGGTGACGAGTGTCTTGGCAGCAACTGGAGCCTTGCAAGGTTTGGATGCAACGATGTCAATTCAGGGCCGGCCCAAGGCCTAGGCAAGTTAGGCCTAGGCCTAGGCCTAGGCCTAAGGCCCCACCAAAAAATAAAATTTTACTTAGAAAAAAATGTCCCACTTTTCATATTTAAAGGCCCAAATTTTTATAAAATTATATATATTTTTTAAAGGTTGTATATTTTTTTTATTAGTAATATTAAAGATACTACAAATTTTAATATTGGCTTACAAATTGCTATGTTATTAATCACAAAAAAGTGATAAACATT
This sequence comes from Castanopsis chinensis, assembly GCA_032878915.1. Lineage (NCBI taxonomy): Eukaryota > Viridiplantae > Streptophyta > Magnoliopsida > Fagales > Fagaceae > Castanopsis > Castanopsis chinensis. Next base: position 3,436,134 of record JAVQMG010000121.1, read on the forward strand.
CATTAGTTAAATTGATGAAGTTTATCAATGAGAGACAATGTCACATTATATTTTAAACATTTTATAGTGCTTTTAATTAGGCATCTTTTCATTTCTATTAAGACTCTCAAAATAGAGACCAATAGAACCTTAACTCAATTGAAACCCTAAAATATTTCAAAAAGATATTGCAATGTGTTAAATCATCAATTATAGATTAATCTCTCGGGATAGTTTGAGACTTTGATTTTTGTAAACTAATATCCTACAAAACCACACACTAAATAATATCTATTTCTCTTTCTTAAAATCAAAAAATAAAATTAAAAATTAGATTACAACTTTATTTAACTATGCATCTTTTTATATCCAAAACAAAGTGTATTTTTCAATCATAATATATTTTTATTTCTTTTTATTAATATTTATAGTTCAACTATGATATTCAATTCTCTATATGAATTTAACATTAGTCTAGTTGGTATTATTTCTGTATTTAATGTATCAAATTAACCTTAATTTGATTGGTATTAAATAATTTTGCTTAATTAATATTTACATATTAAAGGCCCCCTATAAATTTTTCGCCTAAGGCCCCAAATTATGTTGGGCCGCCCCTGTGTCAATTCCACAGCAAGCTGAGATTGCTGTAAAAGTTTTGCAGGAAAACCTGAAGAGGCTTAAGGTATGGAATGCTTGTCTCAGTGCAAAATTGAACCTGAGAATTGTTTAAATATGTAATAATATATCATGTTCTTATGGTATTTTCTTTTGGGTTAAACTTGTTGCACACATGTTATTTTATCTTTTTCATATATAAAACTATGTATTTTTGTGATGTATGGTAAAAAAAAAAAAAAACCAGTGCTAAGAAGTTTGATAAGAATAGGTAAAGATATGAGCTACAAGTCCGTTGCAAAATTATTTCTTGTGCATTTAACCAAAAAAAAAAAAAAAACAAACAAAGAATTAGTGGCTTCTTCTTGTTGTCCTGTGATAAAATTGGTTTCTTACTTATGGGGTTTTGGCATATAAGGTGCCTTTGACAAGAAAGAATTATAGAATGTGTAAGTTTAAGAATAGAACTTTCAAATTGGCTTCTTACTTATGGGTTTTTTGGTTGTCCATGGGTATGAATGAAACTCAGTATTGAATTAACATATATTAACCATGTTCTATGCTTTTAGTTTAGCAGATAACTCCATACTTACTATTTTTGTTTCTTCAATTAGGAATCTCATGACAGAACCATGTCGTCGCTGAGAAAGACTGAAGAAGATTTATCTACCTCATATGTGAATATTGCTGCTCTTGGAAAGTTTTTGTCTAATGCCAATGACAGGTTCATCTTTATGTGAAAGTTTCATGATGCAGCCATGGAATATTAATTTGCTATTACTTTGCAAATTCATCTAATCAGGAATTATTTATGGGATCCATGTGTGAAGTCCAATTGAAGTGAAAGTCGTGTGAGTCTTTTAGGGTTAAAATAGTTTTTGTCAACTGTCTTGTTAAGAAGCATGTTTGGGTTGCTTTAGTTCTGTCCAATGACTGTACAGCATGTCTAAGTTTCTACATCAATTTTGGTGGAGCCATACATACTAGCAGTTTACCACTTTTTCTATTATGATTGTGATTTTATGTATATTACAAAGTTGTTTGGAACTGTTGCTCATGTAATAGCAATATAATGAAATTTATTCTTCATTATTAATGATAATAATATGCACCAATTACTATGAAAAATGTACAAAATGTTTTGATTTACAGATATCTACAGCAAATGATTTATACTTGACACTATGCAAGAGTAAATCCTAACAAGGTCTCCATTGTGTTGATGGGTGTTCATATTCTGCATAATCTAAGCTACCCAAGGTTTTAAAACCCGAACTATTCCAGTTATTTGGACTGTTTGAAGTGTCAATCGGTCTAATTTTTCTCAAAAACCAACCACTTTAAACAGTTTTGTTATAAACTGGCTTGGAGTGGGACCATGATTGACAATTGAATGGTTTGATTGATGTGATAGTGAATTTCTCTCAGAAAGTGAAAGAATTTTAGCATTATAGAAATCAAACAATGCATTACAGCTTTAACATGTATAAATGGAAGTCAAAGACTTTGAAAAAAAAGGTTTAAAACCATTAACTCTGTTTGCTTCCTGAAGAAGAGTTGGGAAAAGATATTGGGTTTTATACATGGGTTTTTCGAGATGATGGAAATCTAAATCAGTTTCTACATTTTAAAATGAAATTATCAATGAGATGAGTTAGAGATGGAATGAAATTTATTGATTACTTAACTTGTGATTATCTCTATTTACCTTTTTCTTTAAATATCAGAGCACATTGAAGATGCTTCTCTTCACCTTGATGATGAATTTATAGAATTTTTCCAATTTCTTGGCGCATTTCCTGTTTTCCTGGACCTTGGAGTACGAATTGTTTACAGTTAGGAAAACATTCTCTTGATCATGATGCGGTAAGGTATAGTGTTATGTGGCCCTTGAGATGTCTTTTATTGCTTCTTTCAACTTCAAAAGAATAATTTTGAATAACTTCACATGTGAAGATACTTCATAAACAGAGACTACTGTGTTTATATCAATGTGTGTGCGTGTGTTCATGTGTGTCAGTTATGGTATAGCAAACTATCTTAGAGACTACAAAATTACTGCTCCCAATTCAAGCATGTTGGAACTCAAAATCTGATGCCGCAAGGAAAATAGTGGTCATCAGCCCACGGACAAAATTAAGCTATGTAAAACAACACCTCTCAAGTTTTGTGCTACAATATAGGTATCACTGATAATAATAGAATAGAAACTGACCTGGAACATCTATTTTATTCATACCGGTGAGCGTACTAGGTTAAGCTGTCAATAGAAAGGAAGCAATTTTTGGACTTATTGCAAACTCATCATCTTTTGAATTAGTAATTTCCTTTATCTTCGTTGTGGACCTTGTGGTACTTACCTTTGTAGTTAGAGTTTAGAAATTTTCGGAATTATGTTCCTTCAAGATTCATACTTATAATATAAAGCCTTGAGGTTGGACTGACTATTCCTCCAGCTCTCTGTAATTTTTTTTTAGACTTTAAAAAAAACGTAATTTGTTGCACTGGAAGTCTGGATTCAATAAGCAAAGAATGCACCAGTTTTCTTCTTCTGTTTGTTGCTGTAGCAGCCTTTGAAGTGTACCAAGGCAAGGGCAGGAAAGAAATCAAAATGATTTCAAAAAGGATAAGTACTGTTGGTAATTTATTTGCAAGAAAGGATTAAAATTCACTAGTAAATTTTTTTGGAAACATTAATGCTTGAAATTTAGTTTGGTTTCTCTCTACTGCCAGCTTATGCCAATTCATCCTATCAAGAACTAGTGTGCCAATCTCTTTCTCCACCACACCACATATGAGCAAAAATTAAGGTGCCATCATAAAAAACAATTGCAACACTGATAACAATAATAGTAGAAAAAAAAAATGATAATTACTTGCAAAAGAATGTAAGAGGAAAACTTTTGCTGACAAGAAAAGGCTAACCATTGATGGATTTTCATCTCACAAAAGAAACTGTGTAGTCTATACAAGAGAACTATTTTATTGCAGGTAACTCTTCAATCATAAACCATCAAAAGAACTAAAGGGAAATGAAGTATCTAACAAATAAAAAAACCTGTCCAAATTATTATTACAAAAAAGTGAAGGGAAGGTGAACCAGAAGAAGTCCTAACTAGTCATCAGAGAGAGGATCCACACTGCAAGACATTTGGGAAATACCAGTGTGTTTCAAATGGGGACGCATCTGACAAATGGTTTCCTTGCATGATCGGAGGCATCATCGGGAAAGACATGGGATGTCTACCATCCAAGAAATGCAAGATGTATTGGCCTCTTATACATTCAACACAGTATATGCAATTACAAGGTTGTTGGCTACCTATCCATCTGGTTGGGTTGAAAAATCCTGAGCCTTTTGAATTGCTGAAAAACAATGCTTGATCTCCAAAGTTTTGCATCTTCACCCATTCCATCTTCAAAAAATTTAGCTCATAAACTTGATATTTTCCATATGAAGTTTCACGCATCATTATCAGCTGCTCATTGCATCTTATTAACTGCCAACTACAGTAAAATTGTTGTCCGATGCCTTTTACTTTCAGCATGGTCACATAAGGATGAGGATTCAGATTTAGTACACCAATTTCACCATAACCAGTTAAAACGTATATCTTACCCTTGAAAACTGCTCCATCAACAATCCAAGGAACAGGCTCGCCAGTCAATCTGTCTCTAGAATCACATATGGTCCAAATGGTATCTGTGGATCTACAATACTGTAAACATGGTCCGTATCTACAAAAAGCTATGAGTACAAACTCTCGCAAAGGCATAGCTAGAGAAGCTAGAATGACACGGCCAATAAAATTTGCAGGGCAAGGGAAACGAAGTTCGTGTCTTGTAAAAGGATTCAAAAGCCAAAACTGAGAATCTTCCCTTGGTTCATTGTCCACCAAGACCAAGTAGCCACAAGTGATCCCGGAACATGATTTGCCAATAAGGCTGGGCAGTATTGCCCTGTACAACCTTCGATTAAAGATGCTATAGAAATAGCAAGCTCTCTCAACATCCTCTGATAAGAAGACAATAAGTGGAGGCTGCGATTTCATAAAGTTTTTCTTGTACTTTTCAACGTATGACCTCCATGATCTACAGACACAGCCAAACATGAGATAGTCTATAGCGCTTAGCCACTTCGTAATCTCATCAAGAAAATCATCATGAAGATCTGACCAAGGCCCTTGCAATTCCATCCCTACCTTTGCAGAAACAGAAAATATAGATTAGATTCTGGTTTTGGATTCACAACAGTATCTTGGTATTTTTAATGCAGTTTTCCCCATCACATGCTTGAGCAACCAGTTTTAGTGTTGATGACAAAATCGTCTACAACTCTATTAACTTATTTCTAACTGCAAAACTACACACATAAACAGATATGCAGATACTTAAAACATGCTCCAAAGTTCAAGGCATATTAAAATTGATTATTGAGTTGCATTTTCTTTTTCCATTCTTAAAGAAACTTATCCATGTTATTTAGATTAGAAACATTTACTATTACTACTCATTGTCAGACACAATTACAGAAATATCACAATAAGAACTTTTCTAACGTTTCTTGAAACATGTACACAAACAAGAAACAACTTTCTCAAGTACGCACCACTTCTACCATATCCGCATATAAGAACCCATATTCATTTGATGACTGAAGGTTACAAAACATGCAAAAAAGGTGTATAATTCTTAAAGATAGAGTCCATTTGGTTGCCAAAAAGTATATATATTTCTTGGAAATGAAAGAAACCAAAAACTTGAATCTAACGCAGTTCATTATTTGGGACACAAGAAAAGCAAAAACTCACCAGTCAAGAAGCCTGAAACCAGGAAAATAACCTGCTGCGTTCTAAGGGGAAATGAAAGAGAATTTACTTGATTCAAGAAAGTCTCTTGGAGAGAAAGGAGAAGAGAGGATTTGAGAGAGAAAAGTGAGAATGTTGTTTCATGAAATGCTGTGGATTACCACTACACGTATTTGTACTTGTTATTAGTAAGGCTTATTAGCCAAAATAACTCACTAATAACTTGTGACTAATTTGTTACCACTTCTTGGTCTTTCTTGCAATTTAAAAAAATTTAGCTCCACTTCTTGTAATCTTATAACTAATTATCTAACTTGACTCTTCTGGATTCTTCATATAAGGATGATTAAAAGGATTACATCAATATACCTATATTACTTGTTAAACCAAGCAATGATTAAAAGGATTACATCAAATTTTTTTGTTGCATGTCATATATATATAGTGGGCTTATAAAAAAATGGTGTTATGTTGGGTATGTGGAAAATTAATAATGATCAAATTAGCCATCATAAAAAATAGTGAAAAATGTTATAAAATTTTTTTTCTCTAACATTGTTCAAAGGTGCTAAAATGTTGCTTTTTTTTTTTTTTTCAAAACAAGATCTTCTCTATTTCTCTATTTCACTTTAAGTTAGAGAGATTTTTTCATTATTAAAAATTTGTCTCTTAGATTTGACGATTCTAAATGTCATATCATTTAGAATTTTAAATAACATGAGATTACATATATGTTTAAATTTTTAATATTCAACTAGCCGCGAGCCTACGCGTTGCACATGATAATTATTTTTATGGTGATTGTATTAAATTTTTTTATACAATTTAAACTAATTTAATAGAGGGTAATGCATTTTGTAATTATATTTTTATTTATTATAAGAATAATCATAAATGTAATATAGGAACAATCATAAATCATAAATATTGTAAGGACACAAAGTGGCCTTGGGCCCTAATGGGTGACTGGGCCGGCCCAAGTGGCCTTTATAATAGAATTTGTAGAGAATGGGCTTAAAGCCTAGACCTCCTGGTGCTTTGGAAGGATGTGGTGTAAGGTCCAAGTCCACTTCTGAGAGACGGCTGGCAGATGGAGTGACCTAATTCCCTTCTCGGACGTGAGCCGAGGAGCTTCTGTGCTGATTGGCGTTCTATTCTTCAAGGGAGAGAGAGAAAGAGAGAGAACCTTCTTCTTCCTCTTTAGCCAAAAAGTCCGGATCCCCCTCCAGTGGTTCCCCTCTTCCCATTTATACTCCCCATCTCTGGTTCCCACCTGTCTTTTTCCTGAAAACGCTCCCCAATGTCCTTAGGGCTGTCCACCGTCCCTTCAGAAGTCATTTCCCCATTAATGCGGCCAGGCGGGTAGGTGGAAGGCATTTAATGCAGTGGCAGCAGCTTTGTAAAATGGGGCGGAGGAAGGTTCGCTGAGCTTTAGGAGACCCTCTCTGGACAACGTGCTACGCTCCTCGGACAAGGGTCTCTTGGTCCGAGGAGACTTTCTCCTCGGACCAGCACAAATTCGACCGGCGGCCTGGTCGGCGGGCGTTTCAGCCGCCGCTTTAGGAGGCCCTATCCACGATCCCTTTGGTGGGGCCCCGTCCTCGAGCTAGGCCCACGGCCCACATGGGGTTTCGACGCTCCTTACCCCCCACAAATATAATCATTTTTGTTGTACTAAAATGAAAAAAAAAATACAAATTTTCTCAGAAATTCAAAAGGCAAGTTAACGAAAATATTTATTTTTTAATAAAAGTTATTTATAACATTTTGTGAATCATTAAAAAGAATATAAAATTTGGAAATTATTCTTTTAGTTTTAAACAAACTTTCTCAAACTTATTTTTTTTGCCTACAATCCAAAACACTAAAAAAAGTAACTAAAAAATTAATAAAACTTAACTATGATTAATTGGACCAATTAGGAAAATAATTTGTTGTTTATAATCTACTAAGGTTATTTTCTTTGCAGAAATTGTAATTTCGTCCACTCAAAACAGATTATCAAATAAACAATTATTAGTAAAATCTAAGAATTAAACTTCTATATATGCATTGTTATATAATAATAATAATAATAATAATAATAATAATAATAATAATTGTGAAAGATAAAATTTGTTTCTCATCCAATAATTTTTGTTTAGCCATCCTTTGCTTTTCTCTAAATAAATGGTATTATAGAGTACTTCTAATATAATTATATAGAGTACTTTGTCCACCACAAATAATTAAAAAAATAAACAAAAATGATTAGTCTCATAGTTTAACATCTAAATTGAGCACTATAAAAATCATGCTATCAAATTACAATAACTATCAAATTAAATTATCCAAATCATGTTATGTAGTAGAATAATATTATATTTTTATATGTTATATTTAATCATTTATAATGCAATAGGATAACATTTAACAATCAAAGAGAGAGAAAAAAAAAACACAACAATTAAATAAAAAAACTTAATCGCATTAACCTAAAGTAAATTAAAGAATATAAAAAATTATCAACCTAAAACGAAGATGCAAGAAAAATAAAAAATAAAAATCCACCCAAAAATTGTGTGTGTGTGTGAGAGAGAGAGAGAGAGAGAACCTTTTTTTTTGTAAGGAAAAACTATGCATAAAATGAAAAAGATAGTAACAAATTTATAGTAAAAGGGTGTGAATAAGAAGAGGTAAAAGTAGAGGAAGATGAAGGGAAAGATGAAGAATGATATTAATGTAGACGGTAGTGGGGAGATGAGAAGGTGAGAGAAGAAGAAAGGTTGAAGAAGTAGTGGGGAGATGAAAAGGTAAGGGAGGGAGAAAGGTTGGAAAAGTGTAAATACGAAATAAAAAAATATTAAAAATAATTATAAGAAAATAGAAAGAAAAAAAAATGACGTGGAAGTTAACGTGGTTCAACATAAACGTAGTAGCATTAAACGCTACGCTTCAGCTTTTAGTAATATATAGATATAGATATAGATATATTAGATTCTAATCTCTACAATTGTTACTATCAAATTTATCAATAATAGAAATTCACCATAAATTATACCCCAAAGCCCAAAAAATAAAAACCATGCAAAATAGAAAGAGTACAAAGACAAAAGAGGGCTAAAGAAAACAGTAACCGTATCATAGCCCTATCATAGCATGATTCAAGGCTGGGAATCGTGCAGGGAGATGGCTCCATGTAAACTTGAGTATCAATCGCTAGCTTTGGAAGTAATGGAAAGGTCTTTGACTTCAACTTTTTAAGTGGGATTTATTTGGTTCATTTATATAATGCACTTCACAGGTTCTCATTTTTTAACTAGTGAATCATGGCAGACAACATACATAAAGGAGTAACATTCCTCGCTTGAGACATCCAATCAGCCAACTAGCCATCTACCTGTTGAAAAATTGGTTTAGCATCATCATCTTTGAGTACCACATATTCATCTTTTGGTGCAATTGCAATTAGTAACATATACTAATGATGTAATGAAGGATTAAAGCTCACTTGTAATTTTTTTTGGATCCATTCATAGTTGAAAGTTTAGTTTCAGCAATAACATTGTGGAGAGTACTCAAATGTGTGGGGCAATTATTAGAAAAATTCCAGCCATATATTTCAGGTTGCTCTGTCATCATCTATCTACCGCCCTCTTTATGTACTCTTTGAAACAGTCATTTGTCTTATGCCTTTTAGATCTTTAATGGATCTGTATGATGTTTCAAGTTCCTTGATATTGTTAAAAATTAATAATATATAAGGGAGGGATTTTTGCTGACAAGAAGACTAGCCATTGTTGGATTTTCATCTCATATAAGCACTTATCAGTCTGCATGGGTAGACCACTCAAGAGCCACATAATGGGCAGCAGGAAACTAAATTCTAGCTATACTCATTGCAGGAAATTCTTTTAACCATCAAATTCAGTTCTAAAGTCATAAACAAGAAAAATGAAGAGCAACAATATATATATATATATAGAGAGAGAGAGAGAGAGAGAGAGAGAGACAATTTAAAGTCATATCCAGATGATTGTTTCAATAGATAAAGAGTAGGAAGATGAGAAAGAAGAAATCTTAACTAGTCGTCAGATACAGAATCCACACTGCAAGACACATGTGGAAAATACCAGAATGGGAGGAAAACATTTGGCATACGATGACTATGAATGATCAGCTCGGGATATCTACCATCCAAGAAATGTAAGGTGTACACGCAAGTCTGATACCCAACTACATATATGCAATTAGAAGGTTGTCGTCTACCTTTCCAAGTGGATACGTTGCAACATCCAGAACCCTTTATATGACCCAAAAACAAAGCTTGATCTCCAAAGTTTTGCATCTTTTCCCATTCCATCTTCAGAAAATTTAGCACATAAACTTCATATTCATTGGATGAAGTTTCATAAATCATCAGCAGTTGTTCATTAGAACCCAATAACCGCAGTCGCCAAGTGAAAATTTCAAGTTCAATGCTTTTTACTTCCAGCAGGGTTACATAAGGATGAGAATTCAAATTTAGTACACCTATTTCAGCAAAAACAGTTATGACGTATATCTTACCCTTAAAGACCACTCCATCAACAATCGAAGGAATGGGCTCACGAAAGCCAATAAATTTTTCTCTAGAATCATATACAGTCCAACTGATATCTGTGGATCTACAGATGAAACGAGAGCAAACATTGGGAGGGTTAGGGAAATGAAGTTCATGTCTTGTAAAAGGTGAGAATCTTCAGTTTTTTTCTTGTTTTTCATGACCAAATATGGGCAAATCTGGCGAAGTGTCGGTGTCCGGTGCTACTTCCACCACGGCTCTCTCTCTCTCTCTCTCTCTCTCCGCAAAGCGAAGTGTCCGACACCGGAACGGGTGTGATTCGCCGAACTCCGGTGTCCGAGACGCGTCCTTTTTTTTTTTTTTTTTCGCATCGCCGACACGGCTCCGACGCGGCGCCGACGAGGCCAACACTCTAGCAGTGAAAAAAAAAAAAAAAAAAAAGGGAAAATCACAGATTTTGACAGATGGACTTACCGGAACCGTTGATCTCATGATATACCCTAAAACAAAAGTCTGAGAAGGAGAAATTAGGAGTTAGAAGCCCGAAACCCACATCTCAACCTCTCCCTTCGTCCTCTCCTCCTTCTGACCTTGCCCGCTGTGCCGCTGCCTCTGTCCCTCGCCGGAGCTAGGTCGGGCCGATCGGCCAGCTGCATCGACGTCGACGCCGTCCCTGACCGTCCGATCTCTCTCTCTCTCTCTCTCTCAGGTCCGACCATTAACATTAAGCTTCTCTCTGTTTGTTTTTTTTTTTTTTTTTTTTTTTTTTTTTCTTTAGATATTTGTTTGGCATGGGGGCCTTATAAGTTATAACATTAAGTTATAACTTTTTTTTTTTTTTAATCCCTCTCTCACGGTTACACAGTAACCGTAGTGGGATATAAAGTACAAATGCTGGCAAAGTTGTATCTAAAGATGCTAGGATGAAACGAGAGCAAACATTGGGAGGGTTAGGGAAATGAAGTTCATGTCTTGTAAAAGGATTTAAGAGCCAAATTTGAGAATCTTCAGTTTTTTTCTTGTTTTTCATGACCAAGTATCCACAAGTAACCCCTGTACACGATTTTCCAACAAGGTTGGGCAGTTTTGCCTTGTAAAACCTGTGATCAAAGATGCTATAGAAGTAACAAGCTCTCTTAGCATTCCTTGATAAGAAGATAAAAAGTGGAGGTTGGGATGCCATAAACTCTTGCTTGTACGCAGCAACATATAACCTCCATCCTTTGCAGACACAGCCAAACATGAGATAATCTATAGCACCTAGCGACTGTGTTATCAGATCAAGCAATGCCTCAGGGAGGTCCGACCATGGCCTCCAATCACTATTGTCAACCCTCCTTTTCTTCTTACTGCTAGGCTCAGTGAGATTTATGTAACTTCCCCTTTGCAGTGCCATGCCTACTTTCCATGAAGAAAATATAGATTAGGTCCTATAAATGACACTAAATAAACATGTAATGGTTTAACATTCGTAGTAGTAACTTATTGTTTCTAAATATATTATCCTAAGCTTTGAGTGTTTAGAACTGTACACCATAAAATTTAATTCAAGCACCATAAAAATATTAACCAAGGAAGTGCATAATTACACATATACCGAGTATATAGACCAGTACGGTTCTATTCATTCAAACATTTCTTCAAGCATAAAGTACTCATATTAAACATGAATACACAAGAAAAAATTCTCAAGCATGCACCTGTTCCACCATATCCATATAATAAAAAAATAAAAATAAAAACCCCACATTTGATTGATTATAGATGGCTATAAAAAATACATAAAAAATTGTATATAGCTTTTGAATATACTTTTCTTTTGGTTTCTCAAGCCCCAAACAGATGAATAATAAAAACCCCATATCAATTTGAAGATGGTTGGCAATAGTACTAGTGGGACACAAGCACAATAAAAGCAATAATACTCGCCACCACTCAACCAATCATTTATTCCTACTTTTCTCTTGTTTTCCTACGGTTTCTCACCTCCCAAACAGAAGGAAAACCCGTACAAAAAATTAGTTAAGAGAAGAAAAGTACCTGGTTGGAAATTGTTTGTGAAACCAAACGACCACCTTAACTTTTTTAAGTGACGAATGATGATTTATATGGATTTCTATTAGGTTTTGAGGTTCAGTGGAAATGTTTCCCGCCATTCATTCCGCGCCTTCAATTTTTATATGTGCAGTTTTTTTTTTTTTTTTTTTTTTTAAGAATGAAAATAAATAAATAAATAATCTCCTAATACTTTCATAATAAATTGTAAAAAAATCTAATAACACAAAATAATTTACAATTTTTGTCACAATCCTCTATATGGGTGAATGTGATTGATGGAGAAAAAAATGACAAGTTTATGTGAAAGTGACATGCATTTTATCATAATTGCTATATACAAAAGTTGTGAGTTGGTTCGTGGTAGAAAAATTGAGGTATTAATCCAATGTAAGTTAAAAGAAATTTAAAAAAATTACAGCCGCAACAACTCAAAGTTTAATGTGAAAATGTTGTGCCTTTCTCATATTTTATTTCACAGACGTTTAACCATTTTGTTTAATTCCTTTTTAAAGAATCTTCATATTTTCTTAAATTTTTGCTCTGAAGTCATCCATTTTCACTAAAGATGTACTTAATTCATCGAGGCTAATTCCATCTTGGCCAAAAGAATCGTCATTTAAGACACGTGCTAATTATTATTTTTTTTTTTGAAGACAAGACACGTGCTAATTTATTTTCTAATTTGCAACCTAATAATTTTAAGTACCATATTTGCGCCCTTCATTTTTTTCTTCACTATAGGGATTTACTCATCACCATCAACATTGTATATGAGGAGGCCATATATAATATAACTTTAATGGTCATGGCATTACGAAGCTTTCTTCATCCAAATCTTGGATGAGTCCCAAAAGACTAGCCCTGAGGTATTCTGTAGCTCTTCAGCCATTTGTTCTGATATGGCGTGAAGACCACGTTCGAGCATGTCATTCATAGCTTCGATGTTATTCTGAGCTTAAACCCCATAACTTGTAGCTTCAATATTTTCCATACTTCTAGCTGTTTCTAGCATATCTCTCACTATGGTCGTCAATTTGCTTGAGAATATTTTGTTTTTAACCTGCTTAAATTGATTACAAGTAGTTTGATGCCTTATGTCAAGTAACAATGAAATATGGAAAGCAACAGAGGAAATGCAGGTAACAATGAAATATGGAAAGCAAGTAAATAAAATCCTAAGTTATCAAGACTACTCTCTAAGTGAAATACAATGCTAATGATTTCTCAGAAGCTAAGTTATCCATGAGTACACTAAAATTGATTGCAAGAAAAATAAATCGAAGCTTAGACCATCTAATAATTAACAGATCGAAGCCTAAGTTACCATACTAGACAACAAATTGGATAAAGGCGAAGCGTTATGAATCAATTAAGACAAACAACTAAAAACTTAAATCAAAGTTCACTAAACCCGTATAAAGGAGATTAATCAATTTTTAAAAAGCCGTAAGGAAACACTAACAGGTATGAACACCTCACAAAGCCCTACAAATTACGAGAGAACCTCCTAGCCTCCTAGGAACTAATATTTCAATGATCTTTGTGTAAAATATGTTCTTCAATGGAGTGTGGTGGTCCTTTCACATTTTTATTCTGGTGACTCTAAGGCATCCAACAATTCTAGTGAGCCAACTATGGAGGAGGAACGTTCCTCCCTCAAAACATCCAGTAAGCCAACTAGCCTAGTGCTGTTATAGTCTTGGAAGGCTTGGCATCACCATCTTCTGAGTACCACATATTCATGTTTTATAGTGCAAAAAAATATTCACGTTTTAGTGCAATTGTAATTAGAAACATATGCCAATGATACAATGGAGGATTAAAGTTGTAATTTTTTTTTTGAATCCATTCGTACTTAGTTTCATCAACTCTGACATTGTGGAAAGAAGCAGTAAATGGTGATTTGCAATTAGTGAAAAAAAAAAAAAAAAAAAAAAGAAAAAGCCCAGCCATACGTTTCTCTGTCTTCATCTATCTACTGACATCTTATGTTCTCTTTGAAATTAAAAAACCCTGCATATTTTGGTGTTCCATCCGGTCACTTTTTATGCTTCCCAGCTCTGTGATAGATCAGTATGAGGTTCCAAGCTCGTTCATTTATTAAAATCTAACAATCAAGCCAATACCAATCACAAACAAAAAATACATGAAGAATTTTTACTGACTGGAAGACAAACCATTGTTGGATTTTCATATCACAAAAATAGTTGTGCAGTTTGCACTAGTGAACCATTTGAGAGCCGCAAAAATGGGCAGAAGGAAACTCAAGCAAACCTCATAGCAAGTAATTCTCTTCAATGATTAGCCATTAAAAAATATTCTAAGTCATCAATAAGGGGAATAAAAAACAAGTATATAAAACACTTCAATGTCTTGTCCAAATGACTGCTTCAATAGAGGTTAGGGAAGATGAACAAGAAGAAATCCTAACTAGTCATCAACCAAAGAATCCACACTGCAAGACAGATGTGGAAAATACCAGAACGGGTAATTGCCTAGGTTAAAATCTGGCATACATTTTCCTTGCATGATCGGAAAAGATTTGGTATATCTACCATCCAAGAATTGTACGCCATATTTGTTAGTTGCACTGCCAACTTTGCAGATGCAATTAGCATATTGTGGGTGACCTTTCCATCTGGTTATGTTGTACAATCCTGAGCCCGTTCTATGACCCAAAAACAATGTTTGATCTCCAATACTCTGCCGCTGAACCCATTTCATCTTTGAAAAATTTAGCTCATAAACTGTATGATAGTCAAATTCAATTATTCCACGAATCATCAAGAGCCATGCATCAGAAGCCAGTAACCGGAACTGCAGTCGACAATTCAAATCTGCAATGCCTTTTACTTTCAGCAGGGTGACATAAGGATGAGAATTCAGATTTAGTATCCCAGTTTCAGCATGACTAGTTAAAACATATACCTTGCCCTTGAAGACAGCTCCATCAATAATCATCCAGGATTGTGTCTAGGACTGTCGTTAAATTTGTCATTATAATCATATACAGTCCAATGGACATCTGTGGATCTACAAAACTGGAGATATGGCTGCCATCTACAAAAAGCTATGAGTACAAACTCTGGCAAAGGCGTAGCTAAAGCAGCAAGGATGAAGTGACAATAAGTTTTAGGAGGGCTAGGGAAACGGAGTTCATGTCTTGTAAAAGGATTCAGAAGCCAAATTTGAGAATCTGTCCTTTCTTCCTTGTCCTTCAGGACCAAATATTCACAAGTGACCCCCAAACATGATTTGCCAATAAGATTGGGCAGTATTGCCTTGTATAACTTTCGATCAAAGATACTACAGAAGTAACAAGCTCTTCTAGCATGTGTTGATAAGAAGAGAACAAGTGGAGGTTGGGATGCCAAAAAACCTTTCTTATATGTCGCAACATACGACCTCCATGTTCTACAAACACACCCAAACATGAGATAGTCTATAGGCCCTAGTGACTTTGTAATCAGATCAAGCATAGGCTCAGGAAGGTCCGGCCATGGCCTCCAATTATTATACTCATCCAGCTTTTTCTTCTTACTTCTAGGCCCCTTGAGATTTATATCACTTGCCCCTTGCAGTACCATGATTACCTACCCACAAAAAGAAAATATAGATCAGATCCTATACACAACACTAATTAAACATCTAACACGTCTACATTCATAACACTATTTAATGTTTGCAACCCAATTTTCCATTTTACAAGACATTTAAACTTAACAACATATTATGCTATACTTTTTTTTGATAGATAATGCTATACTTGGAGCCAACATCCATCTTAGAAGATGCCAACCAGTTTGAATGTTTAGGATGACAATATCAGCATTCAGCACCTCTATCAGGCAAATTACTTCGACCACCATATAAAAACATAATCAAGGAATCGCAAAAGTTCACATATACAAATACTTAAATCCTGCTCTGGAGTACAAGTCATTATAAACTAGATTCTATTCATTCAAACATTTCTTCAAACATATAGTACTCATACTTCATACAAGAATACACGGATAATTATCTCAAGCATGAACCATTTCTAACACATGACAAATCAAGATAATGAAACCCCATATTAATGTGATGATAGATCGTAATAGAAACATGATCCAAGGCTGTTCATTATTTTGGTACACGACAAAAAGCAAAACTCACCACTCAATCAATGCTTTCGCTGAGATAAAAACTCCTTCAAAAAAAAAAAAAAAAAAACTTAAACATAATACTCAAACTTTTCTTACTAATTTTCTTTTGCTTTCCTACAGTTTCTCGGCTGCCAAACAGAGGGAAAGCCCGATACAAAAACATGCCATTAAAAAGATAGAAAATAAGAAATCGGCGAAGTAAAAGAAAAGTACCTAAATGTGAAAACCAAAAGACCAACTTAACTTTTTCGGAGTGATGAATGAAGAATGATGATCATGCAGTTTTAACTTTTACACGACAGTAATTAAGGTTTGGAGATTCAGTGGTATTATTTTCCCGCCATTCATTCCGCGCCTCAAATTTTTCGATAAACAAAACGTGAGTAAATCATTTTTTTTTTTTTGGGGGGGGGGGATAGGATGAGTAAATCGTATTCGTTTCATTATATGGTTAACATTTTTTATTTTGTATATGCACGAAATTATTTTTTTTTTTGATAACTATGTATTAAATCTTTTTTTTTTTTTTGAGGGGGCTCTATGTATTAAATCTTGATTGTTCATTTATTAATTGATATTTAGGGTAAATTATTTGTTTGATCCCTAATGTTTCCATTTTTCATCCACCATTTAACTATATGCACGCACGACTACTATAGCCAAGTCAGTGTGCACACAGGACTACCATGAGCATGCAGCATGCCCAAATGAGGTTATTTGGATACGCCGAAATGCCCAAAAAATGTTATTTGGACATATTACTACTAGGGACTAAACAGCAATATTTGAAATGTTAAGGATCCAATTGACACATAGTGTAAACGTTAAAGATCAAATTGATATTTACTCTATTAGTATATTATTTATTATTATAAAATATTTTAGTTGATCTAGTATTTTAAAAATATTATATTAAATAAATGATATCTATATGAAAAACTTGATAGCAAATTTACCTATACGGTCCATATTTGTCTTATTCGGTCTACTTCGGTCTATTTTTCCTATTTTGGTCTTATTCGGTCCAATTTAGTCCTAATCGGTCCAATTTGGTTCTATTCGGACTAATCAGTTCTATTCAGTTCATTCTATCTACTTTGGTCTTATTCGGTCTTATTCGGTAAACTTTGGTCCTATTAAGTTCATTTTTCCACTTCTGTCCTATGAGGTTCACATTAGTCTTATACGATCCATTTTTTCCACTTCGGTTCAATTTCGTCCTATGCAGTCCATACTGTTTGCTTTAGTTCTATTCGGTCTATTTAGTCTTTTTTTAGTCCACTTTGATCCTATTCGGTCCACTTTTGTTCTATTCAGTCCCAGAGGTTATAGTGGCTTTTTCTTTTTTCTTTTTTCTTTTTTTTTTTTTAGAGTTATAATATACTAATCTCACAACTTGCATCATTTCTTCTCTAGACCCTAAAACATTTTATGTATGGATAAGTTCCAATTAAACTCTTGGCTATAATGGCTTTTTAATGGTAAAAAATAGTCGCTCTACTTGACATCGGACATATATCAAGCTTTGTCTGTTACCAATATCATGCATTCTTCCCACATGTAATTTAAGGTGGTTCACTTACAGATTAAAATACTAAAAAATTGTATATATGAAAAATCCCAATCCATTTACCTCACAAATCTGAACTCTCCCCCCTGATCTATGTAACTATGGAGTCTTTTAACACATTGACACCAGCATCCTTCTTGCTTAGAAGAAAGCAAAGATATCAGATAAATACTTGAATGAGAAGAATGCGAGAAGCAGAGAGGTGTCACCGCATACTTTCTGCAGATACAAGAGGAGCTAATAATTGATGACTTTTTGTCCTAGATTAATAGGGAAGCAATGTGGATAACCTGGCTTTGAGAGCATCACTAAGTGACACCAACTCACATCCTCGATGAAAAGAAACTGCCTGTCTTTTCACTTTCCAAGAATAACTGATCCTGCAAACAAAGAATCTAATTTGACTTTAACAATAAGTCTAAGACAATTTCTTTTTCTTCTTCTTTCACAAATTTTGGTACGTCTATTGTGATTGATGCATGACAGAAGTGGTTTTAGTGCTAGATCTAGGTGAAAATATGTTACTCAAATCACAGTAAGTTATATTAGTAGTTGAAAAACATAATGTGTCCCTAACTTTACTGTTGGCTTCAAAAGACAGGGAAGAATTACGAGTGTAATTAGACATAGTTGTCATCTCATATTAAGGAATTGATTGTAATCCATATAACCATATATTTTTAGTTATTTTTATGATCACCTCATTATGCTATTAGTATAAGTATACTTTGAAAATGAATCATGCTAGTAATCTAAGAAGCACGGACACTAACATGAACATCAACACGGTACCAGTACGATATAGTGACACGAGCAATTTTTTAAAATTATAACATGAAATCACTAGTACAATACAGATATAACACGAATAAAACATAGGTACAGCACCCTAAATAAAGTGTTTGTACTTCTTAGCTCGTAATACATGAAAAGTAACTGAGGGTCTAATAGAAGCATTTTTCTAAAAATAGTTCTAACAACACTCTTCTTGCTGTTTTATGATATTCACCTCTCAGCTGTGTGGTTTCTGTAATTCAGGCCTTGGTGGAATTGAGATATAAAAAGAGTGCATCTTAGACAATTAGGACCTACCAAATGGCATTATAGACATTATCTCTAGTTTCAACATGGAAAATGGGGTCACAGATATCTATCTGATTACCGCATCAATTTACGGAAGAAGGGTTAAAAATAGCAATATTTGTGGTGCTAAGCTGCCGTGGTGTTAACATCGGAGCCATTCCCACCACTTAGTGATTGGCCCACACCCTGAAGTTTTGTGGTTCATTGAAAGAAACCGGACCTACATAGATAGACTCTCCACCGTTATCCATGTTCAATTTCTTCTAATCTGACTTCTAGTTGGTCAATTGTTGTGGCCCTTGATATTGTTGAGAGTTGTGCTAGGACCACCAAGAATGGCACACTTTTGTGCCACAACTCGCCACGTAGCTAGTTGTAACTAGTGAAGGAGTGTCTGTAAGCCATGTGAGGACACTCTTTCACCAGTCACAACTTGCCACGTAGTAAGTTGTGACACAAAGTTGTGTCATTTTTTACGGTCCTATTATTTTCCTATTGTTAAATTACAAAGAAAATGGCTCAGCCAATAAATAAACAATTTTAATGAATGCTATAATTAAGAATAACTCTGTCTCCCTCTCAAAAAAAAAAAAAAAAAGAATGACTCTGTCTGCGTACAGTATCATATATTTAGTTCACATGTCCCTTTGAGAAAAGGAGGAGGGTTACAAACTGAAAATAGTGTTTTTTTATTTTTTTTGAGGGGGAGGGTTAGAACTTACAATAGGTTGACAATAAAACTTGGTCACTCTGTAATAAATTCACGACAAATATTATTATGGTGTTCTCTGTTACATGTGTTCCACACTTCCACTTGAACTAATTTATGCAGATTTATAATTAATCCCAGAAGTTTGAGACTAATTAGACTTTGTTGTTGTTAACAATAGCATGTTTCTGACAGCGAGGGCTTTTTTTATTTTTTGGATAAGGATAGTGAGTGTTAAAGCCTTTTTATTAAATTTTTTCCCCTTCCTCCCCAAAACAGACGAACAACATTGTCATTTGCCAATATTGTATGTACCAACAAAGCTCTATTGATTTGGTCATTGATACAACGTGGGCTAATAATTAGCATAAAAAATCTTGTATGGAGGAGAAGCATCGGTCACATTATACAAATGAGAAATGCTACATCTACAATATTTTTACAATATTTTCACAATAATTTACAGGTGGTTAGTTGTTATTGGTTCAAATTTCAACCTAACACTAAGATTACTTTTTTGCCCTAACAATAACAACGAGTAACAACCTGTCACTTAGGATTTGTTGTAAAAATATTGTGAAAATGTTGTGGACATCATTTCTCTAAACAAATACATAATTCCTTTTACTCAAAAAAAAAAAAATATATATATATATATATATATATATATACAAAGTTCCTAATTAACTCAAAGAGAATAAAACGCTAAAAAATTGGATAAATGAATATTTATTTTATTTTGTAGAATGCAATTCTATAGAAAGGAAAAACATAATCTTGCATCATTATTATTTTTGTTGTTGGTGGTGTTGATGTTGTTGTTATTAATTTTTTAAGAAGGTCTACATCATTTAGAATTTTTTTTCTTTGAACTTATCCTTGTCACGATCTTTCAGCAAGAGCATCATTTAGAATTAGACTGCAATCCAACGGACGAAAATGTCACTGCCAGAGTTTTGCCTACTTTAGAGTAATTAAAGAAAGACACAATTACATGTCCAAAAAAAAAAAAAAGAAGAAGGTAAAGTTAACTTATAAAGTCTTTGTAAGTGTGTGTATATATATAGTGGGAGGGGGAGAATTTAAATTCAAGATGTCCTAATTAGAAACATCAAAATGTATCAGTTAAGCTCTAAGACTTTTGACTAAAACAAGTAAGTTGTGAGTATGACTAAAACAAGGAAGTTACATTTTTATTGTAACTTAACATTTTAACAAGTCTTCAATTAGTAGAGACTATATTTATTATTGATGTAATCAAGGGTCTTATTGTTCAACTATTTTTTCTCAAAATAGTTGGAAAATGAATGTGAGTTAAAGAAGTTTAAAACCTATGTTGTGTATCCAAGAGTTAAGTCCTTTTGGATATATACCACTATCAGTTTCTTAAAGATCTTCTCCCCGAATGACGTAGAAAGGTGAAAAACATGACCGAGAGGGGGGGGGGGGGGATGTAGCATCTGACAACACAGTCTACACATGATAATTTTAAGGGTAAGTTGCAAATTACACCCACTAAAATTTTAGGGTATTGGATTTTACACTATAAAATTTCAAAATTTGAATTTTACTCCCTAAAGTTTAGAGGTATTTGGGTTTTACACTCTAATATTTCAAAATTTGAATTTTACCTCTTATATTTTAGGAGTATTTGGCTTTAACTCCTTAAGTTTGGGGTATTTGAATTTTACACCCTAAAGTTTCAAAACTTTGAGGTGTAAAATCCAAACCCCCTACATTTTAATGAGTAAAATCTAAATTCTGAAATATCATAGTGTAAAATTTAAACACTCCAAACTTCAGGAGGTAAAATCCAAATTTTGAAACTTCAGAGTATAAAATCTAATTAGACCCAAACTTTAGGAGTGTAATTTGTAATTTACCCTAATTTTAAATTAAAAGTAAACCCACTAAAGATCTTGTCTTAAGTCTTTTTTTGTTTTTCTTTTTCAAATAAGATAATGTCTTAATTCTTAACTGGTCTGTATGTTAGAATCATATTCCCTCTTCTTAATGTGTATGCTTGTTTCTTTAAAAAAAAAAAAAAAAAACAGTATTATAGATACAATTATATTCATAACCACTCTAGTCAAAATTGAAATTGGAATATTGTTATTCTCCCATGAATTTATTATAAATCCTAAGTCTATCATGTATTAATCATGAAAAATATGTTTTAATTATTAAAAAAAAAAATTGTGCATATAAACTTATTGGAAAATAAAGAAACAGGTGAGGGAGGACAAGGCAAGGTAGGGCATGGGTGCCCTAATGCCCTATTATCTCTTCGAGACACCCAAAAAAAAACTTTGTGTGGGATGAGAGCAGGGCAAATCATGTTTGGGGCAAATTAGAAGTAATTTACTAATTTCAATAAAGTGGCTATGACACTACCGCACATCCTTGACGTGATGATTACTCTACAAAAATAAGTACTTGTGGAGTGCAGGGCCGGCCCTAGGCATTTTGGGGCCTAAGGCGAGAATTAAAAATTGGGCCTTTTTTATATATATTAATTAAATTAATATTTATTTAATATTTTTATATTATAATATATTTCATTTAAAATATATTTTTCTTGCCTTTTGATATACAAATTGACTAATTAAATTTTTGCATTCAATTTTTTCTAACATCTCATTTTCAATCGATAGTATAGTTAATCCACTTAATCTTTTTTGGGACATTGTCGATCTTAAATATGAATTTATTAATTTTAATTTTAAAAAACTTCTTTCTGCAGTAGCTATATTGTTGGGACATTGTCTAGCGTCATCACCTTTAGGAAAAATTATATCATTGTCTCTAATTGGACCTCTTTCTACTAATAAATCTCTAAATTTTATGTCAATATTTTTCCAATTACCTGGATCATAAATATTTGAAGGAATATAATTTAATATGTCATTATTATTTTCATTTTCTTCTAGTTGAACATCATTATGGTGAACTTGTTCATTTGTGACATTTTCATCATTATTTTCATTTTCTTCTAAATTATTTTGAAGTTCATTATCAAGATTTGTTGTATTGCAAAATTGAACATCATTTTTATCTTGCAATTGTATCATTTCATTATCTTCTAACTCTTTTTGGTGAATTCCTTACTCATTTGTGATATTTTTATCTAAATTTTGTGTTATATTTTGTTTATTACTAATAACAAATTTATCTATTGAACCTTTTTGAGACTCAATTAATTAATTTTTTTTTTTAAGTTTTTCATATCCAGATGCATATTTTCTAGTAGACATTTCTAATCAAACAATATATTTATAAAGACTAAAATAAAAAATAACTTTCAAGTGTAGAACAAATGAGAAATAGAACCTGATTTATATAAAAAGTATTGTTGTAGTTTCACCAAACAATAACAAATTTTTAACAATTTCAACCTACATAAATAAAGACTTATTCTGTATATGGCCACTAACTAATATATATATATATATATAAACTGAAAACACAAGATTAAGATTAAAAAAAAAATAAGCACAACTATAACAAAAATTTAAGCACAACTATAACACAACAAGACTTATTAATAAGACCAAAAAAAAAAAAAAAACACAACAAATTAATCTATTTAATCTTATAACTTATCAGAGGATTCATACTTATCTAAAACAGTAAAGTTCAATACCCAAAAAAAAAAAAACCAAAAAAGGGCACAGGCAGGCAGGCTGAGGGCCTGAGGCAGCAGCAAGCTATATTAAAATAAAAAAAGACAAAATGTCAAAAACACACAAGCACAGGTAGGCAACAGACAAAAAGACAAAATCCCTTATCCCATCTATCTAACCTGTAAGGGATTTTTTACCCAACAACACTAGAAGGCGAAAAACAAAGAAAAGCCATCTCACGAATTTGTCCTCTTCGACCGAGTGCAGGACCCAAGAGCCTCTTTGGAAACGGCCAGTTAGCCTATCCTCAAGGATTGGAATCCCACATCGGAAGGAGAACCCTCCCACTAGCGCTTTATATGCCTCTGGAGCTTGCACTAGTGTGGGAGTGGTACACTAGTGCAAGCTCCAGAGGCATATAAAGCGCTAGTGGGAGGGTTCTCCTTCCGATGTGGGATTCCAATCCTTGAGGATAGGCTAACTGGCCGTTTCCAAAGAGGCTCTTGGGTCCTGCACTCGGTCGAAGAGGACAAATTCGTGAGGGCCTGGCAACCCAAAGCGAACAAACGCCTTCTAGTGTTGTTGGGTAAAAAATCCCTCACATAACCCATTACCCAAATCAAAAAAAAGAAGAAAACGCAGGGAGCAGCCTAGCAGGCCAGCAACAAAGCTTTATTAAAAAAAAAAAAAAACCTTGAAGGAAGCTTGCTGAACGGCTGCTGATCGGAACTAAGGAAGAGGAAGAGGAAGAGAAAGGCCGGAGGAACTGAGGAAGCCTGCTGCCAAGGCTGGAGAGCAGATGAGAATATGAGATCAGTGAGAACAGGGGAACTGAGGAAGCCTGCTGCCAGTGGTTCCCTGAAACTAAATTTTTTTTTTCCCCCTGCTCCCTCTTATTTTCTAAAATTTTGGGGCCTCCCTTTCCCTTGGGGCCTTACGCGATCGCCTAACTCGCCTAAGGGAAGGGCCGGCCCTGGTGGAGTGTAGGAGGTAAGGGTCGAGATTTAAGTCTCTAGAAAGGAGCTTTATACACATACACTTAAATTGGGTTAGAGTAGAATTTCTATCTTGTATAAAAAATAATAATAATAAAGTAGCTATGACATTAATGAGATAAAGATGAAACAAGAAAAAGGATAATGTGACCATGAGAGTAGACATGGCAAAACGGATCAAAATTTTCTGACCCGACCCGAAAAATACTCAACCCGAACCTAATTTTTTTGACCCGAAACAAAAACGGGTTGACCCGTGATCCGACCCGAGTTTTTCGAGTTTTTGTGGGTCAACCCGACCCGACCCGAACCCAAATAACTTTTTTAAAACTTTTTTTTGGTAAAAAAAAAAAGTAAAATTAAGATAATAGTAGTTTAATTGTTTATTGTGAGCTTTAAGGAAATAATTGATACATTTACATATGCAAATTAATTAAAAAATAAAAAGTTGAGCATTCTATAATGAGTAAAGATTTTTCGATATCAAATAACAAAGTACATGCCAAGATAATATGGTTACAGTAGAATTAAAAATATAGATTTAAAATTGTAGACATGTGTAAGAAACATTTACAAGTGTAAAAATAGTGAAGCCAAAATATCAAATTAGCATAAATTATGAATGCTTAGGCTTATTTTTTAACAATTTATATTCAAAATAAACGGCTTTTCAAAATGAATTATAATATTTCCTGAAGTATGTATTACTTAACAATGATATGATATTCATAAAAGAGATCATGTATAAATAAGTAAGCAATCAAATTTTAATGTATATCTCAAATTGAAATAGAGTGCCAACCACAATTGATAATAGATTATAAAATTAATTTTCAAGATTATAAATTTCGTATATATTTTTATTCTTTATCAAATGAGTTATCCAATAAGTCATTTGTAATTTTGTTTTATATTTTGGCATGTTGATATTGTGTAGAAATAAAACATGTTTATTTGTTTTACTTATATTTGTGTTATTTTGTTTTAGATAGTAATGTTAAGATTTGTATAATTTTAAAATTATTGAATAAGTATTAATAAGTTTAACTGGATTCATTCTTGATATAAGTGGTGAAGTCAAAATAATGCATTTTACATCAAATAATTTGTTTTATAACTTTCCAAATGACAAATACATGTTGTTTTATTTATATAGAAAAAAAATCATGTGAAAAATACGGACCAACCCGACTCACAACCCGATTAACCCAAACCCGTTTTTAACCTGCTTAAGATGACTCGATTTTGACCCTTGACCCATTTGACCCGCAACCCGATTGACCCGACCTGACCCGACCCGCCCGTTTTGCCATGTCTACATGAGAGTAGTAAGAGAAAATGAGAGGTAAGCATTTTGAGTATTGTTATAGAATATGTATAAAAAAAATATAAATTATAACTAGGCCATGTATATAGGTGATTTGTTTTTTTGTATAAATAATTTAGATATGTATTATGTAGTATATATACATTCGAGGCAAGTAAACCCATCCTCACCCAATCAAAGTGGGAAAAATTAGGTCGGAGTGCAGTGCGATTGAGAATTTTTGCCATCCCTAAAATCACTAAAAGCTCATTTGTAGTAAACATTAGAGACTAAAATCACTCAAAGACTAAACTTTAGCATATTGTTTTAAAATAGACTATTAGCATAGTATTTAAGAAAAAAGAAAATGAAATGGAGAATATAAGCTCTTCCAAAAAAAAACTCTTCACTGATTCTTCTTCAATGTCCAAATTCTATTTTTTATAACAAAAACATAGGAAGAGGCAATAAAAGTGACTTCTTTACCTATTTATTACAATAACAACATCCTACCTACTAGTACCACGCTTGTAAGTAGACCACCATCGTTGGTTGTGGAATATACAATAAAAAACTCTAGTGACACACTTAAACTTACACCCAAATTCACAGCAAACTTTGTGTCAACTTGTGATTAGTCTACTAAACCCATTTACAAATAAGCATGTGGCGAAATTAGATGGATGGATTGATTTGCAATTTTAAGCCAAAGAAAAGTGAAACTCGCAATTAAAAACAAAACCGAGGGCAAATGTTAATGTTTTCATCAAACATCCACTTATTACAAAGGCAAACAAACAAACAAAAAATCAGACTTGAGGCCAAGATAGAGAGAGCCAAAGCCGTGAGAGCAGCCCACAGAGGCATCATCATCATCAACAAACAAAAGATAGAGAGAGAGAGAGGCAAAGCCAAAAAGAGGAGGAAATCTAATTCTTCATCTCCGCTCACCGAAATTCTTCGTATCATATTCATATGGCCTCTGCCTCAGCTGCTCGAGCTTTCATTCTCTCTCGTGTCACCGACCTGTCACTCAAACCCCTCCACAACCACCAACCCCTCCTCCTCCACCAACAACTACCTTCCCGCCTCCTCAGACGGCGCCGCTATGCCGTGTCGTCCGCCGTCAGCTGCCTGATCTCCGGAGTCGACGGTGGCGGCGTCTCCGACGACTTCGTCATCTCGACGCGGAACTCGAAGCTCGACCGCGGATTCTCCGTCATCGCCAACATGTTGAAGAAGATCGAGCCCTTGGATACTTCGGTTGTATCCAAGGCCGTTTCTGATTCGGCCAAGGATTCCATGAAGCAGACCATTTCCACTATGCTTGGCTTGCTCCCGTCCGATCAATTCTCCGTCACCGTCTCCGTTTCCAAACGGCCACTTCATCGCCTCCTTGTCTCCTCCGTCATCACCGGGTACCACCACAACCATTTCTTTCAATTTATTAATATTTTTATTTAAAAATTTAAAGAATTTAAGTGATTCTTGTACTGCTTTTACGTTTATTAATGTTATTAGTAGGAAAAAAAAAATCGAAAATTTTGGATTATTAGGAAAAATATAAAAATAAAAAGTGATTCCATGTGTTAATTATTAAGAAAAGAAAGGTATCCCAAAAGGTTGGATTCGATTTGTTTGGAAACAAAATTTTTTCTTTTTGAGTGTTTTTATTTATTAATTATTATTACAAGAAAATATATGTAAAGTAATGCAAAATAATCCTTGCAAAGTTACCCCTTTTGCTATCAATTTTGTACTGTTGGCCCCTGAGGTTTAACTTTTAAGAGTTGTCCAAATTGATCAGTACATCGTAATTTCTGTTAATTATAATTGACAGAAAATGATCATGTGGTGTGCATTTGATTACTTTAATATAAAAAGAGTCATTTTAAAAATAATATGTGACCATTTTCTGTCAATTGTAATTAACTGAAGGGGTCAATTTGGACAATTCTTAAATCTCAGGGGGTCAATAATACAAAATGAATGGCAATCCGAGATGGTCTTTTTGCATTTTGCCCCAAAAAATTGGATTGGGTTAATTATTGGAAAAAGAAGTTGGAGCCTTTACATTTATTAATTATTAGAAGAAAACTTATATGAAAAGTTGGATTGGTTTTGATTGGATTGATTGGTGTTATGGTTAGGTATACGCTATGGAACGCGGAGTATAGGATATCGTTGATGAGGAACTTGGAGATTTCGCCAGATAGTTTGGAGAATTTGAAATGTTCGGAGCGGAGGCGCAAGGTCGAGGAGAATAAGGTGGAGGAAGAGAGTACGGTGAGGGATAGTGGGGGTGGTGGTGATATAAATATTGAGGATTTGGAGAGAAGGGCACCTCAAATTTTCGGGGATTTGTCACCGGAGGCATTAAATTACATCCAAAAGTTGCAATCAGAGTTGTCTAATGTAAAAGAGGTCAGTGTTTGCTCTGTATTTTGGGTAATTTTGTTACTTTGATTGCTGTAATACTGCATTTTAGAATGTGTTTTGTGTAGTTTTGCTCTGTTTTTTGTGTAATTTTGTTACATTGGTGCTATGAATACTGCATTTGAGAATGTATGGGTTTTCTTTTTTTGGTAATATGTCTCTGTATCTCGCAGAAATTTTTACTTTGTTGTTGTCAACATTGCATTTTAGAATGTATCTTGTTTAACTTGCTCTCTATTTCGCATAATTTGTCACTTTTCTTGCTCTGAATACTGGATTTGAGAACATATTTCGTGCTATTTTGCTTTTGTGTTTTGTGTAATTCTGTTACTTTGTTGCTGAGATTGTTGTATTGGAGAATTTATTTCTGCAATTTTTGTCTGTATTTTGCATGATTTGGGAACGTTTGAAGTAGGAATTTTCAAAAATGGTATTAGGTGGTGTTTAGTTGGTATTTTATGGGTACTTGATTTGAAAGGTAAGACTTATATGGGTTTAATTCTAGGTAAACAGGATCTTAGAGATGACTCTATTTCTAGGTTTGCAACGCATGCAAAGCACGGTCTTTTAATTAAGTGATTGAAAGCATTTCCTATGCCTCTTCCAAATGGAAGACCTTGAATTGTTGTTTCATTGATTTGCTTAATGGAATTTGTCCTTTCCAATTTGCTTATGGTTGCACAACATTGAATTAAAATGTTGCCACTCTGGTTGAACTTGACTTGATGTGCTTTTCTTTCTTACCTGCATCTATTAAGTATTGTAATTATTACATGACTTGAATTATTTTGTATTTTTTAAGCATGTATGATTTGGACAAACCATTATATAGAATGACACCATGTATCTCAGGAGTCATTGACTTGTAGTCCCCTCTAATGACTGATTGAAAAGTGTCAATAACACATTCAATGTAAAGGTACTGAATATAAGTTATTTTCTTCCTCAAATCTCCTCTCTGTTACATTGCACGTTAAGCTTGTATCTCATATATGAAGATCTAGAGTTCATCATATGGCCTTCCAGATTGTAGCTATTGCTTGTCAATTGAAGGGACGGTGGAACAGAAATGATGAAGTTTTCAAACTTGCACGAGTTGCTTTCGTGCCTCTAAAATGTCAGTCACTAAGTGTACTTCTCCCCCCACCCCCCCAAAACCAAAACAAAAAAAAAAGGTTATCAAGTATTTCACATTAGATTTCACCAGGGGAATCTTGAAAAAGTCTGTGCATTGGCTCTAGAGCTTTCCTGTTATCTATCTAACTCACAGTAGCCCAGCTGGACTCGCCAGATGCATTTTCTGTCTGCTTTACATGTAACTTGCTGTTGTTATGCACTTTGCTGTTGCAATCAACATTATGCTGGCCTACTTTCAGCCATGCATAAATGGTGATGTGAAACTTACCGAACATGCTTATGAATGTGATTTGCTTGAGACGTTAATGTTCTTAGATAGTCTCACTTTAAGCTGACTAGTGTATGTTGTTTCAGGAACTTGATGCCCAGAAGCAGGAAAATTTGAAAATAGAATATGACAGAGAAAATAGGAACAATTTGTTAGAGTATTTGCGATCCTTGGATTCTGATATGGTAATGTCCTAAATTCCTTTGATTAGATAGTGTTACTCTACTCCATCCTTCTAGCCTCTGATGTTCAATCACCTTTTTCTCTTCCCCACCTGGTTTTGTTTTATTATAACTAAAATGTCCTCTTGTCATACATTGTTTATTTCAACAGGTGGCTGAACTTTCTCGTCCATCATCTTTAGAGGTCGAAGACATTATTCACCAACTTGTTCAAAACATATTGCATAGATTCTTTAAAGATGAGACTGCCTCTGATTTTATGGTAGATTCAGTCAAGGCAGGTACTGAGAACCGCCCGGATGGTGATGATGAACTTTGTGACACCATAGGCACTTCCCGGGATTACCTAGCAAAGCTACTTTTCTGGTTAGTATTTGTCACTCCCTTGATAAATTGCTTTTTCTCTGGTTTTCTGTGGGTTAGTTTTGAATGAGTCACTTATGTGCACTCATCATATGCACATGGGAGAGCACACACACACGTCCATGCTACATGCACCTTAGACATTGTAGCCAGTCAAGGCCTCTTTCTGTCTCATTAACTCAATTGATTCCCATCCGGGACCACATGCTAAAGTTCACTTTTCTGCTGGCAGGTGTATGCTGTTGGGTCATCATTTGAGAGGCTTGGAAAATAGGTTGCATTTAACTTGTGTTATTGGATTGTTGTAAAGGGAAGGAATTCGGGAATGACCATCAGAAAAAGAAAAGGCAGAAGAAGTGTAAATTCTTTTCTTCTTTTTGTTTTTTCTCCTGTCTATCTACATCAGTATTATTGTTCAAGTGAAAACCATGTAATAATACCACATTTAATTCTTGCTTTTACCTCTTTCATGTCAATTTTCCAACTTACATGAAAGGCAAAACTCTGACTGGTGTAATTGAAACTACTGTCCAAAACAATCATGTAAGTCACATGAAGAATGCCAGATTTATTGTCCATTGTAGAGTCATATCAATGCCATCTGCTCTTGAATTATCCCATGCCATTCTATCAAAGGTTTAAGTGGTAATCTGTTTTGACTTTGTGATGGCGCTAGACAAAATAGCAATGCATTTGGACTAAAACGAATTCCCATCTGGTATCAGTAATCACACCTCACGAGCAGAAGTCTTGGTTGTCCAGATACTCTGGGTGTGCATGGTCATGTTTTAAACTTCTCAGAAAAATTGAACTTGTTACCACAAAGTTTTGGTTCCATACTTAAACCCCATTTGGGTAGCATTTTTCTCCTCACATCGCTGTTTTTGCCCTTTTTTTTTTTTTTTTTTTTACCCACGTCTCTTGAACTATTCATGGGACATGAACGTCTCATGAACTGTGCATTAAGGCAAATGTACAATAATTTAACAGTGAATAGTAACTCAAAAATTATTTTTTTAATTATTTTTAGCAATGAGTTTTCAATTTTCAGCAAAATAAATGGTATTTAAACACACATTTAATGTCAAATAATATCAAATTACAACCTTGATTATCATTCCAATATTGGGATTTAGTTTGTGGCTAAAATTTAGATTCAATTTGTTAGGTACTAGTACTTGAGGTTCTTTAGTTGAATTTAATCGCGTGGTTGTATTGATCAATGGTGCAAAAACATTTATTGAGAATAAATATATTCAACAATGTAATTAATTGCTCAATGAAACCACTTGGTTGAATTTAATTGGAGAATATATACAACCTAAGGAACTAAAACTAAATTTTATTCTTTGCAAAGAATCGTAAAATGCCCGCCTCATTGGTCTTTCATTGAACATTAGTCTCCAGACTCATTCATGATTCAAGAACTGTAAACCCTGCTTGAGGATGACATATGAGAATGTATACCCCACTCATTAGTGCTCAAGTATTTTTGAGCGAGGCAGAATAATAAGCAGCTATGTGAATTGCAACCTGAACAGAGACGATTTTGACCGTTGAGCTTCTAGATAGATGTTCTTGTCAATGAAAATTTGGTGTTCTATATGGTGGCTTCCACGGATTAGTGGATTATTAGGACCTTTGACAAATAGAAGATGGCAACGGAAAAAATTGGACTGACGATCCAGACCTATACAGTGTATACAACATAGACAAAACTAATTTGACCAAAAAGAGAAGCTGCCTACTCCATTCAATAGTAAAGTTGCTATATTTCCATCAATTTCATTGCAAAATTTGTGCTTTGGTATTTCTCTCTATACACATAAATGAATGTTCGTAACTGTAGAAAGAATAAAAAAGAATCATACAAATTATAATGCTCTAGAAGAATATATCAACTGCTGTTGTTTTTGTTTCCTGTAATGGTGGTGGTGATGTGGTTGGTCATGGGGTTTGTAGAGATCATAAGGAGCCCATAGATAATCAACTGGGCACGGCCTCCTCGCATCAAGCCTTGCCCATGGCTTCCCCTTGCCACTCCAATGCAGCAAACTCACAGGACCAGGATGCAAAGATCTACAATTACTAACCACATTATCCCCACCAAGACCATGTTGGTTCCATCTATGATCAATGGCCTCAACATCTCCACCAAAAACCAACAAAAAAGGTGGAAGAGAACCCAACTCATAAATCCTCCTCTCCTTTTGAATTTCCATC
The DNA here is from genome assembly GCA_032878915.1 of Castanopsis chinensis. Classification (NCBI taxonomy): domain Eukaryota; kingdom Viridiplantae; phylum Streptophyta; class Magnoliopsida; order Fagales; family Fagaceae; genus Castanopsis; species Castanopsis chinensis. The sequence continues at coordinate 3,468,183 of JAVQMG010000121.1, forward strand.
CATTTCTCAATCTTTCTTGTGTAGTCTCCCTCTCTCCACCTCACCAAATCCATCACCATCACACCCGTGTTGAAATAACAAGGCCTTTTCCCTGCAAAAACCTCGGAAAACTCAAGGTCGGACCAGAATTCAACTGAAAAGTACTTGGTGAAGTTTGCATGACAATACTCCGGTGCACCAATCGTTCTTGACCCTGTTAGAGACACACTCCATAGTTTCTGAATATCATCCACAACAATGACATCAGAGTCCAGATAGATCACACGTTTAACACAAGCCTCAAGTATATCAGCCAAGTAGCTTCTTGCATAGTTTAATGGATTCTCAAGAGCTTGACGAACTGAGGATGAAATTAGATCATTGACAATACTTTCCTTGAAGACATAAACTTTGAAACTCAAAGAAGGGAATGTGGACTGTACAATCCGAGTAAGCTCAGCCATATCTACCAAGCTGGAATCAGAAGCAATGAAGTGAAAGAAAATGTTTTCAGGGCAAGAAGTTTGTTTGAGAACTGAATGGACAGCCGCAACAGTTCCTCTCAAGTACTCCAAATCAATAGTCATAGCTATCTGAACAACTGAAGGGTCACATGCCAATATCATTCCATTTCTGACCAAGACAGCACATTTGGGTCCATTTTGGTATTCGGGTGCCTCTGAGAATCGCATAGACATGCCAAATTCAATGTGTGCTTCATCACCACCACCACATGCCAACTTGTTAGGCAATGATCTAATCGCATTTCCATTGGATAGAAGAGCGAAAACTAGAATGGTCACAACAAGAACAGCTCTAGAAAGAACCATCATCAAAACAAAATCAATGAGGTTTGGTTATTTGGTATGTTTTGGTTTGGAACTAATACAATTGTAAACCTTAGTTGCAAAGCAAATGAAAGTGAGAACAGAAGAGAAGACTATATATAAAGGGAGACACACGGAACTAGAAATGGTCAAGAAGTGGAGAAGAAGCAAACACGTTTAGATACATATATAACACAGGAGAACACGGTTTTGATAAGAGAGGTTGGCCGAGTTTGAATGGGTTATTATTATTGGGTTAGTGTATTGGAATTTTCTTCTTAGTTTCCGTTTCTAATTTATTTATTTCTTTATTTTAATTTTCAACTTGGTGAGCTTCTTGGAGACCACCTTGTACGTTTCATATCATATTTCCATCGAAGACAGACATGTGACCACGTGCACTTAACAGATTTCATTTATTTATCCCCCTTATTTATATGCCCTATAAATTATTACACCCATACGCATGTGACCACGTGCTATGAACAAATTTTATTTATATTTGTCTCTTATTTATTACTTAATACTTTCAATGCCTGTCTCCGTGTGTGTCTGTCTGTATCGGTTAGTGGGAAGGTTAGGTGAGTTAAGTCTAAGTCAAAAGTTGTGGTAACAAAAAAAGTCCTATGTTGCAATTCCCATGGACTTTCGATCAATAAATTGTAATTTTAGTAGCACAACATTTTACATAATTTTTTTTATAACTCATTATATGAAAGATGCAGAGGTAGACTCGCATAAATTTACCATTTTATTTTTATCACTCACAACTTGTAACATGACAAGTTATGACAAAAATTGTATAAAATATTGTGGTGTTAGCATTGCTGGTCAATTAATATCAATATCAAGCATGGGACATTCCAAGATTCTATACAGATATGCCATGTAATGCTGGATGGTTTCTACAGAAACCAAGATTACCCAGCAAAGGTGAGAGAAAACGAAAGGATTGTTTGTAGCGTAAATTTTATAAAGAAACTTCTTGATAATGTGTGAAACAGATTCCTGGCAACCATTGACTCGGGTTTATAATTTGAAATGATTTCCCTTTATTTTAATTTTTGTTTACATAACCAGAAAATTAGTGGGAAAAAAAAAATGGCGGTTAAAATATTGGGGGCAGAAAACATTGACTACCAGACCAAACAAACAACAGCAGTGAAAACCGAGAAGACTACATCACTGCAACTGCATGGCTGCCATGTACAACTGTCCACGTTACCAAGTATGTAATCTTAAATTAAAACCAGTTTTATTACAAAATTGCAACCAGGTCCTAGTGTAACTTGCCCCAACCGACAGCCAAAAGATAAAAGTTTTCCTTCTTTTTTTCCCAAACGTAGATGTGCCGAACTCTTCGAGCTACTGAAGAGTTCAAGTGCAAAACTCTTCAAACGTCTGACTATTTCTGTGTGTTTATAATCTGACTATTTCTCTGTGTGTCCATGATCTTTCACACATACAAGAAGTAATTACAGACAGCAATCTCTTGAAAATGACTGGTACAAATTTATGAACGGGGTGGAAAGGTAATCCATTATAGAGGAAATACGTCTGGACCAACTAGATCTAAATGTGGATGTAATACCAAACTGGATATAGCAACTACATAGAAAGCACAACTAAGCAACAACATGAATTGGTCACTTGGCAGCTTAGAATATTTTTATGAATGGTTTGTTTTTATCTGATTATATATTAGAATAACACAACCATTTTAAACAAGTAGCAGAACTTGAAACCTTGAAAAGCTGACAAGGATCCCCATAGGGAACCGGGTCCTCCCCACCATTTCATTCCCTTTGGCAAATGGATGGCTCATGCCTATGCTGCGGGAGTTAAATGCGAGGAAATTATGAAAGTAGCAATTCCACAAAAGCACGATCACCCCATTGCATCTAAAGTCTAAAAGACTTGATTCACCACAATCACCACATATAATTAGAAAGAGAATCCCCTTCATTTCATGATTTTAAGTTATATACACATATCTAAAGATGTATCTAGATCCTCTTCATGTACACTCTTATGGCCTGTTTGGGAGTTAAAAAAAGGAGGGGGAGTAAAGTAGAGGGAGGGAGAGTAGTTCAATTACCTTGTTTGGGAGTTTTTTAAGGGAAAAGGGGGAGGAGTTTGGAGGGGTTTGGAGGGGTTTCAACTCCCTCCAACCCCTCATTTTTAATTCCCCCAAATTGGAGAGATTTGAAGGGAGAGTAGAGAATAAAAATGCTTGACCAAATGAATTACCAAATTTGCCCTTATTATATTAACAAAATTACAAATGAAAATACTAATTACTCCCCTCTCCCTTACTTAATTTTAAAAACATCCAAACAAAGTGGAGGATAGCCATTCCCCTCTACTCTCCTTCCCACTACTCTCCTCCCCTCTACTTCCCTCTACTCTCCTCCCTCTCTAAACTTCCAAACATGCCATTATTGGTATGAGAAGTAAAATCTTAACCCTGAAGGAACTCTCTTCATGAATAGAGAGAATCTTAATCAATATAATCCAGGGCTTGATAAAATGCACAGCTTAGTCAGAATTTGCAACTCTGAATCCTTATGACATCGGATGTAATGAAAATTAATAAGTTTTTTACAGAGCGAGTAAAAAGTTACAGATGATAACCGCAGTACATGTTTTTCATTAATAAATACATTTAAGAAGTTTTTCATGATACACAACGAGGACATCAAGCTGGCATCATCCTCTACAATTAGCTATGAAACAAGCAAAGACATGGTACCCTGCACTCAGCTTTAATTTCTTTTCCTCCAGCCTAAAGACCTATAGTTTATGGAGACCTATAGTTTATGCAATCGACAAGTAACAAAAATCCATAAATATACAATCTGTTAGACAATATAAATGACTGGAGATGAAGGCGAAAAAAAGAAATTATAAAAATGGGAACACATAATTAAGTTCACATTCAACCAAGAATCAATTACAACACAGCCACCAATGTTTTTTTTTTTTTTTTTTTTTCTTACTTAGAAAATGCAGCCCCCTTCATCACAATTTGGAAGATGAAAATGCAGAAGATTCAACGGAGTCTTTCAACCATCACACAAAACACCAGCAGCAATATCACACAAAAATTAACGTCAACTCAAAAATCAAGAGAACATATCCCAGAGTGAAGAAATTGAAAGGTAAAACTATAGTACTTTATTTTTGTTATTTTCAAAGTATCTATAGGGGGTATTCACAGAAATCCATCAGTTTCCTAAATCAACATGCACAAAACAGCATACAGCTAAGAATCAGACTCAATAAAAGTCCAGTTCAGTTCTTTGAATGTTTCAAACCCCTCTATCACTAACTCATATATCGTCTTCAAGGAAAATTGAAGTCCTAGAATTTAAAAGGGGAAAAAAAAGACTGCAACATAAGAGAGAGAGTGTGAATGTAATATTCAAAGAATGGAAACTGTCTTTCTAAAACCTAGTACTCATACTACAAGATCGAGATAATTGGAAAGGAGCGACCCTTTCATTGAAGCACATATTGACATTTATCTGATCATACTGCTTCCTGCAGCCTGGGCATCGCCCATCTGCCTCAAGAATCCTTTTGTGGCAGAAAAGGCAAAGATGAAATCCACATGAACATGGCAGAAAGCTAGAGTCTGTGACATCTAAATCCTCATAGCAGATAGGACATGAAGAAGGCTGGGATGAGAGCCTTTGCCACGTCCACGTGATAGCTCCACGGCCACAATGCCATTCTGATTTCATTGGAAAACTGTGCTGCTTGGAGAGAGTGGGCAGACTCTGTGGGCGGCAAGCATCATCAGGTCTCCATGCTCGACAATTCGCAGGTGATTCAGGTACCACTTTCCCGCTCTCTGTTTTGGACAAGTCCACTCCAGGATTATGGTTAGGTACTTCAAGATTATCAGATTCAACCCTAGTTTCAGGTTCGGCAGGAGACTCTGCAATTGGTTTGTGCTGATTGTCATCTGCATACAAAGCATCTGCAACAGCCTCCCAGTCATCCACGCACCCATCATCCTCTTCTTCCTCGCTGACATTTCCAGAGCAACAACCACTGCTTGTGATACTGCTGCTGCTCCCAGTAAGACCCTTACTTGAATCATTGTGATCCAAAGTGCTTCCAATTGGGCTATTCATCAGGGACTCCAAATCACTATCATGGATGCTTGAGCCCTCATTTTCCTCTCCTCTTGATCTTATTTCCAAATTATCCAGTGACACATTCTGCACATTTGCTATTCGCATGGATGATGAGTGAGACTCATCCTTCCCATTTGAATCCACCTTGCATCCCTTGTTCTTGACTGCATTACAACAGTCCATTATGAACAAATGGAATTAGCAAATATAAGTTTTGCCAGCCAATCCAAAAAATGAGTCTTTATCAAACATCACTGTCTCCCATAAACATAAAAGACCATATACTCACAAGTTCATTTCACATCTAGCATTAAGCTTGTGACCATTTGAAGTAGAGAATATGATCAGCATCGTGAGACACTCTAGGACAATCAAATCTAGAACACTAGAACTTAGACCAATCTTCTATCTCTTGTAGTCAAGGCTGTAGCAAGAGTTGTACAAAATAAGTTTTTACCCTCTACTTGATAGAGGAAACGGAAGAAAAGTACGCATCAAATTTTAGCATCATGCAATTTTGCGCCATTAGAATTTGGTATTTTAGACATCTATTGAGATAAACCCGTCAAATATTGGTTTAAATTCAAGCTTAAAAGACCAACTCAAACATTCGGAAGAAGAACAAGCATATAAGACCAATTTCTTAATACAAAAATTCAAAAAGCTAAAATGTTATTCATATTTCATTCTATATGGTTCTTCCACAACCATGGACAGATTTTAACTAGTGCAGAGTCATGTTCTTGGTTGAAGACGTACCAGTAACCAATTTGAAAAACTGTGCTTGGTGTTTCACTTCATTTCACTGAGCAACAAAAAAAAATTAATAATAATAGATTTACATTCTTTTTTTTTTTTATAGGTGATAATAGATTTACACTCTTTCCCTACATTATTGTTGTTTCCAATAGTTCATGACTGATATTTCAATTTCATGGGACATCAACACACATTACCTTTATTATTCAACCTATATGCACTATCTGTCAAATACTGATTTTCTTTACACACACAAAAAAAAAAAAAAAAAAAAAAAAGAAGAAGAAGAAAACATTAAATAAAAGCACCAGAAAATGAAAAAAAAAAAAAAAAATCAAAAGAATCTAAATTGCTAAGAGACAGTTTTATTCAATTTTGATTTTTTTTAATAAAAAAAATAACACAGATATTTCTTGCTCAATATTTTTAATAAAAATTATGATTTACATTCAATTTTGACTAAAAACATCATGAAATTCAGAAAACAAAGAGATAAAACGCAAAGCGTACCTTGAGAAAGCCATTGTTCACGCCGAACATCAAGCTTGCTCTGCTTCAATTTCTTGTTCGTCTATAAAAAAACAAAAACAAAAATTTGACAATCAGAACGACCTGAAACAACAAAATGCCACCAAAAATAAAATAAAATAATTTTTTAGGGAAACAAACAGAGTGAAGAAGAATTGCGAAATTTACCCTCTTTTTCTTGGTGAAGTCTCTGGGGAGAGAAGCAGGGGCAGGAGAGGCGGCGATTGAATCGGCCATTGGGAAAAATTTGTGAGAAACAACGAAATTGAAATTGAAATTGGAATTGGAATTTTGGCAAAAACCCTAATTTGAAAAATATCTGAGAGAGAGAGAGAGAGGATTGAAAAGTAAGAAAGTAATCAGAGAAGAAGAGATATATATAGAGAAAGAGAGAGAGAGAGAGAGAGATGAAATGAGGATAGGAAGGGAGTGGATATTAGTAATTACGAAACAACAAACAAAAGCCCTCTCTCAAAATGCTCAACACTCCTGTCTTCACTTCTCTTCTTTCTCTCTGTTTTTTTGTGTATGTGTATGTGTATGTGTATGTGTGTACTCTTTTCTTCCACGCCCATATTTTTTTAACTCTTGTCCTTTTTCTTTTTCTTTTTATATATATATTAAGTTACGAAATTGCCCTTTTCTTTTCTTTTCTTTTCTTTTTTTTATAAATAAAGTTACCTTTTAAATCTTATAATTTAGGAACTATAATGTTTTCACAACATTGGTCATTCTAATTTTGAGAAGATCTACTATTGAAATTATTATTATTTTCTGCCAATAAGAACTTGTCACATAATATTTGTTGTGAAAATTTTATAAATATAGCATTTATCACTTTAAAATGTTGATCTAGCTACAATATAGATAGGGTTTCAAATGTAATTTAGAAAGTTGCAAACTTTTCAAATATAAATGGCATGAACACAATTTTATTATTACACCTAAATGGCATCAACAAAATCTCCAAAAATGACATCATTATTACACCAACAAGTAATTCGTAGTTAGAAGCTTTAGAATATTCTTTGAATTTCAATATCATACAAAAATTTGATCACACTTTCTTGTGTTATTAGCATTTGGACTCTTTTAAGGGTGAGGATTTCATCTTCGTGCAAAGAAAAAATACGACACTGACACATGACCATTTTAGAATATATGTTAATTTTGGATTGCTTCTAATGCATAAAAACACTAGAAGGAAGCCAAACCCCTATTTTAAATATTTATTTTGAATTTGAAAAGAAAACTCTTCTTATAATAATTACATATTACATTTAAATGTAATAAATTGAGCTTAATACTTTAAGGAATTAATTGGGGATATTTTTTCCTAGTTTTGTATTGACCAAAAAATTGATTATTTGTGAAACCATTAGAATTGAGACTTTTCTCATTGTGACATGAAAGCAAGCTGAGAGAGAGAGAGAGAGAGAGAGAGATGCATGAATTACAAACATCCTATGGTGTCATATGTTGCCATTTGTTGTAACTTAATTTATCTCACCAATAAGTTATATCAAATACACATCACACTTAATTATTAAACCTGTTCCATATATGTATTTACGGTTTCAATAAAAGTTTTACCATCTCGCCAACATGTAATTATCATTATTTTACTTGTAAAATATAGATATTTTAGTTCTAAATTTATTGGATGTCCCTCAAGGGACAACAAGATAGTTTAGTAAGTGTTCACCACAACACAAAAAAAAAAAATATATATATATATATATATATTTAAGTTAGTAACTTTTTTTTTTAAGAAACCTTTTTAGTTAGTAACTTAGTATTACATAAAGAACCTAATTATCTTTAGAAGTAAATCTTAAATCTTATTTTAGATTGGATTGCAATTTACCCAACGTCCAAGTCATGTTTAAATGGAATATGGTGTAACTTATTGGATTATACATTTCCGAGTTTTTTTATTAAGAAAATGTCATTTACTATCTAATCAATAGGATTTTTTTTTTTTAAAAAAAAAATCAAAACTATTAAAAATTTGATATATGGAGTCATGGATAGTTTTTTTTTTTTTTATCTTTAGAAGTAAATCTTAAATCTTATTTTAGATTGGATTGCTATTTACCCAATTTCCAAGTCAAGTTTAAATGAATATGGTGTAACTTATTGGATTATGCATTTAAGGGCTTTTTTTATTAAGAAAATTTCATTTACTATCCAATCAATAGGATTTTTTTTTTTCTTCATTTCAAACCTATTAAAAATATGATATATGGAGTCATGGATAGTTAAGTGATGACATATTTCGTAATTTTCACTAGCGTTGATATCTTGCAAGAATAGAAGAGTATTTGTATGAGAAGATAATAGAATGGGATGGTATATTGTGAAAATGCTTATCCAATAAAAAGTATTTTTAGAGGTATAATTTTGGTAGTGAGTTGTACAATATATAAATTACACGTAATCCATATCTTTATTTGTTTTTTTCTTTTTTCCTCTTTATTTGTTGATGACTTGATGTTTAAATGGCTTACTTAGAAGGCCTCCATTGCCATTTAACGGGAAAAAAAATTGTCAGCATCCTTTTCTCATGTACAATTTTTTTTTTTTTTAATTTTTAAAATGATGATAATTTAAAAGTTGAAACGATAATTGTATTGAAGGAGCAATTTTGAGATAGACAATCTTTCTCATACGCTCCATTCATTTGCCCAATAATATTTTATAGAAATAGAAAATGAGTTATTTTTTAAAAAGTAATTTATTTTATAAAAATATCTTATTTTTTTTATATTTGGTAATATTGTAACAACCTTAAATGAGTTAAAATACAGTATCTTAACTTTCTTTATTTAACTTATTATATGGTAAAGTTATTTTTCCAAAAAAATAGTAAAAAATAATCTCTAAAATTAAGTTATACTTTTTTCTGTAAACTAAAGATAGATTTCTTTTTACTCATTTTTTTTATAGGCAAAAATATAAAATTAACTCTCTAATTTTCACATTTTTTTATTTTAATCCTCTAACTTTTAATTTTGTCAATCCAATCATTTAACTTTCAATTTTTCTCAATGTAAGTCTCCGTTACATTTATGTTAGTAACTGTCGTTAGGACGTTTTGGTTTTTTTTTTTTTTAATTCGGAATTAAAAGGAAATAAGAAAAATCTGGAGGAAAAAAAAAAAAAAAAAACACTCAGGGGAACGAATCAAACTCAGCCAAATCCATATGCAGAAACATGGCATTTTTCTGTTTTTGTTTTTGATTCAGTCAAGCTTTGCTCTGCCTTGACTGAATCAAACTCAGCCAAACCCCAACCCATAGAACAAATCATAGTCAAATACCCATCACCTACAACCACCAACAGCAACCCACATCCATCGAAATTCATACCCACCACCGAACAACACCACACACCACCGAAACTTTGAAACCAACCCATTCAAACCCACAACCCATTCAAACCCAAGCCTCAAACACCGGTTCAACCCATGGCGGCAAACTCTGGCGATCAAAAGCCACAATCCACGGCAAGCAAGTAAAAGCCACGACTCACGGCAACAAACCCAGCGAGCAAAACGTCACCTTCAAACCTTGCCATCGCCACCGTCGCCTTCAAGATCTACCATCGCCATCGTCACCTTCAAAATCTGACATCACCGACGTCGCCTTCAAGCTCTGCATCGCCACCGTCATCTTCAAGCTTTGCCATTGCCTTCAAGCTTCGCCACTGAGTGAGAAACCCGAGATGGGAGAGAGAGGCGAGATGACCATCTTCGGTCTGGGGAGAGAGCAACAGGGTGAAGAGTGAAGAAAAAAAAAAAAGGTAGAGGGGCAGAGATTGATTAAGCAGCTTGGTTTTTTTTTTTCCCAGATTTTTTTTTTTTTAATTCCGAATTTAAAAAAAATAAATAAACGTTCTAACGGCATGAACGTAACCGAGTCTTATGTTGACAAAAATTAAAAGTTAGAGAATGAATTAACAAAATTGAAAGATAGAGAACTAAAATAAAAAAAAATAAAAATTAAAAGATCAATTTTATATTTTTAGCTTTTTTATACTACCAAATACTGAAAAACATGAAAAACTATTTTTATACAATATTTTCTATCAAAACAAACATAATGATAATTTATACATAAGTTTTTTATTTTCTTAATTCCTAATATAATAAGAAATAGCATTTTCATTGTACCGGCGGGCATTTTAGTAATTAGCTTGGGGGTTAACTTACATTTTAAAGGCGTAATAAAAGCAAAGCATGCCAAACGTGGAAGCCTTGTAGAGTAGAGTAGAGTAGGATGTTGTACTTAGGATGACAGGTGTACGGCCATTTATCACAGATCTACGCACCATAATAAGACTTGGACCACACTGACCCCCTTGGTGGACCCCAAGTGCTTGGTAGTTGTGGCCTTTGTAGTTCAGTACAGTATATAAACAACAAGAAATAATCTGATCCCAAACATTAAAAAAAAAAAAAAAAAAAGATAATTTTATAAAAAATGCTTTTTGCAAAATAATTTTTTTTTTTTTTTTAAATATCATTGTTAAAACAAACAAAACATTCAAAATGCCAGAATAACTCACTCACCTAAGTTACACCACAGTCCCAATTTTATTAATAACAATTGACGTTAAATATTATGATTATAATCATAACTTACCACTTCATCAAGTTGTTAATGATATAAAATTACAACTTTTTTTTATTAACAAGAAATGATATAAAATTACTTTTTTTATCAAGATTTTTTTTTTTTTTAAATAGTTATATAATTTCTCTTCTTAGTTAAGTTGTAGCCCATGACTTCATTTTCTGTTTGTAGTTTGTACAACGCAAAGGTTCCAGATGAAGATGCAAGAGATTCAAGTGGTAGAACAAGTATAAATTGCAACTTTATCCATGTTATCTACTAAGGTTAACTTTGTGTTGTTAGAACACAGACCATTTCACTACAATGCACATCAATGGTCCTTGTTATGGCCTCACTGGAGCTGAGACAAATGACAGTACGGAACTTTAACTTGAAACATGGGCTATAATTGTTATTTCCAGAGCAACTCTATCTGAGCAATAAACTTGTTCTCACACCATGTGGGGCTAATTGGGCGCCTAAGCGAAAAGATTTTCTCCATTTCTGCTAACCTGGATCCATCATTAGGATTTAGGATCCATTGTCAAATGTGGATTCACAGAGAGAGAGAGAGTTGGTTGGAATACAAAGATATGCTCGTATCTACAAAAAGAGCAATAACAATAGAATAGATTTATTTGTACAATATATTATGCATCAACCCTATTTATTTACATATGGCTTAAACGCCATTGATTTGACCTCACAACATAATACATTGCCGAGCCATTCTCGAGCTATCACCTTCAGTTGTCGTTTGGCAAATAGACGTACAACACGAGAGTACAAGAATGATGTCACCTCAAAAAAAAAAATTTATCTGGGTTTCATCATGCCAAAGGCCTACAAACATACAAAAGCGGGACGAATTTCCACTTATTATGCGCAATGCTATGGAAGAAGACCTAAAAGTTAACTGTTCAAGATTTAAACAAATGCAATCTCATGCGTACCTTGATTGTCCAAGTTGCACTACTATCAATTTAAGCTGATAAGAAACTGTGGAACCGCTGTACTCTTTCCTCATCACGACACAAAATGCCTCTAGATGAATTTCTTCTATTCCTTCTAGGTCGGAAGAAGAAATCCTCTGTGTCAAGAACATAGGAGATCTGCCACAAGATACTTTGATGAAGACAAAAACCAGCAAAAACAAACTAAACATACATGCATAAAGTTTGTGGCACATAACCACCTGCAATTCACTTGCGCCTAGTGATCATTTCAAAGCAAGCATAACAAAGCAACGCAAATTTAGAAAAAGAGCAAGAGCAAACATGTAGAATATATAAGAAACAGACTTTGTCATCTATACAATTTCCATGTAGATACCTTCGATGAATTGCAAGCTATCTTACATTCCAAACCATTGACTGCATTGACACCTTCCATGGCTTCGCATAAAGCAGAAGATTCATCTGGGCCTGCATATGCTCGCTTGTTCCTGCAATTATCAACAATAAGCAACAAGTTACACCTACTTGATCAACCCAAGTTTTCAAAAACAACCATCTTGGAATTGAAGCATATGTAAGCTTCTTCCTGCAAAACAAGCCTTACAAGTTACACCCTATCATGGCCTCCAAAAAAAAAATAAAAAAAATAAAAAGCTACACCCTATCTAATCATCAAGATTTCCAAAACCATCTTGAAATCAAGTTGAAGGAAAAGAATAAAAAAGAGATCCCGTGTAATACAAGCATGAACAGGAATTATTCTCAACACACCCTGACCCTATTGTGTATACTCAGACCAAATAGGATATCAAGTACCAATCATATGCTAAGTATTTTCCTTTTTGTCCCTTTTTTTTGGAAGGGAGTTAAAGGTTGGAAAAAGACTTGACAGAATAAATTATTTAAAACCACTGCTTCAAAAGACAATGGACCAAAAGAAAAAAAGCATTACATTGGTGGATCCTAGACAATGTATAAATATGCCATGCGCCAAGTAATCTCATTTGGAACAAAGAAAACATACATTACCGAAGTGCATAAATAGGAATTGCAAGATTACTACCTTTGGAGTAGAATGCCCCGTGGCTCCCCACGTAGCTCCTTTTTCCCAGGAAAGATGGACAAATAATCATTCTGCAGATAAGCTGCAAAATTAGGATCCATGGAAACTGCAAACACCTCAGGCTTTTGACTCACACTGTCCATCAGCTGGATGGACAATCGGGAGGTGGCAGGGGACTGCATAAGGGATGAAAAAAATAAATCACATATTGGCAAAATATGATCTATCAAAGAAAGCATATATAGGACAAAGGACTTACACATTCCAGACGATATATGTTTTCCTCATGAAGGATGACACGTGCATTTTCATAATATACAGAATCAATCAACTTCCCTGGTTTCCGGGATTTTTCATAGTCATATAATTGAAGAAGCTTATTGTCTATCTCATCAGCTGCAACAGTTTGAAGCTGCAGGGAGAACCACAATTCAGAACCTTTGCTGAAAAGCAAGGAATGAGCAAGTGAAAAGAGATGTGACGAAACCTGTTTGACTAATTTATAGATTAACTTGTCCAATGTGAATAAAACATAGGACTGGTTTCCAATGATAGCTCGACATTCATCCTCAAACTTTGCATTATCTGCAGACCCATCAAGCAAACTGTATAGTGCACTCATAAATCTGCAACATACATATACCAAAATTGTTATGCATAAGCATTTATGATTTGAATAAAACTAAATATGCAGCAGTAGAGTACCTAGCATAGAGATCTGGAGTACCAGTATCCTTCAAAGTTTTCCATTTCAATTCAGCACCCGTTGAATTCATTTTTGCTGATAAAATTCTTTCATATAAAATCTGACAAAGTCAAAGGTAGGTTGTCTTAATTACGCTGAAAATATAACCATACATAATTACCAACCTTAAGCGATAATGTTTTCTTACTTGTTGAAGCCTAAAAAGTACATAAAAATCATCATTTCCATAAAAAACTCGAGAATCTTTTCTTTCCTTTTCAAGAAAAGCTGCTGGCACATGTTTTGCGAGAGGCTTCACAGACAAAAGGAACCGTTCTGACAATGGCAACAAGCCATCCCCTCCACCAACATGTCCATCAACCATGCCCTCAGCCTCACCTTCACTCTCAGCCTTACCATCAGCTTCATCATGCTCTGCATCTTCCTCCTCTTCATGCTCATCTCTGGAGCACTCATCACCACCAGACTCACTGCCTGAGACATCTTCACCAGCCTCAGAAACATTTTCACTATCTTCGTCATCAGCATCCGCATCATTTTCTCCTCCAGCATCCTGACAATTCATCTGCTCTCCATTCCCAGCTTGATATTGCCTGCTTTGCTTTGCCTTTGGCATAGACAGCTCACCAGAGCCTCCATAGACAACAAAGTTATCCTCCTCAAAATCACCATTAGGTGATAACTCACCCTCTTCTTTTTCAATTTTCGAGGGTCTTGCAAATGCTTCGTGACATCCGTTAACATTACTACCTTCTGTAATCACGCCATTTGCCAATAAAACTGGTTTGGCAGCATCACCTCCCTGAAGCACCAAAGAGATACATATAAATATATTATTATCAATAATATCCCCTTAAACCCCAAGAGAGGGAAAAATATGAATTAATGTGTTATTTGCTCTAGCTGTGATAAACAGAAATTGAAAATTGCCAAAGGAAAGGTCAAACGGGAGAGCTTCCTAAAGATCAAACATAAGTTTAAAGGATCCATGAAATCAATTGTGAAGTTACAAGAACCGCCCACACCAAAAACAAAGGGGGTAAATTAACTTCTCCACCCTAAACTTTCACCCCATTTACAATGTCCTCCTAAACTATCAATTTGCTCAATTAACACAATTTGAGAGAATTGTATCAATATACCCCCTACCATCAAACTTGAGAGTTAAATTAAGAGGGAAATTGAGGTTTTCCATTGCGCAACCAATGCAGAGAATTTCATAATCACACCCATTTTCACATCATTTAATACCCAATTTAGAAGGCAGGGGGGAAATGGGTACAATTCTTTCAAATTGGGGTGTCAATCAAGCAAATTGATATTCAGCTTCCTTTGAAATTACCATCATAAGAAAATGAGGATTCATATTCCGCATGATCATATTGCCAAAACTGTAAAATCATACCTCAGATGAAGGTATAGAACCAGCATTAGCCTTAGATACAAGGTCTTCTTGACTAGCAGTGTGACTAGGTCTGGGTGGAGCTGCAACTGAACCTTGAAATTCACAATAAAAAAATAAAAACACAGTATCAGCATAATTAAAATCCACCAAAAGAGAAGATCGTATAATTGGGCCAACTCAATCAAATAGCAAAGTTGAGAGAAGGATACAAATTGAAGTAAGCCCTAATACAGACCTGAAGTTGCTTCCAAGCTGGTTTTGCCATGACTGATCTCTGGACTAAGTCTGGGTGGAGCGACAACCCAGCCTTGAAATTCATCAAAAAAAAAAAAACTCAGTATCAGCATGATTTAAAATCCACCAAAAGAGAAGATCATAAAGATAACTAGGCGAACTCAATCAAATAGCTAAGCTGAGAGAAGGATACAAATTGTGGACGTAAGCCCTAATACAAACCTGAAGTCGCTTCCAAGCTAGTTTTTCCATGACTGATCTCTGGACTAGGTCTGGGTGGAGCTGCAACCCAGCCTTGAAATTCATCAAAAAAATAAAAACTCAGTATCAGCATGATTAAATTCCACCAAGAGAAGGTCATAAAGATAACTAGGCCAACTCAATCTGATAGCTAAGCTGGGAGAAGGATACAAATTGGGGAAGTCCTAATACAGACCTGAATTCGCTTCCAAGCTGGTTTTGCCATGACTGATCTCTGCCCCAGTAGCAAATGATGCATTGGATTGGGTAAATCGTTCACCAGAGGCAGCTTGTATGCTACATATTGTATCATCTCTACATGCATGATCTACGTTAAGAAGTTTACTTTCTTTAGATACAGTGTCCCCATTTTCCATAGTCCTACAAGAATTTGCTAGTTCAGGTGAGGGATTCTCATCCTCATTACTAGCAGCTTTTGGTTGCTGAGAATTCATTACAATAGCACCACCACTGGGACTTCCATCACTTTCTCTTACAATTGATACGGTACAATTCATAGCATGACACTTAGATTTTCCAACATCTTCAGTACTTTCTGTTTTATGAGATTGAGAAGGAGCACCTAACATTGGCTCTAAGAAGGTTGTCCAAAGTCTCATAACTTTATTCACCTGTTCTTTGGTTGAGCAAACCTCTTCACATGAATATTGGACAAGTTTATACAAGTCTTCATGAATGCTGATATCCGAGTAATCAAATTCCAGATGTGGAATTACAGGTTGCCTATTCCCAGCAGCAATAGCCAGAAGTATATCATCCTCTTTTTGCTTTGTCTCCTTCAAATCCTTGATCTCAGCCACCAAAGCTGTGTATTAAAAAGGAGGAACCATTAGAGTAGGAGTTGATAAATAATAGTAAGAATATGTAACAAACATAAGTTTCACTATAATAATGTAATTAAAACCCACTAACATTTTGTGCTCAAGTTCTTTGAATCCTGTTGCTTGAAATAAAAGCTGCGGTGATCAAGTGACTTGTAGTGGTTTTTAGCATATATTTCAGCCCAAACCTTGTTGAAATCAGAGCGGCACCTTGTCCACTCCTCTTGTTTCTGCTTTAGGCGAGTTAATATGACAGGTAGTGCAACAGTTGGATTTTTTCGTAAAATATCCAACACATCAAGTCCATGATCACCATATAAACGTTCAATACACCTTAAATTTAAAGCTGCAATGATAAGCAAGTGTTGGAGGGGGGCAAGATGGTCAGAAAGAAACAAAACCATAAAACTCAAAAAACTGGAAGTAAAAATTAGTAAGTCTTGAAATTTTATTGGTCAATACTAAGCTAGTAAATGCCAACCAGTGAAGTTGTCTTCAATATGGAAAGGAGTCTCCAGATTGACTTTATTTTCATTGATGCTGTTCAACAATTCCTCTGCACGCTTGGTAGCTGAGCTGACAGACTCTAACAGCATATCCAGCTCAAATCTAAATTTAACACCAAATAAATAAATAAATCCCATCATTACATGCCAAAGTCAAAAAAAGAAATTTATAAAGCCCCACTCTAGAGAAGGTCAAAAACAATATCATAATTGCAAATAGCTAATAATGCATTAAAAAGAAATTGGAATATTCAGTAAAGAACTACATCAGATCTCAAAACCCTATCTTTAAACTCCTGCTCAACTAGATTAACATGTAAGCAACATAAAAGTCAAATGAAGATATAAAGAAACACACCAAAAAGCTTATTAAATTATATATTAACAAATAGCAAGAAAATTCACAACTGATGAAGACTCCTATCAAGCCTTTTACCTATCATCTTCACATCTGAATAGACTTTCTTCATACTGATTTCTACGCATATGTTTAAAAGAATAGTCCTCACTTCCAGAAGTCACTGATACCCAGTAATCATTCAATACTTGAGCACCAAGCTCTGACCTCTGGCTTGCAGAAGGTATTGGATACTGCAAGTGACAGACACCAAATAATAAAACATCATCAAAGAATTAATTGATAATATCTACAGAAAACCATATATATATATATATAATAAATAAATAAATAAATAAATAAATCTCACATCATCTGGCAGAAGCCTATAGCTGGGAGTACAACGTTCACAATTAGAGAGGTCAAGCTCTTGAATGGATTTAAACATATACTTTTCCCTGAATCTTTCCTTTTCTTTAGCTCCATCAGTTTCACGCTTCTGCTCTTTATCTTTGTCCTCTACCTTCAGCGATCTAGAAGAATGTCCATCACTACACACTGATTCTGCAACCAACAGGTTAATTACATAAGATTTAACAGAATACAAAAGAAAACTAATAAACATCTGGAAAAATCATCCAGCAGGTTCAATTAAGTCCTGTAAAAAAAATATATATATATATATATATTAAAAATGTGTCAAGAGATTAATAATATCTACAATTCTATGTGAAAGAAAAAATGAAAGAATGTGTCATTTTACGTACTTTTATTAATAACACCAGCAAGAAACCCATCTGTAACAGAAATACTCATCAGAAACAACCTAATGGATAATGAACCAAGGAAAAAGAACTTAACAGATAGCAATAATCAACAACTACCTATATTCTCACAGCGCTCAACAAAATCATTAAACCCGTGCATAAGATCCGGATATTTTCCAAGTAAATCAGTCACCTGAAATGAGCATAATTTGAAACAACACGACTTTAAATGAGTGGCAATAGCATTTGTCATTAACTAGTAGCAGCAAAGGTCAATTTATCATATTACAAACTAGGAGAATTGTGGACAGCAGCTGTTTCAACAATCAAGCTTTAACACCTATACAGAACATTTCCCAACAGTTCAGCCCAAAGAAAGCTAGTGTCTACATATATACACTGGAAAAACAAGTGATAGCTTTAGTTCTGAAACGCAACTAGAGAATTCCGGATATATAGGATTGATCTTCTACTCTGTTTCTCAATTACAATTAATTCCAGTATATACCAACTGTAGTTTCTTGAGGCCTTTGAGCAAAAGATAATCTGAACTTTAATATAACCACTGATGCTGCAAAATCTTTTTTATAATGATGAACCAGTATATTTTCATTAAAAGGTAGTGGTCCATTATAAACTGAGAAATGCAAAGAGCAAAAGACTGTGAAATAAGTCATAAATATGATGCTTTACAAGTTTGGTATACCGCGCTATTAAATATTATGTGATTTTCTATGAAAGGTGTTCATGTTATTGAGAGGGTAGAACATTCTCATAGGTTTCTGCATTTTTTATGCCTGCTATAGTGATAAAGACATTTAACATATTTCAGCAAAGGATATTCTCCCAGTAATTCAAGGATTAGATAGATGAATTCCATTGTTTTAATCAGAACTCCCTAGAAGTACAAGATATAACTGACTGCCTGCCTAGCAAAACATTCTATTTCTAAATAAAACTAAGAATTTTTTCCAAAAACACTTACGATGTTATTAAAAAAAAAAAAAATTTCCTACACTAACAAAACACAAAAAAAAATTATTCAAGCGGTAAGAAACTCGTATAAAATTAAGAAACTATGACATATTGAGTGAGATTGTGCTTTACATGTGTTGATTAAGCCACTAAGACACTTCCAAGCAATTTTACAGAATTATTAAACATCCCTTTTATATTAGTAGAACTGACAAACATCCACATGCTTCATCACTTAAAATTTTTTCAATTTTATAGAACTAAAATCAAACACTAAATTGTAGCATAAAATATAATTAACCAAACATGCAATAGAAGTATAGAGTTTGCAGATGATCAACATGTGCCTAAAGATGGGCTCCACATGAGCTCAAGTATGGAATAATTGAAAAAAATGGCATAAGACATACCAGAGTTTGTAAATCATTCCGTTTAATAATTCCACGGCTGTAAATATCAAGGCACTTCAAGAATGTCTGGTAGTCATCTGAACTGCCCAACTTCTCCTTAACTTTTTCAAAGAAAACGAATCCTTCGTTGCACATGCCTGGCATAAAAAGAAAGAAACCAGAAAATCATTAAACTGACATACATACATTATATATATATATATATATATATATATATATATATAGACACACAACTAAAATCCAATTTTGAAGGAACAACTGGTCTGATTCTGCCAAATGATAATCTTTTTTTAACAGATGGCATGGCAGGGGATGTTTCTTACTACAAATTTTTTTATTTTTTAATAAGTGTCTAAAAGATAATTAACATTGAAAAACAAACCCTATGTTACCAAAGACAATCTAGTAAAACAATATATATCACAAGCATATCACATCATTTTTTTGGGGGGTTAAAACAATATCATGTGATATGTAACAAAATGATAACTTCCTCTTCAATTAAAAAGCCAGAAAGAGAAACTATACAATCCAAATATAAAGCATATATAGATGGGCATTTTTATTTGTGATGGCTCAATCAAACAGCACTGTTGACTCACTCTTCAAGGTATCTTTGTCATCATATGAAGCCAAATTTGCATTCACTCCAAAACCTTCAACTTTCCTTGCAGATTTTCTTTTGTCAGGTAAACGCTGCAAGTTGAAGTCCTTATTGTCGTCGTGATCAGGTTCTCTGTCATCCTGATCACGGCTTCTCCTATCCCTGCTGTCCTTTTCAACACGTTTCCTCTGCTCCTTGTGCATTTTCACCATTCCTTTGTCATCGTCCAGCTCAGGGTGGTCAAGATTAAGATCACGATCAGCACTCATGACAATCCTATCCCGCCGAATACGATTCTGAAAGAAATAGATTTATTTGCTCACCATTAAGAATCGACTGAAAAGAATACAAAGAAGAAATGTTCAAGACATTAAATATTAACCTTTTCAACGTGCCGTAATGCCGGCGCAGCAGAGCTACGCTGAAACGAGTTCCGTGGAAAAGAAGCATGCTGTGCTGAAACAGATGCTGCTTCTGGAAGAAATTTTGTGAACTCATCAAGCAAATCTGAATGCTCTTCAAAAAGATTGGAAACCTGAAATTGAAAAACATAAACCACTAAGAATACTGAAAATTACATTAACAAGAAAACTTTCCAATTAAACAAGAGCAGAGAAACAAACAGAGCCACAACATAAATTTACCTCACTGTAGACCTCATTTATGTCCTTGTGCTCCTTCCGGTACATATTCAAAATGTCTAAGAATGATTTATAAACACGTTCATCATTTTGAAAGCGTTTCTGTAGGAACAAAGGTCATCATTAAACCACAAGGACCAACATTTGCAACTGAAATTCAACACGACAAAAAAATATTTTCACCTTTATTTTGTTCACAAAGCTTATAGCTTCTTGAAATTCAATCGCTTTCTTTTGTGGAGCAGCCTCATCATCATCAAGGGTTATTTCATACCCCTTTGGCAAGAAGGTGTTAAACCCGAAAATCAAGTTATTATGCCCTTTAAACAATTCCTTCACTCTGGCAATGACGCCAACGGTGTCAGTTCTGCAAGAACAAACAGCGGAAAAATCTGTTAACATTTAGATGCAAAGTTGCATTAATCCAAGACAAAAATTTCTTAGATGCAATGTGTACCTTTGAGCCTTAAAATCTTTCATGACCTCGAGGAACATGTCATATTTTTCTTTCTGGTCTTGAAACATCTCCTTCACCTCCTTGAGATAGGATAAGGCATCATTTGTTGTTAGTTTCTGCGAGGGAACACCAAGACCACTACCTCCTCCTCCTCCTCCTCCTCCTCCACCTCCCCCTCCACCACCACCACCACCAACACCTCCTCCTCCTCCTCCACCTGGTGGAACTTGGGATTGCCCAAAGCTTCACACCCACAAATACATATATTCAAGAAATATTAGTATATCCACGATTCATTAACATCTATAGCATTTCTATTCCATAAACAAAACATATTCAAACTATCTAAAAAGTTTATAACTTTCTGCTGATACTCGACCAATTCCAACATCAAAAATAATAATTCTTAACAATTAATCCCCAAAAGAACAAATTCCAAGCTTTTGTTTCTCTCAATTCACTTCAAAGACTCTCTCACAAAACTTCCCCAAAAAATAACATCCAATTACAAGAAACAAGCAGAACCCATTACAATACCAACCCACAGGAGCATGATTCAAAATCCAAACCACAGTACAGAAAGAAAACCCAAATCTCTCTTCCCTCACAAAAACCCCAGATAGAGAATTTCAGCAAAATCCCATCATTCAAACTAACAACACAACCACCATAAATACAAACACATACCTACCCTCACACACGAAACAATTTTTTCTAGCAAACCAAACAGAACTTAAAACGAATCAAACGAATTCTAGCCAAGAGCGTATAGAGAAAGAAACTCACGAGTCTCCACGCGAAGAACCAAACGGCCGCTTGAATGGCGAAGAGGTAGCAAACACGTCATCTCGTAACCTCTTCATCTTCGAACTAATCTACCAGGAAAAAACACAAAGAACCCAGAAAAAATTACAAAGAAACTAAGCAAATAAACAAAGCAATTTTGAAAACAAAAGTGAAAAAAAAAAAAAAACCAACAAAACAAAAACTCACAGCTCTGAGGCTCAGAGATTAGAGTAAACAGATCTCTACAAGAGCTTGATCGCCTACAAAGAACGAAGATGAGAAATAGTTTTTCTCCTTTTCACGTTGGCGAATTGTACAGGCAAGATTTATATAAATATATATATGTGCGTGAGTTTGTGTATGTGTTTTTCAGAGAGAGAGAGAGAGAAATATAAAGGGAAGGTGAGGAAATTTATGTTTTAGAATGAAAAAAAGAAAAGGTAATGGTTTTGGTTTTTGGTTATTGGTTATTAGTTTCGTGAGACAAGTCGAGTCAAGATGGACTCGGACCCATGGTTTTTGTACATACCGCCTGAAGTGGGTTTTAGTTCAAAGAGATTCGGATCCATGTTTTTTTTTTTTCTTTTTTTGGTTTTTTTCTTCTTCTTTTGTACATGGTTAAATTGTTGTGTTATATACTGAATAATTTCTTTTTGTACTGATGTTTGATACATTTTTGGTTGTGTTGTAAAAATCAGAATTAAAATCGGATGTACGTAATAATATCTCATTACTCAAAAGTATGGTATATCGTTAAGTTATAAAATAGTTGGTATACGTGTCAAAATTAGAATTAGTGTTCACTTAAGAATAACACGCCGAAGTATGGAACAGGGCACCTCAAGGAATAAGAACTCTAGCAAAAAGAAAATTGATAATTGAGTTAGTTATATTATCAACTGAAATGAGATATACAAGAATCATTAAATACATTATTGAGATGGAAAATTACTAATAATTTAAAAGTTTTACATTCTAGTTATATTAATTAATAATATACTAGTTTTTTTTATACATGTTAAAATCATAATCAGGGTTAATGTGTATTCTTCTATTTATCTTTTAATGACAATTAATTTCAATTACTAAAGACACTAAGAAAATGCATCTTGGAATTTAAGGTGAATAAGAGAATATTATTTGTACGAGCCTAATATAATGTTATAAACAAAAGTGTTTTGGACAAAAAAGTTCATATTAAATATGATGCCATAATTTGCATATCAAATTTTATGGTAACATTGGATATGATTTATTGTCCAGTTGTCTTCATTGAATAGCTATATATCATTTTGGTACGAAAATGTGTCAATAGAAGCATTTTTTTATATATAAATAATATGATTTCATAGTTAGTTTACACATACGTGTTAGATCCAACGGTATGGACGATAATACTGTTAAAGTGGGAATTCCCAACACAATAATAGAGAAAAAATAATCTAACATAACCAACTTAACGTAAAGTTTATTTCTTATTACAAATTGGTGAAACAACATCATCTACCAAGTAGGGATTATTGCGTGAGTGAAGATGTACCATATTATGGTGGAATCACCCATTACTATTATGCACTAACAATACATTGAAAATGCCTGAAAAATTGAATAAAAAAAAAGTATGAAATAAGGATAAGGTAGTGATATTTGTTTATATATATATATATATATATATTTAGATGACACTATTAAAACATTTTCATACTATCCCAAAAAGTTGTAATTATTTTTCAAAGCTAAAAAAAAATTGTTCAAATTTACACTCCATAGTCCATAGAATTATTCCTCAAAAAAAAAAAAATAGTCCATAGTATTACTTAACATTACTTGTGGAGTAAGTCTTTTAACTCTTTTAACATAAATAGTATTCTCTTTATAAAATTGTATTCTCGACTGTATCTACTCAAGGTCGTTGAAGTTTATGAAGTTAAATGGGCTATGGGAGCAAACTATCGATGACAAATATTACAATTGAACATAGGAAGAGATGCTCTAACTGTGTTTCAAGATGTGAGCCATTCAAAGAATAACCCAAGTTGTAGAAAACATATAGGATCAAGTCAAAATGGCATGCCTTTTTTTTACTTTCCTTTAAGTGGGTGAATAGATAAATAAACCAAGTTGTACATGAATTAACCAAATGAATGTGGTGTTCGGTTTTTTGAGATTGCTGTATCTTCGTCTTTCTTTTAATAGAAATCATTTTCTTGACAAAGAAAAAAAGAATTCCTTTGTTTAATCAGTTAAGTAAAGTAAAGTTGTTAACCAACCCTACCAAGTGAGTTGGGCTAGCGCTATATTAGTAGAAGTCTTGGATTGTTAACATTGCGGTAAGAGCAAGGCCAATGAGACCAATTGGGGTTTTGGTATTTTTATTATAATCCCAATTGGGCTTAAACTTGTCACAATTCAGAACTACATTATTTGATTTTATTTGGGCCTATAGCCCAGTAGCCAGCTTAAAAGATTGCTCAACTACAAATACCGGCTCATTTACTCATCCGACCGTATGAAGCAAAAGCACAAATTCTTGTTCCCCATAAAAAAACTGAAAAGCAAAGTACAAAAGCATCTGTTCAGTTCACCCAAAAAAAAAAAAAAAAAAAAGGATCTGTTCATGTGATTGTGTTTATACCTACATGCTTGAGTTGTAATTTTATTTTCCTAAGCTGAATTGTAATTTGCCGTTTGTATATTATTATGATCAATACTAGACTTTTTTTACCCCTCTTCTTCTTAAAGTTGTAAAATTTGATTAAACAATATAATTGTTACATAGTTCTACCATTAACACTACATATATTATGTATTTGTAAGTGGTTAGAATATTTTGAACGGTATTTGAAAGAACCTATCACAAACGAAAGACCTAGCTAGTCCCACACTTGCACAAAATCAGCATGGCATCCCTAATAGGGGGGGGCAATGAGCACTTTAAAGCTCAAGTTAGTATCCAAGAAAAAGGCTTTACAAAAAGGTGCGAGTTTTTGGCTCTGAACTTGCATTCTTATAAGAAGATGGTAGTCGGGTATTTATACCCCTAATGGGCATGTGATTGGCCTGTGGAATATATCATTGTCTTCCTATGTTGTTTTCGGTTGATGTGAGAAGTTCTTGCCCATCTTGTTGGCCTCGATGCTTCCAGAGTGGTTAGGACTTCTATCGGGGGGACAATCCACATTGCATTAACTGCTAAAAGGGTTATTGAGTGTAACAAATGTGATATTGACTTATTTAACCCCTTGATCGGCTTTTTAAAGACTCAACTAGACCGGCCATGGTAAACAAGGTATTGAAACAATTAAAGTAAATAGATCTCTAGTGGTGAACAATGTATTGAGACGATTAAAGTAAATAGATCTCTACAAGAGCTTGATCGCCTACAATGAATAAAGATGAGAAAATAGTTTTTCCCTTTGACATTAGATAATTGTATAGGAAGGATTTATATATGCGTGTGTTTGTGTATGTGTTTTCCCGAGAGAGAGAGAGAGAGAGAGAGAGAGAGAGAGAGAGAGAGAGAGAGAGAGAGAGAGAGAGAGAGAGAGAGAGAGAGAGAGAGAGAGAGAGAGAGAGAGAGAGAGAGAGAGAGAGAGAGAGAGAGAGAGAGAGAGAGAGAGATATATATACATACATATATATATATATATATATATATATATATATATAAAGAGAGAAGGTGAGGAAATCTATGTGTTAGAAACTTGGAATGAAAAAAGCTTATGGCTTTGGTTTTGGTTATTGGGTTCGTGAGACAAGTTGAGTCAAGATGGATTTGGACCCATGGTTTTGGTATATACTGCCTGAAGTGGGTTTTAAATCAAAGAAATTCGGATCTTTTTTTTTTTTTTTGGGTTTTTTACATGGTCATATTATTGTGTGCTATTGGGTGTACTGAATAATTTCTTTTTGTATTGATGTTTTATACATTTTTAGTTGTGTTAATAAATAGAGTTTATGTATATTAAAATCAGAATCAGGATTAAATGTATGGAATAATATCTTGTTGCTTGAAAGTATAGTATGTCGTTAGGTTAAAAAATAATTGGTATACATGCCAAAAATGGAATTAGTGTTATTCAAGGAGTAATATGCCCAAGGTATGGAACAGAGGCAACTAAAGGCATAAGGCCTTTGGTAAAAAGAAAACTAATAATTGAGTTAGTCATATTATCAACTGAAAATGAGATATATAAGAATCATTAAATACCTTATCTAGAAAATTACTAATAATTTGAAAGGTTTGCATTCTAGTTATATTAATTAATAATATACTAGTTTTTATACATGTTTAAATCAGAATTGGTTCGTGTATTTTCTTCTATTTATCTTTTAATGTCAATTAGTTTTAATTACTAAAGACAGTCAAAAAGTGCATCTTGGAATTTAAGGGGAATAAGAGAATTATATTTATATGAGCCTAATATAATGTTATAAACAAATGTGTTTTGGGAAAAAAAAATTTACATTACATATGATGCCATATTTTGCATGTCAAATTTTATGGTAACATTGGATATAATTACCTATCTAGTTGTCTTCATTGAATAGCTAAATATCATTTTGGTATGAAAATGTGTCAATAAAAACATTTTTTTATGTATAAATAAAATGATTTCATAGTTTACACATACATATTAGTTCCAACAGTGTGAACGGTAATACAGTTAAAGTGGGAATCACCAACACAATAATAGAGAAAAAAATAATCTAACATAGACAACTTAACGTTAAATTTATTTCTTACTTTAGATTGGTGAAGTAACATCATCCATCAAGTGAGGGTTATTGTATAAGTAAAAGTACATCATATTACAATGGGATCATCCATCACTATTATACGCTAACAATACAAACCTTTGAATATGCCTGGAAAATAAAAAATATGTATAAGATAAAGATAAGATAGTGATATATATATATATATATATATATATAGATGACACTATTAAAACATTTTCATCCTGTCCCACAAAGTTGTAATTATTTTTCAAAGCTAAAAAAACTTGTTCAATTTTGGACTCCATAGTCCATAGTATTACTTTACATTAACTGTGGAGTGTTAGTATTTAAATCTTTTAACATGTTTCTCAAAAAATAAAAGTTAAAACATAAATAGTATGATCTCTTTATAAAATTGTATTATTGACTGTATCTACTCAAGGTGGTTGGAGTTGTGGAAGTTAAATGGGCTATGGGGGCAAACTATTGATGAAAAATTTTAAAAATTGTATGTAGAAAGAAAGATATGCCCTAACTGTGTTTGAAGATGTGAGCCACTCAAAGAATAACCCAAGTTGAGAAATAGCTCAAGTTGTAGAAAACATATGGGATCAAGTCAAAGTGGCATGCCTTTTTTATTTATTTAAACTTTCCTTCAGGTGGGTGAATAGATAAATAAACCAAGTTGCAAATGAATTTATTAAACCAAAATGTGGTGTTTGGTTTTTTGAGATTGCCGTATCTTCATCTTTTTTTTAATATAAATCATTTTCATAAGGAAAATATAGGATTCTCTTTTTACCCCCCCAAAAAAAAACCTTTATTCAATGAGTTAAGTAAATTTAAGTTGTTAAGTGTAAACCACCCCACCAAGTAAGTTGGGCCTACGCTATATTAGTAGAAGTCTTGAATTGTTAACATTGCGCTAAGGTAATGAGACCAATTGGGCTTTTGAGCTTTTTTTGTAATCCCAACAGGGCTTAAATTTTTCACAATTCAGTACTGCATCATTTGATTTGCTTTGGGCCTATAGCCCAGTAGCCACCTTAAAAGATAGTACTTTGAATCCCGAGCACCAAGCAGGTGTGTGAAGATTGCTAAATAGGCTCCGTTTGGATCAACGTCTCACGTCTACTGCGTTTGCCAGTCCCATAAATTGTGCAAATAAGCAAAGGAACGATAATTTAAAAAGTAAACAGTAACTAAAAAATTATTTTTTATTAATTTTAGTTTTCAGCAAAATAAGCGGTATCAAAATGTACACTATGGGTACCAAGTTGCTCTACATCAAAAACTGAAAAACGTAGTGCAAAAACTCCTGTTCATGTTTTTGTGTTTAAACCTAAATGCTTGATTTGTAATTTTATTTTCCTAAGTTTAATTGTAATTTGCCGTTTTTATATTATTATGAGCAATGCTAGATTTTTTTTTCCCCACTTCTTTCTAAAAGTTGTAAATTTTGATTAATAAAACAACATTTACACAGGTCTACGACTAACACTACAAATATTATGTATTTGTAAGTGGATATAATATTTTGAGGGGTTTGAGAGAAGCTCTTACAAAAGAAAAATCTAGCCAGTACTGCACTCACACAAAATGAGCATGGCAACCTTGGTAGGGGTGGCAATGAGCACTCCGAAGCTCAAGTTAATATCCAGGAAGAAGACTTTACAAAAAAGTGAGTTTTTGGCTATGAGATTGCATCATGAGAAGCTCAAGTTAATATTATGTATTTATACCCCTAAGAGCATCCACAATGGGGCTTGCATATGCCAAATGCAAGCCCCATTTGGCATTCAAACCCAATAAACACCCAGCAACTGGGTTGGTAAAACTGGTAATGGCTAAAATTTTTTGACATAGTGCTACAGTACCATCTCATCTTTGAGATGGTACTGTAGCACTATGTCAAAACAAAATACTATATTTTAATTAACATCAACTACTCTCTCTCTCTCTCTCTCTCTCCCGGCTTTGCTCTCCATCGCCTCTCTCTCTCTCTCGCCACTGTCAAGCTTCTCTCTCTATCCCCTCTCTCTCTTGATCTGGGCATGGCGGTGGGTTCGGATCGGTTGATGGTGGGTTTGGATCGGCGAGGTCTGGGTTCGGCGTTTTGGTAGGCGTGGGTCACGGCGTGGGTTGATCGTGGTTTTGGCCGTGGGTTTCCGGCGTGGTGGTGATGGGTTTCCGGCGTGGGTTGATCATGGTTTTGGCTGTGGGTTTCCGGCGTGGGTTGATCATGGTTTTAGCCGTGGGTTTCCGGCGTGGGTTGATCATGGTTTTAGCCGTGGGTTTCCGGCGTGGGTTGATCATGGTTTTGGCCGTGGGTTGATCTGGGTGAGATCGGCGTGATCAAGGTGGTCGTCGTCGTCTCGCTCTCTCCGTCGTCGTCTCGCCCCTGCCGATTCACCCTCACTCTCACCCATCCCCAAATTCGGTGGTCGTCGTCGTCGTCGTCGTTGATCATGGTTTACTAATTTTTTTTTTCTCTGGTGGTGGTGGATTGTGACTGATGTGGTGGCGGTGGCGGTGGTGGTGGTGGTGGTGGTGGTGATTTTTGGTGGCCGTGGGTGATGTTCACGGGGAATAGTGGGGTGTATTATAAATGATGTTAATTGATGATATATTATTTTATTGTATAGAAATATTATTTTAATGAGTATGATAGGAAAATAGAAGTTGGGTTGTTGGAGGTATTGTAAAATGGTATGGTATTAATAATAAAGTGACTTTTTAGAATGGTAAAATAGGATAGGATTGACATTCCAGCTGTGAATGCTCTAACAGGCAAGTGTTTGGCCTATGGAATACATCATTCCTCTCCTATGTTGTTTTTACTTGATGTGACAAGTTCCTACCCATTTTGTTGGTCTCAAAGTTCTTCCGGAGTGGTTGGAACTTCTGTCGGAGGATAGTCCACATTGTATTAAATGCTACGTAGGTTATTGAGCGTAATAAATGCGAAACTGACTGATTTGATCCCTTGATTAGCTTTTTAAGGACTCAAGTAAATCAGCCATTGTGTACAATGTATTGAACAAATTGAGTTGGTCACATGTGCCAATCATGACAGATCTCAATGAAAGTTACCATTTTACCCTTGCATCGATATCAATCTACATCAACAACTATTAAAAAATTTATAAAACAATTTGTGTTATTAAAATTACGGTATTTTTGGGTGCTCTAACTTATTTGGCACTCCTTCCTTGTAAGTGTTAGGTGGAAGGTTAAGTTGAAAATTCAAAACCTATATCCACTAGATGGGTGTGTAACTTACCGATAAAATAAATAAATTTAACGTATTTGTATAAAATTAAAAAAAAAAGAAAAAAAAAAGAAAAAAGGAAAAAACAAACAGTATGCCTGTAACTATGTTTAATTCTCAATGAAGTTATTGACCCAAAATGCAAAGTACAAAGTATGCGTTTAAACCAAACCTGCCACCTGCTAGCCTATTGGACATGGTACTATGGTAGTACACTGCCAAGCCAACTCAACTACTTAAGGGGTTTATACTCACTGAATTACCAAAATTCAAACAGAAAACAATTATATCGAAATTTGATTGCAGGGAATTTTCCATTGCTTTGTCTTTGTCCAGCCTGAGCTGGTCAAGACTAAGATCACAATCAGCATTGGATTTAAAGACTGCATCTGGTACAAATCTTGAAAAATCATCAAGCAAATCTGGATGATCATCAAAAAGAGTTGCAACCTGAAAATTGTAAAACAAAAACCACTAAGAATATTTAAAATCCAGCCCACTAAGACCACTGAAAGTTACATGAATAAGAAAAATTTAGAATTAAAAAAAAAAAAAAGAAAAAGAAAAAAGAGCCATAACACATGTTAACCTCATTGTAGGCCTTAATTGTTATGCCCTTGTGCTCCTTCTGGCACACATTCATAATGTCTTGGAATGCTTTATAAACAAGTTCATCATTTTGAAAGCGTTTCTGTACAAAAAAAAATTCAACATTAAACTGCAAGGAACCAACATTTGCAGTTGAAATTCAACAAAGTAAAACAATATCTTCACCTTTATCTTTGTTCACAAAGCTGATAGCTTCTTGAAATTCAACCTTATTTTGCGGAGGACCTAGAAATTCAACTGTTGACTCACTCTTTAAGGAAGCCAAATTTGCATTCACTCCAAAACCTTCAACTTTCCTGGCAGATTTTCTTTTGCCTTCGTTTAACTCAAGGTGTTCAACACTAAGATCACGATCAGCATTTGTAATGGTCCTATCCCGCCGGCTAGGATTCTGAAAGAAATGGATTTATTTGCTCACTATTAAGAATCTACTGAAAAGAATAAAAAGATGAAATGTACAAAGGAGGTATTAAAAATATAACCTTTTCCACATGCATTTTCCGCAATGCGGGAGTGGCAGAGCTCCGCATAGTAAAAAGCTGAAATGAGTTCTGTGCTAAAACAGATTCTGATCCCGGGCCAAATTTTGTGAATTCATCAAGCAAATCTAGATGACCATCAAATAAAGTGGAAAATTGAAATTGAAAAACATAAACCACTAATAAGAATACTGAAAATTACATTAACAAGAAAACTTTCCAATTAAACTAGAGCAGAGAAACAAACAGAGCCATAACATATATTTACCTTACTGTAGACCTCATTCATGTCCTTGTGCTCCTTCCGGTACATATTCAAAATGTCTAAGAATGATTTATAAACATGTTCATCATTTTGAAAGCGTTTCTGTAGGAACAAAGGTCATCATTAAACCACATGGACCAACATTTGCAACTGAAATTCAACATGACAAAAAAATAATTTCACCTTTACTTTGTTCACAAAGCTTATAGCTTCTAGAAATTCAATCGCCTTCTTTTGTGGAGCAGCCTCATCATCATCATCAAGGGTTATTTCATACCCCTTTGGCAAGAAGGCGTTTAACCCAAAAATCAAGTAATTATGCCCTTTAAATAATTCTTTCACTCTGGCAATGACGCCATCGGTGTCAGTTCTGCAAGAACAAACAATAGAAAAAACTGTTAGATGCAATGTTCCATTAATCCAAGACAAAAACTTCATTGATGCAATGAGTGTACCTTTCAGCCTTAAAATCTTTCAAGACCTCAAGGAAATTGTCATATTTCTCTCTTTGGTCTTGAAACGTGTCCTTCACCGCCTTGACATAGGTTATGGCGTCAGTCTTTTTTAGTTTCCGTGTCGTAACACTAAGACCACTACCTCCTTCTCCACCCTCTGGGATTTGGGATTGCCCATAGCTTCAAATCCACAAACACATATACCAAGGGCACAATTCAAACTCAAACAATAGTACAGAAATATTACATAACCCATATCTCTTTCCCTCACAAAACCCCATATAAATTCAGCAAATACCATCATGCAAAAACTCACCAAGCAAAACACATGAGAGAGGTTAAACCAAAAATTTTGAAAAAAAACAAAAGTTACGGAGAAAGAAACTTACGAGTCTTCAGGAGAAGAACCATAGGGTCTCTTGAATTGCGAAGAGCTATCATAAACGTTGTCTCCTAATCTCTTCATCTCTGAACTAATCCACCACGAAAATCACAACTCAACAACAAATAGAAGAATGAAAAAGACCTATAATGAGACACTGTTTCGAGCCTAATTTATTTTAATTAGTTTTGGATAAACATTAATGATATGAATATATGTTGTGTTGATTGAGATAAAGTAGTTTTAAATTTGGATGAGTTAGAGGAGTTTGGATTACCGTTTACGATGAATTATATGATTAGTTTTGCTGATAGAAAGCTACAATCCGAGGATTTTTGTAGTTTTGAATGCTCCTCCTTCTGTAGAATTCTAATCCTTGTTTATAGGCTATTTGCTACTAGTATTATTTATCTAGCATGAATGGATTAAAAAAATTTGAATAGATCTCTACAGTTGCGGCGGGTTCTTTGGCAAGGGACTGAGATCATTGCAAGATTATTACGGAAAAATTTTAAAAAGGATATATATATATATATATATGTATGTATATAGGACTAATTACAATTTACTCCTTTGTGGTTTAGTCAAAATTTTTTATTTGAGAGATAATTACAACATGCTGTTAACCGCTCAGCTTAAACCCTTTCTACCCTAGACCCCCAAACACTTTGTGCATGAAGAAGTGCCAATTTAGCTATAAGACCTTTGGCTAGTTTAGTCTAAATTTAAGTTGCCGTGGTTTGAAATTTAGTTTAGTTAGTTAATTATGGTTCCATAACCCACGTCTGTTCAAAATAAAACTAAATATGTTTCTTTGCTCTCTTTTATATCTCTCTCATCTCAAAACATTAAAAAAAAAAAAAACATAAAAGATTAAGAGAAAACAAAGATAAAAAGGTTAGAGTTTTGTAAAAATTAAGAATAAACATTACCATCACCACAGAAGCTTCTGTCAAGATCAATCATCTACGTCTATTGTTCAATTTTAATTTTTCCTAACTTTGTTCTTTTAAATTTTAGTATCTATATTGAAAATACTGGAACTCAATTAGTCTAATTATTGTTGTCAAGAACTGTTTCTTGCAATCTTAGGCTCTACAATCCTAATGTCAACAGGCTTGGGCATCATCCCACGAATACGGCAAAAATCTAAAGTTGATCAGTATTTGTATTTTTGCCAAGTTCCATGACTATATATAAGTACAAATCCAACTGCGCCTAACTGCCTAAGTCTTCCTTCAGTCAAAACTTCTCATCCAAACCCACCTTTAACTAACCCAAAAGCCAATTACAAACCCAGCCATCTTCTGTTTCTTCTCATATGAGCTATGGAGCTGCAACAAATTTGAAGTCTGAACCCTTTGATGGGTATTTTTTGGTTTGCCGTTGAATTATTATTATATATTAGGTTCTTCTAGAGGATTATAGACTTCACAGTGAATTGGGTAAATAAATTCAAATGAACAGGATTATATTGAAAATTTTAACACCCAGATCCAACAGCCACAATAAGATTATCGGCCAAAAAAATTATGTATTAATGAGTTCTAACTTATACGTTCAGTCATTAATTTAAGATATCATTTATGCGGTTGACATCTTTTAACCAAATGTTGAAGAAAATATTGGAAAGGTATTCTATGGTTTTGGTAATATTTGTTCTTAATTTTTACAAAACCCTAACTTTTTTATCTTGTTTTCTTTTAATCTTTTATGTTTTGAGAGGAGAGAGATATAAAAGAGAGCAAAAATACATATTTAGTCCTATTTTTAATAGAGGTGAGTTATAGAATCTTAACTGAGCTAACCTTATACCCATGTAATGCACGATTTAATCAAAATTCATATGTAAATAGTTTTTTTTTTTTGGTTAATTTACTTAAAATTAGATAATAAAAATAAATAAATATTATACTTTTAAGCTATATAATAAATTCATATTGTGTGAAACTAAGGTATTATGAATTGCACACACACATATATAAGTAATATATATATATATATATATATATATAACCAAAACCTCTAAAACTCTCATAATTTTCCACATCAGCATAATATTTAAATAAAATTATTTCTTTATTCAAACTTAACAAAGAGTGAAACTCTACCTTTTTAACAAGTTCAATTTAAACTCAAACTCAAACATTGATAATTACTACCCATAAAAAAAAAAAGAAACAAAAAAAGAAAAAAGAAATTGAGATATCACATGCCCAAATTACTACATGTAACAATATCATTACTGACTAATGCAATTGGTTGATGGAAATGTTAGACCAATGCAACCAAATTGGTTAAATATTGTTACCTTCTTTTTTTTTGTATCTTTTTTTTTTTTTTTTTTTGGTGTGCTTTTCATTAGTTTTAGTCTTTGTTTAGCTCCTATGAAATTTGTGGTACAAAGTATTTAGCATCATAGGTAACACCCAGCCTTTGATTCAAATTTGAGAGGGTCTTCAATGTCAGCTTTGATTATTTTTATTATCAAGTTGAGATTTTTATTGGTTTATCAAGCATGAGTTAGTTGGGAAATCTGGTCCTCATACGCAATCGATAGATAATTACTAAGAGAGACAATCACTTATTATAAATAGAGGTTGAGGAGTTTAACAAGG
The DNA here is from genome assembly GCA_032878915.1 of Castanopsis chinensis. Taxonomy (NCBI): domain Eukaryota; kingdom Viridiplantae; phylum Streptophyta; class Magnoliopsida; order Fagales; family Fagaceae; genus Castanopsis; species Castanopsis chinensis. The sequence continues at coordinate 3,502,767 of JAVQMG010000121.1, forward strand.
TTTTGGGCATGTGGAAAGCATGGCTTAATGAGTAGCAACATGATGAGAAGTCGATGGAGGAGACTAGAGTATTTTCGGACTTTATTTTATTTTATGGTCTAGGTCAAATTCTTACAATATTGTGAACATTTTGTAGTGTATTATTTTGGGTATTGGGCATTTTGTTGTCCAAGTAGGAAATAGAAAACTTAGGTATAAATAGTTGATTTGTTATTTATTGTTTCATACTTCTGAATTGTTTTCGTACTTTGTAAGTTTATGGAAGGAATTAGGGTTATTTGGAGTGTGGTTTTTGGTAGATAAGGCTAGAGAAATATATAGAGGAAAGGTTTAGAATATATAGCAATGTATAGATTCTATGATCTTAACTGAAATTTTACATGATTAATAATATTATTTATTTTTTCATTTATGGATTGTGGCAACATTTTTTTTTTTTTTTGAGAATAGGATTGTGGCAACATGGTTGAGACTTCTATACAAACTACAAATGGAGTAAATACTAAAAATAAGCCAGAGGTAATAGATGCCTAAAATTATTTAACATTTGTTAACTATCCTATGCGTCGCACGGGTTAACGACTAGTAACTTATTAAAACAGTGCAATAAATATGTTTTATTTTTCTTCAAAATGCATAAGATGATTTTTTTTTGTATTTATTTTTTTGTGAATATCATGAAAAAAAATTTGTATGCTTTTCTTCAAACTTACTTGGATTTGAATTTGTCATTTATTTTTTTTGCAAAAATTTTCATTATGTAAAATATATTCTTTTTGGGTTACTTTATCCTAATTTTTTTTTTATTTTTTTTTGACATTATCTAAATTAGATTTTTTAAAATTAAGTTTATGTTAATGTTAATACATATTAGCTAAATAAATAGTGAAAATTACAGGCTGCTACAAACAAAAAGAGAGATACAAACTTATTATTAATAATGGGGAGATAAAAAATTGATGAGAACAATAAGAAGTGTTTCTATCTAAGTAAATTAGGTATCTTATCCATGTTTCTAAGATTTTTATTTTTATTTATTTTTATATGTGTCTTATCATTTTAAATATAAAAAAAATGATATGACACGTATAAAAAAAATATGCAACCTGAAAAATAGCAACATAGTATATGATTTTGTTCTAAGGATCTATTTTAAAATTCTATTCAACTACTTTTAGTGTTTTAATAAAACACTAAATTCCCTTCATTTTTTTTTTTTTTGGATAAACACAAAAACTTAGTTAATATCAACTTTTTTTTACATTGAACACAATTTTTCTTACACGATCCTAATCTAAGTAAATTAGTTATCTTATTCATGTTTCTAAGGGTTTTTTTTTTTTTTTTGTTTACATGTCTTATCATTTATTAGTAATAAATAACTTTTTTTATATAAAATTTTTCTTTTTATGTGTAGTGTAGTAATTAATAAATAAGAAAATTGTTGTTTTTTCTTTATAATACACTACATGTAAAAAAATAAGGATTACATGGATGAGACGAAGAATTTGGATTGTAAAAAAAATAGGTATATATTTTTTTTCTTATCTTCTTCTCCTATAATTTCTAAGTTGATAAAAATCTTAATTTAATTACAATTCAAATTCTTTTCTTCATCTATTTCTTCTTAATTTGATTATGTATGGGCATCACCCTCTTCCAAGCCCGTTTGTTTGTATAAGCCCATTGCACCGACGCCATGTGTAGAGTCTTACACTGATTGAACGTCCGGGTTTGTCCCGGGCAAGTTTCGGTTCTTACCAAAAGCTTGGGGTTTAGGAATGAAATCGTTAACAACATGAACAACAAAGGCAAGGTCACGCCACCTCCGGTGAACACGCCCACCGAGCAAGCCAAGCTCAGAATGCACAGTATCACCGCGAAACACCCCTGCCTGGCTACGACATTGGACCTCCCCACCGTTACCTAAGGAATGGCTTTGCCGAGAATCAGATCTAACAGTGGAACTAGTTCCAAGGCCACCACTACCTTCTCCGACTCATAATTAAGCACCCACTTAGAAGAAATAGTATTGGACCTCTACCTCCACTGACCAAGAAAACGATCATTGCCACCCCACTAACTTTGACTATAAATAGGCAAGGAGATTCAGTTAGGGGGGGGGGGGTTTGGCAATTGGGGAGAGGGAGGACTAGGGAGAGGAGAAGCTCTTGAGAAAGTAAGGGAGAGAAATTGCAAGAACAAAGGGAGCTTGGGTACTTGGGCTGCCGAATATAGGACCGACCATTGTAGGAAATCCAAAAAGCCCATAATACAAATAGATTGTGAGCCCAAATACTTGTCAAGCCCGTTAGCCATACTTGGGTGCGCATAATTGGCACCGTCTGTAGGAATCTCCTACACAGCTGTGGACCTATCAAGGCAGACATAGGAAAATGTCTGGGAGTAGACCTAAGAGTTATGCTGAAAGTGGCTCCGGGGGGTTGTCACGGGGGTCTACATGGTGAAAAAGGAGGCAGAAAAGGCGAGAGGATCGGCAGCATCACGAGGCGGATGAGTTCGGGCTAGGAGAAAGGTCTTTCAAACCCCCCGAACAGTGTCTGACGCTTCAGGTCGCAACTGCCTCAATTGGAGGGGTCAGGAGCTTGAGCAGAGGGATCGAGAACTTAAGCGCCTATGTAGGATGGTGAGAGACCTAGAATTGCAAGCAAGGTCCAGGCATAGGAAAATGGACTATGATGAGTGAAGAGAAAGATCAGCAAGTGTGGGGGATCACCGTGCGGTAGGATCCCATCAATCTGGTTCTTGGCGGCACCGCGAACGGTCACGGGAATATGCAGACCGTGACTCAACTTCCCCGAATGAGGGGCGGCCGCGAAATGTGGCCATGGACGTAATGAGCTGAGCACTACGCCAAGCTGCCCGATCACCGTTCTCAAGAAACATTGAAAATGCGCCTATACCGAGCAGATTCACATAGCCACTATTTAATTCCTACACTGGAAAGACGGGCCCTGTAGAACATGTAAGCCACTACATTCAGATGATGTCTTTACACGCTCATAATGATGCGCTGATGTGCAAGGTTTTCCCTTCGAGCCTCGGCCCCACTGCTTTGAGATGGTTCAACGGGTTGAAGAAAGGGTCGATCCATGGTTTCTCAGAATTGATCCAAGAGTTTGGCATACGATTCATGACTTGCAGCCGGGTCCTACAGCCAGTAGATACGTTATTGTCAATGAAAATGGGGGCTGGAGAGACCTTTTGCAACTATGCTAACCAGTACTGGGAGCTGTATAATGAGATGGCAGAGGTAACGAAAAGATTGCTGCAAGCACCTTTTGAATGGGGTTACCGGATGAATCTGGACTGAAAGAATCATTGACGAGAAGGCCTCCAGAGGATATGAGGTAGCTGATGAGGCGTATCAAGGAGTATAAGCAATTGGAAGATGATTGGTTACAGACCAAGGGAAAAGCTCCAATCCTAAATTATTCACGGAACGCCGGCTTCCAACCTAGACCTCGGAAGGATCTGAGGATTTAAAAGCCCAGGCCAGAAGCGGGAGGAGTGAATGTAACGTTTAAGAAACCAGTGCATAGGATCGTCAATCAAATAAAAAATGTGCCATACTTTAAATGGCCAAACAAGATGGCAGGTGACCCGTTAAGAAGAAACCAGAATTTGTACTATATGTACCACAAGGACAAGGGGCACACCACCGAGCAATGTAGGGTTTTGAAAGACCATTTGAAACAGCTGGCGAAGGCTGGGCATCTGAAATAGTTCGTTGTAGCAACAAGCAGTCGTGAAGCGAGGCAGGCTGATCGGCTATAAAGAAATCCTCTCCCACCCCCTTTAGGAGTAATAGAAGTCATCCATGCAGTTCTGAGGGGTATTCCAGCTTCAGGGACAAGGGGTGTATTGACGGTGGAACTGGCAAAAAATCTTGCGGAAGAGCTACCCGCCCGGAAGAAGATGAGATACACGAAATAACCCATTGTGTTTGATGATGATGACATGGAGGCACCATTCAGCTGCACGGAGATGCTTTGGTCGTCACTGCCCGTGTAAGGGGGTTTATAGTAAAAAGAGTAATGATAGATCAGGGGAGCGGGATGGATGTGATGTACTCTGAATTATACAAGGGGCTCGGCCTAGAAAAGAAGGACCTGTCCAAGTATAGTACGCCGTTGATGGGGTTCGACGGACATATGGTGAACCCAGAAGGACAAATTTCACTCCCGGTCAGCATGGGAGGTAAAGAGGTAGTTGTGACGTTCATAGTAGTCTCTTCCTACTCACTATACACGGCAATCCTAGGAAGGCCATGGATTCATGATATGTGGGCTGTGTTGTCCACCTTACATTTGAAAATCAAGTTTCAGACCGAAGATGGGGTCGCGGTGGTAAGAGGCGATCAGCAGGTAGCTAGACAGGTCTTAGTGGCCGCAACCATCTAGTAGACCGAGCAAAGGGGATTAGCCAAGAGGACCCCTTTATAGCAATTACAGCAACCCCAAGAAAAAGCAGGGACTAGCTGTGCCGAGGATCTGGTGAAGGTGAAGATTTTGCCGGACCGTGAAAAGAATTTCCTAATAGGGGCGAGTCTAAAGGTCGAAGAGAGAGTAGAGTTGTTGCTTTTGCTTTTGCTTGTGCAAAATGTAGACGTTTTCGCTTGGAGTACATACGAGGTGCCTGGGGTCGACCCTAAATTTATGGTACATAAGCTAAATGTGGATCTGTTATGCCCTCCAAAGAAACAGAAGCTGAGGAGGTCGGCCAAGGAACATGTCGAATTTGTCAGGTAGGAGGTTGGAAAGCTGAAAGAAGCAGGGGCCATAAAAGAAATGTTCTTTCCAGAATGGCTTGCAAACACTGTGGTAGTAAAGAAGAAGAACGGTAAATGGAGGGTATGTGTTGACTTCACTGATCTCGAGCATGTCCTAAGGACCCGTTCACAATGCCAAAGATTGATCAACTGGTGGACGCCACATATGGGCACCCGAGAATGAGCTTTCTTGATACTTTCCAAGGTTATCATCAGATTGCCCTATCCGCCGAGGATCAGGAGAAGACATCATTCATTACATCGGATGCTAACTATCATTATAATGTGATGCTGTTCAGATTGAAAAATGCAAGGGCCATTTATCAACGAATGATGACGAAGATGTTTAGGGATAAGATCGAGCGCATGGTCGAAGTGTACATTAACGACGCGATGGGAAAAAGAAAGCAAGAAGGGCAACATATTGGTGATCTTAGAGAAGTGTTCGCAATACTCCGGCGACACCGGCTGCGGCTCAACGCTGATAAGTGCGCTTTCGAAGTAGGGTCCGACAAATTTTTGGGCTATTTGATAACCAAACGGGGAATCGAAGTTAACCTCGATCAAATCGAAGCCGTTAAATGTCTCAGTCCACCAAGCAATCCAAAAGAGGTCCAGAAGTTAACCCTTATGTTGGCTGCCCTTAACCGATTCATTTATAAGTTCGCTGATCGGTGCCGACCATTTTACCAACTCTTGAAGAAGTGGAAGAGGTTATAGTGGAATGAGGAGTGTGATAGAGCCTTTCATGACCTAAAGGATTATCTTGGATGGGCACCAACGTTGACGACCCTGGAGCTCGGAGAAGATCTGTATATATAGCTCTTGGTGTCTAAGCATGCAACCAGCGTGGTACTATTGAAGGACAATGGTGTACAGTTGCCAATCTACTACATAAGCAAGACATTTGTAGACACCGAGACCAGGTATTTACCACTAGAAAAATTGGTGTTAGCACTCGTATATTCCACCCGAAAATTGCCCCAGTACTTCTAGGCTTACACTGCTCATGTTTTGACTGAGTATCCTCTCCAGTCATTGCTGAGAAGATCTGACTTTACTGGGAGGATAGCTAAATAGGAGATTCAATTAGGCTCTTTCGACATAAGATACATGCTGAGGAACTCGGTGAAGGGACAAGTACTTCCAGACTTTATTGTCGAGTTCTCACAAAAAAATATGAGTATTGTTTGCCTCTTGAGGGTCAGGACATGGAAAGTGTTTGTAGACGGTGCATCCAATACAATGGGAGCAGAGGTTGGAATTTTAGTCATCACCCCGGAAGGATTAAAGCTAGAGCACTAATTCAGATTAGGCTTCAGGACATCTAACAACGAGGCCGAGTATGAGGCCCTACTAGCCGGAATGAGAGTGGCTTTGGATTTGGGAGCAAAGAAGGTGGAAATTTACTCAAATTCCTAGCTCGTAGTCAACCAAGTATTGGGGAGTTTCGAGGCAAAGGATCCTCGGATGGCTGAGTACTTGCAAGTGGTGAAACAGGCCATGGGCCATTTCTCAAGTGTGAAAGTAGAACAAGTTACTAGAGGGCAGAACTGCCATGCCGACTCCTTGGCCACATTAGCATCATCGATAGCTGGTGAAGTACCCCAGTTAATTAGGGTGGAATTGGTGAACAAACAGAGCATCAACGCAAGAATGGAGGTGTTGCAAGCTGTCGCAGCAAAGAAATCTTGGGTGGATCCTATGATTGAATTCTTAGCCGAAAATTGGTTATCGAAAGACGAAAAAGAGGCGGCCAGATTACAACGGACTGCCTCTCGATATTGGTTGTCTGTCGATCGAAAGTTATACCAAAGGTCATTTGAGGGACCGTACCTGCAGTGTCTTCGCCCAAGCCAAGCTAGAGAACTCCTGGCCGAACTGCATGAAGGTGTGTGCGGTAGTCACGTGGGAGGTCGGTCGGTCATTGGCCTACCGGGCAATGACTCAAGGTTTTTGGTGGCCACGGATGAGGAAAGAGGCTTTTGAGCACGCACGAAGGTGCCAGCAGTGTCAAATACATGCCCCAATGATCCGCCAGCCTATCGGGAGTCCAAACACTGTAAGTAGCCCGTGGCCATTCGCCTAGTGGGGGCTAGACATAGTCGGGCCATTTCCTCGGGTAACAGGTAATCGAAGATTTGTGCTGGTCGCGATAGACTACTTCACTAAATGGGCAGAAGCAGAGGCTCTGGAAAATATCCAAGATGTCTACATCAAGAGGTTCGTATGGAGAAACATTGTAATAAGATTCGGCGTACTAGAGTCTCTTGTGTCAGACAATGGTTTACAGTTCGATAGCGAAGCTTTCCGGGAGTTTTGCAGTAATCTCGAGATCAGAAACCGTATTCAACGCCGGTATACCCACAAAGTAACGGCCAGGCAGAAGCTACCAACAAGGCCATCGTAAGCGGATTGAAGAAAAGGTTGGATGGTGCAAAAGGTAGGTGGGCCGTGGAACTGCCGAGCGTCCTATGGGCTTACCGTACAACTTCGAGGAGGTCTACGAGAGAAACGCCGTTCTCTCTAACTTATGGGGTGGAGGCTGTCATCCCCTCAGAAGTGAACCTGTCGAACGCCGGGGTTGCGGGATTCGCTCTAGCCTAGAATGAAAAGCTGATGTGCAAGCAGTTGGAATTATTAGAAGAACATCGTGAAGCAGCTACCATCCGGCTGGCAAAATATCAGCAAAAGCTCGCCCAGAGGTACGATAATAGCGTGAGGAAAAGGGAATTTGCCACGGGAGATCTAGTGCTTCGTAAGGTCGTGGGGAATACATGTGACGTCAATGCAGTGAAACTGGCCCTGACTTAGGAGGGGCCCTACAGAGTAACTGCCATTGCGAGTACAGGAGCATACTACTTAGAGGACTTGGCAGAAAGACGCTTCCCTGACCGTGGAATGTCCATAATCTAAAGAAGTTTTATCATTGACCGGCTACTCTCTGAATATGTAAACTTGATGTAATTCCGCACTATTACGTATTAATGTGACGGTATTTGCTCATGCAAGTGCATTTAATCCAATTGATGTTAAGTTATTATTGCCGACATGGAGAAAATTGTGAGGGCAAAAGCTACTTAATCATTTTCTAAGGACAGAAGCCTGTACTCGGTTTGATTCCTATCACCGGGCAGGTGAAAACTTTAAGATATTATTTTCTAAGGACAGAAACCTATCTTCGGTTCGATTCCTATCATCGAGAAGGTGAAAACCTTAAGATCTTATTCTCTAAAGATAAAAGCCTGTACTCAGTTCGATTCCTGTTACCAAGCAAGTGAAAACCTTAAGACATTATTTTCTAAAGATAGAAACCTGTCCTTAGTTCGATTCCTATCATCGAGCAGGTGAAAACCTTAAGATATCATTTTCTAAGGACAGAAACCTGTCCTCGGTTCGATTCCTATCACTGAGTAGGTGAAAACCTTGGGATTTTATTCTCCAAGGACAGAAGCCTGTACTCAATCCGATTCCTATTACCGGGCAGGTGAAAACCTTAAGACATTATTTTCTAAGGATAGCAACCTGTCATCTGTTCGATTTCTATCACTAAGCAGGCGAACACCTTAAGATATCATTTTCTAAGGACAGAAACCTATCATTGGTTCGAGCCCTATGAATAAGTGGAAACCTTTAAACATCATTCCCTAAAGATAGAAACCTGTCCTCGATTTGACTCCTACCACAGAGCAGGTGGAAACCTTGAGACATCGTTTTCTAAGGATAGAGACTCTCGTTACCGAGAAGGAGGGAACATTGGGTTGTCATTCTCTAGGGCCAAGAATCGGTCATGAGTTCTACATTCAGAACAAAGTAATGAAAGCCTAAAGCAAAAATCGTAAGGGTAGAAAAGTTGCTCCTAGCCATTGTAAGTGAGGAACTAAGGTATGATGAACGGATGGGCCCTAATTATGTGCAAAGTTAGCAATTATCAAACAAGCAACACAAATTTATATTTGAATGGCATTAATTTAAGCCCAAATGAGAGACAAAGAAATTGGTCAATCACCACAACCCGGCAATTTAGGCTAAAAAAAAAAAAACCAACTTCTTAAGCGGCTGGGTCGTCCGGGTTGGGGGAAGTAATGGCTTGCCCAGCTTCATCTCTGGTAGTTTGGGTTATCGGAGGGGTCTGATCTTGAGCAGCTTCATCTCCAGTATGGATATCGCTCGTGATTTTCGGATCCGCTGTCTCCATATAAGCATCAATTTCTCACACAAGATCCCTCATACTCAGAGTCTCCTCTTTGTCCGTGCCATCACCTCGGCTCTGAATAGGAGAAGGAGGGGACGGGTATGGGATCTACGCTGAATTCCACAATGGGGAATCCTCAGCCACTCCCATGGCTTGAAGAGTAGCTAGCCATCCTTCCCTGAACCCATAGCACCAAGCTTGGTGAACGATTGGCTCCATAGAGTCTTCAGCTGCCGAAAAGCCTGCATTATACCACTTGTCCTCACAGGTTTCAAAGGATTACTTTAGGTCGGCAATTTGATCGGCTTGGGCCAGGTTTAGGCTATTCGCCGTTGCTAGCTTGAGCTCTGTCTTGCCTATGTCTTTTTCCATGATGGTCAACTTGTTCTCGGTAGTCAACTGGGCCTTCTCGGCATCTATTGCTCTCCTCTCTGATGCTGCAGCAGCCTCTCCCTTCTCTTGGGCAGTGACCTCAGCAACTGCTTTCAGCGCCTTCTCCCTATCGACAGCCTCGGTTGCTTCCTTTAGCCTCCCGTCCATCACGCTAGATAGCTGCGCGGCCTGAAAGTGTCGCAATAACAAAACGGTTAAGCCAAGAAAATAGCTACCTACAACACAAAAGAAATGAAGGGAATAGAAGATTACAACGACAGTGTGCCATTGCAGCCGCCTGGCAAGCGACTCGTTGTCACTGTCAGAATAAACGTGAACATCCTTGGGCAACAGAAGGCCTTGCGCTAGACTTTGGGCTATCTGCCCCCTCCTCCCTTGTCCCATTGCCAAATGCTGGCGGTTGCCAGTAAAGGCTCACCACCCAACAGGAAAACGTGCCGCTAACCAACCTCAGGTTGAGAAGAAGACGCCACGTTGGCCCCAACCTAAGTCGCTAGTGGAGTAACGACTGGCGCCTCTTGGATCTTCGGCCCGCCCCTTGGGCAGGGCGGGGTCTTCAATAATGTCTTGCTTGGAATAGGAACATTCTTCTTGGCGGCTCGTTTCCTCTTTCTGGTTTCACCAATGGGGAGAGCTTGACTCTTACCTCTAGGAGATCGAGGTTGGGCTGCTGAGCCGGTCCCGGGTATAAACTGGGAAAGGGACATCTTTCTATTCTTCACCATTTTTCCTATTAGTTTGACAGCTTCTTCCTCGGCTGTAGGGTCAGCGTCTTCCGGCTGTTCGATAGCTTCGTGTCTACTTCGACTTTGGGACACAAGCTCGACAAACTCATCCCTTATAGGCGCAATATCGTTTGCGGTGGTATAATGGGGGCCGAGCTCTCGAGCTTATCCAGTCATAAGCGTGGGGGGATAAATTTTTTGTGCCAGATGTCTATGTAGGACAGGAGCAGACTGTCTACTAAAAGCGCCTGACTGAAATTTTGCCAAGTAGTGTACACTAGATTAACGCCGAGAATCAAGTGAAATGCCTGAAGTTGCCCGACGCCGTGCACGAAAATCTCCAACCTCAGAACAAAGTTGAGATCGCGTGCATGGATGACTCGAGAGTTCGGTAGGAACCTTTTTGATTCTGCAGCAAATCCAAGAATAAACCGATCAGTCAAGTGCACAAATAATAATAATAAAAAAATGCAAGAATAGAGCGAATGGAGATTATCGGTATCGACCAACTTCAAGTGGTGAAAGCGGGCAAAGTAACTCGCTATTGAGCCAGTTGCCGCGCACCCTAACGAACTCTCTAGTTGAGTTTCTGTTTGAGTCGGGTAGACAAGAGATAAGTCAGACTCGTATATCTGTAATTTTTAAGTAATAATCACTCAAAAAATTACTGCATAGTTTATACATAAAATTAATGTCATGGTGGTTCAGTTGCAGCCCGAATATCTGATTCAGTCGGCTAACACAACTTACAACTCTATAAAAATTAGGGGGAAATTGGTTGGGACACAGATCGTAGACCCTAAGGTGCTTATGATGAGAGGGTCTACGGGAAACCTAACTCCACCCTCAAGTGTGGACATGAATGGAAAAAACGCTGCATTCGAATCAGTAGCCCTCGCTAGTTCAATATCACCCACATTGCAATACGCAATGTCAACATCACCTGGGATACCAAAAGTCTCTCTAAAACTAGCCAAGGCAGCCCCAGGGGTGAGGAGATGAGAATACCCCATTCCTAAAGTATGAAACAGAAGATAATCGAAAGAGAGAGAGAGAGAGAGGTAGAGAAAACTTACGTTGGGCTCTAGGGAGTGAGGAACTGGAAGAGTGTTTTTGCTAGAAGAGAGATGCTCGGTAGATAAGAAATTCAAGGTAAATAGAACGCAAAGAGTAAAATGGGAACCCACGAGGAGATATATATAGGGGTCAAAGTGTTTAATGAGGCGTGGAGCGGGAAAAAACTCGCCAAACCCTTTTTGAGCAAACCCCCACGCGTGTGGGTGCAGTTTATGAACTGTCAAAGACGGTTCACCAACCGTTGTACGGTTTACCAACTACCAAGTTTTAATTACAGACATGACAACCTGACAAGGCACTGTTTTTAAAGTGGCCAACGATAGTCACTCTGGTCGCGCGTAAAGGGTGTACGGTATACTTAGGGAGCTGTTAGTGTGATTTGACTAGTCCTTGATTCAGTACTGAGAGCCTAACGTGAATCAAGGGGGGCCTATTATACGGGCATTACCCTCATCCAAGCCCGTTTGTCTGTATAAGCCCATTGTACCGACGCCACGTGTAGAATCTCACACTGATTGAACGCCCGGGTTTGTCCCGGGCAGGTTTCGGTTCTTACCAAAAGCCCGGAGTTTAGGAATGAAATCGTTAACAACATGAACAACGAAGGCGAGGTCACGCCACCTCCGGTGAACACGCCCTTCGAGCAAGCCAAGCTCGAAATGCACGGTATCGTCGCGAAACACCCCTGTCGGGCTACGACATTGGACCTCCCCACTGTTACCTAGGGAATGGGTTTGCCGAGAATCAGATCTAACAGTGGAACTAGTTCCAAGGCTGCCACTACCTTCTCCCACTCGCAATTAAGCACCCACTTAGAAGAAACAGTATTGGACCTCTACCTCTACTGACCAAGAAAACAATCATTGCCACCCCACTAACTTTGACTATAAATAGGCAAAGAGATTCAGTTGGGGGGGGGGGGGGTTTGGCAATTGGGGAGAGGGAGGACCAGGGAGAGGAGAAGCTCTTGAGAAAGTAAGGGAGAGAAATTGCAAGAACAGAGGGAGCTTTGGTACCTGGGCTATCGAACATAGGACTGACCATTGTAGGAAATCCAAAAAGCCCACAATACAAATAGATTGTGAGTTCAAATACCTGTCAGGCCCATCAGCCATACTTGGGCGCGCACATATTACAATCTAAAATCTTCATCTTCATCTAATCTTTTATTTATTTATTTTTCATTTAGGTTATATTACTACACCTATTAGCTACAATTTGTTTTGGATTAAAAAAAAAAAAAAAAATAGCAACGTGAGTTGAACTAACCTTTTTATTGATTAGACTTTTATTAGTAATATATAGCCTTTTTTATATAAAATTTTTCTTTTATAATACACTACACGTAAAAAATAAGGATTACATGGATAAGATGAAGAATTTGGATTGTAATCAAATTAAGATTTTGATCAACTTAGAAACCATAGAAGTATCTATAATTTTAAATAAAATACTAATGGTTACATGATCCTAATCTAAGTAAATTAGTTATCTTATCCATGTTTCTAAGGTTTTTTTAAACGTGTCTTATATATCATTGTAAATCTAAAAAAATTCTGCAATATTGATTAGACTTTTATTAGTAATATATAACCTTTTTTTATATAAAATTTTTCTTTTTACATGCTGCGTAGTAATTAAAAAATAATAAAATTGTTGCTTTTTCTTTATAATACACTACACATAAAAAATAAGGATTACATGGATAAGATGAAGAATTTGGGTTATAATCAAATTAAGATTTTTATCAACTTTGAAATTATAGGAGAAGAAAAATTATATATATATTTTTAAAATCTAAAAATCTAAAAAAATTTCTACAATATGGTGAAGCCACTTGGTTCAATCACGGTATCTAAGCCCAACTTTATTATATAGTATATGATATGATATGAGTTTGGAGTTAAATGTGAGATTACATCATAAATATCTATCAAAGTGAGTTATTGCATATAAAAACCAAAGAGTCTTGAATTAATGAATAGATTTTTTTTTATATAAAAAAAAATAGACAATTTACATTTTCCACCTAATAATATTTTTACAAGTCTTTTTAAAGAGTTAAAAAAATATTAAGAATGACTATCAATTATATTTAAATTATATATGTAAGAATTATATTATGCATCTTAATGTATATCTTATATATATATATATATCCATGTATATGTATGGAGTTACAAGCTATTTATATTTAATCCTTGAGCTACGAAATGCACAATTGAATAGAACATTAAAAATGATAATTACTAGTGCACACACTCTACTGTACTCATAGTACACACAAGTATGATTGCCTTGTAAATTGTGACGTGTGTGCTATGTTTACACTAGAGTGTGTTTAATAGACACCACTCTATTAAAAATTAGTTACGTTTATTGTTGTTCTTTTTGTTAAGTCTAACAAAATTTAGTATTGAAGATCAATTCTTGAGAGATTAGGGTTAAATTGGTCTTTTAATACTAAATTCCTTCATATGTTACATAAAAAATAACAAAGATGTGTTTTGATAGTTCAAAAAGTTAATTGTAATTAGAGTGAAAAATTAGAATAGAAAAGTGTAATTTGCCCAAAAAATGAAATGAGTATTTTAATGACTATACCATTTGTTATAATTTTTACCACAACTTGCTAAAGTAGTCGATTGTGAGTGATGGATAATGACTAACACATGGAACCTAATTTTTCTTCACCATTCACTGTAAAGATATTTAAAAAATAAAAATCTCTTTTAGCTAGTCACAACAACTTTCACAACTGTGGAGGTGATAAGTTGCTAACGGTAGATAATAAAATAATATCAATATTGTTAGAAATCAACACTAAGTCTCTTGTCTCTAGAAATTTCTAGAGTTTCACTCAATTTGCTTCTCTCCAGAATTCTCTAGAAACTTCTAGAAATTCTCACACAATCTCTCTCTCTAGAAATTTCTCTCTAATTCTAGACACTTCTCTCTTGCTCTCTTTTCGGAATTTTCTCCAAGATAGTTTTCATATTTTCTCTAGAAACTTCCCTGCACTAGTGAATTTCAGCCACAAATTTATAAGGTGTCTACAAGGTTGGAGAAAGGCATTAATTTAATGCCAATAAAAAGGAAGAAGCTAGAAGCTTCAAGTTGGTTTCCTAACCAACATACATCTAGTATAAATAGATGTAATGAGGTGAGGGAGAGACTTGTGAAGTGAAGTGTGTCATAAAGCACCAAGTGAGAGATGTGTGAAAGTTGTATGAGTTGGTAAAGTGTGTTCCATAGGAAGCAAGTGTGTAGAGTGAAATAGAGTCGAGAGCTAGTGTGTGTAGGTGTCTAGAAGTGAGGTGTGTGCAAGTGTTTTTGGTGAGTAAGTGCCGTGTTTGCAGTGCACTAGCGTCAGTGTATGGGAGTTAAGCATCAGTGCTTGCAAAGTGTTGTAATTCAAAAAGTCAAATTTTAAATAAAAGCTCATTATTCAGTCTTTTGTTTAACAATCCAGTGTCAGAGCTTTCGCTAACTCAACAAATATTGGGTAAGATATTGATAAGACCTTATTCAATTGGTAAAGTCTCGTCTCTCAAATAAGAGATTCAGGTGCGTATACCATAGGTTGATACTATTTGTAAAAAAAAAAAAAATATTGGCTAATATAAAAACCAATAAAAATTTGTAAACTCACTTGTGAAAGATTCTAAAACAATGTATCATTAGAATTATTGTACTTCCATACCCAAAAACAAAAAATTGTAGTCTGTAAATTATGTTCTCTTTCAATTAAGTCATGGACCCAAAATGGAAATACAAAGTTTGCGTTTATCCCAAATATTCCCCAGCAAGCATTAAATAGATTACCAAAATTCAAACAAGGAAAAGTTACATTGAAATTTGATTGCAGGTAATTTTTCATTGCTTTTTCATCGTCCAACTTTGGATGGTCAACACTGAGATCAAAATTAATACGATGCTTAGAGAAAAAGATATATTGACTTACCATTATGAATCCATTTAAAAGAATAAAATGATGAAACGTAACATGATCCTGAGTCCAGTTCAGGTTACTTTTTTCCCCCTTGGACTTGACTGTGTTTTGAGTGTCATTTAAATCGCATTATCTCACCACCCATGAAATGGATCCATTCCAAATGGAGAGCATCCTAATACTTATTGTTTTCACATGTATGTGGTAAAGCCAGAGTTCCGCCCATTGGAATGCTCAAATGAGTTTCTTAGATATGGGGCATTCTACACTAAAAGCAATGCTGCTTTTGGTACAACTATTGTGAACTCATCAAGCAAATCAGGATAACCATAGAAAAGAAGGGGCAAAAATATTGAAAATTACATGAATAAGAAAACTTATCGAGTAAAACAAACAGAGCCATTACATATATTTACCATGGTTAGTACCTCATTTTGAAAGTGTTTCAGAAGAAATAAAATTCATCATTAAACCGAAGAAACCGACATTTTCTGTTGAAATTCAACAGAGCAAGAAAGTATATTAACTTTTTATCTCGTTCACAATTTACAAAGCAAAACAATATATTCACCGTTATCTCGTTCACAATTCACAAACCAAGATTATTTGTTGAAACAGATGCTTCTTCTGGAAGAAATGTTGTGAACTCATCAACCAAATCTGGATGACCATCAAAAAGAGTGGAAATCTGAAATTGTAAAACAAAAGCCTCTAAAAAATACTGAAAATTACATTAACGCAAAGAAAATTTCCAAAAAGAAGAGCAGTGAAACAAACAGAGCCATGGCATATATTTACCTCATTGTAGACCTCATTTATGTCATTGTGCTCCTTCCTGTACGTATTCATAATGTCTAAGAATGCTTCATAAACACGTAGATCATTTTGAAAGCGGATCTACAGGAAAAAAGTCATCATTAAATAGCAAGGATCCAACAATTTCAGTAGAAATTCAAAAGAGCAAAACGATATTTTCACCATTATCTTGTTCACAAAGTCGATGGCTCTTCGAAATTCAACCTTCTCCTTTTGTAGAGCAGCCTCATCATCCTCAAGGGTTATTTCATAGCCCTTTTTCAGGAAGATGTTAAACCCAGAAATCAAGTTATTATGGCCTTCAAATAATTCCTTCACTCTGGCACTAGCACCAATAGTATCAGTTCTGCAAGAACAAACGATGACATAATCTGTTAGGTTTTCAATGCAATGTCCCATTAATCCAAGATAAAAACTTCATACTGTACCTTTGAGCCTTCAAATCTTTTAAGACCTTAAGGAACATGTCATATTTCTCTCTTTGATCTTGAAATGTTTCCTTCACTTCCTTGAGATAGCTTGAAGAATCATTTGTTGTTAATTTCCCTGCGGTACAACCAAGGTCACTACCTCCTCTGCCTCCACTTGCTGGGACTCGGGATTTCCCACATCTTCACATTATATATATAAAATTACATAATTTCAATTCATCCAGAGCTATAAACATCTATAAACACAACATATTCATACTATCAATGTGATCGCTATGTGAGTACAGAAGTTTATAACGTGATGATACACAGTCAATTTTAACAGCAAACCGATTTCCGGCATTCAAATTTCTCATCAGTGGAAAACAAGGATTCAAATCCCTCCCCCCATTGTTGTAATCATCCAATTCCCTCCCAAAAAAAAAAAAAAAAAACCCACAAAAGGAAAATTTTCCAAGCATTCTTGTCACAACTCAATTAACAAATTATCACAGAAAAATTTGCGCAAAAATTCCAATTACAACAAGAAGAACCCATTACAAAACAAACCAATAGGATGATTCAAATTCAAACAATAGTACAGAAATATACCCATATCTATCTTCCCTCACAAAAATTCAGTAAATTCCATCATTCAACAAATCACCAAGCAAAAAGCAAGCAACTTTTCTCAAAAGAAAGATTTTCTAGCAAAAAAAAAAAAAAAAAACAGAACTTACAACTTTCCTTACAAGAAACATTTTTTAGCAAACCAAACAGAACTTAAAGAATCAAACGATTCCAGCCCAAACATTCCACCACCCCACAAAAAATTCCATCGTACAAAAAATGAAAAAATCATCAAGCAAAAAGCAAACAATTTTCCTCGCACCAAAGATTTTCTAGGAAACCAAACAGAGCTTAAAGAATCAAACAATTCTTCCCAAAAAAAAACAAAGCTGTATACACAACAAAAGAGAAAAGCGTACAGAGAAAGAAACTTACGAGTCTCCACTCGAAGAACCAGACGGTCGCTTAGACTGCGAAGAGCTACCATCATCTCCTTTTCTCTTCATTTCCGAACCAAATTCTCAATTCTCAAATCACCAACTAAGAAAAAAAGAAACCAAGAAACCTCTTATATGTCTTCTTTTTTATTTGGGCTTTTTCCCTCCCATTTAACGACTTTGTTGTTAACGACTGCTTATATCTGTGGTATATGGGACCCACTTGGGTCTAAAGGCTCTAAACTCAGTTGAATGCAAACACGTGTTGGCGTTTTAATGAATATTCAAAAGTTTTGTATCTCAATTAATTAACACCATTTTTGTATAAAGATATCTAAGATTCAAATTCTTAGCGCGTAAGGTCGTAACTATGAAATTATTAAAATGGTGTTGTCTCAATTTTGACCGAATTTAGTTTGTTACCTTTCAAAAGTTGATGTTTTAGTTTTGTACTTTTAAAATGAATACAAATTTCTTGTCCCATAATTTGTGATTCACTTTATGCTCTTCCACTTATCCTATTAAAAATTAATTACATTATTTAAGCTTATTTTGCAAAAAATAAAATGTATAACAATTTACACAATTGACCCTAATATTTAATTTTATTAAAGCTATATAAGTTTCAAATATTAAAATATATCAAAATAAATTTATTAACAAATTGAATATATATTTTTTCAAGTGCTATTATTTGTAACATTAATATCTCATATGTAGCTATTTCTTTAAGCATTATAATAAGTTTTGAGTCTTAATCAAGCATTTACAAAAAAAATGAAAAATTAACAACAAAAACACCAAATTTGTGATTAATGCATAACAAAAATATTGTTAATAGTAAACATATGTAAAAGTGATATTGTTTTAACTTGTAAGTAAAATATAATGTTGGTATATCTAGGTATCGAAGTAAATATTCATGGTTCAAATTCTTCCATCCCTAATTCACATATAAATTTATTTGATTTTTTATTTCAAAAGTAAAAAATTAAAGGATAAAGTTTAGTTACAAAACTGGTTGTAATCTAACGCTATAACCTTACTCAATAAAATAAACATTACTATATATTTTAAAAATCTAACGGTTGAATTGCGTATTTAGTATACTCTTAATACACATTTCAAATTTTGTGTCAATCGCATATTATTTACTATATAATCTATAAACTTATATTTTATACATAATTTTAAACTACAAAATCATACTATGGGGTACTAGGATTCTGAGTAAGGCAGTCACGCCACGTGTCATGCATGGCAGAGAAGTGCAGCTACTACGCTGAGAAGTCCATGTTCTCGGACTCTATGATCGCGTTATTAGCACGTCATCAAAGACGGTCTTACTGTGCAGAAAGAGTTTTGGAAAGGGGGCTAGCATTGACGCGACTGAAGAGCTGGAGGCTGTCACCACATTCAATGCAATCTACCAAATCTCCTGGCCGCATTTATGTGAAGAAGACTCTTGAATAGTGTTACCTTGGTTGCCGCATCTTATAGGGGTAATGGGAAGGTGGTTAATGGGACTGGTACTTGAGTGGTAGTCTGCGTGATCAACAAATGGAAGGACAGGATCATCGAAAAGAGCCTATATAAGGTAGAAGGTCCTCCGGAGAAAAGGGTTCGGAAAAACAGCAGAGAAAAACACTGTAGCACGAAGAAAGGAAATTGTAAACAAGTCTGATAGTGATATATTTAAGAACAGAACCTCCTTGGACTTATTTGAGGAGAATTATCCTTTTCAATACGGTGATTGCCTTCTATTTTTACTTATTTCTTTGCTATTCTTGGCCCATGGTAAGCGCTATCTTATCCATGAAAGACTAGTTTCGTTTCGGAGCCCACTTTCTAACAAATTTATTATATTGGGATATTTGGGCTTGGGTCCTTCATTGTTTGGGTTCAAGTGCCAAATTCAGCCCTTACACATATAATTTAAATAATTTATTAATGACATAGTTTTTAATTTTTGATTTTCTAGAAATTTTGCAAGTATGGAGGATATAAGAATAAGATGAAATTCAATGGTAAATTTGTCAAAATTCACCTCCAAAATTAAATGCTAAACCAAATTTGACACTGTTACACCCCATACAAAAAAGAAAAAGAAAAATGTTGTCTCTTTCAATTATATTAGTGACCCAAAATGCAACTATAAAGTCTGTGCTTAACCCAAAACTGCTCCCCGCGAGCATCGGTGCCAAGTAGTTAAGGGAAAATATTCAAAAAATTACTAAAGTTCAAACATAATTTAATTGACATTGGAAGTAATGATATAATGCTGAAAGAAATAGATTTATTGGCTTTATATTATGAATGCATTCAAAAGAATAGAATGAACGTTACATGCTCCAAGTACATTTCAGGTTACTTTTTACTTCTTTTATTTATTTATTTATTTATTTCCTAAATTTGACAGCGCATTGAGTGTGAATCCATGAAAAAACTAAGACTAACCATTTCCACATGTATGTGGACATGAGCTCTTCTCATTAAAATAAAGAAAACAGTTTAATATTTTGAAAATCCAACCGTTGAATTATATTATCTATATATTCTTAATATATATGCCAATTTTCATATTAATCAAATGTTATTTACCATTTGATCTATAAACTCATCTTTTATGCATTATTTTAAACTACAAAAATTTGAATTTTAACAATTGATTGATAACATAGTTATTAATCTTTAATCACCTCGAAATTTTGCAAGCATAAAGAATATACGAAGATAATATAATCTAACAGTGAATTTGTCAATATTCGCATCTAATTAAAAAATATTAAGTGGTGTAACATTGCTTAGAGTTACACCAGGTGTAAGTTAAACCCAACCCTAGACGGGTTGGGTTCAAGTTACACCTGGTGTAACTCTAAGTAATGTTACACCACCCAATAACTTGTTATTGAATTAATATTTTGAAAATCCAACCGTTGAATTATATGTTCTATATATTCTTAACATGTATGCCAATTTTCATATCAATCAAATGCTATTTACCATTTGATTTATAAACTCATCTTTTATGCATTATTTTAAACTACAAAAATTTGAATTTTAATAATTGATTGATAACATAGTTATTGATCTTTGATCACCTCGAAATTTTGCAAGCATGAAGAATATACGAAGACAATATAATCTAACGGTGAATTTGTCAATATTCGTATCTAATTAAAAAATATTGAGTGGTGTAACATTGCTTAGAGTTACACCACCCAATAACTTGTTATTGAATTAATATTTTGAAAATCCAACCGTTGAATTATATGTTCTTAACATGAATGCCAATTTTCATATCAATCAAATGCTATTTACCATTTGATTTATAAACTCATCTTTTATGCATTATTTTAAACTACAAAAATTTGAATTTTAACAATTGATTGATAACATAGTTATTGATCTTTGATCACCTCGAAATTTTGCAAGCATGAAGAATATACGAAGATAATGTAATCTAACGGTAGATTTGTCAATATTCGTATCTAATTAAAAAATATTGAGTGGTGTAACATTACTTAGAGTTACACCAGATGTAACTTGAACCCAACCCTTCATGCTAAAAGTGATGCTACCTTTGGTAGAAAAGTGGACTCATCAAGCAAATCCGGGTGATCTGAAAAGAGGAGTGGCGACCTAAAAATTGTGAACTAAAACTACTAAGGAAAATGAAAATCAAGGCCACTAAAAATATTGAAAGAATTACTTGAGTAAGAAACTTTCCAATAAAACAAGAGCATTGAATTAGGAAAATTATTAGATACTCCCGGAGTACCATAAATGCGTACTCTCTCCTCTCACATGAATGGTGAGTTCCACCATGAATTTAATTAGCGAGACCCACCATTCATGTGAAAGGAAGAAGTACGTATTTATGGTATTCCGGGAGTACACAATAATTTCCTATTGAACTAATATAACCATAACATATATCCACCATGGTTATTACCTCATTGTCGACCTTGGTTTTGTCCTTGTGCTCCTTCTTGTCCATTTTTTAAATGTCTACGAATGCTTTATAATCTATGGTTTTGATGATAGTGTTTCTGTAGGAACAAAACTCATCATTAAATTGCAAGAAACCAGCATTTACTGTTGAAATTCAACAGAGCCAAAAAAAATATTCACAATTCACAAACCAACATTCTTTGCCGAAACAGGTTCAGCTTTCGGAAAAAGAAATCTAGTGAACTCATTGATTAAATCCGCATGACCCTTAAGAAGAATGGAAATCTGAAAATTGTAAAACAAAAAACCTCTAAGAATACTGAAAATTACATTAACAAGAAAAACTTCCAAAGCAAGAGCAGTGAAACAAACAGAACCAAAGCATTTATCTACCTCATAGTAGACCTTATTTATGTCCTTGTGCCCCTTCCGGAACTCATTTAAAATTTTTAAGAATGCTATATAAACATGTTCATCATTTTGAAAGCATTTCTGTAGGAACAAAGGTCATGATTAAACCACTAGGAACCAACATTTGCATTTGAAATTCAACAGCGCAAAACAATAATTTCACCTTTATTTTGGTCACAACGTTGATAGCTTCTTCAAAATCAATCTTCTTAGTTTGTGGAGCAGCCTCATCATGCTCAAGGGCTATTTCAGACCCCTTTGGCAAGAAGATGTTAAACCCAGAAATCAAGTTATTAAGCCCTTTGAATAATTCCTTCACTTTGGCAATGGCTCCAGACACATCACTTCTGCAAGAACAAACAATGGCACAATCCGTTAGGTTTTAGATGCAATGTCAATTAATCCAAGACAAAAACTTCATACATGATGCAAGTTTTATTTTTATGTTGACAAATAAAAACGAAGGTAAACTTCAAACTTGCAATTGCTGTACCTTTGAGCCCTAAAATCTTCCATGATCTTAAGGAACATGTCATATTTCTCGCTTTGGTCTTGAAGCGTTTCCTTCACTTCCTTGAGATAGGTTAAGGCATCATTTCCTGTTTGTTCCTGCCCGGTACGACCAAGATCACTACCTCCTCCGCCTCCACTACATCTATTGTACAAACATTCCATAAACACAGTGTATTCATACTATCAATGTGATCTCTATGAGAGTACAAAAGTTTATAACTTGCTGATACCCAGTCAATTTTAACAGCAAACTGATTCCCCGGATTCAAATTTCTCATTAGTTGCATTGCTTGTTCTCCTCATATATGGTAATGGGGCCCACTAGGGTCTAAAGGCTCTAAACCCGTTCAAATGCAAATACGTATTTACGTCTTAAAAGATACCTTTGCCCTAAGTCAAGACTTTTGTAACTTAATTGGTTAATACCGTTTTGATATTTACATCTAGGATTCAAATTTATTGCATGTAAGGTTGTAACTATGAAATTATTAGAACAGTGTTTCTCAATTTTAATAGGATTTAATTTGTTACTTTTCAAAAGTTCATGTTTTAATCTTGTACTTTTAAAATGAATACAAATTTCTTGTTCCATACCTATAATCTTAATAGAACTTAATTCAATTATTTAATCTCATTTTTCAATAAAATATTGCAATTTACACAATTGACCCTAATATTTTAATTTTATTAAAGCTAAGTTTCAAATATTAAAATATATCAAAGCAATATTATTATTATTATTATTATTATTATTATTATTATTATTATTATTAAATTTTTGGATTTTTTTTGGGGGGAGCTCATATTTTTGGATGTAATATTTAAAAGGTACATACATTATCACAATAAAAAAAATGACAAGCCTTTTTGAACTTTGCTTCAAGTGAATGAATGGAGAAACAAACAATTTTCATGTGAATTAGGCAAGTGGACTGCTAATGTGAAATCCTGCGGAGTGACCTCTCATAATTTGTTTCTTTGTATATTGTAATGTGGTGTTTGGTCTTTTGGGATTAGGAATAACAATGAGGCAGGGTTGGATTATGAGGACCTTGTTTTAGATATTTTTTTGATTTTGGAAATACCTAAAATCTAACGAGATGCACAAATTATTTTGGAATTTTTTAAATGATTGTTGTGATTAATACATAACAAAAGTATTGTTAATAGTAAACCTAAGTAAAACTGATTGTTTTAAGTTGTGGCTAAACTATAGTAGATGTTGTAGACACAGCAGATAAAGAATGTCGGTTTGGCAAAAGCCTAACGTTTTACCGCTTTATTTGCAATTTGTGATGAAAGTAGTTGTGAAGAGCCTTATTGTTCAATTGACATCTCTTGATATTGAAGTAAATATTCATGGTTTCAGTTCTCCCATCCCCAATTCAAATATAAATTTATTTGATTTTTTGTTTCAAAAGTAACAAATTAAATGCTAAACCACTGTAAACCTGCCCCCTTCGAGCATTGCTGCCAAGTAGTTCAGGGAAAGTATTCAACAAATTACCAAAGTTCAAACATAATTTAATTGACATGGGAAGTAATGTTAGAATGCTGAAAAAAATAGATTTATAGGTTTACTATTATGAATCCATTCAAAAGAATAAAATGAAGAATGTTACAGGTTCTAAGTACGTTTCAGGTTACTTTTTACTTTCTGAATTAGACAGTGTCAATCCGTAAAATGGATCCATTTCAAATGGGGAGGATCCTAATACCAATCATTTCTGTATGTATGTAGGCATGCCAGAGCTCTTCTCGTAAGTCTAAAACCAGTTTCGTAGATATGGGGCATTATGTGCTACAAGTGATGCTACTTAGTGGTAGAAAAGTGAACTCAGCAAGAAAATCCGGATGATCATCAAAAAGAATAGGGGCAACCTGAAAAATTGTCAGCAAAAAACACTAACAAAACTAAAAAACAAGGCCACTAAAAATACTGAAAAAATTACTTAAATAAGAAACTTTCCAATAAAATAAGAGCATTGAACAGACAGAGCCATAACATATATCTACCATGGTTATTACCTCATTGCAGACCTTGGTTTTGTCCTTGTGCTCCTTCCTGTACATTTTTAAAATGTCAACGAATGCTTTATAATGTCTATCGTTTTGATGATAGTGTTTCTGTAGGAACAAAATTCATCATTAAATTGCAAGAAACCAGCATTTGCTGTTGAAATTCAACAGAGCCAAAAAATATATTCACAATTCACAAACCAACATTCTTTGCTGAAACACGTTCAGCTTTTGGAAAAAAGAAATCTATTGATCTCATCCATTAAATCCGCATGACCCTTAAGAAGAATGGAAATCTGAAAATTGTAAAACAAAAAACCTCTAAGAATACTGAAAATTACATTAACAAGAAAAACTTCCAAAACAAGAGCAGTGAAACAAACAGAACCATAGCATATATTTACCTCATAGTATACCTTATTTACGTCCTTGCGCCCCTTCCAGAACTCATTTAAAATGTCTGAGAATGCTATATAAACTTGTTCATCATTTTGAAAGCGTTTCTGTAGGAATAAAGGTCATCATTAAACTGCAAGGAACCAACATTTGCAGTTGAAATTCAACAGAGCAAAACATTATTTTCACCTCTATATTGGTCAAAATGTTGATAGCCTCATCATTCTCAAGGGCTATTTCATACTCCTTTGGTAAGAAGATGTTAAATCCAGAAATCAAGTTTTTATGCCCTTCAAATAATTCCTTCACTCTGATCGTGACATCAACAATGCCAATTCTGCAAGTGGAAACAATGGCACAATCCATTAAGTTTTAAATGCAATGTTCCATTATTCCAGGACAAAAACTGCATAAATGCAATGAGTGTACCTTTGATCCTTAAAATCTTTCATGACTTTACAGAACATGTCAAATTTCTCTCTTTGGTCTCGAAACGTTTCCATCACTTCCTTGAGAATGTTCAAGCCGTCATTTGCTGTTACTTTCCCCAGAGTACCACCACCATCTACTGGGGCTTGGGATTGCGCATAACTTCAAATCCTCGAATATATTTTGTTAATGTGTGCCCTAAGGGCACACAATAAGCAAACATTTTTGGAAATACTTTCTCGGGAATTGAAAAAGTATTTACAACTTTTTCAATTTTCAAGAAAATGTTTCCAAAAATAGATTGCTTAATGTGTGCCCTTAGGGCACACATTAACCGGACCCTACATATAATTCGAATAATTACAAATCATCCCAAACTATTGCATTTATAGTATAGTTTTTCCATAAACACAAAATATTCGTACTATCAATGTGATCTCTATGAGAGTACAGCTTATAACTTGCTGATACCCGGTCAATTTTAACAGCATACTGGCTCCCAGTGTTCAAATTTCTTATCAGAGGCATTTCCTGCTCTCCTTTACTTGGACAACTAAGATTCAAATCCTTCTCTCCATTAATTGTTGTAATCTTCAAATTATCACCCAAAAAATAAAAATCCCACAAAAGGAAAAAATTCCAAGCATTCATATGTCAAAGTCACTTGAAAAATCCTCACATTAAAACTTGCCTAAAATTAAATTTCAATTACAAAAAGCAGAACCCATTATGAAGCCAGTCAAGAGCATGATTTCAAAAATTCAGCGAATTCCATCATACAGAAAAATATCAAGCAAAAGCATTAGAGAGGTTAATTGAGAAAGCAATAAGCAAACCTTACTTAGAAAGATTTTCTAGGAAACCAAACAGAACTTAAGGAATCAAAAATTCTATTTAAAAAAAAAAATGTAAAGAGAAAAGCGTACAGAGAAAGAAACTTACAAATCACAATCAGAAGAAGCAGACAGCTGCTTAGATTGCAAAGAGCTACCACTGTCTCTTAATCTCTTCATTTCCAAACTAATCCACCTCAAAAAGTCTCAAATCACTAAACACCCCCCTCACACTCCACCCCAAAAAAAGAGACCAGTAAGAATTTGAGAATTTACAAAAAATAAGAAGAAGAAGAAGAGTTTTATCAGACTAAAGACACCGCAAGAAAGATATTGCAATAGTTTATCAACATGAGTCTTGAAAAATAAGCAGTGAAAGCAAATTTGTGTGCAAAGAAGGATAAGAAAAAAAGAAACCAAAGAAAATATTGAAAAAGAAAACCGGCCCTTGTAAATTGCAGAACACCAGCTTTTCTTGTTTTCTTTTGGAATGAAGAATATTAGTCCCTACTAATTATATATTTAGATAAGAGATGTAAGCACTGGAAAAAAAGAAAAGAAAATTCGGGTGTGAAATGTTGCATTTGGAAATTCATTTTCGTTTTTGGTTAACATTTTTCTAACCAAATCAAAACCCGAAATTTAGAAACAAAAATAAACATATAAGCAAAAACTCTCTCTCTCTTTCGCTCTCTCTCAATACAGAAGTGTTCCGTTTTCTATTATTGTTTTCCCTCTCATCCTAACTGTCATATTATCAAAAAGGTTTTGCAACAATTTTGATAGGATTTAATTTGTTATCTTTCAAAAGTTTTTTCATTTTATATGTACTTTTACTACTATTGTTTAATTTAGACCACCCTTAAACAATAGAATTTAAAGAGAAATTTTCCCTTTATTTTAACAGGAAAATTAGGTACAGTTTCTTAAGGTTATGTAGTTGTGTTTGATTTAATTTAGTTGGACTGGGGAAGTGATTTGAGTGTGACCTACTGAGAAGAAAGAGTAATACACTAGCCAGTGCAAAATAATTCTTTAAATGTGAAATCCTTGGGGGTGTCTTCTCATATTCTGTTTCTTTGTTTGTTCTAACGTGGCGTTTTGGTCTTTTGGGATTATGGATGACAACGATGCAGCGTTTGAACACGAGTTCCTTATCCCCATCTCGTCTCCTCTTTGGGACAAGAAAAATTTGTGTGGAATAGACTCAGGTAAGTTTGGTTTAGGGCAGGTTAGAAATATTTTATTTATCTTAATGAGATGCCTTGACATCGATGAAGTAAAATTGAAAAATAAATGAAAAGGGTGACTAAGAGATGTGGCATTTAATTAGTTACTTCTGAAATAAAAAATCAAATAAATTTAGATGTGTGATGTAGAGAGGACCGATGCTTAATTTGTTTCTTCTTAGTTACAATCTCAGAGATTAATTTTATTTATTACTTTTTAAAATTTTAGAATTTAATTTGTTACTCTTTTAACAACATGGTTTTATTTATTACACCCTTCAAGTCTAAAATGAAATTTCCTTGACCTTTCTCACAACTCCCCCCCTCTAAATTTAAATTGCTTTCAATTTCCTTCTGATAACTCAATAAATAGGGGTGTGGATTTGAGCAATGAACATTTTTTTAAAAAAACATCAAGAGGTGCCAATTAAATTATTGACCCAAAACACAATTACAAAGTTCGGTTTAACCCAATCCTCCCCCCACCCCCCTCATCATTGGAATTTTTTTATTGCTGCTGATAGAAATTGATTTATTGGCATACCATTTCTCTGCTGAAACAAGTTCAGTTTTAGGAAGAAATCCAGTGAACTCATCAATTAAATCCGCATGACCATTAAGAAGAATGGAAATCTGAAAATTGTAAATCAAAAACCTCTTAAGATTACTGAAAATTACATAAACAAGAAAACCTTCCAAAACAAGAGCAGTGAAACAAACGGAACCATAGCATATGTCTACCTAATTGTGGACGGTATTTATGTCCTTGTGCCCCTTCCGAAACTCATTTAGAATGTCTAAGATTATCATACAAACAGTTACATCATTTTGAAAGCGTTCCTGTAGGAACAAAGGTCATCATTAAAACGCTAGGAATAAACATTTGCAATTGAAATTCAACAGAGCAAAACAATAATTTCTCCTTTATCATAATTATAGCTCTCCAAAATTCACTAATGTCAAGGGCCTTTGGCAAGAAGATGTTAAACCCAGAAATCAAGTTATTATGCCCTTCAAATATTTTTTTTTCACTTTGGCAATGACTCTAGAAGCATCAGTTCTGGAAGAACAAACAATGGCATAATCCATTAGGTTTTAGATGCAATGTCCATTAATCCAAGACAAAATCTTCATACATGCAATTACGGTACCTTCGAGCAAAAAAATATTTCATGACCATATGGAACATCTCATATTTCTCTCTTTGGTCTTGAAGCGTTTCCTTCACTTCCTTGAGATAGGTTAAGGCATCATTTTCTGTTTGATCACTGCCTCCACTGCATCTATAGTACAAAAATTCCATAAACATAACATATTCATACTAATCAATGTGATGATCTCCATCAGGAGCGGCTTGATGCATTTGAGGACCAAAGACGAAAGTTGATTATGTTGTTTTAGATGCAAAATTACTACTAATTAACATGGACAACGTATAATTTTTTCTTTTTTTAGAAATTTATAGACACAAAAAATTTGACAAAACTTTTCACACTGTTTGATGTGTGCAGGTGATAGTAATAAGCAAAAGAGTGGAGTTAATAGTAGACTTAGATGAAAACTAGTACAAGTTTGCTAACTCAACTCTTATTATTATTTTATTTTTTAGAAGTGTAACCATTCACAATATTTTTCCCAACAAATCCTAGATTTTAAGTTGCTTCTTGTTTTCTATTTGAAAACACCACTATACTTATTTTTTTGCCATCAATAACAGGCTGTAACAACCTATTATTTAGTATTTGTTGTAAAAATATTGTGAAAAATATTGTGAACGTAGCATTTTTTTTTTTTTTTTTGTTTGTTTTTCATTTGATAAAAAATATCATTTTATTTATTGATTATAAATAACATTATTGGTTAAAATTTGGAGGCGTTTTTTTTTTTACTTGAGACCTTAGGTGATTGCATCTATTGCTTTTACTATTCAGCCGGCCCTAATCTCCATGAGAGTACAAAAGTTTATAACTTGCTAATACCCCGGATTCAAATTTCTCATTAGTGGCATTGCTTGCTCTCCTTTACTTGGAGATATAAAATTTAAATCCCTCCCTCCATTGTTGTAAACTTTAATTTATCAACAAAAAGAAAAAAAAAATCCCACAAAAGGAAAGACTTCCAAGCTTTCATATCATTACAAAAATTTAAATTCCAATTACAGAAAAGCAGAACCCATTACATAACCAAGCAAAAGCATTACAAAGATTAAACGAAAAGGCAAAAAACTAAACTTACAAACAGAACATAAGGAATAAAAAATTCTACCTAAAAAAATAAATGTAAAAAAAAAAAAAAAAAAAAACACAATAGA
Source organism: Castanopsis chinensis (assembly GCA_032878915.1). Taxonomy (NCBI): domain Eukaryota; kingdom Viridiplantae; phylum Streptophyta; class Magnoliopsida; order Fagales; family Fagaceae; genus Castanopsis; species Castanopsis chinensis. Next base: position 3,532,229 of record JAVQMG010000121.1, read on the forward strand.
GAAAAGCATACAAAGAAAGAAACTTAAGTCTCCACTTGAAAAACCAGACTGCAAAGAGCTACCATCGTCTCTTAATCTATTCATTCCCAAACTAATCCTCCACGAAACTCTCAAATCTCAAGTCACTAACCAAGAAAAAAAGAAACGAAGAAACGTAAAATAAGAGACCCTATAAGAATTTGGGAATTCATAATAAGAACTACAAAAAGCATATATCTTCCATGAAAGAAAAAAGAGTTTTAGGGGATGTAGCAGAGTTGAATGACATGTCTCTTCAGTAAGAAGCAGTTAAAGCAAACTTGCTTGCCCAAGAAGGATATAGAAAGAAAGAAAGAAACCCAAGAAAACCAGCTATTGCAAGTTGTAGAACATCAGGAAAGAAAAGATAAGAGATGCAAGATGTTAGAAATCAAACTAACTCTCTTGTCTCTAGAAATTTTTTGAGTTTCGCTCAATTTGCTTCTCTCTGAAATTCTCTAGAAATTTCTAGAACTTCTCACACAATCTCTTTCTCTAGAAATATCTAGAGTTTATCTCAACCTCTCTCTCATTCTCTAGAACATTCTCTTGGGTTCCGGATTTCTCTAGGAGATGTAATTCTAGAATTTTCTATGTAGAAGTGAAATTCAGCCACATGTTTTTAGAATAGTCTAGAAGGTTGGAGAATGGCATTAATTTAATGCCAATAAGAAGGAAGATCTAGAAGCTTCAAGTTGGTTTCCTAACCAACATACACCTAGTATAAATAGATGAGGTGGTATGTGAAGTAGAGTGAAAAGTGTAGTAGAGTGAGAGACTCCTAGAGGTGTGAGAGACGTGTAATGTGAAGAGTGTCATGAAGCATCAAGTGAGAGATGTGTGAAGTTGTATGAGGTGGTGAAGTGTGTGCCATAGGTAGCAAGTGTGTTGAGTGAAATAAAGTCAAGAGCTAGTGTGTGTAGGTGTCTAGAAGTGAGGTGTGTGCAAGTGTATTTGGTGATTAGGTGCCGTGTTTGTAGTGCACTAGTGTCAGTGTATGAGAGTCAAGCATTAGTGCTTGTAAAGTGTTGAAATTCAAAGAGTTAAGTTTTAAATAAAAACTCTTTGTTCAACAATCTAGTGTCGGAGCTTTCGTTAACTCAACACAAGAAAGAAACTATAGTGTAAGCTCTGGAAAATCATTTTGGGAGTGAAATCTTGCTATTGGAATTAGGAATCAGAAGTTGAGAATTCATTTTTAGCTATTTGAAATTTAGAGAAACAAACTGAAAAAAGAAGTAAAACTTCCAAGCTTACTTCTCGTTTGCACCAACACTCCTCTCTCTGTCTCTCTTTCTTGCTCTGTTCTCCACACGGCTTCTATTTTTGCCTTTTACCCCTCCCATTTTGATGTTAATGTCTACTTATATGGACCCACTTGGGGTCTAGACCCATTAGGATGCTTATTGCTGACAACACTTGCCATGTATAATATATATTACTATTTACTTATGACAATTATTAAGCCAAATGATATAAATTGCTGATTTTTTTTAGAAAATATAAATGGTTGAATTCAATATAGTGTTTTGAAAAAGAAATCATTATTAAGTGATTAGATTGGTTAGTTAGAACTTTCTCAAAAAAATAAAAAAATAAAAAAGAAAAAAAGAAAGAAAGAAAGATTGGTTAGTTAGAAAAAAAGATATTCAAATTTGGGGGTTTGTCTTATAGGGAAAAGATAACGAATGCTCTAGGAACATTAGTTTAGAAAATATTTTAAAAAATTTTTTATGGAAAAAAAATTAATTAGATGTTAAAACTAATTAATTGACATGACTACATATTAACAATTAATAATTAATATGACTACATATTTTGAAAATCTAACTATTGGATAATATTTCTTATTGTTACTAACAAACATTCCATGGTAATTAGATGTTATTTATTATTTGATCCGTAAACTTATTACAATGAATTATATAATTAATTTTGTTGATAGAATGCCGTTTGACTTGGTGATTGCGAAAAAAGTCAATTCGTTAGCCACAATCCAAGTATTTTTGTAGTTTTGAATGTTCCTCCTTCCGCAGTACTGTACTACTTGTTTGTACTACTTTATAAGCTATTTGCTACTATGATGCCTTCTATTCTTTATTATGAATGAATCAAAAAAATTTGAACAGATCTTTACAAGTGCGGTGGGTTCTTTGGCAAGAGACCCATATGTCATTGTAATGGGTGTTCTTAGGACATTTGTTTTTTATTTCTTTAAGAATGCTGGACATTTGTTAATAGATTATTTTAAAAAAAATTTAACTTTTCCAATATTAAAAAGGATAATTACTAGCGTACGCACATTAAAAAAGATAATTACTAGTGCACACACATTAGTGTACACAGAGAACACACAAGCCATGATTGTAAATTATAATTTGTGAATACTATGAGTACACTAAAGTGTGTGTAATAGACACCACTCTATTAGCATTGAAGAATAATTTTTGAGAGGGGTTAATTGGCATTTTAATGCTAAATTCGTTCATATAATATATATAAAAAAACAGCATAAGGGTGACATTAAAACATAATTATAATTTTATGGGGGTAAAATTGGTAAATCATGTGTTTTGATAGTGCAGAAGGTTAAGTGTAATCAGGGTGAATTTTTTTTTTTTTTTAATTTTTTTATTTTGATATTGATCTTTCGGTATAGGGTTTAGAAGAGAAGGGTCATGGGTGGTTGATTTGAAGGGCTAAGTTGATAGAGATCATTGGGTTCATAAAAGGGCAACCACCCAACTATGCACACTCTGAATCCTCTTTTAATTAGGGTGAAAAATTAGAGTGAAAGTGTGATTTGCCCCAAAAATAAATAAGTGTTTCAATGACTATACCATTAGTCATAACTTTTACCGCAACTTACTAAAGTGAGTGGTTGTCAATTACTAACACATGGACCCTTATTTTTCACCACTCACTTTGGACCATGTCAAAGTTGTGTCCCTATAACTTTTCAAATTCAAAAAGCATAGCTATTTAAAAAAAAAAAAAAAAAAACCCTAATAAGAAACAACAATTTTCACAACTATCAAAGTGACAAGTTGTTAATGATAGATAATAAAATGATAATAATAATTGGTTAACATAAAAACCAATAAAAAGTTGAAGCTCTTTTGTGAAAGATACTGTAAAAACTGTTCTCATCAAAGTTATTTATGAAACAATATATATGTCATTAGATTTATTGTATTTCCATACTCAACAAACAAACAATTAAGTTATTGACCCAAAATGTAACAAAAAAGTTTGTGTTTATCCCAAACATGCCCCCGGTGAGCATTGGTACCTAGTACTTAAGGAAAAAAAATCAATAAATTACCAATATTCAAACATAGAAAAATTATATTGAAATTTGAATGCAGGTAATTTTTCATTGCTTTGTCATCGCCGGCTCAGGATGGTCAACAATAAGATCACAATTAAAACGGGAAGTAACGATGCTAAAAGAAAATGATTATTGGCTTACCATTATGAATAAAATTAAGAAACGTAACATGATCTTGTGTTCATTTCAGGTTACTTTTTTACTCCTTGGATTTGACAGTGTATTGGGTGTCATTTAAATCATGTTATCCATCTATGAAATGGGTCGATTCCAAATGGAGATTATCCGAAGACTAATTGTTTCCACACGTATGTTAAAATTAATTTCTTAGATATGGGGTATTCTGTTCTAAAAGCGATGCTGCTTTTGGTAGAACTGTTGTGAACTCATAAAGCAAATCAGGGTAACCATAGAAAATAATGGCAACCAAAAAATATTAAACAACAACACTAGGAAAACAAAAAATCGAGGCTTCAAAAATACTGAAAATTACATGAATAAGAAAACTTATCCAGTAAAACAAGAGAAGTGAACAAACACATATTTACCACGGTTAGTACCTCATTTTGAAAGTGTTTCTGTAGGAATAAAATTCATCATTAAACCAAAGAAACCAACATTTTCTGTTAAAATTCAACAGAGCAAAACGGTTTATTCACCTCCGTCTTGTTCACAATTCACAAAGCAAGACATTATATTCACCTTTATGTTGTTCACAATTCACAAACCAAGATTCTTTGCTGAAACAGATGCTGTTTCTGGAATAAATGTTGTGAACTCATCAAGCAAATCTGGATGACCATCAAAAAGAATGGAAATCTGAAAGGTAAAACAAAAACCTCTAAGAATACTGACAGTTACATTAACGAAAAAAAAAACAAAAAAACATTCTAAAACAAGAGCAGTGAAACAAACAGAACCATAGCATATACTTACCTCATTGTAGGCCTTATTTATGTCTTTGTGCTCGTTCCGGTACCTACTCGCACTGTCTAAGAATGCTTTATAAACGTGTTCATCATTTTGAAAGCGTCTCTGTAGGAACAAAGGTCACCATTAAACCACAAAGAACCAACATTTGCAGTTAAAAGTCAACAGAGCAAAACAATATTTTCACCTTTATCTTGTTCACAAACTTGATAGCTCCTTCAACTTCAACCTTCTTTTGTAAAGCAGCCTTGTCATCCTCAAGGGTTATTTCATACCCCTTTGGCAAGAATTTGTTAAACCCAGAAATCAAGTTATTATGGCCTTCAAATAATTCCTTCACTCTGGCTCTGGCACCAACAGTATCAGTTCTACAAGAACAGACGATGGCATAATCTGTTAGGTTTTAAATGCAATGTTCCATTAATCCAAGACAAAAACTTCATAAATGCGATTACTGTACCTTTGAGCCTTAAAATCTTTAAAGACCTCAAGGAACATGTCACATTTCTCTCTTTGGTCTTGAAACGTTTCCTTCACATCCTTGAGATAGCTTAAGCATTCATATGTTGTTAGTTTCCCTGCGGTACAACCAAGATCACTACGTCCTCCACCTCCATTTGCTGGGACTTGGGATTGCCCATATCTTCACATTATATATATAAAATTAGCATAACCACAATTCATCCTGAACTATAAACATCTATAGCACAGCTATTCCATAAACGCAACATATTCATACTATCAATGTGATCTCTATGAGAGTACAAAATTTTACAACTTGCTGATGCCCAGTCAATTTTAACAGCAAACTGATTCCCAGAGTTCAAATTTCTCATCAGTGACATTGCCTGCTCTCATTTGCTTGGATAACTAGGATTCAAAAGGAAAAAACAAAAAAAACAAAAACAAAAAAAAAAAAAATTCCAATTTCCCCATTGTTGTAATCATCCAATTCCCCCCCACAAAAACAAAATCCCACAAAGGGGAAAAATTCCAAGATTTCAATTAAAAACTTATCACACAATAAGTTTCTTAAAAATTAAATCCAATTACAATGAGCAGAACCTAACAAAACGAGCTAAGATCATGATTCAAATCCAAACATAACCCAAAACTCTCTTCCCTCACAAAAAATCAGCAAACTCCATTATACAAAAAAAATCACCAAGTAAAAAGAAAAAAACTTCCCTCACACGAAACATTCTCTAGCAAACCAAATAGAACTTAAAGAATCCAGCAAAAAAAAAAAAAAACTGTAAAAAACAACAAAAGAGAAAAGCGTACAGAGAAGAGAAAGAAACTTACGAGTCTCCACTTGAAGAACCAGACGGCAACTTAGATTGCGAAGAGCTATCATCGTCTCCTAATCTCTTCATCTCCGAACCAATCCACCACGAAATTCTTAATTCTCAATTTTCAAATCGCTAGCAAAAAAATAAAAACGTAGAAACCAAGAAACCTAATATATATATATATATATATACACACACACACGAGACGTGTGTTATTATTATTTTTGGTTTTTCCCTCCTTTTTGGATTTTGACCCCTACTTATATGGGACCCACTTGGATTTAGATGATTACAAGCATCCATATTTCAAAAATATCCTTGCCCTAAGCCAAGAGGCAAGGGTATTTAATTTGTTACCTTTTAATTTGTTGTCCCAATTTTGAAGGGATTTAATTTGTTCCCTTATAAAGGTTTATGTTTTAATTTTTTTTTTAGAATACTAAGTATTTTAATATACACACAAAGAGAGAAAATTTTTTTTTTAAAGAAACTAATAGTAGTTCATGTTTTAATCTTGTACTTTCAAAACGAATACAAATCTCTTCTCTCATTATTTGTGTTTCACTTTATGGTTCTCGGTTCATCTCCCAGTTTGCATAACTGAGCTAAGTTTCAAATCCAAAATAAATTAATTGACAAATCTAAATTTTTTTACTGCAACATCATTTGTAACTTTTTTTTTGGATACAAGATAGAATTTCTACTCTAGCTTTAATCTAAGTGTATATGTGTGTGAAATTTCTTCTTGGAGACTTGAATCTCGACTCTTGTCCCCCCACACCCCACAAGTACTTATATTTATGGAGTGGCTATCGCACCAAGAGTGTGCGATGTTTCATTTGTAACTTTAAAATCTCTCATATTTAGCTATTTCTTTAAGCAAAAAAAAAAAATAAAATAAATAACATTATGACTTATGAGCTATCCTGACCATTACAGTGGTCCTTGGAATGATACATGAACAAATGAGTATGTCTTCAATCAGAGAAATTCCATAAATTATACCCCTATAATTCTAATTTATGATTCATAATTCAAAGTGTCTAAGAAAAGATTATCACGAGAACCCTCTTTTTCATGCATGATTCCTTAAACATAAAATTATCTCCACCCTTGCTCATTGTCATGGTTATTTGTTGCACCAATACATACAAGGATATCAAATATTGGGCAGTCAAGAAACGCATTACTTCCTAAATAAATAAAATACATCACTTATTAAAAAATATGGAAAAATAAATTCATGTATATCGTTGACACGCTTACAACAAATATAGAGGACAGACTAGAACCGTTTCTATGAATTTTTTGCTTTAAGTAATCATTTGCAGAGATTCCGGTACCCCATAAATTTGAAGATTAGTCATACAAGACCAACTGGCTCTCATCATTTCCCAAGAACATGCTGTCATTCTTCCAAAATCCTAATGGTTTGTGGATTCCCATAAGAGGTCCAATACTAAATAGCTTAGTCCATACAACAATATTCGAGGGGAAGAGACCAAGAGACAAACAAGAACATTTGGATGAGCCCACGATGTCAAATTTTACAAGATTATCAATACCAAAATACGGTGAAGGAACAGGTTGTGTTGATATTTCAAGAGTTTCATACAGAAGCTTGGAGAAAACATAATCATTGGAAGTTTTCTCGCGTCGAAGGAGGACACTGACATTCTCGTTCTTGTTAAAAGTGGTCTGGTTATGGAGAAGGTGTTTATTGATGAAGTTCTGGCCACTAATGAGGACATACCACAATTGACAAACACACTTGAATCACAATAAAGACATCACCGGCAGCCATAGCAAAATTTGTATCACCAATATCAAACACATTGAAAAACTTTTTCTCTGATACATATTTCCTTAATTAATTTGTAGAAGATTCTTTCCTAAACACACCATGTCTAGATAAATACAGACCATTAGAAAGAATAGAGATACACCAATGTCAAACATATTGAAACACTTTTTCTGTGATACAACATCTCTAGATAGATGATAAGATTTGAGGGGGGAAAAAATCAGTATACTAACATCTACCAGAAGGCTGTGGTTCATATTACCATATAAGATACTCTGTTATCTAATTCGACCCACTATCTTCCTTTGACTCTTTTCCTAAAGGCACTATCTCTAAACAGATACAAAGAAAGTGAGTAAGTGTTAAGATTGCAGTAATACTAACACTATTTAACAACCATATTTCAGAATTGAGTAATACCAAAAAATTGGATCATTTATAGCATATAAAAACACACATACTCAAAACAAGAATTGCCATAGATCAATTACTCAAGAACCCAAAAGATCAAACATGTACATCCACCAAAAGAAACATCACAAATTAATGCAAAAAAAGAAAAGAAAAGAAGTCTACATAACTTTTGAATATGAAAGCTTGAATTTGTGTGAAAACACAAGAGCTTGTTTAGACCCTCAATTAAAAATTACGACTCGATTGCTTTTACTCTATCTTGAACTAAGTGCAAAATAAGAGTAAATGTACGCAAACAACAAATAAAACTATTCTAAGCCATATTCAACCAATATTAACAATAAAATGAAAGCTTAAAGAGTAGGGAAAAATGATGCAAACACAAAATAATGCTGAAACGTGTTATTGAAGAGGAAACCGAAGAACTCGCCAAAAAATCTCTCCGCCGCCCTCCAAGCGATAATTCGATCCACTAGAGAATAAGTTGGAGTACATGAATAACAAAAGATCCTCCAAGCCTAGTTTACCCCATTTACTTGAGCCTTCCAAGCTCCTGCTATTAACTGGCTTCTCGAAACTTTATCTTCTCTAGCTTTCCTAGATCCCGCAATTCAGCCTAATTGCATTTGCCAACGATTGTCTTCTTCCAATGCTTCCCAGCAGCACCAAAGCCTTACTTTACACTCATATTGGGTGTGGTAAGTATTTGGGCTATCAACCTCTCAAGGATTTGGATATGGGGAGGTAGAAGTAAAGAAAAATCACAAGAAAATGTGTAGATGATTGTGGGTATAACAATCTCTAACTTTCAAGTGTATTTTTTAGAGTTTTCTCTCTAAAAAGCACTCCTTACAATATGTGGGTAATGAGGGTATATATATAGTGTGGGTAAAGACTAGATAAAGCAAACATGACAAAATAACCAAACAGAATGTTTTGCAAGTATTTCACGAGAAGGTCTTACCTGCGAAACACTTGCGAAAACTCTAGGCTGTCATGACTCTTCGCATTCCACTCATGTGCTCTACACGTGGCTACTTAGTGGTAAAGCTTCTTGCGAGCTTCTCGCGATCTTCTCTTGAAGTCCATTTGTCCTTCACTTTAAGCTTGAGTCTTCACATTCTTTCATACACAACCCTTACAATTAAAAACTCCACATAAATACAGGGAAAAATGATTGAATAAAATTACAATCAAATTTGGCATGGAATTAAAGCCAACACAAAATAGTTGTAAATCACAACTTTACAGAATCAATATGGTTAATTCCAAAAAAATCTATTTCCTGAATACACTATTTAACGTCCATATAACAAATTAATGCGAAAACCATGTCTAAATGCAGCAACACACACTCCCTATGAGCTCCTAAGAAACTATTAAAAGTTAACTACTCTTACTGTTGGACATAAAAGCAAACAATGAGTTTCCTCTGTTAGATACTTATGCCATTGATTACAAGTATATAATAAAAAGAAAATTGAGATTGATATCAATGAACAGTTTTATAAGGAGGTATTTGTCTTCAAGATCATTCTTGATATCGCTACTTTTTTGCCACAAATAACGTCAAGATTAATGACCAAAGGTCCACAACTATATGTATCTATCATTTCCAATAGCTGGCCATGAATTGTTTGAGATTGCTGCACTTGAGGCTTACAAGACTTGGTTCCTCACTTCTTTACGTCCTCACAAATAGCCTATAGGTTGTAAATGGGTCTACAAAGTAAAATATAAGGCATATGGTACTATTGAGAGATACAAAGTAAGGTTGGTTGCAAAAGGTTTTACATAAAGGGAGGGGTTGGACTATACAAAAACATTCTCTCTAGTTACTAAAATGGTTTCTATTAAAGCCTTACTTACAGTAGCTGCTGTGAAAGGGTGGCATTTATCTCAACTTGATGTCAACAATGCATTTTTGCATGATGATCTTGATGAAGAAGTTTACATGGTCTTGCCCACAGGCTTTCATGGCAAGGGGGAGGTTGTTTGTAAGCTCAATAAATCTTTGTATGGCCTCAAGCATGCATCTAGGCAATAGTTTTCCAAGTTTTCTCATGCATTAATCCAACTTGGCTTCCAACAGTCTAAAGCTGATTACTCCTTGTTCACAAGAAGCAATCTTGGTTCTTTTGTTGCCTTGTTGGTGTATGCGGATGATGTCCTCATTGCCAGTGATAGTGCTCAAGCAGTGACAGATCTTAAGATGCTGCTGGATAAGCTATTTAAGCTCAAAGACTTAGGAGATTTGAAATTTTTCTTAGGCTTGGACGTGGCAAGGTCCAAGGAAGGCATAAGTCTTTGTCAAAGGAAATATGCCTTGGAGTTGTTGGAAGATGCAGGAATGTTGGGTTGTAAACTAGCAAAAGTTCCCACGGAGCAAAGTCTGAAGTTAAGCAAGAATAAAGGGCAAGAATTGAAGGATCCTAACATGTATAGGAGACTGATTGGGAGGGTGCTCTACTTAACCATTACAAGGCCAGGTATTACCTTTGTAGTTCATAAACTTAGTCAATTTATGGCTAAATGAAGGCTACCACATTTGCAAGCCGCTAATAAGATTCTACAGTACATCAAAGGCAGTCCTGGGTAGGGTCTGTTGTTCTCTAGCAAGTCTGAGTTGCACATCAAGGTATTTGTAGATGTAGATTGGGCTACCTGCCTAGATACAAGGAGGTCAACCACTAGTTTTTGTGTCTTTATTGGTGAGTCTTTAGTCTCTTGGAAGTCTAAGAAGCAGTAGACTGTCTTACGTTCATTAGCAGAATCTGAATATAGGGCGATAGCTGTTGCAATGTGTGAGGTTGTGTGGTTGATCTGCTTTCTCAAGGATATTCAAGTTTCTCATTCAAAGGCAACTTCACTTTTTAGTGATAGCCAAGCTACATTACATATTGCAGCTAATCTTGAATTTCATGAGAGAACAAAGCATATTGAGATAGACTGCCATGTAATTAGAGATAAGGCTTTGGAAAAGGTAATTAGAATGTTGCACATTAGAACCAAACTACAAGTTGGGGATCTTTTAACAAAGGCATTAAATTCACAACAATTTTCTCACCTTCTATCCAAGATGAACATGATCAACATTCATGCCCCTATTCCTCTTAAGGGGGAGTATTAGAAGGACAAGCTTAAAGACTCAGGTTGAAGCTTAAACAAGCATTGATTGATTGAAGATGTTGCTTCAGGCAGAGAGGTAGAGCACCAAAACAGAGAATTGGAAGAGTTGCAACAGTGACAGCTATATGACAAGTTTGTTAACTCCAAAGTAGTTGATACGACTTACAGTTTTAAAGTTAGTTCAATTAGTAGATATTTTATGTATAAACATGTGTAATGATCTGATTGGTTGTAGGGGTTAGATCCATATAATGTGGAGTTGGTTAGGAATTAGTCAACTCAGTCTTTGTATCAGTCCTTGTATATATATACATCCTGTACATTCAGTTTCTAATTAATGGAATACAAAATTTCTCTCACAAATTCTCACAATGGTTAATACATTTATTTTTTTTTACTACTTTTAATGGAGAATTCAAAAGGTTAAGGGGGGCCAAGGTTGGCCCCAACATGGATCCGCTAGTTGTAAAAACCTTAAGGTTCACAACATCAAATCCACAATAAATGCTGTATCACAAGGCTAAGGGATATGCTAATTGTGGATGCATTAACATATACTATTTGAATGAACGCAAGCATAAACATTGTAATCTTACATATATGCATGTACAGTAAGTTATTTTATTTTATTTTAGTCTTAGGTAAACCTCACAAAACTACGAATGCTCCATTTATTTCGATACAATGTTGTTGTTGTTTATTTTTGATGATGCTAAAATTCACCAATGAGCTACACGGTCCTCACGAGAGCGAAATAAAAACCTACAAAACAAGAAGAAAGGACCTAGCAGAGAGCACCGGTTTGGTGCCAGCCAAAAACCCTCCAAAGGTCAAGTTAGAAACCTTATTTTCAACACTAGAGTGCTAAAGTTGAGTTAATTATGCGTACCTTGGTTTGTGAGGGTTTTGGTGTATTTATAGTCACGTAGAACCAATGCCTATGCCTTAGTTAAGAAGTCTTTTCCTTCTAGGGGAGTGACTCCTTTTTCTTGTAGGAATCTGCTTTGTTTGGGCTTAAGCGTGTAGATCAAGCAAAAAACCCTAGCAGCCCAAATGTAAGCTGCAACCATGCTCGTATAAAAGCCTCTTGGAGCCCAATACACGACATATGCTGAATAGGTCTGTCCACTACGTGTCTGTCATATATTGAACAAGTCTGTCCACTATGTGGCCGTCATATATTTTCCTCTTCAGCTGCCCCCTATTCCATGAATCCGTCACCTTTATTGACGGGTCCATGGAATGAGTAGATCCGTTCTTATGAATCCGTCATGCGCTTGCTGTGGACGGATTGCCAGGTTGGATTAGGGTCATAAATGCTCTGGAGGACACGTGGTGAGCGCTGATTGATAGCTTACCCCAACCGAGGCGTCTCTTCGTTGGTCGCGCCGCTCCCCTTATATATATATATCATACGTCCCTGTCATTTTCACATTTTGGAGAAATTTTCACTGATCAGAGCACATCCGTCCTCCTCGTGACCGTTGTCTTTCAATTCAACCGTTCATTCGTCCGTCCTAACTTTCTTCCGTCGTCTAGTCACTCAACTCAATTGTAAGTTTACTTCTCTTCTTCCAACCCCCTTTTTTAATTTGTACGTTGGTCCGTTGTCCGTATAGATCTAGAACCTTAGGTTTCCTTCTCCGTCATTTGTAGATGTCCGATGTCTAGTTAAACTTCCAGCGGTCAATCTTTTGTCCGTGAGGGAGCAGGCTATGAGGAGGTATACCCGTCAGGTCAAGGAGACTCAGGTACCTCCGTTGAGGAGAGGGAACCGTCGTCAAGCTCTCCTTCCTATGCGGAAGAAGAAGGGCGAGGTGAAGACGGGTCAGAGTACGATTCAAACGACGATGTAGAAAACGTAGATCCTCCCATCCAGTCTGTGATAGGCAAGGATGGATTAAGGGAGTTCGTCCTGCTCCCGGAGTGGACAGTGAACCACTTCACTTCCTCCATCAGTCTGCCACACTTCAACTCCTTTAGGGAAAAATACCAGATTCCAAACACCATAGCCATCCGTCTACCCTTTAAGTTCGAGATGTGCTATTACGAGGGACTAGAAGATGTCGGCCTTCGCTTTCCTTTGAGCGCCCTACACCGTCACCTTCTCCAGTATCTGGGTTTGTCCGTCACCTAGATTTCTCCAAACGCCTAGAGGGTTTTCTTGAGTGTAGAAGTTCTATATGGTGTCATGTCCAATGGGACAAGACGGTTAACAGTGGAGGAGTTCTTCAATTGTTATCGTCCAGATGAAATCGCTAAATCGAAGGGGATGTATAGTTTTATGGCAAGAAGCCCGTTACTTAGATTAATGTCTGAGACCCCAGACTCCAACCGTAATTGGAAGAGTAGGTATTTTTTCCTACAAGGGGACGATTGGATGGGTCGTCGTGATAACCCAAAGTTTATGCCCGTCGATAAGACATGGGGCATCCTATCACCGTCCGGTATGCGTCTCATTCTATATCTGTCCTATAATGTTTATTGATTATTGGTCTAACCGTCTGTTTTTTCAGCGCGCAGCCGTCCAGACATTATCGTCGAGTAGTTTGGTTTTCTCGAATCAATTTTCCAGAAAACTGATCTGTCAGAAAGGACGTGGGCGAAACTCGTCACCTTGGATACCATCCACTGGTATTGCGACGGCCCTGAACCTTCTGACGTTGCAATAAAGTATGACGCGGGAATACGCAAGCGTAAGTCTCAACACTTTGACTATGTGTAAACGATTTTTCTCGTCCGTCATGTGTTCTCACCGTCCACCTTTTGCAGAAATGGACGATGCTAAGAGGCGAGCCCTTATCAAGCAGCAGGCTGCTAACAAGAAGAAGCTTGGGGGTGATCCTTCTCCTAATACGGGCCCTCAATCGTCCAGCAAACGTGGTCCTGAGAAGGCGGATCATCCTGGAAAAAAGCAAAGGCTGGTGATGGGTCTTCCAGCCGTCCAGGCCACCACGAAGCTGCCCCCCAAGCTGGGCATGGGCAAGGGTAAAGGTCTCATGACCAACCCCAACCCTTTTATTGAGAAAGCTCCCGTCCTACTTAGAGAGGACTCTCAATACGCACTTGCCCAAATAACCTCTATCATCAAGGAAGAGGATTATGGCGACATCGGCAACCATGCGACGGAAGCCATGGGGGAGACGGCTTTGTTTAGCCTCACCCAGGTAATGTACCCGTCCACTTTCTGCCTTGCTTTTGACTTGTCTCACGCGCTCATGTGCTAACTTTTTTGTTTGCTTCTGATACAGACGGTGCTAATGGCAAAGGGGTTGATGGACCGTTGCCTGGCCCGTGAGAAGTCCTTGGAGCGTGTATGTTCCAAAGCTAGGACGATGGGGGAGGAGCTGAACGAGCTGAAGCTTTGGAAGCTCCGTAATGAAGCAAAACTCAAAAAACAGACAACAGGAGCCCTCCTTTTCTATAAAAAGGGGGAAGGTTACTGATTGACTTGGAGGCCCTTGTAGGATCAGGGATCGATGAGCCTGGGCGTGCTCTCACCTGTACTATACCAAGGCATAGGGCCTTGCTTCCGAGCAAGCTCGCGAAGACCTAGAGAAGGAGGTCGAGCTCTTGCGTGAGAAGGTGAAGGCCAATGACGACAACCTCCGTCTAGCGAAGGTTGAGGCCGTCCAGGAGTATCGCGACCCAGATGCTCTCCTGACGGAGCTAGGCACGTCCTTTGCTGACGGTTTTGATGACTGCATCCGTCAAGTAAAGGCGTCCTTCTCGGACCTCAACCTTTCGCATATCAACATAGATGCCGGAGGGCAGACACCAGCTCACCCCGTTGAGTCTGAGGGGACTGTCGAGCTCTTTGGTGAAGTTCCTGATGACGAAGCGGCCATCGGACCCGTCCAGGAAGATGCCCGTCAACGCACTCCGTCTGCTCCCGGTTCCCTAGTTGATGTTCCCCAAGTTGAATAGCTTTTTTTTTTTTTTTTTTTTTTTTTTTTTTTTTTTAAATAATGTAGAACAATTGGCTATGTAACAATCGTATATATACCTCTTTATAAACAATTTATTATTTAAGTAATTTTATCCGTCGTATTTTTTATCCATCGCGTTTGTGTTCATGGATGTTTTGATCGTTTTTAGTCGTTTATCCTAGAAACAATCACCCGTCCACCCTGTGGACTTTAATACAAATTACACTCGCTGATTCTCCGTCCACTTTTGCGGACTTAGTACATATTATTCTTGATTCGTGATATTTGTGGATTTGGATAGGCCGTCCACTTCGTGGACTTGGTTTGTCTCCATCTTGTGGATGGTCCGTCCATTTTGCGGATTTGATATATATTTCCATCTTTTCAGCAGTCCGTCCACTCTGTGGACTTGGTATTTATTTACATCTCTTAGATGGTCCATCCACTTTGTTAGACTTAGTAATTATTTCCATCTCTTAGATGGTCTGTCCACTTTGTGGACTTAGTAATTATTTCCATCTTCTAGATAGTCCGCCCACTTTGTGGACTTTGTAACTATTTTCATCTTGTAGATGGTCCGTCCACTTTGTGGACTTTGTAATTATTTCCATCTTTTAGATGGTCTGTCCACTTTGTGGACGTAAATATCATTTCTTGGATGATACGTCTTTGTGGACCTAAATTTCATTCCTTGGATGATCCGTCCACTCTGTGGACTTAAATTTCATCTCTTGGATGATCCGTCCACTTTGGATGGAATTCCATCTCTTGGATGATCCGTCCACTTTGTGGACTTTAATTTCATGGAAGTTAGTAGAAATATCAATCCGTAAGTGTTGAAAAACTCCTCTTATTATAATGGGTACGTAGAACATTATCTAAAAAAAAAACAATAAAGTCGCCTTTAGGCGTTTAAAAAGTACTATAGAACTATAACTGTATGCTTAGAAAATATAGACTGGAAATGAGGAGTGTAGTAGTGCTGTCGTAGTCGTCTCTTATTGATAATACTTCTTCAGGTGCTCTGCATTCCACGGGTGGCTTAGCTTCTTTTCGTTCATGGTCTCCAGGTGATATGTTTCCTTCCTATGGCATGATGTGATCCTGTATGGTCCTTCCCAGTTCGATCCATGCTTCCCTTGAGTTGCATCCTTTATAGCGCCGAGTCCTTTCTTTAGGACGAGATCTCCGACCTGGAAGTCTCTGTGCCTAACTCTAGAGTTGTAGTGTTTTGCCATTAGATCCTAGTACTGTGCTATCCTTTGTTCTGCTGCTACCCTGACTTCGTCTACTAAATCAAGCTGTATGCGTATGGCATCATCATTCCTGTGCTCGTCGTGGTTTCCAACACGGTAGCTTGTAAGACCCACTTCAACTGGTATGACAGCCTCAGTCCCATATGCCAAACGGGACGGGGTCTCTCCTGTCGGTGTTCTTGCCGTTGTCCTATACGCCTACAAGACACTTGGTAATTCATCCGGCCATATACCCTTTTCCCCCTCAAGACGAGTCTTGATGATTTTGAGCAAGGATCGGTTTGTAGCCTCAACTTGTCCGTTGGCTTGCTGGTGTGCCGGTGATGAGTAATGGTTCTTTATTCCCAGCTGGGAGCAGAAATCCCTGAATGTTTCGTTGTCGAATTGCTTGCCATTGTTTGAGACCAACACCCTTGGTATGCCATACCTACAAATGATACTCCCCCATACAAAGTTGCGGATATTTTTCTCCGTGATGGTGGTCAAAGCCTCAGCCTCCACCCATTTGGTGAAATAGTCGATGCCGACCACTAGGAACTTTAGCTGCCTTGCCGTTATCGGGAATGGGCCCATGATGTCGAGTCCCCATTGTGCGAACGGCCATGGGGCCGTCATGGGTGTGAGCTCCTTTGTAGGTTGCCTTATGAGGTTGCTAAAGCGTTGGCATTTATCACAGGATCTGACGTACGTGTTGGCGTCTTTTTGCATTGTTGGCCAGTAATATCCCGCCTTAAGGAGCTTGTGCATTAAGGACCTTGATCCCGAGTGATTTTTAGAAATCCCTTCGTGGACCTCCCTCATGACGTAGTCTGCTTCTTCTGGAGCGAGGCATCTTAAATAGGGTCGAGAGAAACCCCTTTTGTATAGAACGTCTTTCATCATGACGAACCGAGATGCCTTAACTCTTAGTTTTCTAGCAGCTTCCTTATCGTCTGGTAACAAACCGTCTTTCAAGTACGCAGCTATAGGAGTTATCCAACACTGCTCCTTGCTTACTTCCTGCAAACCTGTACCGTCTATTAGTGGTGACGTTTGGACGAAGGATAATACCTGGTCGAGGACAGTCATTAGTTTCGCGGAGGCTACCTTGGCGAGCTGGTCAGCTTCTTGGTTTTCCTCCCGTGGGACTTGAATCAGTTCGACCTGGAGGTTGTTCATTCGACTTTTCACTTCATCGAGATACTTCTTCATTCTTTCACCCCTGCACTCGTAATTCCCATTAATCTGGCTTGTGATGACTTGGGAATCAGAGTAGACATCCTGCTCCAGCGGCAATGGCGAGGTCTAAACCTGCTACTATGGCCTCGTATTCTGCTTCATTGTTCATTGTTAAAAAGCACAAGCGGATCATGCACTTGATCTTGTCATCTTCGGGTGTGTGGATTACGACACCGATTCCTCCGGCGTGTTTGTTAGAGGATCCGTCTGTATGAACCCTCCATAGGGGAAGCTCACCTGCCCCCTGGTCATTCATGTCGGTAAACTCTGCAATGAAGTCTGCCAGGATTTGTCCCTTTACCGCGTTTCGAGGTTGATATCGAATGTCGTACTCACTCAGCTTGATTGCCCACAATGCCATTCGTCCTGCTGCTTCCGGACTACTCATAACTCTCCTTAGGGGCTGGTTGGTCATCACGTTTATGACATGTGCTTGAAAGTACGGTTTTAGATTTCGAGCCGCAACTACCAATGCAAAAGCTAATTTCTCCATCGGAGGGTACCTCTCTTCTACTCCTCTGAGCGCTTTGCTTGTAAAGTATACAGGCTTCTGGATCTTATCTTCTTCTCTGATAAGAGCTGCACTGACAGCTGCTGGGGAGACGGCAATGTATAGGAACAGCTCTTCACCTTGCTTGGATGGGCTAAGTAGTGGTGGAGAGGAGAGGTATGTCTTCAGATCTTCGAAAGCCTTCTGGCAATCGCCCGTCCATTTAAACGATTTCTTCAATGTGCGAAAGAATGGTATGTACTTGTCCGTTGCCCTTGAAATGAATTTGTTCAGGGCAGCTATCTTACCATTTAAGCTTTGGACCTTCTTCAGCGTCTTCGGGGGAACCAAGTCTACTATTGCCTTTACCTTTTCTGGGTTGACCTCGATGCCCCGTTGAGATACCATAAAACCCAAGAATTTCCCCGCCGTCACCCCGAACACGCATTTCTTGGGGTTCAGCTTCATGTTATAGGACCGAAGGGTGTTAAAAGTTTCTTGGAGGTCACTTAGATGGTTGCACTCGCAAACGCTCTTCACCAGCATGTCGTCCACATAGACTTGCACATTCCTTCCAATCTGATGTACGAACATCTTATACATCAATCTCTGGTACGTGGCCCCAGCGTTCTTGAGTCCGAAGGGCATTACCTTGTAGCAAAAGAGCCCTTGACTGGTGATGAACGACGTTTTCTCTTGATCCTTCTTGTCGAGCTTGATTTGATTGTAGCCGGAGAACGCGTTCATGAAACTTAAAAGTTCATGTCTTGCCGTCGAATCCACTAGTGTATCGATACGCGGCAGAGGATAACTATCCTTTGGGCAGGCCTTGTTTAGATCCGTGAAGTCAACACACATTCGCCACTTCCCATTCGCCTTCTTGACCATTACTACATTCGCTAGCCAGTCTGGATAGTGTACTTCTTGTATGAAACCTGCTTCCTGCAATTTTTGGACTTCTTCGACGATAGCCCGGTCTCTTTCTGGTGCAAACACTCGTTTCTTCTGTCGGATGGGAGAGAATGATGGCGATACACTTAGCTTGTGTACTATTACTGTCGGATCTATCCCGTCATGTCCTCATGACTCCATGCAAATACGTCTTGATTTTCCTTCAAGAACGTGGTTAGGCTTTGCCGCACCGAAGGGCTGGCCATCGTACCAATTCTCGTGATCCGTCCAAGCCTTGAGTCGTCAAGTACTAATTCTTCCAGTTCTTCCACTGCTTCAGCCATGACTCGCTGTCCTTCGACATTTAGTGCCTGCAAGTGATCGTCCATCTCTGTCATTGCGATGTAGCATTCCCGTGCTGCAGCCTGATTCCCTCGCAGTTCTCCGACTCCATACTCAGTAAGGAATTTAATCATCAAGTGGTAAGTTGAAGTGACAGCTTTCCATGCATTAAGAGCAGGCCGACCAAGGATTGCGTTATAGGTAGGTGAGCAGTCAACGACCAGAAAAAGCACATCCTTGGTGATTTGTTACGGGTAATCCCCCACCGTTACGGACAATGTGACAGCTCCAAGGGGGTAGACTCTTGTTCCAAAGAATCCGACGAGCGGAGCGTTTGTTGGGATGAGTCGCTCTCTACTGATTCCCATTTGTTGAAACGCGGGGTAATAAAGAATGTCTACGGAGCTTCCGTTATCAACTAGCACCCGATGCATGTTGTAATCACCAGCGCGTATGCTGACTACAAGCGCATCGTCATGTGGGTGGTGAAGACGTCGGGCATCCTCTTCTGAAAAGCTGATAGTTGGGACTTTGATACGAGCCATCTTTGGTGTACAGCCCATCATCTGGACGTTCTGTACCATTCGCAGGTAAGTTTTACGAGCCCTTTTTGACGATCCTGTGCTGACATTACCTCCAACGATCATCCTTATGTCTACTATTGGTGGTTTTGGGCGCTCGTTCTCCCGTCGAGGTGGCTGGTCATGTGGTGGATTCGTTGGTTCCTTACTGACAAATCTTTGCAATCTTCCTTGCCTTATGAGCGCCTCGATCTGTTGCTTCAAGTTATAACACTCAGATGTGTCGTGACTGTGGTCACGATGGAAGTGGCAGTACTTGTTCCGTGATCTTTTGTTGGGATCCCCCTTCAACTTACCGGGGAATGTCAAGGCCTTTTCGTCCTTTATCTGCATCAGTACTTGGTCTATCGGGGCTGTCAGAGGGGTGAAATTGGTGAATTTACCCATGGGTGGCTTCGGGCGTCTATCCTCCCTCCGTTCTTCTGTCCTAGCCTTCTTTCGTCCCCCCTCTGAGCGTGCTTCATCCTGCCTCTCTCTTTTCTTAGGCTTATCTTCTCTTGCTATCTGTGCGTCTTCCGCGTTTATGTACTTCGTTGCCTTGTAAAGTACCTCGGACATAGTTTTCGGATCATTCTTATACAGAGAGAAGAGGAACTTGCCTTTTCGCAGCCCGTTAGTAAAGGCCGCTACCTGTATCTTATCGTCCGCTTCTTCTATTAAGAGAGCCTCTTTGTTGAACCGCGTTATGTAGGATCTTAGGTTCTCGTCTTCCCTCTATCTGATGCTCATTAAGCATGTTGTGGACTTCTTGTACCGGTGGCCCCCGATAAAGTGTGCGACGAACTGAGTACTTAACTCTTTAAAGGTGCTAATTGAGTTAGGCATTAACCTGCTGTACTTGACCCTCGCGGATCCCTTCAACGTAGTAGAGAAAGCCCTGCACATAATTTCGTCTGGCATTCCCTAAAGGTGCATTATAGTCTTGAAGGACTCCAAGTGGTCCAAGGGATCCTTGGTTCCATCATAGCTCTCCACCTGGGGCATACGAAACTTTGGAGGAAGAGGGCACGAAGTGACATGTGCCGTGAAGGGTGAATCAGTTCGCTGGACCAGATCATCGAGGTCGCTGGATACTTGTCCTTTGAGGGCGTTCATCATCACGGCCATTTGTTCCCGCATCTCCTACATCTCTACGGCGACGTGGGGTGGTAAAACTTCAGAAAGGGTCGGCAGATTGGTATCCTGCCTCTTCGGTTTGCTTGGTGCGTTACTGCCCTCGGGGGCCTCGAGATCCCTCCTTTCACCGCTTGTTCTTTCCTGGTTTTCTTCTTGCACTCCAGGATGTGCATCCTTCCGGCGCAACTGTTCCTCTAAGTCGTGATTCTATTTGGTCAGGCATTCGACCGCTGCTGCAAGCGTTTGGACTTGTCTTTCCAGTGCAGTAGCGCGCGGTTCGTCGCCTTGGTTGTTAGTTGTTGCCATCGATCTTGTGAGTACCATGCAACTCTTTGTCTTAGGAGTAGGACAATGTTTGATCGCCTTAACGTTGTTCCCACAGACGGCGCTAACTGATGATGCCAAAATTCACCAGTGAGCTACACGGTCCTCACGAGAGCGAAATAAAAACCTACAAAACAAGAAGAAAGGATCTAGCAGAGAGCACCGGTGTGGTGCCGGCCAAAAACCCTCCGAATGTCAAGTTAGAAATCTTATTTTCAACACTAGAGTGCTAGAGTTGAGTTAATTATGCGTACCTTGGTTTGTAAGGGTTTTGGTGTATTTATAATCGCATAGAACCAATGCCTATGCCTTGGTTAAGAAGTCTTTTCCTTCTAGGGGAGTGACTCATTTTTCTTGTAGGAATCTGCTTTGTTTGGGCTTAAGCGTGTAGATCAAGCAAAAAACCCTAGCAGACCAAATGTAAGCTGCAACCATGCTCGTATAAAAGCCTCTTGGAGCCCAACACATGACATGTGCTGAATAGGTCTATCCACTACGTGTCTGTCATATATTGAACAAGTCCGTCCATTACGTGACCGTCATATATTTTCCTCTTCAATTTTTTTATTTATTTTTTATTTTTTATTTATTTTTTTTTTTTAACAAAGAACTCCCCTTATATTAACCCCCTCTCTCTCTCTCTCTCTCTCTCTCTCTCATTTTGACTATTGTTGACTTTCTGTTGACTGATCATTAACTTTTTCCAAATAACAATTTTTTGGCTTAAACCAGTCATTTTCCCATTTAAGTTTTAAGTATTGATTCTAAAATTTGAGTTTTGTTTTTTCATTTGAGACTTCCAAATATCCCAAAATTATAATACAATTTAGATAATTAAATTAAATTACTCAATCAATAATCATAATATAATTTAGGAGTGCCTCTGATCACATTTGCATGATAAACAATTGCAAATTTGTAAATGCCAGTGATAAAAAAGTGTACACACAATATCACCAAAGTCAAGAATAGGAAATAGACACAACGGTGCTCATAGTTAAATTCATAAACCTTGCTTTATTAAAATTATACATGTAATACATAAACCTTGCTTTATTTAATATTGTAACTTTAAAATATTCCGGTAGGAGATTAAGGAACTACAACAGAGAAATTTGTTTTGGTAAGCAAATTGGGATTGGGGGGATTAGCAAAGACTGGCGGTTTTGGAAGGTTGACCATCATGGAGCCTTTCCCATTCTCCTACCTTGAAGAGCTAAAGCTGCAATTCTTCAGGTTTACTGTGACCTTATCTGTACAGAGGTAGATTTAAAAGAGCTGAAGCGTTCCATCTTTGACTTAGGGTGAGTTTGGTTGGGCTTTTTTAAAAAGTGCATAATAAAAAAGTTAAGTTTTTAAAAAGTGCATAATGAAAAAGTGATTTTTCTAAAAGCTGAGTGTTTGGTAAAAGCTGTTAAAAAGTATTTTTTGAAAAAGCTGAGTGTTTGGTTAGCACTTATAAAAGTTGTAGTTTGAAGGATAAATTACCAAAAAGGACAATGTATATAAGGAGTTCATTTCATACTTAAATCAACTACTTCATATACTTAAATCAAATTTTCTCTTTCTAAAAAAATTATTTTTTTTCTCACTAATATTAGCTAATAATAACCTACCACTTAAGATTTATTGTGAAAGTATTGTGAAAATATTGTGATAAAAATTGATATTGATTTTAATTTGAACATACTATTAAAATTATTGTAAGACCATTTCCAATAGCTTCTCCAAATTTTTGTATTGTTTTGAAGATTGAATAGTACATTTTTTTGTAATTTTTTCACAACATTTTTCGCAATACTTTCACAAGAATCACATCAAAATCTTATGTAGAAAGTTGTTATTAGTTCTAATTTGAACCCACTACTGAAATTATTTTTTTACTCACTAATATTAACTAATAATAATCTATTATTTAAAATTTATTGTGAAAATATTGAGGTAACATTTCTTAATTATTATTTCTTATTTTTATATTATTTTTCCAAACTTATAATGTCCATACAAATCTTTTTCTTTTCTTTTTTTCTTTTTTTTTTTCTCACCACACACCGACCCCACTCCCACCTACCCACCTCCCATCTCTATCTACCCTTCTTTTTCTTTTTCAAGTGCATTCCAGATTGTTCTCCAGCTCTCTCAGTCTTTCTCTGTTCGTCCTCTCATTCTTTTTTTTTTCTATTTCTACTTCAACACTCTCTAGCAATATAAGAAACAGAGAAATTAAGAACAAGGCTCCATCGTTGATTGAAGGACACAGGCAAGGCAGGCATTGTCTCTTTTTTGCTCCACCGTGGGTTGCTTGCAGATTCTTTTTCAAGTGCATTCCAGATTCTTCTTTCCCTTTCTCCAGCTCTCTCAGTCATTTTTTTTTTTTTTGGTTCTGATTTGATTAGTTTTAAGATTGTGTTTTGCGTTTGTATCTTGATTGTGATTGAGTTTGTATCTTGATTTTGATTGTATCTTGAAAATTTTTATTACCCAAACATTATTAAAATTATACCAATAAAATTAAAAAAAAAAAATTACAGATCAGTAGGAAGAGCTCGTGGATGGTTTGGTAATTTTCGGAAGAGCCCAACGGATAGTTTCAAAACGCTTCCTGACTTTTTGTTTATGGACCTCCAGAGCTCCATATTTGATATGTGCGTTTATGCCTTCGCCCAAAACACAACTTTTGGGTAAAAGTTGCGTTTCTGCTAAACCAAACAGCAATATAACTCCAGCTTTTAAAAAACGTGGCGTTTTAGCCCCTAAGAGCTGAAACAAACGGGTACTTAATTGTATTGAACACGAGGCCATACTTTTTTTGAGCCAAAAATGGCATTTTTAATCAAGGCCGGCCCTTCCATGGGCTAATTAGGCAATTGCCTAAGGCCCCAAGTGAAAGGGGGCCCCGAAAGTTTAGAAAACAATTGGGTAGTAGGGGCAAAAAAAAAAAAATTATATTTAGATAAAGTATTATTTGCAGCACATCATTTTAACAAAAAAAAAAAAAAAAACAAAAATTTTGGTAGATCCGGTTAAACATTGGTTCTAAACAAAATCATTACCCAAAAATAAAATTATTATCCTTTAGACAAAGCAAAAATCAACAAAATAAACTACAAATTCGGTCTAATATATTAACCACAAAACAATCACAAATCAAAATAAATAAAATAACTCAAAACCCTAAAATTTTTAGTTTTACCGTTCCCTTAAATCCCTAAAATTCTCCGCCTCTCTGATTCCTAATCCTTCTCAAGTTCTCATCTCAAGCAAGCTTGCCTCTACGCCTCTGCTCTAGCCTCTGCGCCTTTGCTTTCCTCTGCGCCTTTGCTCTGCCTCTTGCCTCTTCTCTCATCTTTGGTCTGCTATCAGGTCTTATTTCTATTTAGGCACTTGGCTTCTTCTTCTTCTTTTTTTTTTTTTTTTTTTGATGAATGGGCGCTTGGATTTAGTAAAGTCTCAGACTTTTCTCTACGAGTCTACGTTTTATTTGCTTAATGCTTAGACTTGATTCTTGACTTACGATAAAAAAGATTGGGCCGCTGCCTTTGCCAAGATGTTTCATGTTGTTTGGCCTTCCCTTTTTTTTTTTTTTTTTGGGTTATACTGTTATAGATATTAGATATGATTTGTTTTGGCCTTCATTTTTTTTTTCTTTTTTTGTGTTATGGCTGTGCTTAAATTTTTGTTATGCTTGTACTTAATTTTTTTGTTTTTTAATTTTAATCTTGTGTTTTTATATATATTTTAATTAGTGGTAATATATTGAATAAGTATTTATTTATACAGGTTGAGATTGCTAAAAACTTGTTATTGTTCGGTGAAATTACAACTATACTTTTTATATAAATCAGGTTTTATTTCTCATTTGCTCTACACTTAAAAGTTATTTTTTATTTTAGTCTTTATAAATATATTGTTTGATTAGAAATGTTTACTAGAAAATATGCATCTGAATATGAAAAACATAAAAAAAGAAAAAAAAAAGAAAAATTAATTGAGTCTCAAAAAGGGTCAATGAATAAATTTTTTATTAGTGATAAACAAAATATAACACAAAATTTAAATGGAAATATCACAAATGAGCAAGAAATTAACCAAAAAGAGTTAGAAGATTCAGTGGATTAGCTATATTATCGATTGAAAAAGAGATGCTAGAAGAACTTGAATACAAAAATTTAATTAGTCAATTTGCATCTCAAAAGGCAACAAAAATAGGTTTTAAATGACATATATTATAATATAAAAATATTAAATAAACATTAATTTAATTAATATATAAGTATAAAAAAGACCCTATTTTTAGTTCTCGCTTAAGGCTCCAAAATGTCTAGGGCTGGCCCTGTTTTTAATTTTGTCCACATTGTAAGCTTTTCCATTTGTAATCTCTGTTCAAAAAATGAAGGGAAAATATAGTCTAAGTTAGTATATATATATTTTTAACATCCTAGATAATATGACTTAATTAGAGTTTCAAAAATTTAGAAATGAACCTACTGCCTCAAGTACTTTCGGGACATTGCCATCTGTCATGGCCTTTTGGAGAGGCAGACTAAAGTAATCACTTTGTGTGATGGCAGTGCAACATCCATGCTTCAGATACTCATGCTCCCAAAAAGTTTTGTCATCTTGTTTCACCAGACTTGGCCAATATTTTTTCATGTTGTCTAGATGAAGTATCTACAACAAGAAACACAAGGAAAACAAATATAAGAAAGAATGATAAAAATAATAATGTACATATATATGATTTTTGAGAGATAAACATGGAATACCTTTTTGTCATCAAAGACACATGAAGCACTCACTACAGGAAAAAATGTTTATTGCAAAAAAAAAAAAAAAAAAAAAATCATTGCAATAGTTGATACGAGTTTTTGTAATAAAATTTGAGGTAGTAAGTTTGTGGAGCAAAAATTTCGTTGCAGTAATCTCTAGATATTTTAATGACAACTTTGATGCAATGATATATATGTTGTTGCAATAGAAAATTTATTGCAGCAATATATTCATTGTAATAAATAATTGTTTTATATTTGTCATTGCAATAGTTTGTAAAATAATTGAATCAAGTAATTGCAATGATATATACGTTTCATGTTTGTCATTGCAATAGATTGTAAAATAATTGCTATCAAATTATTACAATGATGTATTTATTGCAATAAAATATCACTTTGAAAATTTTGTTGTAATAGATCGCAAAAATAATCGATATCAAGTTATTGCAACGGTATCTTTATTTTAAGTTATTGCAACAAATTTTCCTACTGTAATACCGATGATTATAAGTAGTTGCAACCAATTATTGTAGATGCGATAATTTACCACTTTTAAGTTACTGTTGTAATGATTTTTAACTTGTAGATGCAATATTGTGTCTAATAACACTATACTAATGTTGTTGTATTAACATTTGGTGTACTAGAATTATTTTGGTGTAGTGACTTGGGGTCCAAATAATGGTTGCTCTGTTATTTGTTTGTGCCCACAATCCATGGATTGTGAAGTAGGGCTTGATCTTAGTAGGTAGACAAGTTACCTTGCCAGTATTGCAGAAGGATTTCGGCCATTGCTGCACCAGATAAAAGTAATTGTAATGCAGTGGGGCGGCCATAGTGATAGGTGCCATAGGCGGCATCACCCGAAGACCAAAAGTGACAAGAAAACAAGAAATTTCATTTTCACAAGTGGGAATACCATGAACAATTTTTTATTTGTTCACAACCAGGAATATAATGAAACAAATATAAGGTCTCACGTAGGCCTTTTATAGACAACTGAGAGGTATTTATCTGCAATCAATATCATTGTTTAATTAGTTCAAGTTTATTTTCCTACAACAAAAATTTCTGTCCTGATAACAAATCATGTTGATAACGATGAAGGTCAATTAGTAATATCTGACAATGAGTCTTTTGTACGTACTCCCAAATTCCACCTCCCATTAATTCGTGTCTCTGCAAGAAACTTTCATTCTTTTGCATGAGTTGTGCATCATTATATTTATAATTTTTTTGGATAAACAATAATACTTATTAGAACTCACACAAAAATAGTAATGATAGGGATAAAATCCCTAAGCAGACAGACAAAAATAACGAGAGTAGACATTAGTGACGGAGTTGCCAAGAGAGACGGTATTGTCATCCTAGAGAACTGGTGGATGGGTTCACGACCTGGACGGATAGGAGATATGACAATTGGATTCCTTAAAGTAGATGAACTTGTGATATGGATGAAGTGAAGATACGACGGTTGGATTCCTCAAGGTGGACGGACCTAAGCGAGACGGTGTGCTGAAGCCACGTGTCACATTCGTGGAATCTACGTGGCACCTTTGTGGCATGAGTGGTCTCCAAGAATCCTAGTATGGAAACGTCTTGCACTCTATGGCCAACTACAATCAGAGGAATCCCTACAAGGAAAAGATCCCGTAAATTGCGAGCATTAATGAGGATATTCTCTACAAGGAAATACCTCCCCCACCAAGAAATTAAGGTCAGCCCTACACTACTATAAAAACCCAAAAGTCCTCACAAATCAAGGTACGCGTAATTTTTCCTAGCTCTGGCACTCTAGAGTTGTATAAATTCTCTCTAACTTAACCTTCAGAGAGTATTTGGCCGGTACCACATTGGTACTCTCTGTAAGGTCTTCTTTGTTTCCGTCTCATAGGTTCTACCTAAGAGCACGCGAGGATTGTGTAACTCACTGACAATTTTTGATATCATCAAGTAACTTTAGTGTTTTATCTAGATTTATATACACGTCTTAAATATCACGTCTTAAATTTATGGTGTAGAGTAGATCTAGAAAGAAAATATTATTTTTGTCTAATAAAATTGAAATTAATAATATTATTTCTGATTTGGTTCTTAATAATGACTCATTAAATTTATTGTTGTCCATCCTTTTTTTTTTTTTTTTTTTTTTTGAGAATCCATTAATGGGCCAGTAGAAGGTTACCTTATATGTATGCAAGATTTTTTGGATGTTTAAAGATTTAATTCTATTGAAGTTAAAGATGTCAACCTTATTGTCTTACCTCGTGTTAACAAGCATAAAGTTTCATTTACACTTATTAGGCTTTTTCAGGGATTGACCTTAATTTTTTCTCGTCTGTTGATGATCAGTAATGTGTCCTACTTGATAATTCTTCACTTGTTAGTTGAAGCTATTTTATGGTTGCGTCTGGATTTAATGGTAATTACATTGTGCGTGACAATTTTTTTCTCATACAAATGTTTTGCATTAAGGGTTCACACAGCCTGAAATGGTAATGTCTGTTGCAGCGAGCAAGAAGCTTAATTATTTGCCATTATTGCATATTCCGTAGCAAAGCCTTCTAGCTAGGATGGGTAAGTCCATGTCAGGTTGGGAATTGGGTCTTGGGATTTGCTAAATTCTTACGAGCTAAAACGCGCGTTTTCAAACCAAAAAAATAAAAAGTGCGTTTGGTAAGTTTTTAGAAAGCTGCGTTTTCATAAAGCCGCGTTTTCATTTGCGAAGGAAAAGCTCAAATCCGGAAAGCAGCTCCTTGCTCCATTGCCAAAATGCGCTCAAGCGCGTTTCAATATTACCGTTGGAAGTTGCACAGATTCCCCAAATTGCCCACTATTTTTTCTTAAAAACCCAATTTTATCCCTTTCTTTGTAACACAATTTTACAACAACACAATAATATAATCAGAACCAAAAAAAATCTGACCCATTTCTACACAATTTTACAAGAACCCATTAATGAAATCAGAACCCAAAAAAAAAGATCTGACCCATTTCTACACAATTTTACAAGGACCCAATAATGAAATCAGAACCCAAAAACAAAAAAAAAAAAAAATTGATCTGAGCCATTTGTACCGCATATCGTTGGCAGTGAGGAAGAAATCAAGCAACGGTGGGAAGGAAGACAAGTGGCAGTGAAGGCAGAGCAAATGAGATCAAGCAACGGTGACGGCAGAGCAAATGATCTGACCCATTTCTTCTTCTTCTTCTTCTTCTTCTTCTTCTGTGCTGCTTCTTCCTCTTCTCTTCTCTAGTTTTTTTTTTTTTTTTTTTTTTTTTATTTACATCTCACATATCTAATCTCAAAAAAAAAAAAAACCTTTTGAATTCGGTAGAGTGTAGGAAAGTAACGTGTGGATGGAGTGGAGGGGATCTCTTCTCTTCTCTCTTCTCTATTCGGTTGAGAGCAAATGATCTGACCCATTTATGGGTCTTACACAAACCTTTCTCTTCTCTCTACTCTATGCTCAGACGTGTGTGCGTGGGGCTTTTTGTGTGGAGGAAAGTAAAAGAAAAGGAAGTTAAGTAGATGAGAACAAAGTGAACGTATGGACAAGAAAAAAGTGAAAAAAAAAAAAAGAGTTTTTTGTTTTGGGTAAAGCAACGTGGAAAAAAAAATATAGAGAGGAAGAACCAAATTATTTTATAATTTTTTTTTTTTTTATAACTGTGAAGTTATAGAGTATATGGTGAAAAAAAAATTGTGAGTATTGGAACAACTAATTTAAAAGATAAGTGTTAATAAAATTTTATTTTACAAAGATTATTTTTAAATTAGTATTGTGAAAATATTATGACATTTTATTATATATCTAAACTTTTTAAGTTAGTGCTATTTTTTTTTTAGAAAAAAAATATTACTATTGATAAAATAGTTTTATAACAATTCTCTTTATATAGATATTGCCCTTTTTAGTAATTTACCCCTCAAATTACCGTTTTTATAAGTGCTAGCCAAACACTCAACTTTTTTAAAAAGCACTTTTTAACAGTTTTTACCAAACACTCAGTTTTTTTAAAACGCACTTTTTCATACTGCACTTTTTAAAAACTCCACTTTTTCAAAAAGCCCAATTTCAAAAAGCTAAAACAAACTCACCCGTCTACACTATCAATGCATCTCTACATAATTAAAAAAATTCTTAGGTTCTTCAATTAAATTAATTGTGTGTGTGATTACTTGGTCAGTGATCTATTATAATTATTCTTGTGAGTGCATGGACGGAACTAGGATCTTTTATTTGGTCGGATTTGGTGGGGGGGGGGGGGGGGTGGTTGGTGTTCAAAATTTAGGGGAATCACAGCACAACTTTAACTAATTGTAACCTTCTTACATTATTTAGGAATTGCACAACTTCTGTTCTTGTAACCTTCTTACATTATTTAGGAATTGCATGAAAAGAAATTGTGTCAAAAGAAGAAACCATATTCCGAATGATCTTTAACAACTTTAATTTCAAGACCCAAATCACAACATAACTGAAGGCCGTTGATCACAATTTGGGCTAGAATCCATAGTAACATCACTTGCTTTAGGAATAGGACTATAGGAGCACTAGTAGCGGCTACTATATGACCACCACAGTTTCAAATTACATAGCTACCGACTAACCTACTAGACTTGTGTCTTTAATAGATTTCAAAGCCAAATTTAATTTATGGCAGCTCCTAGGAGAACCATCCATATAGAAGTTGTAGTTTCTGCAAAATACAATACCACATTCTCTTTCTTTGTTACTTCTAAAAACTCTGGGCCATACACATTAAATTCTATATATTCTTCTTCTTTTTTAACTAGGGATGAGTTTCAGTTACACATGGTGTAACTCTTTAGAGTTAGACGTTTTTTAAACCGTTAGATTGAAGTAGATCCAACGGTTAAAAAATACTATAATTATTACAAATATTATGTATAGAATCTAATTAATTACTCTCATTTATTGTCTTCTATACCTATTTCTAAACCCAAAAGAAGTTTAACTTCTTACTCTCTCTCATTTACATTTCTCTCTCTCTCTCTCTTTCTCCTCCACCATCTCCACATGTTGCCGGCAGGAAAAAAAAAAAAAAAAACCAAAGTGGTGTGCAATGATGCTGTTGCTGGCATACAACCTTATCCTTAGCCCATCTTAGAGCTGCCTACCACAATTGCTTCAACAGGTTCCAACTTCCAAATCTGAATCCATCCTTCTTTTTTAATTTTTTAGGGAAAAAGGGTGCTCATTTAGTCAAAAAAAAAAAAAAAAAAAAAGTATGAATGTTTCCTAGAGAAACATAATAATCACTGAAACCACAAACTTGACATGGATTCAACTTAAAAAAAAACTATACAAATAAAATCCATAAGAAATCATTGTTACTCCTATACTTTCTAATCCCTACCCTTTGAAGCCAACAACACACATCTCAGCCTTTTAAAATTGAGATATAGTTGGCAATTTGACATCGTGGGCAATTTGGAATGCGCGGAATAAATTCTGTTTTGAGAGGACCCAATCTCATCCCAAGGATATTCTAAATGGGGCTATCGGTTACCTGCAAGAATACCAGAAGTTGCTAAAGGCACAACAGAGCACATGAAGCTAGCTGCAACAAACCTTGGCTTGACTGGACTGTGTTTATTGTTTATTAATGTATGGTAGTCTCTCCCCTTGTTTTGGTAGTGGCTGAACAGGGTATACATTGTTACGGTGTAAATGGTTTTAGATTTTCAATTTCAATAAAGTTCTATCTTTTATCTCAAAAAAAAAAAAAAAAAAAAACCCAAGAGGATAACATAATAATAAAAGTGAATATTTGTCCATAGACTGTACATTTTGAAATAACAAGTTCTGCATCAGTAAGCATCATGTGAAAATGGTAGCAATAGCCGTGATATTTGTAGCATTTGGAAGTTTGTGATTGGAAGTGGATATGGCCATGTTAATGTTGCTAAGATATTTGATCGGACCAGAATAAACTCTATTCATAGAATTTGGAATTACCATTGCTAAGAATTTGCCGCAACCTGTGGAGGTGGTGGAAGTGAAAGAGAGAGAGAGAGAGATGTAGAGAGAGAAACGGAGAGAGAGAGAGAATCGTAAATGAGAGAGAGAGTAAGTCAAACTTTTTTTGGGTCAAGAGATAGGTTTAGAAGGTAATAAATGAAGTTAATTAATTAAATTTTATATCGAATATTTTTAATAATTATAGCGTTTTTTTAACCGTTTGATCAACTTAAATCTAATGATTTAAAAAAAGTGTAACTTGAACCCATCTCTTTTAACTATATATATATATAAAGGAACTACTTATGGGCCAAGGGCCGTGGCCTTCCTCAGTTCACAAGTTGCTTCGTCTCTATGAGAGGATAATACATTTTTTGTACTATATAGAATAATTTAACTATATGATTAAATTTAATTGGGGAAAAGATTTAAGTAACTATACCGAAATATTGGCAATTTAAAGATTCCATGATTTTTTTTTTAAAGAAAGACATGAATCCAATCAATAAGCGGTCTTATATATACTTAATTAGTTTCTTAACCAAAGAGACTCAATGGGCATCCCATGTAAAATTTGGTACCATTTCCGATGTGTTTGGCTTATACATATATTCCATTTGAAAGCTTTCAATATCACAATGCATGGACATGTGAAATAAATGTTTGTCCCCAAAAGCATAGAGGTTAATTCAAATCCTATCCTATTTATTAAAAAAAAGTGATTGAAAAAAAAAAAAAAAAAACACTTTACCACCCTAAATTATACCTCATATTATATTTTGCACCCTAAACTTTTTGAATGCATTTTTTGCACTCTAAACTATGACTCTTGTTATACTTAGCACCTGATGTTAAGTTTGCAATTAACTTAGATGAAAAAATGACACTACGTGAAAATGCCTAATTGCTCATCTTCTCAATGCTTTAAAAATAAAATATAAATTACACTTTATCATCTTAAACTATACTCCTTATTACACTTTACATAAAAGTGACATTAATTATAATTTTGATAGTTCATGTGTTTTGATAGTTCAAAGGTTATGTGTAATTAGGGTGACAAACTAGAGTGAAAGTCTAATTTGCCCCAAAAATAAATAAGTGTTTCAATGAATGTACCATCTATCATAACTTTTACCACAACTTGCTAAAGTGGTTGATTGTGAGTGGTAGACAATTATTAACACATGGACCCTTATTTTTCACCATTTCACTTTGCACCATGTCACAGTTGTGTCCCAATAATTTTTCAAATTTAAAAAGCATAGCTATATGTATACATTTATAAAACACTATTAAGTCACAACAATTTTCATAACTATGGAAGTAACAAGTTGTTAATAATAGATAATAAAATAATACCAATAATTGGCTAATAAAAACCAATAAAAAGTTAAAAAACTTATTTGTGAAAGATATTGTATAAATTGTTCTCTTCAGAGTTATTTTTGAAACAATATGTATGCCATTAGATTTATTGTATTTCTAAAGTCAAAAAACAAACAATTAAGTTATTGACCCAAAATGCAACAAAAAAGTTTGTGTTTATCCCAAACATGCCCCTAGTGAGCATTGGTTCCTAGTAGTTAAGGAAAAAAATTCAATAAAGTACCAAAATTCAAACTTAGAAAAATTATATTGAAATTTGATTGCAGGTAATTTTTCATTGCTTTGTCATCGTCCAGCTCTGGATGGTCAACAATAAGATCACAATCAAATCGGGAAGTAATGATGCTAAAAGAAAATGATTATTGGCTTATAATTATGAATAAAATGAAGAAAACATGATCCCGTGTTCATTTCAGGTTACTTTATCTTGTTCACAATTCACAAAGCAAAACATTATATTCACCTTTATCTTGTTCACAATTCACAAACCAAGATTCTTTGCTGAAACAGATGCTGTTTCTGGAATAAATGTTGTGAACTCATCAAGCAAATCTGGATGACCATCAAAAAGAATGGAAATCTGAAATTGTAAAACAAAAACCTCTAAGAATACTGACAATTAGATAAACGGAAAAAAAAAAAATTCCAAGCAAGAGCAGTGAAACAAACAGAACCATAGCATATATTTACCTCATTATAGACCTTACTTATGTCTTTGTGCTCCTTCTTGTACGTATTCAAACAGTCTAAGAATGCTTTATAAACATGTTCCTCATCTTGAAAGCGTCTCTGTAGGAACAAAGGTCACCATTAAACCACAAAGAACTAACATTTGCAGTTAAAATTCAACAGAGCAAAAGAGTATTTTCACCTTTATCTTGCTCACAAAGTTGATAGCTCCTTCAAATTCAACCTTCTTTTGTAAAGCAGCCTCATCATCCTCAAGGTTTATTTCACACCCCTTTGGCAAGAAGATGTTAAACCCAGAAATCAAGTTATTATGGCCTTCAAATAATTCCTTCACTCTGGCACTGGCAACAACAGTATCAATTCTACAAGAACAAACGATGGCATAATCCATTAGGTTTTAAATGCAATGTTCCATTAATCCAAGACAAAAACTTCATAAATGCGATTACTGTACCTTTGAGCCTTAAAATCTTTTAAGACCTCAAGGAACTTGTCATATTTCTCTCTTTGGTCTTGAAACGTTTCCTTCACATCCTTGAGATAGCTTAAGCATTCATATGTTGTTAGTTTCCCTGTGGTACAACCAAGATCACTACCTCCTCCACCTCCACTTGCAGGGACTTGGGATATCCCATATCTTCACATTATATATATAAAATTAGCATCACCACAATTCATCCCAAACTATAAACAACTACATCACAGCTATTCCATAAACACAACATACTCATACTATCAGTGTGATCTCTATGAGAGTAGAAAAGTCTAAATTAACAGCACACTGATTCCCAGAGTTCAAATTTCTCCTCAGCGGCATTTCCTGCTCTCATTTGCTTGGCCAACTAGGATTCAAAAGTATAATTAAAAAAAGAAAAAAAAAATCCAATCCCACCCCCCCCCCCCCCAAAAAAAAAAAAAAAAATCCCACAAAAGGGAAAAATTCCAAGCTATCAATTAAAAACTGATCAGACAATAAGTTTCTTAGAAAAATAAAATCAAATTACGATAAGCGGACCCACTAACAAAACCAGCCAAGATCATGATTCAAGTTCGATCATGATTCAAGATCAAACATAACCCAAATCTCTCTTTCCTCACAAAAATTCAGCAAAATCCATTATACAAAAAATAACCAAGCAAAAAGAAAACAACTTTCGTCACACGAAACATTCTCTAGCAAACCAAACAGAACTTAAAGAATCAAACAAAGCTGTAAAAACAACAAAAGAGAAAAGCGTACGGAGAAGAGAAAGAAACTTACGAGTCTCCAGTCGAAGAACCAGACGGCAAATTAGATTGCGAAGAGCTTCCATCGTCTCCTAATCTCTTCATCTCCGAACCAATCCACCACGAAATTCTCAATTCTCAATTCTCAATTCTCAATTTTCAAATCGCTGACCCAAAAAACACAGAAACCTAAGACTCCCTCGAAACTGCAGACGCGTGTTATTATTTTTTGCGTTTTAACCCCTACTTGTATGGGACCCGACAAAAAAAATAGGATTTTTTTTTTTGGTTATCATTTAAATAAAGAGAATAAAAAACAAATAACTTATTAAAATTTTAATAGGAAGTTATATCCTTGTCAAAATAAAATATTAAAATTTATCTTGTTCTAAACTTCGAGTTTGGGCAGGTGGTAAAAAGCTTTTGAATAAATTATACATATTCAATATAAATTTGATACAAGTAGTTTTGAATATTATGATAATCTATTTTATGAGAATGAATAATTTATTGAAATAAAAATTATACATACATACATACATACATACATACATACATACATACATACATACATATATATATATATATATATATATATATATATTGCTTAAATGTATAAGAGCATTCTCATCAAGGTGAGCAAATGCTATTGATGCTAAAATTTGAGATACAATATGTTATCATTACAAAAAATCACCTTCCATCAATCCTTTCAAATTTTACTTTTTTTACAATCCAGCTACAGTGGACTGCTAGACATAGCAGCCCACTGTAGCAAGATTGTAAAAAAACAATATACTTGTTTAATAAAAGCTGGGAAAGAGAGAGACAGAGGAGAGAGTGGGAAAATAAAAAGATTAGTAAAAAATAATAAAGAAACAATATTTAAATGAAATTGTAAAAAAAAATAGAAGTTTTGATATAGGTTGTATTGTAAAGTGGTATGTTATATGTTATAAATATATGTTTTGAGAGAGTAAATGTTAAATTTTTTACAATGTTTGATAAAAATGCTCTAATGAAAGCTCATGCAATTCATTTAAAAGTAACAATATTAAAACAAGTGAATAACTGCCCAAAAGATCACATTTGCATATTTATAACCTTTAGCATCTGTTTGTATTCAGACCATTGCGTCCATGTTTTGCTGAAAACGCATTTCAGCCTTTTTTTTTTTTCTCTCTCTCTCTCTCTCTCTCTCTCTCTCTTGGACAGCGTCTCTTGCATTGTTTATTATCCATGAACAGTGCATTTAGACTTATGAACAGTGCCAAGCTGACGTTTCATGCTTTTTTTTTTTAGCCGTGATTTTTGACTTTTCTGCACACCAATGAGTCTCGTGCATTGTTCATGGAACCTACAAACCTCACTTTTTAGTAACTTTTTCATTAAAAATAGATCTCACGGTGCTATTCACACATTTAAAAATTATTTTGTTATAATGTTTTCAGCTTTTAGTTGTATTCAAACAGACCCTTATATTTAGAAAGACTTTCATTTAAATTTACCCGTATAGAAGTTGACGGAAATGCTATGTTAATATAGCTAAAAAAATGTATAGTAAAAATAAATGTTATGCTTAAGATTTTAGATCTTATAAGTTTGAGATATATAATTTTTTTAAAAATATATTTGGATTTAGAATAGGTGCTTTTAACCCGAACATATCTTTTCCCATTATGTAAGTGCATAAAAATAGATCTACGTGGATCAAAATGGACCGAAGTAGTTCGAATGGACCAAATGGAACAAAGTAGACAAAATGCACAAAATAGAACCGAACAGAAACACGGTGGACTGAATGAACAAAATAGGACCAAATTGGAACATGGTGGACTAAATAGGACCAAATAAGAACGAATGGACAGATTAGGATCAAAGGGGACAGAATGAACTGAAAGGGACCAAATTGGACCGAATAGGACCAATGTGGACTAAATACGACTGAAGTAGAAAGAATGAACCGAATAGAACCAATGTGGAAAAGGATGACCATGAGATGTGGCATTTAATTTGTTATTTCTCAAATAAAAAATCAAATAGATTTAGAAGTGCGATACAAAAAGAACCAAGGTTTAATTTGTTACTTCTTCGTTACAACCTTAGAGACTAATTTGTTACTTATGAAATTATAAAATTTAATTTATTACCTTGTACAACTTTAAAATTTAATTTGTTGCTCTTAAAACTATATGGTCTTATTTATTACACCCCTGAAGTACATTTCCTTGATCTTTCTCGCAACTTCCCCCCATCCCCTCTCAAAGTTTAGCTGTTTTCATTTTCCTTTTGATAAATCAATAAATGGGAGTGGGGATTTGAGCAATGACCATTTTCTTTGGAAACACAAGAGGTGCCAATTAAATTATTGACCCAAAATGCAACTGCTAAATTTGCATTTACCCCAAACCTTCCCCCGGGAGCATTGGTGCCAAGTAGTTAAGGGAATACAGTCATAAAACAATTATATCAAAATTTATGCTCCGTTTGTTTCAATGTAAAATATTTTCTCATTTTACGGTGTTTATTTTGCAGTTAAATATTTAGTAAAAGGTTAAATATTTTCACATTTTACAATATTTGTTTTGCAGTAAATTATTTAGTCAATGATTAACATGGGAAGTAATATAGAATCCTGAAAGAAATAGAGTTATTGGCTTACCATTGAATTCATTAAAAGAATAAAATGAAGAAACGTAACAGGATCCAAAGTCCATTTCAGGTTATTTTACTCTCTATTTTCCCTTCAATTTGACAGTGCATTGAGTGTCAAATTCATGAAATGGATCCATTCCAAATGGAGAGATACTAAAACTATACATTTCCACATGTATGTGAGCATGCCAGAGCTCCGCTCATTGAAATACTGAAAGGAGTTTTGCAGATATGGGACATTATGTGCTAAAAGTGATGCTGCTTTTGGTAGAAATAAGGTGAACTCATCAAGCAAATCCAGATGAGCATCAAGAAGAGCAGTGGCAACCTAAAAATTATAAACAAAAACCACTAAGAAAACTAAAAATACTGAACACGACATTAACAAGAAACTTTCCAATAAAATAAGAGCAGTGAATAAACGGAACCATGACATATATTTACAACGGTTATTACCTCATTGGAGACCTTAATTTTGTCATTGTGCTCCTTTCTAGTTCATTTTTTAAAATGTCTACGAATGCTTTATAATGTCTATCATTTTGATGACAGTGTTTCTGTAGGAACAAAATTCATCATTAAACTGCAAGAAACCAGCATTTGATGTTGAAATTCAACAGAGCAAAACAGTATATTCACCTTTATCTTGTTCACAATTCACAAACCAACATGCTCTGCTGAAAGATATGCAGCTTCCAGAAGAAATCCTCTGAATTCATCAAGCAAATCCGGATGACCATTAAAAAGAGAGGAAATCTGAAATTGTAAAACAAAAACCTTTGAGAATACTGAAAATTACATTAACAAGAAAACTTAAAAAAAAAAAAAAAAGAGCAACAAAACAAACAGAACCATAGCATATATTTACCTCATTGTAGACCTCTACTATGTCCTTGTCTTCATTCCAGTACTTATTCCAAATTTCAAAGAATGATTTATAAACATGTTCATCATTTTGAAAGCGTATCTGTAGGAACAAAGGTCATCATTATTAAACTGCAAGGAAAAAACATTTGCAGTTGAAATTCAACATAGTGAAACATTGTTTTCACCTTTATCTTGTTCACAAAGCTGATAGCTTCCTGACATTTAACTGTCTTCTCTTGTGGAAGGGCCTCATCATTGTCAAGGGCCATTTCATACCCCTTTGGCAAGAAGATGTCAAACCCAGAAATCAAGTTGTTATGCCCTTTAAATAATTCCTTCACTCTGATAATGACACCAACAGTGCCAACTCTGCAAGTAGAAACAATGGCACACAATCCACTAGGTTTTAGATGCAATGTTCGATTAATCCAAGAAAAAAACTTCATAAATGCAATGAGTGTACCTTTGATCCTTAAAATCTTTCATGACCTTAAGGAACATTTCATATTTTTCTCTTTGCTCTTGAAATGTTTCCTTCACTTCCTCGAGATAGGTTAAGGCATCATATGTTGTTAGTTTCCTTGGAGTACCACCACCATCTACTGGGACTTGGGATTGCCCATAGCTTCAAATCCACAAATATATATACAAAACATTAGTTCAACCACGATTCAACCCAGACCCTATAGCAAAGCTCTTCCATACATCATAACGTATTCAAACTATAAATGTGCTCTCAAAAGTTTGTAACTTTCTGCTGATAGCATGACACTCGGTCAATTTCAATAGCAAACTAATTCACAAAAGAAAACATTCCCATATTTCATTTGTCACAATCCACTTAAAAAATTCTCACAAGAACACTTGCCTAAAAATAAAAATCCAATTACAAAAAGCTGAACTCATTACTAAACCAGTCAAGAGCATGATTCAAATTCAAACAATAGAACAAAAATATATCCCATATATCTCTTCCCTCACAAAAATTCAGAAAATTCCATCTCATAAAAAATCACCAAGCAAAAGCATTAGAGAGGTTTAAAAGAACAAAGGAATAACTGTAAAACAAGAAAAGAGAAAAGAGCACAAGGTACAGAGAAAGAAACTTACAAGACTCCAGGCGAAGAACCAAACGGCTGCTTCTTTGGTGGAGCAGCCTCATCATCCTCCAGGGTTATTTTTTTTGAAAATTCATCCTCAAGGGTTATTCCATACCCTTTTTGCAAAAAGGTATTAAACCCAGAAATCAAGTTATCATGCCCTTCAAATAAATCCTTCACTTTGGAAATGATGCCAACAGTATCAGTTCTGCAAGATCAAACAAAGGCATAATCTGTAAGGTTTTAGATGCCATGTTCCATTGATCCAAGACAAAAGCTTCATACATGCGATCACTGTACCTTCGAGCCTTAAAATCATTCAAGACCTTAAGAAACTCTTCGTATTTCTCTTCTTGGTCTTGAAACGTTTCCTCCACTTCCTTGAGATAGGATTTGGCACCATTCATTGTTAGTTCCTGAGATGTATCACCAAGACCAATCACTGGGACTTTGGATTGCCCATCTCTTCACATTCAACAATATATATTAACATGTATATTAACATAACAACACTTCATCCCGGACTATATATTAACATGTATAATTATTCCAGAAACACAACATATTCATACCATCAATGTGATCTCTATGACAGTACAAAAGTTTATAACTAGCTGACACCCAGGGTTCAAATTTCTCATCAGTGGCATTGTCTGCTCTCCTTTACTTGGAGAAATAAGATTTGAATCCCTCCCCCCATTGTTGTAATCATCCAATTATCAACCAAAAAAAAAAAAAAAAAAAATCCCACAAAAGGAAAAATATTCCAAGCTTTCATTTGTCGCAATTCACTTAAAAAATTCTGACATGTAATTCACTTAAAAAATTCTGACATGTAAACTTGCTTCAAAATAAAATCCAATTACAACAAGCAGAACCCATTAAAAACCAGCCAAAAGCATGGTTCAAATTCAAACAATAGTACAGAAATATAGCCCATACAAATTCAGCAAATCCCATCATACAAAAAATCACCAAGCAAAATCATTAGATATGTTTAAAAAACAATTTTTAGCAAACCAAAAACAGAACTTTTTATTGAGAGAACCAAACAGAACTTAAGGAATCAAACAATTCTATTTCTACCCCCCAAAAAAAAAAAAAAAAAAATTAGAAACAACAAAAGAGAAAAGAGTACAAAGAGAGAAACTTACGAGTCTCTTAATCTCTTCATTTCCGAACTAATCTCAAATCTCAAATAACTAACCAAAGAAATGTAAAATAAGAGACCCAGTAAGGATAAGAAAGAAAGAAAGAAACCAAAGAAAACCAGGTCTTGCAAATTGCAGAAAAGAAAAGAGAGCCATTACAAATTATTTACATAAGAGATGCAATAAACTATAGTGTAAGCACTGGAAAGTGATTTTGGGAGTGAAATCTTGTTGTTGGAAATAGGAACCAGAAGTTGAGAATTCATTTTCATTTTTTGTTACATATTTCTAACCAAATCAAATCCAAAATTTAGAAACAAACAAAAATAAAAAGAAGAAGTAAAACTTACAGGTGGGGTGGCCGCCGATGCGGCGGAATGAGGTGTCAGAGGTGGAGGGTCTCTCTCTCTCTCTCTCTCTCTCTCCTTCTCTCTTTCTTGCTGTCTGTCCACACGGCTTTTTTTTTCCCTCCCATTTTGATGTTAACGTCTGGTTATATACTCGGGTCTAAACCGGCTGACACGTGTCCATGTCTTCTATGTATTTAATATCAATCATTTTTTAATATTTTGAGAAGAGCAAATATTAATATTTATGTCATCGATCAAATGATTAAAGTTCAAGTTTTTTTTTTGTCTACATTTAAGCATAAAAAAAATAAGTTTACAGATTAAATAGTACATAACAATTGGTATGAAATCTTGCATGTGTGTGAAGAATAAAAAAAACATGTAAACTAACATTTAAATTTTCTAATTATAAAGTTATGTTAATATTTTTTTTAATGAGAGTTATAGCAATAGTTTTAAAAATTGAACCGGACTGGCCAGTTAAACTGGTTGAATTGGGAATCATGTACCAATCTAGTCTAGTAAAACCATCCAAAACTGGTCAAAAATCAGAAAAAAGAGGGAACTAGGTGCAAAAACGGTTCATTGACCGATTTGGTTCTAAAAACCATGGTTGTAGCTATTGATTACTAATAAGCATGGTTTTAAAAACCGAATTAGGGCAAAACTGAATTTGTCTTAGGTTTCTAGTTTTATTCGATTTTGATAGGTTTCAATGTTTTTTAGATTGAACTAATGGCCGGTTCCCAATTCATGATTGGCCTATCGGTTTTTAAAACCATGCTAACAGTTTGTAGCCAAATTATATCATTTATTTATTTTTATTTTTTGGGTAAATTAAGCCCATTGGGCTTAAACGGGTCACAACCTGCAATCCCTTTTTTTATGTGCTTAAGTAAGCAAACAGAAGGATTACTCATAAGCAAGCGTGTTTGCATTGGATCTATTAAGAGCATTCTCATTAAGGGTGTTATTTTTAGCATTTATAATCCCAAAAACCTGTTCTATTAAAGATTGCATATGCTAAAAAATTTGCCATCTTGCTGTAGTGTGCGCTCATTTTTAAGACCACACTGTAGCAACATGCTATCATTTTTTACTAATCTCTCTCTCTCTCTCTCTCTCTCTCTCTCTCTCTCTCTCTCACTTCTCCTCTGTCTAGGGTTGTCCAGTGACCCGTGATATCCGACCCGCCCGACCCAAAGGTCCACGGGTGAATCCGAGTGCTTCTATGGGTCAGTCACGGATGCTGCTTTAATAGGAACCGATTATTCGGTTCGGGTTTCGGGTTACACAATAAAAAATCTGAATAACCTGACCCGACCAAATATTTGGTAAAATAAACTCAACCCACCAGTTTCCACTCAGCCTCAAGCACTCACATCATTTAAGTAAAGTCACATCATGAGCTTTGGTTAGTGGGTAACATGTAGAGGAGAGAAAAACCTGATCAACTTTTTGGGCACAAGTTCCCAATTTTAAATCTGGCTGGTTAAATCTTCAAATCAACAGTTATGATTTTTTTTTTTTAGAAGAGGTTATGATTAAACTCTTCAATTGGACAGCACAAACCACAGAGCCATAGACAGAGACATCATATCACTTTAACTCTATAGCCCTAACAATTACAAATTAATGGTTCAAATTAAATTAATATTACAATCCAACGGTCATAACTAAAATTTTAAAAGTAAAAATGTAAAATATTTGTCACCGATTTCAAATCATGACAGGCCACACTCACAATCCAACGGTTACAAATCATAAGAGAAATACTGTAAATTTTAATCTCATATCCCAACAACCTTCAAGTCTCACACGAAATCTCTCTCTCACTCTTCACTAAATCAGGTTGATCAACGACCTAAAATCTCTCTTCAGTCTTCATCTAATCTCATTCTCATATCTTTCATATCACTCTCACTCTTAGTCTCAGATACACTCAAACATTCTATCTCTCTCTGTCTCTCAAATCCTCAAATCTCTTCACCACCAAATCCTCAAATCTCTGCTGCCTTCACCAATTTCGTATGAAATCTCTTCACTCTTCATTAGTCTTCAATCTTTAGTTCTTCACTCTTTAAAAGCTTTGATCTTCACCAATGAATAGACCACACTTTCAAACTCTCAGTTCTCACTTTGCCTCTCTCTACTACCAGTTCTTCACACCTAGCCGCCGCCGCCAGCAGTAGCCACTCCTCTCTCTAATCTCTCTCAAACTCACAGTTCTCACTTTGGCTCTCTTTCTGAAGTCACTGGTTGCGAGGTACACAAAAAGCAATCTGCTTTTTCAATTTTCATTTGATTTTATCATTTGGGTTTTCTTTGGTTTTTGTTGTTGCTAAGTTTTTTGTTCAATCAATTATCTAGGTCTCGTTTCATTTTCATTTTTTTGGGGTTTAATTATTCTTTATTTGGGTCTAGCATGGCTGAGAATTTTTTGGAAACTGAATTTTTACCAAGCCATGTATTATTATTATTATTATTATTTTTGTGGTAAAAGCCATGTATTATTTATCAGTATATCTGCGTGTGTGAAACTATCAGACACAAATTATAACAACTCTTTTGAAGAGAATCTTAACGGATTCATAAGTGCTTTGCTTTGTTAATGATGGGTAATGCTAAATATGAATGAAAGATCTCTAAATTATTAAATAGATAATGAT
Source organism: Castanopsis chinensis (assembly GCA_032878915.1). Classification (NCBI taxonomy): domain Eukaryota; kingdom Viridiplantae; phylum Streptophyta; class Magnoliopsida; order Fagales; family Fagaceae; genus Castanopsis; species Castanopsis chinensis. The sequence goes on from JAVQMG010000121.1 coordinate 3,576,157, forward strand.
TTTTGTTTCCCTTTGTTTTTTGTGTTCAAAGTTGGGATTTTGTTCATTTTTTGTTAGAGACTTAGAGTTGATGCATGTAATTTAAGTTGCTGTGAATTTGTTCAATGTTTTTGCTTTTATTATTTAGTAAAATTTATGCTGTTAAAAATCAAATAAACTCCCAAGTTTTATAATTTGAAACACTAACTAAAAAAAATTGAAACCCTAACCATTTTACTTGTTTTTTTTGTTCTTTGTTTATTTGTTTGATTAATTCTGTTCCTATTTTAATATTACTCAGGAATAGAAAGTTGTCCAAGTGGAGTTTTCAGTCTTCAAATTCAAAACTCCAACACCCCTGGTTTCTTTAAGGTATGATTTTTGTTTCCCTTTGTGTTTTGTGTTAAAAGTTGGATACTGTTTTATGTTAGAGTTTTATGTTTTATGTAGGATACTGTTTTATATTTTCTGTTTAGTTTTATGTACGATACTATTTTATGTTAGAGTTTTATATTTATGTAGAATACTGTTATTTGGATTCAAGCATCAAAGATTTTCCTTTTCAGTTTGTTTGATTATTATTATTAATTGTTGTTGTTCTAGTTTGCTAATTTCTATATTTGATTTTTTTAGGTCATGGATTCCTCCACTACACAAGTTGATGGTTCTACCGCTACACAAATTGATGGTTCTACCGCTACACAACTTAATGGTTCCACCGCCACCCAAGCTGATGGTGCTACTGCCACCCAAGAGGTTGCTGTTGCAACCCAAGCTGAAGCTACTGATGGTGAGTTACCTCCAATTCCACCTAGCGTAGTGAGTAAGACTGGTACTGGTAATGGTAGGAAAAAGTCTTTAGCTTGGAATCATTTTGAAAAAGTAAAGGTAGATGAGGGTGTCATTATGGCTATATGTAATTATTGTAGAAAATCATATCATGCTGATAGTAAGAGTTGTAGTACTAGTAATTTGTTAGCTCATGTGACAATCTGTCCCAAGAACCCTAATAAAGAAGATAAAGGGCAGAAAACCTTAGCTTTTGAACCCAAAAATGATAGAGATGAAGGGTTTAAACTTGTGTCAACAACTTTTTTTGTTGATACTTCTAGAAAGGCACTAGCTGAAATGATTGTAATTGATGAGTAGCCTTTTAGGTGTGTTGAGAGGTATGGGTTTAAGAAATATGTAACTACCTTACAACCTAAGCTCCGTTTAAAAGATATTCCATCTGTCAAATTGTGGCTAGAGATGTGATTGGAATTTGTAATAGTGAGAGAGAGAAGCTAAGGAAATCCTTAAGGGGTTGTAGGGTGTCTTACTACGGACACGTGGACTTCTATACAAAATTTGAATTATATGTGTCTCACATGTCACTTTATTGATGATGCTTGGAAGTTGCATAAGAGAATTTTAAATTTTTGTCAAGTTGAAAATCATAAGGGGGAGACTATAGGTAGAAAAAATGAGATGTCTTTACGTGAGTGGGGTATTGATGACATATTCACTTTGATAGTGGATAATGCAAGCTTCAATTTAATCACAATCAAATTTTTGCAAAGGGTAACAAAAGATAGGAATGGGACAGTTTTAGAAAATGTGTTCATACACATGAGGTGTTGTGCCCATATCCTAAATCTCATTATTGGGGAGGGTTTGAAAGAAATTGGTGGATCTATTGCTAGAGTGCGTGAAGCTGTGAGGTATGTGAAGTCCTCGCCCAATAGAAATCAAACTTTTAGGAATTTTATGGAGAGGTTAGGTATGGAGTCCAAGAGTCTTCTTTGTCTAGATGTACCTACTAGGTGGAACTCAACTTACCTTATGCTAAAAACAGCTGAAAAATTCGAGAAAGTATTCCTTAGGATGGACTTTGAGGATGATGGTTATTCATCATACTTTAGGAGCAAGGAAGATAATGGTGGTTTGGGATCTCCTTGTATGAGTGATTTCTGAAGTTGTAGGGCATTTGTGACTTTCTTGAGGCTTTTTTACAATGCAACAAAGAAGTTATCCGGCTCTTTGTATGTTACCTCAAATGTCTTTTTTGATGAGATCTTTGTTATTCAGGAGAGTATTTCTCATTTAATTAAATCCCAAAACATCCTCTTGAAAATTACAGCCACAAATATGCAAACTAAATTTGAGAAGTATTGGGGGAAAGGTGATAAAATTAATCCTCTTTTGTATGTGGCTGTGGTTCTTGATCCATGAAAAAAGATTGAGGTTTTTGAAGTTTTTTTTCTTCTGAAATTTATGGGAATGAAGTGGGGAAAGCGAAGGTTCATAAGGTGAAAGAACTTTTGATGAAGTTGTATACTTTTTACTATTCTATTAATTCCCTAAATGTGTAAGAACCAAATGAGAGTAAGATGACAGAGTAAGATGACACAAATGGTAGGTGATGCTAGTGATTCATATGTGATGGTTCACTCTCAATACGAGCTTTTCTTAAAAGTTGAGCAATCTGTAGGTTGTAGTAATGAGGTTGAAAAGTATTTGGCTGAAAATTGTAATGGTAGAAGGGATGTGAATTTTGAGGTATTGGGGTGGTGGAAGGACAATTCTAGTAGGTACCTAATATTGTCCAAAGTGGCTAAGGATGTGCTGACTGTACCAGTTTCGACTGTTGCATCTAAGTCAGCATTTAGCACCGGAGGCCACATTGTTGATCCATTTCGAAGTTCTCTCTCTCCTCTCATGGTTCAAAACCTTGTATGTGCACAAAATTGGCTTCAAGCCACAGTACCAATTTCTCATCGTCAATCAAGGGATGAGGTTGAGGCATTGGAGGAGGAATTTCATGATTTAGGTAATATGTTTAAATTCTAGAACTTATAGTCTATTAATTATTATTGAATGTCTCATGTTCAAACAAATTTTAATATGTTGTATTTATTTCCTTTTCTTTTCTAGTTTTAAATCAACAATCATCATCAAGTGTATTAGCAAGTACCAGATCCAAATTGGGTTCTAGCTTAGGCAAACAACCCATAATTAGTGTTGAAGATTGATAACTAACTTGGTATGTTACTGCCTTTGACCTCTTACTGTTATAAACTTGTTGCCCTTTATATTTGGTCTTGTATTTGGTAGTAATGTATTATTTGTTAAATATTTTTTTTGACTTTTGTAGGCGGAATCATTTATTTTGTAAAGAAGGCAGCCTTTTGGAAACATTTTGGAAGCTTTTTTATTTTTTATTTTTTTTAAATTGCTTTTCTAGCAACACTTGTCTTAATGCTTATAGAAAAGAAATCCTAGGAATCAAATAGGTTTTCTTTTCTATTAGTTATAAGCTTGAGTATTTGTCATATAATGCTTGGGAAAAGCTTTTTTTTTTTTTTTTTTTTGAAATACCTGTGGTATTTTATAATTGTAATTCATTATATTGCTGGGAGTATTTTATAGCCAGCAAGTTTACTGCCTTCTTATGATTTACTGCCTTATAAACTTGCAGTAATCTCATTTTAGCCTATATGACTTACCTATTATATAGATGGAAGTATTGCAATATAAATCTGTAGCTTAAGCTTATGCTTGCTGTGGTTGGCTTATTTGTTGTTGGAAATACTACTTGTGTGGTTGTTGGAAATACACATGTTTTGTCTATTGTTTTTCTATTTTGTCCAAGTTATTTGTTGTGTTAATTTTTGGGTAGTCAATGTGGCTGTTTAACAAGTCACAGGTGATGGAAATAGGAAGTTTTTCTAGAAGTTTTTCAGGTAGTCAATGTGGCTTTTTGAGGTATTTTTTCCAGGAAGTTTTTATTCTGAAGGCCCAATATATTTATAAGTGAAGTAGCTTAATTTAAGTTTACTTGAAGGCCCATTTAAAAAAAAGAAAAAGAAAACGGAGGCCCAATCTGTTTTAAAAAATGTGACACCCAAATAATTTTCAAAACTGCCACCCAACTGCTTAATTTGGGCTAAAATGGCTGAAAAAATTGGACCAAAGAAATTTTTCATAGAAGTTAAAAAATTGGGCCCAGTAATGGCCCAAACCCACCTAACCGACAACTCCGACCTGCCCATCCGGTGGCCCGAAGCATTGGATCCGACCCGACTATTTGGTCGAATATGGGCCTAAGATCCAACCACCTAACTTAAATGGGTCGAGTTCGGTTCAGGCCTAGACCCAAACCAGCCCGACCCGTGGACAAGCCTACCTTTGTCACACCATCTCACCCAAGCTTCTTCCTCTCCCTCTCACCATCTCACCCAACTCTTTCACCACTGCAATCCAGAAAATACCCATAGAATACCAGAAAGAACCCTGTTGCAATCACACAAAAACCCAACCAAAAAGCCCAAAAAGAAACCCACTGCAATCACACAGAAACCTAACTTCAAAACCAGAAAATCAGCACAAAAAAATTCTCACACCATTGAAAATACCCAGAAAATTAGCTTCCAAAACCTAGAAAATCAACTTCCAAAATGCCTAGAAAAAAAGGAACACAGAAAAATAGCTTCCAAAACCCAGAAAATTAACTTCCAAAATACTGAGAAAATCAGTTTCCAAAATACCTAGAAGGGGTGAGAAGTGTTTTAGGCCGACGGAGCTTGGTGGTCAGCCATTGAGCACGGGCTTGAGAGCAGATCAGAGTCATGGAGCATAAGTTTGAAAGCAGATAAGAGAAAGAGAGAAGGTTCTCTAGTCTTTTGCAGAGGGAGAGAGAGACAGCTTTTGAGTTTTGAGAGAGAGAGAGAGAGAGAGACCGAATAAAAAATACTAAATAAATAATATTTAAATAAAGTGGTAAAAAAATAGAAGTTTTGATGTAAGGTGAATTATAAAGTGCTGTGTCAAATGCTATAAAGTTGGATTTTGAGATGGTAAATGATAAAATTTTTAAAACCCTTGATGGGAATGCTCTAAATGGAGGAAGTAAAGGTACAATTTCTAGTCTCCACAACCTTTTGGAGTTTTGTTCTAACGAGGTTCTTCTTCTTCTCTGTTTTTATTTTTTTATTTTTTTTTAATGATAAAAATTATCATTACTCACTAGAAACATTACGTGAATTAGCCCTATCAACTTGAAAAAAAAAAAATTAGTTATTAACTTTACATCTCAAAAAGTAAGAATAGATTTTAAATGAAAAAAAAATATATATATATATATATATATATATAGAAAGTTAATAATATTTAATAGATATTTAAATTGAATATTAAAAAAATACCCATCATGAAGAGTAGGGCTGTCCAACCCACCCGGCCACCCGCCTAACCCGCCCAAACCGCCCGCACCCAACCTGCTTCCACTCGATTCGACTGCTCTGGTGGTCGGACGCGGGTCTCGTTCTCCAAAAACCAATGCTGGCAGGTCAGTTTCGAGTCCCCTTCTTCAAAACCCGTGAAACCCGACCCGCCTGAAGAGCATGAACATTCTGGTGAGTTCTCTAGCTTTCCGACGAGATCCATGCTTATTTCGGCGAGATCTCGACCATACTTCATGAAATCCGACGAGATTTGAGGAGATCCAAGCTGATTTCTGGCGACATCTCGACCATATTTGGTGAGATCCGACGAGATTCGAGGAGATCCAACTTATTTCGGCGATTTTTAGTGCAAATGCATAGAGTTTCTGTAGATCCCGACGAGTTTTTGAAGATTCCGGCGACTAGTTTGAAGAATCCGGCGACGTTTGTAGAATCTGACGAACCGACCGAATCAACCGACCACTACCCGACCTGAAACCGACTCAACCGATTGACACCGGCGGTTGGTTTCGGGTCCCTTCACCTTCCACCCAATGCTGGCGAGTTGGGTTCGGGCTGGGTCGAAACCCGACCCGGCCCAACTCGTGGACAGCCCTAATGAAGAGTTAGCAAAAAACTTGCATCCACGGGTAGATATAGTGGATAAGAGCTTAGTTGGTGCAAATACAGGAAAATGAGCCTACTCTTTTTTTTTGAAATGGAAACCAAACTTCATTAATGAATATGAGCAAGATCAAAATACAAAGCTTCTAAAGCAGGGGGAGGAGAATCCTCAATCCAAAAAACATCCTCCTGAATATGTCTCGCATAGCGAGCTAACGAGTGAGCCACAAAATTAGGTTCTCGTTTAACACTACTAATAGAAAACCATGATAATTCTGCCAACAAGGCTTGAATATCATTAAAAATGTGCCCTAGCCAAGCTTCACAAATCTCCTTCTTTGCAATGGACCCCATGATCATAGCATTATCCCCTTCTATGACAACATTAGTAATGCCCACCTCAATAGCAAACTATAAATCCCTCCAACATGCAAGTAGCTTTGCTTCACTGCTATCAACAGCCAAGGACCATGGACAAAAAAAGAGGCCATCACTTCAGCATTCTCGTTGCGGATAATAACCCCATATCCAGTGGACAATAGGTTTGAAAACACAGCAGCATAAAAAAGTCCAATTTCTACTACAACATGGTCTATCTCTCCTTATCAACGTGGGATTTCATATTTGGCTAACTTATTATTTTCTATATTAACTTCCACATTTTTACAATTAATTTTCTAACTTTTAATTAAAATATTAAAATGCTACAACAAACTTTATAGGAAGGGCTCGGAAAGACCCATCACTTCGAACTAAGTGCCAAGAGGTCGTGGTTTAAGTACCCACACTTCCTAATATGTAGAAATCATGTTAATGGGTCAATTTATGGTATGATCTACTATACACTGGTGGTACCCATGGGCTTATCAAAAAGTCCAAGTGGCAATGTATCATAGGCCGTGGGGAGATAATTACACATGTGAGCCCATTTTTTTTTTCCTTCTTCTAAAAAAAAAAAATCAAATCTATATCAATATAATATCTAAAATTCTAGGAGTAGTATTTAGTGTTGCTTCGCTTCTGTTGAGTCACATCATCGTACCTCACCATTTTTTTTATTATTTTGTTCCTCTATTTTTTTTTTTTGAAAATATTAAACATATCAGCTTATTTACTTTACACATTCACAATAAATATATTTAATATTATCAAAAATTAATATAAAAATGGTGATGTGGTCGATATTTGGTCCATTCTATTCATTTTGGTCAATAACGGTCCATTTTGCCTAATTCAGTCTATTTAGTCCATTTTAGTTTGTGCAGTCGAAGTCGGTCCATTAGGTCTACTTTGATGCACTTTAGTCCACTTCCTTTCAATTTGTTCTGTTCGGTCAAGTTTGGTCCATATCAATGCAGTTACTTTATTTTTGGAGGAAAATGACAACTTTTATTTAAGAAAAAGCAACTATATTAGCCTAAATAGAAAAAGAAAGGTTTTGATTGAGAGTATCTATTCTAAATCCGAATTTATTAAATAATATAGATGACAAAAAAAATATTATTTTTAATTATTTAAGTTAATGATTTAGGGTTTTATCTTTCTTTATGTTTTTTTTCCCTCCCTTAAATGATATTATTGGTTTATTTTTTGAGTGAATTACACAATTTAAGTGTTTGATATATGATATAATTTGAATTTGAAGACCAATTTTTAAGTCATATAGAAATTAAGAGATTGATATAACCATGATTCTCTTAAGCTTTTGAATGATTAAGTTGAGCATATAATTTTTTTTTTTTCAATTGATATATGTGAAGTTCATCCTGAAAAGATATGTTCACCTATTGTCTTGTTCACAATTCACAAAGCAAAACAATATATTCACCATTATCTTGTTCATAAATCACAAGTTGAATCTTCTTCTGTCAAGCCTATTTGCCCTTGCTTATGATCATTGCCTTGATTTTGACACTCCCCCTTAAGGGAAACTGCTGAATATATATTGATCATCCCCAGTTTGCAAATAAGACTTAAGAATTGATTAAAATTCAATGCCTTGGTCAATAAATCTGCAAGTTGACAATGTGTTCTAACATGATTCAATTTGATAACCTTTTCCAACACTTTGTCTCTAACTACATGACAATCTATCTCAATATGTTTGGTTCTTTCATGAAAAATTGGATTTCATTCAATATGCAAGGCTGCTTGGCTATCACAGAACAGTAGAGCTTCCATTTTGTGTTCAACACCAATGTCTCTAAGAAAGTATAAATCCACACTATCTCATAAGTAGTCACTGCCATTTCCCTATACTTTGCTTCCGTTGAGGATCTAAACACTGTGGACTGCTTCTTTGACTTCCATGAGACTAAAGAGTTCCCAATAAAGATGCTATACCCAATGACAAATCTCCTAGTATTTGGACAAGCAACCCAATTAGAATCTGTAAAGCCTTTAACATGCAATTCAGTCCTAGCAGAAAACAAAATGCCTTTGCTTGGTTCACTTTTCAAGTATTGTAAAACTCTATGCACTGCATCTAAATGTGGCTTCCTTGGCTTAGCCATGTACTGACTTAACCTATGGATAGCATAAGTGATGTCTGGCCTGGTGATGGTCAAGTACAACAACCTTCCAATAAGCCTTTTGTATGCAATTGGATCATTAAGCTTTTCCCATTCATACTTACTCAATCCGATATTCTGTTCCATTAGTGTTTTAGCTGGTTTATAGCCTAACATACCAGCATCATTCAAGATTTCAAGAGTGTATTTCCATTGACAGAGTGAGATGCCTTTATCTGACCTTGCAATCTCCAAACCAAGAAAATACCTTAAGTCACCCAAGTCCTTCAACTTGAATTTTTGATCCAGCAGCACCTTGAATTGATCCACCTCTCTTTTGTCATTACAAGCTATCAAGACATCATCTACATAGAAATACAACATCATAAAACAATGATCCTTTTGGTCTAGTAAACAAGGAATAGTCTACCTTGGACTGTTTAAACCCCAATTGAATCAAGGTGTGAGAAAATTTAGCAAACCATTGCCTAGAAGCCTACTTGAGGCCATAAAGTGACTTATTCAACATATAAAGCATCTCCCCCTGGCTCGAAAACCCTGGTGGAAAAGACATGTACACCTCATCAGAAAAATCCCCATGGAGGAATGCATTATTGACATCAAGCCGACCAAAGTACCAACCCTTCACAATAGCCACAACCAAAAGGCATTTAACAGATACCATTTTGGCAACAGGTGAGAAAGTTTCATTGTAATCCACCCCTTCTTTTTGTGTGAAACCTTTGGCAACCAACCTAGCCTTATACCTCTCAATAGTATCATCAAATTTGTATTTGATCTTATACACCCATTACAACCAATGGGCTTCTTATTGATAGGTAAATGAGTCCAAGTCCATGTATGATTGGCTTCAAGGGCTGCAAAAGAATTAACAATGGAATCAAATGAGAAAGGAGCAGAAGACAAAGAGGAAGAAGGAAGAATAGGGTCAGCAACATCAAAAGAAATAGAAGGAAAACAAGGTAAAGGAATGGACTGATCAAGTAAGGAAGAACAAGAACCAGATTGGTAAGGAAATACAGATTCATGAAAGACTACATCTCTAGAAATAAGCATAGAATGAGATTGAAGGTCAAACAACTTATAACCCTTCACATTAAAGGGATAGCCAAGAAAGACACACCTCCTTGCTCTGGGAGAGAACTTGGTCCTCGTTTGAGCAATTGTGGAAGCATAGCATTCACAACAAAAAAAAAAAACCCTTAAATAATCATAAGAAGGAGGTTGTTTAAAAAGCAACTCATAAGGTGTTTTGTTATTCAACAAAGGAGAGGGTAATCTATTAATCAAATAGGCTACAGTGAGGATGCAATCTCCCCAAAACTGAATGGGAATGTTATACTGAAAATGTAAAGCTCTAGCTATGGACAAAAGATGTTGATGTTTTCTCTCCACAACAGAATTCTGTTATGGAGTATAAACACAACTATGTTGATGTACAATACCATTGGAACTATAAAAATTAGGCACGTGGAATTCCATAGTATTATAAGTCCTAATAGATTTGATTTTGCATCCAAACTGAGTGAAAACCATTGAATAGAAAGAAGAAATAAGAGGTCTAACATCATATTTGGATTTCATTAAGAACACCCAAGTAGCTCTGGTGGAATCATCAACAACAATTAGGAAATTCCTAAAACTAGCCACAGTAGGTGTAGCATAAGGACCTTAAACATCTAAGCGTATCAAATCAAAAGCATAATTGTTGAGCTTATTATTGAAAGGAAAATGCAAATGTTTCTGTTTAGCCAATGGATAGAGCTTACAAACATCATTACATGAATTTTGCAAAAAAGGAAAAGAATGACCTAAAGCTTGAAATTTGGCATTCGAAGAGTGGCCTAATCTTGCATGCCAAAGTGAAGAAAGGGAGCTTGTTGATAGCGCAACTAAGAAAGGATGGAAAACATTACTCAGTCTGTGGGTAGCTAAGAAGTTTGAAAAAGCATAAGCAGAAGGTTGTTGAGAAGTGCCACACTGTAGCAGGTACAATCCTTTAATTGCATGTCCCACTCCAATCGTTCTCCAAGAGGTAAAGTCCTGTATGAAGCAAATTTTAGACAAAAGAACAGGACAAAAGGGCTTAGATTTGGTAAAGGAACTGACAAAGAAGAGATTAAAGGCAAAGGAAGGTACACAAAGAACATCATGAAGTACAAGAGAGGAGGATAAAGTCACAGTCCCAACATGAGTTACCGAAGCTGTTTCTCCATTAGGCAGTTGAACAATGGACATAGTATTGGCAGTGATAGTTGTCAAAAGATGCACTGAACACACTATGTGATCAGTGGCACCAGTGTCAATGACCCAAGTAGTGGAGTCATATGCCTTCCTATTAACCACTTGTGCAAAAAATACTGAATGAGTAAGAGGCATACCTATCGTTGCAGAACTATTAGAAGATACCACATTAGCCATGGTAGTTACACGAGGATCTTGCCCTTGAACAGGTGAAGCCAAAAGAGAACCAGAGTTGCTAATAAGAGCAAGCAGCTGCTGATACTGCTCTAGAGTAAAACTAGGAGTCACAGGACTTGGAGAGACCATAAAGGCAAAATCTTGGGGCTATGAAAAAGGCACTTGAAGTGCCATGACATTCTTTCCTTTAAACTTGTAACAAGGAGGGAACCTATGCATTTTGTAGCACTTGTCTATGGTATGATTGGATTTACCACAGTGAGTACAAAGTGGCTTATCTTTGCCGTTATTCCCATTGTTCCCAAGAAGATTGACCCTAAAATTGGTCTGTGATTTAGCAATCAAAGCATCTGATTCAATTTTAGGATTGTAACAATGAGTAGCAGACTTTTGAAAAGGATCCATAAGTGGAATCTGTGTCCTAACTTGTGAAAAAAAGTCATTAACCCCCATCAAAAACTTCATAATAGATTCCCTAGAATGCAATTTAGTGAGTCTTTTGTTCACATTACATGTACAATTCCCATAAGTGCAAGGAGGAAAAGGGCTATTGTTCTATAATTGATCCCAAAGAACCTTCAATTGAGTGAAAAAGTCAGTAATGGAAGTCTCACCTTGATGAAGATCTGCTATCTCTTTTTGAAGATTATAAATCTTAGGACCATTCTTTTAAGCAAGACGATCCCTCAAATCATTCCAAATTTCGAAGGTAGTGTCTTCATAGATGATACTAGCTTGAAGTTTAGGAGAAACTGAGTTTGTCAACCAAGTTCCCACAATATTATCACACCTGATCCAAGCTTGAATAGCTGAAGGTGTGGATACTAATGGAGATGACAAAGTGAGTATGCCATCAATAAAGCCTAGCTTGTTCTTGGTTAGCAAAGCCTTCCTTACTACTCAAGCTGAATAGTTCTTACTCCCTGTTAAAGGTTAAGTCCAATGCTAGGACTCTCTCCATGGTGCAAAAATAGAGGATCATCCATAGGAGACTCTTGAGCAGACAGAAGAGCATTCTCTGATGTGGAAGCAGATGTAGAGGAAGCAGAAGCCATTGATGATAAGAAAAGAACTTCAACAAGCTAAAGAGAAAGAAAATCTGAATGAAAATCAAAGAGAAAATTGAAGAAAACCAAACCCTAGACTGGAATTTGGGGAAAAAATCTAGAACTTCAGAGAAAATTCTAGAGAGAGTGCTCTGATACCATATTAGGGAATTGAGATGAAAATTGTAATTCTCATTAATTAGCAATTAGAATACAAAGCTCAGTATATATACGTATAGAGGAAGAAGAAAACTACGAAAACAAACAAACTGACTTCTACACGTGCCACACAGTAACAATTACTAACCTACACACGTGTCAACTAATTAACGGAAAAACAAATATACTAGCTTCAAGTCGTTTTACTGCTCTTTAATACATTGCTAATGTTGTTTGTCTCCAACGCAGTTGACCTTGCAAGCTGAATCTTCTTCTGTCAAGCCTATCTACTCCTGCTTATGATCATTGCCTTGATTCTGACAATTATGCCCTTTAAATAATTCCTTCACTATGGCAGTGACGCCAGGAACATCAGAACTCCAAGAACAAACAATGGCATAACCCGTTAGGTTTTAGATGCAATCTCCATTAATCCAAGACAAAAACATCATACATGCAATTACTGTACCTTTGAGCTGTAAAATCATTCATGATCCTAAGAAACTTGTAATATTTATCTTTTTAGTCTTGAAACGTTTTCTCCACTTCCTTGAGATAGGTTAAGGCATTATTTCCTGTTTGTTCCCACCAGGTACGACCAAGACCACTCGCTGCGACTTGGAATTGCCCATCACTTCACATCAACAATATATCAATATATATATATATATATATATATATATATATATAAAATTAGTATAACAACAATTGATCCTGTCAATTAACATCCATAGCATAGTTATTCCATAAACACAACATATTCATATTATCTATGTGATCTCCATGAGAGTACAAAAATTTATAACTCGCTGATACCCAGTCAATTTTAACAACAAACTGATTCCTAGGATTCAAATTTCTCATCAGTGTCATTGCCTGCTCTCCTTTACTTGGAGAACTAAGATTGAAATCTCTCCAAGTAATCTTCAATTTATCAAAAAAAAAATAAATTGTAGGAAAAAAGTTCCAAGATTTTATATGTCACAAGTCACTTAAAATATTCTCACATGAAAGCATGATTAAAAAGCAGAACCCGTTACAAAACCAACCAAGAGCATTATTAAAAAAATTCAGGAAATTCCATCATACAAAAAAATGTCTAGCGAAAGCATTAACCTTAAACCATATATTTTCAAGGAAACCAAACAGAACTTGAGGAATAAAAAATTCTACCTTAAAAAAAACTGTAAAAACAACAAAAGCGAAAACCGTACAGAGAAAGAAACTTACAAGTCTCCATGCGAAAAACCAGATGATCGCTTAGGTTGCGAAGAGATACCACTGTATCCTAATCTCTTCATTTCAAAACTAATCCACCTCGAAAATCTCAAATCACTACCCCCTCCCCAAAAAGAAAGAGACCAATGAGAATTTGAGAAGTTATAATAAAAACTTAAAAAAAATATATACATCTCCCATGAAAGAAAAAGAGTTTATCAGACCAAAGATACCCGAAGAATGATATTGCAAGAGTTTATCGACATGAGTCTTCAATAGTAACCAGTGAAAGCCAATTCGTGTGCCCAAGAAGGATGAGAAAGAAAGAAAGAAACCAAAGAAAATATTCAAAAGAAAACCAGCTATTGCAAACTGAAGAACACCAGATTTTCTTGTATTAGGAGAGAATATTATTCACTACGAAGTTATAGGAGAGAAGAGATGCGAAATGTTGCATTTGGAAATAGGAATCAGAAAGTGAGAATTCATTTTCTTTTTTAGTTAACATTTTTCTAAACAAATCAAATCCGAAATTTAGAACCAAAACATGAGCATATAAGCAAACGTACAGGTGGCGCGGCCACCAATGCAGTGGAATGAGGCGTCAGGCGTCAGCAGTGAAGGCCTGAACGGTATCTCTCTCTCTCTCTCTCGCAAATACAGAAGTGCTCTTTTTTCTGTTATTTTTTCCCTCTCAATTTAATGTTAATGTCTATTTAAATAGGACTCGGGGTCTGCAGTTTATTCTTAAAAAAAAAAAAAAATGGGACTCAATTCAGAACTAGACCCGGTGGGATGAGAACAAGTTTGGAACACTTGACACGTGTTTACACATCTCAACGGATATCCTTGCCCCTTAAATAGTATTGCCTCAAGCTAGGAGTTGGTAATCTAACTAGTTGATACTTTTGAGTGTTTCTAACCTAAAATTTAAATCCACTACTCCAAACTATCAGATAATTAAACTGGTTTTGCAACAATATTGACAGGATTTAATTTGTTAAAAACTTACAAAAGAGAAAAGCATACAAAGAAAGAAACTTACGAGTCTCCACTCAAAGAACTAGACTGCGAAGAGCTACCATTGTCTCTTATGACCTGTTTGGAAGTTAAAAGAGAGGAAGGAGAGTAGAAGGGAGTAGAGGGGAGGAGAGTAGTGGGTGTTTGGAAGTTAAAAGAGAGGAAGGAGAGTAGAAGGGAGTAGAGGGGAGGAGAGTAGTGGGAAGGAGAGTAGAGAGGAATGATTATCCTCCACATTGTTTGGATTTTTTTAAAATTAAGTAAGAGGAAAGAGAGTAATTAGTTTTTTCATTTGTAATTTTGTTAATATAGTAAGGGCAAATTTGGTAATTCATTTGGTCAAGTATTTTTATCCTCTACTCTTCCTCCAAATCTCTCAAATTTGGGAGAATTAAAAATGAGGGGTTGAAGGGAGTTGAAACCCCTCCAAACCCCTCTAAATCCCTCTCCCTCATTCTTTAAAAAACTTCCAAACAAGAGTTTTAAATTATTCTTCCTCCCTCTACTCTACTCCCTTTCCATTTTTAAACATCCAAACAAGTCATTAATCTCTTCATTTCCGAGCTAATCTCAAATCTCAAATCAGCAACCAAAGAAATGTAAAATAAGAGACCCAGTAAGGATAAGAAAGAAAGAAAGAAAGAAACCAAAGAAAAGATAAGAGAGTCATTACTAATTATCAGATAAAATATGCAAGAAACTATAAAACTTACAGGTGAGGTGGGGGTGGCAGCCGATGCGGCTGAATGAGGCGTCGGCGGTGGATGGTCTCTCTTTCTTACTCTCTTTTTCTAAACGGCTTTTTTTTTTCCTCCCATTTTGATGTTGACGTCTACTTATAAGTACGTAGCTCAGATATTGTCCCCCTATTTATGAAAATCTGGATGTAAATTGTGTCCATTTCGAAAATGAGCTTTACATGGCTCTCTTTGTTGGACTTGGTTGATGATGACCGTGGCATCATTCCCTCAAAGATGACTTCGTATAAACCAATCCCAACAGCAAACATTATCGCACATTGACAAGCCAAAGCTTCCACTTCCTCCACTGTTTGTGGTAGTAGGATTTCTTGTGGTAAGGCCCCAATAACCCTTCCTTCCGAGTCTCTAATAATCACTCTGATCCCTGCTGCTTATTTCTCTTTGAATATAGAACCATCAAAACTTGCCTTGTAAAAATTGATTGCAACCTTGTTTATCCTCTCTAGTTACTTGGAATTGCAAGAAATTACATCACTTTTCCAAGAAAAAAAAAAGCGTCACTTTTCATTATATCTCAATAGGCTCCAAGAAATTACAACATTTCCACCACTCTGTCCCGATTTAAAATACCAATAAAACTTAATAGCACGCCCCTTAACCCCAAAATGCATCTATCTTTCTAGAACCATGAATTTATATCCAACAAAGCTAAGAAAATTGATCCAACCTATTAATATCTTAGGTTTGATTTTTGTTAGGAGACTAAAGATTTATTATCTTATACCCCACAATCAAACAACTCATTAGAGACTAGAACCCAAATTTCAACTTTGGGGGGGGGGGGGGGGGGGGGGGGGGCAATGTATGAAGTATGAACCTTTTTTTTTTTATATTAAGAAAAAAAATACTAAGATTCAAGATTAAACAAATATATGAAAAAATAAAACTCCCTATCTATTCATTGTTGAAAAAAATAAAATAAAATGCAAGATAATTATTTCTTAATAAATTCCAATTTAATCATCTATCAACATTAAATTTGACAATCTTTCAAGAATCATCTAAAATTGTTTAAATACTAATTTCATAACAACTTCCTTTTCAATGTATAAAATCTTCTTTGCTATTGGAAAGCCTAATTTTCCCTATTGAACCTGGTTATATAAATTTCATTTCCTCTCATGGTTCCCAAAATCAGCCTCTCTCGATTTTGGACCTGGGCTCTAAATTTGAGAGGTTTCAGTTGGGTTAGATTAGACGTGGGCTTGCTAGGTTTATACGTAAATGGACTTGAAGTTTCAAACTGGGCTTGAATTAGATGTGGGCTGATGATTTGTTTATTTCAAAAAGGGCTTTGGTATGAGCTTAAAATGTGGGCTGGTCTTATTGTTTTTGGGTTTAAAGGTGGCATTGGATTTCAAGTTTGGACCCAAGAGAGGGTGCTGTGACCTGTGAGGCTAAGTTTTGATTTGGATTGATTACTCTACGCGCAATGGACCTTTCGAGATGAGGATGCCAACAACTGAACAAAGTGCAGACAGAGAGGGGCTGAATTTTTTTTTTTTTTGGGCTCATCTGCTAGTGCAGAAAATATTAACTGAAATGGGAAAAAAAAAAAAAAAAAAACACACACACACACACAATGTATCAGATGATTTTTTTTTTATTTAGTTTAATTATATTTTATCATAATTGTCCTTGACAATTTTGGTTTTATATGTTCGCAATCGGTGTTTAGGAAGTTGTAAATTTTATTGCATTGTGCTTATAATAGATTAACTCTTTTAATATAATTTTTGTATGTATATTAACCACCACTTAGAAAATTGAAACAAAGCTCTCAATCTAGCTGGCAACAATAAAACCAGCATTGAAGACCTTCCAAGTTCTAAGTTCTAACACTGACCAGTGATAAGTAAGCATTGCAAACTCCATTAATGCTGGATATATGTGGTCAATTATTTTATTTTAATTTATTTTATTTTTGAGAGGAGAAAAATATCATAGAATTGTTTGTATGATTTAAAGTTGTAAGATAATGATTTCAAATGGGTCTTTTTATAATTAAATATTACATGAATAATATTTGGTTATTAATTATCAATTTAGTAAATGTTTGATATTATTTTTATTTAAAACTTATTATTCTTACCGTGTAGTATAACTAACTTATTTAAGCATCACTAAGAATACTACAAATTTTACTGCGTACATCTTACAATTTGACATTTCACTAATAAATAAAAATTGATTCAAACATTCATTTATTTATTTTTTTTTTAATCAGTGCAAATCATATTCTTGTTGCATCAGTTAATAAGTTTATTTTTATAATAAATTTTGTAGTAGCTCCAACATTTTTATTCACTCACTTAATGAATGGTTATTTGGTTGGATTACTGTTGATCTATAATTTTTTTTTTTTTTTTTTTTTTGTTTGAATGAGATTACTACAAATGTTACTATAAGAAGCTTACAAACTAATATAAGAAAAATAAAAAAAAGTTAGAAACTAAAAAAATGTAATTTGGTGGCACTTCAACAACTGCAAGATAATGAATGAATATTTGAAATATTTATTATGATAGATGACACAACAATTTGTAAGACACACACACACATATATATATATAAAATAAAATTTGTAATATTTCTAACATCACACATTTTTTAAATAAGACTTACATAATAAAATTTTTAATATTTATATCATCACTCTTTTTTCTTTTTCTTTTTTCATTTTAATAGTAGAGGAAAAAAATACAACTCATATTTTTTATTTAAAAAAAAAAAACATTTATGTTTTTGTTAGGGCCCTACATGCTACATGGAATGTTTCTAAGCAAAAAAACAACAACTTGGAGCTCACAGGTTTCTTTTTTGCCATAAAATTCAATATCTTGTCTTTATCTTCATTAATTATCACTGTACCATATGGTTATTTACATTAGCTTATTTAATTGAAATTGAAAATTTTTGTTGAAAGTACTATAAATAAAAGTAAAAGGTAGCTACCACCATGCATCTTTAGTACGATGATTACTCCACAAGTATAAATGCTTATGCGGTGTGAGGGGCAAGGGCTAGAGTTCAAGTCTCTAGGAGGGAACTTCACATACATATACACTTAGATTAGGCTAGAATAGAAATTCTATCTTGTATAAAAAAAAAATGTAAAAAATAGCTGAAATAGTAGAATATGATCTAGGAATAGTATCAAAAAGTGCAATAAAACCTGTAAATAGTAATAAAATAAGTTGAATAAAAAATAAATAAAAAAACTAACTTTTTAAGCCAACGCTTACCTAATCTACATTTTTTATCTTTTGCGGGTTCCATGTGGAGCCCACAACAGAACAACAGCTAATTTATGATTCTCGGCTACCAAGAATTGAAAAGTTTTTTTTTTTTTTTTTTGATAAACTGCCATTTCATTAAATTAATTAGAACAACAGGAGGTACAAACATCTTGCCTACAAGCTTTCAAGGTAGGGGGAGGCAAATTACAGTTATTACACAAGAAACCTACTTTAAGAGTACTAGCATATTTAGCAATTAAATGGGCTGCTGAGTTAAGAGATTTCTTAACCCAGCAAAACTCACAATTATCAAAAGATACACTCATGTTAGGAGCATCATGAATGGTGGAGGAGATGGACCAATCAGATGGTTCTTCTACTTTGGACAGGGCATCAAAACATATTTTTGAATCCCCCTTCACAATAATATTGCACCAATTTTCAGCAGTAGCCAAGCTTAGAGCCCATAGAATTGCAGCTGCTTCAACTTGAGTAGGAGTGCATAAATCATGAATTTTAGCCATACCTTTAACACCTTTCCAAACTCATTTCTTGCTACCATAGCTAAGGAGGTGAAAGCTTGTGAGACAGCAGCATCCACATTTAGTTTTATATCATTTTTAGGAGGGGGAATCCATGAAATCAATTCCTCTCTCCTATCATTGTCCTGCTCATGATCCAAAACATTAAGATATTCATTTACTCTGTTTTCTACATTGCATATGGTAGAAATGATGTTCACCTCACTACCATTATGTCAAACCTGATTCCTGATATGCCATATGGCTTCTATAGTGACTGCCATTGAAGTGTACTCAACTCATCCAAGTTCAAGACCACTTTAAGGATATCCTCGTTTGATGCAATATTCATTTTATCAGTTCTTATGCCCCACTGCAGCCAAACTAGATGGCCGTTGCTGCTTGGCAATGAAAGAATAGATGAGTTGCTGTTTCAGGTTCTCTGCCACAAAACACATAGTCTGGATCAAATGTCCCTATTCTTATTGCCAAGTTGTTTTTGGTTGGTAATACATATGACCCAATTCTCCATAGTAATATTTTGATTCTATCATGAGCTTTGATCTTCCATATATTCTGCCATTGCACTATGGAATTTCCATAAGGAGGGTCTTGGTTAGCCTTATATGCAAATTTCACAGAAAATGCCCCTTTGCTATCTGGAACCCTTATCAGCTCTGCCCCTTAAAGAAATACGTATTTTTTGGATGGCTTCAACTGACTCAAAATTAAATAGCTCATTTAGCAGAGGTAGATTCCAGCAATGATCCTCGGTAGATATCAAGTTAGACACCATCAAAGGGTTTCGTTGAATTGAGTCATCCTTTGGATTTGGTTTAAACCCAGCTAGCCAAGGAATCCAAGGGTCCACCCATACGTTAATGGCAGCACCATTTCCAACAAGGTAACAAGCTCCCTTATCAATAAGGGGTTTAGCTTTCTCAATTGCTTTCCAAATTGGGGAAGCATTTTTGGAAGGTTCACTTTGAATCCAATTCTCTCTGACCTTGTATTTGCTTCTTAGCAAGTTCATACACAAGCTATCCTTTTTTGAGGCAATCATCTAAGCAAGTTTAGCCAATAGAGCTTTATTAAAATCCTTACTCTTTCTGAATCTTATCCCTCCCGTTCAAGAGATGATGATGATGATGATGATTATTATTATTATTATTATTATTATTATTATTATTATTATTATTATTATTATTTGTTTTTAATAGTGGGCAATACAAGAAATTCATTGCATTGCATGTCCTACATCATAACCACTGGACTGCAAGCATCCGTTGGTCAATGATGGAAAACTATTGTTTTTAAATATAGTATGAGAATTATCCAATCATTTTCTCCCAAAAAAAACCAATATAAAAAAAAAAAAAAGGAAGTAAACTTCCACGTTACTTTGTATCAATATTGAACGAATAAAACTAGTTACACAACATTTTCACTATAAATTTTAGGTGGCAAAATGTTAATATGATGTAAAAAAAGTAATAGTAGTTGCGAGTCCAAATAAGAACCATTAATAGATTGTCACCAAAGTTTTGTTTTGAAAATATTATAAATGTTGCATTATTCATATTTATTAGGAGAGTTAGAGTAGGATATAGGAATGTGAAAAAACAATTTCATTAAAAAAAAGAATGGAATAATTTTTATGCTGAAAAATTGGGACATTTTAATTTATCATCCATATGCAACAGAAACTTTTCATGTAATGATTATATTTTTCCTATATTAATTTATATATGTTAAGGTATATAAAAGTGATATTTATTATTTAATTTATTTAAATTAATTGAAATTAATAATTTTTTGTCCTTGTATATATATATATATATATATATATATATATAACCGAAACCTTTGCCCTCAATTTTCCACATGATCATTTTAATGTATAAAAAAATTTAATTTTTTATACTAAATAGTGAGAGAGTCCTAACAGGATTCTCTCTCTCTCTCTCTCTCTCTCTCTCTCTCTCTCTCTTCCTTAATTCTAAAGTTTTTTTTTTACGTGAGTCTTTTTTTTTTTTTTTTTCTTTTTTGAAACCTAAAGTGAGTCATTTTTAAAAAAAATTCTAACATGTGGTTTTTTTTAAAAAACTAAATAGTGAGAGAGTCCTCATAGGAGTCTCTCTCTTTTTTCCTTAATCCCAAAGGTTTTTTTTACGTAAGTCTTTCTCTTTTTTTTTCTTTTTTCTTTCTTTTGAAACCTAAATTGAGTCATTTTTAAAAAAATCTAACGTTAGGTCTAATTAAAAAAAATTATAATTATTTTTTTCATCCTTATTCTAACGTAAGTCTCTCAAAAAGTCAAAAACTTTGGTTTTATAATAATAATAATAATAATAATAATAATAATAATAATAATAATAATAATAATGATATGGCAAGCTCTAAAAATATGATAATGCAATTTGTAGATCTACTATCAAGATAACATAGATTAGATTGGTGGTGAATAATAGATTTAATTACAGTTGAGTATTATGTGAAGTCATCACCATAGAATAGCTTACGCCGAGATGTGTTATGTGGAACCAATGATATGAAAAAAAAAAAAAAAAAAAATTTCTAAACCATTATATTGAACAAAAAATTACTTATTTTCATTCATTTTCAAGTTATACTTTTTTTAAAGTTAAGTCATATACACGTTTACTTGCCACTTGCCTTTCAATTTTTTCCCCTTATCAGAAACATCTTCAGTTTGGGTTATTTCACAAAAACTTTTCCTTCTTCTTTATTCATCTCTCCCCTATTTTGCAATCTTTATTCCTTCTTCTCCTCATTCGATGGCCGCTAAGAGTCTTAACTACGTGCACTATTGATTGAGGAAATTTGAAGATATGCTTAAATTTTAAGTTATTACCTGGCCTCTATAAGTATTACCACATATTTTGTGATTGTTTTGATCGAACCAAATCAAAATAGAACCCAATAAATGGAGCAAATATTGTTGATTGGAATGAAATCCCAGTACTAAGTGTAGCAATAAAAAGTTGTTCAAGAATGGATACATCAAAGGCTGAAATACCTGTATGCAATGCCAATTTCTCTTGAAGGATTAATGACTCTTTTTTTTTTTTTTTTTTTTTTTTTTTTTTTTTTTGTCTTTCAATCCACATTTACTCTTTTTTTTTTTTTTGGATTGAGTGGATAGATATTGCTATAAAAATCAAACTGTTCATGTTTAGAACATTTGACTAGATTAATCACCGGTAGACATCAATTAGTTCTTCTTCAATGGGTGAGCATCAATCTTTCTTTCTTCTTCTTTGTTTATTTATTTATATTTTATATTAATTTGTGAGCATTAAATCAGACACAAAAAGCTGTATTTTGTTTTTAGTGCTTAGTACCAATTACTACCGCACACCCTTGGTGCGATGATCACTCTATAAGTATAAGTGCTTGTGGGGTGTGGGGCGCAAAGGCTGGGGTTCAAGTTTCCAAGAAAGAGCTTCACACACATAAATATTTAGATTAAGTTAGAGTAGAATTATATATTGTATTAAAAAAAAAAAAAAAGTAGTTAGTACCAATTAATGTACCACTGCCAATTGAATGAAATTTTAGATTTGGAAGTATGTATTGTAAAATCTTTTTTTTTTTTTTTTTTTTTTCAGAAACAAAATGAAATAAATGTGTTGAAACCATCTTCATCTATAGACCTGACAATAATCTATTTTGAAACTAAAGTCTAAGACATTAAACATTTTCGTATGTATTAAATTTTGATTGTGATTTGATGTAATTTTCATTTATATTATTTATATTTCCAATTATTTTGGGACTTCAATGGCCAAAGGCATATACCCAAATTGCGTTGAATTGATACTTGGCACAAAGTTTGTGTCTTAAGAAAACATTTTAAAATTTTTTATGTTATTACCACTTCACTGCAGTCATATTAATATGTGGTGTAAGGATCCTTCACTTACGACTATATATGATTTGTAGGAATTGACTTACCTACGATGGGCGTCCACAAAGGAATTTACCAAGTGTGTATGTTTTAATGAATTTATTTATTTCAATAAATTCACTAGCCTAATCCTATATCTGATTTATTTATCCACTTAAGTAATGTTTTATTATATATATTTTTTATTTAATAAACGTATTGTGGTTCTTTTTCTCCAGTATTATGGTGGTGAGGGAGATTCAATGTAGATGGAGGTGGTAGTGCCAACAAATATAAAATTTGATGTAGGTTCGGCTATAAAGATTTTGAGGCATGGAATGCTAATGTTTTAATTTAGGTAGAAAGTGTGTTGCTCTAGAAGATAGATATGTCAAGTTTAAAATGGGGAAAAAAAAAAATCAAACACAAAGAACATAATGATTGGTAGATTATAAAGTGGAACACTAGATATTGCACAAAAGATTTGTATCCATTCATGTGATTTGTATATTGTAGTTGTAGTTTTTTCTCTTTTGTAGTGTTTGACCCTTTTTAGATGGGTAAGCTTTACATATGAAATTTATGCTTTCAATTGGGGTTGATGGGTCTTTTCATGGAATAATTTAAGAAAATTTTTAGGTAGTTACTATGACAGAATTGTTTATACTTTAAAATGTACAATACCTAATTTCAAATAAGCGAAATGGGATATGATAAGATTTATATACGAAAAAATTATTTAACTCATATAAATCTTATCACATATCTACGTATTTTTGTGATTCGAAAAATGTCGTAACCTTGAATTATGATTAATGGAAGGTGTTGACCTTTAAAAAAAAAGAAATAATATGTTCATAACATTTTCACAACGTTTTAAATTATTATCCTTATCTCATCAGAAAAAATAATAAATAAAAACTCTCTTTTGCAACATCTCCTTTTTTTTTTTTTTTTCTCCCTCTCCTTCATGTTAAGTTGGATAAAAAAAAATTATAAAAAAAAAACCTTACTTTTTTTTAATCAGAAAAAACCCTTACTTATCCTTTTTTTTTTTTTTTTTTAAATTATTATCCTTATCCCATCATCTCATGTAATTTTTATTTTTTATTTTAATGAGATTATTCAATGTAGTTGAAAGAATATTCAATCATCCACCATCATATCTCACTTATCTAAGTAAAATAAATAAATAAATAAATCAAATCCCGTGTTCATCCATTTTTCTAAAATTTAGCATACCTCTTCAAAATTTAAAATTTAAAATACTCACAACTTTTAAAATCTTTTCTTTTTACAATTTGTTTACTAGAGGATTCTAAACCACAACTTCTCCTAGACTCAAATTACGGTTTTTATTTGAGTTTGTACTTAGCTGTAAAGTTGTAATTATCTTTTAGTTGTAACTCATGTATATTTTTATCAAGTATATATTTTGAATATAAAACATTGCCTAAAATAAGGGATCACTTTTCTGTTAATTTTCAAATAAATTAGATTCTCAAAATAAAAATATATATATATATATATAAAATAAAAAAACATAGATTTTTTTTTTTTTTACTAGTACTAAAAAAAGAAATCTCATTGCACGTGCGAAACGCGTGTGGTGAGACTAGTTTGAATAAAATCATCAAAAACTTATTTATGGAAATAATCTGTTGAGTCAAGGATTTATTGTCTAACAGATGTAGCTAGTCTTTTGCATATGCCGTTCTAAAATGGCTATGCACTTTTTTTTTTTTTAATGAATAAATGGATATGCAAAAATTTAGGACTTTTCTTGTATAAAAGGAATAGTTTTATGCAATCTGTTGTGGTCCCAAACCCAGATCCAGACCCAGACTTCGTTTCTTACTTCACATCATCAAAGCCCAAAAAAGCAAAGGTAGCTTGTTCAACCCGATTTCTGAAATGGAAACATCATCAAGAAAGATGTGGTACCAGGAGAAATTGATGTCTTACTGGAAAAATCAAAACGATTGCCTGGAAAAGACTCGAGGTGAAATAATGGTGATTGCCGTTTATACATTCTTCAGTTTCCCACGAATGGCTGGAAATTTCTTGAGGAAGTTTGAAGGTAGAACGTTGGATTCTTCGGAAGAACTGGCATACTTCTGCTTCAACATATCCTCTTCTTTCACTTCCGTTGCATCTCTCCTTATCACCCTCTTGCTTCTTACTGGATTCCTGGTCAAGAGTAGGTTTTGTACGGGTCTGGTGAGTGTAGTAATACCTGTCACTCTTTTATCCGTTACTCTTGGATACTCTTCCTCTATGTACTTGGTGACCCCGACCCACCTGCACAAGGCGTTGTATTTGGCACATTGTGCTGTGCTCATTACGGCTGCTGCGGTTGCTTTGCTCTCTGTGTTTCACGCGATCTGTTTTCTCACTTGGCTGAGTGTACGGGGAAAAATGGAGGGAACCAGTCACTGACGTTTGAGTTTGAGCCACTCTCCACCCCTTTTACTGTTTTACATCTTGTGCTTTTGTTTTTCATTTCGTCTTTTATTTCTTTTGGGCTGTCATAAAATTAAACATTCTGCAATCGTTTAATTTTATGGTACTTTGTAATTTGTACAATCGTTTAATTAAACATTTCGCCATTACTATGTGCAAAATGTTTAATTTTATGGTACTGTGTAATTTGTTTTCTGTTCCTTAGTAACGTGTTCTGAGTGCAAAAAAAAAAAAGGTGACAACAGATAAATATACGTCTCCAGTCACCTACAACTGTAAGATATGAACTTAAATCATATGATGGGTTTCAGTCTACATTTGCAAGACATCTAACTTGTTAAATTAGCCAATAAGTTACTGCTCAAATGGCACACCTCGTAAGGGTAATGTGAAGGGAGAGATCATAGATTCAAATCCAACCCGGCATGTGTGCAATTTCCAATTAAAAAAACTTTGTAAAAACAAGCAAGTCATCCTTTGAAAGGATAATTTGAATTTGCATACCTCCATTTAAAACTTTTCCACAACAGTATGTCATAATCACATTGGCATCATTCAACTAAAACAACTCATTAATTGAACTGAAAGGCCGAAATTGATGAGAATAAAAAATCTAAAGTTTGATCATACAAAATCTGAAACGGTGTAACGGAGAGGTGCAGGATTCAAATTCCCTCTCCCAATTGCAACTATCGAAATCTCAAAAAAATAAAATAAATACATTATCAGCACATCTACCAAAACCATCCAACAAAGTACACGCAATAATTCCATTTCATTCATTATTGAAGATATTGAATAGCTTCCAATTCCATGCTTAAGTCTTGAAAATCTATTATTGGTAGAGTAGTCAGTAGTCACACTGCCCTTGTCCCGGTATAAGCTTTCACATACTTGGGCTGGAATTTGGGAGAACTGAGATACTGATATCGTAATATCTCTTCACCTGAACTCCCGATGTCTAAAATTTCCTTCAAGGAGCTGAGAAACCATTACACCTGGGGTGATGAGCCGCTGAGTAACAGACATTCCTCTAGCTCTATAAAAATTATAGCGCAAAAACATCAGCATCATCCTTCACAACGGTTGTGACAGCAAAGAGCCTCAAAACTGCTAGTTAATCAAGTATATAACTTTAACAATAAGTAATTTGACTGTCCATGAAATGTGTTACCATGTATCTGAGAACCTAAGAATACATGATTTTTTATTTGTTTTCTCTGATTTTATGCACAAGAAAAAAATAGCTTGAATCTGAAATTGCATTTGAGAATTCAAACTTACCAAAACTATAATAATTTTCATGGTCTAGTACAACTTCAAGAGGCAAGTTCATATGCCTGAGCCTCATTTGTTTGTTTTTCGGACTCCAATCCTGGAAATTGTCCAATATCATGTCCTCCAAGTGGTTGAAACTCATTCATTAAACCAACAGCAAACTCTTCAGGACGAGCTCCACCACTTTGGAAATAATCTGCCATCTGCATAGAAAAGACCAACTCTGGTGTGAATATTAAATATTTTGTTGATATTGTGTTTTATGTTGAAGTTTAAACTATTTAAACCTTGAATGAAAAAAAACCACAACTTTTGCAGTCTTTAAGTCCATAGACTTTTTAGTTCAGCTACAGAAAGAAAGTGTTTACTGGATTAGGAGAATATGGGTTGAAACCATGATCAACTTTTTCGAGTTTGTAGTTATATGAGCAACTACAAACCAATAACCAATATAAAACAAATCCCATAAAAAATTAGTAAAATAAAATAAAAACAAATAGAGAACTAAAGTGGCGCTTACATGATTGGCAAGAGCCATTCCACTCAAGGCTGCCGATTCTAAACTTGAACCAACTAACCAATCACCACATATACCAGCTCTTCCCTGAGGATCAAAGATGCAGGGGATGCCAGGTGCATTAGTTGGAAGAGCTGCACCCCTGTTATACTCCAGAAGATAGGACAAACTCCCAGTCATTACAGAAAACTTTATCCCATTTTTCGTTTTTAAATAAAAGGAAAAAAAAATTCTTCAAGCATTCATTATAAAGGACCAAAATGAAAATTTCCAATGAATAAATCCCAAAGGCAAACCATTCCTGAAAAACAAGTTGGTTGTGATGATTTCAATGAAAAAATAAAATGTACTCACTAGTGATAATGCGGTGTGGTTCCTTACCGTAACTGAACACGGGTATAGAATGGTTTCTGAAATTGATTCTTTTGGTAACCCAAGCGCAGCTTCAACACCCCCAAGCATGCCGGCCTTCACCTTCTCTGCCGTTGCATTTGGGATGTTTTCCTGGTAATAAAAATTGTTCAATAAAGTGACCCAAAAAAAATCTGCATATACCCAAAAATATGGACAGTTGCATACATGATTCAACAAGATACACAAGCATAGAAAATTTTTTACTACCATCATTTTACACAATTTCTTGCTTCTAAAAATTTTACAAATATGGTAAACACCATTTAGGCATTTACTGTTTTATTATGCGTGGCAGAATTTATAAGACTTGCAGCAATATATTATAAAATTAATAGTTCTCTAAAATTTACTTTAAAAGGGGATAATTACAATCACCACTCACATAGGTACCCCCTGTGAAGTATCACATTTTATTTTCGAAGTTTGAATTTCTGATTTTTCTAGATTTCACTTTGAAATTCTAGAATTTAATATTGTTGACAATTTTATGGTAATTGTAACAATAATTTTATGGTAATTGTGGCTTGATGTCCTCCTTATAACCTATTAAAAAGGCTCCAAGAATGGTTTGAAGCAATGCAATTTGAATAAAAAATCTATGATTAGATATGTTTCTTTAAGCTTGGTAGTGATTCCAAGCACCATTAGGTGGTGAAGCTTAAGATTTCAAGAAAATTCTAAAAGCAATTTTTAAGTGGCGAAGCATAGGATTTGTCCTGTTCTTCATTCCTTTTCTCTTATTGGTATCCCCCCCCCCTCTTTGTCCTGCATCAGGATAAAAGCTTGTCCAATTAACAAAGTCTACATGTACATATGCACATAACTCATGATTGCCGTGTTTAAACAAGTTGGTGTTGGCCAAATGAACTCTTTTCTACCAGTACTCCCTATCTATTGTCACATTTGCTAAAGCCCTAGCCAAAAAGCAGAATCTTCAAGACTTTTATCCCCATAAGTTCTTTTAATGATCCAAAACCATCAAATGGGTGTGTTTGCCCACACATATTTGACTTAGTACTGACCTGTGGAACCTTGTTCCGCTTTCCATAAGCTGCAGTACTAAGAAAGGTCCAACAGTGAGGGCCACTGTTTTCGGAATGCAGAAGTTTCTTGGTATTGTTTGCCATCCATGAGACAGAATCAACCCCTTTGACAAAAGCTCCTTCAAAAGGAGATGAAGCTGCACCACCTGGGATAGGAAGAGGGTCCTCAAATGCTGCAAGGAGGGCCCATATAGAACTTAATTCCAGCCTCTAGCAACACAGACAGCATTAAATGAGCAACAATCTGAGATAAGCCAATCATCACCAAAAGCAAATAAAGTGGAGAATATAGCAGATTGCATCAAATAAACTGAACTGAGAAGTTCTGGGTATATCTTCATCTGTCTTGCAACTAGTGGCAAGCCTGACGATGCAAGCAAGCGATTTGCACACTTTCCTGTTGTTGACACAAAGTATTAAAACAAACTCAAGTCACTGATCAGACATAATATCAAACTCCACTGACATTATTTTAGAATGTTCCATTTTTTTTTTTTATAGGTAAGTAAGAAATTTTATTAACTATGCGCTAAAAAAAGGGACAAAGCCCAAGTCCGCAGGAAGTATACATAAGATACACCCAAAAAATCATAAAAAAAAAATACAAAAATCACGAAACCCAGGAAAATTAGAAAAATGACCACTCAAAGCAGCCATCCAAATCTACATAGCAAGTAAAAATATGATTTTCAGCTCCAATGCAGATTGTTCAATTCCTTCAAATAGTCCACATTATTCAAAAATGAATTGTATTCCAAATATCTGGACTTCGATGTCTTCCAAATCGCCGTTCAAGTTATCCAACAAATCAACTACCCTCTTAGGCATAACCCTATCCCAAATAAACAGAAGACCAATGACCAAAATTCGCAAGCGATATCATAATGGAGAAGCAAGAAGATCTATGGACTCCCCATTATTTTGCACATGCAGCACCACTCCTCTACAATTAAATTTCTCCTTTGTAACTTTTCCACTGTGAGAATCTTTCACAATGCAGCTGACCATGTGAAGAATGCCACTTTGGTGGGGACCTTAACCCTCCAAATACTTTTCCAAGGAAAAGTTTGAGCATTTCCAGCATGCAACACTCTATAAAAGGACTTTACCTCAAACATACGGCTTCTTGTTGGAATCCAGAAGATCTGGTCTTCTTCTTCTCTTCTTATCTTTATAGAGTAGATGAAATTAAGGAAACTTGTTAGAACTTCTAACTCCAAATCATTTTAAGCTCTAATAAAAAAACATACCAATGAATAATGCCATCAGTCACCACATAAGCCACTTCAGATTGTGAAATTCTATACAAATCTGGAAATGCACCCTTTAGAACCACATCTCTGCACAAGTCATGCCAAAAGAAAATATTAATGCCATTACCAACCTCAAATCTGACGGATCCGGATAAATTTTCCCAACCTCTTCTAATATGCTTTGAAAGGTTTATACCATATGTTCCACTTCTACCCCCAAGCAGCAACCACTCACTCACTTCCATATTTTTGATCCATTATTTTCCTCCATAAAACACTGTTATGCCAAAGCCTTCTCATTAGTTTGCTGATTTTGTATTTTGTCTTTTCCTTCTTATTCCTTTTTGCACTTTTTATTTTCTTTAACTGCCTGGTCTTCTACCTGTATATGAGGGCACCTTTGTATATTTTTTCCTTTTGCATTTTATTGAACTTATTTACCAATCAAAAAAGAAAAAGAAAAACTAACATACTCCTTATGCCTAATATTCCATATTTAATTGGTTCATAAATTTTACCAATTAACAATATGGCACATAAACTTGTCTCCTATACCACACCTAAAAAAATACCATTGTAATCCTCAATACTATTAGCAATGCTAATGGGAATAAGAAATAAGGAGAAAAATAAATATGTTTGCAAAGTCAACAACATTCTCTTTATCAATTTAAGTTTACTTCCTTTTTTTTTCAGGTATGCAGTTTACCTCCCTTTGAAAGGCGAACCTTCCTTCCCACTAATCTCCCCTCCACCTTCTCAAGAACGCAATCTAATATTGCTCTTGATTTAAATTTAGAACCCCAGACAAACCCAAGTATCTCACGGGAAATTTGAAACCTTATAGTCGAATCTAAGTAAATTTTTCATTTTTTCAACATCAGGTACAATAACAACAGGTATCAATAGCACAGCACACATTTCAAGTACCTAAGCTATTCCAGTCATTCCCCCCCCCCCCCCCCCCCACACACACACACAAAAATTAAAGTATTGTACCAAAATAAGAGGTGAGAAACCATCAACAGATCACATGTTCTACTTCCCACTGTGAAACCAGCAAGATGCTGTCCTGAATTTCACAAGATACTGCCTTGCCACTGCTCTTACCAATAACTTACCCAGTGCCTCCATCTCTATCATCAATAGCAATTGTGACAATGGATCACCTTAACACAAACCTCAAGGACTATAAAAAATTCCACTCAAGCTGCCATTAACTAGAATAAAAAACCTAATTGTGCAAATGCAACAACTAATCCAATTCGTCCATTTCTCTCCAAAGCCGCACCGTTTTAGCATGTAAATCAGAAAGTTACAATTAATATGGTTGTAGACTTTCTTCAAATCCAACTAACATAATAGCTCAAGGAAGCCCAAAATCATTCTACTGTCAATACATTCATTGGCAATGAGGACAAATTTGAAATCTACCTCCCTTTGATAAGAGCATTTCAAAATTGGGCAAACAGCAACCAGTTAACTAGCACCCTAAGGAATATTTTATATACACTACCAATGAGACTAATATGCCTGTATTCCTTTACATCTAGAGCACAGCCTTTTGGAGAATTAGTGCAATAAAGTAACAATTAGACTGCTCTCAAACATACCTTGGTGTTTGTCTCCCTCCTCTAACCATAAGGCCCTACCTAGGATAATATAAAAATCATAATAATTTTTCAGAGAACATCTAAGTTCAATGGTATGTGATGCGGTAGGCAGAACTCAGACTAGCGTAGGTTAAGGGTTTAAGAAGAAATTCCAACAACAAAACAAGATTATAACAAAGAAAAGATAATGGGATTAAATTTGTAATAAGCAGATATCAATTTCTAAGCTCAAAGAGATCAAAAAAATTCAGATATCAAATTTCATAAAGTAGATGAGCAAAGGCTGCCTACAGTGACTCCAAGAGAGACTATTTAAAAAAACCGTTAGTAACCCTACAATCTTAATTCCCAAGTCTTTATAATTTATCTAACAATTAAATCATAATCATCCAATTTCATTAAAAGTCATGTGTTCATCACATGACCTCTTAATATGCTTAAAAGCATAATAATAACTAAAACATAACATAGAGATAGAAAGTACTAGTCTTGTAGTAGCAACTGACTAAACAAAAATAGACTAATGGGCCTTCTTTCCTTTGGACTTAAATTCTCCTACATCAGTGTAGCATCCTCTACCTGGACCGCTCTCTGGAAAGAAACATTTGAGCTAGACAATGGTAACAAAGAGTATGGAAAATGGTATCCAACAGTTAATGTGTTCAGATATTATCGCTATATAGCAAACCATGGAGTATTTCTGGTAAAGACAAGCATAATCAGATATTCTTTTTGCCACGGCAGAAGCCAACTCTATTACATATATATTAGACAATGTGAATTCTAATATGTTTCAATTCTAGGAACAGAAACAGTGCACATAGATACAGTATTTTTTAGGTAAGCCTTATGATGCAATCACAAGTATAACAAAATATTAGAATCTTCATATAATGTGAAGATACTGCAGCAAAGGTAAAAATAAACATAACAAGGGAGGCACTAAGTTACCATTATGTGCAATGACAATCACATCAAACTGTCCCTGAGGTTTTCCGTTTTCACTCAAGTACCACATCCCATTAAATGGATCAAGTTTACTTATCCAGCAAGGTCTCACCACATTAACCAAAGAAGTCTGCCACAAAGTGTAAAATAATTTATTAGCTCATGGGCACAACAGAAGAAGCAAAGGGCTAAAACTAGAAGCGTATGAGAGAATTTCTTTGCTTTTTTTTTTTTTGGTGCTGCAAAAAGAACCATAGCGTATTTTAAAAATGAAAACACAGATATAAAATCACAACAAATTTTGGCATATTCAATTTCTTATGGGGTCATGCTAAGTTTTCTTTAAAATTTAAAAAAAAAAAAAATTAAAAACAAGTTTTGCTTCAAAATGGTACATACATATCGTAATCATAATTGCATGGTCATGTCCTAACACGCATCCAAAGCATTATTTGAATATCTATGAGCAAGTAGCTTTTCCAATTTCACCCATTATAATATTGATGCCCATATACTAATCAAGATTAGAACAACTAAGGACCTCTAAACATTTTTTTAATTACAATGTAAATTGATAGATGAGTTTTGCCAAACCAAATAAATATAGCTCCTAGCCCCCTTCCCCCACCCCTGTGGGTTAGAATGTTCTCTGAAAATGGATTGCAACCCTTTAGGATTATCAGTTGATCACTACAAAACTTTTTTTTTCCCCTTTTTTATAAAGAAACCTTCTTGATAAAAACTTTATTGATATAAAAAAGGAGTCACCCAAAGTATACAAAAAGTATATAAACGGGGACAAAACATTCAAGCATGCAAATTACAATGATCCATCAAATCACAAATTGAAAAAAAAAAAAAAAAAAAAAAATCATATGGCTGACAATCAATCTAAAAAAGTTTGAAAAAAGAAAAGCTTAAGATCCAGCAGGTTCCTTTCACCATCCTCAAAACTTCTAGAATTACACTCTCCATATACACCAAATCAGACAATGGGGAACCGCTTTCCAAATATCAACATAACTATGTCGACCTAATCTTTTCTTATAAAAGAAACCTAATATGACACCAAAATTATAACATAAAAAATAAAATAATATAACAAAGAAGGAAGAATAGAGGAAAATCACCTCAGACAGTAATGAGTCAGCAAGGGGGCGCATGCCATTAACACCTGCATATCTTGGAGGCGAAGAAGGAAGTGAAACAAACTGACCACCTACGTCAAGCCCCCCAATAATACCCTTCCACTCTTGAACCAGACCTTTCTCCAACCAGCTATCCACCAACTCAGCAAACTGAGAATCACTCACTGTAAAGAACTGAGCCGCATGGTCAAATATCAATGGCTGAGGGTCAATTGTACTGGTTCCCATTCGTCCTCCCAAACCATGAATCCCCTAAAATAATAAAATATTGTAAGAAACTCTGAAAACATGATCGTCCTCACTGAAATGAAGCACTTGAAAGTTAGTCTACTGAGAGAAACTTATATGCATCCTGGAAAAAAATTACTGATATGATATTTTCCTGACTTATTGTCCCTTCTTTGAAAGGTTGAAGTCTATTCAATCAACATATTTTGAAAGGTTAAATCAATAAGTGGAATTCCTAACATGGACAGGAGTAAGCAAATGAAAATAGTCGAGGTGCATAAGAAACCAAAACATTTTAAAGCCTTCTTTCTCTTTGTTTCTTTTAACCTTTCAGTGAAAACACAATGGAGGGAGAATTTACAGAAGAAAAAGATAATTCTTCCATTTTTCATATATGACATCCTAATACCCACCATACAATATAACTCCAGTTTCCATCTTGTTTTCTCTTCCTAGGAACCTATGAAGTGCAAAAGGTGATGATAATATTACGAAAAAGATTATTGCAATAATAAAATTTTAAAGATAGAAAATTGAGTTTCAAAACATATCCAAGAATATACTCTTGATTTGATTTGCTGGCAAAGTTGGTAAGAACATGGCAAATGGCACCTCCTCCTCCCCAATAAGAATGGGGTGGAAGGTGAAGAAGTGGATTTAAGACCATGAGTTGCTCGAGTAAATTACCAATTAAAAATATTTAAAAGCACAAAATTTGAGTAAGGGAAATGCTATTTTGGTTAGTTGGTGTTGTATGTGTAAGTCGGATGGGGAGATGGCGCCTCATTTGCTCTCGCATTTCTCTTTTGCTAGAGAAATATGAGAATGGTTTTTGGGTTACTTGGAGTTCAGTGGGTGATGCCCAAGGATGTGTAGCTTTACTAGCTTTGTTGGCAAGGCCACTTTGGAAGACATAGAAACAGCACAATATGGAAAGTTATCCCTCATTTTTTAATGTGGTGTATTTGGCGTGAGAGAAATGCTTGAGTTTTTGAGGGATGTGAGCGAAAAATCCTAGAAGTGAAGTTACAGTTTTCTTTTTTTGATAAAAGTGGTTTTCTGAACATTGATGGAATGGATGGTGGCAAAAGGAGCATATCCTTCGTATGATGTACTAGAATTTAAGGGTCATTGTAACCTTAGAACTTAATTGTGCATTTATCTAGTATAACCCCGGTATACTTGATGAATCAACTTTTTTTCTTTTTTTCTCATCAATAAAATTGATTATTTACCCAAAAAAAAAAAAAAAATTACCAATTATGAAAATGTTGACAAGAACACAACATTAAGTATTGACCTTTAGTGAACAGGTAGTTCAGCCAACAGAGTGTCTTGTCATTATACAAGAGACCTGGGATGGAGTCAAGCCTAAAGCAGAGAGAGAGCTACCTCTCAATGTGTAGCCCTTAGGCCCAATGGCCTTCCAATGTACTGAAAGGAAAATAAGAACAACAACACATTACACATATCAATAAATTCAGAACCACTCATCCTCATTCCCATATAAAGTCATGAATGTAGACTAAACATAGATTGCTTACCATAAGATACAAACTTTCCTCAACATAACACCTAGTCTTAGCAGGGTCAACTATACTGACTATTTGTTCTTGTTTTACCAAATTGAACATTTCAATAAAGTGAAAATTTCCATTTTCCATTTTCTTTTATTTTCGCAAACATTCTCAACAATGAAACAGTAAGTAATACCGAAGCTTTTTGAACTACACTCGCCAATCCGACCAACCATCCTCTCTAACATTCAAAACCCATATCGAAATTCACAAAAACAAAAAAGACCCAGATGGTGAAAACCGCTAAAAAAGGAAGCAACTGACCAACCGTGTCGAAAACCGTGGACCGGACCCCTCTCTTCTCCAAATTCAAGGCACAAACCAGACCGGCCATCCCTCCGCCGATAATCGCGACGACGGGGTCATCGGAGACCGGCGCAGTGAACACAACTTGCTCCTGGTTGAAGGTTTTCTTGAGACTAGACCTTCTGGAGGTACCATATGATGATTTCCTGCTGTTTTTGGAGGTGGGTCTTTCACCGGGTTGGGATGTGGTGCAGGTTAGGGTCAGGGTTTTGGGGAAGAAGGTGGTGAGGAATGAGGGTTTAAAGGGTTTTAGCGGTTTGGAAATGAGAGAAGAAGGAAAGGAGTGAAT
The DNA here is from genome assembly GCA_032878915.1 of Castanopsis chinensis. Classification (NCBI taxonomy): domain Eukaryota; kingdom Viridiplantae; phylum Streptophyta; class Magnoliopsida; order Fagales; family Fagaceae; genus Castanopsis; species Castanopsis chinensis. Next base: position 3,611,867 of record JAVQMG010000121.1, read on the forward strand.
GGAGGAGGAGGAGGAGGTGGGCATGGTCTTTCTTTTGGAGGAAGAAGGAAATGGAGTACTGAGGATAAAAAGCTTTGGGTTAGTACTTCGCTACTTCTTGAGTTTGGTTGGTTTGAGAGGGGTATCCCTACTCTCTACCCTCTAATAACTACACAATGATGAACGGCTCTATTTGACCATTTCCCTGGTTTTTCTTTTTCTTTTTTTTTTTGGGGGGGGGGGGGGGGGGGGGGGGGATATTTCACTGGATTTTAAGAATTTAAAAACTTAATTTCATGGGTAAAATAGTATTTTGGTCTTTAAATTTTCCTAAAATTTTGTCTTTTGTCTCTAAATAATTGAAAATGTTTCAATTTTTGTCCTAAAACTTTTTTAAAAAGAATTCATTCCTTTTTCTTTTTTTTACTAAAATGGTAGAAAAAAAAAACTTTCTACAAGGATGAAAAAAGATTTTTTTTTTTTAAGTTTAGGGTAGAAAAATAATTTTATAGTAAAATTTAGAAACTAAAATAATATTTTACTCTAATTTTATCATTTAGTTGTGAGTATTTTTCAGTTTTAATTTCAAGTTCAAAATCTCTCATCTTTCAACTAAGGAAATTATTATTATTATTTTAAAATGTTAATTGTCACTTTTAAATTTTTTTTTAAAATTATTAGTAATTTAATAAAATATAATTCAATTATTTCAAAGTGAATAGATAGAATTTTAGAAATTTTAGGAAAAATGGCAACTCTGGTCAAGTTCAAATTTTTGCAATCTCTAAATTTAGGAACAAAATTGGTTTTTGCCCTTTTTAAAAAAACAATCCAGCATTTTGCCCCATTTTCCAAACTAATTAGGGAAATGTCTTTCTTTTGAAACTCGATTTTCTCAAAATCAAGTCTAAAAAAAAAAAAATTCTAGAGTTCTATAGTGGTGTTTTAAAGAGCCTATAGTGACGTTTTAAGGACCTATAGTGGCGTTTTTAAACTTGATCTTCATGAAATCGAGTTACATGCAATTTTTTTTTTTTTTACCTATAACTCGATTTCATAAAGATCGAGTTTAAAAACACCACTATAGGTCCTTAAAACGCCACTATAGGCTTCTTAAATACGCCACTATAGGGCTTAATTCGATTTTGAGAAAATCGAGTTTTAAAAGAGGAACATTTCCCTAATTAGTTTGGGAAAGGGGGCAAAATATTGAATTGTTTTTTTGAAAAGACAAAAGCCCATTTTCTCCCTAAATTTAGGCATAAAAAAAGTTTAAAAATTGAATAGTAATTAACATTCGATTTGCACGAAATTTACATTCATATCAAGAACAAAAAAAATATTTAAACTAACGGTTAAAATTTCAAAATATGTAGCCATGTTAATATTTTATTAGAGAGAGTTGTAACCATTGATTACAAACAAGTTAGTAGTCAAACTTTATCCATTATTATTATTTTTGGGGGATAAATTAAGTTGATTGGGCTTAAATTGGTCATAAAACTCACCACTCATTTTCACAGTTTGATTTTTTTATGTGCTTAAGTAAAGTAAGCGAAGAGTAGGATTACTGTTGAGTGGGTGTGTCAATGTTGGATCGGTTAAAACTTAAAGCAAGAAGTAAAAGTACAAATTCTTGTTCCCCACAACCTTATTGATTTTGGTTATTCTTCTTCTTTCTTCTTTTTTCTTTTTTAATCATAGGGAGTGTTTTTTTAATATTTTTTTATTACTATTGATAAAAGATTATCTCCCACAAACCAAACGATTCCAAAAAAAAAAAAAAAATGATTATAATTGCTAAAATACTATCTTATTCTTGGATACTTATTACAAAAATTAGTATCTATGATAAACAACATCATTACTCATTTGAAATATTAAGTATCTGTTTGGGAATAACTTATTTAACTGAAAGTGAAAACTTTTTACTGAAAGTATTGTAGATAAAACTAAAAAGTAGCTAAAATAGTACAGTTGGACTTATAAATAGTATCAATAAGTGCAATGAGACCCATGACTAATGGCAAAAATAAACTAAATAGTAAAAAAAACTGGTTTTTTAAGCCAATGCCAAACATACACTAAGTGAATTACTTTTTGTCTAGTACAGTCCATTTTGTCAAGTTCAGTTCAGTTTGGTCTGGTCATTCTATATTTCTATTTAGGTCTATGCGATCCAATTCGGTCTATTGGGTCCACTTTGTTGCACTTTGGTCCATTTTCTTTCAATTCAGTCCATTTTAGTCCAATTTAGTTCATTTTAGTGTAGTTACTTTTTGTTTTGTTTTGTTTGTCTATTTTTTTTTAGGAAATAGACATAAAAATTTTATTTAAGAGAAATCGAGAACCGACTATATTAGCCTAAATAGAAAAAGATAGATTTTGGTTGAGAATACTTATTCCAAATATGAATTTATTAGAAAATATAGATGACAAAAGAATAATAATATTATTTTTAATTTTTTAAGTTAATGATTTTTAGTGTTATCTTTCTTCGTTTTTTTTCCCCCCAATTGAAGTTAGTAGTTTAGTTTTTTGAGTGAATTACACAGTTTGAGTGTTTTGATATACTAGTTGCTAATCCGTGCGATGCGCAAGAAAGCTATTTATAACTTCCCCAATATGAAAAAAAAAAAAAAAAAAGTCAAGATCACGGTATGCATTATACACCAAACCAATAAAATCTATCACTTACAAAGTAATAAAATCTAGATTCTCAAAAAAAAAAAAAAAAGAAAAAAAAAAAGAAAAAAAAAGAAGAAGTAATAAAATCTATCACATACAATGAGATATCGTGATAACCAAGAGCTTTAGATCATATTTAGAAAATATATAACTGATATAAGTACACTCCAATACAATTAATTACGCAAATTTAGTTAATTCCATAGTCATTCAATCAAATATCTTTCACAAATTACATTAATCATTCTTGATACCCAAGATGTATCTAAATTCTAACATTGCCAGTAAACAAAAATGCTAGACCTCAATGGGATTGAAAAGGAAACATACTGCCAATTTACACAATTGCTGAAATAATCACTTTCCATTATTGAGAGAGAGAGAGAGAGAGAGAGAGAGAGAGGTGGTTGTTGTGTTGCATCTCTTAAGAAGAATCTACCCTTTTTACATTTTTTTTTTATGTAATTGACCCATAACAAAATAAATGTACCACATTCAGAGTATATACACTTGGGAGATTAAAAGTAAAGGAAAGTGAGAAAATGAACCCACCTAAAGATTTTTTTTCTCTTCCTCTTGATGTTGACTTTTCAAGGCTTCCAAACTTTGTGACTTTCAAGTTTCTTTTAGATTAGATAACTCTAAGTTGGGCTGATTATACTCTTTTGGTAGTATTGCCTGGCAGATCTACTCTTCAAACATTACAATGGTTCTAAATCAACCCTTCAATATTCTATCATCAAAGTGGAATTCAACCGTTAGCTTTGAAAAGAATTTGATTTGCAAAGGAGGCCACCAACCATTATTCGGGTCTCTTTCAAAGACAGAAATTAGTCAAGAGCATTTATGAATATAGTAAGTCTAGAGGATAATTTAGTGATATAACAATAGGGGAAGTGGTAGCATAAATAAAATCTAAATGCATGTTATCGGGAATAACAATTAGCATAGCTACTCCTTTTGGAATTTGGGTCAAATAGATCTTTGCAGCTTTCCATACCATTTTAAATCATAATCATATCATTGAAAAAATTATAACACTATAAGAAGAAACTCAAGTTGTTATACTTACACACCCAATGGTATTGGTCCATTCATTGAAATAGGATCCAAATACCATAGACAGATAAAAAAGAAACAACTATAGCTCAAAATATCAATGGAATAACAAATTTTTGAAAAATAAAAATTATGTAGCAAACAAAAAAAAAGCACCAAATTACCAATCAAAGCAAGGTGCTTATCCTATCAAAAAAGAAAAAAAAAAAAAAAAAGTGAGATGCTTATCCACAAATCTGTTGGATTGAATAATCTGCAAAAAAGATAAGCAACGAAAATCAAATAGAATAATATAGGGCATAGACATATCTTAGTAGAAAGAACATAAAGAAAATGATTATTAGAAGGAAAAAATAATAATAATAGCAAAGCTATAGTTCATTGCTTTGTTAAATCTCTACCTAAAAAATATCAACCAAAACCTATAAAGTAATCAACAATTGGCAAATTAACAAATCAAAACTCACTTCTTTTTTGGACATCATGTTTGCAATAGTGAACACTTTGAACATTAACAAAGCAAAATTCACAATTCGCCAAAGTATCTAACCTTCACAACTGATTGTGCTCCCATTTACTTTTGCTTCATTGTTTTTTTCCTTAACACCTAAACATATGCTCAATTTAAACTTTGAGAATATAATCCAACATGCCAAATCTATCCTTCACAGCGGAACTTTAAACAAAGGAATAACTCAACGTGTGGCTTTTTGAAAGGCCACACATTTATTAACAAATGTTACTTATCAATATTGAGGCAGGGAAAGAAAAAATTTCATGGAATAAAAACACAAGTCTTCAAGCAAAGCCTAAAGCCTCTTGGCTGGGAATTTCTAACAAAATGAAACAACCTAAACATGCATTAAAAAAAAAAAAGTTCAACACCTAAAATAATAGAGCAAACATTAGTCAACTCAACAAATCAACTAATCCTTAATTGTAATTGCAGTCTGAATTCATAGATGTAAAGATTACAAACAAAAAAATAAAACAATTTATTCCAGTATAGTCTATGCAATACTAATGTATAATAAATTATAAAAAGGCAACAAACAACAAAATTTCAACTTTCAATGTTCAAAACCTTACATGAAATAGAAGCATTAACTTGATTTCTTTTCACTCTGCTGCAAAATATGAAACAACAAATACCAACATACGAAATAGAAAATGGGTTTACAGAAAGTTATTTAAAATAGTGCAAATTTTATAAAATAGTGTACTATAGTGCAGATTTTTATGAAATAGTGTGCAGTGTAGATTTTTGAGACATTTTTTCAAACACACATCATGCATTATTGTTGCAACCATTCCCTGCATATAATGTGATCAAAGAACTACCCTGTTGTCAAAAGAACTACCTAAAATTTCAACAATAATAGAATACCATAATACCTCCAAAACAGTCAAATAAAAATATCAACAATAACTGACTCTAATCAAGAGTATAGTTGAAACAGACAACTCAATAGTCACACTTCCAAAGCCAAAAAATAAATGTCGTTTCCAATTCTTTCAAAATCATCTATGTTTGTATATGCAATTAAGGAAGACTCTATTTAGCCTTACAGTAATAAGAGCAACAAAATATCCAATAATGAAAACCCAATATGCACTTTAAGATATTTCATTAACATAAAAGCAACATTCTAGACAGCAAAAATCCAGCAAAAAAACAACAACAACAAATGAAACATGACAAACATCAATTGCCCTGCCATAATTCAAAATAAGGAGCACCCAATTGAAATTAGAAGGAAGAAAAGTTCCATGTACCTAGCATATGTCTTCTTAGTTGAAAGTTCATGTCCTAAAAATATATGTATGAATTTAAAAAAAAAAATACATGCTTCAAACAAAAGCCATCTGCAAAGCAACAGCTACAGCCTAACTGAAAACATAAAATTAAGACCTATAAATTACAATTTGACACAAACCAAGACAAAAATATTATATTACCCATTGAAATGACTTTAAAATACACAAGCAAATTACCCACTATATGAAAAAAAAAAAAAAATCATTAATGTAAGCATATATTGTTTACACTTAAAAAAAAAAAAAAAAAAAATCTTCAAGACAAAGTAAGCCTAGAGTCATATTTATTTCATTTGTTTTTTGGGTCAGTGTTAGATTGCTAACCTTGATATAAAACTAAGATTAAAAAAAATAAAAAATTGATGTCACATATATGAGACAGATAACTTTTTATTAAGCAATACCCATCAAGGATTGTAGCAAATTCAGGAAATTTCGTTCAAAATGAAGTAAGAACCATCCAAAATTACAATAAAAGAAGTCCACAACTCACACAGATAAACAACAGTACAGAAACCCCAATGAATGGGTAGAGATTAACAAAATAAAAATAAAAAACAGAGGAAAGGAGCAAACCTACTGACATCATAAAGATGGATCACTCAATCGTAGTCCCCTGATGCAAGGAAGGACTAGCTATCTGCATCTTTTTCAGAATTAGCCTCCTTTTTACTTGATAAGCTAAAGCTCAATGAGAGGATCTTTGTGTCATGAGCACCCTACCAAAATTTCCAAAATTTTAATATTCCAAGATGTATAGGACCTAAACTCTTGTTAGAAAGCATAACCTGAAAGGAATATTTCAAAATCGCATGTAGGTGAATGCATTACGTGATAGCATGAATAATCAGAGGTTTGTAGGTCATAGATATGAAGTTTTCCCTTACAAGTACCAGCACTGAGGTACTTGCAAAGATTGAGAAAATTTAAAAGCATTCTTATTAGCTATGTTGTCACGGAACATTCTCTAATTAGTTAAAATCAAGAAATTCAAAAACCTAAAATCAAAATTCTAAGTAGGAGTGGAAAAATTAAGAACCAATTGGAATCCAATTATCTACCAAAACTGAAAACTCAAAGAGTGAGAGAGAAAAACCTGAATGCCCAGTGCTTCAAAGAGAGATAAAAGAGAAAAGAAGTTACCTGTGAAAGAGGAGATTGGTGGTGAATCAACAACAAACACTATGAGTGCAGATATTAGAAAACAGAGGATGGAGATGTAGATAGAAATCGATGCAGTGGCGGAGATCTGTGGTGGCGGCGACGACAGTGGCAAAGGTGGTGGGAGGAACTGAGTTTTGGGTTTTGATTTTAGGGGAAGGAAAGGGTGAGTTTTAAGTTTGGGGGAAGGAGACTTTAGCATGACAAATTGAAAAATTACTGTATTTTGTAATTGTAATATTTATTTAATTAATGCTGATGTGGAAAATTGTGGGAGCTTCAGAGGCTTCGGTTTTATATATACTAGTGTTTAACCCGCGCAATGCACAAGATCATTTTAAATATTAATGAACTTTGCATCCAACAAAAACTTAGTTATCATACTTCCATTGCATACATTTAAACTTAAATAATGTAGTATATTTGAGCATATAGTGTCTAAAAAAAGAATTTGACTTTAAGCAATTAAAGCTTGACTTATTTTGAGTATCCTGTCAAGCTTCTATCGTTTAAAAAACACCTTTATAAAATTTATACTTGGAGGTGTGCATTGTAAATAATGTGCAGATTAGGAATTAAAAAAAAAATGTTTCAAAAAATGAGTGGCACAAATAATTTTGACTGAAAGCATTCTAATTTTGTGAATCCCTAGAACATGTTTGGAAGTAATATTGCCAACTATATTTTGAATCTCCCTTGGTAGGACATTTACATCCAACTTCAATTTTTGTATACACATAGTCACAAATTTAGCTAAGTATACATACATACCATGACCTATACCATTAGTTTTTTTTTTTTAAATAAGTTTATTGCATTCATAGTACTATACTGACCTTGCAAGCTAAAAATTGTCAAATATCGTGAGTATTCTAATGAAAATTTATCTAATTTTAAGAAATGTTCAAAATTGAAATTTCTCTTCAACTATAAATAGTAATGTGCCGAATCAATCAAACCATGTAGACCTCAATTTTAAGATACAATATATAAACCATATTGGATATATTATTGTCTTTAATAAAAAATAAGAATTTCTTTCACTTAGAATTTCAGGTAAATTTCTACATTCTCATTCACATTCATGTCTTCATTCTAATTAATAATTTACTTAATTCTAACCATTCACTTTTGTAATTGTATTCTACTGTTAATCAAGCAATCATATCAAGATTCTAATGGGCAGTCCTTTTAATCGAGTGTTTGTGAGGTTGAAATCTTATAGGATGCAGTTATTGTGTTAGGAAAGACTACGTTGGAGAAATTTCACAATACAGCATCCCAAGGTAACAACATTCATGAAAATCGTAAGAAAAACTAAAAAATGCTAATGACCACAAACCAAATATACAATTTTGTTTTGAAATTGTAATTAGTAATTATAGAATTCTTACATGATGAAGCCTGAGACAATAAGAGGAAAATATTAATAAAGATGAAGTATGTAAGAGGAAAAGCTACTAAAAACATAAAGCATACCTTTGTAAATTAATTTTTTTTTAAATGGTATATAATGATATGTATGTGTACAACATTGGTAAAGGTTTATAAAAGTTCAGCTCTCAAACAATAGAGAAATATAATTGGCGTTTCTATTTGAAATTTCCTCTGCTTGCATCTTTGCAAGTTCTTTTGCAGTCTTAGATACAATTTTCTCAGCTCCTTTGTTAAACAAAATGAATGTTGTAACGCATCAATAAGAGGAGGAACTTTCTTAAGCAAAGGCAACTTAACCTTACCCTCCATACAACAAAGAGAGAATTTTGGGTTCTAAGGCATCTTAGATTTTATTGTTCTCTCTTCATACCATAAAATTAAACCACAATACATGCATAAATAAGAAGGTGGACCAAATTCCAAGGTTCAGTAGATTTTCCTATATGAATTTTAAATATTTTCAAAGAAAAATTTACACTTAGCTCAATTTACTTCACCCACTTTTTTTTGGAAAATGTCATCCAATAATGTAAGAGCATCCGTAGTAGATGTTGCAAAAAAAAAAAAAAAAAAACCATTTTAACACAACAAAAGCCTACTTTATTATTTTACCACATCATTTTACAACATCCCATTTATCAGATATTTTATCATACAATTCTATACATTAAAATAATATTTGCTACACATTAAAATAATATATTCTCTCCTCCCTATTATCATCAACAACATCAACCCTTAAAAAAAAAAAAAAAAAAAACAACAGCAACAGCAACAACAACGACATCAATGCCAATCAACAACAACAACAACATCAACACCAACAACACCAACACCAACAACAACATCAACAACAACAACACCAACACCAACAACACCAACAAACCAATAACATCAACAGCGACAACAACAACAACACCAGCAAATTCCAAATCCAAAAACCTCAAAAAAAGAGGAAAAAAAAATCAACCAACTAACCAACAAACCAGAGATGAAAAAATGCTGACCCAAACTCAACCAACGATCAGCCTAAAACCCCAGACCAACTGACCCACAATCCACAGAACACCGATCCAAAATGCCAACCCAAAACCCACATCGAAACCCATCCCAAATCTCACACCCACAACCCGATTAAGAGAGATCTGAAGGTCGGCGGTGAGGGCTGTGGATGTCAGTGGCGAGCTCTGGAGCATGAGGCGGTGAGATCGGAGGCAAGCTGTGGATAATGAGGCCACGAGATCAGTGGCAAGGACTGGAAAGTGAGGCGGTGAGATCGGCGGCAACTTTCTTGAGAGTGATCTTGAGCAACTTTCTTGAGCAGGGAGGAGAGGGAAGAGATAGAGAGTGACAGCGAGAGAAGAAATGAGATAGAGTCGACGGAGAGATATATCAGTGGAAGAGGAGAGAGAAAAATGCAATAAAATAATAATTTTTGAGATTTGTAATTGTTGTCCATACCGTGGCAAATTGCAATTGTACTGTAGCAATGTGGTATAATTTTTGAGATTTACAACATCTGATAAAGCTCCATTTTTGTGTTTGGTGTGCCAAATGTGCCAAATATTTGGCATTTGGCACATTTGTCATATCTGCTGCGGATGCTCTAACATGACATTATTTATAAATTGCAAATCTATAGCTAAGCAATATATTGATTATCAAATCCTTTCTATTAAATAGACATATATGTGACGTGTCAATTCCTAATAGATTATATACCAACCAAAACCCAATAAAATGGCACATTTATTCATGACCAATCTACGATTAGATCCTGTCAAAAAAAGAAATCTGCAGTTAGAAAACATTTAGCAAAAGAGTTAAAAATTAAATCTATAGTCAACTAAAATTTAGCAAAAAAAATTAAAGAGAAGGTCTGTCAAGGCCCATAAATGCCAACAACTGGCTCCTCTTTCATTTCCTAGTAAGTTTTCATTTTAATTTTTTGCACTCTTCCCTCACCTTCACTAATTAGTCACATAATAGATAATCTTCATTTTGATGTTGGCCCATATGCTTAATTTGAAAATAATAGTCTATGACTATGTTAATTTGATAATCTTAATTTCGTTTTTGTTTTTGAATTTTTTGTTCTTTGTCATAAATCTATGTTTTGAAGTTTTGTTTTACTTCCCATTTGTTCAATTCATTCCTTTCTCCCAACAAAAGTTCCTCCAATGTTTTCTACCTTAAAAGTAAAAGCTTGAATGTACCCATCTATTTTAAGTTCCGGTTAAGTTCTTAATATCTCTTTTTTAAAGATTTTCTTTTCCCATAAATGTTTGCACTTATAGTCTTCTTTGTGTTGTTGTTAAGGAAATCTTTGTTCTAAATCAAAGCAATTGCAAATGGAAAAGAGGCTTTATTGAACAATAAAATAAAGAGGAAAATTTAGGCTATCATACCTTTCATTTTATTATAGAGATCCCAATGGTGATTCTTCTATTAGGGAACCTAGTAACTTTTTTGGCAAGGAAAAAATTAAATTAAAAATTCAGATAAATGACATTTGAAAGTTTGAGAAGATATGCTAACTACCCATGAGGTGTTCAACAAAACCAAACGATGCTAACAAATTGCAGTCAGCAGTATTTACGAAGTTTTTTATTTTTATTTTTTTGAGATGAAGATAGAAATTTTATTTGATAAAAGGGAAATAAATGTACAAACACATAACAACCCTAAAAGCATAAATATTGGGGAACAAATACCGATTCTGCAGAAAATAAAATCTGCAACAAAATAAATACAACCCATGGATATAGAATACAGAAACAGCACTAGATATTACAATTACCCTCTTGTAAACACAAATTATGCAAAAAATCCCGAACCTGTTCTATAGAAAACAGAATATGCAGCAACAGAAATACAGCCCATGGACAACATCACAGAGACAACAACAAATATTACACCCAGCTCCCCTGTAGGCACAGATTATGCAGAAAATCCTAAACCTTTTCTACAGAAAACAATATATGCAGCAGTAGAGATACAGCCATGGACATACATCACAGAAACAGGAACATATATTACACTCAGCCCCCCTGAAAGCACAAATTATGCAGAAAATCATGACCTTGTTCTGTAGAAAACAGAATATGCAGCAGCAGAAATACAGCCCATGGGCATACATCACAGAAACAGCAACAGATACATCATCTTTCTTTGGGTCCAAATAGATGCATCGTTTTTCTTTAAGTGTGGTGTTTCAAGTTTTTTTTTTATGCATGTTTGTGTTTTAAGTGGGTATTTTTCGTTCATGGTAGATAACTAAATCTAAATCTAAATCTAAACCAATCCAACCAAGAAATTCAAACCTAAATTATATTCAATCCCCAGATTTGAAAACAAAAAAAAAAACTATAAAAAAGTAATAACTTTACCGATTATGGGGTATTGGGTATGCAGCCTCTCTCTGTGTCGCGTGCATGTGATTCCAACAAAAAAAACCTAAATTAAGATTGAAAAAGAAAAAAGAAATATCAATGTAACATTCAATTCTATACTTATCTGATCCCAATGAAAATTTCATGGAGAACTCAAAAACCTGAAACATAAACGATTCAAAGCCAAAAAAAATCTAAACCTATACAACAACCAAAAAAACTCAATAAAAAGTAATATTGCATACCCAAATTTGGAAAAAAAGAGAGAGAGAGAGAGAGAGAGAGAGAAAAATGTACCGATGCTGGTTTCGACAATCTGCAGTTCCCTCTGTGTCTACGATTCCGACAAAGCTGAATCAAATAATAAACCTAAATAAATAAGATTGAAAAAGAAAGAACTAATATCAGCACAACACTCAATCCTACACTTATCTGATCCCAAGGATTTCGTTAAAATTGGTTATAGGAAACTGTTTTTAATTTCTTTTCTTTATGGTGAAAAACCAAAACTAAAATCAATTTTTTTTTTTTTTGCAATTTCTGTAACTTATAAAATAGGAAAATAAAAAAACCTATCCTATCAAAGAATTTAAAAAAAAAAAAAAAATCAAATTTCGTACATAAATCTTATAAAAAAAAAAAAAAAATTCATACCTAAATCTAAAGAGGGGGAAAGAATGTGTCAAATCTAGTTTTGATAATCTGATGGTGGTGTGTATATGGCCTTAAGGTGTTAATGGTCCATGGATTTTTCTTCTATGGCGAGGCTACTGACGGTGGTAGGAAGCTGGATTGACGCTAGTGGCAGCAACATTCACGAACACTATCTCTGTATCCCTTTTAATCATTCTGTGTTTTAAAAACCCGAAACAAAAAAAAAAAAAAAAAAAAAATCAAATCCAAACCTATCCAACAGGAAAACTCAATTAAAAGTAACATTTCATACCCAAATCTAAAAAAATTTACCGGTGTTGATGGGCCATAGATTTTTCTTTCTATATCCTTGTGGTCCTAGTGGTTTGATTCTGCCTCTTTCTCTGTTTCTAAGTCCTCATCACCTCTCTCTATTTCTATCTCCATGTGCATCGAATTTCTCTCTTGGCACCGTACATACTCTCTCTCTTTGTGACTATCTTTCTTACGCCTTTCTTTTGTATTTTGGCCAAACTCTGTTCTCTTTCTCTCTTCGTACAGCAAGCAAGCCTTTTTTTTTTTTTTAAATTATTTTATGCAGTTAATTTTTTTTATTTATAATGAGAGATTTTTAAACGGTGTTGTAGCATTGCCAAACAGTATAATTTATCACTTTTTAACTTATACGTGGTTGAATTTTAGATGGGCATTTTTCCTACATGGCAACACCTCCTTAATTGCAGAAAAATGCTTCTGCTATTATATATAGCATATGATATATATATATATATATAAATATATTTATGATATGATTTGAATTTGAAGATCAATATATAATTCATATAAAAATTTGGAGATTATTATAACTATGGTTCTCTTAAACCTTTAAATGATTCACTTGAGCACATGAAAAAACACTTCTATTGACATATGCGAAGTTCATCTTGCAAAACAATATATCCACCTTTCTTTCGTTCACAATTCACAAAGCAAAACAATATATTCACCTTTATCGTGTTCACAATTTACAAATCAATATTCTTTGCTGAAACAGATTCTGCTTCTGGAATAAATGTGGTGAATTCATCAAGCAAATCTGGATGACCATCAAAAAGCGTGGAAATCTGAAATTGTAAAATAGAATCCTCTAAGAATACTGACAATTACATTAACAAGAAAACATTCCAAAACAAGAGCAGTGAAACAAATAGAACCCCTTCCGGAACTCATTGTGGACCTTATTTATGTCCTCGAGCCCCTTCCGGAACTCATTTATAAACATGTTCATTATTTTGAAAGCGTCTCTGTGGGAACAAAGGTCATCATTAAACCACAAGGAACCAACATTTGCAGTTGAAATTTGATAGAGAAAAAAATATTTCACCTTTATCTTGGTCACAAAGTTTGGTAGCTTCTTCAAATTAAACCTTCTTAGTTTGTGGACCAGCCTCATCATCCTCAAGGGCTATTTCATACTTCTTTGGCAAGAAGAAGTTAAATCCAGAAATCAAGTTATTATGCCCTTCAAATAATTCCTTCACTCTGATCTTGACATCAACATTGCCAATTCTGCAAGTAGAAACAATGACACAATCCACAAGGTTTTAGATGCAGTGTTCCATTATTCCAAGACAAAAACTGCATAAATGCAATGAGTGTACCTTTTAGCCTTAAAATCTTTGATCACCTTAAAGAACCTGCCATGTTTCTCTCTTTGGCTTTGAAACGTTTCCTTTACTTCTATGAGCATCATTCAGTGTTATTTTCCTTGGAGTACCACCACCACCACCATCTACTGGGATTTGTGATTGCCCATAGCTTCAAATCCACAAAAAAAAAAAATATATATATATATATATATATACACATATATATAATTAGCATAATAACAATTCCTCCCAAACTATGAACGTTTGTAGTACAGTTATTCCATAAAAACAACATATTCGTACTATCAATGTGATCTCTATGACAGTACAAATGTTTATAACTTGCTGATACCCAGTCAATTTTAACCGCAAGCTAATTCCCAGCATTCAAATTTCTCCTCAGTGGCGTTGCCTACTCTTCTTTGCTTAGAAAACTAGGATTCAAATCCCTCCCCCTCTCCATTGTTGTAATCTTTAAATTATCAACCAGAAAAAAAAAAAAATCCCACAAAATGAAAAAATTCCAAGCTTTCATATGTCACAAGTCACTTAAAAAATCCTCACATGAAAACTTGCCGAAACTTAAATTTCAATTACAAAAAGCAGAACCTATTTCAAAACCAACCCAGAGCATGATTCAAAAAATTCAGCAAATTCCATCACACAAAAAATATCAAGCAAAAAACTAACCTTACAAAACATTTTCTAGCAAACCAAAAATAACTTAAGGAATAAAAAAACTGTACCCTAAAAAAAAAACGTATAAACAACAGAAGAGAAAAGCCTACAGAGAAAGAAACTTATGAATCTTCACTCAAAGAACCAGACGGCAAAGACTAAGAGCTACCATCGTCTCTTATTCTCTTCATTTTCGAAATTCTCAAATTGATAACTAACCCAAAAAAGGAAAAGAAATAGAGAGATCTATAAGAATTTGTGAAAACACATATTTCCCATGAAATTTCCCTATCTTTTTCACAACTCCCCCCGCCCCCCTCCCTTTCTCTCTAAAGTCTAAAGTCTTTCATTTTGCTTTTGATAACTCGGATTTGATGAATGAACATTTTCTTTGGAAACACTACCAATTAAATTATTGACCCTAAAAACACAACTACAAAGTTTGTGTTGGCTTTATAAAGCCTTGACTTAAAATTCAACGAAGTACTCACAAGAAAGAGAGGATTGAAAATTTATAAGAGTACTTCAGACTCACAAACAAAGAGATTAGGCTACTGCCTTGAGAGCTCATTACAACTTTTTCTCTTATACACTTTCACATCATACATCTATCCCCTTTTATAGGATGAAGTTACAAGAGTTGTCATTATTGTCATGACTTTTTGTTTCATAACAGAAAATTTTAGAATGTGAAAGACTCAAAGACACAAACATTATGAAATGACAATAGACACAAACAGCTATGGGAAAACAAAAGACACAAACAATTATGGAAAAACTAAAGATACAAACTGTTATGAAATATCAAGAGTCATCTTTAGGTTTACCACTTCCAACAGTTTGTGTTTAACCCAAATCTGTATTCAATACATTACCAAAGTTCAAACATAAAAAAATTATATCGAAATTTTATAGCAGAGAATTTTTCATTGCTTTGCCATCGTCCAGCTCTGGCTGGTCAAAACTATTAACATGGGAAGTAATGATTGAATGCTAAAAAGAAATAGATTTATTGGCATACCATTTCTTTGCTGAAACAGGTTCAGCGTTCGAGGAAAGAAATATAGTAAACTCATCAATTAAATCTGCATGACCATAAAAAAGAATGGAAATCTGAAAATTGTAAAATAAAAACCTCTAAGAATACTGAAAATTACATTAACGAGAAAACCTTCCAAAACAAGAGTAGTGAAACAAATAGAACCATAGCATATATTTACTTGATTTTGGACTGTATTTATGTCCATGCGCCCCTTCCGGAACTCAATTAAAATGTCTAAGAATTCTCTATAAACACTTGCATCATTTTGAAAGCGTGCCTGTAGGAACAAAGGTCATTATTACAACGCTAGGAACCAACATTTGCAGTTGAAATTCAACAGAGCAAGACAATAATTTCACCTTTATCTTGGTCACAAAGCTCCAAGCTTCATTTAATAATTCCTGTGGATGAGCCTCATCATTGACAAGGGCTATTTCAGACCCCTCTGGCAAGAAGAAGTTAAACCCAGAAATCAAGTTATTATGCCCTTTAAATAATTCCTTCACTATGGCAATGACGTCATAAGCATCAGTTCTGCAAGACCAAACAATGGCATAATCTTTTTTAGGTTTTAGATGCAATGCCCATTAATCCAAGACAAAAACTTCATAATGCAATTACTGTACCTTTGATCCATAAAATCTTTCATGACCTTAAGGAACTTGTCATATTTCTCTGTTTGGTCTTGAAGCGTTTCCTTCACTTCCTTGAGATAGGTTAAGGCATAATTTTTTCTTTGTTCCCGCAAGGTACAACCAAGATCACTACCTCCTCCATCTCCATTACATCTATAGTACAGTTATTCCATAAGCACAACATATTCATATTTACCATTGTGATCTCTATGAGAGTACAAAAGTTTATTACTTGCTGATACCCAGTCAATTTTAACAGCAAACAGATTCCCAGGGTTCAAATTTCTCATCTGTCATCTGTGGCATTCCCTGCTATCCTTTACTTGGAGAACCAAGATTCACATCTCTCCCTCCCACAAAAGAAAGAAAGTCCAAGCTTTCATATGTCACAAGTCACTTAAAAACTTTCACATGAGAACTTGCCTAAAATTATTTTCCAATTGCAAAAAGCAGAACCCGTTACAAATCCAGCCAAGAGCATGATATAAAAAAATTCAGCTAATTCTATGATACATAAAAAACTAACCTTATACTAAATATTTTCTAGGAAATCAAGTAGAACTTAAGGAATAAAAAGTTCTACCTAAAATAAAAAAAAAAAGAAGTAAAAACAACAAAAGAGAAAAGGTACAGAGAAAGAAACTTACGAGTCTCCACGTGAAGAACCAGACGGTGGCTTAGGTTGCGAAGAGCTACGGCCGTCTCCTAATCTCTTCATTTCTGAACTAATCCCACAGGAAAATTTCAAATCACTAACCCTGCAAAAAAGAAAGTGACGTAGAACAACCACGATATTTCAATAATACAGAAAATAAAAAGATAAACCCTAGGAGTCAGCACCTAAGGGTTGCTTGGAGTCAGCACCAAGCAAATTGGAGTCGGCACCAATGTAAAAGAAAACACACGTTTTTTTATAATTATCAAAAACTGTCTTACAATAATCAGAAAAAGTGTTTAAAAAGCTAACAACATAAAGCACAAAGAAACCCTAATTATTAAATGCTCGGGCTTGCTCAATTTCAAGCCCGATAACTAACAGGCCCCCATCCATAAGGCCACTGGTTGGGCTGTCTTCTTTTTACTCTTCCTCCCATACATGTGTATAATTGGGGGCTTATATCTTGTGTCCGTACCAACTCCTCCTGGGTGAGAAGAACTCGACCCCGTCGAGTAGAAATCTGAAGAGCTCTGGTTGTACTCCAGCAAGTCAGGATCCAATCGCTGTAGCTCATCCCTAGTAATCCAAGTGCAATCAGAATCTGGGCGCCCTCGCCACTAAACTAGGAAACGGTGAACTCCTCCATCCCTGGTAGAAACAATCTACTCATCTAAAATAGCATCAATAGATTCTTTATGTGCATAGAGCAAATTTAAGGGTAAAGGGGTAGGAATAGGGGCATCAATAGGATCAGGTAAAGGCTCATCAATAGGAGTATCAGGAATAGCTATAGGGCTTTTATAAGCAACTAGATCCTCAATATTAAAGGAGAAGCTAATACCATAATCATGAGGAAGGTTAATGACATATGCATTTGGGCCCATTCGTTTCAATACTTTGAATGGACCAGCACTACGAGCCTGCAATTTCTTAACGGTCCCAGAAGGAAACCGTTCAGGTCGGATCCGAATCATGACATAATCCCCTACCTGAAACTCTGCATGACGCCGATGAGTGTCAGCATGAATTTTATATTGAGAATTACTTACCTGAATTTTTTTGTGAATCTCATTATGCAAATCATGAACATGTCATGCAAATGCCTCAGCAGATTCAGAAATCCTAATATGTGGGGACATGGGCAACAGATCTAAGGGCTTCCTAGGTGTAAATCCATGTACAACCTCAAAAGGACTAGCGCCTATAGACCTATTGACAGAGCTATTATATGCAAGTTGGGCTACGGGAAGAATTGAATCCCAATTTCGATTGGCTTCACCCACTAGACACCGAAGAAGGTTGCCTAGACTACGATTGACCACCTCAGTTTGACCATCAGTTTGAGGATGAAATGCTGTGGAAAATTTCAATTTGGTGCCTACTAAGTGCCACAAGGTCTTCCAAAAATAACTCATGAAGCGAACATCCCTATCAGACACTATGGTTTTGGGAAGACCATAAAGCTTGACAATCTCATCAAAGTAGAGTTTTGCAATTTGGAAGCATCAGAAGTCTTAGAACATGGTAGGAAATGAGCCATCTTAGAGAAGCGATCAACAACTACTAGGATAGAATCATGCTTCCTAAAGGTGCGAGGCAAACCTAGCATGAAGTCTATACTCACATCCTGCCACAGGCAATCTGGCACAGGTAGAGGCGTGTACAGGCCAGTGTTTTGCTTGCGATGTTTGGCTAGTTGACATGTACGACACTGACCAACTATCTTGGCAACGCCCCTCTTAAGACTAGGCCAATAGAATTGACGTTCCACTTCCTCAATTGTCTTATCTCGACCAAAATGACCTATAAGACCTCCCGCATGTATCTCCCAAACTAGGAAGTCTCTCACTGATGATCGAGGGATACATAACTTGTTGGCCTTGAACAAGTAACCATCTCGAAGGGTATAATCATCCAGGACTGGCCATGAGGCATTACTTAGGCTAGTGTAGAGCTCCCCAAAATCTGGGCATGATTCATAGTCATCCTTGAGTCATTCAAACCCAGTAACCTTAACACTCGTGACTGACAGCAAAGACACCCTTCGACTTAATGCATCAGCAGCCTTATTCTCAACTCCAGCCCTATGTTTCACCACCAAGTAGTAGCGTTGCAGAAACTCAACCCAACTACCGTGCCTAAAATTCAACTTCTTTTGGGAATGGAGGTAGCGCAAAGCTTCATGATCGGAGTAAATAATAAACTCTCGTGACAACAGGTAATGGCGCCAATGCCAAAAAGCTCGCACAATGGCGTAGAATTCTTTGTCATATGTGGAGTACTTTTGCTTAGCATCATTCAACTTCTCACTAAAATAAGCAATTGGGTGGCGCTCTTGACTAAGTACTCCCCCTATACCAATACCTGAGGCATCACATTCCACTTCAAAAGGCTTGTTAAAATCAGGGAGACGCATGACAGGTGCCTCCGTCATCTTTTGCTTTACTTTATTGAAAGCCTTAGTAGCAGCTTTTGTCCAAATAAACTCTCCTTGTTTCATGCAATCAGTGATGAGGGACATAATGGTACCAAACCCTTTGATGAATCGGCGATAAAAGGAAGCGAGCCCATGAAAGCTTCGAATTTCATGGATATTTTTGGGCTTGGGCCAATCCACAATCGCTTGAACCTTTTGGGGGTCAGCAAAAACTCCTTCAGAAGATACTATGAAGCCTAGGAAGCTAACTCTATCGGTAAAGAAAGAGCACTTCTTGAGGTTACCATATAAGCTCTCGTTCCTAAGGGCCGTACAAACTTGAGTGAGATGGTCTAAGTGTTGCTCCCTAGACTTACTATAAATGAGGATGTCATCAAAGTACACAACCAGGAATTTCTCCATAAAAGGCTTGAGCACTTGAGTCATAACTCTCATAAAGGTACTAGGAGCATTGGACAATCCAAAAGGCATGACCATCCACTCATATAAACCATCTTTCGTCTTGAAGGCAGTTTTCCACTCATCACCTGGACGAACCCTAATTTGATGATAGCCACTTTTCAAGTCTATCTTGGAAAAGATCGTTGCTCCAGCCATCATATCCAACATGTCATCCAACCGAGGGATAGGAAAACGATACTTCACAGTGATCTTGTTTGATGGCACGGCTATCAACACACATCCTCCAAGTCCCATCTTTTTTTGGAGTTAAGAGTGTAGGGACTGCACAAGGACTCATGCTTTCACGAACAAAACCCTTCCTAAGTAGTTCTTCTACTTGCCTTTGCAACTCGGCATGTTCTGCAGGACTCATCCTATAGTGAGGCAAGTTAGGTAGGGTCGCTCCGGGTATAAAATCTATGGCGTGTTGTATGTCACGCATGGGTGGCAAATGATCGGGGAGTTCCTTAGGGAAAACATCCTTAAATTCCTGGAGCACGGACTTCACTTCTTCAGGTTGCTCCTCATGGGTGTCTCCATGAAATTCCCTGGCAACTAAGACAAACACAATGGATTCCTGAACTGCTACCCTTTCAAATGCCTTTGGGCTTATGATGTTCAGACCTTTTGCCTTTGGTGCTTCTGGCTTCTTGCTCACGTCGATTGGCTTGGGTTTCAAAGGATTAAGCACAATTTTCTTACCCTCAAACATAAATGAGCAAGAATTGGAACGCCCATGAAGGGTGACATCCAAATCATAAAGCCAAAGTCTACCTAAGATAATATGCCCTACATCCATGGGAATTACGTCACACCATATTTCAGTCTTGTAGGTGAGGAATTGAAGTGGGACAACACATCTTTCTTTTATGGATATGGAGGAAGTATCCACCCAAGAAACTTTATATGGGTTAGGGTGTGGGATCAATTTCAAGCCTAGGCAGGAAACAATATTAAAGGACATTGCATTAATGCAACTCCCACTATCTATAATAACCTTGCAAGTTTTGTCTCCACACTTAGTGTAAGTCTGGAAAATGGCGTTCCTTCACCAATCATCAGTGTCTCTCTGTTCAGTCAAAGCACACCTTACCACATTCACTCTAGGGACACCAAAAACAACATTGGAATCATCAACCTGGGGTTCTAATGTACACGAGGTAGTTAGGTTCATCTTCCCATCCAGCCTCAATATCTTGGACTTCTTCAACATTTGGATCATACACTAGCTCCTCCACATTTTCAACCTTTTCATCACCCTCTTGAATGACAAGGGTCCTGGAGGGACATCTAGCTGCAACATGTCCAATCCCATTGCATTTGAAGCATTGGAGGTGAGAGCCTAATCTTGAGGGCTCATTGATTACACCTTTTCCCTTGTCCTCTTTTTCTATTGGAATGCTATTGGGGTTGGCCTTAGGGGGTAAGGCAAGTCTAGATTTGTTGCCAAAAGGTTGAGGATTGGTAGGAACACTCCGAAGCTTAGAACGTTGCCAAAAGATAGATTTGGATGCTAACTCACAATTCCTAGCAAGGTTATAGGCTTCTCCTAAGGTAGTGACTCCTCGGGTGATAATCTCGCCTAGTAGGTTAACATTTAAACCTTTCTTGAACCTATTGAGAGTGACAACCTCTTCCTTAACCATTCGGATTCACCTCTTGAATTCCTTGAACTTCTCTATGTATTCGGCCACAGGAGCAGTGCCTTGTTTTAGGTGATCCCATTCCTCAAAGAGGGAACTCCTATAAGTTGGAGGAAGGTAATTCCTCGAGAGTGCCTCCTTCATCTCAATCCAATCAATAATGGGGGGCTCACGTCTACGCCTAAGGGTTTCCTCAAGGTCCTCCCAAAAAAGGTCGGCTCTCCTAATTAACTTCATCCTAGCGTATCTCATTTTCCTATTATTAGCCCAATGGTAATAGTCAAAGAATTTCTCCATTTGACGTAACCAATTAGTAAAAACCCATGGGTCTAGGCAGCCATCAAAGGTGGGTGCTTCTATCTTTTCCTTAGATATCCTATCATCATATTCCCTAAGGCCATAGTGATTATAGTGATCATGTTCAAGGTTTGGAGCCCTATTAAAGTAATCATGGTTATTCTGCCTAAGCATGTTATCTCCTTCCTGGTTAATGGGCTCTCTTTGGGATGCTTCAATTCGATCTACCCTAACTAGTAAATCACGGACACTTTTTGCTAGGTCTCCAATAGTTTGCTCTAAAGAGAGACTAGACTCGGAAGTAGATTGAATTTCAAGGTTTGACATGATGCGACCACTACGTAGATGCATGCAACACTATATTTATGAATGCAGTTGAGATTCCGAAATATTCAAGTAACCAATTCTCAATGTAAAATTGAAGGTCAAGCAAGAGTGCATGTAGAGACTAGGTCAATGAATCAAAGAAATAAATTGCAGTCAAATAGTAACAGTGTTCACAATATTGAAAGATAGCCCAAATAACGGTCAAATTTCACTAAGCTCCCCAATTAATAATGAGAATCAGATATTTCAAAGAAATTGGGTGATGTCTTTTTTTTTTTTTTGGAATTTTAGAGTAGGTACTGAAAGTAAACACAAATAATAAAACAGCTAATTTGAGCACAAAATGGATAGGCCAATGGAGTAGGGTGGGAAATGCACATAAAAAATATAAAGATAATATTTTTTAATGAGACAAAATTGAATCCACCAAAAAAATAGAGTGAGAATCATAACCTTGTCAGCGGCCAACTTATTGCACTCTAGTCATGGGTCGGGCTCCTCAAGTGAATGGATTGACTTGGGCTGAGTGAACCTATGGATAACAATTCAAGCCCAATACAAGCAGTGGGCTATCACAGCAACAGTTTTTTTTTTTTTTTTTTTTTTTTTTTTTTTTTTTTTTTTTTTTTTTTTTTTTTTTCTGAAATACAATAAAAGAACAGTAGTTTAAAACAAGGGTCTGCTAAACCTAACTCCAAAACATAAAACACCGAATTGAAAAAGCTACTGGAAACAAGGAACTAAATAAGAGAAAAAGAAAAAAGGAAATAGCGGAGCAGTCACGCAGCGGTGCGGGATCACCGGCGATCTCGGTCAGCGCTACTGGCATGTGCAGATCGGAGACCACACGTCAGTCCCGGCGAAGCATGAAGTGGCGATAGAACCGGCGAAGCATGCAGCGGCATGGTGGTTCACGACAGCTCGAATCCAATATCATCGGCGGCTCTTGTGGGCTTCAAACTCCTCTGTTTCCGATCTAGTGGCTGATGGGCTTGTGTGGGTGGTCAATCTCAAAGGCAATTCTTCGATCTCGGCGTGGGTCTCTTCTGGTTTTTTTTTTTTTTTTTTTTTTGTGGGCTGTGGGTTCTGTGATCAGAGGCGGGCACGAATGGCGGTCACCGGCTTGGGTGGCGCCGCTGGCTTCTCTGTTAGCTTGAGGGTGAGAAACTCATGTGGGGCTTGGGGGAAGAAACGGATTGCAGGGGCTGGCTTGGGCTTGTTCATGATCTCATGGGGCAAAAACTTGAAAGGTACAGTCATGGTTGTCTACGGTTGTGTTGTATGGATCTGAAACCTGGCTCTGATACCAAAACTGACGTAGAACAACCACGATATTTCAATAATACAGAAAATAAAAAGATAAACCCTAGAAGTCAGCACCTAAAGGTTGCTTGGAGTCAGCACCTAAGGGTTGCTTGGAGTCAGTACCAAGCAAACTGGAGTCGGCACCAGTGTAAAAGAAAACACACGTTTTTTTATAATTATCAAAAGCTGTCTTACAATAATCAGAAAAAGTGTCTAAATAGCTAACAACATAAAGCACAAAGAAACCCTAATTATTAAATGCTCGAGCTTGCTCAATCTCAAACCCGATAACTAATAGGCCCCCATCCATAAGGCCACTGGTTGGGCCATCTTCTTTTTCCTCTTCCTCCCATACATGCGTATAATTGGGGGCTTATATCTTGTGTCCTCACCAAAAAGAGACCAATAAGAATTTGAGAATTTATAATAAAAACTATAAAAACATATATCTCCCATGAAAGAAAAAATAGTTTTATCAGCCCAAAGATACCCCAAGAACGATATTGCAACATTTTATCAACATGAGTCTTCAATAGTAAGCAGTGAAAGTAAATTTGTGTGCTCAAGAAGGACGAAAAAGACAGAAAGAAACCAAAGAAAATGTTGAAAAAGAAAACCAGCCGTTGCAAATTGCAGAACACCAGCTTTTCTTGTTTTCCTTTGGATTGGAGTATTAGGAGAGAATATTATTCACTACGAAGTATTAGGAGAGAAGAGATGTAAGCATATAAGTAAACGTACAGGTGGGGTGACCACCGATGCAGTGGAATGAGGCGTCAGGTGTCAGCCGTGGAGGGTCTCTCTCTCTCTCTCTCGCGAATACAAAAGTGTTCTTTTGTTTTGTTTTTGTTCTTTTGTTGTTTTTTTTTTATATTATTTTTCTGTTATTTTTTTCCCTCTCATTTTGATGTTAACGTCTATTTCAATGTTAACGTCTATTGGTTCAGAACTCGACCCGTTGGGATGAGAACAAATGTGAAACACTTGTCACATACGTATTGCCTGGAGCCAAGAGTTGGTAATTCAACTGGTTATGTAGTTATGTGTTTGGGGTGCACTCTTTTAGTCTGATCTTGGGTGCCTTATCCCCATAAAAAATCTACATGGGATGGGATTAAGGTCTAATTTGTAAGTTATCCAAGAAAAAAAATGTTAATTCTTAGTGTGGGGGGTAAAAGCGTCAAAGCACCATATGGGCCTGTGGCCTGGTCCGAGGACGTGGATTCCGCTAAAGGAGCCGTGAGTCGCGAACAGGGCCTCCTAAAGATGGGGCCCAAAGGCCCGCCGACCAAACCACCATCCCGTTGGGTGAGGATCTGAGGAGAAGGGCTCCTCGGACATAAGGGTCGGAGACAAAGGGGGGTAGCCCGACGTCCAGGGAAGGGCTCCTCAAGATCGGCGAGTCATCCCAAGCCGTAATGAGACGTTGAGGAGGGGGACAAGGGAGACATGCACTGCATAAAGCTGCTGCCACCGCATTAAAGGCCTTACACCTACCCGCCTGTCCGCATTAATGGAGAAATGACTTCTGAGGGGATGGTGGACAGCCTTATGGGCATTGGAGAGCGTTTTCAGGGAAAAGACAGATGGGAACCAGACATGGGAAGTATAAATAGAGAATGGGGAACCAAAGAAAAAGAGGATCCGAATTTTCTCCAAGGAAAGAAGAAGACTTACTCTCTCTCCTCCCAGATAACAGAAGGAAGGCCTGGATATAAGCTTCTCGACCCACGTCCGAGGAGAGGCAAAGATGCACCCTCAACTCCTAGCACGCCAGCAGCGGACTTAACCCTTACCCATAGCCTTCTAGAGCCCCAAGAAGTCTAGGCTTTAAGCCCATTCTCTACAAATTCTATTGTAACGGCCACTTGGGCTGGCCCAGTCACGCATTTGGGCCGAGGGCCTACTTTGTGCCCCTACAATTGGCGCCGTCTATGGGGAGCCTTGACAAAAGGGATTGGAAGTATCATGGAAGGTTCAGGCTCACGCCATGTAGAGTCCAGGGGGTCCTAGCGCGAGGACCAATTTGCGCGATTAGAGCGGGAGGGAGAGCGCGAAGCCAGCGTGCGCACTGAACATACGCGCGGGAGGAGCCATGCACGCGATGGAAGTAGAACCTCCCGCGAAAAAAGCGTTGAGACCCTGCAAAGGGAGATTGACCATCTGAGAAGGAAGCTGCGCCGGGAGAAATGAAGGCGCACGCTATCCCCTTCAGACCATTCCTCAGAGGATGCTAGCAGTGGCTCCGACAATTCCAAGTCGAGGACCCCTCCTAGAGAGTCCTCTTCCCAGGAGGACGAACACCATCGCCAACCTAAAGATAAGAGGGGGCCCTTCTGAGGCCTGGCCAATAATGCACTAAGTAGGGCGCTCCTCTAGATTTCCAAGTCACCCTTCACTCGGAGGATTGAGAAGGGAAAACTTCCAAGGCGGTTTACCCAACCAGCCTTCACGATTTACAATGGAAGGACGGACCCAGTAGAACACATGAGCCACTTCAGTTGGAGGATGGCTGTGTACTCGAAGAATGAGACCCTGATGTGCAAGGTCTTCCCTTCCAGCCTAGGACCTGTCGCGATGAGATGGTTCAACGGCCTGAAGGCGGGCTCTGTCGATTCCTTCGCGGAGCTCACCAGGGCCTTCGGCTCGCGGTTCATCACATGCAGTAGGGTCCCCCAGCCTTTAGACTCACTGTTGTCCATGGCCATGAGGGAGGGGGAGACCTTCAGGGCATATACCGACAGATACTGGGAGATGTACAACGAGATTGATGGGGACTTCGACGAAGTTGCCATAAGCACCTTCAAGGTCAGCCTTCCAAACGAGCATGACTTGAGGAAGTCGCTGACCAAGAGGCCTGTCAAGAGCATGCGTTGCCTCATGGACCGCATTGATGAGTACACGCGGGTGGAGGAGGATCAATTGCAAGTGAAGGCCAGGGTGAAGGTTATCCCTCAAGAGAGGAGGGATTTCAGGTCAGACAGGTACAACAACAGTAGGCCGAGGAGGGAGTTCGTCGGGCAACCTCGTCAGGCGACAACGCAGATGGTCGACGTTGTATTCCGCGAACCCATATAGCAGGTTTTTGAGAAAATCCGCCACTAGCCCTACTTCAGGTGGCCCAGAAAAATGACAGGTGATCCCGCGAAGCGTAACCAGAACCTCTATTGCCAGTATCATCAAGAGAACGGCCACACGACTGAGAACTGCAAGAGCCTACGGTACTACCTAGAACAGTTGATGAAGGAGGGAAAGTTGAGACAGTTCGTGCACCAGCATGAGGGGCAGAAAGAACACCCTAGGCTGGCAAGCCAGGGCCACCATGCCCCGAGGCCTTCTCTAGGAACCATCAATGTCATTCTTGCTGCTCCTGGAAGGACCGGTTCGCGCCCTTCCAGGGTGATGATTGTGGCACGAGCCCATGCTGGTGGCTCTGGCTCCGAGCCGAAAAGGATTAAGAGCAATAAGCTGTCCACACTGGCCTTCTCGGACACGGACAAGGAAGGGACCATCCAGCCCCACGATAATGCCCTAGTCATAATGCTAAGGATCGAAGGTTACGATGTAAAGAGGGTAATGGTGGACCAAGGAAGCGGCGCAGACATCATGTACCCCAACCTATACAAGGGGCTGAACCTGAGGGAAGAAGACCTCTCGGCGTACGACTCGCCACTCATAAGCTTCGAGGGAAAGGTAGTGATCCCCAAAGGGCAGATCAGGTTGCCTGTACAGTCAGGTCCGGCAGTAGTGGAAGTGGACTTCATCGTGGTGGACGCCTACTCCCCTTACACGGCCATTGTGGAGAGGCCTTGGCTGCACGCCTTAGGGGTTGTCTCCTCCACTCTCCATGCCAAGGTGAAGTTCCCTTTCGGCGGCCAAGTCGAGGAAATTATTGGGAGTCAGACCGCAGCGAGACAGTGCCTGACCGCCACAGTTTTGCGCAAGCCGGACCCCGAACCCTCGGCTCCGGTTGTGCCGACCTCATAGCAATTAGCCTCTTCTGCCACCACTAGAGGGATAGTGGCAGAGGAGCCCGCGTGTGAGGGGTTGGACAGGGTCCTCGTAGACAACGACCTAGAGAGGTTCTTCCAGATCGGGGCTCAGCTGCCGACCGAAGAAAGGGAAGAGTTGGTCGTGTTCCTGAGAGGGAACCTCGACGTGTTTGCATGGGACGAGCATGAGATGCCTGGAATCGACCCAAACTTCATATGCCACCATCTGAATGTTAACCCGGCGGAAGTGCCGAAGAAGCAACCTCTTCAGTGCTCTTCCGCGGAGCACTCCGAGGTCGTGAAGGAGGAAGTCATCAAGCTCAAAAGGGCTGGGGCTATCAAAGAAGTGTTCTATCCCGAATGGTTGGCGCACACAATCATGGTGAAGAAGAAGAGTGGGAAGTGGAGAGTGTGCGTAGACTTCACGGACCTCAACAAAGCCTGTCCCAAGGACCTTTCCCGATGCCCCGCATAGATCAACTAGTAGATGCGACAGTCGGCCACCCTCGTATGAGTTTCCTGGACGCCTTTCAGGGGTACCACCAGATACCTTTGGCTTTAGAGGACCACGAGAAAATCGCTTTCATGACCCCCACCGGCAACTACCATTACAAGGTGATGCCCTTCGGTCTGAAAAACGCAGGGGTTACCTATCAGAGGATGATGACCCGGATGTTCGAGGAACAATTGGGAAAAATCGTTGAGGTGTACGTGGACGACATGGTTGTGAAGAGCAAGGCCATATCGAACCATGTGGCCGACCTGGATAGCACGTTCCAGACTTTGCGAAAGCATAAGTTGCGACTGAATGCCTCCAAATGCTCCTTCGGTGTAGGGTCTGGCAAATTCCTAGGCTACATGCTTACTCACAGGGGCATTGAGGCTAACCCCAAACAAATCTCCGCGATCTGTAACCTGCAACCACCTCGGAACCCGAAGGAGGTCCAAAGGCTGGCCGGAATGACGGCTGCCCTTAGTAGGTTCATCTCCCGATCTACGGACAGGTGCCAACCCTTCTTCCAGCTGCTGAACAAGTGGAAGGGATTCGAATGGACAGAGGAGTGCTCCTCGGCATTCCAGCAGCTAAAGAAATACCTCTCTCGGCCACCCGTCATGTCCCGCCCTGATCCAAACGAAGTGCTGTTTGCATACCTAGCGGTGGCCGCTCACGCCGCTAGCCTGGTTTTGATATGGGATGACGACGGTATACAAAGACCGGTCTATTACGTGAGCAAATCCCTGCAGGAGGCTGAGATCCGGTATTTACTATTGGAAAAGGCGGTTCTGGCCATAGTGCACGCGACGCGCCGGCTCCCGCATTATTTTCAATCTCATGCGATCGTCGTGTTAACCCAACTCCCGTTGAAGTTCGTACTACGGAGTGCCGACTATTCCAGCAAAATCGCCAAATGGGGAACTTTTTGGGGGCCTTTGACATCAAGTACCTACCTCGTACATCTGTCAAGGGGCAAGTTCTGGCCGACCTAGTGGCGGAGTTCACTAAGCCTTCCCTAGAAGAAGGCCTAGGGGGATGTAGCTTGGGGGGAAGGCAAGTCGGCATAGTCTCGTGCGAGAAGCCTCTGGCCTAGGAAGTTTATGTAGACGGAGCCTCCAACCAGAGAGGTTCAGGTGCTGAGATAGTCTTGATATCGCCGAATGGAGTCGTCATTGAAAAGTCCCTAAGGATAGCGTTTCCAGCTACCAATAATGAGGCCGATTACGAAGCCTTGCTGGTGGGAATGGACATGGTTTGGAAAATAGGGGGAAAGGTGGTGCAGGTATTCTCGGACTCGCAGCTGGTGGTCGGCCAGGTAAAAGAGAAGCTGGAGGCCAGGGAACCCAGAATGCGAGAGCATTTAGCCCGCGCTAAGCACTTGCAGGCCAAATTCGAATCCTTCGCACTATCGCATATCTCCAGAAGCAGAAACACCCACGCAGATTCGCTGGCCACACTCGTAACCTCCTCGGTGCAGGGCCTTCCGCGGATCATTCTTGTAGAGGACCTACTTAGGCCAACCGGTGTGGGCTGTCAGGCCATCCGAGTCCAGCAAGTCGGAACAAAACCCAGTTAGATGGACCCCATAGTATCTTTCCTTAAACATGACATACTGTCGGAGGAGAAGGCTGAGGCCGACAAGATCCGCAGGAAGGCTACGCGGTTTTAGTTATCTGGGGACGAGAAGCTCTATAAACGCTCGTTTTCGGGGCCCTGCTTATTATGTATGCACCCGGAAGGAACGGAGCAACTCTTGGAGGAATTGCATGAGGGGATTTGTGGTAGCCATACGGGTGGGAGGTCGCTAGCTCACAGGGCCCTCACGTAGGGGTATTGGTGGCCGAACATGCAGAGAGAGGCGCAGGAGTACGCGAGAAAATGCGACCAATGTCAGAGGTTTACACCCAACATCCATCAACCAGGAGGCGTTCTCAACCCGTTGGTCAGCCCTTGGCCGTTTGCACAGTGGGGCTTGGACATAGTGGGACCGTTTTCGAGGGCAGTGGGCAACAAGCGGTGGTTGCTCGTCGGGACGGACTATTTCACTAAGTGGGTGGAGGCCGAGCTGCTCTCGAATATCCGGGACATGGACGCAAAGAGATTCGTCTGGAAGAACATCATCACCAGATTTGGAATCCCACGCACTTTGGTCTCCGACAACGGACTGCAGTTCGACAGCAAAGCCTTCAGGGAGTACTGTGGGGACTTCGGCATCACAAACAGGTACTCCACGCCAGTCTACCCGCAGGGAAACGGGCAGGCCGAAGCGGTCAACAAGTCGATAGTCAATGGACTCAAGAAAAGACTGGATGACGCGAAGGGCAGATGGGTGGATGAGGTACCACACGTGCTGTGGACTTACCGAACCACGTCGCGAAGGTCCACGGGGGAGACCCCTTTTGCGATGACGTATGGCGCCGAGGTCGTGATCCCGGTGGAGATGGGGTTCCCGACAATGAGGGCGCAGTTTTTCACCTCAGACGCCAACGACGAGATGTTGTTGAAGGGGCTGGACTTGGTGGAAGAGAGGCAAGAAAGCGCTATGGTGAGGCTAGCTGGCTACCAGCAGAAGCTCAAGTGGGGGTATGACTCCCGCGTACGATCCAGGCCTCTTGCTTCGGGAGACCTAGTTTTGAAAAAAGTCGTCGGAATCGCTAGGGACCCATCTTAGGGAAAATTGGGACCAAACTGGGAGGGGTCCTACTGCATCACCTCAGTGGCCAGCATAGGGTCGTACTATCTCACCGACTTGGAAAACAAACTTGTAAAACGACCCTGGAATGTAAATAACCTCTGAAGGTATTATTACTAATGTAAAGCGTGAGCGCCCTGTATTGGGATTTTATTGCACCACGATAATTGTCACTATGTTGGTCTTTGTCGCTCTCATTTATTTATTAAGTGCTAATGTCAACCTTAGCTAAGCCAAGTCCTCGGACCTTCTGCCTTGGGAAAATTTAACACGGTTCAATTTATTTGTTTATTACGTGTTACTGTCAACCTTGGCTAAGCCAGGTCCTCGGACCTTCTGCCTTGGGAAAATTTAACACGGTTCAATTTATTTGTTTATTACGTGTTACTGTCAACCTTGGCTAAGCCAGGTCCTCGGACCTTCTGCCTTGGGAAAATTTAACACGGTTCAATTTATTTGTTTATTACGTGTTAATGTCAACCTTGGCTAAGCCAGGTCCTCGGACTTTTTGCCTTGGGAAAATTTAACACGGTTCAATTTATTTGTTTATTACGTGTTAATGTCAACCTTGGCTAAGTCAGGTCCTTGAACCTTCTACCTTGGGAAAATTTAACACGCTTCAGTTTCTATTAAGTATTAATGTCAATTGGGACTAAGCAGAGTCCTCGGACCTCCTGACTTGGGAGGATTTAACAGACTACCCATTTTAAACTAAGAGACTTACACGCAGTCTAACCAAAGGTTGAAATGCCTTCATAGTAAGGCCGTGCCTATCCTAATTTCGAACACGCCCATGGGCATTAAGCTACCACCTTGGATGTCGAGTTACTTAGCATTCACATACAACACATGGAGCAATAATACAAGCAACACCGCAATAAACGTAATGCATTAAGAAGTTACGCTATAAAGGTAAATAATGAAATTCATAAATAATAAGCTGTTCGAGACAAAGCAAAAATAAAGCGAATTACAAATAAAAATACTTATAGTCTACATAATGGCAATCCATAAAAGGGAAAAGTCTGCACAAAACGGAGAATGGGGGCCCAAAGCTGCCTATCCCTTGATCTTCAGTGGGGGCTCCTTCACTGGCTTGGACGGAGGCTCTTTGGTCTTGCCGTCCACCTCGGTTCGCTCTGGTGCAACCTCGGACGGATCCTGGACTTGCTTTCCTTTGTCCTTTGGCTTAGGTGGAGGCAAGACCTGGCCGGCCGGCTCGCCCAACCCCACCGCCGGAGCAATGACCTCTTGAAGGGGCAGAACCTGATCCGAGGAGGAAGGAGGCAGAGTAGTGGGAGCATCTTCGATGAATCTGATATCTTCTGGATACCAGACCTTCTCCGCAGCCCTTAACTCGGAGCCAGTAGGGACTCCTACAGCGTTTAAGGCTTTCACCTAAACTTGCTAGCAGTACTCCCTGCACAGCTCGCCCAACTCCTCGGTCAGGCGATTCTCTGTCGCCTCGACCCCCTCGTGGTAGGCGGCCTTGGTGGCGGCGTCCACAGTCTCCCTGACGACGCGAGCCACTTCCTCCGCCTGCGCAAGCTCTCTTTTCAAATCCGAGGCCTCCTGCCCCGCTTTGGCCAGGGCCTCGACCTTCTGATGCAGGAGCTTGCGCTGGGCCTCCACCTGCGCCATCGCCGTCTTGAGGCTCGCGTCTAGGCTCCTCCTCTCCGTCTGCTCCGAGGCCAGCTTGGCACCCAGATCGACCTTCTCCGCCTCAACGTGGCTCAACTCCTTCTCGATCTCGGCCCTTGCTGACTACTCGGAGCCGACCTGGGTCTGATAATGCTCCACCAGGGCATCGGCAGCAAAGGCCTCCTGGATGGCCTGTGAAGAGGGTACCAACAAAAGCGTGTTAGATACAAGTTAGCACGCATAGGGACTGAGACAAAACAGAAAACTAAATATTCGGTGCTTACCAAACCCAAGTTTCTCTTAAGGGAAAGAAAGAGGCACGTACGGCCCATCCTCCCTAGCTCCTCCATGTCCCTAGGCAGAAGTAGAGGCTGCTCTAGCGAGTTGGCAAGGTGGAGGGCGTGACCTCTCTAGAAGTCTCGGATGCTCGCTTGGGTTGGTATTGGAGCCCCGTCCACTTCCAAAGGGAGAAACCAACTGGACTCCCTTCGGCGGACCTCAGCTTGTCCGCGGATTTCCCCGCTTTCAACAGATGAGGCCCGTCCCCCACCCTTGGCAATTTGCTGTTGTTGCTGCTGCAGCTGCCGCTGGTGCTTTTGCTTCTTTTCCCTCTCCTTGTCCGCTTCTTCGCCCTCATTCCTCCTCTTCTTCGAGATAACGGGGGTAGGAGGGAGCAGGTCGGATGGAGGGGGAGGGGGAGGGGGAGGCGGGGGTAGCTTGGGCTGGGACCCAGAGGCGTCTGTCTTGGGAACCTGGACCCCCCTCCTTCTGGCAAAAAGTTCTCTCAAGGATATGTCGTCGTCCTCTTCAGAGGAATCTTCTGGTCGGGCAACAATTTGGCCTTTGATGCCGGAGTTCCTGTCTGAGTGGTCCTCTTCCTCGTCCGAGATTTTGACCACTTGATCCCCCAATGGTCTTTCGGCCTCCTCTAAATGGAACCGGTCAATTTCCTCGCCAAGGGAGGAAGGGGAAGCCTCAGACACTTCTTGGACGACCTCACCCTGCGGCTGCACTGCCAAAGGAGTAGCTGCGACGGCTTGGCCGTACAGTATGGTAGACGGCGCGTCCGGGATGGCTCGTGGAGCGAGAAACTCCGGGTAGCGAACGTCTATCCTGGCGTGCCTACGATCGCCCATGAGAATTGAGTCCTCGACCTCGCCAAATACCTTCGAAATGGGGTCGTATCCCAGTATAAGGTGGGCGGCCCTCACTTGCAGATCTTCTGTCACTAAGATCTCGGATCTCAGCACCCTGTTAAGGTCCGAGACGTTCACGTTGCCCAAGCGAGAAGCAGTATGTCGTTTATCTACAGGAAAGACAACAGAGAAGCTAGACATGGTTAGACGCAAATGGCAAACCCAACGAGGAGGGACAGCAAATAACAACAAATCTACTAAGGGAAACACGAAGTAAGGAAAAGGGAGAGAGGGGAAGAACCAAAAGCTCCTAAGTGGTGAATAGTCACACCTGGCTGCCCCTCACTCACTAGACAATGGGGACCGTCATGCCACCGCCCGGTGGCGATGAGGTAATCGTCTTTCATGCCCTTATTGGACTTGGGCAGGCAGGAAATTAGCCTAACGGTATTAGACCTCGACTTGAGGTAATAACCGGCGCCTCTCAACCTGTGGCACTCGTACATGTAAACCACGTCGTGCCACGTGAGGCGCAAGCCCATCTGTTCATTCAGGGCGTCGACGCAGCCTAATATTCTAAACATATTGGGGGTACACTGGTCTGGACACAGCCTATGGTTGCGAAGATATTCGCTGGTCACGCCCTTCATAGGTAACGTCATCCCACCTCTAGGAAGGCGACGATGGGGATGACTACCTGCCCCTCTTGCCCGGAATCAGCCACGGCTTCTAAGGGGTAGTACTTCAAGCCCACATCTGGAGGAATGCGGTACTTGGCCCTAAATCCCTCCATGCCAGAAGGCGTATCGACTAGACACTTAAACCTACACATGGAATATAGGTGGGAGACGAAGATTCGTGAAGAAGGGAAGGGAAAGCTGATAATCGGGGAGAAAAGAGTTAGAGAAGAGGAGAAACTTATGGAAGAAGAACGTACGTTCTTTGGGAACTTCTTGGGAGAGAGAGGAGATTAGATGGCTCTACAGCAAAGTTTGTTTTTCGGATGAAATGGCAAGTGTCACGGCTACCGAAGAGTTTTAGGCGATTGGGGAGCGACGGTTCGTGGGAAACATCCCGCTCAAAATTTCGGGAACGAATCCAAGCCGTTGGATCCCCATCTCGCCGTTGAACGTGCGCGACAGGGAGTTACTCGATGCAATTAATGCAAGCGTTGCGTATAACAAAGCGCCAAAAATTTGCCCAGAAGGCGCGGGTAGACTCTGCGCGTGTGACAGTTTAAATGACACGTGGAGAGAGATTCGTGGGTTAAAAACCCATATGCCTCCTCAGATCGGAGTTAAACGACTTTTTGAGGGCTTATTGTGGGGGGTAAAAGCGTCAAAGCACCATATGGGCCTGTGGCCTGGTCCGAGGACGTGGACTCCGCTAAAGGGGCCGTGAGTCGCGAACAGGGCCTCCTAAAGATGGGGCCTAAAGGCCTGCCGACCAGACCACCATCCCGTTGGGTGAGGATCCGACGAGAAGGGCTCCTTGGACATAAGGGTTGGAGACAAAGGAGGGTAGCCTGACGTCCAGGGAAGGGCTCCTCAAGATCGGCGAGTCATCCCAAGCCGTAATGAGACGCCGAGGAGGGGGACAAGGGAGACATGCACTGCATAAAGCTGCTGCCACCGCATTAAAGGCCTTACACCTACCCGTCTATTCGCATTAATGGAGAAATGACTTCTGAGGGGATGGTGGACAGCCTTATGGGCATTGGGGAGCGTTTTTAGGGAAAAGACAGATGGGAACCAGACATGGGAAGTATAAATAGAGAAGGGGGAACCAAAGAAAAAGCGGATCCGGATTTTCTCCAAGGAAAGAAGAAGACTCACTCTCTCTCCTCCTAGATAACAGAAGGAAGGCCTGGATATAACCTTCTCGACCCACGTCCGAGGAGAGGCAAAGACGCACCCTCAACTCCTAGCACGCCAGCAGCGGACTTAACCCTTACCCATAGCCTTCTAGAGCCCCAAGAAGTCTAGGCTTTAAGCCCATTCTTTACAAATTCTATTATAAAGGCCACTTGTGCCGGCCCGGTCACGCATTTGGGCCGAGGGCCTACTTTGTGCCCCTACTTAGTTATACCTCATATATTAATTTGTTACTTATAAAATTATAAGATTAAATTTATTTCTTTTTAAAACTTTAGAATAACTCTTAGAACAACATGGTTTTATTTATTATTCCTTAAACTTTACAATGAAATTTCCCCATTTTTCTCACAACTCCCCCCTTCCCCCCGCCCCACAAAGTTGAACCGCTTCCGCATTTTCCTTTTGATAAATCAATAAAAGGGGTGGGGATTTGAGTAATGAACATTATTTTTTTTAGAGATACCAGAAGGTGCTAATTAAATTATTGACCAAAAATACAACTAAAAAGTTTGCATTAACCCAAACCTACCATGTGCGAGCATTCGTGCCAAGTAGTTTAAGAGCAAATATTCAATAAGTTACCAAAACTCAAACTTAAAACAAATATATCAAAATTTGATTGCAGGGAATTTTCCGTTGCTTTATTTGTCAGCGTCCAACTCTGGAGTCTGGATGGTCAACACTAAGATCTTGATTAACAAGAGAAGAAACTATAGGTAGCTGGAAGCAGCCATTTAAAGAATAAAATGATGAAACATAACATGATCTTTTGAGTCCATTTGAAGTTAATTCTCCTTCTGATTTGTCAAGTGTATTTATTTCCCCTTTGGCAAGAAGATGTTAAACCCAGAAATCAAGTTATTATGCCCTTCAAATAATTCCTTCCCTTTGGCAATGACGTCAGCGGCATTAGCTCTGCGAGAACAAAAAATGGCATAATCCCGTAGGTTTTGGAAGCAATGTTCCATTAATCCAAGACAAAAACTTCATACATGCGATTACTGTACCTTCGATACTTGAACTCAGTTAAGACCTTAATAAACTTGTGATATTTCTCTTTTTGGTCTTGAAACGTTTCCTCCACTTCCTTGAGAAAGGTTTTGCCATCACCTATTGTTAGTTTCCGAGAGCTATCACCAAGACCACTCGCTGGGACTTGGAATTGCCCATCTCTTCACATCAACAATATATATAACATATAATTAGCATAACATCAATTGATCCAATCAATTAACATCTATAGCACAGTTATTACATAGACACAACATGTTCATATTATCAATGTGATCTCTATGAGAGTACAAAAGTCTATAACTTGTTCTTTAGTGTCATTGCCTGCATTCCTTTGCTTGGAATCATCCAATTATCAACCAAAAATTATCCCACAAAAGGAAAAAATTTCCAAGCTTTCATTTGTTACAATTCATTTGAAAAATTCTCACACAATAAGTTGCCTAAAAAATACAATCCAATTACAACAAGCAGGTCCATTACAAAATAAGCCAAGAGCAGGATTCAAATTCGAACAAAAAATTCTTATCTCCCTTCGCTCACCAAAAAAAAAAAAAAAAAACCTTAGCACGAAACATTTTTTAGCAAACCAAACCGAACTTAATTAAGGAATTGAGCAATTCTATTTCTAACCCCCCCAAAAAAAATTTGAAAACAACAACAGAGAAAAGCTTACAGAGAGAGAAACTTACGAGTCTCCACTTGAAGAACCAGACACTAGCTTAGATTGTGAACAGCTACCATCATCTCCTAATCTCTTCATTTCTGAACTAATCTTCCACGAAATTCTCAATTCTCAAATCACAAAACCAACAAAAAAAAAAAAAAAAAAGAAGTAAAGAACTATAAAGAGCATATATCTCCCATGAAAGAAAAAGATACTGCAAAAGTTTCAGGGATGTGGCAGAGTTGCTCGACATGTCTCTTTAATAATAAGAGTCAAAGCAAACTTGAACGGTATCTTTGCCCCGCCCCACCCCCTAAATGGTGCAGCCCCAAGGCTCAAGTCAAGACCTTGTAAGTCAATTAATTGACACAATGACACTCTTTAGATGTTTTAATATAAAACACTTAGAATTCAAGTCTCGTAGCACCCCTAACTAGTGTTCCCAGTTTTGAATGGATTTAATTTTTTAAATTTCAAAAGTTCATGTTTAATTAATTTTATATATATATATATATATATTTACAAAAAAAAGTTGTTACAATCAAAAAATTAATTAAGCAAATATCAAAATTTAGTGACAAATTTTAAATTAAGTTAAATTTTATATTCATAATTAATGTATAAGTATCTTTATAAAAATATAAAAATAGAGATAATTATCTACTAGTTGGACTCTTTGGTGATCATTATATTTATTAAAATAAATATTAAGATAAACTCTTTCAAAAATTAAAAAATTTCTCAAGTTAGAAAGCTTCAAGAATCATCAAAGTACATAGAAGGTAAAAAAAAAAAAAAAATCATAATATATTCGATTCCAAAGAGAATATAGTTCAGATGCAATAAACAAAAGGTCATTAAGGGGTGTCATGTTTGGAGGAGATGTAATTTGTGTGGAATAGAGACCACGTGCACTTATTATCGGTTTTATTCTTATTTCAATACAATGATTCTCATACTATTAATCCACCATGAAATTTATCTCTCCTGTGAGATCTGTGCATGTATAAGCAACGTGAAAGAAAATCAGCATGCAAAGAAAACAAGAAGAGAAAAACAAAATTCAATGAATAGAGAAGAGGACAAGTACCTGATGCAAAAGAGAAAAACAAAACTCAATGAATAGAGAAGAGGACAAGTACCTGAAGCAAAAGAATCTGAAGTGCTGGTGCCTTATAACAACAGTAAAATGAAGTTAAAAGCCAGATCATTATAGAGTTAAACCAAAGCAGAGGAGAAGAAAATAACAGGAGAAGAGCTCATACTCTACTCTGGCTTTCAAAAAAAATATTGGACTTTGCACTGCTTTTATAGTGTTCATGATTAAGCTCTAATTTTAGAGATAAATTCTCTCCTATCAAGTTGATAGGATAGTATTAACCTTTGAGTTTAAGTTGAACTTATCAGAGTTAGAAAGATAGAGTTTTAGTATTTCTTAAATTAGAACTTGGCTGTTGATGTCAAATATAGTCCCCCTCGGATTGAAGATGATATAGTTAAAAAAAATCTTATCCAATATCCATAGTATATGTAACACCTACAGTCATTGTGTCCGAGTTTGAATCCAACATGAGTCGGTGGGCCCAGGATATCTGTGCACGCAAATAAACCGACCAAGGAGTTGACAAAATTCACTCCTACAAGAACTCTTCTTCCATAATTTTCTCTTATAAATTGCCACCCAAGCCTTAACTCACACTACTTTATGTTATCTGACTTCACAGTACATAGAGAAAAAAACTTTTGGACCCTTCAAACACCTCTGCTCCGCTCAACTTAAAGTGCTGGTTCGATTCTGATCCATTGTGTTTTTTTGTTTTCTAGAAATCTAAGCCTTCGATGGGTTGCGTTTAGATTAATGGAGAATGTTTTTTCGTTTGTTCTTTTGTTGAACCTGAGTTCTGGTTTAGATGTATAGATATATTGAATAATGTGTTTGTGCACAGTACGGAAAACACGCATGCATATTTCTGGGGACTAGTTTTGTTTAGAGATTATTAAACGAGAATTTGGTGGAACATTAACTTAAGGGATCCGGATCCTCTCCATTTTTCTTTGAAATGGAGAGGCTCCAATACACGGTGGGGATGTCATCCAAAATGATCCATGCTCAAAAACTGGACACGTCATTTAAAATGTTAACACCACACTTAACTGGAGTTTAACGCACTTAACTGGGGTTTAACTCAACTGGACAAAAAAAACTCAAGTTAAACTCTTAACTCTCACCAGCCGTTCAAACTCTCTCTCTCTCAAATTTCAAAGTTAAAAGTCTCTCAACCTCCACTTCTAGCATACTCAACTCAAACCCATCAGCAAAAACAAAGAAAAAACCTTAGCTCACCAGAGAGAGACATTGATGCTTTTCAGACCCAAATCAGAGAAGGTTAGGGTTTGGGTTTGGAGAAAATCGGGAAAGAGAGAAGTTGATGATCTTTCAGGTTTGATCTATGGAGGGAAATGAGATTGAGAGACAGAGAAAGAGATTTTGGTCGAAGGAGAGAAGAAGCCACCATCGGAGGTGGTGGTTGTGGTGAGCCAGCCTTGCAGATTTGGTTCAGACCCAAATCAGCGAAGGTTAGGGTTTGGGTTTGGGGAAAATCGGGAAAGAGAGACCAAAACCCTCTCAAGACCAAAACTCTCTCTTTCTTTC
Source organism: Castanopsis chinensis (assembly GCA_032878915.1). Classification (NCBI taxonomy): domain Eukaryota; kingdom Viridiplantae; phylum Streptophyta; class Magnoliopsida; order Fagales; family Fagaceae; genus Castanopsis; species Castanopsis chinensis. Next base: position 3,651,311 of record JAVQMG010000121.1, read on the forward strand.
ATTCTTTTTTTACTGCTTTTAAAGGCTCTACTCGCACACCATACTCGACCCGATTCGTTTACGTTCGGATTCGATGCTTTTCATATCTCTCATCTGGTAACCAAACCAAACGCTTCGATTATCTCACAAACAAAAACCCTAAAAGACTCAACCTCCAATCGCTCAGCCATGGGAGACTTCAACGATGCCTTCCTGCACAACCCGCAAAATGCCGCCGTTCAGGGCCGCACCAAAGTCCAGAACCGTGCCAACGTTCAATAGCTCAAACTGGTTCGCTATCTCTCTCTTTCTCTTTCACGATTGGTCATTTTTCGCTTTTGAAATTCTTAAGGGTTTTGTCGTTTTGTCATAGTTTTTAGGGTTTTTAGCTATCCTCACTATAACCCTAGTTCCTAGTGTAAAAATAGCTTGATCTATATTTTCACGATATGGATTTGTTAATTACTAGTTGGATTTGGTTCAAATTGTTGATTATGCATTCTTGATTTTCTTTATTGTGTTTGTTTTTGGATTATGAAACTGACTAAAAGTTCATTAGGGCTTTTTTTCTTTTTCCGATTCAAAGTATTGCTAATGGGATTGATTTTTGGCTTTGTAATGCAGATTGGGCAGAGTCACCCCACTGGTCTAATAGCAAACTTGCTGAAGCTCATTGAGCCTCGGCCGCCTTTGGAATTTAAACTGCTTCCAGAGAAAAGAAAATGCCCACCATTAACAGGTTTGATGGGCCTTCTAGAGCGCGTGTTTGGTGTTTTCTTCAATTTGACATTGGTTTTGTATGTTATAACATGATTTGTCTTTCTTCTTATATAATTTATGAAGGGATGGCGTAAGTCGTGACTAAGTTTGCGGAGCCTGGAGATGCGGAATATTCTCCACCTGTCGTTTTGGGTGAAACTCCTGTAAGATATTACAGGTTTTTTCTCTGTTCAAGTGTTTTACATTAGATGATCATCATTTGGCTCTATTATAATTTCTTGAATGGATTACCCAATTTCTAGTGTTGTTTCTTTAAAGCTTTTGTATATGGCTTATTTTATTTTCTTTGAATTCATGGTTTCAAAAGCTTTTTCAATTTTTTTTTTTTGAAATATAGGTAACGGAAAACTTTTATTAAAAAAATATAGCCAACCCAAGTACACTGGAAATATAGTACTATAGGGGCAAAAACATCAGGAACCCAAATAACAATGATCAATATGTTTAAATGCTTTAAAGGAACCATTTCAAGGAAGATGCATAATATTTATTGTTTCAACTAAATGATCATGAATATGTGGATGATTCTCTTCTGTAAAAAAAGGTGTTACCAATGAAGAATGTTGTTCAATGATTACAAATTAGAAATATAACTCGGCTGAAATGACCCTAAACTTGAACTACTTGAATTTTTCCTTTGTTTTATTTTGTTTTGTTGTGTGTGTCCCTACTTGTGAGTAAAACACTGCCAGAGGAGGAGCTACAACTAAGCAATTCCAACCATCTGCACAACCCCCGGCCTGAGGAGAAAGTGTATAAACTAAGCAATTTGAGCTTACAATTAGGAAATGCGTAAATGTAACTTGGTTTTTTGCTCCATATCTGGTTTTGATAAATTTTTGTGGATCCAGACACAAAGAAGGGCTAGAGTACACACGTAAAGACTAGAGATGGGTGTAGCAAAGGTTGCTGAGGAGCTATAGAAATGTGAAGAATTTAAGTGTGTAGACTATGAATTTAAGTGTATGACAGTATGATGAATTTAAGTGTTTATAGTCTAGCTGCTTGTGCAGACTGTGAGCAGAGTAACATTAAGACTAAACATGCCTTTACATGTATGGTTTTCTTATTTGGAATTGTCATAAATACTGAATTGTTCATGGTTGATGCATTGTTTCTTTTTTATTCTACTCGTGATGGGTGCTTTGTTCTTTTAAATGTCAATGTCAAGTTTGCTTTGTAAAAGTGCAATGTTGGCGTGCATACAGCTTAAAACTTGGCTTATTTATATAATTTTTTTCCCAAACAGCAACACTTATATATAAAAACAACTCTTGCCTAGCATAACAATTATGGAGAAAAACATAATTATGCAAAATGTGCAATACCAGACCTATGTAGTAACAGTAACAATAATTATGCAGGAATTATGCAGTAATTATGTAGAAATTATGCAGAAATAGTAACAATTTCTGCAGCAACAAATAATTATGCAAAAATTAACACTTTGCAGAGATACATCAGACATGCAGATTAAGTATTATTTCCAAATAATAAAAAATCTAAACATTTGAATGTGACTAAGTTTTGGACCATCAAACTCCAGTCCTAAACTAGGAAAATTACAAAACAAGAGCACTTAATCTCAACATGTGTCATATATTATAAAACATGATCCTAAACTAGAAAAATGGCTTAACTTTATGAACCATCGGATTCCATCCACTTGTAATACTTTCTTGAGTCAAGGGACCTCCACTTGCAACACTTCCTTGAGTCAAGAGACCTCCTGCACCATTAATTTTGTCGTTGGAGCCTACAACACTTGATGTACTCTCTAAATGTGATTCTAATGCAACACTTGCTGTTGAGGCTCCCTAATGTGCTGCAGAACTTGTAGAAGCCAACTACAAAAAATCCAATTACACATTACTCATATCACAAGCTTAGCATTAAAATTATCAAATCATGCATCTAAACTATTATTAATATAAAAATATATATATAATTGTAAATATCTTTACCATTAAAAGTTATGTAAAACTAGTAATATTTCCAGAAGATATATCCTCAGTTTTCTTTTGTGCTATGATGTCATGTGCATATATTTTCTGTAAAAATTGTACTAGTTTAGCAACAATAATAGTATACTATATTAATGTGTAAAAATAAAATAGAATGGTAAAAATAAGGATAATTGAAGATTACTTCCTGCACTTTTCTTTTCTTTGTTTGCTTCTTTGATGTGCCTTCCTTTGGTTTCCTCATCTTTTCTATCCATGATTTCGTCCTACGCTTTTTATTAGGATAAACCTCTCTTTTCTTTATCCCTTTTGGAACAATCGTATTCGAAGCACATAATTGATCTTCTTTGTCTTTAAAATCGGTGGAAGGCATAATGATGTCTTCTTCTACATTAGCTTTGCAATTCCTAAGATCACAAAGTTTTTTTTTTCAAATCTGCAATTGCTAAGCTTAGAATATTATGGCCTTCTTTAGTTTCACATGCCTCATTCACCAATTGAATATATTTTGGACATAAATCTCGATACCAATCTACATATTCCAGTCGAGTATCCGGCTTAATGTCATGTGTTGTGTAATTTTTTCCGCTTCCATCTTTTGCATCTCTTCTCCACCTTTTCATGATATATCTATTAGGAATCAACTTGATATCCAATGCATCAAGAACTTTCAAACCATGCCTACATAAAATACCAAATGACTCAAACTTTCTGCAACTACAAGATAGAGTCTCATCTAATGGATTCCACATGACCTCATATTTTCCATTTTGATTGAAAACTCTAACCACATAACTATGTGTTTGACTCACATTGCGTTCTAGGATGGAAAGTGCCATTACCTCCTCAACTTCTGTCTAAAATAAATCAAACAACTTAGGCGTATACACTGTTGCTACTTGGTTAAGCATAGGAGAGCTTTTGAGCTTTAATCTTGAAAATTTCTGTCTAGAGTTGTATTCTACTTCTAACTCCTTATCCCATTTTTGATTGACAACTGTTTCAAAATGAGTGAAAAACTCTACCATATTGAGATCAGCATGCAAGCAATCCTTCAAGTCAGCATTGAAACTCTCACTAAGCTGGGTTGTCTTCATTCCCGCAGTGAAAGTTCTCTTAACATATGCTTGGGCCCATTTTTCCTTCAATTTAAATAGATCAATTAGTCATTTATTTTCACGAACATTGTACTTATCTAGCATTTCATTCCAAGCTGTAAGAAACTCATCTTCACCATCATACTCATAGATACATGCCAAGAAATCAGCGTTACATTGAGGCTCAGTTTTTAGTAAATGACCCAAGTGTTTCTCAGCATTCTGCCACATATGCCAACTACACAATGCGTGATATGTCTTAGGCATGACTACTTTTATTGCAGCTGACATTGCTGCATCTTGACCTGTGAAAATAGTGATTGGTTTCTTTTCAGACATTGCTTCTAAGAAGGTCTCAAATAACCATAAAAAAGATTTAATCGTTTCATCATATAAAAGTGCACCTCCAAATACAGCAATTTCTCTATGGCGATTGAGACCCAAAAATACTCCAAGTGGCTTTGCATCTCTATTAGTGCTATACGTTGTATCAAACGTTATTACATCACCGAAGTGGCTATAGTCAATGATCATTCTTGCATCGACCCAAAAGATATTAGTAATCAGCTCTTCACAGTCCAATTGAGTAGCGAAATAATATGAAGGATTTTCCTTAAGTTGACAACTAAAATATCTTCCCAAGCTAGCAGCTGCCCCATGCTCCATGTCTCTCTGTCGCTTAGTGCGTAAGTAGTTTTTATGATCTTGCTTGGTAAAACCAAGATTATCATATCCACCAACTTGCTTACTAAGAAGCTCATAAGATTGCTTTAATCTTAATCCCGATTCATGTGCCAAATCAATTTCAATAGCATGAGTTGCAGCCACTTTTCGTTGTGATGGCATCATGTGCATAGTTGATGGAAGGTGGAGATAGTGGTTATTCTCAGTAATAAATTCACTCACCACATATTTTTTACTATCTCGATTAAGTACAATAACCAAATGTGCGTCACAACCACATCTTGTTTCTGCTCGTGGATTCTTTACATTCTTATCTCTCTTGTCTTTGCCTCGAACTTCCTCCTTCTCGCACACAAATCTCCTTGAAGTAACCACTCCAGTCTTTTTACATTTATTTATATACTCTTTTCTAACACTAAAACCAGCATTTCTACCATATTCATTATAAAAACCATATGCAATCTTATCCGCTTCAAACTCCATCACTTTAAATGGGGTAGATTCCATGGGCACATTAGAAGGAATATGTATTCCCATCATTACCCATAGAAAAAATTGAACATAAATTTATTATAACTTTCACCTATCATTTGTTTTCAAAACAGAGATGATGTAGAAAAAAAAAATGAGGATGTAATGAATGATCAACATACTAATGAGGATGTACCTCATATGAGAGAAATGTTATATATCTTTGTTACTAAACATAAAAATTCAAGATGACCAAGCATGATTTCAACTCAACTCACTCAAAGGCTAGTCAATTTAAACATGACAGTAATAAACATGTTCTTTAAAATCTTGCATCCATAATATGCCATCAAGAATCATTATAAAGGAATCTTCTTATTATGCTTAAAGAACTTATTTATTAGGAGATTTTTTTTTTCAAAAGAGAAATTTATTAATTGAAATATCTAAACCTTGTGATCAACACCACAACAGTATCCTTTTGATCACCTCTATGTCCATAATCCACATTAAGCGTACAAGTAATCATTTTTTAATTTCACATAAACTCATCATTGATACTATTTTCTTATGACCCGATTATAATAGACTATATTAACAGCTGTGGAGATATATATATATATATATATATATTTTTTTTAAATTGTGCCACTAAACTTATTGATTACACTATGAATTAGGATCATGTGTGTAAGGATTTTAGTGTTGATCCATTCCATAACATTTTATGGTAATAAATTCAAATTTATTGATGTAATTTTATCTATTTGAAAATCTAGTTAGTTTTTTAGCTTATAGTTTACTAATCTACTTTCCAAAGTGGTTTCTCCATTAAAGATATTCTTCTTTGATTTTCCACTTCGTCACCAAATGTTATGTCATGCTTAGTTGTGCTTTTTAACTCTTTTTTTTTTTTTGATAAACTTCAATTCATTGAGAAAAAAAAAACGCTAAGAACAAGGAGGGGCCTCTTCCATACAAACTTTGGCAAGGCAAAGAGGAAGGCTGGCCAAATTACAGAAACAAGACAAATTAGAAGCAAGGGCAAACTTAGCTGCAGTTGTATGAGCAGCATTATTACAGCTTCTACAAACCCACTAAAAACTACAAGCGACAAAACTAAAAGCTAAATCACAAATATCTGCAACAAATGGGAAATAGCCGGAGCAGAGCATAGTTCCTTGGCAGCAACTTCTTCAAAGCAGACTTGGGAATCCCCTTCAAAAAGCACATGACTCTAGGAGATTTATTGGTTTATTAACTTGTAAATTTAATAAACCAATAAATTTATTTACATACTCTTTTCTATTCTTCAAATCTCCTTGGATTAACTTGTTTCTAACTTTCTATTGGTTTATTAATTAATTTATTAATGTACTGGTTTTGAAGACTTATTTTCTTTCATTGGTATTATTATACTTTTTAACAACTTTCAGTAGCTAAATGAGAAAAATTTTCAGGAAAAAAAAGACCAGCACTAGCTTCATAGAGTTCATTCATCAAAAATATATTCCTAAAAATGGAAAATACAGAAAAATACTCCAAGAATCATCCAACCATTATAAAGATTCAATCTTTATCTCAAAAAATTAAAAATAAAATGCACAAAATGATCAAACATAAAATAAGATAAGCTTTACGGATATACCTCTGTTTTGGCAAGATAGAAACAGAGTTGTCTCTGAACTTGTTCTCTGGTCCTCTCTGTGAAGCTTTTTTTTTTTTGGGGGGGGGGGGGGGGAGTTAAAATCTGTGAAGCTTTGAACTGTTTCACGTTTCCCTCCTAAAAAGCTTTGAACAAGAAACACTTCTATTTCACTTGTTCTCTGAATCTTCTGTGAAACTTTCTTTCTTTTTTTGGTTAAAATTTGTGAAGCTTTGAACGTGACAGATAGCTGATACACCCCTGTTTCACTTTTCCCTCCAAAAGTTATTTTTTGTTTTCAGTAGATTTTGTCCGGTTGAGTTAAACAACCCTCTCAGTTAAGTGCTTAACCCCAGTTAAAGTGTGTGTTTCCCTTTTAAATGAGGTGACTGATTCAAACACATCTCCACTGTGAAATGGACCCTCTCCATTTCACTTTGAAATGGAGAGGATGTGGATCCTAACTTAAGTGGGTCAATTTTATCAGGCAAAAATTGTGTGATGAAAGCCTTATAGAAGCAGTATATTTTTGGACTTTTTTCCTTGTTTATTTATTCATTTATATTATTATTATTATTTTTTTATCAAAACTTATAATTGAGTTTCAGTTTGTTCGAAGTCAAGAAAAAGAAAATTTTATATATTAATCTAGATATTTCTAGGGACTGGTTTTGTTTAGAGATTATTAAATGAAAATCTGTAAAACATTTTATTTATTTTCCTGGTATATTTATTTATTTATTTATTCATTCTTTTTTTTTTTTTTGTGTGATCAAAATTTATAATTAAGTTTGAGTTTGATTGAAGTCAAGAAAAATAAAATTGTATATTTTACTCTCAGCCAAGTTGATCTAAAGTAGAATTAAGTTAAGGATATAATTTGATTATGCGTTGATGTGTTTATATTTGATCCCACGCTCCTGAAAGCACAAATTTTCAGGATGATTCATTCTACTGTAGTTTGGTCCATGAACGGAGTCCACATTGACTGTGTAATGAATAAGAGTAAAGATGTCACCTTTTAGAGATCATGAATATCTTTTAAGCAGAATTATTAGGCTTAAAGATATCACCTTTAGAGAGCATTATTATCTTTAGAGTGGGATTATTAGACATCATCATTAGAGATGGAAGGTGGGTCTCCACCATGTGTGTGTGACTGTGTGTGTGTGCGTGGAGGTTCAAAGTTTTGTTTGGTATGATGTAGAGGATGCTAGTGGATTTCTTGTGGCGGTAAACAAGGAATACCATGCAAACCCAAGTCTAATCTCAATCAGGTTTTAGAGTTTGAGTTTGTGGACTTTGTTAAAGCAAAATGGTTTCCACCGCTACAGCAGGACTGATATGTCCATCTCCAATGAAACCTACATCAAATGGAATATTTCAGGGAGATGATCCTCTTCAATTTTCACTGCCTCTTGTCATTTTGCAGATATGCCTTGTACTTGTAGTTACAAGGGGTCTGGCTTTCATCCTAAAGCCATTAAGACAGCCACGAGTTATTGCAGAGATAATTGTAAGTTCGATTCTTCTTCCCATACTTGCATTAAATTTAATTAAATATCAGCTTCTCTTGGCTGATATGACATCCTTTTGTGCCCACTATCACTTTAATCCCTTAAGGCAGACATTAAACAGTAGTGCATAGGTCCTTTACTCTAAGATATCTTTACTAATTTTTTCCCTTCAACATTTGAAGTTTAAAAAGCTAATAAGAAAACCTATGTGGGTTAAAAGTTTTCCAGTTTATGGTGTAAACTTGGAGTTCTCATGATGTGGTTTAGGTGCCACAAATTTGTCAGTTTCAGTCGCAATATACCTTGTAAAATGCAAAAGAAGCTTTATTTTTGAGTTTAAACAATCACTGGGTTCAACACACCTGCATTCTTGTTTGCGAATGTATTTATCTATCTATCCATCTACTGTTTTTTATTTGTTTTTCCCCTTGGACATGAACTTCAAGTTCTTGGTTTTCTTGAGGTTTACTTTTCAAAACAGAGGAATGATGGTTGCTTTTGAAAAAGATTAAAAAATGAAAAGAAAAGAAAGAGAAATAACTGTTTTTACGTAGGTCAGATCACGGAATAACGTAAAATGTTGGAGTTATGGAGCCTGCTCTATGGGTTTCACCAAATTGACATTTTCACATTTAAAATTACTCACCCAGACAGAAACAGCTACCATTGCTTAAATTTGTTTTCATTTAGTGAGTTTACCTTGTGTTGCTATTTGACAGGGAGGAATATTACTTGGGCCATCAGCTCTGGGACGAAGCAAAAGCTATATGCAAGCAATTTTCCCACCAAAAAGTCTCCCAGTCTTAGATACTCTAGCAAACATTGGTCTTCTATTATTTCTGTTTCTGGCAGGACTGGAGTTAGATCCTAAATCTCTTCGACGGACTGGAAAGAAAGCATTGGGCATTGCTCTTGCAGGAATCAGCCTTCCTTTTGCATTAGGAATTGGTTCCTCATATGTCCTAAAAGAAACAATATCTAAAGGTGTAAATGGAAATGCGTTTCTTGTCTTCATGGGTGTGGCCCTCTCCATAACTGCCTTCCCTGTCTTAGCTCGTATTCTGGCTGAACTGAAACTTTTAACCACTGATGTTGGAAAAATGGCTATGTCAGCTGCAGCAGTCAATGATGTGGCTGCTTGGATTCTACTTGCTCTTGCCATTGCACTCTCTGGCACTGGCAAATCTTCCCTTGTCCCGCTTTGGATCTTCTTATCTGGCTGCGTTTTTGTTGTTTGTGCAATTTTGATTGTCCTCCCAATCTTCAAATGGATAGCCCAGAGATGCCATGAAGGCGAGCCAGTAAAGGAGACTTACATTTGTGCTACATTGGCTGTTGTTCTGGCTGCTGGGCTTGTTACTGATGCTATCGGAATTCATGCCATGTTCGGTGCTTTCGTGATTGGAGTTCTCATTCCAAAGGATGGGCCATTTGCAGGCACTCTTGTGGAAAAAGTTGAGGATCTTGTATGTGGTCTCTTCCTGCCACTGTACTTTGTTTCAAGTGGATTGAAGACAAATATAGCCACAATTCAGGGGCTTCAATCATGGGGTCTTCTGGTTTTAGTCATATTTACTGCCTGTTTTGGGAAGATATTTGGCACTCTTTTGGTAACTCTTCTTTGCAAAGCACCTCTCCGTGAAGCTCTCACATTGGGATTCCTAATGAACACTAAAGGCCTGGTTGAACTCATTGTTCTCAACATTGGTAAAGATAGAAAGGTAATGTGAGTGTTCATTCAGTTTATGGTGGGAATCAAAATCTAATGATTCTAACAGCTTTGCTTTTTCCATTTGCAGGTATTGAATGACCAGACTTTTGCCATTATGGTTCTAATGGCCCTGTTCACTACCTTCATCACCACACCTATTGTCATGGCTATATATAAGCCAGAAAAAAGGAAAAGAATGGCTGATTACAAGAATAGAACAATTGAAAGGAAGAATCCAAATACCCAACTTAGGATTTTGACCTGCTACCACAGTGCAAGAAACATTCCATCAATTATTAACCTCCTTGAGGCCTCAAGAGGATCTGAGAAGCGTGAAGGACTTTCTGTGGATGCACTGCACCTCAGGGAACTCTCTGAGAGGTCCTCAGCTATAATAATGGTACATAAGGAAAGAAAACATGGGTTGCCCTTCTGGAATAAGAGCCAGCAATCAGATTCTAACCATGTTGTTGTGGCGTTTGAGGCCTACAGGCAATTAAGTCATGTGTCCATCCGGTCAATGAAAGCAATCTCATCAATGTCAGACATGCATGATGACATCTGTAACACTGCTGAGACGAATAGAGCTGCAATTATAATTCTTCCATTCCATAAGCACCAAAGAGTGGATGGTTCACTCGAGACTACCCGAAATGACTTTCACTTGGTTAATCTTAAGGTTCTTGAACATGCACGGTGCTCAGTAGGGATTTTGGTTGATCGTGGGCTTGGTGGAACCACTCAAGTAGCAGCAAGTAATGTTTCTTATTTCATTGTGGTCCCCTTCTTTGGTGGCTGTGATGACCGTGAAGCCCTTGCATATGGGGTTCGCATGGCTGAACACCCTGGTATAAGACTAATGGTCATTCGTTTCATAGTGAAACCTGAAAGCATGGGAGAAATTGTCAGAGTGAATATAGACTCCTCTTCTAGCACCGAATTGAGGTCATCAGATGAGGAGTTCCTTGCTGAATTCAAGCAGAATATGGCCAAGGATGACTCCATCAAATATGAAGAGAAATTGGTCAGAAATGCTGCAGATACAATTGCTGTGCTCAGTGAGCTAAAGTGCTGCAACCTGTTTTTGGTTGGTCGAATGCCTGAATGTGAAGCAGCCTTGGATTTAAGCAAGAGTGATTGCCCAGAACTGGGGCCTGTAGGAAGTTTGTTGACTTCACCTGATTTCTCAACAACAGCATCAGTTTTGATAGTCCAGCAATATAAATGCGGAACATCTCCAAATTTGACCCTGCAAGTGGAGGATGAGTCACCTGACAAAGACTCAGAATCTAACTAATTGAATTACAGAATGTACTACAGAATGTGATTGAAAGCTGTCAGATTAGCTTGTCTTCTTAGGTTTTGATTCTCACTCTTAGACAAATCATTGTCTCCCTTGTTATATACAAACATACATATATATATATATATATATATATTTATATTTATAAAAAAAAAAAGCTACTCATCATATGGTCATTTGTTTAGAATCTCATATGTTCTCATTCACTTAAAATGATTGACATTTTACACCTCAACACATTAAAGAATAAAGAACAAAATGAAATTTCTTTATCCATTATCTTGTCCTTTGTGAATGTTGTGTTATCTATTAGAGATATATTAGACATATTAACCCAATGTAATAGGCCCAAGTCCACTTCTACTTGTACTAGTAGTCTAGGGTTTAGTCGCCTATATATACTCATGTTAAGGTTCATTGTAACACATGTTATTATACTACACTCTTATACAATAAAGATGTAACCCTAAGGGATTCCTCCGTGGATGTAGGCCGACAAGGCTGAACCACGTAACCTCGTGTTCTTGATATTCCTATTCTATGCTTCCCCTTCCGCATTCACTCTAGCATATACAACATGGTATAATACATTGCGTTGTTAATAATGTTATATTTAACATGTTATATTTAACATGTTATATTCTATGCTTCCCCTTCCGCATTCACTCTAGCATATACAACATGGTATAATACATTGCGTTGCTAATAATGTTATATTTAACATGGTATCAGAGCCAAACTTCGTTCTTGGCATCAAACAAACATCTCTAGCAAGCAAACAAGATTCTCACGTGCACACCACCATCAGAAGTCACACATGCTTGTCTACTAGATCTAGACTCTGCTGCATCTCGCAGCCGCCATGGCTCACTGTTATGTCTAGATCCTCAAGCCCAAGCAATCCGTGCCTCTCCCTATCAAATCTGTGCACATCAAGCATCGCCTAATGAAACCAACACCACAGATGTGCTCCTCGGCCTCCCATGAGGAAAACCCAAAAATCTGGTCACTAGAAACTTATCCATGCACGTCCACGTGCCATAATTAGCTTCGAAAAATTCCCACGTGCCACGTCGGAATTACCACTCGTAGATCTTCATTAGAGACACGAGCTGCCCCATCGGCCTTATCGTTCAACGATCTACGGAACCTGAGATTCCAACCCACATCTGACCTCTCACGCGCCCACACACACTGCCTGGGTTTCTGTTTCTCCTCCATGCGCCGGTGACATCTCACCAGCCATGCGCACGAAACACTTGCTGATCTCATCTGACATCATCAAGTCCACGTCAGCAGCCACGCAAGCATGTCCACGTCAGCTTGATCCACGTCAGGCCTAGCTACATCATCAGCCACGTCAGCTCGCCATATCAGTAGTGTCGCCTCGTCAGCATCACGTCACCTGGTTGACCTTTGACACGGACCGACCCGACCCAACCCGAACCACCCGTATCTGACCCATGAGCACTGATCGTTGACTTTGACTAAGATCCGTTGACTTTGATTTCTGCGTTGACCTTTGACCAAAGTCAAAATTTTCGAAATTGTTTATCTTGCTCAGTTTTTCGTGTAGATTCCAATTTTGGACTCCATTTCTTCATTTGAAACTCCAAAATTGGTCAATTGGCATATTCTTCATTGTGGTTTCTTCAAAGTATCTTCAAGGGATCTTTTTATGCTTATCCGACCTCAAGCCTTCATCGAGCTTTCGCCTTGAGTTTGAGGGAGAGTGTTAGAGATATATTAGACATACTAACCCAATGTAATAGGCCCAAGCCCACTCCTACTTGTACTAGTAGTCTAGGGTTTAGTTGTCTATATATACTCATGTTAGGGTTCATTTTAACACAGGTTATTGCACTACACTCTTATACAATAAAGATGTAACCCTTAAGGGATTCCTCCGTTGATGTAGGCCGACAAGGCTGAACCACGTAACCCTCGTGTTCTTGATGTTCCTATTCTATGCTTCCCCTTCCGCATTCACTCTAGCATATACAACATGGTATAATACATTACGTTGCTAATAATGTTATATTTAACATTATCCATGATAATATGAAGCAACGCATAGTCCATTACTTTCTAGGTTTTACTCTAAACACAAGCGTAATAGTGAATGCTTAAGGGCTAAACTAAGCATCTTTTTCATGACTAGAGGGGGCTGCCACAATTCAGAGTTCAGACTGGTATAAATTGTTAGTGTTACCTGACATAGAATAGCTGGAATTTTGTAATTGGAGGGATTCTTTATATGTGTTTGTATTGCTTTTTGGTATTATAAATTTGTAAGGTCACTAGAATGGAAGTTTTGCTAAATTTCTATAATCTGCAACCTTCTGTTTTTATATCCATTCTTTGCCTATTCTAATTGTACCTTTAATAAAAAATAAGGCTCCTTGGGATGCATATTGTGAGTTAATTTTTTTAATGCAAATTAATTAAGGATATTCAATATTTAAGGTTATTCTAGTCATTTGCAAATTTAGTGTACCATTCCCGGTACCCCACAGGATTTAATCAACTTGGCCAATCAACCCAGCCATATGGGTGGTTCTTTCAAAAAGGGTTAAAGTTACAAATTCTTGTTCTCCCCACAAAATTCTCGAGTTGTAATTGTTGGGGTTTATGCCCTAAAATCCAATTTATTGACATGTCATAAATAATTAAATTATTTAATTATATATATATGAAACTATTTATAAATGAACTAATGGGACATTATCATAGTCCATGAGATGCATTGTATGCGATATATGTGATTTAGTCACATAAGATGTAAATCACAAATTCCTTGTAAACTCAAAATATAGTTCGTAGTCGGTGATAAAATTAGGCATTTCATTTGTGAAGACTCTAGCATATCAACTAAGATGATTTGTTTTGATCATAAAAGTGGAGACTTCTAGTTGATATGTTTTAAGAGTTAAGACATATTGAACTAGATCGCTATGAGATTTATTATTCTCCTAACGACTGTCAAATGAATAATAAATTTCACGACTTCTATTTACATGAACTCTTAATCCTGAAATGATAATGGTCTTGATCATAAAGTATATGCTGCTTTGATATATCAGAAGTGAGATCTAAAGTCACGAGCAAAACATCAGTATGTTAGGCAGTCACATTTAGTGTTGATGAAACATATATTCTCAAGACGGAATTCATAGTCTCTTAATGGAAATATAAAATATTTCATTGAGATAAGTTTAATGGGTTTGGTTATTCAAAAAGTTGGGCCCAACAACTTTAGTAAGAAGTTACTAAAGTATATATTTATGGAATTGGATTGCATAAATATATGATGAATAACTTAAATGATTAAACCTAGTACTCAAGGATTAAGATGTAGTAATCTTCAAAGTGGTAGTCTACATTCATGCCTTTGTATTACTACAAATATTTTATGAAAGGGTTGCTTGTACAATAAAGTCTTGAGATATAATTTATAAATAAGGCTTAGAGTGCAACTATATTTATATAGTGGTATTAAATATAGTTAATGGTAACTTCGGACTTGTCAAGAGTTAACAGAAAAACCTAATGCCCATTGGAGCTAGTATCTTATTGGTCCCTTTTGGTCCCACTTCAAGCCACACACTTAAGCTCAATTGGAAAGGTCCAAAAAACCAACTTAATTAGATAATCAGTTAGATACAAAAGGAGAAACATACAAAATTTTAAGTAAGAAACAACACTCTTGTGAAATAGTGTATGTGTAAGTGTAAGCCACACTTTAATTCTCACTTGGAAACTGGATAAAAGACCACACTTCTTAGGCGTTAGTGGAATTAGAGTGAAGATTAAAAGTGTTCCCAAGTACTTATAGTCTTTTGTTTTGAATTTTATCGCACCAAGATATGTTCTCTTGTTCTTAAATTTTGAAACTTACATAATATATGTTATCAATTGCAAATGAAGTAGATCCGTTTATTTTTCGCTGTGTATGCTTTGTATGAGATACAAACATGTATTTTTCCAACTTGTATCTATACCCAGTTGTAACTTGTATCTATACCCAATATATATGTAAACTTTGTTCTCTTTTAAATTTCAATGAAGTTATTGATCCCAAAAGCCCATTCGTAGGTACACAAGTATGGAAAATATTCTCTCTCTCTCTCTCTCTCTCTCTCTCTCTCTCTCCGTGATCTTTGTGCCAAATAATTCTTTAAAATGTGAAATACTTAGGAGTGATGTCTCAAAGTTTGTTTCTTTGTTTGTTGTAACATAGTGTTTGGCCTTTTGGGAATAGGAATGGCAACAAGACAGGATTGGATCATGAGTGTTATGTCTTTATCTCGTCTCCTCACCAGGGTGAGGCAAACCCATGTGAAAGAGGCAAATCTAGTTCGAAATTAGGAAGGAAATATTTTACTTGTTCTAACGAGATAGCTCTAATATGATGATATAAAAAATAAAACATAAATAGAAATGACAACTGTGAATATTATACTAGTAGCTTCCACATGTCTGTGGGCATGTCAATTCAGTTTTTCCACTCATTGGAGCATTCATTTCAATTTCGTAGATATGGAACATTGCATGCTAAAACCTGCTGCTTTTGGGAGAAATATAGTGAACTCATCTAGCAAATCCAGATGAAAATAAAAAATAAGAGTGCAATGTAACGCCCCAAAATCAGGAGCAATAAAAGTCTATTCAATCTAAATAATCCATAAAAATATTAAATAAAAGCAACCAGTAATCCAAAATTTCATCACAAATGTCAGAGGTCTAATCCACCAAAGATAAAACATCCTTAAAATAATTTTCTACTACAATGTTTAATACCATAAAAATAATAATAAAATCCTCAGTTCCACAAAATAATTTGTAACTGTTGTTTTCCAAGAATCTCTACTTCAATGGTCCCTCTAATGTATCTGTAAGGGGGAATAAAGGAGGGTGAAATAACTAAATAAGTGGAATTCACTAACATTGGAGTGTGGGAACAAACCTTCCAAATAAATAATTCTTACAACAAATTCATAACTTGTAACTCATCAATATATATCAATACCATCATATAAATAATTTCCTAAGTTTTTCTCGTGGTCAACGTTTACGCCCCATTGATAGGGTTGTGTTGTCCCCTTTTTGAGACTGGAACATTCTTTTTATCCCCTTTCTTAAGAGTGACTCCTTTGGAATCTAAATGTGCACTCACTTGCTAAAAAGCTTCCTTTTTGGATCCTCAATAGTATACTTCCTTGTTAAGGAGTTATCAAATGTGCATTATCCCCTTTTCTAGGACCATCTCATGTTAAGAACTAGCTACAGTATGATTGTCCCTTGCTAAGAACTAAATACAATACTGAGCTTTTAATTACGACTTGCCATAGGTTTTCAAAACTTATTCGATATGCTCACAAAAATAATCCATTCATAATTATCAAAAATATAAAAATACATTTACACATACAAGTTTAAATAAATTTAGGTTGTCCCACAAGGTTTTCATAAAACGAATAGTCAATGTGCACATTAAACATTTATAAAATATCAATTTATATATAGAATATCAACATATTTTTTTGATATAAAATAGTTTAATAATCAACATTGTTTTGGGAAAACCCCCAAAATTAGTAAACACCACTTATTTTTTATTTGCAAAAATATGAAACCAACCTCCCTTGAATCACAACAAATCAGTAGAATTAAAATCTAGTAACACCAAATATAGGTCCATCAATATACAATTTCCCACTTAAAATTAGTTTTCACGCTTAAACAATTTTATCCTAGACAATACTGATATATCCAAAATTCTCCATTTATTCACTTAACTATCCAATTCACTTTTAGCTTTGATCATATTTTTGGTTCTGCCTTATCAAATTTTCCATTAACGTAATCGTAGATATTCATGAAACTTCAATATGGCTGAATAATGAATATCTAATCAACCTGACTATAACAGCCATATGTTTTATTCATATCTTTTCACTCTAACATTATATCTATTCAATCTAGTATTGGAAGCCACATATAATAGCGTTAATTTATCAATCCAATTGCCTATTATTCCCTTGATGCTGCTTAAACAATAACAAAAGTGTGGATGCATGTCAGTTTGACAGTGAACTTAGTGAGGCTATATACGATTAGATAATAACCACAGAGCACCCTTTTTCCCATTAATATAATCATAGATTTAGATCCATAACAGCAACACCTATTTTTCTATCAGGTACACAAATCATAGATGCTTCCTATAAGTGTGGAAACAATTGCTAGCCATAATATTCCAACTTTCTATATTTACGGCAAAACAAAATCATACTTGCAATCTCACGTGCAACCCCTGAGCGGAAAAATAAATTCAACCGTGTGTGCCGCTAAAATATATATATATATACACACACATATAGCTCAAGGATAAGGCTAGGGTTTTAAAATCATCAAGGCCCATATATATACTTATGCCATCTCACTTGGGCCTCATATACCATAATAATTATCTGATATCTTAGGCTCAAATTAATTAAATCCATTTAATTATGGGACTCCTCTTTAATTTATGCATATGAAATAAATTTATATAAAATTATGGGGTGTTATAGGCAACCTAACAATTGCAAACAAAACGGCTAGGAAAACTAAAAAATCAAGGCCACTAAAAATACTGAAAATTACATGAACAAGAAACTTTCCAATAAAACAAGAGCAGTGAACAAACAGAGCCATAACATATTGTAGACCGTAGTTTTGAACTTGTGCTCCCTGCTGTACATTTTTAAAATGTCTACGAATGCTTTATAATGTTTATCGTTTTGATTAAAGTGTGACTGTAGAAACTAAATTCATCACTAAAACACAAGAAAATAGTATTTGCTGTTGAAATTCAACAGAGCAAAACAATATATTTACCTTTATCTAGTTCACAATTCACAAACCAAAATCCTCTGCTGAAAGATACGCAGCTTGCAGAAGAAATCTTCTGAACTCATCAAGCAAATCCACATGACCATTGAAATGAGAGGAAATCTGAAATTGTAAAACAAAAACCTTTAAGAATACTGAAAATCACATTAACAAGCAAACTTTCCAAAAAAAGAGCAGCAAAACAAACAGAACCATAGCATATATTTACCTCATTGTAGACCTCATTTATGTCCTTGTGCTCATTCCAGTACATATTCCAAATCTCTAAGAATGCTTTATAAACATGTTCATCGTTTTGAAAGCTTATCTGTAGGAACAAAAGCCCTCATTAAACCGCAAAGAACCAACATTTGCAGTTGAAATTTAACAGAGCGAAACAATATTTTCACCTTTATCTTGTCCAAAAAGCTGATAGCTTCCTGACAGTCAACCGTCTTCTCTTGTGGAAGAGACTCATCATCGTCAAGGGCTATTTCATGTCCCTTTGGCAAGAAGATGTTAAACCCAGAAATCAAGCTATTATGCCCTTTGAATAATTCCTTGAATCTAGTCATGATGCCGACAGTGTCAATTCTGCAAGTAAAAATAATGGCACAATCCATTAGGTTTTAGAAGCAATGTTCCATTAATCCAAGACAAAAATGAGTGTACCTTTGAGCATTAAAATCTTTCATGGCCTTAAGGAACATGTCATATTTTTCTCTTTGGTCTTGAAACGTTTCTTTCACTTCCTTGAGATAGGTCCAGGCATCATATATTGTTAGTTTCCTTGGAGTACCACCACCATCACCACCGTCTACTGGGAGTTGGGATTGCCCACAGCTTCAAATCTACAAATATATATATATATATATATGTTCAAAATATTAGTACAACCACAATTCATCTCAGACTCCATAGCAAAGTTGTTCAATAAATCACAACCTATTCAAACTATAAATGTGCCCTCAAAAGTTTTTAACTTTCTGCTGATAGCATGACACTCGGTCAATTTCAACGGCAAACTGTAGAGAATTGTCACTTCAGAAGCTTTGTCAAAATAAATTTGACACTAATAGAGAAAGTATCTTGTCAAATGCTTTGTGATAAATCTCACCACACTCAAATAGAATACTCAAATGAGTTACCATTAAAATAGAAGTTTTATTGATGCTTAATACAGTACTCACACTTCGCTACACACACCACTCTCACTATTTCTCTCTTGCTATTTCCCTTACACTTGTTAAATACTACTCTTCGTTAAAACAACACTTATTGGACTACTACACTCTTCTTGGATGCTGGATACAATCCGTAGAAGGCCTTTATATGAAAAACAAGCCATTAACTCCAACAAACCTACAAGTTGAATATGTAGAAAAACTTGGTAAAAGAAAAGTCAACAAAGGCAACACGTATGCTTCTTGAACTTCCCTTCGCCTAGCCTAAGTTATTGTCCCCAATATGCAAACAAATAACACATGAAAAATGTTTCACCGTCCAAACTGAAGTTGGTGATGAATCCTACACAAACTAATTAACAAAAGAAAATGCTCCAATATTTCATTTGTCACAATCCACTTAAAAAATTCTCATATGAAAACTTGCCTAAAAATAAAAATCCAATTACAACAAGCAGAACCCATTACAAAACCAGCCAAGAGCATGATTCAAATTCAAACAATAGAACAGAAATATAACCCATATTTCTTTTCCCTCGAAAAAATTCAGAAAATTCCTTCATATAAAAAATCACCAAGCAAAAACATTAGAGGTGTTTAAAGGAAAAAAAATCTACCCTCGCACAAAACATTTTCTAGCAAACCAAACAGAATAAAGAAACAACTGTAAAAACAATAAAAGATAAAGGAGTACGGAGAAATAAACTCACAAGTCTTCAGGTGAAGAACCAGACGGCTGCTTCTTTGGTGGAGCAGCCTCATCATCCTCAAGGGTTATTCCATTCCCCTTTCGCAAAAAGGTGTTAAGCCCAGAAATCAAGTTATCATGGCCTTCAAATAATTCCTTCACTTTGGAAATGATGCCAACAGTATCAGTTCTGTAAGAACAAACAATGGCATAATCCATTAGGTTTTAGATGAAATGTTCCATCAATCAAAGAAAAAAACTTCATACGTGTAATTGCTGTACCTTTGAGCCTCAAAGTCATCCATGACCTTAAGAAACTCTCCATATTTCTCTTTTTGGTCTTGAAACGTTTCCTCCACTTCCTGGAGATAGGTTTTAGCATCATTCATTGTTAGTTCATGAGAGGTATCACCAAGATCACTCACTGGGACTTGGGAGTGCCCATCTCTTCACATCAACAAAAAAAAATATATATATATATATATATATATAATTAGCATAACAATTCACCCCAGACTATTGAACATCTATAGCACTGTTATTCAATAAACAGAACATATTCATACCATCAATGCGATCTCTATGAGAGTACAAAAGTTTAAAACTTGCTGATACCCATGGTTCAAATTTCTCATCAGTGGCATTGTCTGCTTGGAGAACTAAGATTTGAATCCCTCTCCCCATTGTTGCAATCAACCAAAAAAAATCCCACAAAAGGAAAAAAATTCCAAGCTTTCACATGAAAACTTGCCAAAAATAAAGATCCAATTACAACAAGCAGAAACCATTACAAAACCAGCCCAGAGCATGTTTCAAATTCAAACAATAGTATAGAAATATAACCATATCTCTCTTCCTTCACAAAAATTCAGCGAATTTCATCATACAAAAAATCACCAAGAAAAAGCATTAGAGAAGTTAAAAAAAACAAATAAATAAATAAAAAGGGACAAAACACTACCACCCCCCCCCCCCCCCAAATGAAACATTTTTTAGCAAACAAAAAACAGAAACTTTTTATTGAGTGAACCAAACAGAACCTAAGGAATCAAACAACTCTATTTCTGCCTAAAATTAAAAATGTTAAAAACAACGAAAGAGAAATTAAAGCGTACGGAGAAAGAAACTTACGAGTCTCCACCCAAAGAACAAGACGGCTGCTTGGATTGTGAAGAGCCACCATCGTCTTCTAGTCTCTTCATTTCCGAACTAATCCGCCACGAAATTCTCAAATCTCAAAACACTGACCAAGAAAAAAAAAAAAAAAAAAACGAAAATATTTACAAAGCATACATCTCCCATGAAAGAAAAAGAGTTTCAGGGGATGTAGCAGAGTTGCTTCACATGTCTGTTCAATAAGAAGCTGTTAAAGCAAAACTTGTTTGCCCAAGAAGGATAAGAAAGAAAGAAACCAAAGAAAACCAGCTCTTGCAAATTGCAGAACATCAGGCAAGAAAAGGTAAGATAGCCATTACAAATTATTTACATAAGAGATGCAAGAAAGAAACTTGCTGTTTTTTGGTTACATTTTTCTAGCTAATCAAATCAATATCCGAATTCTAGAGAAACAAACAGAAAAAAGAAGTAAAACTTACAGATGTTGAGCTTGAGCCAGCAATCACCGAGAGGGGCACCACCAAGCGAGATCGAGACCAGCTGATGCGAAGGGCCTCTCTCTGTCTCTCTTTCTTGCTCACTTTCTCTCTCGCCAACCCACACCACACGGCCTTTTTCTTTTTCCCTCCCATTTTGATGTTAACGTCCACTTATATGAACCCACTTGGGCTAGAACATTGGGATGTCTAAAACACTTGCCACTTGTCCACGTCTGAATGGGTATCCTTATCCCTGAAATGGTGTCCCCAAGTAAGGATGTTGTAGCTAAATTGGTTGACACATTTTGATTTTTTTTTTTTTTTTTTTTATTAAGCTGATATATAGGATTCAAATTTCTCACCCCCAATTATCAAAATTTCAAAATGTTGTTGCCCCAATTTTTACCATTGATCACAAATACATCTTCAAGACCCATGAAATTGTAGATATATTAATTATATATATATATATATATATATATATATTTAATAGTATCAAAAAAATTGTAAGAATAAATCAATGAAAAAAAAAATGGTGATGTGGTCGATAATTTGGTTCACTTCGGTCCACTTCAATCTAGTTTGATCCACTTAGTCCATTTCAATCCAATTCGATTCAATTCAATCCATTTAATCCATTTTGGCAAATTTGGTCCACTTCAATCCATTTGGTACATTTCAGTCCTATTCAATCGATTTGGTGTCCATTCTATCTATTTCGGTCCACTTCAATCCACATTGGAACATTTTGGTCCTTTTCGATCTATTTCAGTCTACTTTGGTCCATCCAATATCCAGTTGGTCCATTTCGGTCAATCTGGTCCTCTTTAGTCAGTTCAGTCCACTTCAGTCTATTTTGGTTTGTCCATTTCGATGCACCAAATGAGAAACTACAAGTTTGGGTTGAGAGTAGTTATTCTAAATCCGAATTTATTTTTTTTTTAAAAATGTAGATAACAAAAAGTAATATTATTAATAAAATGGCAAGACTACTTGTTAGAATTAATTAATCCTTCTTAAAAAAAATCTACATACCACTCAAACATTCATAATTTGACTATTTCCATTATGGTAGTTTCATAGATAACAATCATCCAAAAAATGGCATAGGAAATTCACTACCTATATATTGAGTAAGTTTTGACTTGTGTTAGTGTAGTTGGTTTAATTTATTCAAGATAGTATTCCATTGATTAATTAAACTTACTAAAGAAGAGGTGGTGCCAACGGGGGCTTGGCTCAGCTGGGTATGGTTCGTTCGCTCTGCCTAATACGCTCAGGTTCGATTCTCGCTACCAGCAGGCTTTCGTTGATGGGTATCCTTAGTGGTGAGGTGTACTCACAAATGTGAGGTGACTCCCACACAGACTGGCTCTCGTTGTTGTCTGACGCCCTGCCTGGAGGTGTAATATAACCATAAATCCCCCCCCATTTTTTGTTAACAAAAAAAAAGAAGAAGAGGTGGTGAATGTTTTGATAGTTTGTGCAGTATTTCCAAATTAACGAGAAGAGAACAAAGATTGGATATATGGAAATAAATCATTTCAGAATAAATTAACAACGTGCAAAGTTTTCATTTTGAAATGGAAAATAATTAATAATTAATAGTTCCCATCTGCCGGCAAGGTCTATACCTTTACACTTGATTAAAGATTAGATCATTATTAAAAATAAAAGCTCAAAGCTCATGCAACATGGAGTGCCATTCGATTTGGTGTCAATTTGTGGTGGGCCTTTTTTATCCTAGGCTGGACTACTATAGCCCAATAATTTAGGGGTAGGAGGGCCAGGATTAACTCAATTGAAACTTACCTTAAGCCAACTTGACACAAACTAGAACCTCTTTGTAGAGATCTTGGTCAAGTGCCCACGGTAGGGGATGCTGTCATAAAACGTTATGGCAGGAGGAACATAATATAGCAGGATAATTAGAAAGAGATATTCTAACTAAAGTTCATGCTACCAACCAAAGATAACATTTAAACAATTTTGCTACAGGAAAACACGATAATATGAGTATGGTAGAAATAAGTTAGCAACAAGAAAAAAAAAATAACGTTAATACTTAGACAATCATGGTAAAAGAAAGGAAGGGGATTAGTTTGCTAGACTTGGCTTCTTAGTAGATTTTAGTCCAAGAAGGGAACCAATCTCCAATGTGGGCAATCTCATAGGGAAATCCTGTCATAGAAATTGCCTACTTTGGAAAAATGGGCCTAAGTGGCTTAATCTAAGATTCCCTAACTTGCTAGAGAGTAAGCTATTAAGAGGGAGAGAAGAGAGTAGCTTATTGGTGCATGCTCTATCAGTCCTCACACTTTTGATTTTCTCATGTTTTACTCTCTACTCTTTTGTCTTTTTTTTTTTTTCTATTTTATTTTATTTTCTATTTCTCTCTTCTTTCTTTTATGTTTCCTATTGTTCCTCCTTGTTGTTCACTATGCATGGCTAAGGCCTTTTTATACTGCCTGTCGTGATAAGAATTACTGTTTTACCCCTCAACTACTTTTGGCCTGTTATGGGTATCCTTCCCGGACTGTCCATTGGTCACACCATGCTCCATAATCAAACAAAGGTAGTTTTTGTTTTATTTTCTTGCTTTCCGTGGCATTCCCATTCGGATAAGGGTTGGGTATTCTCTTTTACTAACTCCTATGGCATACACCTAATGATTCCGACTTATCTTTCCCTTTTTTGGGTGGTATGTCACCCCAACAGAACATTTCCCCCAAAAGAGCTTGACCGAGAATCCCATAATAAACTTCCTTCTTCTCCCTACAGCTAGACCATACCTTTTCTTGCCTTTGACCCATGGCCCACCGCCCTTGTATTGGTTGGGTACAAGCGGGTGGTGCCTGAGCCTTGTGTGTGCTCCACTCCTATATGAGTCTATGGCTTGTCTAGTGTTCATGCGTTTGTCATTGCCTGCGGGTTTGTCTAGTCTTGTTGCGCGTTCTGCTGCTCGTTTTAACTTTTTGTGGCATGGATGAGTCATTGGGTCATCATTCTTTGCATCTCATTTTTTCTTTAGGCTGGGCATTGCTTGGGTATTGGCCTTCTCTTCTTTAATTCAGCCCATGCCTCCTATTATTTCTAGTTTGTGGGTCAACTGGTATTCCTGCCACACCACTACATTGATTTTGCCATCATATCCCTTAACTTGTGCCTGCCAGGCCTCCTTTGGGCCTACCATGTATTATTCCTTCTCTTAGTTCACGTTACCCAGTATCTTTGCTTGGCCAATTCTCATATCATTTTAGGATTTGTCAGCCCATTTTATTCCTTTGAGCATCCTTGGGCCATTACATTCCTTGGGGCATCCTTGGCCTATTTCATTTTTACATTCCCATAGGCTTTTATTAAATCTTTTGGGCTTCCCTGGTCCAATTACCATATCCTTTTCTTTTGGGTTTATTGGCCTTTAAACCAATCTCATTTACTAAATCCTTTCTTTGGGCTCTCTCGTCCCCTTTTTGCTTACTTTTTACTTCTTATGATTCCTATGAGCTTACTATTTCCTTCTTTGGGGCTCCCTTGGGCCCATTTTCCTTCTTTGGGGCCTTTTTACTATTTTGTGGGCCCGCTTATCATTATTCCTGTCATTTGGGCTTAATAGTTTTTCTTACTTTGCTAATTCTTCTTTCTTCATCCCTTTCATATTATTCGGATTCTTCTTGTCATTGGACCTTTTTGCCAAAATAGACATCAACATTCAGCCCCTTGAGCATATGAATTGCTCTTATGGTTCATATGCGAATAAATAGTCTTTTCCCTTTTCTTTTCTTTTTTTCCTTTTTTTTTTCGCAGGTTTTTTCAAATAGTGGGCATCGCCTTATTTTCTTTCTTTCTGTGAACAATGTTGTCTCTTAGAATTTCCAATTTAGCAATTATTCTGAAACACATCTTCTACTTCATTAATGCGATGCTTCTTTTGACGATTGACCTATTGCATCTTTTCACGTCATCTTTATTGTCATTAGTACTTAAACTTATTCCCTTTTCATCATTCACATAGAACACCTTTTCAGTTCCTTCTCCTTCATCGTGTCTTCTTCCTCAATACATTCTCTTTAATTAATCAGATATCCCATTAAGACACCGGTGAAAGGCGAAGGTTCTTCCCGCTGTAAGGGGAAAGAGATTGCTGTCGACGGTCCCACCACCAAAACCGCAGGCGAAGATCCTCCCCTCTTTGAATTGGAATGCTTCATGGAGGAGGAAGGGAGGCGTGACCCATACAGTAAGCGTGACCCAGACAGTAAGTTTGCTCCCCTCATCGATTTATGGTACGATACCCACATCCATTTCCCGGTGGTGCCCGATGATTACTTGCCTCCTCCGCCAGGTCGCATTTTCCATTTGTTGTCATGACAAGGAGGTGTCTTAGGCCTCATTGGCTTCTTCGATCCCTGATCTCGATATACACGAAGTTATTTCACTCCCCGTGCCCATTCTCTTCGAATTTGGGTTGGGTGCTTTCTTGAGTTGGAAGGAGTGGGTAGATGATGAGTTGTCCGATATAGGTTTGATGGCAGTGTTGTAGCAGGCCGGCGTGTTAAAGGCTATTGTTTCGTCGCATTGCTTGTCCAACTATAAGGACTTGTTCATTCTTCGCCATTTGGTCCGTTGATGGTGCACCGCTACTCATATTTTTCTTCCTTTCTTGCGGTGAGATCACTATGACCTTGGAGCATGTGGCAAATCAACTATTGTTGCCCATTCTCGGTGATATGGACATGAGTGATATGGAACGCTCTTTTGAAGAGGAGGCCATGGAGGTGGAGTTGAAGAAAAGGATAAGCGCCAACACGAAGTTGTCAAATTGGGTTGGGGATTTTTCCAAGTCTTTCAAAGTAGTCCGTTGTACGGCCTTTGTTGCATTCTGGCTCTGTAAGTTCATCTTCGATTCTTATCCTCATTATGCTATAAAACCTCTTAATTTCCGATTAGCCATAAAGATTCTGTCGGGGTGAGTCTGCCATTGGCCTTTATATTTATGGGTCATCTGTATGTGCAGTTACATATTTTTCAGAGTGATGAGAAGCAAGCAGGTTCCTGCCATATAGTAACTACTTTTGCCCATAGTACCATTTTGCAGCATTTGCTATAGAAGTGTTTTGCTATGCACTTGGCTTGCAAGTCCGTTCATTTTGCCAAAGAAAAGTATCGTTTGTGTCTGAAGGTTATTATTGATTTTTGTGATCATTTTGTTTCTGACTTTTTCGTCAGCGTACCGCTAGGTTGGGTTGAACCCGTTTAGGCATCCTATCATAGAGTTCTTTGATAAAGGAGTTGGTTTTTGTTAGAAAGCATACATGAATCTGGGCAATGGTTTCACATGTGCTGATTCGGTCATAGGCCCCTTTACTGACACCGCTGGGACCACCACCCCGTTGACTACCTTTGATGAGAGGGGAATTACATACTTGGCAACCACTAATGATGGGTGGCTGCCTTACCTTGTTGATGAGGTCATCCTATTTATGCACTATTCTACCAATAGAGTAAGGAGGTAGTTTGGGTTGGATTTCTCTGCCATTCTAGAGTCCGCTAGCGGCCTAGTGCTTTTGAGTTTTGGAGTAGGCAGTTTCATAGCAGCCACTTTTCTAGGTTCATAGAGAACGGGTCTTTGTACAGCTACGATGCATGGGTATTGGCAGTTTGTAATGACTTCATTTGAGAAGGAGTTATTGGGCAGCCGTGGGATTTCTTTCATTCCTCCTGATGTTCTTCACGCTATCATTTTTGCCAACCCTCGGTTATTACTTCCGACCAAGTTTGTGGTGGCATATGCTAGGAAGCAAAGTTAGTTTGCTATATTTGAGTGGTAGGCAAAAGAGAAGGGATGGTACTTGTATGCTGGTGAGTACCCCATGGGTTGGAAGAAGAAGGTGAAGGTGGGGAACCTTCCTGCATCTGCGAAGAAGGGCTTAGTGTTTCGGTCCGCCAAGCCTAAGTCTGCCAAGAGAGGTGATGATTCTTTTGAGACTTGCTCTGACATTGTTCCCTATAAAGATGGTCTTCCTCCCATGGTAATATAGTTCTTAAAAGTTCTCCTCCCCCTTCTGCTCGTACCCGTTCTAGCAAGTGCCCTACTATAGGCAAGCCCAAGCCTTCCGCTCCATGGCCGTCCACAAATGCTCCTCCTTCTAGCAGGACCCGAGGCAGCAAGAGGAAGACATCTCCACCATCTTCATCTGCCACTACTGAGAGGAGAGTATGTTATCTCTAACCTTATTTCTTCTTTATTTTTTCTTATTCATAAGGCCATCCTGCGGCCAACTCCATATGCATACTTATTTATCTCCCCTTTTTTTTTATTACTTCTTTACAGTCTAAGCATAAGGAGGATACTTCTACCACCCACCCCATCGTGCTTGGCGAGTCTGAGTTGGAGGTACATTCCTCCCCTTTGCATGCATTCCCATTGCCATGTGTTACCATGTGTTGTTGTTGTTGTTGTTTTTTTTTTTTTTTTTTTATCAATATTCATTCTTCTTTCTTCTTTTTCTTTTGCTTTTAGGCTTACCCCGAGCCCTTTTCTGTTTTTTACCCCACAAGTGAGGAGGTCTCTGCTGCCATGGGCACACCTATAGAAGGTTTCTTTGATGAGGCGGATATGATGGCTAAGGCCATGGCCTCTACTTCTATTGCTACATATGGAGCTCCTACCGAGGTGTCAATTCCTTCACATAGGTTTCGTCTTGTTGAAGAGAGTGCCTAGACCAAGAGGGTTGGTGAGTTTGTTCCTGTTCTTGCCAAGATTCCTACTCTTTAGAAAGGAGTCACTCCTGCGGGTGCATCTCAGACTAGGAGTGCTTTTTCTACTACCCCTCTTGTCATCTTTGCTGGTGATCCATTTGTTGCCCTCTTTTAGGTCGTAAAAAAATGGTTTTTCCTTGGTGGTCACTCTTTCATCTATTCCCGGTTCTGCCACCAGTGGGCCTAATGCAAACTTGTCTTCTAATGAGGGATCCAATAAGGTCCTTGAGGATTCTAAAGACAAGCCTGTCACAAAGAAGAGGGTTTTTGATTCTAACAAGAATGATGGTAGCGAGCGTGAGATTGAGGCCATGGGTATTTGTCTCTTACCCTTGTCAGATCTTCTCCCTTCTTTTTTTTGTTGGTAACTTCCTGGTACAATTCTCTGATTTTTCTGCACATCCATTCCCTTAGCCATAGATATTCCTAAAGTTCTCAAGACTATAGCAGACACTGCAATGCCTACAGCCCCCACTTTTGCCAAACTTGTAGCCCCCACTCCTGCCACACTTGTAGCCCCCACTCCCACGGGTCTTTGTACTTTTTCCTTTCTCCCATGTCTTCTTTAATCTTCATTACGAATTCATTCCTTCGTTTTGTCCATCCCTCATGCAATATTTCATGTTTCTCTCTAGGTTCGACTCTTATTGAGGTGGCTCTATCTTCTCAGTATGAGGTTAGCAATAGTTTTGTCACGGTTCCTAATCTAGCGACTGAGGCTACTGTCTTCTTCATCCGGTTGGACCAGCTCAAGACCAACAAACTTGATCCTGCAAATTTTTGGGGTGCTAGGTCTCCTTATGTTGATTTCCATGGCTTTCGAGTCCTTGGGAAATGCATCTCTCATTTGGAGGCAATGTACAATAGCAGTGAGGACTTCATGTAGGGGTTTCTTTTTGGCCAATCTACGAGGGAGCACTTCCTCAAGCTATTAGGGAGCATGATGAACAATATCGAGCATAACTTCATCGACACTGTGTTTGTTAAGAAGATCCTATAGTAGAGGGTCGCAATTCAAGAGTTGATCAGAGTTTGCTTTGCTGTGGAGTTCCTACTAGATCACCTACAAGAGATTGTTTGAGCCTTCTTTACGAAGAAGGTTCAGCTTGCCATGGATGCCATAGAAACTCGCATTGAGATTTTGAAGAAGGAGGTGGCAGACCTCAAGGCAAATCGCAAGCGCATCCTTTCTGGTGTTGTTGGCCCTAGCCGTTTTGGAGATCAAACCCTCATTTCAAGCCTTTGATAAGACTTATTACATTGTGTAGTTCCTTGTTTATTTCCTTTCTCTATGCTTATCTTCTTCACCTTTTCATCCTACCCAGTACACTTCCTTATTTTCTCTAGCATTTATTTGATAAGGCTGACATGATTTATATATTTTGGGTTTGTAATCTATTATGCTACATATGCTATGGATATTACTATGATTATGATACCAATATGTTTTTGCTAATACTCCATATTTTTCATTACTTTTTTACAAATGGAAACACACTACAATACTTTCTTATGAAATCATCCCTTGCAAAGGCAGTCACTTAGAGGAAAAAAAAAAAAACTAAACAAGAGGAAGGAATAACTACACAATGTTTCTTAGGCATAATATTGCTTTAACCATTTGTTGTTAATTGGGTCCATCAAATCTTTTCCATTCATCTAGGCCAAACGATAATACCCACTTGCATGTGCTTCCCTTACCACAAAAAGGTCTTTCCCATTTTGGTAAAAATTTAGAGAATCCTGCCATACCTTGCCTGACGTGATTCGCTATTTTTAGCACAAGCTGTCCTTCTATAAACACCTTTTCCTTAGTTGTCCTACCATAAGCTTTAGTTATTTTTTGTCTATATCGGCGACTACGCTCTTAGGCCTCCTCCTTTTTTCATCTAATCCTTATAGGTCTTCGCATCTTTTGTCGTAAAGACTTCCTTCTCCTTCTCCTTCTCTTTCTTTCATGCCTACATGACCCTTAAGGAAGGTTTCATCACTTCAGCTGGGCTCATTATCTCTGTTTTATAGACTAAGGAGAAAGGTGAAAATCTCGTGGCAGACTTAGATGAGCTTTGGTAGGCCCAAAGGGCGTCTGGCAGATGCATTGCCTATCCTTCAGTGTATTCCTGATTCATCTTGCTAATGATCTTGATGAGAGTCTTGTTTGTTGCTTCTGCCTACCCATTCCCTTGGGGGTAATAGAGCGATGACTAGTGGTGTTTGATTTGATAGAACTACAACATCTTTCTTACCTCATTGTTGACAAATGGAGTGTCATTGTCACTGATGATTCTATGAGGTACCCCGAACCTAACAATTATATTTTCCTTGATAAAATTTGCCATAACTCCTTTTGTGACCTTATGGAGTGGTACGACTTCTTCCCATTTGGTAAAGTACTCCATAGCCACAAGGATCCATATGTACCCATGTTAGGGTGGGTTAACTAGTCCCATTAAGTGAAGCCCTAGGTCTGGAAAGGCCATAGGGTGACCATGTTATGTAAACTTTGCGGGTAAGTATGAATCAGGTTTGCCTGTACTTGGCAGCTGTGACATTTCTTCACAAATTCTGCTATATCTTTCTTCATAGTGGGCTAATAATAACCCATTTGTAGCATAGACCAATACAACTTTTTCTTCCTTTGGTGCTCTCCGAATTTCCCTACATGTACCTCTTTTATCATCTTCCTTGCTGCTTCAGGATCCAAACATCATAGTGGGTCTCCATCGTACCATTTCTTAAAAAGAATTCCTTTATGCAAAAAGTAGCGCACTGCCAACCTTTTAAGTTTATATTTTTCACAATGCTTTTGTAGCAGGATACCTTCTATCAAGTATTACACAAATGTGCTTCTCCAGTCTTCACTGGTGAAAATAGCGTAACTCCCTATCTGCAGCCAAATGGCAGTCTTCACACTGGGTTTGGACTAAGTATGCATATTTACCCATGCTTGGCCAATAAAAACCCTTTCTTTAAAGTCTACAGTAAAGGCTGATCTCACCGTAGAACCCGTAAGTTCTGCCATGCATTTCCTTCAATTTTCTTTGGGCCTCTACTCGCCCCACACATCTTGACAGAATTCCTCCTAGCATTCTATGGTACAATTCCTCTTTCATCAAGGTGTAATCCTTCAATGTCTTTAAATCTGCCATATCTCCTTTTTTCATTAGGGATTCGTTAATAGGAATTCTCCCGTCCTCCTTTCACCCTTGTTCTTCCTGGAACTTTTCCTACAGTATTTCAACAAAAGATTCCTTTCGCTTACTGACTTCGACTCTAGTGCTACATCCTTCAAAGGTTATCTGTGATCCCAACACAACCAGCACATCTGCACATTGATTCTCGCTTCTCTGAGCGTGCTCTATCTCAAATGTTGAAAATCTTTCCTCCATATTCTAGGTCATCGCCCTATACGGAGCCAAACTTGGTTCCTTTAAAGAGAAACTTCCTTTGGCTTGGCAAACCACCAGATTGGAGTCACTTATCACCTTCAAATGCTTGATCCCCATTTTGAAGGTTGTGACGATTTCGGTGAGATAGGCCTCGTACTCTGCTGTATTGTTTGAGCAAGGAAACTCCAACTTAAATGAAAGCACCACGGCCTCTTCTCATTCATGATAGAGGACTATTCTTGTGCCTCCTAAGTGGGTCATAGAAGAACCATAAAACTTCATCACCCATTGCTTTTTGATTACTTCTGCTATGGCCACTTCTCCTGGAACTTCATTATCCAACGAGAATTCCTCTTCTCTCGAGAATTGCGCCAGCAAATCTGCTATAACCTGAATCTTTACTGCCTTAAGTCTTCCCACCTTCAAATCATATTGTGATTGTTGTAACAACCACTAGAATATCCTCCCAGAGAGAATTGGCTGCCGAAGAAAAGCTTTGATTGCGTGGGACTTCATCATCAAGCATACCTCATAGGCTAGAAAGTAATGACATAACCTATGTGATGTGTATACTATTGCCAAGTGTGCTCTTTCTGCTCTAGGATAGTGGGTCTTTGCATCCTTTAGAGCGTGACTCACGTAATAGACTGGATGCTCGATACCGCCTCCATCTTCTTGGGTGATCAAAGCACTTATGGCATATGGGCTTGAGGCCATGCAGAGCAACAATGGCTTTTTGTGGATTAGGGCTTGCAGAGTAAGGAAATTTGTCATAATCTGCTGTAGCCTTCTAAAGGTTGTTTGTTGTGCCTCTCCCCACTCGAAGTTTTTCCCTTCTTGAGTAATTTGGCAAAGGCTAAAGTGATTGACGCTAAGCCTGGGATGAAC
This sequence comes from Castanopsis chinensis, assembly GCA_032878915.1. Lineage (NCBI taxonomy): Eukaryota > Viridiplantae > Streptophyta > Magnoliopsida > Fagales > Fagaceae > Castanopsis > Castanopsis chinensis. The sequence continues at coordinate 3,683,844 of JAVQMG010000121.1, forward strand.
CTCCAGATGTAAGAGACTTTATCCAAAAAAGAACTTTTCAAATCCTTCACTGTGGCAGGCGGCTTCATGGTTACTATAGCTCTGGCTTTGGCTGGGTCAATGTCTATTCCCCTGCTGTGGACCAAGAACCCCTAGAATTTTTCAAAAGACACTCTGAAGACACACTTGAGCAGATTCATTCTTAGCTTAAAAACTCTGCATCTTTTAAACACCTTTCTTAATACTTTGACATGGCCCTCTCGCCTTCTTGACTTCATAACTATGTCATACACATAGTCTTCCAACTCGTGATGCATCATGTCATGGAATATGGCAGTCGCTGTGCATTGGTTATATCTGTTGAACCCATCCATAAGGGAGAACATAACATTTCTTGCTGCAGAGTCTATTAATAGGTCCATGTTTGGCAGCAGATTTTCATCCTTTGGGTAGACTCGGTTAAGGTTTCTAAAGTCTACGCAGCATCTTATTTGCCCCTTTTTCTTCTTTACTAGCAAGATATTGGATAGCCATTGCGAGGGCTGGATGGGTATATTGAAACCAGTGGCTAATAGCTTTTGCACCTCCTTTACCATCTATTCTTCTATTTCGGTATAAAACACTCTGGCAGGCTAAGCCACCAGCTTAGCCTCGAGATCTGCATTGAGCGTGTGCACTACCAATCCTGGGTCTAGCTTAGGCATTTCACTGTAGTCCTATGCGAAAATATCCCTAAACTCTTTCAACAATAGTATCAGTTCTAACTTTTCTTCCTCTAACAATTTTGAACTTATTGAAATAGGTTTTGGCTTTTATGGGTCGGTTCCAAAATTGACTTCTTCCAATTTCTCTTCTACTGTTACCTATGTATCCTTTTCTGCTGTGATTTCCTCTTCTTTTTCCGTATTGTTTTCTTTTTCCGAATTGTTTTCTTTTTCCGAATTTTCCTAGGCTACACAGCAAACCAAACTTTTATGCTATGACCCTTGTCTAGGACCCCCTTACGTATTGCAAGTGGGCCTCGTGCACCTTCATAACTTGTAAACTATTTTGCCATTAGGGGTTTGAACCCTGACGCATCGTGGTGTAACCTTTAATTCCAAAGCAAGCGCTTGTTTCCTCTTCTTCCTTTGCATTAGTAGTCCTTTCAGATCGGGCTCTAGGTCATCCTAAATATCCTCCCACCTAGGGATGAAGGTGCCTTGCAGTTTAGACACTAATCTTTCACCGGATGGCACCCACTCATCGTAAAACATGGTTTCCACTAGATGCGCCTCTGCTTACTCAAAGGGTGACAGGTTTGCTGCTATTTGTATCATTTTGTTGTTCAACCTTCCCTTCATATATTGATGGTAAGTAAATGGGACCAATCGGTGCTTATGCAACCACGGCCTTCCTAGTAATATGTGGTATAAGACTTCCGTTTTCACTATATGGAAGTAAGCCAAAGAGACTATTGGTCTCACTTTTAACCACAACTAGATGTGGCCTACAGTATATTCACCTCTTCCCCCAAATCCTGTCACCTCCATTGGACACCCCTGTATTTTCCTTTCTACAATTCCTGCTACTTGCAATGTGCCCAACGGAATGAGGTTTACAGAAGCACCCGTATTGACTAAGGCCCTTTTGATGGGGATTTGGTTTATGGCGGCAGCCAAGTAGAGGGGTCTCCTATGATCTAAATATCCCACTTCTATGTCTTCATCACTAAAAGTGATCTTGCTTGTGTCCCATAAGAAAGCTTTGTCAGCTCTGGTTTTTACAAACAAGCATCCTACTCCTGCCCCTGAAGCAAGGCTCACTAAAGCCTCTGTGGCAATTCTCCACTCATTTGCCGCGTAGGAACCGAGAATGTCAATAAACTTGCTCACATGTTCAATAACACTTCCTCTTTTGCCATCGTATTGTGCAAAAGTTTGTTGTTCATATCTCTCAAGCTATCGCTTGCTGAGTATTCTCAACGGATAAAGAGGCCTTCGTGCATAAAATCTTTCCTTAGACACTTTGGCCCTTTCTTATTCTAAAAGCCCTGCAACTTCAACCATGGTAATGAAGCATTGCTTTGCATTCTGTGGACCACTCCTTACAGGGGTTTCTTCCTTGTCTGCCGCATGCTCTAGGTCATGCTGGCTTCCTTTTTCTTTTGTCTTGTCTGCCTTTATATGGCAAATTTCATCCATTATTTGCTACTGGGAATGTTGCACAGACTGCAGCACCTCGTTGACACCTTTTGCCTGGTTGGGCTGGTGCTGGTGGTGAGTTGCTGGTCTTAACGCTTATGTTCCACGTCATCTTTAATCTCGAGAGCATAACTTGTGAGGGCTTTATCTGCCTTCCCTGTATTTTTCCCAACTCCCCAGCGGAGTCGCCAATTTAAATGTGGTGGACCTTTTTTTATCCTAGGCTGGACTACTCCTGCCGTACTATGGCCCAATAATTCTGGGGTAGGAGAGTCGAGACTAGCTCAATTAAAACTCACCTCAAGCCAGCTTGTGCATAAGCTAGGACCCTTTTGCACAAATCTTGGTCACATGCCCATGGCAGAGGATGCTATCATAAAAATGTTATGGTAGGAGGAGCAAAAGACAACAAGATAATAAAAAAGAGATATTCAAACTAAAGTGCTTGCTGCCAACCAAAGATATCGTTTAAACAATTTTATAATAGGAAAACATGATAATATGATTATGGCAGATATAAGTTAGCAACAAGAAAAAAAAATAATGATAATACTTAGACAATCATGGTAAAAGAAAGGAAGGGGATTGGTCTACTAAACTTGGCTCTTTAGCAGATTTTAAGTCTAAGAAGGGAAGCAATCTCCAATGTGGGCAATCTCACAGGGAAATCGTATCATAGAAATTGCCTACTTTGGAAAAATTGACCTAAGTTGCTTAATCTTATATCCCATAACTTGCTAGAGAGTAAGCTATTGAGAGGGAGAGAAGGGAGTAGCCTATTGGTGCATGCTCTATCACTCCTCACACATGTTTTTCTCCTTTTTTTACACTCTACTCTTCTGTTTTTCTTTTTTGTTTTCTTTTGTTTTCTATTTCTCTCTTCTTTCTTTTATTTCTATTGTTCCTCTTTGTCATTCACTCTGCACGAGTAAGGCTTTTTTATACTGTCTATCATGATAAGACATACAATTTTACCCCTCAACAACTTTTGGCCTGTTGTAGGTGTCCTTCTTGGACTGCCCATTGGTTTGCTGGCTGCCTAGCCACCACCACTACCCTATGTTGGCCGCACCATGCTCCATTCCCAAAAAAAGGTAATTTTTGCTTTATATTCTTGCTTTCCATGGCATTTCCATCTAAATAAGGGTTGGGTATTCTCTCTTACTAACTCCAATGGCATGCACCTAGTGATTCTAGCTCATCTTTCCCTCTTTTAGTTAATATGTCATCCCAGCAAGACATTTTTCCCAAAAGAGCTTGAGCAAGAATTCCAGAATAGACTTCCCCCTTCTCCCCACTTCTAGACCATACCCTCTCTTACCTCTGACCCATGGCCCACCGCCCTTGTATTAACTAGGTACAAGTGGGTGCTGTTTGAGCCTTATGCATGCTCCACTCCCATATGAGTCTATGGCTTGTCTGGTGTTCATGCATTTGCCATTGCCTGCAGATTTGTCTGGTCTTGCTGCACGTTTTGTTGCACATTTTGTTGCTTGTTTTAACTCTTTGTGGCATGGATGAGTTATTAGGTCTTCATTCTTTGTATTTCGTTTCTTCTTTGGGCTGGGTATTGCTTGGGTATGAGCCTTCTCTTCTTTAATTCAGTCCCTATCTCCTTTTACTTCCGGTTTGTGGGTCAACTAGTATTCTTTACACGCCATCGCATTATTTTTGCCATGATATCGTTTAACTTGTGCTTGCTAAGCCTTCTTTGGGTCTGCCATGTATTTTTCCTTCTCTCAATTCACCTCGCCCAGTATCTCTACTGGGTCAATTCTCATATCATCTTGAGCTTCCTCAGCACATTATATTCTTTTGGGCATCCATGGCCCTCTTCATTCCTTTGGGTATAAACGGCCCGTTACATTCCTTAGGGCATCTTTAGTCCATCTCATTCTTATATTCCCATGGGTCTTTGCTAAATCTTTTAGGTTTGCTCGGCCCAATTACCATATCCTTTACTTTTTAGTTTATTGGCCTTTGAACCAATCCCATTTACTAATCCCTTTCTTTAGGCTCCTCCGGCCCCTTTTTGCTTGCTTTCTACTTCTTATGATTCCCATAAGCTTACTACTTCCTTTTTTAGGCTCCCTTGGGCCCATTTGTCTTCTTCGGGACCCTTTTACTATATTGTGGGCTCGCGATCGTTATTCCCGCCATTCGAGCTTAATGATTTTTTTTACTTTGCTAATTTTTCTTTCTTCACCCCTTTCATATTGTTGGGCTTCATATCATTGGGCCCTTTTGAAAAAATGGGCATCAACACAAATTCACCAATCCAGTTGACTTTCATGGCAACCAAAATCTCTATTTTCAATCCCCATTCACTCACAACAACTTATTATTAATTATAGTTAAATGAGTTGCTATTCTGGGGTGCTCTCCTTTGGATACTAACAAGTGAGTAGTAAGCTCCATCGGTTCCCTTTGCTAACAAAGATGAGTGGGTTCCTTTCTCCACCACTTTTCCTTTATCCAACACAGCAATCATATCACAATTTTGGATGGTGCTTAACCTGTGTGCCACAACCACACTAGTCCTCCCAACCATGACTCTTTCCAGTGCATCTTGCACTACTTTCTCTGATTGACTATCAAGTGCACTAGTTGCCTCGTCTAGCAATAATACTGATAAGTTTTTCAGTATAGCCCTGGCTATTGCAATACGTTGCTTCTGACCCCCAGATAATTGCACACCTCTGTCCCCGCATAATGTTTCATACCCTTCTTTTAATCCTGAGATAAAATCATGAGCATTGGCTAACTTAGCTGCCTCGATGATTTCTGTTTCATCAACTTCATCCGTTGCTCCCTAAGCAATGTTTTGCCTAATTGTGCCAGAAAATAGTGTCGGTTCTTGGCTAACAAGTGCAATGTGTTTCCTTAGTGACCTCAAATGGTATGACCTTATATCTTTACCATCAGTTTTCACCATACCTTTAAATGGGTCATAGAATCTCTCAATTGATCCTATGATGGTTGATTTTCCAGACCCACTTTGTCCCACCAATGCTGTTGATTTCCCAGCTTCTATGTTGATTGAGAATCCTTGGAATATGATCACATCGGGCCTAGCTGGGTATGAAAAACACACATCATGAATTTCAACATGGCCTGTTATTTTTTCAGGCTGGTAACCTTCTGAGTCTTCAGGCTCAATTCTTGTGTAACGGTCCAAAACAGCAAAGACTGACCCAACAGAATCAGAACCCTTTGCAAGGTCTGTAATCATACTTCCAGCAATAGCAATAACATGGCCTGTACTCGCCAAAATCATTTAAGTCTCAATGAGAGCTTTAGCTGAGACATAACCTTCGGCCATAAGCTTACCACCATACCAAAAGTCTGAAGCCCAACTAGCAGTGGAGAGGCTTTGAGGCAAAGCAAGCCCAATACCAGCAAACCATGATTGTCTTATGCTCTCGCGGCGCGGGCTTTCTTGGGCTTTTTCAAGCATTTGAAGAATTCTTTCTTGGGAATAGAAGGCAGTACAGTTCTGAGGTTGGTAACAGCTTCAGCAGCGAGTTTGCTGCGTTCATCTTGGGCTTTAGTGGCCTTTTGAGACATGTTTTGGAGTAGTACACGCCTCCTGTAGAAGCACATTACGATGAGTGGTTGGACTGCTATCATAACAACAGCAAGCCTCCATGCAATGACCATGCTCATTGTGAAGGCTACAACTATAGCTGAGATGGTTTGTACAACAAGGGCTATTCTGTCACCCACTAAAGATCTCACCTGCCAAAATAGTCCACATAATAAGAGCATTAGCATCTAGTATGCTAAAAAATTGCTATATAAGAGCTACAATATATGCAAGTTCTATAATGATTGTCTTCAATTGGTTTTATTGGGGTGATGTCTAGTATTTACTTGTTTAGGATCTTCTTCATCTCATTGGTAAGAGTTTATTTCAGTGTCTAGTAATGTTCAAAATACGACATCATTTATGATTTGAGATAATGTGACACTTTATACATCTTTAAAATTATAATATTTAAATGAACTATGAAACGTATACAATTCAAACGGATAGTCTTGCTCTAGTCGATATAGGGCTAGATTTATGATATTGTGTCAACGTCCACTACAAGAGTACAAACAACTCAACCAATATAGCTTTATGAGATGCATTCTTTTATTTATTTATTTTCGGGGGAATAAATATGAGTTGTTATTTTTATTTTATTTTTAGCTTGGTTTAGAAATATATATAGTACTAAGTATACCCTAAGCCCCAGTCTCGAACTTAAGACCCTCAACAACTCTTAGGTACTAACACCTAGAGGGTTTGGGTTACCTCAAGTATTTTTTAACTGAAATCTGCTTTTGTTTTAATGAGAAATTGCTATATCACCCACTAATTAATAAAAGGGGAAGATTAAAACTTACTACCACTTGTCGTAGTATATTTAAAACAAATGAAGATGTCCAGTTAAAAAAGTACTAGAGCTAAACCAAACCCTACTTAGAGAGGTGTCATTAAACCAACAAGGTCATTGAGATGTTATTCATATTTCATATAGTAACAAATCAGCAAACGTGTCATTCTCGGACCATCTAAATCTCAACTAATTCTAGCCTATTAACAATTAAGATCGTGATTAGGGAACTAGCTTAGTTTAATGTTTTCTGTTATGGATGCACAGTTTTGATGCAATGTATATTCGAACTTATGTCATGACAAGAACAAAATTTGTCTTTAACCTCATATAGAATTAAAGATTAGAAGTTAAATTAGTTGTAGTAATAGAGTAATCATTTTTATTTTCTCTTGAAAACAATGCATTTGTTAGAAATAAATCCTGATTGGGAGGTGTAAAGATTGGGCAATGAAAGTGTTATTTGGTACTTTCAGACCAGTACCAAACCTCTAATATTAAAGATCTTCTCACGCCTCTTCTTATCAGTAACTTCCTTGTACTTAGCGTTCGAAGCTTCAAGTTACTACCTAAATTCTTCTTGCATAACCTGAATGTGGTCAACCATATCTTCCGCAACTTAGCTCACTCCTGGAAGCTTGTGTAAGGGTACCAAGTCCAAAGCATGTTTTGGGGGCACACAATAGACAATGGCAAAAGAGGACTTACCCATGCTCCTACTAATAGTGCCATTGTAAGCAAACTTGGCTTGAGACAAGGCAAGATCCCACTATTTAGGCTTCTCTCCATAAATACTCCAAATCATATTACTTAAGGTTCAGCTGATAACTTCTGTCTAGCCATCAGTCTAAGGATGACTAGTGCTACTATAATTAAGGGATGAGTCAAACCACCTCCAAAGAGTCTTCTAAAAGTGACTGAGGAACTTGGTATCACGGTCAGAAGTGATGGACTTGGGCATTCCATGCAAACACACTGTCTCTTTGAAGAACAAATTGGCTACTTGAATGGCATCTAAGGTCTTTCTACAGGCAATGAAAGGAGACATCTTCAAATACCTGTCAACCACAACAAAAACAGAATCCATACCTTGTTGCACGGTTTGGGAGAGGCCCAGTATAAAGTCTATGGAGAAGTTCTCCCAAGGTGCCTGGGGAACTAGTAGTGACACATACAAATTGGTGTTTTGAGACTACCCGTTAGCTATTTGGCATATAAGGCACTTCCTCACATGATTGCCAACATCTCGTTTGAGTTAGGGCCAATAGTATCACTCTTCCACAAGTATTGTTGTCTTGTCTCACCCCATATGACCACCCAAACCTCCACCATGCAACTCCCGAACAACCTACTTCCTTAAAGAACTTCGAGGAATACATAATTGATTCCCTCAAAAGAGAAAACCATCTTGCAAGTGTTTGCCATCCACAAAAATTGAGTCTACTAACATTGAATCCAAAAACTTCCAAAATCCTTATATTTCTCATATAGCTCCTTCACATAATCAAACTTGATGACTTCTATATGTAGTGTGACCAGCAAAAAAGCTTATTGACTGAGTGCATTTGCTACCTTGTTAGTAACATCGAATTTGTACTTTAAGGAGAATGAAAAGCGTTGTATGTATGCAACCCACCTGGCATGCATTCTATTGATGACAATCTAACTATTAATAAATTGCAAAGCTTGATAATTGATGTACAACACAAACTCCATCTAGACTAAGTAGTGTTCCCAGTGCTTTAAAGTCCACACCAAATCATATAACTCCAACTTATATGTAGACTACTTGCTTCGTGACTCAGAAAGTTTTTCATTGAAGAAAGCCATTGGTTTACCTTCCTGAGATAATATAGCACCAATTCCAACAACTAATGCATCACACTCCACTTGAAACAATGCTTCAAAATTAGGCAAGGCTAAAATTTGTGTGTTACTCAGTTTTTCCTTGATCAGTGCAAAGCTTTGTTCTGCTACCTCATCCTAAAAGAATTTCCTCTTCTTCAAGCATGCTGTGATTAGGGATATGATGTTACTAAAATTGCGAACAAACCTCCAATAAAAGGTTACTAGGGCATGAAAAATTTACACATCGCTCATTTCCTTTGCAGTTGGACATTCCTGAATAGCATGGTCCTTTTCCTCATCGACATGAATCTGCTCAACACTTACTACATACCTTAAGAACAAAAACCTATTTGTGAAGAAATTGTACTTCTTCAAGTTGACATACAACTTGTTGGCCAATAAAAACTTTAGCACCTCATGCGCATGATTGTAATGAGTAGCTTCTGTTTTACTGCATATCAGGATATCATCAAAATAGACTACTAAAACTTCCCAATAATTAGTTTCAAAACCTGATTCATAAGTAGCATGAATGTACTAGGAGAATTTGATAAGCCAAATGGCATAACCATCCCCTCATAAAGCTCCTCTTTTGTCATGAAAGCTGTCTTCCACTCATCACTAGTTCATATACGAATTTGGTGGTACACACTCTTCAGATCCAATTTGGTGTAACAGTCGAACCCACTTAGAATGCCAAACATATCATCCAATCAAGGGATAGGGAATCAATATATGACTATAATCTTGTTAATGGCTTGACTATCCACAAACATACACCAGCTTCCATCCTTCTTGGGTGTTAATAGGGCAAGTACTGCACATTGACTCATACTTTCTCTAATCTTTCCCTTACTAAGGAATTATCCACCTAACCTTGCATGATATGGCTCTCCTACGGATTCATTTGGAAATGTGGCAAGTTTGGTAGGCTGGCTCTAGGGACCAAATCAATGTGGTGTTGAATGTCACGCATCAGCGGAAATCCTACAAGCAGCCCATCTAGAAGTATTTCCTCAAACTACTTAACTTATGGTTGCACTATTGTCGATATTTCAAGTTGGGCCCACCATTAATTACCACAACTGCAAATACCTGCTTTGATTCCCTAGCTTCCTTGTCAAATGCATCCTCATTGTTACCCAAAAGAAGTGTCGACTTCCCCTCCACTTTAGAAGCTTTGGGTATACTGCCCTCCTTGATAGGACCAAAAACAATTTTCTTGTCATTATTAAAGAATACATACACGTTGTCCCTACATCTATGAGTAACATCTACATCTTACTGCCATGGCCTTCCCAAAATTAAATGACATGTATCCATCTCAACAACATCACATAGCACCTCATCTCCATAATTCTTACCCATAGAAAAAATTAATTCGACATTGATGAGTAATAAGAGTTTACATACCTTTCTTAATTCAACCTATTTTTTATGAAGATGGGTGTTTCTCTATCTTCAACCCCAATTTGGTGACTAAACTCTTGGAAGTGATATTCTACGCACTACCGCTATCAATAATGAGGTCACAAACCCTCTTGTTGATGGTACATCGTGCCCGGAAGATCTCTTGTCGTTGATTGTCCAACTCCCTCCTTAGTGTGAGCAATAGTCTCTAAATGACTAGGGACCTCCCTAAGGGCTCACCCTCTTCATCATCCTGGATCTCATTAAGGGTAAAAGAATAGGGATCTTCACTTTCAATTCCTACATCTTCGTTCTCTACTTCAGCTCCCTCCTCTACTTGCTTTACTAAATTCATAATGGTCTGCTTAGGACATGAGTGAGACCGATGCCTTGGTTCACCACACTTGTAACACTTATCCCCAGCTGGTTTGGCATTAGGATTAGCATTGGCTCCCTATCATCCTGTAAAAACTATTACTTTGACCTTTGGCTGACTCATACCACTACTAACCTCCTTGATACCCAAAGGTTGCAATAGTTGTGAAAACACTAGCTACTTCCCCTTATTGGTTGTAAAGCGTGTAGAATCAAGAGAACTCCGGTTAGCACATATCACCATGAAATTCTCAAATCTCAAAACACTGACCAAGAAAAAAGAAACAAAGAAACTTAAAAAGCACATATCTCCCATGAAAGAAAAAGAGTTTCAAGGGATGTAATAGAGTTGCATGACTTGTTTGCCCAAGAAGGATAGGAAAGAAAGAAAGAAAGAAACGAAAGAAAACCAGCTCTAGCAAATTGAAGAAAATCAGGAAAGAAAAGATAAGAGAGCCACGACAAATTTTTTATTAGATAAGAGATGCAAGAAACTATAGTATAAGCACTGGAAAAAAAAAAAAGATTTTGGGAGTGAAATATTGCTGTTGGAAATAGGAATCATTAGGGGTGTTTCGGTTTAATTTCGGTCGTTTTTTTTTTAACTGGCCAACCGAAACCGAAATTTTCAGTTTCCAAAGCCATCAACCGAAACCGACCGAAATAGTTGAAACACCGTCGGTTTCGGTTTGTTTCGGATTCATTGGTTTTTCGGTCAATGTTCGGTTTCAGATTCATAGTCACAAAAAGAAAAAAAAACAACTCAACATCACATGAGGTTATCGATTTTTCAATAAGAAAATAACAAACACAATCACAGATTCACAGAAAAAAAAAATCACAGTATAAATGAAACAAAATAAACACAGCTTGAAGTGTAAAAAAAATTCACCGATTATAAAGGTAACAGATGTTGTAATGATATCAGTATCGAAGACCTTTTCCTTGATTTGGCTGTCGTGGGTGGTGGGAGAATTGGGGAAGGCAATAGTTGTGGTAAAGAACTCAGAGCTTAACTGGTTAGGTGTAGCAGCTAAGCTTGAGTTCATGTAGGAACAAATGGCAAGTAATATGAAAAGGGATGCAACAAAGAATTGTTTAGAAGATAGGCTTTCCATCTCTGTGTGTAAGCATCAACTGAAGCGAGAACGACTAAACGAGAGAGAAAGGTAGAAAGAGAGAAAAAATTGAGAGATAAAGTCAGAGAAGGGGCGGCTGAAGAAAATAAAAGGGAAGAAAAAAAGAGGGGTATTTTCGTCTTTACATGCTCTAGGGTTTTAAAAAATTAAATAGCTAAAAAAAACCCATGTACCACGTGAAGGATCGAACATTGGATCAGGTAGGCAAACCACAGGTAGCATACCACTAAGCCACTGATCTGCTATGTTTTAAAATCACATAAATATATATATATATATATATATATATATTTCGGTCGGTTCGGTTCGGTTTCGGGGTAAAAAATCCAACACTGAGACCAAAACCGAAACTGAACTGCACCGAAACCGAACTGAAATTTTGGCATCGGTTCGGTCGATTTCGGCATGTTTTTTCAGTTCGTTGGTTTTTTGCACACCCCTAGGAATCATATATTTTTTTTGGTTACATTTTTCTAACCAAATCAATATCTAAAATTTAGAGAAACAAATAGAAAAAAGAAGTAAAACTTACAGATGGGGTGGTTGTCGATGCGGCGGAATGAGGCGTCAATAGTGGAGGGTCTCAGTCTCTATCTCTCTTTCTTGCTGTCTCTCCACACGGGTCTTTTTTCCCCCTCCCATTTTGATGTTAACGTCTACTTATATGAACCCACTTGGGTCTAGACCGTTAGGATGTGGACAACACTTGCCACAAGTGTATCCCTAAGTCGAGATATTGTAGCTAAATTGGTTGACACATATTGGGTGTTTTTCTTAAACAGAGATTCAATAAAGAGATTTAGGGTCCATTTGGTACATGTGTTTAAAAACTGAAAATTGTTGTTTGAATACATTTGTGGAACTACGTGTGGGTGCAAAAATGTGTGGAAATACATGAAATGTTGTTTAAAAACTGAAAATGATTGTTTGAAAACACAAACCAAACACCCCCTTAGGATTCAAGTTTCCTACCCCTAATTATCGAATTTCCAAAACATTGTTGCCCCAATTTTGACGAGTTTTAATTTGTTACTTTTCAAAAATTTGAAGTTTAGTTTTGTACTTTTAAAAGTTTTAGATAAACTATTAATTTTTACCATTGATTGAAAATACATCCTCAAGACCTAGGAAGATGCTTACATATGATATCAAAAAATTAATATATAACAATGGTAGATATATTAATTTTTTATATATTTAATATTGTCAAAAAATTAGAAGAATAAATCAATAAAAAAAAATGGTGATGCGGCTGATGATTTGGTCAACTTCAATCCATTTTGTTCCACTTTAGTCCATTTGGTACATTTTGGTCCAATTTGATCTATTCTGTCCACTTTTGTTAATTTGGTCCACTTCAGTCCATTCAGTCCATTTCCGTCCACTACCGTCCATCTAGTCCACTTTGTTATATTTTGGTCCATTTAGGTCCAATTCAATCCATTCGATACCCAATTGGTCCACTTCGGTCAGTGTGGTCTACGTCGATCTATTTCGGTCAATTTGGTTCACTTCAATCTATTTCGATACACCAAATAAGAAAATACAAGTTTAGGTTGAGAGTAGCTATTCTAAATCTGAATTTATTAAAAAATATAGATTAAAAAAATTAATATTAATATTTTTAATTTCTTAATTTATTGATTTGTGGTATTATCTTTCTTTATGTTTTTTTTTTTTTTTTTAATCTCCCTTTGTTGATGTTAGTGTTTTTGTTTTTGAGTGAATAACACAATTTTAATATTTTGATATGATATAATTTGAATTTGAAGACCCATTTCTAAGTCAGATAGAAATTAGAAGATTGCTGTAACTATGGTTTTTTTGGCAAAATTTGCCAAATAGTATTTTTTTAGAAAAATTTTAGGAAAGCAGTACACAAAAGAAGTTATTTAATAGTTATACTGTTTTTGGAAGTCAAGTTTAGCAAACTCGAGTTTGGGTTGGAAGTCGAGTTTGACAAACTCGACTTCCAAGCAGGATGCATCAATATTGCTTGGAAGTCAAGTTTGTCAAACTCAACTTCCAGCCCAAACTCGAGTTTGCCAAACTTGACTTACAAAAACTGTCAAACTAACTAAAAAAAAAACTTCAAACATATGCTATTCACCCCATTTTTTTTTTCTAAAAAAGTACTAATAAGCAAATTTTGCCATGGTTTTTAGGCTTTTAAATGATTCACCTGAGCATATGAAAGGTTTTTTCTATTGACATGTAAACTTCATTTTGCAATGTATAATTTATTCAACATATCATGACATAAATTCTTTTATAAATAAATTTATTGTCATCTCCATTCTTTAACAAGAATAATCACATATGTATTTTCATACCAGCACGCAAAATAGTTAATATGACAAGACAATAGTGCACAAAGTAAGTTCTTTATGTTGATAACTTTATTTATGTGGTTGGAAGAAGCACTATCCTTTTTACTAAACAAAAAAATAAAATAAAATACCGATACAAAACTAGTTATATTTGTTTGAAATATGCATGCTCGTATCGCATATAAAACATACGCAGCGGGAAAATAACGGATCTACTTCATTCATAAATGTTAATATGCACTATGTAAGTTTCAGAATTCGAGAACAACAGAGTGTACCTTGGAGCGGTGAATTTCAAAACAGAAGATCAAAAGCACTTAGAAATACTTTCAATCTTCACTCTAATTCCACTAATGCCTAAGATGTGTGGTCTCTCAATCAGTTTTCAAAGGGACAATGTCAAAGTGTTTAACACTTCTTACATGCCATTTCACAATAGTATTTTTTCAAAAAATCTACAAAAAATTCTGTAATTTTCTTCCTTTATGTCTAACTAATTATCTAATTGGGCTGGCCTTTTGGGTCTTTCTAATTGGGCTTTTCCAATTGGGCTTAAGTGTGTTGCTTGGAGTGGGACCAAAAGAGACCAATAAGACACTAGCTCCAATGGGCCTTGGGCTTTTCTGTCAACTTTTGACAAATCCAAAGTTGTTATTATTATCTATATTTAATACCACTATATAAACATAGTTGCACTCTAGGCCTTATTAATAAATTATATTCTAAGACTTTATTGTACATACAACCCCTTTATAAAATATTCGTAGTAATACAAAGTCATGAAAGAAGACTGCCACTTTGTAGATTATTACATCTTAGTTCCTTGAGTACCCGGTTTAATCCTTTAAAGTTATTCATCATATATTTATAAAATCCAATTCCATAAATATATACTTTAGTAACTCCTTACTAAAGTGATTAGGCCTAACTCTCTGAATAACCAAACTCATTAAACTTATCTCAAGGGAATATTTTGTATCTTCGATAAGAGACTATGAATTCCATCTTGAGAATATATGTTCCATCAACACTAAATGTGGTTGCCCAACATACTGAGGTTTTGACCGTAACTATAGATCTTACTCCTGATATATCAAAGCAACCTACACTTCATGATCAGGTCCATTATCCTCTAAGGATTAAGAGTTCATGTAGATATAAGTCGTGAGTTTATTATTCATTTGACAGTCATTAGAAGAATAATAAATCTCACAGCGGTCCAGTTTTATATGTTTTAACTCTTAAAACATATTAACATATCAACTAGAAATCTCCATTTCCATAATCAAGACAAATCATCTTAGTTGATATATTATAGTATCCGTAGATGAAATGCTCAATTTCATCACCCACTACGAACTACAATTCTGAGTTTACAAAGAACTTGTGATTTTTATCTTCTATGACTTTTCACATAAATCACATACTATGCATTTCATGGACTATATGATAATGGGTCTGTTTGGATAGAACTTATTGCTGAAAACTAAAAACACTGTAGCAAAATAATTTTTAAATGTGTGAATAGTACTACGGGACTTATTTTTAATAAAATTTTTTTTGAAAAAGTACATGTACAGTGCGTGCACTGCGGACTTTGTCCCCCCAGCAGCAGAAACGAAAAAAGAGAGGAGAAAACGCAAGTCTATAAAACGCAGCCACAATTAAGTTGAATCCAAACGCATTCAATGTCTCAATATTCATGTTACTATTATTTCAGATAATAATAAAACAATTTTATTAATCACAACATTAAGTTATACATAATGTCATACATAATAATATACATAGCATCATACAATAAGATTTAAGAGTACTAATCCCAACAATATTAAAATAAAATAAAAACCTCATAGATATAGTCTTAATTTTTCCACGTAAATTTATTGTTCCTATCCTCTCTGCTTCCATTTTCTATTGCTCCTATCTCATATATTCCACTTCCGAATTAGGTTTCACACTTTCTAAAATTGCAAGACTACTTGTTAGAATTAAATATTAAAAACAAATCTACATACCACTCAAACATTCAAAATTTGGCCTTTTCCATTCTGGCAGCCTAATATATAACAATCATCCAAAATATGGACTTAATTAATTCACTAGCTATATGACTCGAGATAGTGGAGTTAGTTAAATTATATCAGGTTTTGATTTAATTTATTCAAGATAGTAACTTCCAAGTTAACGAGAAAAGAAAAAAAGATTGTATATATGGATATAAATCATTGCAGAATAAATTAACTAGATGCAAGTTTTTCATTTTGAAAAGGAAAATAACTAATAATTGATAGTCCCCTTCTGCGGGCAAGGTCTATACCTTTACACTTGATTAAAGATTAGGTCCTTACTTAAAATAAAAAGCTCAGAGCTCATGCAACATGGAGTGCCATTCGATATGGTAGTGTCAATTTCACCAATCCAATCTATTTTCATGGCAACCAAAATCTTTAGTTTCAATTCCCATTCACTTCCAAACAACTTATTATTAATTAGTTGAATGAGTTGTTATTCTGGGGTGCTCTCCTTTGGAGACTAACTAGTGAGAAGTAAGCTCCATTGGATCCCTTTGCTAACAAAGATGAATGGGTTCCTTTCTCCACCACTTTTCCTTTATCCAACACAGCAATCATATCACAGTTTTGGATGGTGCTTAACCTGTGTGCCACAACAACACTAGTCCTCCCAACCATGACTTTCTCCAGTGCATCTTGCACTACTTTCTCTGATTGACCATCAAGTGCACTAGTTGCCTCGTCTAGCAATAACACTGATGGGTTTTTCAGTATAGCCCTGGCTATTGCAATACGTTGCTTCTGACCCCCAGATAATTGCACACCTCTGTCCCCGCATGATGTCTCATACCCTTCTTTTAATCCTGAGATAAAATCATGAGCATTGGCTAACTTAGCTGCCTCAATGATTTCTGTTTCATCAACTTTATCCGATGCTCCATAAACAATGTTTTGTCTAATTGTGCCAGAAAATAGTGCTGGTTCTTGGCTAACAAGTGCAATGTGTTTCCTTAGTGACCTTAAATGGTATGACCTTATATCTTTACCATCAATTTTCACCATACCTTTAAATGGGTCATAGAATCTCTCAATTAATCCTATGATGGTTGATTTTCCAGACCCACTTTGTCCCACCAATGCTGTTGATTTCCCAGCTTCTATGTTGATTGAGAATCCTTGGAATATCATCACATCAGGCCTAGCTGGGTATGCAAAGTACACGTCACGAATTTCAACATGGCCTGTTATTTTTTCAGGCTGGAACCCTTCTGAGTCTTCAGGCTCAATTCTTGTGTATCGGTCCAAAACAGCAAAGACTGACCCAACAGAATCAGAACCCTTTGCAAGGTCTGTAGTCATACTTCCAGCATCAGCAATAACACGGCCTGTACTTACCAAAATCATAAAGGTCTCAAAGAGAGCTTTAGCTGAGATGTAACCTTTGGCAATAAGCTTCCCACCATACCAAAAGTCTAAAGCCCAACTAGCAGTTGAGAGGCTTTGAGACAAAGCTAGCCCAATACCAGCAAACCATGATTGCCTTATGCTCTCACGGCGCGGGCCTGCTTGGGCTTTTTCAAGCATTTGAAGGATTCTTTCTTGGGAAGAGAAGGCAGTGACAGTTCTGAGGTTGGTAACAGCTTCAGCAGCGAGTTTGCTGCTTTCATCTTGGGCCTTAACGGCCTTTTGAGACATGCTTTTGAGTAGTACACGCCTTGTGTAGAAGCACATTATGATGAGTGGTTGGACTGCTATCATGACAATAGCAAGCCTCCATGCAATTACCAAGCCCATTGTGAAGGCTACAACTATAGCTGAGATGGTTTGTACAACAAGGGCTGTTCTGTCACCCACTAAAGATCTCACCTGCCAAAATAGTCCACGCATTAGCATTCGGTATGCTAAAAAATTGCTATGTAAGAGTTACAATATATGCAAGTTCTATAAAAATTGTCTTCAATTGGTTTTATTAGGGTGATGTTTAGTCTTTACTCGTTTAGGATCTTCTCCATCTCATTGTTGAGAGTTTATTTCAGTGTCTAATAATGTACAAAACACGACATCATTTAAAACTTTTAATAATGTGATACTATATATACACTTTCAAAATTATAATGTTTAAATGAATTATGAAATGTATTCAATTCAAATTGATAGATTCTTTCTCTAGTCGATATAGGGCTAGACTTATGATATTATGTCAACATCCACTATAAGTGTACAACCAACTCAACCAATATAGCAATATGAGATGTATTCTTTTATTTATTTATTTTCGGGGGAATAAATATGAGCTGTTATTTTTATTTTATTTTTTAGCTTGGTTTAGAAATATATATAGTACTAAGTATACCCTAACCCTGGTTTTGAACTTAAGACCCTCAACAACTCTTAGGTACTAATACCTAAATAGGTGTTAATAAACCAACACGGTCATTGGCTAAATATGAGCTGATATTCATATTTCATACCGTAACAAATTAGCTAACGTGTCATTCTCGGACCATCTAAATCTCAACTAATGCTAGCCTATTAATAATTAAGATCGTGATTAGGGAACTGGCTTAGTTTAATGTTTTCTGTTATAGTTGCACAGTTATGATGCAATGTATATTCGAACTTATGTCATGACAAGAACAAAATTTGTCTTTAACCCCATAAAGAATTAAAGATTAGAAGTTAAATTAGTTGTAGTAATAGAGTAATAGTTTTTAATTTCTCTTGAAAACAATGCATTGACAAAGCTAAATAAATAATTAAGGCAAAAGCAACTGTTCCAATTATTGAAGTGACTAGTTATACTGCTGTTATTGTCCAATGATTATTGTTAATGCTTTGTGACTGTCCATTGTCGGCAGGAATACAGACAAGCTCCCCATTACATTTCATTACAATTTTACCAATGATTCCTTATCAATTCTAAAAAGACAAAAGAAAAAAAGAAAAGTAAAAAAGCAATGACTCTTTCTTAAGGAGAACATAATTTTAATGAGCCACAAGACCTCCCACCTAACCTCCACTTAACCTAAAGATGGCTTCCAAACTTTCACATTAGAGTAGACTTAAAGTTCTCTCTCAAAAAAAAAAAGTAGACTTAAAGTTGGAATATCAGATATTTTATACTTTTTTTTTATAAACAGATATTTTATACTTTTTTGATGAATATCAGATATTTTATACAGCTATCAATTAGGGCTAAACTTTTGGACTCTTGTACAATTTGGTTCTTATATGGTAAAACAAAGAAGCATCACAAGATTCACAACCGCAAGAGCTCACTATCTCAATAACTTGGCAAATTCTATTATTTTTGGAAAATATACAAAGAATATTAACAAAGCTCATGCTCATAAATTGTTCTACAACAACCTCTCTCCTATATAGTGTTTAAAATGGGATAGAGGGGATTAAGATCTTCATTCTTCATAGGGTGTCCCAAAATTCTATCAATTTATTTTAATATCGTTTCATCGTCAATTTAAAAAAATTAAAATTTTAAAAATCAATTTTTGTTTGAAGATTAACAATATGATAAAATTAAATATAATCAACAGATTTCAAAATCGATGGATAAGATTTTAGTTAAGAATTCCATGCCCCATGATACTTAAAAGAGGATTTTATAATCATGTCAAGAACTTCCAAACTCATCATTCACTAGTGTTTGTTTTTTAACTATTAATTTCTCTTTTCTTTTCCTTTTTTTGTCAAGATTAGTTATTGGCATCATTCACTAGTGTTTTTATTATTATTATTTAATCATTTTTTGTGTCAAGATTAGTTGCTGGCATCATTCCCTAGTGTTTGCTAATTTGTTAATTATAATTTAATTAATCATTTTTTGTCAAGATTAGTTTCTGTCATCATCAAAACCACATAATTTTGATATAGTAGAGAAGCATACGTACCACATTGGCATCTTTGGCAAGTCTAGAGCAAATGGCACCACTAGAATTCTCATCCTGGTCAAACCAACCAACTTCAAAAGTGAGAATCTTTGAAAGCATCCTTTCCCTTATCCTCTTGGTCAAGTACTCTCCCATGTAAGCAAAATTATAATGCTGTGTAATATTAACAACCATCGATAACACAGCCAACCCAAGAAAACACAGTGAGTAAATCCTTGTCTTATCCTTAATCTCCTGATGACTTGTCAAAAAATACACTGATATCATTGACCCCATTGCAAATGCATACAATGGTTGAACCGCACCAAACACTGTAGCAGCTAAACAACCTAAGCTAGCTTGTTTCCACTCTGGGAGATTCAAAGCCAACAATCTTCGAAAAGATGGAACTGGGAAATTTTTATCTTCTACTATTCCATCTTCTTGATCACCTAGTGAACCACCACGGCTTGGCCCGGCTATTGAGTTAGCTGAACTTGACCTACTCACTACAGAGAGTCTACGACTGCTTGTGTTGTTGATGTCCATGTTTGATATAGAAGATGAAGCATGAGTGTTCTCTTCTGGTTCTCTCTGTTGAAGGTGTACAAGTGAGGTGTAAAGGCCATGTTCGTTTTCGATTAACTCGTTGTGGGAACCTGTTTCCATGACTTGGCCGTTTAGGACAACAGCAATCACATCAGCATTTCGAATGGTAGATAATCGGTGAGCAATGACGATTGTGGTGCGCCCAACTGAGGCCTTGTCAAGAGCTTCTTGGACAACTCGTTCGGATTCTGAGTCTAGTGCACTTGTGGCCTCGTCTAGGAGTAGGATTCTTGGTTTCTTGATTATTGCTCGTGCAATGGCTATTCTTTGCTTTTGTCCTCCTGACATTTGAACACCTCTCTCACCAACCTGTTCATGTATTTTATCATTTTTCATTAGCTATACATACTGAGGAAACACCATAGATATGGAGTAATATTAAAGACAACTCTCTAGTCTCAACTTATATATTAAATCAACAAGTTTTTAATTCTAGATGTTCCTCATGAGCACTTTGTTGATTCATTGATATGCTAAAAGCAAACAGGCACTAACTAGGTAAATAGGGAAAGAGGTGAGGCAGGTTCAAACCCCAAATACCGTATATTCCAAAGAGTGTTAGTACCATTAGACTAATATACTAAGTTATGATTTCAGTTAAGTCACTTTCATATAAGCTCACATATACCATTTTTTTTTTTTTTTTGTGTCAATTACAAGAAGTTACATCAACAACTACTTAAAAGAATAGTGAAAATTTTTGTATCTTGGATTTATTAATAATTATTTGTGATGTTTTGCCAGCTCTATTAATAAAAACTTGTGTTGGGTAGTAATGGTATAGTACTAGCTCCACTTACTCAACGGTAAACAGTTTATTAGGAAGACAATCATAGTAGGAAACATTGAGGAAGTCTCTCATGCCACTCTATGATGTAATACTACTCATATAGCTAGTGGAGGAATAATAGCCCACAAATAATTAAATCCACTAACATGTTCTATGCCTTCCTTTTAACTATTCTGTTTTTTCTTTTGGATTAGGATCCTGCCCTTGATCCTTTATTTTTACTGTAATTTTCAACGATTCCTTGATCATATTCTTTCCCTTTCAATGTCACACCCACTCGAGTGAGTGAAAACATTCTTATAAATGATCTGTTTTTAGGTCATTTTTATCCTTTTAATTACCAGCCTTTTTCATCAGTGGTCATAATTATTTTGAAGTTCTTAGGTACAAAAGACTGAAAATAGTCTTTCGCAAGAATTACATCAGTTTATTTGTTTGTTTGTCCCAACTAGAACGCAATTACAAATGATTTGGCTTCCTTTAAGTGGTTTTGAGCACTGGAGCGGACACCATAGTGTCCTCCCACCTTGCACTGTAATCCACAAAAGGGAAGCTTTGCCTATTATAAAGATAAATATTATTTCACATGACCTCTACATTTTCGTATTAAATCTTCACATTTTACGCATGATATAAAATAATATGAATATAATGTAAAAAATAAAAAATAAAACCCATTATAAATTTTATTACAAAAGGTGTAAATTGATTGGTTAGTTTTGAAAATAGTTGAAGAAATTAAAAATTTTACTATATAAATTTCATAAATTGATGAAAATGTAATGGTTGGATTTCAATAACATAATAAATAATTGTCTAGAATAATGCCTTTTGTGACTAGCGATGCGTCATTGTAAATACTATGCAATAACAATTATAAGCATCTCTAGCATCATTAGTCAATTTTAACACATGAAAAATAATTTAAAACTTCAATTAGTATGTTATTGATGAGACATCACTCTTATTCACAATTTTAATTATTTTAAATAATAGAATGATAACTTTAATATTTTCTTTATAGATTATCTGGGATATCTTGGTGCTCATGAGTTGTGTCATTTAGATAGAGAAAACACATTATGCATCTGATGATTGTTTCTTCCCTCTCACATGGAGGAAACATGGATCTGATGCATGGTATACCACCTCCTTTGGATAAAATTGGTTTAAAACTTTAAATTATATTTGTCAAATAGTATATGCATAGTGGGGCACAAAATAATAATTTTAAATGTTATAAATTGTATGTTGATAACCACCAACAAACAGAAAAATAAATAAATAATGTCGAAATGGGCAAGATCTATTACATCAGTTTGTTTGTTTGTCCCATATAGAACGCAATTACAAATGGTTTGGATTCCCTTAAGTGGTTTTGAGCACTTGAGGGGACACCATAGTGTCTTATGTTCCATCTTGCACTCATCCACAAAAGGGAAGTCTTGCCTATTATAGAGGCAAATTTTGTTCAACATGATCTCTACATTTTCACATCAAATATCTACATTTTACGCATGATATAATATAATATGAATATAAATGAAAAAAGTGTGGACACTATTAAATATGAAACAATAAAAAAATCATTATAAATTTTATTACAAACTATGTAAATTGATTAGTTTATTTTGAAGGATCATGCTAACAAGTGCCTTTAGGGCATTGGTTAGTAGTCTATTTTAGAAAAATTTTAACATCATTTTTATGGGAAATGAAAAAAACTGTCAAAACATTAATTGTTTTTTTTCTTTTTCTATAAAAATTTTCTTTAAATAGATTATTAACAAATGCCCTAAGGGCATTCGTTAGCATTTTCTTATTTTGAAAATAATTAAGACATTACAAATTTTACTACTTGAATTTCACAAATTGACAAAAATATGATGGTTGAATTTCAATACCATAATAAATGATTGTCTAAAATGATGTCTTTTGTGACTAGTGATACGTCATTGTAAATACTATGCAATAACAATTATAAGCATCTCTAGCATCATTAGTCGATTTTAACACAAAAAATAATTTAAAACTTCATTTAATGTTATTGATGAGACATCACTCATATTCACAGTATTTAAATTTTTTTAATAAAAAAAAAAAAGAAGAGATAAATAATGATTACTTTAATATTTTCTTTACAAATTTACTGGATATCTGCTTTTCACGAGCTGTGCCCTTTGAATAAGATTGGTTTAAAACTTTAAATTACAATTGTCATAGCATATGCATAGTGGGGCACCAAATAATAATTCTAGATGTTATAACTTATATGTTGATAACTACCAACAAACAGAAAAATAAATAAATAATGTCAAAATGGGCAAGCTAGGACGATTGGTATAGAAGAAGATATTAATAATGATGATAATAATGTCAAAATGGGTAAGCTCTGACAAATAAGCAGAACTAACCTGTGTATCATATCCCTGAGGCAGCTGACTAATGAAATTATGAGCATTGGAAGCCTTGGCAGCCTCTTCAATCTCTTCCATTGTAGCATTTTCTTTACCAAAGAGTATGTTTTCCTTAATTGTGGTTGCAAACAGTGCAGGTTCTTGGCTCACCAAGCCCATCTGTGACCTTAGCCACTTGAGCTGTAACTTATTAATGGCAACCCCATCAAGAAGTATGTCTCCGGAAAGTGGGTCATAAAACCTCTGCAGCAGTGATATCACAGTGGACTTTCCTGAGCCACTCCCACCCACTAAGGCCACAGTTTTTCCTGCTGGAATCTCTAAGCAGAAGTCTTTGAAGATAATGCTCTCGGGCCTTGAAGGATATGAGAATTCTACATGCTTGAATTCCACGTTGCCTGAAACATTCTCTATAATTTCACCTTCCATGTTGTCAGAATCAATCTTAGGGACCCTTTTTATTACTTCCATTATGCGTTCTCCTGCTGCAGATGCTTCAGAAAAGTACTTCAAGTTGGATAATCCAGAACCAAATGCCCTATTCAACAAGACAATCACAAACAAAATATGTCACACTTAAATTAAAAATTGAAAAAAAAAAAAATCATATAATTTTGTGTCATATTTACCATGCATTTGTACAGTTTGGATTAAAAAACAAAAAACTTTAAAAAGTTATACATAAATAGATAAGTTAAAAAGTTAAGTTATGCTTAGTTGAATCGTATTAAAATGTAAAGTTTTAAAACGTTATATATGAACAAATATGCTAAAAAGTTCGTGTATTCTTACAATCCACCAACGGCAATGGCAGCGCCAACAACGAAAACAGTTCCACCTTTGGCGTTATGGTACATAACAAGTCTACTACCATAGTAAGCCATGAAAGACCAAATAGCAAATACAATACCGTTGCTTCCTATGGCCAAGCCTTTAGCCAAGCCTTGCCTTAATCCCAACTCAACTGACCCTTGTAAAGCTGAAGAGAATGTTTCTATTGTCTTGCTTTCACCAACAAAGGCATAGACGGTTCTAATAGAAGATACTGCTTGCTCAGCTACTGTACCAGCTTGATTATACTCTTCCCTGATCTTCCTAGCCAGTCCAGTTAGAGTCCTCCCGTACATCAAACCAGGTATTACCAAAAGCACAATAAAAGGAAACCCCACAATAGCTAATCTCCATAGCAATAAGAACGCTGCTATGTAGCTTCCAAAGAACATAGACGCATTCATCACAAAGTTCGGAACCTAATAATATAAAATATTAAAAAAAAAAAAAAAAAAGAACACTAAGTCTTTAAAATAAGTTTATAAAAATTATAGTAGGACTTGGAATTTAATTATAGACCTTTTCGCCTAGAACATCTTGGATTACAAGGCTATCATTAGAGACACTTGTGATGACCTCGGATGTGCTTGTCACATGCAAATCAAAGTAACCCACATCTTGCCTTAGCACTGCTTTCAAATATCTAGCTCTCATTCTTGCAGCTTGTCTCTCACCTGTTCTTGTCCAACAATACCCCTCTGAAAAAAAAAAAAAAAAAAAAAAAAAAAAAAAAAAAAAAAACATATAAACAAAAAAAAAAACAAAAAAAAATCAAAAACTTTCATAACCAATCACAATTTAATAATTGATAAATTCAAAAAAAAAAAAATTATCACAGTGAAACCCACCTAGGAAACAAGCTACAAATGACCCACAAGCCAAGTACACTAGAGCCAATGCATTCTGTCACCCACAAAAACCAAACCCAGTTAGATTTTGTTTTTCTGTTGTGTGCATGCGTGTATCCACGTGAGAGAGAGAGAGAGAGAGAGAGAGAGAGAGGACCTTATTGATGTTATTCAAAAAGCTGTCTGATAAAGAAACTGCTGAAGAGCCAGTGCCAATATTGTTCATCAAGTGGCTAGTGATAAACAATACCAAAGGCGTAAGAAGCCCATCACCAACGGACCCAAAGAACCCAAAAATCATCAACAAGAAGTCCACACCATCGGCATGCATGAACATGGAGCTTATAGAACCCTTCCTACTATTCTTCTTCATCGTGACCACACTGCTTTTTTCTTGTTCCATGTTTCCCAATAATCTTTTATTGGGAAACTAAAAGAACAATAGTAGTAAAGATTCTCAAATCCCAAACCACTCCTCTTTAATTAGTTCCAAGATATATAAGTATGGGCTTTTAAAGTTAAAGCCTGAACCTTTGCATTACTTGGTTATGAGCTGAAATTAATGAGGTCGCATATATATAGGGGTGTGCGTGTGAATAAAGCCAGAATAGGTGGACCAAAGAAGTGGTGGTCAGGTCAGCCAGTAATTGATATTGCATGTGGACAGGTCTAGTATAATAAAAGTTAGGAATGGAGATTAACTTGTTCTGAGAGACACGATCATGGTTTACTTAAATGCTAGCTCTCTTCGCAATTAGCGTCATTAATGACGATCATTGGGTATCCGGGACAATTTTTATTAACCCACTTTCTTCATAAAAAATTGTCAAGTGGTCTATGTTGCTTTCCTGTTTTAGTTCATTCCCACTTCACAGAATCTAGCGCCACGAACGGGCATGTGTTTATACTCAAAATTGTTTATACGTACATCTTGGGCAGTACACTCAAAAAAAAAAAATTCTAAAATATTGCTTCCACCCGACTTTCATTTTTCAGCCCTAAAGTTCATCTTTCCCCTTCAATTTTTTTTTTTTTGATAAAACCCTTTAAATTATTGAAAATGCTACAATTCTATCTCCAAATTTCTAAAAAAACATGACTTTATTTTTAACCTTTATTTTTATACTATAGATGAAAAAAAAGTTCATTTTTGTCCTTAACCTTATTAAAGAGTTTAAGGACAAAAAATAAGGGGTCGTTTGGTAACGTTTTTCTAATAACGTTGTTTGTATTTTTTTTAAAATACGTGTGGAAAAAAAAGTGTGTGAAAATATGTGTAATATTGCTTAAAGACTGAAAACATGTGTTTAAACACATATACCAAACGAGTCCTAAGTTTTTTAAAATTTATAGACAAAAAATAAGATTCATGCCAAATTTAAAAAAAAAAAAAAACAATATTTTAAATTTTATATATATATATATGTGTGTGTGTGTGTGTACGGGGGGAGGGCGGGGGTTGGGTTCAAGTTATATCTAATGTAACTTTAAGCAATGTTATACTACCACTCAATATTTTTTAATTAGATGCAAATTTTGACAAATCCACTATTAGATTACATTATTTTCATATATTTTTCATGCTTACAAAATTTCAAGGTGATAAAAAATAATAGTTATGTCATCAATCAATTGTTTAAACTCAAGTTTTTGTATTTTAAATAAAGCATAAAAGATTAGTTTATTGATCGAATGGAAAATAACATGCAATTGTGATAACAATTGGCATGAATTCTAAGAACATATAGAACATGTAATTCAACGGTTGGATTTTCAAAATATGAATTCTATAACAAGCTATTGGCTAGTGTAACATTGTTTAGAGCTATACCAGATATAACTTGAACCTAACCCTATATATATACAATAAAATATTAACTTCTTAACACCCATGTTACATGACTTACTAAATTTTTTATTAATAATAAATTTACTCTAGATACCTAATTATCAAGCGTGCCTTACTTTACTTCAATTGTATATTATTTATTAGAAAAAAAATTATGTACAATATCTTAAGTTCTTTAGGTTACTGTCTTAAAATTCAATCATGTGACAACTTAATTAAAAAATACACTTTCATCCCATGAGAAAAAAGTATTGTCCTATTTTAAAATAACTCCTAAGTACTATTGTAAGGACACAAATCACGCTGGACCAAAGTTGGACTTTCAGACCAGCCCAATGAGCCCTAAACAATGAATTTATAGAGAGTGGGCTTTTAATCTAGGTTTTTGGACGGTAGATAACACAAAAGTTAGATTAAATCACAGAACACATGCGTAATCCTCATACATGGATGAAATATAGCTTTATATATTGATGCCGAGGACAATCTTTGATGTTTCCTTACAAGTTCTCTTCGCTGTGTGTGTGTGTGTGTGTGTGTGTGTGTGTGTGTGTGTGTGTGTTTTTCCTCTTTTTCTCCCTTTGTTTCTTCTTTCTTCGACTTTTATAGGCCTGCATCCTTTTCTCCTTTCTTCCACGTGTAGTCCAGATGCTCCTTTTTGATACTTGTCCCATCATTCCTCCTTACTAAAGTCTTTGGCGGTAAGTATAAGGTTGAATTTTAATGTTCAGGCGTCACTTCCTCATTAATGCGGCTAAAGAGGTAGGTGTAGAGCCTTCAATGCGGTGGCAGCAGCTTTTTCCTTGATATTTGTCTGTCACTTCCCTTTACCCCTTATTCTCGTTTTCTCAATTTCTGCATCTAAGGTCTTCAATATGGATGCCCTTGAGCCGCCAGATCACTTGCATCGTCCTCGGAAGCCGAGGACACGATCATCCTCGGACGTCATGTTTCGTGGTGTTCTGTTTATGCATGGCACTTTTCTTTGTCACGTGACTCCGTAGGCGAGATTTATCATGTCCTCGGACCATTCATGATATTGGATTGGGCTTTTCTCCTTGTGAGAACCTTTGGGCCGGTCCAATACGTATCTTGAGCCCATTGGCACTACAACTATATTTAAGTTTTACCCTATTTATTATTCTTTTCAAACCTTATATTTATATCATTATTTTATAATACTATCTAAATTATGATTTTTTTATATATTAAATATGAGATAGTCTTAACCTTCAATGACTTTGATATTTTGCAATCTTGGACTAAACCAAACTAGTAAGTATTACCAAACAAATTCAACTAAATTTACGTTATGATTTCCCAATGTCAATATCTAGTATTCAACTAGTGCTGGTTTGGGAGAGTCCTTTTTCAATAGTCTATTAAGCTTGAAAAAAGTAATTAAAAAAATACAATTATACATATGTTTCTATCAACTTTATATTGGATTGTGTAAATATATATATGAAGAGAGAGTTCATGTGGGAGAACATGAGGTTTTACCAAATAGCAATTTCCTTAAGATTCTTTCATTTAGGCTTCCACATCATCAAAGTTTGCATTTATGTCAAATCTTTAATTCATTGAATGTGTTAATGGAATAAATACACATATTAATTATCTACATGTGTGCACTAATTATATATATAAGTATTTTAATTTTTTTAAAGAATTATATAAGAAAGCAAAAACCTCATGCGGGATATTATATAGTTCTTCCATATGGCGCTTTGTTAGCATAATTTTTCATTTAATTATCTACCTCACCTTCTTTACATATTTTGGATTATAATAAAATTATATTAGTAGAATATTAATATTTCCACTGAGTATTTAACTTCCCATTATCAACTTGCATATGAGGAATTTAATATATATTATGATCAATAGTTTTTAATAATATAACTAAGTTTTTCCTCAGTTTTTTTTTAGTAAGATCTCTCATAAATTTATTTAGGATTTTCTCAGTATCTCAATCAAATATCACAAAAATTGTTTTGTTAGTTGCATCAACAACTTCAAATTAAATCTTGTATCTGAAGTAGTTTGTAATTGTATAGTAGTTATAGTGAGATAAATATGTCCCTTTATATATACCTACTCATAGCTCTTTATGCAATCCCATGTAAAATACACACTGACCAAAAAAAATGTCATTTACTTTCAATCTTTCGACAACACCTACCTATCTCTAACATTGTTGTTTATTTAATCCTAACCCGTATAAGTTGGCTACAACCAAGGAAAAGGGGCTTACATTTTTTATTGAGTGCCAACGACAATTACGATTTTGATGTTAAGGTCGGACATTGTGGATTTGTGGGTTTTGTAAATGATGTGATTGATTGTGGGTGTTTGGAATGTGTATTTTGTTTTAGAATTAAGAAGAAAGAGAAACACACATTCTATATCAGCTTTTAATCTATATTATTCCACCAAAGTTGTTTTTTTGTTTTGTTTTGTTTTAATCTCATTACTTCAATTGAATAATTATAATAGATATATGCGAGTGCAATTTATAATTGTTTCTTTTTATAATGAACTCCTTACGAATAAATTTCTATAACAATTATGCTATAATACATATACAACATTCTCCAAAACCATCTTATATAAAACATTACAACATTATTTGTGCATTGCACGGGTGGATTACCAATATAAATAAAGAGTTACACCAAGTATAACTTGCTCCTAACCCATTATCTCTCTTGCATTAAGGTGAATTTAATGCTTCCTTAAATGATATTTTAAGGAAACATCACTGAATGCATTATTTTACAAATAAAAAGGTACAAGAATCCAAACCATCTTCCTTGATTTAAATTAGCATGTAACTCATCCATACACATGGATGCATTTAAAATTAAACATATTTTTTAGTATAAAAATAAAAATTATAAGTCAATTCTTTTTTTAAAAGTAAATGTAATTAGTCACATTATGGCCACAAGCCATGCAAGGGAGTGCACACCTTGGCCTTAGAGTGGACTATGGCAGAGGGTGAAAAATAGAGTCGCCACCTAGATTAGGTCTAGGAACTATATTGAGCCATTTGGGCCACTTACTTATATACATAGGTTTGCATATCAGATTATGGGTCTGAAATTTGGGTACGGCTTCGAAAGGTGTTAGGCACCCAAGGCCGTCTGACTTGTGAGCTGGTCTCCATTATGTGTTTCTAGGCCATATTTAAATAAAGAAATTACTAAAAGAGACCTAATCCTTAACCTAAACATACATCATGCACTTAAATGAAATAACACACACAACAAGCTAAAGATCACATCACAATATAGAAGGGAAAAAAAAAAAAACACAATTAAACAAATATATTATAAAAAAAGGAAAAGATAACAAATAAACGAACAAAAAAAGAAAAATATCACAAACAAACCAAAAATGGTAGAAAGACTCAAACAAACACTGAAAATAATTAAACACAATTAACTAACCTAAACAAAATCAAAGAACATGCGAAAAATAATTAAAACAATAAAAACAAAATTTTTGTCAAATATAAGTTCAGGATGCATACACATACTCAACTATGAGTACGCATGGTCAAAACCATGCACACATTTGCTCAATGATGCATACGCATCCTTTAGCACAAAAATGATAAATCACACTTTTATAAATTTAATCAAACAAAGATATAGCACGTGAGATCAAATAAGCATGTTAGAAACCCTAAAAACTAATCTAACGTGAAGCAAATAAAACAAACATCAATATAAACAAATAAACATGAAACAAAATCAAATAAGTATACTAAACTAACATAAAATAGATAAATATGTTAAATTTTACATAAAACCAAAATAATAAAACAAGAACAACAAAAACAGATTATAATCATCTCAAAATCATATTAACACATATCAAAAGAATTAAGATCAACAAATAAGTCAAATAAAACAAATATAAAAACTATGTTAATAAACTCATGTGAATCCTATTAAACAAAGAAAGAATTCATGGGAAGAACACTCAACTTACTTTTGATTATGAGTTTGAGATTATTTAACTGACCCCTTAGTACGTGCAAGAAAAAGATTAGATTGAGGGAACAAGAATAATTAAAGAACACAACAATAGTTAATAATCACAACTCAAAAACAAAAGGTTTTGAGAAATCCAATTAAGAACAAGTTTCTGCCTTAGTTTTGTGCTAGAAATAGTTTTGATTCTAGAAAAAAAAAAGGTGCTAGCTGCTGCCCTAGGGTTTTGAAGAGAGAAAATAGGGTTTAGAAAGCAAGAGACACTCTTTCTAGCTAGAGTTTTAATTGGAGACCTAAAGTGAGTATTTATAGGTTAGAATTAGGGTTTTCAGGGCTTTTTAGAGGACTTTGGATGTTCCTAAGGGTCTCGGGGCCGGCCCACATCAAAGAATGATGTTTGCACCATTAAAAATGAAGTTTCACTGCCTAAAAAATAAGTGTGTGTACATATCTTTCGAGTGTGTGCACGCACACTTGATTCATGCATACACATACCCTAATTCCTGACAGCTTTGATGATCTAACTTCAAAAAATTATAACTCACTCATTATAAATTCAAATTAGGCAAAATTTATATTCAATTTGAAGCTCGGTATGTCTACATTCCAATGAAACAAACTGCAATCAAAATTCCTTTATGGATCAAATGTTATGGTTAAAATAGTGAGCAAATGTCATTTTTCAACATCGTTTTCAAAGTGATTTGAGCACTTTTAAATTGTGATTACTTTCAAACTATCATAAACTCTTGAATTATCCTTTGTTGACATATTTCAAGCCCATCGTTGGGGCAGATGACCAAAATTTATAAATAGGTACAAAATAAAGTGTCCACATAGATGTTAAAATTCTTACCTAACTCTAATACTACTTATGATCATTTTTTTATCTAATTTAAGTAAGACAAAACATGTAGTGGTATTTGTTTTGTGTTGATTTTTATTGAGTATATATGATTTTTTTTTTTAATTTTATAGTTCATTAATATTAGACTCTTAATATTTTGCACTCATTAATTCATTTGTGACAAAAATTAAAAAATTTAAGCTGACACATGGCACAAAATTATCTCTCAATTGAATTATAATTTGGAATCTAATTGAATTTTTTCTAAATTTTGGCTTTAACTATATATATAGATTCTCATGAAATAGGGGTATTAACTAGCTTCTTGAATAAATTACAGGTAAATTAGAAAATTTATAAACATGTGTCCATTGATTTTTCAAAAATGAATATATTTAAAGAGGTCTTCAAATAGCATAGAAGACTAGGGGAATTTTTTTTTCGAAGTTCTTATTAATGAGGACACAAGTTGAGATGTATTTATCATGATTTTTTAGTGGAATTGTAATGTGCCTCTGTGTTAGAACTCATTGTTCTCTCTCTTTTTTGTGTGTGTGTGTTTCTAAAAAAAAGTTAAGGTGTACTTAGTACTTAATATTTTCTATAAATACAATAGGATTTGAAGTTTTTGACATCTGCTTCATGATATTTAATATTTACTGCCAAACTCTAAACACCTACGAGTTCCCTTTTGTTGTAGGTAGGATTTGAATGTGTTTTCACATAGTAAACTCAAACTATCAAACTATTTACAAATATCAAGAGAATTACATAATACCACATGTGCGGAAAAATCAATGATTATTTACGAATAGAATTTTCTTTACAAAGAATGTGCATCACAGCTTATAATTGAATTTCAATATTT
Organism: Castanopsis chinensis; assembly: GCA_032878915.1. Taxonomy (NCBI): domain Eukaryota; kingdom Viridiplantae; phylum Streptophyta; class Magnoliopsida; order Fagales; family Fagaceae; genus Castanopsis; species Castanopsis chinensis. The sequence goes on from JAVQMG010000121.1 coordinate 3,716,455, forward strand.
CCTTAATATGTGCATTTCGGACATTGGTCAATAAAACCGTGAAAAAATAAAGTCAAATTGTGTGCACAAATGGAAAAATGAAAAATGTACTTTTAATTACAATAAATTTGTGCATGCAAGCCGATGAATTATTGTATATTAATATAAGTAGTCTTTCTTTTTAACAAGTGTGTACTATTTTTCATCATTTTTTAACAAGACCAAAGATATACACTATAGTGATTTTTGTCAATATTATACAACTCGGTAATTTCTATTCAACGTATATTAATTTTGAACTAATTCTTATTGGGTTAGATTTTCTCCTTCTACCTTTCACACTTTGCAAAACTTCCAACTAAATAGAGATAAATAACTATTTTATCTATAAAAAATTTTATGTTTCAAGTTTTCTAAAGACTAAAATTATATATAGTACATGAATTTATATATCTAAAATCAAACAACATATAATTGACACCAAATTTAGATATATATACGTGTGTCCCTATCAAGGTACACTTGATATAACTATTTATCAATATTACATCATTAATAACTTTTTATTGAATAATCTAATTTTAAGAATCTCACCATTAGTTGGGTTACATGTTCATTTTGTTAGTACCACGAATACCAAATTCTATTTGAATTAAGTGTTATTTACTGTTTGATTAATAGTCTTATGTATTGAATATAATCTTAAAGTTCTGAAATCTTGAAATTTAAATATGTATTGATGAAATAGTTATTGTTTTTTAATGATTTTGAAATTTTGCAACCATAAAGAGTATTATAAAAAATAAAAAAATGTAATTCATTGGTGAATTTGTCGCTTGAAGGATTTGCCCGGCAGACGGCAGTGATGGAGCTTTTGTTCTTGACCTGTGTCTGTCTATTGTTGGTCTTGACCTAACTCGGTCTATTTTTGGTGAGTTCAAATATATATATATATATATATATATATATATATATTAATCAGATGAGAATGCTCTTTTATGCCTTGTTCAATTATGTAGGAATATATGTTGCATCCAGGTGTAAAACAATTATTGTAATTGTGATCATTATCAATCCCACCATGTAACGAAGTCGGAGTGTCAAGCAGAAGACATGGAGATTGTCTGTTGCTGATATGTTCAAATTTCCTTCATGTCATGCACATGGCACACCAAATAATTAACCAGTTGTGTAATTTTTTTTTTATTTTCTTTCTGTTGAAGAACCTGTTTTGTTTTTAAACACTACACTTGCTTAATTATAGTATCTTAATTATTTTAATTCAATAAACCTATTCCAACTTTGTGAGAGAATATTAAAATCATTGGAAAATTCAAAGCATACCAGCTATGGAAATTGAAAATTCTAATTAAGACCCACCAACATTATGCCCACATGATATGAGATAAGTGTAGAAGGAAGAAAGAAATGCCAAAAATCATTAAATACATCAAACTTCCACAAGGATGAGGATTTGGGACGGGAGGAGCAAAACGTATATCCTACTGAGAAAATGATAGTATATATAAAGTTGTTAAATTTAAGCACATGTCGGCCATGAGTACCTTGAGTGGCAACCTCATTATTATTATTTTTCTTTTTTATATAATATATTTGTTCTGCTTCAACTGAGAGATTGTAAAGAAAGTGTCAAACTCGTGTACGCAAGGATATGTATTCTGGTCCATAGGTGTATATTTGCGTTTTCTTCAAGTCACTTTTCTGCTTCAACTGAGACACTATATTTGCGTTTTCTTCAAGTCACTTTTATGTAAAGAAAGTGTCAAACTCGTGTACGCAAGGATATTTGCTTTTAGTGTCTGAGAGATATAATATATGGCACTTACAACAGTAAACTGATGGTCAAAAGTTGCCCCAAAACCATTATTTTATCCTTTTGCAAGGATAAGGAGGAGCACCGAAGCAAGAGATAAAGAACGCAGAAGGAGGCAATGTTTGAATTTTATTATTTTATGTATAAGGTTATAGATATTATAAATTTGACCACCACACACTCTTAAAGTAATAGTCATTTCACAAGTATTTGGAGGCCAAGGGTAGGATAATTTGTGTAACATAGTAAACAAATCCTTGAATTACTTTTTCATGAAAGTGGTATTAAAATTTTCATAAAATAGTTCATTAACAAATGCCCATCCGTTAATTGAATCCATTACTAAAAGAGTTATGTTAATACCATAAATTTTATCACACAATTTCTCACAATTATCCAATGTAGGAGACCATCTTTCACTTTTATATGAACTCACCACATTTTCTATACCACTTATAATTAGCTACATATGCTAGTTGTGGGAAAATTGTTGGTGATAGAATTATTATTCTTAAACTAATCAAAGGTTTTGGTCATGAATTTTGTAATTGCATTACGGTTTTGTTAGAAAAAATATTAATAATTATGATGATTATTACGATGGAAAAAAGCATTAAAAGTAGATTTTACCATTGAGAGGTTGTTGAATAGCTCTTAATATGCTATGTTTTTAGGTTATGTTTAATCTATGCCTTAGTCAATACAAACAATAATCAACAAAATAATTCCTCAATACCAAATTTTTTCTAGTGATAGTCTAATTAAAAAAATCAACACACTCACAAATTAAATGCAATAACCAAAACTCAAAATCAAAACATACACAGAAGAGTTCAAAAATTGAGAATTAAAAACTTACGTAAGAAAACCAAAAACTTATATGAGTATTCATTATTTTGCTTCTTTATAGTAAACTTATTTTGACATAATATTCTGCACGTAAATTCAAAATCAAAGGATAATAAGTAAGACAAATTTAGTATATTAAAACATAAGTGTAAGTTGTATCCGGGGAAAGAAAAGTGAAAAAAAAAAAAAACAAAACAAAACAAAACAAAAACGTGGGGTGTATTTTGTAAGATTTAATTATAGGGTTGGAGTAAACTTCTATTTTTCTTTTTTCTTTTTTTTTGAGAGAAATATAGACTTTTAGTTGGGGTAGAATTTAAATATCTAAAACTTAGAGATAACCTTTTATCTAAATTAAATTACTGTTCCTCTAAAAAAAATTAATTATAAAATCTTATCCCTAGGTCAATAGCCTTGTGGCTTAATATCCTAATAAAATATTAATTTAATAAAATGCAACCTGAGTTAAAAAAAAAAAAAAAAAAAAAAAAAAAAAAAAAAAAACGAAAACAAGATAATGAGTTGTGTGGGATTTAAGTTTAGAAATATTGATAATGGACTTTTAGTCTGAATAGAATTTAAATTTGTTGAAATTTAAATGATAAAATTTTATCTAAATTAAATAGTTACTAAATATTATCACTTAATTTGAGAAAATATATTATAACAAATAATATAATTAATTTACTAATTAATTGTTCTTAAATATTGATAATAGACTTTTAGTTGGAATATAATTTGAATTTCTAAAACTTAGATGATAAAGTTTTCTTCTTAGTCAAATTTGTAGAAAGCAAATGTGGGCTATCGTGTAATATTTAAGTTTAGAATTTTTTTATAATAGACTTTTAATTAAATAGAATTTAATTTTATTGACATTTAAATGATAAAATTTTACATAAATTAAGCAGTTATTAAATTTATCCCTTAATTTGAGGAAATATATATTCTCTCAAATAATATAAAATTAATGTATTAATTAGTGAGAGTAACTATTTGGTGTAACTATAGTTTCTATGGACAAAGTTTAGCTACAATTTCTCAATAAAATAAATATTACAACTGTAAGGGCACAAATCGAGCTTTGTGTTGAATTGAGCCTCCGGATTAAGCCTATGAGCCCTAAACAATGAATTTATAGAGAGCAGGATTCTAATCCAGGGGTTTGGGAGGTAAATAACATAAAGGTTCGGTTTGATCACAGAACATATGCATACTTATCAAACGTGGACGAAATGTTACTTCGTATATTACTGCTGAGGACAAATGTTTGAGTTTCCTTACAAGTTCTCTCTCTCTCTCTTTCTTTCTCTCTTTCTTTTGATTTTTTCTCTCCCTCTCTATGTCTCCTTCCTTCACCTTTTATAGGCCTCTCTCCTCTTTCCTTTCTTCCACGTGTAACTTGGACCTTCTTCTCTTTTGGATACTTGTCCCATCATCCCTTTTTACTAAGGTCTTTTGTGGTGAAGATAAGGTTTAAACCCAACGTTCAGGCGTCACTTCTTCATTAATGCGGCCAGAGAAGCAGGTGTAGAGCTTTAAATGCGGTGATAGCAGCTCTTTTCTGGATATTCTCCTACCCCTCCCCTTTATTCTTTATCTCTATTTCATTAATTCCAGTATCAAAGGCCTCCATCAGGGGCGATGTTGGACTGCTAGATCATTCACGTCGTCCTCAGCAACACTTGCCGAGGACTATGCTGTCCTCGGATGTCATATTTCTTGGTATTTTAGTCATGCATGACACCTCTCTTTATCACGTGACTTTGTAGGTTGGACTGATTACGTCCTCGGATCATTTCAAGATGTAGGGTTGGGCTTCTTTCATTGTGAGAGCCTTTGGGCCGGCCCACTGTGTGTAATTCGGGCCCATTGGTACTACAACAACATATTTTGAAAATATAACTATTGAATTGCATGTTCTTTACGCTCATAATACACATGCTGAATTTTATGTCAATTAGATATTATTTATTATATGATCTATAAGTTTATATTTTATGTATAATTTTAAATTACAAAAACTTGCAATTTAAACAATTTATTGATAACATAGCTATTGTTCTTTAATTTTCTAGAAATTTTTCAAGTATAGAGAGTATAAAAAAAAGATGTAATCCAACTGTGAATTTGTCCAAATTCATCTTCAATAAAAAAAAATATTAAATAAGGTTGTAGTCTAAGGTTACAACTAATTTTATTATATATATATATATATATATAGTGTGTGTGTGTGTGTGTGTGTGTGTATAAAACCAAACCTCTAAAGCTCTCATTCCACGTCAGCACAATATTTAAATAAAATTATTATTTTATTTAAATAAAATTATTTTTATTTAGTCCAAACTTGACAAAAAGTGAAACACTATCTCTCTAACAAGTCCAACTTAAACTCAAATTCATCACTATCATTGTTTTAAAATAAAACTATTTTTGTTTAATCTAAATCCTCTAAAACTTTCACAATTTTCTACGTCAACATAATATTTAAATAAAATTATTTTTATTTAGTCCAAACTTAACAAAAAGTAGAACTGTATCTCTCTAATAAGTTCAACTTAAAATCAAACTCATCAATATCATCTGTTTTAAACAAAATTATTGTTGTTTAATCCAAACTTAACAATGAGTGAAACTCTATCTCTCTAATAAGTCCAACTTAAACTCAAACTCAAACTCAAACGTTGATAATTTATCTCCAAATTTGCGAAGTTAATTATGAATACTATAAAAGTACTGAAAACCCCAATATTTTTTTTTAAGAGGAGGAATGAGCTCTTCTTATGTTATTTTCCTTTACTTTGTTAAAAAAAATATATTTTATGGTTTTTCATGTATTTTTAAAAAATTAATTTTCGTACATGAACTACTAAACTCTCTCTAGCCAATAGTTGAAATTATTCTTTTGAATGTAACTCATCTTTCTCTTATATTTCTCTATTGTTTAGTCATGTATATTTTGTTTTGTTTTAATAATTTCTAAGGAGTAAATCATCTGATTTTTTAATATTTTTTTATCTTTCAAAAGTTTTAATATCTGAATTTTTAAGTTTTTTATTTTTATGTTTGCAGTATTTGAAAATGTTTGACAAATTTTTTATAAGTCATTGCACGTTCAATTAATGGTTTCTTCATCAAATTGTAATACAAATTGAAATCATACAAGAGCAAATCATATAATGGTGTAGTTTCTTAATAAATTTAAGATTTTATAAAATTATTTTAGTCTGCTTCACAAATAGGTAGGTTCTCATGCATAGTACGGGTTAATAACTAGTTTATTTATAATGTTATAGAACCAATTACATTTATTGTTATCTCATAGGATTTGAAAGTTCGTTTAGACCCTTTTAACAGATTGTTTAACCTAATTTATTAACCAAGTGATTACTCAAATTAATTTTCAGCTCTAGGTTAAACACAAATAAATCATATCATGCAAAGATGCAGAAAAATAAATAACACTACAATAGGATGACCTAGGAAAATCGATAAAACTAACTGTTTCAAGGTAAAAACTTGGGGAAAATTTGACCTAACTATCCTCAAGATAAATCAAATCCACTATAAGAAAATTGAAGTTTTTGCACAAGATTTAACCCTAAATCTAATGCTACCTCCAGTTGTAACTTACTGACAAGACCACATGCAAGTTCTAAATCCACAAACTCATTCTCTTCTTAGATTTAATTACAACAACACAAGCCGCCTTGCTTGTGACTTTGAGATTTCGCTCAAAGGTTTCAAATCACCTTCACTTGTTGATCTTGATGCAACAACTAGTTCTACCAATCCTAAATTATAGTTTTGCCCTGGTAGATTCTTGTGTAGTTAAAAGGTACAGAACCTCTCAAATCTCACAAAGAGTAATACACAAGTCTTATTCAGCATACCAAAACGTGGCTAAGGTTTTTCTTTTATATATAGAAAAATTTAGGTGAAATCCTAAATGTTTTCTCGAACTTGGACTTGTTTAAAATTATGCAGAAAAAACTGAACCTGCAATTTTCGATCAATCGAGCCTAATTCTCAATCGATCGAAAAAGGCAAAACCTTACTTTTCTTTTTTTAGCAAACAGTTGGACTTCAAGCTAGGCTTGGATCACCCTCATTTAAGCATTGCCTAAATACTTAGACTAGACATATTTTTATATCAATTTGTCAACAAAATACAATGATGATTCTAAATATTTAATTTTAAATCTTTAGAACCTAATAGGATTTTTTTGTAATAAAAGTGGTAAAATTATTCCTAGATTTTTTAATAATTTTTACGGCAACTCGCTTAGAACTTTCCATAACATATTAAATATTGACAAGTTTCAATTGAAATAATATGATAACATTTACAATGATTAAGTATTTGATGTTGACAAATAATAGTGATGGATTTTATTTTCCCTTGACCTCGGCTGAGGTAGAGAGAAATTACAGGAAAAGAGGGTGACGTACTTGCATACGCTTAAGGAAAGGAGGATGACGGCCAGCTAATTAGTTGTTCTCTTCCTCAGTTCTAACAGTTGTGTCCGTAAACAATTCTTCTTCTTCTTCTTTATTATTATTATTTTTTAACATTTTTTATTACCTTTTTTTTTTATGGGACATTTTTTATTGCCTTGATATGAGAGAGACGTGAGTTTTCACAAATACTTGTTTGGGATAGCTTTAAGTTTTAAGCTTCAAGTTTCAACTCTATCTATTAATTAAAGCTTTAAGTTTTAAGCTTTAATTAATTTTTTTAATTAAAAAAATTAAAAACCGGTCATTTATAAATTAAAAACAAGGCATTCAAGTATTTTTTTTTTTATAATTTTAATAATTAAAATGGGAAAAGAAATATTCGAACTCTAAATGTGATGGACACATTAAGACATGCCAATCAAACAAAACCAAATAAAATTTGAAGCAAGATAATAATACAAAATATAAATACATCACTCAATATATACAACACTATATTTTTACATATATATAATTTAAGTTACAAACTCAACCGTACCATTTTTACATATAACATAATAATATATTATAAACAAATACACAAACATCAATTCACCAACCTTTTTGAAGTGCTGTACAGCACATAAAAAGCTACTTTCTTTTTAACGACATGTGCAGCCAGCAGTGTTACTATATATCTTTCCTTCTCAAAAAAAAAAAAAAAAAAAAAAAAAAAAAAAAAAAACTTAAAAAGCTTTACTATGGTTGCCAATGGAATTAGTGTCCATTTGGTAAAATTATTTTTGTCAATTTATTTTATTATTTAACTTATTTTTATTACTATTTATAAATTTTATTGTACTTTTTGGTACTACTTATAGATTTTATTGTACTATTTTAACTAATTTTTATCTTTATCTACGATACTTTTAACAAAAAAATTTTTAAGTTCAACAAAATAAACGAATATTAAAGGAACTCTTTATTGGAGCAGGAGCACGAGCAGAAGCCTGGAGCCGAGGAAATGACATTCGTGGATGCACACAAAATAACTGTACGATACAGACTTTTTTTTTTTTCGAATTTGGAATATGTTAAAAGGAAATTTGAGGCTTTGCTAATATTTGGATAGCTATGGCCTGAGGAATGGGCCAATGGGGATTTTTTTTTTGTTAGGATTTTTGTACCAGATTTATTATTATTTTTCTTTGGTTTTTTGTTTATCAATTTAATTTGAAAAGTGCTACATTCACAATACTTTTACATTACTTTCATAATATTTTACAGTTATTGGACTAATTCAAAAATTTTAGACGATAATTTTAAATTTTGAGAGAGTCAATTCTAAAATTTGGGGGCGAATAAATTTACATGTAATTTTAGTAATTTATAATTTTTTTTTTTTTTTACTAGCTCTAATGGAGAATTCAAAATGCTAGAGGGGTGCCCCCCTAGCCCCAACGTGGCTCCACCTCTATAAGTATAATAAAATTTAAATCAATATCCCATAAAAAAAATCTAATCTATGTATATTATATGAAAGTTCTCATTTTGTATAAGTACAAAATGAGAACTATCATATAATATACATAGATTTAAATTTTATTATTTATACATATAATAAAGGTCAAGTCTATGTCCCATAAAAAAAAAATCTATGTATATTATATGAAAGTTCTCATTTTGTACTAAAACTTTAAAACTTGCACTAACTAGTACTCATATATATATATATATATATATATATATATATAATGAATTATAAAAAAATAAAACTAATAAGATTTTTTTTAGAAGAAAATTCATTCTAGACTTGCATGAGAATCTCTTTGCATTGGTTAGGTTACTTTCTTTTTCTTTCTTTTTTTCGCTGAGATTGGTTAGGCTACTTTCTATTCATCAATCTGCTACTCAAAAGAATAAAATAATAAAATAAAACAAAGTAAAAAATCATCAATCTAAAGTGCATGCATTTGAAGAGAGCCCAATCACCGCCAATAATTCCTATAACATTTTGCTAGGCCACTTTTAAACTCTTATATATATATATATATATATATATATATATATATGACATTGACTCCAAATTTTTTATTTGTCAATAAAATTTTATATCCTTTTTTTAGAATATTTTTTTTTACCAATTAAATTATCTGAAACTCACTCATATAATATTCGTTTTAAATAAAATAAATTGTTACAAATGAATTTGGTCCGTTCATGACATCAACAGTTTTCAACCTCTTATTTAAACCAAGAACAAAAGAAGTGTGTATATAAATATGAGATTAAATTCTATAAGAATGTGATATAAAACCCAAGATTAAATTCTATTTAGATTGTTTTTCTAAGTGGATTGAGAAGTTCTTTTTTTTTTTTTTATTAAATTTTTGGATAAGTTTGTTTTAAAGATTTGTAAGAGAGTGTCTTATTTTATAAGCATTTCCCTAAATTCTATCCCTGCTTAACCTAGGGTCTAAAAAATATTTTGAATCATATAAAAGTCTAGTTCATAGAGGGAAATTCTCTTTTATATAGTATAGATTAAAAAATAAACACAACTACACTTAATCAATTTGTCACTCATCCAATTAGCTATGATGAATACAACATTCAATATTCCTTTTCTTTCTCTTCAAGTCATCCAACCACCATTGAAACTCAAAACATTCAGCCTACTTATTTTCAAGCATCATCAGTATTAAGCATGATTTTTACAAGGTTGGAAAAGAAAAAACCGTAAACCATTCAAAGATAATGTATTAGCCTCCATCTAGTGTACCCATGAGAAGTGATAAAGTCAGAATTTCGAGTTGGGAAGGAGGGGAGGCAAAGTATAAAACTGATGATTTGTTGTCAATTATTTTATTTTATTTTTTTAAATAAACTTTTGTTAATTTTTTTGAGCTGATAAGACGAGGTTGTTTGGGTTGATCTGTGAAGGATAGTCAACTTTTATTTTCCATATGCCCAATTCAAATTAGACTAATATATTGACAATTTTTTTTTTCATGCAACTCACGGGGCCAAGGCCCTCATGGACCCTAGTGTGGCTCCGTCCCTGCCCATGAGTTCTTGAAAATTGTTCTTCCCTGGGGTTGCAAACTTGTTCTGTTACGTGGTCTAGAAAAAACATGTCACCCCAGTGTCATTATTTTATTTGTAAGCAACCTCATGATGATATTCACCATAGCCAACTGGACGAGAGAAAAATTAAAAAGGAAAAGCATTTCTCTCACACTCTATACTGATGAAGAGATCAAGCATTGACCAGATACATATTTTAACGTAAACCTCTCAAATCTCTTTCAGACATTTGAGCCATATCTGATTTTCTCATATATATATATATATATATATATTCCCTTTTTTGCTGCAAACTTTCTTGAGTTTATAAAGATATATACTCTGTCGCCATCTTTCCAAGCCATCCATATATAACAATATAAACGCATGCCATGACGTTTGCGTTTGATATGATGTATGCATGAACTCATGTTCATTTTTCATTTTTCATTCCTTACACCAAGTGAAGTGAAGAGAGAAAATTTTAACTTAGGTTTTCTCAAAAGAAAGATCAGGAGGGATAAAGATTTAAAATTATTTATAGGTGTAAATGTGTAATAAGTAATAACTCACTCATCTTTTATACATCATAGATGTTCATTATTATATGATAGAAGAGAGTATTGCTTCCAAAATACTGTATTATTATCCCTAAACCACGAAGTTTTTAGCATATTTAAATAACACTTAAATTTTTATTAAAAACCCCTATAATATCACTTATTTAAAATATTTAGTGCAAATTTTGTTTTTCAATGCCAATCAATTTTATTAATAAGTATCTTAAAAATATAAGTTATGGTACATTTGATATTTTATTTAAAAATAAAGAAATTCAAGTTTATTAAAATAACATCATCCCTGCAATAAAATAAAAGAACTTTTAAAAAGAGACAGTAATTTTGTTTAAAGGGTGTGGAGTTGTTAAAGATTTATTTATACACATATTGAGATAAAGTAATTGAAGTAGTTTTTGATTAAAAAAATAAAGTTGTGGATAGGGGATATGAACCCTAATTATTTCTGTTGAACTATTCGTCCAGCATGCACTGAAGCAATTGAACTTGAAAGTGAATTGATTGTGTATGTGCATGCATGAACTAACCCGGGGGTCCAATTGATTTAATCTTGTGAAATGTACTTAGGTTGATTTTATATAAATATAAAATATTATATAATCTTGTGAAATATTATGTTCTTTTTATATAAATTCTTAATCAAATTGGGATGTTCGTCCTTATTCTCGCGGCTGTAATTAAAACTAGTGATTAATTATGACAGCCAATTTTTTTTAAGTTAAATATGAATCCCTAATTTGTTAGGTTGTTAAATTTTTATAGGTTTTGGTCGTACTCAAGGCGGCACGAAATAAATAAAATGATTCAGATAATGACCCACTTAACTAATACTGTTGTCAGTGTCATTTTTGGATTGTAAGAAGGAAAATGACATATTTTAATTTTGAAGCTAACAAGGCCAAGTTTTGTATGTTCTCAAAAAAAAAAATCCAAGCTATGTAATATTAATAAAAACGACATTGTTATTATTATTATTATTATTATTGAATTACAATCAGGGTCCAAATTAGTTTTTCATTGTTGTTTAATTTTGTTTCACATATCTAATTTAAATTTCTTAATTTTGTTGCTAAGTGATCCATTCATATAACACTTAAGATAATTATCCAAGTTATGCAAGAGTGCTCTCACGGACATGGAAAGACTCTCAAGTCAAGCAAGGGACAATGAAGTTGCACAACTAAAGGCTTCCATGGCTACTATGGAGAAGAAATTAGCGGGTTTTGATGAAATGAAACAAAGACTTAGTCAATTCGAAGAAATAGAGCAAAGAATGGCTCACATGCTTCAACAAATGCAACAAATTTCTCCCTAATACAATCAGATATATTAACAAAGACTTAGTTAAGGTTTTTCTCTTTGTAAGCACTTTGTTGTTGTTGTGAGTGCTTGATTTCTTTTGAAGATGAACCCAAAAATGTACTCATTCTTTAACATTAGAACAACTGACTATGTTTAGTTTAAACAATTTCCTACCTCATATCTTTAGGTGAGATTCAGCTTTCAGTAAAGACCATTCAAAATTTTTTGATAGTATAGAAACATTGGTCAGTTTGGAAATTTAGGTCTACCTACTTTGTTGAAATTATGTTCCAACATTGAAAAATTATATGCTTGTTTTGTTTTTGATTGTAATGGTGAGGAATAAGCCACATCAACTGGATGAGAAAGCATTGTGTATATCACTTATATTTGGTTAGCATTTAATGGACAATTACTTCTTAACATTTTTGTTACTTTGATATTTGTCTCTTCTCTATTTGAATGTGGAAAAGTTGCTCCACTCAAAACTGATTTGCTATTGATTTATTGAAGTATGTAAGTGTAAATCATAATTATACAATTTTGAAGAGTAGGATGCTTGAGGAAAATGTATAATTTGTATGACTGTTTTGACATGATTAAGCTAGGAGTCAAATTAGGCATCCAGATACATTTGGAATGCCTGTATTGTTGTTTCTGCTATGGTTTACAAGTTTAGAATAAAGGATATGGGTGACTTGACTGATACGTTTGTTAATAATTTCCTAAGCCTCAACATTTTTTCTGTGTCTATCTTTGAGCTTTCTAATATTTGTTATATTTCGATGTCACTTCTTTTAAAATGATTTTTAGAGGGTTAAAACATAAGAGACATGTCTTCATTTAACTTATTCCTATTTTTTGCCTTGGTAATATTTTCTTGTCATTCTATTCCATTTATACGCACTTATTGAGTAACCATACTTTGTACATAGAATGTCCTTTCGGTCAAACATTCTCCAACTCTGCCAAAATCGTCAGCCGCATCCTATTAACCAAGCAGCTTATAAGTTTTATCTTGGTGTTCGAGGACTTTTTTGTGTACAAAAAACTATGGAAGAACAACCACATTTTTTGCAAGTGTTGAAGGATATTTTTAAACACTTTGAAACTTTGATTATAGTATTAGCTTAATTTAAACGGTTGTTTTATTCAAAATACCACATCTTTTTTTGTTAATCTTATGATGGTGGTTATAAACAACATTATGTATTTGATAATATATTTCTATGTTAATATTACGTTAGTTTGGAGACATTTGTGGTGTTGTTAATTAATTACATTTATGGTTAGTTTGGAGACATTTGTGGTGTTGTTGGTAATTAATTATATTTGTGATATTGTGTTAGTAGAACTAAAACTATTACAGGTTCTTTGTAATAGTTCTAAGCAATATATTTGATGCAAAACAAGTTATTTGTAATAGGTTGAATAATATATTAGATTTAAACAGTGGTTTTAAAGCCCACTGGAAAAAGAAAAAAAAGAACCTATAGTGGTGGTTAAAAAGCGTCGTAATAGGTTCACATTTTATGTATTAAATAAAACCCTATAGCGGCACTTATAGCCTACTGCTATATGTTTGAACCTATAGCGGCGAGTGGAAACCCGCCGCTAAAGGTACAAACATACAGCGACATTTCCACCCACCACTATAGGTGCAATTAGTTCGTTTTTTACTTGATTGCTTATAGCGGCACTGTGTGCCCGCCACTAAAGGTGGATACCAATAGCAGCGGGCACAACCCACCGCTAAAAGTTATTTAACACGAATTCAAACGTCATATGGCAGTAGTTTATACCCGCCGCTAAAAGGTATATCTATAGTGATGTTTTTTGGTACCGCCACAATAGAGCTATTGTAGCGCCTCAATGCTGGCGGGTAGGACCGCTGCAATAGCTCCCACCACTAAAGGTCAAATGTACCTATAGCGGCGGTTTTGGTCCGCCGCAATAGGTCTTTTTTTGTAGTGTTACCACTACTATTAAATGTTTTTATGTATAAGAATTGATTGCAACCTAGTTATTATTATTATTATACACACACAACCATTAAACATGAATTAAATACAATATTTAATAATTCATGTTAGTGAAAATTGTAGCGAGTGATATACATGTAAAAACTTAATAGAAGAATATTCTTTGAAGGGTAGACATAATTTATAGACATGATCAGGGCTTGCACATTGTGAACAAAAGAAGTGACTTGTGAGTTTGTTTCAAGTGTGTTTGAAATTTGAATACATGTCTCGTACGTATGTCTTAATACATGTTGATCAAACGAGAATCTCAATACATGCCACTTATCTTGATGGATCAAGAATCATGCTGATAGAATCTAGATCCAGCACAATCCATGTCCAAGCTTCTAGGGTTTCGTGCTTGAGGGATGCTGAAAATAAAATTGTGAGAGCCGTGGACTATACAACTAGGGTTAATTAGGGTTGACCAATCTTTCTCAAAGCGTCATCTAGAGATCAAGTTGAAGATTACTGAAGATCCGATAATCCAATTGAATTTGTTGCATCCAGTACACAAAGATGCTAGAGAGAATTTTTAATAGGGTTCTTGAAGACATTAGTAAGTACTACATTAAGTATTGATAAATTTAGAGTTATATCTATTATAAATTTTCCATTTTATATTAATAGATCTATTTTTCTTTGTAGTTGGCTGTTGAGCCATCAGAGAGCTTTTCTCTCTTGATCACCATATCGCTTGTATCATTTATTTATGTTGCTTATTATCTGTGATATGGAGCGCATTGTTTAACCAAGATTGGAATCATATGACATAATTGATTAATTAGTTCAACTCGATTTAAAATTTTTTAGGCACAATCAAAGTCTGAATTTGTCCCAAAAAAATAGAATAACATTATATAAATATTGTCTTCTAATAAATAAAAAAAGGCCTTTTAGGTTGACAAAAAATAATTTAAGATTACTCTATTGGCCAATAGAATATTTGTTTCACAATGTAAAAATTTTTATCAATGAAAATTATTTTTAAAAATGATTATTTATTTGAATGATGTTCACCTTGATCATGTGTTTTACTCTATTTGCAATAGTTTTAAAGTGTAGAAATTTCAGCTAAGAGCCTTATAACTTAACTGACTCTTCTTAATATTGTTAATGAAGACATTTAAGGTTCAAAATTAAAATCAAAATCAATAATTTATCAAACAAATTCATTATTAAATCAAATGTTCATTACCTAGCTAATAGCCACCACTTTTTTTTTTTTTTTTTTGAGAAACATACCTATCATCTTATTGAAAATCGACTAATACAAGATTATTGATATCTAGAGGAACAAATTTATCCAGACTAAAAAATGAAAAGAAAACTTAGCTTCCCTTGCTAAAGCATAAGCTACTCCATTGCCTTGCCTATAAATAAGAACAAAAGACCAACTCTAAAAACAGTTTATAAAGGACATATTGTCTTCTATCAAGTGACCAAAAGCGGAGTTAAACATATCGCCTCTCTGTAGGGCATTTATGACAATCTTCGAGTCGCCTTCAAAAATAGACTTACCAATACCAAATTCTTGAGCAAATAATACTGCTCTTCTTTCTGCCAACATTTCCTAAGTAACCATTGAGGAGGGTTTCTGTATTTTTTTATAGAGAGAAGCCATAACTTCACCTCAATGATTGCAAACCACAACTCCAATACCAGCTTCCCCTTTCTCCTCAAACAAAGCACCATCAGAAAATAGGGAGTCTTCTTCCAGGGAAATTCATTAGTATAATCCAAAGCTCATTAGAAAAAAAATTAGATAAATATTGATAATATTTTTTAATCAATATTTAAATATAATATTAAAAAAAAAGACGCTAGCAAGATTGTCTCTAGGTCATGCTTATGCTCAACTCCAACAATATATAGTGTAAAGCTATTCAATTATTTGATACCAAAAAAAAAAAAAAAAAAACAGAATTAGCGTGAAAAATTGACTAACAAAAGAAGATAATAATTAGGAAAGCCTCCATGCCACTTTAGATGTCACATATGTCTCCTACTATAGCAACTTTGTGCATGCAGTAGTTCTAGCTTGCCATGGAGAAGCTAAAGGAAAATAAAAGAATATTATTTGAACAATCAGAGTACATTATGAGGCAGTACGAGTTGCACCCGTGCTACTTATTATAGGTAGATGATAACCTGTTCACTGCCTATATATATGTGAGTAGACAAGGATCGATATTTATGACAAAGTATGCATTTATAAATGTTTGGAAATTAGGGTCTCTACCCTAATTAATGATCTCATGAAGCCTAGAGTTGTTGTTGTTGTTACCGTTTTTTTTATATGTAATAATAATAAAAAAGTTGGTGTTGTTGTAACTCTTTAATAATAATAATAATAAAAGTTGTTACTTTTTTTTTTTAACATTTGCTCTAGGTTTTATTTTTAATATAATGGGTTCCAGTTGGCATTATTTTTGTACCTATATCTTAATAATTCATTAATCATTCACTGTTTCTGTTTCGTATTACTATTGAAGTACATTTTTCATGCTAAATTCAGTAAACATCGTTATATAAATTTAGAAAAACAAATGATCAATAGTTAAACATTAATGATCTGTTTGGATTGAGGAGGAGGGAGTGAGGTTAAGTAGAGTAGAATTGGCCCAAAATTAGTGTATTTTCACCTAACTCTACTCTACTCTATTTCACTTTCCCTCCCTCTCCCCTCAATCCAAACAGACCCTAAATTGGCGGGACCCATAATTGGAAATAAAAGCTACCAACAAAGTCCCAACCAACAAATGAATTGCAACTTTCAAGGTTCATAGATGCCCTGGCAAATCTTAGTGAAAAAATATAAACTAATTTTGGTTGTATTAATAGAAGCGTGTTAGGGTTGAGTTTGGGTTAGTAGCTACTCAAAGATGATAAAATTATTATTTACTCAAAGATGATGAAGTAATGATGATATTTTACTCAATAACAAATGTATTTTTCAAATTTCTTTTAGAAACACATTTGAAACTTCAAAATGGATACAAATTTGACCCCGCTCATATTTAAAGTGAGTGAGAAGTCGCCATAATTTAACTATGCTATCTCCAAAGTTCACTCAACTGAAACTCAAACACTATGTTCATTCAACTGAAATTGCAAAAATAGTAAATTGACTTTGATGACCTAACGTTTTATCCTAAATTTTCTTATATTAGAAGGACCCATGTTGCATGATATTTTTTGGGAGAGGAATATGTTAGAAGTATGTAGTTAAATGGTTAAATTTATCATATCTTAATAGCTTAAGTTTTTGAAACAATTTATAATTTAATATGGTATCAGAGCAAGAAGTTTTAAGTACAATCAATAATTTAACAACATGCAACCACTCTAAACATGTTAAGGGAGATTTAATTCCTTGACCCTAAACTAACAAAAAACCTCTCCCCAGGAGTTTCTCTCTAATGATGTCTCTCTATTTGTCTTACTTATGAGATTGTCCTTAAGTTTTAATACACTCAGGGATGGAACTACCCTTGGACTAAGGGATGCAATGGCCCCCCCCTAATTTTTTTTAAAAAAAATATTATTATATGTGTGTACTAATTTTAGCAATTTTGTTCTATAAATTTACGTTTTATTTCCCTTTAACAATATCATTGATTATTTTAAGAGCAATGCTATACTCACAAAGTTTTTTATAAAATTTTTACAAATCATTTTGGTAGAAAATTCTTATTGGTTCGTATATGGGCACACCACTCACATCATCTTTTTACTTACCAGTAACCACTTATCATATCAATAATTTATAAAAACAAAAAATAAAAACTTGTAATTCTAGAATTTTCCTCATTTTAGTGAAAAAAAAAATTATAGATCTAAAATCTAAAACAAAATATACAAGCCAAAAAAAAAAAAAAAAAAAGCTGAACAATAAAAATTATCAAAATAACTAAAAACAAAATTAGGCTCAATGAACTAATTTTATCCAAAATAAATAAGCCTTCACTTTAAAAAATTCTAAACAATTAAAAATAATTTTGTTCTTACCCACAGAAAAAAAATTAAAAATTAAAAATTAAAAATTAAAAATTAAAAAATCTCAGCAGCTAAATAGCAGAATTAGAAATTGAAACCGCTACACACAGTCAACAGTAAAACCATCCGCCTAACTCAAAGTTCTGGCTCCGTCTCTGAATACACTGAGTGTTGTTCATCCAAAGTATAGATATCTCAAACCTCTGCCAATGTGTTTATTGGTAGAAAATCTGTAGAGAGTTATTTAAAGTGCCAAAATTCCAATTGATGCAAAGGAGTTCGTTCATGGAAGAAGTTCTATGGAAGGATTCAGAATCAAAAGTTATGGGACCAGGGTTGTTTATGTCAAGGTTGCATAGAAAGCCCATTATACAAATATCTTTAAGTCTAGATTATTGTAATTGATTCTTCTGTAATGAATTTCCTATGGGTTTTGTATTCAATGATGCTTTTTCTTTTGAAAAGTATTTTAAAAAGTTTCTATTTCATCATCAATTTCATGTGTACTTATTATTACTTTGATTTATTATTTTATGGGGCAATTTTTGTTTTCACCAGCTCCGATTCACTCAATAATTTTCTATAATTTATTAAAATTTGATTAAAAAATATATCATACATTAAATTAAAACTCATAAAATGCCAAAAATCAAGTTTTAACATTAGAAAACCTTTTAAAAGCATAACAATATACCAAGAGTTTTGTAATTCAATTGACACATCTTAATTTTTTCAAAGAAAACATATAAGATTCAAGTCCCCTTTTTTACTATCAAATTACTAATCAAAAACATAATTCAAGTAAGTTAAATCTTATACATAAAAATATAAATTTAAAATATAACACCAATATGACATCATAAATTTAAATTCAGCATACATGTCTGAGTGTCTTACAAAATAAAACCTTTAAAGAATTTATAAAAATATCTTTTGATTTTTATATACAAATGAGGTTGGGTCTCCAATCCTTGCCCCTACCTTAAACCTAATTTGGGCAATCCACCTCATTTAATATGCGAGACGGGTAAAACCTAGGGGTGGATTTAAAATTTTAAATTGCCCTTCCTATTAATTAGTTATGATAACTACAAATTAATCCGTCAAATTATTTTTTTTAACTTGAGATTGAAATCCATCTCATGTATGGGTGTGATATTCCGTCCTAAAAATTTGAACCCTGAGCCCTGACCCTTACACCCTCTGCCCCACAAGAACTTGTAGATGTGAAATGACCATTATGCCATGGGTGAGCATTAAGAAAATCTTGGATTCTAAATCAAAATTTTCAGTAAGAAAATATCAAGATAAGTGTTTTCTTTTTCCTTGTATGATGTCATTTCGTCTATATATTAAACTCTAAAAAGATTTTCATGTCTGTGCTAACCCAAAATTATTTGAAGGAGTGATGTGCTTCCTAGCTCATTGTGTGGTACAGATCTGTTTCACTTGATTTACTACTTGGTGGACTTAACTGTAGTATAGCAGATATTCTTCAAAAAGAGCAGCTGTGATTATTGTCCATTTGACACGATGATGCAAAATTTCGTTCTACCATCAATATGACCACCAGAAATATCATTAGTGGATTGATTACATATCCCTTTCTCTCTCATAAAATGAGTGAGGCTATTGTCGATATAGGTCATGAGTGGCTCTCCGAGCTATCAAAAATATTAGTTGGTATTAGCAGGAACCCAATTGGGAAAATGGACTGATGACAAGGAGACCTCCTCGAATCAAACTTAGATCCCCAGATATATACATAAATTAAAGTGGGTTAGTACTGTCATTGAAAATTGGAATTAATCACTCTCGTGATTTTTATTTTTTATTTTTAATAAAATAGGAGTCTCTCGGTGTGAATTCATCAATCCCACATCATGTGACATCAATAAATAATAACACTTGTACCATCGGGGATCTTGCTAGGGGCAATTACTCTCTTAGTCAGGAATATCATGAGGTCTATTACTAATAATCTGGTGAAATTTAGAAAGAAGTAAGGACTAATGAAGCCACATTATGTTCTTGAATTAACTCGACATTTTATTTTTTTGTCTATTTAACAATTGAAAATTATTAACTATAGTATGGTAGAGCTAGTGTGGGTGGAACTGAACCTCATTGGCTCAAACCATTTTCGAAAGTTGTTTCCCTTGATTTTCTACCCCTTACCAAGAGTATTACCCCTTGGTCTTATCTATAGAAAGAGCCCAAAGGGGGAATGACTGTTTTTTCACTTACCTTCTTCCTTCTTTCTCCTTCTTATTATTATTTATCGTGGCGTTGTAGGGAACATCAAACACACAAACGAAGATTACTTTCTTTCCCATCAATTTCCATTAGTGCATGTAGATTTTGGATATAATTTGTTCTGTTCATAAAACAAACACTATTGTGTGAATCTTATCAATATTCTATTCGTGTGAGGCAATACAACGTAGTGTAGAAAACTTACGAAGATCCTAATTGTTTGTAAGTTTGAATACATAAAAAGTACGCGAAAAAGGATATCTTTTTCTTTTTCTTTTTTTTTTTTTTTTTGAGTGGATAAAAGTGGAAACTCAATATCAAAATTAATTCCAAAAAGTTTTGTGGAATTGGGAAAGATCTCCAACTAAATAAAAAGAATGAAGGAAACCCAAAAAATAATCCTAAGAATTTACGTGGTTGGTAATAGTCTACGAAGTGAAAATTTTACTAAAATATTCTGGAAAATACAAAGATGGAGTAAAGACACTCACATAACCCAAAACACCAATACACAGAAAAAAACAAGCTATCCTTCACAAATACAAGAGTCCTTCTTGTGCCACAAAAAATGACACAAGATTTATCCCAAATACAATGATAAAGCCTGCACCTAAAAAAAGAGGAAAAATTCCTTTATATTTGCACAATACCCTAAGAGATTTCTCTATTCCTTTATATTTGCACAATACCCTAAGAGATTTCTCTCTAACTCCAGCCAACAAGCCATTTACAAAGCCAAACCAAATAACAAATTACCACACCACCTTCAAATTACTCAAATCAAATATAAATTGTCACACCACTGAAAGAGAGCTTCTCACATAATAATTTGGACACTCATAAACAAACCAAAACAAAGCCTCATAACCAATTATGACATGGTAAGAGTTTCTATTTTAAGAAAATACTAAAGTCACAAACTATTTTACAAATTTTTTTCAAATTACCGATTAAAGATTAAAGATTTGCATGTGATGGTAATAAATGTTGTAAAATAATTTGCGAGTGTAGCAATATTCTTTCTAAAATTAAAGATTGGGAGTCACAATACAAGTCACTAACTCTCCGGTAACAAATTGAAACTCTTACGCATTTTCTTTTACCAACCCACTTCAATCTAAATAAATAACATAATTATTACATTATTTATCAAATAAAATTAAAATGCACCAACATCTTTCAATTTAATTCATTACCCTTTTGCTCAAAGACCCTGATCATAAGGTCATACCAAGAAAATCATCAAATTGAAAGGACTGTTTAGTGTTCAAATCAGTTAAATCAGCTTCTTAATTTTGCTGTTCTTGCAACTGTTTCGTTGGTGGTGGGAATGGCGGTAGATGGTGCTATAATGGACCCCCAAAGTTTTTCATTCTCTCACCAGGGAAATTAAAGTGGTTTTTTCCATACCTGGGAAGGATTTTGCTCAAAGATGAGAGAGCTGTTCTTATGGATTTGAACTGTGTAAAGCAATGATCCATCTTTTGATATGCACGGCACTAGCTCTGCTGCAAGTCTAGTCTTGTCTTTGTAGTTGGGTGGCATGAGGGGTCCCCTATGAGCACTTTAACTGAATTATATTGAAGCACCTAAGAGGAGTGTGCGAGTGAATAGTTTTACTTGGGGTGCTGAAAAGGCCAACAAGTCATTTATAGATGACGAACACAACTACTTCTCTCAGTCCCTTTTCTGGGGTCAGCAGGAGCAGGGAGAATGAACTATTTATCATCCTTTTATCAACTTTGTCCTCTTGTCACAACTTCGGAGTTCTTTCTTCTACAAGCAATTTGGTGGAGTTTGTTAAACAGAAAGAGGATTTTCCGAATGACGTAATGAGAGAGTGGAATAAACGTTTATGTGGTTTGGTCTGTCAGTACATACTTTCAATGCAAAACCCTAATATAGTCTACCAAAAATAATTGTTTCCAAAAAATTTTAGCTAGTTTAGCAATAAAGAAGAGAAAAAAAAAAAAAAAAGCTCTGCTTTAGGATTTATGTTCAAACTTGATTTGATTTGTTCATATATAGCTAAATAATAGTTGGTTGCAAATTCATTTACTTTAAGATGGGAATCAGATTTACAATCTTTCTTTAGAAATCCGTACGTCAAGATCAACAGCTTTGCAGTGGCTTTTTCCGGGCCTAAGTGCAAGAAAGAAGACTAGGCGACTAGACCTGGTAGGAAATGCGCACTTCAACTAATTGCAATCACCAAACTTGTGGTTGGGAGACAAGTTGTAGTTTGTATTAAGAAAACACCATTACTTCATTACATACGGCACAAATCCATATAGGTACTGCAATATGCAGTATATGTGCCTCGATAGGTAAACACACGTTGAGAGTTAACTATTTAGACCCAGATTTTACGGCTTATGTCAATTTTAATTTAATTATAAATTTAATTCCAATTGTTTAATTTATTAGCCAATCAACATGTGCATGGATAAACAATCAAAAGAAGCCAATCAGTGTCACAATACAAGCCCCCCAAACTCTCTAGTGCCGATAGCACCAACCAATGTACTAAAAAGAATAGTTGCAATACATATTATTTACAAAACCCTCCATGCTAATGGCTATGTACTCAAGCCTCCTTGCTCCTTCTAGCAACTATGTACATGAATCTTTTCCCCTTACTAGTTACTAGTCACCGGTTCCATGACTTGAGCCACCAATCGTAAAACCAAGTTTCCTTGGCCATTCCAAGGCCTCTTAGAAATTTTGGGATTACTCCAATAATGATTCCCCAACTCCAAACAACAAAAAGAATTCTGAAGTATTCTACGTGTGTATTGATTTAATCTCCTCTTATGGAATTTGGAAATTAGAGAGGAAAAAGGTAGAGAGAATAAATGAGTTTAGGCCTTAAGGTTTTTGGTTGCTATCTAGCTCTTCAACATGGGAATTTAGTGTGTGATCCCATGGTTTTTAGAGGAATATGAGAGAACTTAAAGGATGGGTGCAAAAAATGATGCAAATATCCAATTTCTCTCAAGCTTGTGAAACTCGCTCTACTAAGTTACTGCCAAGTGTCCTCTAAGGTTATTGTTCCAACTACTTTTCAAAATTTGAACTCACCCCTCAACTCACCTGACGTATTAATATCTATTAAAGCATTAGTATTAACAGTGTTAAAAAGTTATATTGTTATTTTTAGTACTATTAGTATTAAAAAGCATGTTGCAATGGTGGTGCTATAACTAAAATTTTTTAGTTTCTTGCTACAGTATACATGCATATGTAGCTGTGTACTGTAGCAAAAAAGCTAAAGCAAAAAATTTTATTTTATTATAATTGTACACTGTAGCAAGAAGCTAAGCAAAAAATTTTATTTTATTGCACTTCCACGCTCTCTTTCTTCCTTGCACGCTCATCATTTTTTTTTTCCTTGGACGTTTGTTTTCTTCTTCTTTGTTTTTTGTTTCTTTTTTTTTTTTTTTTTTTTTTTTTTTTTTTTTTTTTTTTTTTGCATCTTTCTCCCTTGCACGTTATTTTAATGACTCTTATCTCTCTTCAGTTCTAGATTTGTATGTTGAGTTGTTTTATGGGTTTTGCAAATTGAAATTTTGTGATTTTTTTTTTTTTTTTGGCAAATTTTTGTGTTAGTGTGTTCAAATCTGAAGAAAAATAGAAGGCCAAACCCATTGCAATAGTGGTTGTAATGGTTGATTATTGCAATTGATATATT
The DNA here is from genome assembly GCA_032878915.1 of Castanopsis chinensis. NCBI lineage: Eukaryota > Viridiplantae > Streptophyta > Magnoliopsida > Fagales > Fagaceae > Castanopsis > Castanopsis chinensis. The sequence goes on from JAVQMG010000121.1 coordinate 3,740,473, forward strand.
ATTTTATTGTATTGTTTATTTTATTTTATTTTGTTGAAAGTTAACATAAAATCAATGATGTTTGGTGTTTTGTAAAGTGAGAAGGTAAAATAAATAAAATAACTTTTTGTGGTGCCAAATAGGTAAATTTATGACTCCACCAATGTAGATGCTCTTGAGATGCTTAATTTAGCAATTTCACTTTTTAGTAAATTGAACTCCCAACCAAGTATAATGAACCCACAAATGTAACACAATACAACAAAAATATCAATAGAAAAGTACATGAAAAATTGGCAAAGAATATACCAACACTAAGATCCTATAATACAATTGGATTAATTATCTATTAAAACGTGAATTTTTTCTTAACTAGTAAAATATCTTGCTATTGAATAAAAAATCTAGCATCAAATATCGCTTATATATATATATATATATATGGCAAAAATGCAAAACTGACCCTCTAACTTTCACCTTTTTTCGTTTCAGTCCTCTAACTTTCAATTTTGTCAATTCAGTCCTATATCTTTCAATTTTTGTCAATTCAAGGCTCCGTTAGAAGTCTATTAGTGCTGCTGTTAGTGCTGCCAAAACGACGCCGTTTTGGATTTGCTTTTTTTTTTTTTTTTTTTCGGAATTAAAAGAAAAATCTGGAAAAAAAAGAAAAAAAAAAAGAAAACATTAAGGGGAACGACGTCGTCGTTCCCCTTTGCTGAATCAAAACTTAAAGAAAAAAGGAGGGATTCAATCAATCCCTAAATCGACGCACTGGGAGAGATTGAGAGAGAGCGAGTCGCCGCGAGAGAGAGAGGCCTCGCCGCGAGTCGCCGCGAGAGAGAGAGGCCTCGCCGCGAGTCGCCGCGAGAGAGAGAGACCTCGCCGCAAGTCGCCGCAACCTCGCCGGGACATCGCCGCAACCTCGCCGGGACGTCGCCGTGTCTTTCTCTTGCTTCCACGCTGCGAAGACCTCGCCGCGACCTCGCCAGGACCCCACCGCGACCTCGCCGCCCTTGCTCGCCGCCCCTGCTCGCCGTGTGAACCTCGCCGGCCCTTCTCTAGACCTTGAAGTTGTTGAAAGAAATGTTGAGGAATGTGAGGTTACTGAGTGGAGGGAAATCAGAAATTGTTGAAGTTGTTGTACCAAAATCATAAATTAATGTAACTCAATAAAACTCATTCATCCCATAATGTGGCACTTTTGTATTTTTAGGTTGGAGCATTAGTTGTCTTCATCCCATAATCTCGGCGAGGTTGTGGCGATGTCCCGGCGAGGTTGCGGCGACTCGCGGCGAGGTCTCTCTCTCTCGCGGCGACTCGCGGCGAGGCCTCTCTCTCTCGCGGCGACTCGCTCTCTCTCAATCTCTCCCAGTGCGTCGATTTAGGGATTGATTGAATCCCTCCTTTTTTCTTTAAGTTTTGATTCAGCAAAGGGGAACGACGACGTCGTTCCCCTTAATGTTTTCTTTTTTTTTCTTTTTTTTTTCTTTTTTTTCCAGATTTTTCTTTTAATTCCGAAAAAAAAAAAAAAAAAAAAAAAAAAAAAAAAAAAAAAAGCAAATCCAAAACGGCGTCGTTTTGGCAGCACTAACAGCAGCACTAACAGACTTCTAACGGAGCCTTGAATTGACAAAAATTGAAAGATATAGGACTGAATTGACAAAATTGAAAGTTAGAGGACTGAAACGAAAAAATGTGAAAGTTAGAGGGTCAGTTTTGCATTTTTGCCTATATATATCATTAAGCCTACTCTAGGAAATCAAATTCTATTATCGATTAAAACACATTATTACAACGTACTCACCTCCGTCCTAGTACGCCTTATTAGCAATAAGTGCCCACTATGTCTATGGATGTATCCTAGTCCCTAGATTCCAAACACAGATGCCTAATATCGGAACTAGCAAATTGCGTCTAAACCTTAGAAGGTGCTAAAATGAAGTGTATTGTGCCTAAACCTTAGAAGGTGCTAAAAGGAAGTACACTTTGGTACACTTGAGGCAAGCCGTCCTATTATCCTATATATAACACAATGATTAGTGCCTACTGGTTGTCAATATGATCGTATATCATATATTCTTTGAGGAACGCATAAGGTTCTAAATTGGATTGATTGAGGAAGGCACCATGTGTGGAAGATATATAGCACTACTTTAAGAATAGCGTTTTAGGCGTACGTAACTAATGGCCTTCTATGTATTGATATGATCGTATGTTTTCAGATTGTGACATTAGTCCATCACAAATTTTTCACTTAAAATGAGACACACTTGTCAATTATAACTGTCAAATTAGTTGGATTTTCCCTTTTACTTGTTCTTTATATAGACACCACAATTTGAAAACAACAATCAAAACCCAATAAGTTGATCTTAAGCACTTGTCTACCATTTTGATATAGTCATAAATTTCCTCCATCCTAGGTTGGAAGAAATTCAATGTGACAATATAATCAACTATTTCCAATATATATTTCCTCTCCTATAACATATTCAATAATAACCATGTGACATATTTAAACCATTTATAATAAGTAATGAGATTTAAAATACATAGATAATCTCAGTGGTAGGGTAAAAAAAATAGACTAAATATATTAATAATTTTAAAAACCACAAAATAACACACACACATGTATGTGTGTAATTTATACTTAAAACATGTTTTTATCATCATTTATTATATTTATTATTTCCCCATTTATAAAAAAATCCATCCATATAGTTTTTTGTATAAAATTCCATCAAATATTTTTCTATTAAATCCTGTGCATTATCCTTTAAATTATATAGTTCAAAGAAAACATTTTTCTATTAAGTCTACTCCTCTCCCCCCTTTTGTCATTTGATAATCTTATGAACTGCCATGAAATGTGTTGAAGGAGGTTATTTCAACCAAATTTGGAGGAAAATGTTGTCCTTTTAATAAATATATCCACTTTTAGTATCAAAACTCTTCTTTGTCAAGTAGTCACACATCGAAGGGTATGTTAGGGTGGAAATTTGGGTTGGTGAGTTGTGTTTGTGTTGTGTTGAGATATGGATATTCGAATACATAACGTAAAGTTTTTAGACCTTTTAAACACAAGTTGTTTAACTCAGTTATTTAATCAAATGATTACTTAGATAAATTATTCAGTTCTAGGTTAACACATGTAAATCATATCATGTAAATAATATAGAAATATAAAGAACACAATGATATGATAACCCAGGAAAACCTAACCAGTTAAAAACCTGGGCAGGATTTAATCTAACTATAAAAGAATTGAAGTTTTTACAATAAGACTTAAACCACTAACATCCTATTGCTACCTTGTGTAGAAAACTTACTACCACGATCACGTGACAGCTTCGAGTCTACGGACTACTTCTTTCCTTGATCTGCGGCAACCATAAGTTCTCCTACTTGTGACTTTATGACTCCACTCAAAGGTTTCAGATCTTCTTTAAGTTCTTTAAGCAGCAACTGAAGCAATCATCAAGTTCTTGACACAAATCTTGATCTTGATAATCCTATGAGTGTGTATGAAGGTAAACACCTCTAGATCTCACAAAAGATTCAACACACAATACTCCAAAGACCTCTAAAACGTAGCTATAGTTTTTCCTTTTATACTTGGAGTAAAACTTAAAACTCTACACGTTAAACAGGCTTGGGCTAAATTGTAAATTCTGCAGAAAAATAAATCTACATGTGGTTTGATTAATCGAGTCTAATTTTCAATCGATCGAGCCTTGTAAATTTTGTCCAATAAATCCTACAATCACTCGATTCTAATTTTTACAATTAAACACACTTTGAGTAAGTCTAAATCTAGACTCTATGTTTTGATCATGGTTTGCCAACATAATACATATTGAAGTTCTAATACATTAGTCCCTAAGATCTTGGAACCTAACAATCTCCCCATTTGGCAATCTATGACAAAATACATCACAAAAATAAAATGCTCAAAGTTAAAAGCAGCCCATTCAAATTTAAAAAGCATTAAATACAATTCAACCTAACTACTATCTATCAGTTGTTAATGTAGACAGCAGTCACGACTGAATTAACCTATAAATTCTTAAAACACTCGACAAACACATAAACGCATGTGTAGAAAATACAAGTAAACCAAAATTAAACTTCTTGATTTCACAAAACATAAAATAAAAGACATATATCATAAATAACCTCGTAAATATAAATCAATAATCAAATGTACCATATGTGAAACAAGAAAAAATAAAATAACTAAACACAAAGTAAAATGTTTCATAATGTCTCCCCCTAACATATACAACCCATAAAAATAAATACATCAAAGTAAAAAGGAAATACATCATAAGCCAAATCCAAAAATACATCACGAAGTTCTTATGTTAAGACATATGTGATTGGTTGTTATGAACATATGTCAACACTTTATGTAATTGGCTAATCCTTTGACAAAACGCACTTTACTTGTAATTGGATAGATCTAGGATGTGTTTAATACTTCAAGGAATAAAAGTTCAAGTCCAAGTCCAAGTCCAAGTCCAAGTCCAAGTATTGAAGTCATGCAAGTCTATCCAAGATTTAAGTGTTAAAAGTGTTGTTCATTAAAACTCAATAGGTAGCATCTATTAAGATTTAAAGAGCTGTTCTAGCCCGTGGCTCGACAGCAGCTCAATAGCTAGGGTATCTATCGAGGTTTATAAAACTCATTTTTTCTAAACTGTTTTTCATCCAATCCGTAATTTTGTGTTTGAGCTTTCTTTTCTCACAACCCTAAACATATATAAGGATTATTTTAATGGTCGTATTTAGTTACACAGTTGAGAGCATAATTGCACAAAAGCATAATTCTACAAATGTGACTGAAAACCTAGTTTTGCCCTAGTTCTTAAAGAATATGCTGTGTTTGTACACCGTAGGATTTTGTGACCAAGCAACTTCATAATCTTCATATGTTGAAGAGAAGAAGAACTTTGCAGCCAACATCTTCCTCAAGTTGGTGATTGAGGTCGCATACTGGGATCCGCGCAATTAGTTAGTCATGTACTGAGAGCCGTGCAATACAAGGGAGAGATTGTCAGCAATTAGGTATTGGGGTAAGGGTTCAACTGTAAATTAGTATAAGGTACTGGGAGTCTTTTACTTGTAACCACTTGTTTTGATAATAATAGATTCTCTAGAATGGTGACCGTAAAATCACCTGGTGGAGTTTTTGCCTTGAAGGTTTTCCCCATTTGTAAACAAATCATCATGTCAAATTTATTTTCCACTGTATTTAATTTATTGGTGATTTTTTTGTGCTGCCACGCGTTTGCATATTAATTTAATTAATTAATAAACTTGGCTAATTAATCAATTAATTTTTCATAATGGGTCAATACATTTTTGGCCTATCATCTTAGATACAAACTATAATCTCTAAAACTCCCCCTATCTCCATGTGTATGTACTCTCCCTTTTTGTGACGAATTGCCAAAGGGCAATTAATAATCTTCATCAAAAGGTGGAGCATGTAGAGTAGAATCTCTAGTATGCGCCAAACCTGCTCGTAAGGCCGCAACCTCATTAAGCAAATCAAACAAAAGCTATTCATGTGCCGCCTGAACAATCACAACCGTATCCAAAGTGGCACGTATAGAGGAATCGCTCGATGTAGATGGTGGAGGATCGACGGCAACTGTGGAGTCTACATATGTCTCAATAGAAGGATCATCAGAAGGAGGAGGCCTAGATGCATCACCTGTATAAGACTCGACTCTAGGGAGCTTAAAGCTTCCTTTCAATTGAGCAGCTTTTTGCCTAAGAAAGGTGGCATCTATTGGAGCTATGATATGGACGGCTCGGATGCGGGAAAGTCCTTTAATCCTAAATCCAAAAGAATCCTATAAATCAAAACCAGAAAGAATAAACTATGTAATTTGGCACTACTCATATGAACCTCAACAAGTGAGCTAGTGAAAAGAGAAAGAAAACTCATAAGAGCATCAGTGATGAGAGCGTACAAGAACGCACATCTCTCAATAGGAATAGTATGAAGGTGAGTGATAGGTCAAATACTTGACAAGAAATCTGGAAAAACAGATAGTTAAGCTCTATAAGCTCATAAGAAGTGATACGAGGATCAGTACCCCATCTAATAGAAATACCAGTGATGAGTGACATAATGTCATCAATGGGAGGAGCTCTATGTAAGGGTACACAGGCTACAATACCAAAGGTGCACTAAAAGCAGAGGCCATTACCTAAGAAGTAATGACATACTTTTCACCCTTTATCCAAGTCTTCACAAAATGAATGTTGGAATCATAAGAGTGAACAGAAAGGTTCGAGTAGAACTCTCTAATCAAAGCAACCGGATGAGGATGCTCGACCTCTAAAAGTGGTAACCAACCCATACACTCAAAATTCCTACGAATCTCCCAATCAAGCTCATTTAAAATGACCCTATGCTCAGCCCAAATAGACCTAAAGATATTTAGTTTCTCATCGGTTTCTTGACACTTAATGGTTCTAAACCTATCACTCTAGAACTCAGGGGTAGAAGGAATGGTGGTTTTTTTGTTGGCTCTACTCTTCCTAATCGTGATGATAAGGGTTTAAAAAAAGAAAAACAAAAAACAAAAAAAATACCAAAGGCAGACTACATTAGAGACGGTTAAAGCACAAAATCTCAATAAATAACAATCTATAAGATGCATGTAATGAATGCACATATGATGCATGTTCTAATGCATGTAAATTTGTTCAATTATTCTGTATAAACCAACAATTAACTTGAACATAGAGTTTTAGTCCAAAAATGCCAAATTTGAAAAACCCAATTTCAAAAATTTAATCATATTGATCAATCAACCATTATATTAGTTAGAAAATATCATATAATGAGTTAATCTATCAATAACACAAGTCAATTTCACAAATTTAAGCCCAATTGAACAAATCCCCCAATATCACAAAGTTCCAAGCCCTAGAAATTTCAATTTTCCTCAAATCACAAAATTGATCAAATTAATGCATGAGGATCATGTTTATATCATGTAAGAACAAAAACCCATTAATTAAAAATGATTAAAAAAATGAAATAAACAAAAATCCCTAAAATAGCATGTTCGAAATTTTCAACAAAAATGCATGAAAATGTATGAAACATATGATTTTATTGAGAAATGAAGGGTATAAAAGACTTACCAATACTTGAGGACAAAAACCTTGGAGAGATTTGTGGAAGAAAACGACAAAAATCTTTAGATTGGATCGGTCGAAGAGAGAAAGAGAGAAAGGAGTTTGAAAAGGTTTGAAAATAAAAAAGAACACGTGAGGAAAAAAAAAAAAAACCTTTTAAAAACACTCAGCTTTCAAATTTCAATTGGTCGAAATTAAGCTTCAATCAATCAAAAAAATAGATTCGATCGATCGAGCATCAATCGAGCACCAATTGAGCCAGGCAGATTCAAACCAAAATTTTAAGCGCAATTTCGATTGGTCGAGCAATAACTTCGATTGATCAAAAATCTAGAAAAGTGACATTTTTGAATAACAAAGGAAATTTTAAGCAAAAACCACTCAAACCAACATATTTCATGAATGAAATGCATTAGTATGAGTTTAAAAGTTTTTCAAAACACTTGAATTCAACCCAGATCTTCCAAAAACAAGATTTTCACACTTTTTGTCCCTAAAACTCAAACATTAAACATATTTGCATCAAAATCAAAGAACTTATAATCTTGGATGGCTAAAGCAAATTCACACACAATATTGTGTACTAAGTTTAGCAAAGAATAACTTGTGTAGTGTGTGCAACTAGTAATAGCTTGAGATACATGTGAGGTGATATATAGATAATAATCAATCACAATTTCTACATTATTTATCACATAAGTTTGAAAGAAACTATCATATAAGGAGTTACATTATATAACTCTCACATCTCCTAGAAAATAAGCTTTCAATCATGTAAGTTTCTTTTTATTTTGCCTCATAATGTACATACCAATTTTATTTCATTGTTAAATTGATATTTAAGCTAGATAAAGTACACATCAATTTTATTTATTTGTGTCATCTTTATTATAGTCTAATAATATACACACTAATTTTATTATTAATCTGAAACTACACCTTATGTTCTTTTTGTGCATGTGCTACACTATCTCGAGCACGAAATCTTATGATATGCACTAAAGTGTTCCTGATTGGCTAGTAAACAGTAGTGAGATGTTAATTTATGCCTTTCTCATTAAGTTCTAGTCCAAACAATCAAAAGCATGTGACTTCAAAATTAAGATCATGTGATCAAAAACTATAAATAACTCCCACACAACATGCACTACATAGCTAAAACTAGCAAAATGCAGTAAAAATAAGCTCATCCAAGCTAAACAAGGTACACAGCATATGATTTTAAGATAATAGGCCAACCTTGAATACAAATCCAAGATATATGATACAAAACACATTTCCCTTTTCCTTTTCCTTTTTTTATTTTAAAAGGAATAGCAAAAAACAATCTATCATAAAATGCCTGAATGTAATTCTATGCAACTCCTAAAAGCAAAAGGAAAACAAAACTGCAAAAGAAGAATGGTCACAAAGAGTATAGAGATGAAGCACAAGGAACAAAAGAGCCAAGGATGACTAGGGACACAGAATCACATCAATCACTTGACGAAGTGTCTCAAAATTACTTCTATTAAGAGGTTTGGTGAAGATATCAGCATTTGAGATTTAATAGGTATATATTCAAGAGTCACAATCTTTCTTTCAACCAGATCCTTAATAATTTGATATTTAATCTTTATGTGCTTAGTCTTAGAATGTTAAGCAGTGCTCTTAGAGATATTGATAGCACTAGAATTATCACAATAGACAATCATGGTGCCCAGTGATATCCCATAATCACCTAACAGCTTTTCATCCAAAGGAGTTGTGAACAACAACTTCCTGTAGCAATATATTCTGCTTCTGCAGTTGACAGAGAGACAGAATTTTGTTTTTTACTCATCCAAGCAACAAGATTGGCCCCTACATAAAAACACCCACCAGTGGTGCTTTTTCTATCATCGGCATTGCCGACCCAATTGGCATTTGAGTAATCAGCAAGAGACATATTCGACTCTTTGCTATAAAACAATCATAATCACAAGTTCCATTTACATATTTTATGATTCTTTTAACAAAATTCAAATGTGAAACCTTGGAATTAGATTGAAACCTAAAACATACACCAACACTAAGAGCAATATTTGAACGACTAACAGTTAAATACAAAAGATAACCAATCATACTTCTATATAATTTAACATCAGCAAAATCGCTTGAAAAATCATTGGTTAGCTTTACATTTGTAGTCATTGGTGTTCTAGAATATGCAGCTTTTTTAAGTCCAAATCTTTTGACAAGATTTCTAGCAAACTTTGCTTTGTTGATATAAATTCCGAAATTCGTTTGCTTCACCTGCAATCCCAAGAAATAAGTTAGTTTACTAACCGTACTCATTTCAAACATCTTCTTCATTTCATCTGCAAAAGAGTTAGTAAGAGAATCATTAGTAGCACCAAAAACAATAGGTGTAAATTCACTTTTAGTCCCTATATTTTTGCACTTTTTCCATTTTGGTCTCTACATTTTAATTTTACCATTTTTAGTACCTAAACCAATTAACGCGTGTTATTTTCGTCATTTTCATCGATCAACCGACGAAAATAACTGAGGTGGCAGCTGAAGAAATAAAAATATTATAAAAAATGTCACATCACCCATGACAAATCAGCATCTATTTTTTTTATAAATAATTTGACAATTTTAACTAAATAAAAAAAGAAAATTTAAAAACACAAACTCAAATTTAAAAACACAAAAATACAAGAACACAAACCCAGAAAATCAAAACCAAGAACACAAATTCAAAATTAAACCCATTGAATCAACTTCCTTTCTCACTTAAAATCAAATTAATAATGCAATAAAATTTGAGAAGAGAACAAAGACCAATGCTGAAAGACCCATGCTAATAACCCATCAGTTTTTCTCATTCTTCTCCAAAAATTCATAGCCAAAATCATAAAATCAAAGAAAACCCAGAAATCTCAAACACTCAAAAACCTAGAAGCCCAGAAACTCAAGGGATTAAGTGTATGAAAATAAACTGGGTTTTGTTTGAGTTTTTAATAAAATAATGCAAAGTTGAACCTGCACAGCAACCCTCCACTGCCACCACCATGAATTCGCAGATGCACTGATACCCACAACAAAAATTCAAAGCAAAACCAAAACTTACACTTTATTTGAGAGAGAGAATCGGAACACCCACAAACTCATTGCCACCAAATCACCACCCACATTAGTAGCAACCTCCCTAAACCCACAGTGAACCCATCCCCACCAACAACACAACAATCCCCCACCGTCATCACCATGAATCTTGCATCAATACCCACACAAAAATTCAAAGCAAAACCAAAACCCACATCCAATCTGTGAGAGAGAATCGGAGTGAGAGGAGAGAGGATTGAAGTGAGAGAAAGAGAGAGAATCCACCATCGTCGCTGCTCCAAACCACCACGTCGTCACCGCCGATCTCTAAACCACCACGCTGTTGCCGCTGACCTTCAATCCATGCTGCAGATTTCAATCTCCAGTCCATGCCGATCTAAGAGAGACACAAAATCAGAGATAGGGGAGAGAGAAAGGAAGATGAGAAATGAGAGAGAGGAGTGACCGTGTGATTGAAAGAAGAGAGAGAATAAATTGGATTTTGTTTGAGTTTTTGGGTTTCTGGGTTTTTGAATGTTTGAGATTTCTGAGTTTTCTTTGATTTTATGATTTTGGCTATGAATCTTTAGGAAGAAAGAGAAAAACTAATGGGTTTTCAGCATGGGTCTTTCAGCATTGGTTTTTATTCTCTTCTCAAATTTTATTGCATTATTGATTTGATTTTAAGTGGCAAAGGAAGTTGATTCAATGGGTTTAATTTTGAATTCGTGTTCTTGGGTCTGATTTTCTGGGTTTGTGTTCTTGTGTTTTTGTGTTTTTAAATTTGAGTTTGTGTTTTTAAATTTTCTTTTTTTATTTAGTTAAAATTGACAAATTATTTATAAAAAAAAAATAGATGCTGATGTGTCATGAATGATGTGGCATTTTTTATAATATTTTGATTCCTTCAGCTGCCACCTTAACTATTTCCATCAGTTGACCGACGGAAATGACGAAAATAACACCAATTAATTGGTTTAGGGACTAAAAGTAGTAAAATTAAAATGTAGGGACCAAAATAGAAAAAGTGCAAAAATGTAGGGACTAAAAGTGTATCTACTCCAAAACAATATCATTTACATAAATTTGAACTACTACAAATTAATTCTTATCCTTTCGTATGAAAATAGTAATATCTGCAAATCCTCTTTTGAATCCATGCTCAATGAGATAGGCAGTTAACCTATCATACCATGCCCAGGGAGCATGTTTCAACCCATAGAGTGCTCTCTTCTAGGCCTGTTCAGGATCCAACCGGCACTGATGCAACCAACCGGTACCAAACCTATCCGACCACTACAATGCTCCACCGTAGGAGTCTGGCACGATGGTCGGAGGAGATTCAGGCATACTGATGATGGCCAGTGCGACGATCAGTAGCTATTTTACACTCAAACAAGAAATCGCACCGCATCAAGTGTATATATATATATATATATATTTGCTATAATTTAACATATGTGTGATCTATTGTGTTTTAGTAGAAAGAATGCAAGAGAGCTATTCAAAAAAAAAAAAAAGAAGAATGCCAGAGAGTTGGTTTAAGAGAGGCAAGGAAGACGGGAGTACAGCGCTAGAGAAAGTGAAAGCTGGAGATGTTGTGTTAAGAACGTTAGGGCTTTTTTATATAATTTTAATTTGATACCAAAACGACGCGTTTTAAGCTTGACATTAATTTTAATACCAATTCCAAAACTACAACGTTTTGGTATTAGCTTAAAAAAAAATCAAAACTACACCGTTTCAATTTAAACCCTAAAATTATTACATACCGACCTCTCTCTTTCTCTCTCCTCACTCTCTACCTCCGTTGCTGCTACTGGTTGCCACCGTATTATGCCCCCTTGAAGCTACAATTCTTGGAGTTCCACTTTTTCCTCTCTCCTTTTTGCTATTCTCAAGAAGTTTTATAGAAGATTTTGAATTTCGTGCTCCTCCTTACAATGCTTTCATTGAGGTTTGTTTATGTATTTTATTTTCAATAGTTTTGATTTATCTTTTATGGATTCAGTTTAGTTTTTTTATTTTTTAAATGGGTTTTTTTGTGATTTGAAATCGAATATTTTTGAGAGAAAGATTGTGAATTTGTTTGTATTTGTGTGCTTTCCTTTGTTTCCTTTTCTTTTTATGGAATATTTGAATTTTTGAATGATTATGATGGGGTTTGGGTTGTTAACTGCTTTGTGTTTGATTCCTAAGAAAATAGAGGAACTAACCGAACTAACCGCTCTGAACCGGTATGGTGCACTGCACCTTGTGTAGATCGGTGCCAAAACCTTCGTAGATGAGGTGCGGTCAAGCATGAGAGAACACCGCACCCTATAGGTGTGGTGCAGAAGACCCCCCAATAACCGGCCACACCGCACCATGTACAAGCCTACTCTCTTCAACTTGTAGACATCATCCAGTTTGTGAGGACTAACAAAACCCTTTAGTTGTTCAACATACACCTCTTCTTGCAACATCCCATTCAAAAACGCACTATTGACATCCATTTGATACAACTTGTAATTCAAATGATCTGCTATGGCCAAGAGTATCCTAATGGATTCTAGTCTTGCTACTAGTGCAAAAATCTCATCAAAATCAATCCCTTCCACTTGTGTGTATCCTTGAGCAACAAGTCTTGATTTGTTTCTAATAACTATACCATGTTCATTTGACTTGTTCTTGAAAATCCACTTAGTTCCTATCACATTCACTCCCTTTGGTCTAGGAACTAACTCCCACACATTATTCCGAACAAATTGATGAAGTTCTTCATCCATAGAATTAATCCAATCAGCATCTTGAAGTGCTTCATCCACTTTCTTTAGTTCGAATTGGGATAAATAGCATGAGTGAGTAATTACATTCAAAACTTTAGACCTCAATCTCATGTTATCATTTAGACTACCCAATATGTTTGTGACAGGGTGATTTAACTTTACTCTAGCAGATGGCCCTTTGACCAAAGATGTGGAGGTACCTTTTTGTTCAAATGATGAACTAGGCTCACTTTTTTCTTGTTGGGTTTCACGAACAGGAGTGGATGGTTCTGAAACCGATGGTTCTAAAACAGCATTATTCAACAATTGTAGTTCGTCATCACTATGCTTCCCACATAATCTTCAGGAAGAGAATCATCAACCTCCATAGTCTTTTCTTGAACCAGAGGAGTGTCTTCTAAATGAGATTCTGAACATAGTTCATCATTGATCACCACATTTGAAGACTATTTTAGTTTTCAGATTGTACACTCTATATGCTCTACTAGTGGAAGAATAGCCCAGAAAATATCCCTTGTCGCTCTTTGCATCAAACTTTTCTAGATTCTCCCTATCATATAGAACATAACAGTCATTACCAAATATCCTGAAGTATTTGACAATAGGCTTCTTTCATCTCCAGAGTTCATATGTAGTTTTCTTGGAATCAGGTCTGAAATACACTCAGTTGAGTGTATGGCATGCAACGTTAACTGCTTCTCCCTAAAAGAACATGGGCATCTTCTTGTTATTTAGCATGACATGAGCCATTTCTTGAATAACCTTATTCTTTTGTTCCACTATGCCATTCTTTTGTGGTGTTTTAGGTGGAGAGAACTCTTGGTGAGTGCCTTGATCATTGCTGAAAGTAACCAGTTTTATGTTCTCAGATTCTCTCCCATGATCACTAATTTTGGCTATCACAATACCTTTTTCAATTTGCTATTTCTTGCAGAAGTTTATCATCTTTTTAAGAGCCTTGCCCTTATCTCTCAAAAATACAACCCAAGTATATCTAGTGAAATCATCCACAAAAACTAAAATATACTTCTTTCTACCTAAATTCTGAACTTTGGCAAACCCATGAGATCAATATGTAACAACTCCAAAGGTCTTGAGGTTTGAACTTCAGTTATAGACGAATGCTTGGACTTCACTTGTTTACCCATCTAACACGGTCCACATATGCATTTCTCAATCTTTTCAAATCTAGGCAAACCAATAACTGCTTTATACTTGGAGATCTTCTCTAATTGCTTGTAACTGGCATGTCCCAACCATTGACGTCATAAGTCTACTTGACTGATCTTTGCACTAAAACACTTGTTACTTATACTTGGTGTTATACCATAATAGTTATCAGCTGTCCTAACACCAATACATATGTAGTCACCTCCTCTATCAAGCATCTCACATTCATACTTGGTAAAGAGAACATTCAGTCCATTGTCGCAAATCTGATTGATGTTGAGTAAGTTGTCCTTCAACCCATCAACGTATTAGACATCTTCAAATACTGGCAACCTTGGACTGTCCACAATTCCAATGCCTCTGATCACAGATTTGCTTCCATTTCCAAAAGTGACTGTCCCAATCTTTCCTTCAAAAAGTGCCTTGACTAGAGTTTTATTTCCTGTCACATGCCTGGAACAATCACTATTCAAATACCAAAGATAAGAATCATGTGCCTTTAAGGCGGTTAAAGCTATATAACACACATAATTATCATCGCATGTAATTATACCAAGATACTTAAGGAAAGATTTAACACATAAAAACAAGCCATGTAATCCAAAAGTAGACAAGTTGGATTTTTAGCAAAAATTAATTTACAGAATCCATGACAGCATGGGTCAAGGATCAACTCTTAGATCAAAAGATTTAAAAACACAAGAGCTAACCCGCTCTAATATTACTTGTAAAGTTTTTAGACCCCTTAAACACAAATTGTTTAACCTAGTTTTTTAGCCAAGTGATTATTTAGATAAATTATTCAGTTCTAAGTTAACACATGTAAATCATATCATGTAAATAATGTGAAAATATAAAGAATATAACGATATGATAACTCAGGAAAACCTAATCAGTAAAAAACCTAGGGAGAATTAAACCTAGCTATCCTCAAGGTAAAAATAGATCCACTATGAAATAATTGAAGTTTTTACAATAAGATTTAGACGACTAACATCCTATTACTACCTCGTGTAGAAAACTTACTACTATAACCACGTGACAGCTTCGAGTCCACGGATTACTTCTTTCCTTGATCTACAGCAACCACAAGTTCTCCTATTTGTGACTTTGAGACTCCACTCAAAGGTTTCTAATCTTCTTTAAGTTCTTTAAGCAGCAACTGAAGCGATCATCAAGTTCTTGACATGAATCTTGATCTTGATAATCCTATGTATGTGTATGAAGGTAAAAACCTCTAGATCTCACAAAAATTCAACACACAACACTCCAAAGACCTCTAAAACATAGTTAGGATTTTTCCTTTTATACTTAGAGTAAAACATAATATCCTACACGTCAAACGAGCTTGGGCTGAATTGAAAATTCTACAAAAAAATAAATCTACATGTGGTTCGATTAATCGAGTCTAATTTTCGATTGATCGAGCCTTGCAAATTTTGTCCAATAAATCCTGCAATCACTCGATTCCAATTTTTACAATCAAACACACTTTGAGCAAGTCTAAACCTAGACTCTATGTTTTGATCATGGTTTGCGAACATTATACATATTGAAGTTCTAATACATATTAAAGTTCTAATACATTAGTCCCTAAGGTCTTAGAACCTAGCACATAAGTAAACCATAACTCAACCCATTTAATAATTGTGCCAAAACCCCTCGACCTTAACATGATCTGTTTATTAAGTGAGTTGGCATGACACAACTCACATAAAATGCTTAATAAATAAGTTATTTTGGGTTGACACAAACACGGGCCTTTTATCTCATTAAATAAACATATTGTATTGGGTTGACATAAAAGTAATTAACTGCATCATTTTGGATTATTGTAGGTTAAATAGGTCGTCATAAAATTTACTCATTTATAAATTGTTTTCAAGCAAGTCGGCTAATTTGACTTGAACCCATTCACACTAATCAATAAACACTAACCTAATGTGTCGTCTCGTGGGTTATGTTAAATATTATCACCTTGCATGCAAGTATTTATGTTCCCTTTTAGCACATTCATCAATAATTATCCTAATTTTTCAGCATGGCTCAAATGAGAAATGACATATTATAGCAAAAAAATTTGGCGAAATAATTGGAAGTCAAGTTAATACATATCAAAAATCACATCTCCTATAATTGATTATATTCTTCTGCTAATTTGTTTATATCTTTTTTATTTTCCTTATTTAATTAGGAGTCCTTCGATTACTAGAGGTTGGTAGACTAGATTATTTTCTTTAGCATTGTTCTTTTTCTTTCAATCTTTTATCTCCTTTTTATCTAGATCATGGATTACAACTCATTAATTTTTATCCCCTTCTTTTTTTTCTTGATCATTGCTGGACAACTCATAAATTGGAGTTGAGTCATATGGCTGACCTTGTATTCTTTCCGTTGTGTCATTCAACTATACAGGCACGAGCTTTTCCTGTCTAGCTTCAAAGTAGTCTGACTAGATTTGATCAGCAACATTTCATATTCCTCATGACTGCCACTAGCTGATACTCGTGCAACTCTTCCTTGCTTTTCTTCTTATTATTTATTAGTGTCACAATTCTTACAAGTGCTCATCATTTGTTTGATTGATGCATTTTTTACTGCCCAATCTATAAGATTATATCTAATTTACTTAAAGCAATTACCACCCAGCATGAAATAAGACAAGCATAAGAGAATTAATGGTGCTAGTAATCTCCCACTAGTATTCCTGTTGCCATTGTTGTATGCTATTAGATCATTTAATCTAAAGTTTTATGGAGTCATTTACAAATAATATGCTTTATCAACACCCCATCGTGCGGAATAAAAAATTTCATGTTATTATTCCCAACCCAATAAACAAATTCTCGGCATAAGGAACTTCATTTTATTATTGTCTTGATGAGCTTGAATTTCACTGCTCCGATACCCACCGACACCCACCTTGAGTTTGAGGGGTTGTTAACTTGTAATAAGCTCACAATTGTGAACTTTAGGTCCATTTTACTTGTCTTGCTTAGCACACATATTTGTACATCACACTTAACCTACCATATAAAGACACTCTTGTATATGTTATTACTTGATAAATACACTACAATTGATTCAGTATATTTCTAACAAATGTTTTTGAAAAACTGGGCTTGGATTTAACTTTTACAGGAAAATTCCAGGCAGTGTATCCTTAGACATTGTGACCTTCAAATTGTGGGAGTGAACTGTTCACTTTTTGTTCCTGTTGCCACCAACTATAAATAATGATCGCGAATAATATTCTTTCCTGATGCCTTTCAAAAAATATTCTTTCATGATGAATGTGTTGTCTTTCTAGCTAGTACTTGTTCCTCTGCGTCCCACAGAGGCCATGACAATATTGATTAAATACTTCTCTTTTGTGGCTTTCCTTCATCCTTTTGGAACCTTATTCTTTTATTTTCACAGCATCAAAACAACACTTACAGAGAGAGAGAGAGAAAAAAAAAAAAAAAAAGGGACAGGGATGTACTGTTATGGTTCAAAACTTTCAATGCCTAAAAAAAAAGAAATAGTACTGACTTCTCTAACTTTAAGTTTGTCTTTCTAGTTATTTTAGCACAAAATGTACATTCACCCGACCTGACCTGAGTGTGTTCGTCGACAATCAGATGATGGGCAAAGCTTCTCTTAACACAAGCAAGACACATGTGACACATAAGTCTATACCAATGTGTCATATCATAGGCATGTGTGCGGTAGCAACGTATTGAAACACTGGACCCAAACCAAATCCATGATTGAGAATCAAAAACGCACAAAAACAAGTTCCAAAGGTAAGTATTGCACAGGCCACTTTCTCATCATGAATTTTCATACAATTCTCTACATGGTGATGGAGTAAGAGTAAAAACTAAAAAGTTGATAGAGACCGAAGTGACTAATTAAGATTCTTTTAGGTGGAGTCTGTCGGATATCTGGAATTAACTGGTCGAGTTGTCAATTAGAAAAGCCCAATTAAACGAGGCCATTTCACATGGAGTTGGAGGGAGAACCCCAAGGATGTGACTAACATGACAAAACTCTTAGATCCGCACCTAGGTTTGTCATGAAAAAACAAATGTGCCTGCTTTTGCATCATATGATGGGCTTGCTGAAAGGTCATCTTGTAAGGAGTATGATAAGGATACAACTTTGGCTCTTTTTAAGCGTGCGTTTAATGTTGACTATGGCCAGAAAACATGGATTCATTTTCAAAAAGAGGATATATTCTTCTACTTTTCTCTTTGATTTTTTGTTGTTTATAAAAGATGACCCCCTCAGTAAAATGAAGTGCTAGTTTTCATTAGTGGCACACTGGCTGTGGCAAAATTGGCACCTAGCCAATGCTACAACAGCAAAAGTACAAAGCGAGTGGGATTTGATGGTCAAGCTACCACAATCGTTCTTTAATTTGCTACGTATAGTAGCATAAGAAACGACAGTGCTATACCCATATATATTACTTTCTTGCTGTAATAATCCGTATATTAAAAGGACGTGAAATATTATGTTACATGCATATACATCTATTGGAGGCACATTTATACGTCTAGTTTGAACCCAACTAGCAAAATTACCCTTTCCTCAAAAAAAAAAAAAAAAAACTAGCAAAATTGCTCCAATAATAAAAAATTTATCAATCAGCACACCAGAGTAATAATAAAAGTACACAAGGATTTAGTGATGATGAAGTGCTTCAAAGGAAAAACCACTTTGGGGTAAGTAGGTTTAAACAATGGATCAACAAATTCAGTTACTGTTTTATGCTATCTTGCTTGAGCAATAGTCAAGTGAACTTTTTGTTTGAGTTCGCTCGAGCGAGTCTTTCAGAAAGTTGAGATCTTAAAACAGTTTCCTGACTTGACACAATAACAATATGTAACATAAACTAATTTAAGGACAACCCTCATTTACACTTGTTTTGACACATGAATTTGCCACCACAACCTAAAACCTAACATATGAAAACATGATAAGTGATACTAGAGATAGAAAAATTTCACTACGTAAGTGGTACTAGAGATGGAACAAATTTCACTACATGAGTTTTAAAAACAAATATGCTAACTTAATTTTAAACAAAAATAAAATAAAAGTAATTCATAAATTTATCTTCTAAAATGCTAGAATTACTACAAATTTACACTAAAAGTCTTAGCAATAGACATGACAATCAATGAGAATGGTGCTGAATCAACAATTAAAACAATAAAGAAATTTCTTAATATATATTAGTTTGCGTGTAAAAGTTGGCACATAAGCTTGTAATACATATGTAGTACAATGCATGTAATCACTGTAAATTGTGATTGATAAATTATAAGTGGAATACTCATAGTGTGACAATGAATTTTTATTTTTTAAGTTTAGAATTTTTCTATTTTTGTGGCAAGTAATCATATAAATTATCACATCCATTTGTAAAATTTATGTAATAAAAGAGATTGCATCTTTAGTATTTTTTGAAAATGATACGTCCTTAATTATTTCATACTAATATTAATAACAATAATGATAAATATTTTTTTTTTAAATATTTTTAGAAGTTGGGCTTGTATAACATTTTCCTTGACCTAAAAAAAGAATGAAACTTTTTTTTTTTTGATACATAGAGAATTATACATTGCCAGCAATAAAAGAAAAGGGTAACTTTATGGGGGGTTTTATAGTTTGGATAAGTAATCATATAATATAGGTGGAACTTGTATTCTTTTTTTCTTCTCCAAGAAAGTCCTCAAAACATTGAACCACTAGAAGTCCAAGTAAATTAAAACCCTAAACTGTTTGATTAAAAGAAAAAAAAAATTATGAGTATACCAAATAATTATTAATAACCATTTATCCTAGTAAATTGTAAAATAGGCGTTAATAAAACCAAATATAGCAATATGAATGGTTTTTAAACAAGAAGAAATAATATAGAAAGTTTATTATTAATTTAATATATGAATCTAAAAAATAAACACTCTTAAACTTCAAAAAATGTATTGAGTAGACTCTCCTAAGAAGATTCCAATCAAATATATTCAATCATTATAATTTTAATATCAGCAATAAATTGCAGGCTACTGTACACCACGCCTCCACTTTTTTTGTTTTTTTTCCGGTGAATACTGTGCAAATTGATAGCACAAGAAAGGTGGATTGGCATTTGTACAGTTTTAGGCATTCAGCAACCTCTTCTATCTGCAACCAACAAATTCCCTGATGACCAAATTGATAACACAGTAGTTGACAATGTGGGTGGGAAGTGTTTGGTGGCAATCGCATTCTTTGGGAGTTTGGGGGCTTACCAGCAAGTTACTGTAGCAAGTAATGAAGCTTCTGTACGTGGAATGTGGACCCTTGGCTTTGAGCAACAAAGATAAGTGGGTCCCTTTTTCCACCACTTCCTTACCTTTTATCGTAGACAGCAATAAGATCAGGGTTTCATAGGGCACTTCTCCTGTGCGCTACGCCGCCAAGTGTTGGAAACCTAACCTATAGAACCAGGACCGAGCTAATATTATTGCGAGGGGGCCCATGGCAAAAGATTCTAGGGCTATGATGAAATGATTGATAGGAAGAAAAGTGATAAGTTTATGCGAAAGTGGCAAACAATCAGTTACAGTTTCTTATTCTATAAAATAAT